>OX467286.1:10778084-12263516 GCA_950108345.1 Malthinus flaveolus
AATACATCATACATCAGGTGTAAATATTTATATTCTTTTGTTTTTTGTAAATTGACGCCAACTTCTCTTTTCTATTAGATTTGGTAGCTATAGCTACAGCCCTACACTACACGACTACTAACACCACCCTTCAAGATTGGAGTTAGTTATAGAATTCATAAAATATAAATCGGATTTTAGTTTAAATTTTTGATTTTTATATTACCCTAGAGCTCTAGAAAAGGTACGACCTTTCTCATTTCTCACACAATAGGTATAATTTATAATTATCTCGACTTTTAATAAAACAGGCAGCCAAGAAAGGTGTCACCAAAATACTAATTTTCTCATACGAAATAAATGCCAAAAGTGACACCCTTGAAACAAAAAAGGAAATGAAATACATAAATTTTTACCAAAAATTGTTTTAGCTTCAAAATATTGAATCTTTCCGTTGTTATGAATATTTATGAAGAAAACTAAAGCGGCTATAAATAATCCACTGTTTTACATACTGTCCATTTGAATAAATGATCATCATTTCGGGAAATTTAAATCAGTTTTGTATTTTGATAAAATTATTCTCTTTTTATCCTCAAGAAAATTTTCAATTCGTTTCAAGGGCCGAAGAAACAACTCGTCGGTATATCAAATCTTTACACTAAAAAATATTTATATTCGAAGTTTAAAAAAAAAATTTAATAAAGTTAATTTAATTTATTAAATTTTAAAATTATATGAACACAAAAAATCCCATTGAGAGGATTAGTTAAAATTACACAGTGGATTCAACTTGAAAAGGAAAAAAATACTTGCGACTACATTTTATACGGTCTTTGCTTTCAACCAATTACTGATTTTAAGTGAACAGAAAAATTTAGGGGAAAAAACATTAAAAATGATATCTGAGCCTTCTCAGAGCTAATTTGATATTTTGGTACTTCTCGACGGTGGTATTAGAGTTTGTTATTTTGAAAAATTTTATTTTAATGTAGTTGTGCGAATTTAACAAATTATTGAAAAGCGAAATAACAAAATAAAAACAATTAATTCAAAGTCTGATTTTGTTAGAAATGTAACATTTGACCATTTCGATAGACTTAAAAACAGCACAGCAACTCAACATCTTGCAATGCTATTTCGCATTTTAAAACAAAAATAATGTGAAGATAAGTAGCAGCTCTGCAGCTCAAGTTTATATTACGAAATTCAAAGCGCTTTTTAAAAGCACAAGAAACAAATAATATTATATAGAAACTAAATCCATTATTACAGTTGGGTACGCTGGATATATTAGTTGATGGCTCGAAACTAAACTAACACTAACAGAAGCCTAAATTAGTGTGAATATTATGGTAAAACGTGGCACTATTCAATTTTAGATGTTGGGATAGAATATAATTGTATTTGTAGATCTGATTGTTTGCAGTTAACAAAACGATTCCCAAATAAATAAGGAAGTCTAATATTTACAAAACTTTTTGTCGCTAATCTCAACAATAAAATTTGTGAATTTAATAAAAAATAAATAATTGAAAATTTAGAAACAAAAACTATTAAAAAAGGCACGGTTATACAAACACTTCACAGGTCGTGGTCTTTTAAAGTGAAAAATAATAGTATATTAAAGAACGAATTTCATAAGTCACGTATTATAGCACGACTCCAAGTTTAAAATGCGACTGGCGTAGCCAGGAGCGTTTTAATGGAGGAGTGCTATAATCGCTATAATGACTTATGAAATGAGTTCTTTATACAATTTTTTCTATTTTGCGCCTTTTAAAGTCCATTTTCAAAGAAAAAAATCAAAATATAAAAGTTTAGGGATTTTTGTGATGGTTGGCTAGTTGGCAGTACTAATTGTAAAGTGACATTTCGTAATTTAAAATTCAAATAAATTGTTTTGTAGTTTGAAAATAGAAAAAAATTGTATAAAGAACTCATTTCAAAAGTCATTATAGCGATTATAGCACTCCTCCATTAAAACGCTCCTGGCTACGCCAGTCGCATTTTAAACTTGGAGTCGTGCTATAAAACGTGACTTATGAAATTCGTTCTACTATTCCCTCTTTCTTAGTATATTTGGAGACACACTGTATACTCTAATTAAACGCTGCTTTCCACTTTCTTTTACTTACTTAATAAACATTGTTTTTGTTTGCATCTTTATTACTAAAGCATTACAAACGAATGTGGACTCCGCAATGCAGCAACTAAAGTATTGTCATGTCGTATAACATTATTCAATTACGAAGTTGTTTCAAAACTAATTTTCAGACAGTTTTCAGTTTGAAAAGCGAAAAAAATTTAATTAATAATTTAACAAAAATCGGTATAGTTGGGTGTAGCTCTATCGGTCCAAATTAGGTCAGGCATTATCTCGCTTTAAGTGAGTAATTTAAAAATTGTAAATTAAACTTTTTTTTTATTATATAATATAAAAAATAACTGCCTCTCTTGGCACTTAAGAAGACCCACTATACCGACTACCGACATAAAAAGGTACACGTATATAACCCATTTAGTATTAATGAAGTTAGTTCATTAACTTTACATTTACACCTAAATTGAACAACTTAAATTGAAATTAAAATTGAAAATTTTTGACTCACTCTTTAGTGTCTTCTTCGGTAGAATGAAATAGATTAAATTCTTGAAAAACCACCTGCACCCTTTCTTTTCCTCTACCTTGAAATTCGTATCGACATGTCGTTCTTGCAGGATAGGGAGAAGGATATGATGGACTCGTTATTGTGCCATTTTTTATGCTATCACTAAGGTATATTGCGTCGCAACTAGATCCTGTCAAAAAAAAGAGCATTATTCATCATTATTTTGTAGCACAAAGACGCAAACAGTCAACGCCTAATGCGAAATTTAAGTTTTTTTAAAAATATTACTTTCGTAAAAGAATAATTAAAATGTGGCCTTTATTTTGCGTAAGCAAAGTTTTAATGTAAGTGTAAGATGAAATTAAAGTCCATGGCGTACAGGAACAGGGTGTTCACCTCAATGGTCGAGGTTTAATCGTTACACCTCTTCAGAAATAAACATGCCCATTTATGGACAAATCTAATGAAGCTGAACACTAAACACACTGTATAAATCTATGGATTATTTACAACGCGAACTTAATTGTATCTTCTCAAATTTAACCTAAATGTTCGGATAAAAAGAATTTAATAAAAGAAATAAAAACAAAATCGAAAATACGAAAACAAGTTCACATGGGAATAAGACGAATCTACCCTCTCGAGATCAAAATTTGATTACCTCTCCCTACTAACGCTTCTTCATCAAGGACGTATATTATATTTAATGCAATTTTGAAGACGATTTGATGTTTAAAAAGAAAACCAATAAATAAATGTTCTTTTAGTATATTAGTAGGTAGGTATACGACAACGAGAAAAATAAAAGCACTTTCATTTACGATTTATTAATTTCTTTCAGCAAAGAAATAATTAATCGAATTTTGGAGTTATAATAAAATTGCTATTAGTTGCTGGTAATTAGCGTTTCTTTTAAGTTAATCGATTTTAATATAAACGACCCCTAATTAAAACGACTAATATATGCTTTTATTTCAAATTTGTTGTAATTAACGGGAAAGGAACTTTAGTTTAATGCGTACAATGTACATAGTTAGTTCTTTGTGAAGACGTTCAAAGCCTTTGTTAAAATAGACTTTTAATGTAACCTTAAACGATATATTATAAGGTGTAGTTGCTTAAGAATGGGAAAAGATAATATTTAGCATTTTAAATTAGTTTCAATTTCTTATAAGTTATAAGAGAATGTGTACTGTGTCTGTGTGCATTGTGCAATATCGTAATAAGTTGAAAATGAAAATAAAATAAACGCAAACTTTGTTCTCGTTGTTGACTTCAGTAGATGGCATTTTTAATCAAACATTTGTATTCTTTTTACGACTGTATTGAAGTACGGAAAAGTTTGATTGCTTTTACTGTTAATTGTTAATGGAACAAGAACAGTTTGCATTTGAAAAAATTACGCTTTGCCAAAAAAAGTGGCGTCAAAATGTACGAAACACAAATTAGGTAGGTACATTAATAAATATGATGATTTAATTTCTCATATAGTACTCTAGGGCCTCGCTGGTTGCCTAGACGCTAAATTAAATTTGAAAAAACAAAATTAAGCCATTTTAATCGCATACATTGTGGATCACGTTTACACGAGTTTGGATGAAGTTGTATGTTACATTACGGATAATTACTTTTATGAGCACAAATATAATATATTTATTTGAATATTTGTCAGCTTAAAAAAGGGCAATGTTTTTACGAAGTTCGACCCTGCTGGGATTATAATATTTTGTCGATACTATCTCAATCGTTGCTTGAAACTATCAGTAGGGATCTCAATTGTTATTTAAAAAAATTGTATCTGGATACTGATGTGTGTGTGTGTCCCAGATAAAACACTCATTCATTCGGATATTGACCCCGAGTGTGACGTTCGGAACCTTTTTGATATAACATGACCTTCACGAAGTCCATAATAATGAAAAGGACAGTCAACTGACAATAAGTTCTATGAACAAACCGACGGAGTTTCTATGGGAAGCCTCTTAAGCCCGGTGGTAGCTATCCTGTACATGGTACATTTTGAAGAAACGCTACTAAAATTAGCCACGTTAACACCGAGAGTATGGTTGGACCGTTTCATGAAACACCAAAGCAGCGCCCATCCCAACATCCAGTTCACTATGGAATTGGAGAAGAATGGGTAGCTCGCTTTCCTGGAGGTTTTGGTCATGCGCCAGACTGAGTCACAAGGTATATAGGAAACCCACACCCACACACACCGACCGATATTTACACAAAGAGTAAAACCATCACCCAAATCAAAAGGGAAAAATCATCAAAATACTGAGAGACCGAGCCACAAGAATTTGCCAGCGACAATACCTTCAAAAAATTGGAATACCTAAATAGAGCCCTACAAGCCGACGGCTACACAGCAAAAGAGGTAAAGTGATCATTACACCTTAGAAAGATTATTGGCGCAGAACCGCAAGATTAACTAGCACCCACAGGGAATGTGTTCGTCCTCTACATCAAAGGCGTCACCGATCGCATAGGAAAACTATTGGACAAACATAACATCAAAATCATCTTTAAATCAAAGAAAACCTGCGCTCAGTAAAAGTCGCCAGAGATCCGCCAAAAAACGTAGGAGTCTACAAGATCCCATGCTCATGTTGTGAAGTGTACATCGGGACGACAAAACGGAGTATCCGAGTATCAATACCAGGATATCAGAACACAAAAAAGCTTACCGGCTACACCAAAGTGAAAAGTCCGCAGTGGCAGAACACGCTTTACAATCCAAGACAACCACAGATCTTATACGACAAGACTGAAATATGTACAATCTATAGATAGACTGTACCACCAGTAGATGAGTACAATGATGAATAATCTTCTTTGATTCTTTTTTTCTAGTGCTTCTATTGAACCTCTCTACAGGTAGTGTAAGTCACCGGTGCCAAAAAGAAGTGGTTTCTCTATACCAAGACTCACTACTACGCCAGATTATAAAGAGAAGCCACAGAAATTTTCAAACACCCTCGCACTTTTAACAAAAACGAGTTGGCAATAAGAATAAATGTAACCTGGCTCCTAGCCCTAAGGTATAGAAATACCCAAACAAAACCTCCACACCGAAATCAAACACTAGAAAACACTCAGACAATTTAACCAATCGGAAGCAAGCAGAGAACTAAAAAAATATATAAAAAACACTTTTAAAACTTGTCTTCTTTTAGAAATGCACTAAAAAGTAGAAAATAAAAATTGATCACCATGATTAGAAGACAAGGGTGCTCAGTGCTCAGTTTGAGCTTATCAAATTGATGTTAAACGTTGTGAATATATTTGCACCCTTGTCTTCTAATCATGGTGATCAATTTTTATTTTCTACTTTTTAGTGCATTTCTAAATGAAGACAAGTTTTTAAAAGTGTTTTTTTATAATATATTTTTGTTTTCTACTTTTTAGTCTTTACACTTTTATTAATTTTACAATGTTTGGCAATTTCTTTAGTTTTTCAAGTCGTGGAAAAATTCACAAATATTTCTGAAAAATTCTGAACAAATTCACAAAAATTTCTGAAAAATTACTGAAAAATTCTGAAAATTTTCTGTAAAATTCTGTCACGTAAATTGAACATGCATGCAAAATTTCAGAGCGATTGGATCACGTGAAGGTGTTCAAAATTGGGAAAATAGATCCCCAACATCCCTACAAAGCAAGTTAATATAAGTAAAAAAAAAACAAGTAAAAAACATCGCAACTATAAAAAATATTGGTGCACCCGATTGACACGCATCAGTTACTTCTGACTCTCTATACTACTACCTCTACCGCACAGGATTCACCAAAGTGCCCTTTGAAAATGCCTGTCATAGTAGTGGGCGAAACGTCAGGCCTCGCAAATAGAAGCTTTCGACCATGGCTCATTAGCCATAGAAGCTCTACCTCTAGCTTGTACGTGACTTTGAGGGATTTTTAGTTGCACTATTTTTTTGTCGGCAATCTGTAGTTTTATTACCTTTCCAGACACATAACGACATAACTACGGGTGTGCCTAGGATGACCTGGCCCCGGACTGACCACACCACTTCAAAACCATAATGACTACAATATTCGATGGCTAAGATTCATCAGATTGAAAAGGGAATCTACAATTAACTTGTAACTCCTTGCTATCATATGACGCAAGGTCGTACCTCATTGCACTTAGTCTGGTCTTTTTAAAGACAGTAAGAGAAGCAAAACTCAGTTAGACTCTCCCAATTCCGCAAAACTGAGCATCTTCTTATAATGCGTTGAGAAGATTCATCCTTTTCTCAGCTTAGTCCGCAGTTTTTACAAGCAGGGTCTTTTTGGCCACCTATTGGGGCTATAGTATGAAGGATTTTGAGACGAGGTTCTCTCTATGGATTCCTCATTACGGGAAAATCTGCTGGAGGCGACTCTGTCTGTGTGTCGCTTCATTGATCTTGCCTCCTTCGACTACGGCCTCGATACGACGTGATAAGGTTCAACCGCGCATCTACGAAAACTCGATACGATGTTAAAATCTACTGACATAGGTAATTTTAGTTTTGTTTTCCAATTCAGTTTTCGGCAAGCCCTCTCAATGCCCCCCCCCATGATCTAGTTAGGTACCTGTGCCTTCCATGGGGCCACGTGTTTCGGCATTTACATAAGACGATTTTTTAAGTTGCCTATTACGTACATTCAGAGGGCACAGATTAACCATGTATTGCATAATGCGTTAGAGCTACTCAAAAAATCGGAATTCCAATTTGGGCAAACTTACAATATTTAAATCGAGAATATTTTGGTAAAAATTGTAATCCATCTCCATGCTCAAAAGGAGAACTATTAACTTAAGAATATGATTTTTTTTTATTCAATTATTATTTATTTAATTTAATTACTATTTTATAGTCGCTCTGTATTATACTGAATATTCTCGAAAAATGCATTTAGAATAAATTCATTTTAAAGTTATAAAAATCGCTGTTTGGTTAAGTATGATAAAAGCTTTTCACCACATTTGGTTTAATGTGATAACATTTGTAAAAAGTCACTAAAAAGTAAAATTAATACTATCTTTAAACATTGCATTAGTACATTTTCTCGAATTTTGTGTCTTTTTGACGGCAGTTTTTGCCCGATAAAAATCAGTTTTTTATAGGGTAGAAATTGAAGAAGTTACGAGTCATTGAGAAATCTAATACAGGGCGAGGGCGACTCTTATTACATTTTAAGTGTGAAAATCTAATAGCTCAGGAGTTATAAATTTTGTAGAAAATAGTTCACGTCCGTTTTCGTTTTATTGCAACTCCTACGAACACCAGAAAGAAGTCGCTTAATTCTCCATCTTTCGGATGTATACACAGATTTTAAATAAATTTGCCAGGGGGGCATAAGAGTCACAATACGATAGAAGTTTGACTTTCCTCCTGTGGGGCTCTAACTTCTCGTAATAATTTGTTATAAAGAAGCAGTGAGTACTACGACAAGTTAGTAGTGTAAATTCCACCATTCGAATCATAAACTTCCTCAAGTGAATCGTACTGTAATGCCAAATTAATATTTGGAATTTGCACACGAAAGTTAATAAATTGCGAGTTTTGTTAATGGATCTTGCGACTTATAATGAAACTTAAATCAACGCTTTTCCTTGGGGATAAGCGTCACGCTTGTCACTACCGTTTTCCTAAACACAAAAATAGACAACGTTATCCCAAGTGACCTACGTCTGTAAATTCAGCAAATTGTACCTAAAAACTGAATATATCGCTAACGGCGTTCAAATAAAAGCATTTGAAAGGGTTTATTTTCCACTAAAAGCTGTATACTACACGGAAATGTTTAATCAGCACATTTTTTTTCCACAAATCAAAAGCTAGATTGTATCTATGTCCGATGTAGTGTTTTTAGTAAAAAAAGGGAGCGATTTTAAAATTAATTAAAATGCGAGATAAAGCTGCCAATAATAAATATGTAAAAGCATCGAGCGCATGCATTCACGAACGACGTAAAGATAAGGACTTTATTTCTAATCGTAATATTGGCGTGTATTGATTGAAATTAACAACCCATTTTTAATTGAAAACATCGTATAGTAACAAATTTATAGACACGCCGATCCCAAAAAACGTTCCTTTATATTTTATTTAGTACAAACCTTGGATTGATTCGAGCAACCCTTTTCAATGTAAAAAAAAATCCTTATATTATTGAATAGATTCTGTTGGAAAGACGAGACTCAATTCACCCAAAGGTATTTTATTTAATATTAATAAAAGCAATCTGTACCATGTGTACTTTGGAATATTCTAGATTTTTAAGTAACTTACAACTGTGCTGTACACGAAAATGTTTATTATTCTCGTTGGACGATTTATTGACGAACTTAATTTTTAATCTTGGCGCGCGCCTACTCAATCGTAGCAGGTCGATATGGCCAGTTGGGAAACTTATGATTTTCACGTATTTTTCTTTACATTAGAAACGCTAAAAATTAATAAAAAAAGTCAAATTTTAGGCAACTGGCTGTTTTTCGTTAATAAAAGAATTAAGAGGCTGACACGTTAACTTCCACTTATTTATGAACGTACTGTACTTACGCGATTATAATGGGATATTTATAACGTCATAAAATCCGTTAAAGAGAACCGAGCGCAGTTCAGTTACAGCTTACCTCGTAATTAGGTAATTATTTTTGCATCTTCAGAAAGTAGGTACCCAACCTAAGCAGCGTAATGTTAAAAAACATAAATTCTAAAGAGACTACCACGAAGTAAATATCTTCAAAACATTCAGCGTTAATTACTTAAGTCCCTATTTTAATATAGCTTAGTTGGGATATCCAGAAGCTTAAACAAATCTTATTATCCCCTTTGATAATTTAATTTTAAACTGCTTGGGACTCCTTTAAAAGAGGCCAGTTTGGCTTGCATTTACAAGACTTTTTTACCACACCCATCTCTAGAAAAGGACACTTTTAAAAGGAGTTAAAATCGGATTTAGACTTTTGGGTTTTTGGCTAGAGCCGGCCCTTTTCTAAACAGCGCATACTGTAGCCATAAATTAATATGGGAAAAGTTAGAGTTGACCAGAGGAGGCAGAACACGACCGTTTTAGTAAGAGAAATACCTGAAAGTTATAAGTTCTCCACAGTGCAAAAAATGGAACCGTAAAAACGATACTTAAATTAAAGTACCCTCGTATAAACGTCAAATAAGTAGATAAAGCTTCCTGTAGCCAAGTAACTGAAATCAAAGAAAATCCACTATTTGTTAAATTTTAAATTTAAAACAGTCAATTGTGGCCTGGAGCGTTACTTCCGTTTTATTCAATAGGAAGTGAATATTTTCAAACTCGTAAAACAAGAAGTAATCAAATCTTTGTCACTATCAGAATAGTGCACTCTGTAAAATCCCTTTTAACGGTTATGCCTTCGTCTTCATGGTTCCTAATTCATTTACGAATCTAAAATTAGTAATATCGACTGCGTCAATTTTCCGCCTTTTGAACATAAATCCTCAGATGTACAACAGTTCAAAGTTTTGTAAAGGTAGGAGTTTATTAAGGAGACGCTTTTACTTCTCACTTGAGGTTTATCGCACATTATTCTTTATCACGCTTTGTTTTTCGTGTTTTATTTTTCAATTCGTCTCTTTATTTTAACGTTTACTTTCATTTTATATTTCACTCACGTTTTATTAGTCGATTGTTTAATATTTTTACTATGTATTTTATTGTACATTTTCATTAATTAACTTATTAAATCTCTTGATTATTATTTTTGAAAGTGATTTAATCCTTGTCGACATGCACTCTCAAAACTGTCGCAAAATAAACAGAAATAGAAAAATGCAGTTCAATCCTGTTCTTTCTTTTAAAGTCCATTTCGTATACTCTCTTTTTGTTATATATTTTATACTTTATACTAGATACTTTATGTCTCAATTTGTAGAGTGTAATATATCTGCAACATTTTAAAACTTTCAACTTCAAAATACGAAAGCACTTGACCAGGTTTTACATTGAGAATTTGCACTCACATAGCTCGTGGCAAAAAGTGTCCAATAAGACAGTATGTGAGTTATTGATGCGAATTTCACTAAATGAAAATGTTTCTCATGGATGTTTGCACTATTTCCGCTGATCCAGTAGATATAAAAGTACCGCATTGCTTTGATCTTGCAAATGCCGACATGGCAGCCAGCAGTCATGTTTTATCCATGTCGCACTTAAACACTCACAAACAAAATGTAGTATCTACAGAGTGGTTAACGGGACAAAAAATGGCGGCACTATGCGATACTCTCTGTATCTATCTGTATCTACTAGCTCTGCGAGAGTGCAGAGCCAGTAGATATACAGAGTACCCCATTCCTGATTCTACAAAAATGTCATCTTAGGTCCAAAACGCACTTAAACAGTCGTAAATAAATGGTAATATACACTAGTCACAATAATTGAAGGATATTAAAAAAAAGCCAAATTTTAGGGCAATTTTCAACAAAGGATAACTCGACGAAAAATGGTTGTACAGAAAATTTAAAAAAAGAAAATTGTAGCCTCAAGTGCCTAGTTTTCAGATCTAAACAGTACAATTGTTTAACGTGGGCGGTTTTTACGTAATCATCCGAAAACCAATAAGAATAATTTTCCAAATTTTTTCTAGTCTTTGAAATGGTCTGTGGACTTGAAAAATTTTTTTCTTCTTGCGACCGTAAAACTCGCTTAGACAATTTAATCAGCGTTAATTTGACCTTATAATGAGTTGCGTGCGATTTTTTGCCGCGAAGTAATCGTCGATCAAAGCAAAAAAAGGCTATTTTAACTTTAACAATCGATTACTCGGGAACTAATGATCGTACAGAAAATAAAGGTGGGTTTTTGGAAACTGCAAGACATTCTCTATAAGACGCAATCGGTGGTGATTGATAAAAAAATTTGTTTAAAGCGATGATGAAAGCAGAAAAAAGTTGAAAATTTGCGAATTTAAGGATATTTGGAAAATTTTGTATAACTTTGGATATAGTGGATGAACAAAGGATATCGTTGGTAATTTTTTACCCTCAAAGTGTCTCTAAAAAACTTTTACAGTTGCAAAGCTCTGCGACTTTTTTTCTTAGCGCCCCGAAGGTTTAAATTTATAGTATCGGCCTAACAAGCAATTTTTCGATTTTTTTGCATTTTTTCGACTTCAATATGGTTTTTTTGGCGACAATCCATATTTTTGGCTTAAAAACATAACACTTGGACAAAAAAAAAACTAGACACTTGAGGCTACAATTTCCTTTTTTTTTAATTATCTATACGACCATTTTTCTCCGAGTTATCCCTTGTTGAAAATAGCTCTAAAATTTGGAGTTTTTTTAATATCCTTCAATTTATGTGCCTAGTGTAGTAAAATTGCTTTGAACAGTTTTTTTGTCCTACGCCACTGCATAGAGGTAACAATACTGAATAGAAGCCCCCCTTTTCCCATAGAAAAGTCAAGTAGGTAGGCAACTGTTAAAATCTGGTTAGACCTTTTACGAAAAATAAATCCTCTCTATGGGGTTGCTAGTAGTGCATTTATGCAAGAAAATAGCAAAGGGATGGACAGGTTTCACCAGATTTCAACAATTACTTATCTACTTGACTTCTCTAAGGAAGGCATCTATTTATTATTGTAACCTCTCTGCAGGTGGCGTAAGTCAGGAAAAAACTTTAGAAACTAGCCAGACTATACTGGCTAACTGGACAAAAAATGGCGACACTGTGCGGTACTCTCTATATCTACTGGCTCTGACCCCCCCCGTATATTATCATTTTCACAAAGAGAAATGGACAAACTATTTGAGGCCCTTTATTTTCACGTTTCAGCGCCGATTGTTCTAGTTTCTCCGACCGTTTCTAGTTGGCTTTAGAAAAATTTGTATTCCACTCAATTCACTTGCGTGTACCGTCACTGAAATTCAAATTTGACGCTTTGAAAACATTTTATCTTTCGTACGAAAATTACTGTTAAACCAAAAAGTCTTAAAAGCTTAACTAAATGTTTGACAACTGTTATTGCGGGCCAATAGCAATCAATTGTATCGACAGTTTCCACTACTTGTGGTTCTCTTTCGACAATTTTCTAACAACTCTACGTTGCGTCTTTCCACCCTTCCTCTTAACGACTCCTGTTAATCTAAATGCGAATTTTGAGAAATAAATGTGGGTTTACCTTCGTTAAAGTTATTCATTGCTTGTACAAGTTTTAGTGTTAATTTTGTGTTTTTAGGAATTCTTTTACGCGGGTGCATAATAATAATTAAACTTGAGCCTCACGATTCTACGAGTTGTAGACTGTTTGTTGCATGTAGTATGAAATGAATTCCAATTTATATCCACATAGATGTGTGTGTGCGTGTTAATTCGAATTTAAGTTTAATTACAAACCACCGCGCGCCGACCTCCATAACAAATATCTCAAACTGTTCGCCAAACCATTAAATTGGTAATTTTTTGACGTGATAATTTTTAATTGTTGTCGTTAATTAAGAAACTTGTAGGTACCTAGTTTAACTTTAAAAAATAACCGGCGAATATATTAATTAGGGTAGCAGGTGCGTTCGGTATTTCTAATTTACTAAATTGCGCAAAGATATTTTTTATAATTAGATAATTAAAATAAGGGAATTGAGGTAAATATTTCCAAAATCAATAATTTGGATTTCATTTTCAATTAATGTAGGTGCCTACATTGTATAGTAACATTTCCTACATAATTTATTCCAATCACAGACTAATTTTCTGCATCAAATCAACAGCTTGTATGTACCTATTCCAGTTGAATTTTGTTTTGATACCTAATAATTTAATAGCAAAATAGTATTTCTATTAAAAGAAATTTAGTCTAGGATGGAAAAAAATAGGTGTTTCTACGCGCTTTTTAGTAAATATCTCTTTTACCATCACTTTTTCTACAAACTGCAAGGAATAGTTTCTTGTAGTTGATTAAATGGTCTCTAATTTAATTTTTATTTCGTCCATTTTCCATTCTTTTAAATTAATTTAAAAGTCGGACGATCGAAGCATTTTTTAAACGAATTAGAGTTCTTCGATATCGGTGTAAGCGTGTCGTTTTTACTAATACGGTTTTTCAAATATTTGCAGAAAAAATCTAAGGGCATAAGATCCTGAGATCTTCGAGGTGAGCTCAACCCACTTTTACCCAACTATTAATTCCCGAAGGTGTTAAATATGTCCGGCATACCAACCCTTCACAATCTAATAGTAAAACCTTTTTCTCACCTATTTGACGCGAACCCAAAGTCTTTTAATTATTAACGTCGGTGAAAATAATTTACTGAAAATGAAAAGCAGGTAATAACATTTGCATTAAAATAAATCAATAATCTATTTTCGTTAAAAAAATTACGTGTAGGTACGCGAGAAATTAATTATATAAAAAAATTCAAATCGAAGATTTTTCGAATTGATATAAACGGAAATCGAAATCTGAAGGAAATGAGAAAGGAACTTGAGAGCAAGGACGACGGTTTTAAAATTAATGTCGCATTTATATAGTTTCAGCCTTTCCAAGTTCTACTTCTGTATTACACAATACACGTTTTATGCGATTTAGAAACAATAAGGCCCTTTATTAAATTCTCAAACTTAAATAAATTACCCTACAATACGCTGCAAAACTACAGTTGCAACACATTTGTTTAAAACGTCGCGCTAACGCGAAACTTTGTCAACATTTTCAAGTAAACTTTTGAATATGCACAACGTTTTTCCAACCTAAGTATTAAATACAAAAATCATACCTTTTCCTTTCTCAAACAAATCTTTACCGTTACATGAACTTAAGTACAGTAAAACGATATGAATTAAATTATACCACATAGTTGCGCAACTTGAAGTTCTTTCGAACTTTTAAAATTTTTTAAAATAAATACTAACGACCACTTTACGAGAATTTCACTTATGAGAAGTTTCAAAGTTTTTCCTTAGATTTTGACCGCGTCTCGCGATTGAATTAAATTTGTTAAAACGTAGTGCGACGCCGACGTCGCTGGACCATTTGGATTCTGCTAAAAGATAGTCCAAGACATGCGCATCTGGACCGAAAATACAAACGTTCATTATCACAAATTTCGTGCCTACCTTATCATTAATGACTTTTGATTTCGTTTTATCGAGAGCCATTCTTTTTGATAACTATTTTTTTAGACAAACGGCCAACGGTTGCGTTGATTCGAATATTTATAACGAACGTATCGCTAATAAAATTCTTGTGGCGCTTTCGAATTACATTTAACCGCATTTCGTATTATTGTTGCAACCGGCACACAAATTCAACATAAATATAAACTCGCATTTACGACATGTAAACCATATCCAACGATCCGTAACTTCAATGAATACGAGCACGTCGCATTACAGGGAGTGTCGTAAAGTTTGATTCTTGTTTCAATGATTTTCATTTGGACCATATTTAAGCTTGATTTTTCGATAAAATATATTTATTTTTTATACGAGAAACAATGAGTGTGCTCACGCTATAGCTCTCGTTCAGTTTTCGATCTCATAATGTCCTCCAATACCGATACATCTTATAGAATATTTTTTGATAGGAGCAAAATCCACTAAAGAATGCGTGTACTGCAAGCAATATTTATATAAATAGTGGAGAATTATGGCGAATAAAAAATTGTGGACTTAACAAAAGGGAATAATGCATTATTAATTAACTAAAGCATTAATTAATTACTGCTCTTTTATTAGAAGCGACGTATTTTTAAATCTGAATAAAACAAAGACTAATGATAGATGCCAAGTTCATTTGTATTTAGATTGTAAGTCTATTACATGTGATTTTCAGTGGCGGCTTTTCAGAGGAGGCCAGGCCAAAAACCTAGGTGAGCAGTGTTGTTTGAAATTAAAAACCAAATTGACTATTTTCACAAAATTTAGTTAAATTAGGCCACGAAAAAAAATTCACCAGCGGTGCGCTTTTAGCCTCGCTCCGCTCGGCGGCTTTTCTTTAGATCCCCAATTTTAAAATTGATGGGCCATCACTATTATCACTATTGTCTGTAGAGCACAGTATCCTGCAAGTGTCCTCGTGTATGCATGAATTAATCCGTTCAACTTAATTTCCATGACTTTTAGACACAAATCGGCCCGAGTATCAACAATTACGCGTTAAATGTTCATCCTGAAAGCATCTAATGTTGCTGGCTTGTCACTGTAAACAAGCACTTGAACAAAGACTCACAAGAAAGAATCGCATGACCGAGGCGACAACAGTGCACTCTTAGCCTCGCTCCGCTCGGCGGCTTTTCGTTAGCCTCCTCAATTTTTCAATTGATGGGCCGCCACTATAGCATTATTTGTAGAGCAACGCATCGTGCAAATGTCCTCAACGAACACGTCTGCTTGAATTAATGGGTTGAACAGATACAAATGGGCCCGAATATCAACAATTACGCGTTCAATGTTTATTCTGAAAGCATCTAATGTTGCTGGCTTGTCACTGTAAACAAGCACTTGACCAAAGCTTTACAAGAAAGAGTCGCATGACCGAGGAGACAACGGTGCACTCTTAGCCTCGCTCCGCTCGGCGGTTTTTCTTTAGCCTCCTCAATTTTTCAATTGATGGGCCGCCACTATGCCATTATTTGTGGAACACAGCATCGTGCCAACAAAAACGTCTGCTTGAATTAATCGGTTGAACTCAATTTTCCATGACTTTTACACACAAATGGGCCCGAGTATCAACAATTACGCGTTCAATGTTCATCCTGAAAGCATCTAATGTTGCTGGCTTGTCACTGTAAACGAGCAACTGAATATAGCCTCACAAGAAAGAGTCGCATGACTAGGGCGACAACGGTGCACTCTTAGCCTCGCTCCGCTCGGCGGTTTTTCTTTAGCCTCCTCAATTTTTAAATTGATGGGCCGCCACTATAGCATTATTTGTGGAGCAACGCATCGTGCAAATGTTCTCAACGAAAACGTCTGCATGAATTAATCGGTTGAACTCAATTTTCCATGACTTTTAGACACAAATGAGTCCGAGTATTAACAATTACGCGTTCAATGTTCTTCCTCAAAACATCTAATGTTGCTGGCTTGTCACTGGAAACAAGCACTTGACCAAAGCTTCACAAGAAAGAGTCGCATGACCGAGGAGACGGTGCACTCTTAGCCTCGCTCCGCTCGGCGGCTTCTCTTTAGCATCCTCAATTTTTAAATTTATGAGCAGCCACTATGCCATTATTTGTGGAGCAAAGCATCGTGCAAATGTCCTCAACGAAAACGTCTGCATGAATTAATCCGTTGTATTTAATTTTCCATGACTTTTAGACACAAATCGGCCCGAGTATCAACAATTACGCGTTCAATGTTCATCCTGAAAGTTTCTAATGTTGCTTGTTTATTACTGTTATTTATTACACAAGAATGACCAAGGTGGCCAATCCACTCGTCCGCTTCTTGAAATAATCGACTCATTGAACTTTTCTCTTAATAAAGCAGTGTGGCGAGTGGCTTAAGTTCTTGTGACAAATCAACCTTATAAGGACGTAAACCAATACCTTTTTGCTAAATTTTTGTCTGTCCTAACGTTCTCTAGTTCAGCAGAAATATTCTCTCCGCTCTGTGCACTTCTTCGTTTAATTGGCACAGGGGCATTACGGAGACTTGACGTTGGCTCAAATTTCTGCACTAATCGTTCGGTAGTTCTTCGAGTTGGCCGTTTTAGCGACCGAAAATTGCTGTTAGCGTACGCAAAGCTTCCGCGACCGAATGACGCTTTTCATAATAAATCTGAACAACCTGCAACCATTGTGGAAGCGTGTACTACTCCTCAATTAAATGGAAGACTTTGACAGACACAAATATCAATGAAATCAAAGCACAGACTACACACATATCAATAACTTCAAATGAGACACCCGGTATATTTTTGGATGATTTGTAAGATATACCTAGATCTCCGCGATTAGCTGTTGTTTTTTAATTTAATTTTTTTTGTGCTTTTACTAATACAAAGCTAAAAGCGTTGTTAGTTGAAGTCAAAGTTCGCAAATTTGTAGTAATTCTCGACGCTTCATTTTCAAACTCATTAAAGTTTTTAACGTCGGTACAGTTGTAGGGCATTTCGCGTTTAATATGATTACTAGTAACTTTACCGAGGGCAAAAAAAATATCAACGGCAACTGAGCGGTGGATTTAATTTGTTTTTTGCGAGTAAAACAGACCAAAATAGCAACAAAAATTTGCAAAATGCTCCAACTATATGCTCGCACAAATAATGTACCTGTTTAATTGGCAATATTGTTTGATGTTTCATTTTATAAAGCTTCAAACTAGGAGCTTTATCTGGGTTAAGGCACGTAATATTTCCTTTCATTAAAGTTGTTTGGTGTAAGAAAACGTTTTAGCTTTACTAAAACTATCCCAACTATCTTTGTTTAGGAAAAGTTTCTAAAGATCGAGCTCGAAAGATTTGAAACTTTTTCAAAATTGAGCGCAATTTTCTAATTAATTTAAGTTTGATGTGAATTATTTATTTTAATTTGAAGAGGAGCCTTTTTCTAGTAATTAATTTTACTCAAAAATTAATGAAAGATGCTTATTATAACAATGGTTTAAAGCAGATAAAAAGCACGTTGGTCATTAGTTATAAATTTTAATTATAACTTTTGAACAAAAAAAAATTTAAGTAAAAAAAACTACACGTATATTTTACCTGACCAGGCAAACAAATATGGCACAAAAAATGTTTAACGAAGATACACTCTTTTTGCGTAAATTTATATTTAATGAGATGAAACGGTAATGCATACGTAGTGAGTTTCGTCAGTATAGTCGCTACGGTGCCAAGCATCAACTCTCTTATAAATTAATCCCTTTATTATCCAGTGCTAGTAATGCAAACTAAATTATGCATAACAAAACATGCTAAAGCAAGAGGAAATCTAGATAATGGATTCCCAACTGCATGTATTTCATTTTGTTCAAATAATTACAGATATAAAATACCGAAGTAAAAATTATTAATGAAAGGCGCAAAGTAATCCCCCTTTTTTTTATAAAAAAGCCAACAGGATTTTCAAATTAAAGCTATCAATGCTTCCCCTACTGCAACCCCTGATAGTCTAGGGACACAAAATTTACCTAATGCAAATTTGAAATCGATAGTTACGAGGCTATATTGAAAAATTCTTAGCGTACTATAGTTTCAATGTCAAACTATTTTATTACTCAACATATTCTTCTCTTAATTGGACACATTTATTACAGCGAACCTGCAACGTCGCTAGACCTTTCAAAAAAAAAGTTTCTTCTTGCTCTGCAAACCAGACGTTCACAGCTTTTATTACCTCCTCCTAGGAAGAAAATTTGCGACCTTTTAAACTTTTTTTCAGTTGAGGAAAGAGATGATAGTCGGACGGAGCCAAATCTGGATAATAAGGGGGGTGTTCTAGTAATTCAATCCCTAAATCAAAATCAAGTTTTTGCATGGCAACATGAGAATTGTATGCAGGGGCATTGCCTTGCAAAAACATAACACCTTTGGATAGCTTTTCGCGTCTTTTCTCTTTAATTTTTTCCCGTAGAGTGGTCAGTAATGTCGAATAGTAATCTCCAGTTATTGTTCTACCCTTATCCAAAAAATCAATCATGATTGCTCCATGGCAATCCCAAAAAACTGAAGCAAGAACTTTTCGATCGGCATCATCTTCAATTGAAAATTTACCTCTTTTGAAGCTTGCAGTCCAATTTTTTACGGTCGCATACAAAGGACATTGATCACTAAGGGTATTAACCATATCTTCGTAAATCTGCTTACCTCTTCACCCTTTTAAATACAGGTACTTGATGATGGCTCGATACTCCAATTTTTCGATTTTCACAATTTCGGTGGACATCTTTTTTCTTTTAATTTATTGCTTAACTCTGGTTTACTTTTTTGACGTCAAACTTTACACTGACACTTCTAATAAGTTATTGTTCGTTGCTATGGTAACGCAATATATTTTTTTTCATGGAACTGGTCTAGGTTAACTAGTTATCAATACATCCTCGTATATTATGTAATGACCTAATGACACACAGCATAGTCAAAGAAAACACGTAGAGAAACCGACGGACAGACAGATGACGAACCAACAGACACACAGACATATCACAGATGAACAGACAACAGACACACAGACAACAATTACGTAGGCCGAAAATGCCCTTTCTCTTCATAAAAAGTGAAGCGCTGAAAAACTTTGTCAAAAAGTCTACTCGAAATTTTAGCATCGTAAGGGTGAACAAAGAGCGTCATTTTTAGTTGGATATTAACTATCGTTGATTATTATTGAGCTGATGTAAATTAATCCGAGCTAGGGGAAAATTAAACGGACCGACCAATTTTCCCTAGCGATTATTCTCGAGCCTAAACAAATTAATTTTATAAAAATTTTCTAATTAGTATTCAAAATTTTAGTAACTAAAAGTATTGATTTCAAAACTACGTTTACCAAGACTACCGCAATCGGGGGCCACTTGGACACCCCGGGGTAACTTGGTCACCCCATGATGTTGTTTTATTTTGTTTATTGGTGGTTTTTTAAAGTTTATAATTCGTTTTAGAATAATTTTTGTTAATTTTATAGAACAAAAGAGATATTTCGAGAGTTTAAAGTAGAAGAAAATAACTGCATATATAGGGCCGAGCTTTTTTTAAATTTATATTTAAATCCAGGGTAACATGGTCATAAAACGCGTTTTAAAGGTAATTTCGATACATTTTTAATCCAAGTAGCGACCAAGTAGCTCAAATTACTGATGGGTATCTGGATTTGGATCATTTAGGGAGGAAGAACTAATTCCCGCACTTAGACCTCTTAATCGGGCCCATTGTATTTCCTCCAAGTGTGGCCTCTCAGTGCTCATCAGATCTCGAGCTATCCTACTTGTAAGATGAACTCCAGGATTCTGGCTCCAGACCCCTTTTGATTTTTTGATCCATCGGTAAAGGCAGCTATGTCTACTTCCATGTTTTCAATTGAATCCATTAGAGTTTGGAAGTCTCTGTTGAATGTATAGTTTGTAGAAATACGGTCTGCATCCATCTCTAAAAGATGGTGTGATGGAGAAGTATGTCCGTAAGATGAACCATAGTCCCCATTCCCGCAGTAGTAGGGCTGCTTTTGGTGACATCTCTTTCATATAAAGATTTAGAGAAGAAAGGCACAGCAGCAGCTCCAGTGCTGCTAAGAGTCAGGTTCTAATGACTTCTAGACTTCTATGACCATGAGACAACACACACCATGAGATACAGTCTCTGTGTGTAAACTTTTCGTAGTGATCTGTTTACTTTTGGGCCACCAGATAAGAGTTCAATTGCAGATCATACATCTAATAAGGCTAGTGAAAAGCCAAAGTGAGCTTTTTCTGGTGAAAATAACCAGTCTCGCTTTGCGCCGATTTACCGTCAAGGAGTGTTCGATATACCATTTTGCGGTTATTTTAACAGCTCTCCATTCCAATATTTTGCCAATGAACCTTGAAAGGCGAACTTTGAGAGCATTACCTTACGCTTTCTTAAGTAGCTTTGCAACTACGGAGTAACTTGGTCACCAGTGGCGTAACTATACCGTTCGAGGCTCGTGGCAAATAAATCGGATGGGGCCCCTTTTAGGACTTTTTGTTCTGCAAAAGTGTTAATGACATCATCAAAGTTCAAATATCGGGCCATGTAATGTTCGATGGATAGAATAGCTAAGCTGCGTAACCTTTCTTGGCCTATAGAATTTCTTAAATAAGTTTTTATCAATTTCAATTTTGAAGATGGTCGCTCGGCACTAGCCGTAGTCACAGGTATGGTTAAAAATAACAAAAATGCAGTGCACACTTCAGGAAAGCTTGAAGAAATAAAATGATTCTTTATGATTAATAAATCAGCAAGTTCTTCTATAGAAGATGACGTTTCTATTTCGTGTCTAAAAGCGGATCAAAAACTGTGAATTTCCTTGGTAAACGAGATGGATATATGTCTTTTTTATAAAAATCGACAAATACTAAAGCCGAGACTAAAACCTTTTCCAATAAATCGGTATCATTTAAATTTTGCAAAGTATGAAGCTGCAAAACACTGAAATTAGAAACAATTTCATTCATTCCAAGGAACCGCGATCTCAGTTGGTTAATGATTATGTCCAATACACTACATTCACTTTAAACAAGCTTTCATAATCTTGGAGACGTTTATCCTCGCAAATTTCATCTGACTGTGCTCACGGCTCTTGGGCCGGGGCCCCTTTCGGCTGGGGGCCGTGGCATTTTGCCGTCTTGCCACTCTATTGTTACGCCACTGTTGGTCACCTAATAACTAATAATATTTGTTTTTTTAATCATTTACGATTTATAGTTTTATACAAGTTAGGTTAGGTTAGGCAACTCGTAAAGCATCGTCGAGACTACAGCTGCAACGTGCAACACGCGCACCTTTGGTGTTCGCTCTAAAAACTGACAACTTGGCGGTCTTATCAAAGGTGCAGTTGTAGTCTGAACGACGCTTTACGAGTTGCATTATGGTGGATGTCGTTATAGCCAAATTTTTTTACAACAAAGTTTGAAAATCATTTCAAAATAAGCCGTAAAAAGGTGTCCAAGTAGCCTCCGATAAATTACCGGTACTTAATTTGCAAAGTATAAAATTTTGTAAAAGTAAAAATTCATTTTCTATAATTTTTGGTCCAGGGGTTAATTTTGAAATTACAAATGGAGGCAGTTTCATTTTTAGGTTAAAGTTAGAAGTCTGCACCGTATCGATGTCTATGACCGAATCTAATTAAAACTAAAACGTTGTCCCTGAGACCCTTTGACGGTTTTGCCAATTCTGATTTGGTAAAGTTTCTGACGGGGGTTGATCGGTTGTTATTGACTTATTGACTGCAACTTTCTCTACGTAACATTGTACCACACATAACCACACCAACCAAAAAACGTAGTGCTAGCATTTATATTTCTAGACGCATTAATCACATTGTTGCCAAACGTATAGTTTGTCTCACGAGCTTAACCCTAATAAAAAATTGGAATCAAACCGAACAGAACCCCTGAAACTACGCCAATAATACAGAATTGTTGTCAATGTGAGAATTGAGAATGTGATAATAATTGAAAATAAATAATGTATTATACACTCAGTATTCTGTATGCATGCCTTTAAAATTAATACTAATCGTTTGCTCAAAATAATTATTTTTCGTTATAATGATCTTTATATTTTATTCCGACGAATTTAAATTTAAATTCGATGCAGATAGAAGTAGTGCTAGTGCATCTCTTGCTCTATAAATCATCAATGCGCTTTACTACACTACAAAAAATATAGAACGAAATGTTGCTATGCAAAACTACTTTTAGAGCTTCCATTCGAATAAATTTCATATAAGGATGTTGAAATTGAAAGCACACACACTTGGACAAAAATGATACCGCACCTACACTGTTAAATCGAAACAAACAAAAATTCGAATTTTCCTACCGGAAAGCCGCGCGTCTATAATTAAAGTTAATTATTCATTATTTGCGAGCAATTTAGTCAAATTTCAAAATGTGTACTTAAATGTAGGCATTTGTGTAACAAACGCCTTAGAATCCTTTGCCGCAATATAAACAATACATTTCAATACTACAAAAGCTCAGGAGATAGCTTACAAAAGAAGCTATAAATAATAAATAAAGATGTAGACGTGATAAGCAATTTATAAGTACACGCTTTTTAAAGTATAAATCCGAGGATAAAATAAATTACAATAAAAATAAATGACAACAAATTTACATTTTACACGAAATTTTCTACGCTAGTTGATGGATAAACTAAGCTTTTATGTGCTCCATTTTATGTACTGAAATATGTTAAATTACTCTTGTTTATTTATTTTTTTGGAAGGAGGTTAATTAGAGCTCAAATTATACAAGATAATTTGCTCTAAATTGAGATGCTTAGAAATAAAAACTAACGGAGGAAAGCGATCGGTATTATGATAAAGAGTGGGCTGGACCTGTTAATCAAATACCTGGTTTACGTTTCCATTTTATTGACTAAAAATGACTAAAAATAACAATTTGACAGTAGAATAATTTACAGGGTGATTCAAATTCGTCGTGCAATATGGGTAGATTATATGTTTCAATTTTGCAAAGACAAGTAATTTGGATAAAAAATTCGAATAAATTTATATGTTCTCGCAAAAACTGAAAAAACCGAAAATTCCAATTTTTTTCTTTTAGCTATAACTTTTTTAATTATTAATTATTTGTTATTCTGCACAAACATTTTCATTGCCACTTTTGATCCTTCTTTCGAATCCGCAATTATAATTTCGATTAGTTGATTTGTTCTTGGTCTAGTAATATTAACGTTATTTTTTCTTTATTGCATTTTTTACCAAAAGGTTATTTTTCAATTTTAAATTCAACTATACAGAGTGATTTATTAGCTCACCGACAAACTTTTCCATACGAAAGCTTGTGTAATTTTAAGATAAAAAAAATCATTTGGACATAAATATGCCATTGTGGAATTAGATTATCTGAGTGTTCGGTTTATTCTGTTTCTGTGTCTGAACTTAGAGGATCGTTTTCGCTGAGATTTTGCTCATCTCATCCCCCTATTTGATGTCCATTATTAATCTGTCTATTAATCTATTAATTAGTCTGGTGCACCTAGATTTTTTCGTTTTTGTAGACATATATGGATAGGTATTCTTTAACATTTTTATAGCCCTATGATGTCATTTGTAAATCGTTTTGCTTCAGTAAGGGGGTCGCTTTTCCCCATGGAGTCCTCCAGAAACTGTTGAAATTGTTCATATGTGAGTACGCATTTGGATTGGTGTACTTTAATATATATTTTAACGAGGTCTTCATCTATTGCTTTACGTATTTCTTCCAACGATTGTTGTTGGGATAACAAAGAAGTTTTTTTGTCTTCAGGTTCATTAATATTTTTGTTTTTGTTTTTGATTGCTTTTTTTGTGGGTGGGAATAGTGTTTTGAATTTGTTTTTGTTGTCGCTTTTGTCTTGTACTTCCGGGGACGTGTCAGTCGTTTCTGAAAGTAGTCGTTTATTACTTGTCTTACTTCCCCGGTCTTCTTGGTTTACTATTGTTTGCATCTCGTCTTGTGCACTTGTTTTAGCATTTATTGATAGATTGGTATGAATTTTTATTTTGTCCTTTGTCTCTGCATGTTTATCTTGCTCTAGAGTTGATGTGGTCGTTTCGGATTCTTTGTAAATTATTATGTCAGAAGACGTACTTCTGGACAAACCCGATAGCTGTCGTTGGTTTTGTACATTATTTGTGGTTAATTCTGCTTCTTCCATGTCGTCGGAATTATCTAATGGTTTGTTGTTGTTTTTGATGCGTAGTGTTTCTTTGGTTGGGTTGTTTTCTTCGGACACTTCTAGTATGGGATTATGTAAGCTATTACGGTGGTGTATACTAGGTTGGTTAGGTGTAGGGATGTTGATGTTGCAGTTGGCTGCAAGGTGGCCAAACTGTTCACAATTGTGACAACGTGAGTCGTCGCTTTGAAGAAAAATTCGAAAGTCTTCGTTCTCGAACCTAATTAGGATCGAGTTTGGGTGATCTGTTAGTGTTTCGGCATCTACATACACTGATCTCCGAAAGCTCGCTACATGAGAGTATTCTTCTTTACCCAAATTAAGTTTGACGGAATGAATCGGTGATGTAAGCTTGAGTTTATAACTTTGTGTAATAACTTTCTCTGTTTCTGCATTAGGGATATTGGTGAAACGTTCGAGATTACTAGTTTCTTAGATGAAGTTATCAGGTTGCGTAATATATTGTTGTGATATCGCGAGTTAGCGTTGGAGTAGTTAAGAATATTAAAAAACAGTTTGGATAATTTGGTGCTACGTAACCAAGTGCGCGAGATAAGAAGGAGGGAGTTACTAGGTGATTTTGGAAAAATAAACAAAAAAAACGAGGAGAAAGAAAAAAAACGTCGGTGGTGTTCAACTATTTAAAAAAAAGATCGGTGTATTGGAATTTATGGAAGCTTAAAGCAAAGTATTTAAATCAAAGAACGGCGTATTGGAATTTATGGAAGCTTAAAGCAAAGTATTTAAATCAAAGAACGGCGTATTGGAAATTTTAGAAGCTAAAAGTAAATTATTGAATCGAAGAACACATCGGCGTGGTTGGAATTTTTGGAAGTTTAAAAGCAAAATAGTAAATTGAAGCACACAACGGCATTTTGGAATTTGGAGAAAATTTAGGAATGGAATAAAGGAATAAATTGGAAAAATTTAGCGGAATAACGCATGCATGCGTTAACCAGTCGTAAAAATTAAAAAGGTGGGGTTAGTATAATTCTAGGATTAGTAAATAAAGAAAAGTTTGTTTTATTAAAAATTTTGATTGATAAATTGTTACATTATAATGTTGCGCTAATAAAATAAAACGTATATCACAACATTTCCGTATTAAAGTTTATGAGTTGAAGTATAAGCATCCCTGAGATAAGAGAAAAATTTATATTATTGTTGGTAACCAAAAATTTAAAGGTAACACCACAATATGAATGATATGGTGTTCTATGGAAATCGTGGTGATTTGATTTATTAGTGAGTGTACTATCTACTAGTCTACTACTAATTTATTTAAATATTGAAAATTATTTTAATGCCTATGGCCAGCTTTGAACCTTTACACACGGTATATTGTTCGATTTTAATTCCATCTACTGCATTTAGGATGATTGCGTTATCTTTTTTTGGATATTGCACGGAGAATGGTGAGGGGTTCTTGACTATAGATGAGAAGGATTGATTTGAGGTTATCATTGTTTCGTTAGACTTGTTTGTAAGTGTATTAGGAGTACCTAATTGATAGGAGATTAACATTTGAGGTTGGAGAGAACATGTTTTATGATTGTTAACTTAGCCCTGTGTGTGTGGTTACATGCACACAGGGCATCACAGTTTCTCAATAATTAAAAATTATTGATAAGGTTAATAAATTTGAAATCAATTACTATTCATGTTTAAATAAATGTAACTCACGTATTGAAAATTAAATTGCACGGTTCGGATATCATTTGTTTATCACATTCGTCCGTGCACTTCAATTGTCGCAATGGGAATGTTGTGTATTGTTGTTGCAATGAAAATGTAGCTGTTTTCATCAACAACACTATAACAGCAGACTGACATGCGTATATTTGTTTGTTATAAGCAATCTTTTTTTGTTATTTTTATAGGTTATTCAATAAATTCGCCTGTTCTGTAGTGAACTTTGAACTCTTCTAATTCCTTAAACAAGTGAAATCGGAAAAATGTCCAAATTATATTTTTTTCTTGAAATTACACGAGCTTTCATATGGCAAAGTTTGTCGGTGAGCTAATAAATCACCCTGTATATCATTTTTACCGTGCGAATTAATTTATGCAGCTACAATATTTCTATTTTTTGTTAATTTTTACTAATACTGCGATGCTGCCTGTGTAACAAGTAACAATTCTCTTCTAATTTTAACATAATTTGATTAAATCCAATTGATGTTACACTCCTGTATTCTCTTCTTAGTTCTTCCGGGTTATTAAAACAAATTTAGCGAGAACGTGCAGAATAATTTGATTAAACGAGAACAAAAAGTCAAATTTTGACGATAAAATATCGATTTTACATTAATAATTTTTCCAAACAGTGTGTTTGCGTCTTTTTTAGAATTTTTAATTAGGTAACGATATTTTTAAATAAAATATGAGAGAGACTCATTAATTAAAATTAGGTAAATAAAGAGTCCCAATTTAAAGATTTGGCGTCGCTCACTTTTAATCAAAGTTAATTAATTCGTTGTCAATTTTAAAGTAATCAAGTATTTCATTTCCGGGTGGTTACGTTCTTTCGTATATAAAAGCTAGCGGCTCTAAGCCAACATAAGCGCTTCGAACAATAATTTTTTTAAAGCTTGTTCCGAATTTTTTTTATTAATGTCGGATATAAAAAAAGACAAAGTTTATAACATCTATTGAATATTAATGTGAATAAACGAAACAGAACTTGCTTCAGTGATAACTCAAAAGCTTTACCCAAAGTAACTGCAACGTGAAACTGTGCAAAATTTATGAGACAGGACTATGTACTACAGCATTTATTACACTACAAGGATCTTCTCTCTAAACTACAAAACAGCGACTAACCTAAAGTTGATTCGATGCACAAATAAAACTTACAAAAGTATAGCGAGCATTTATTATAAATAATAAATTTTATAATTTATACGAAAATCGCCTTTCAAAATTATTGTGAAATTACAACAACTACTAATTTCGAATTTACCGTTTTAGTTTTGTTTTATGTTTGTGGGTTCTAAATCAAGTCCCGCGATACATATTTAATGAGTTAGAGAGACGTCAAACCTGAATAATTTAACTCGGAGTTAGTTTGGCCAATTCGCAACAGTCCTATTTAAACTACCAACACTTATAGGTAACAAATCGTTCATGAAAATTTAATTTTAATTACTCACCACTAATGAAAATAATAACGAGAGATTTAAAATATACATTTATGGAGAAGGCCGCAGAATTATGTTAACAAGTAAGAACTATTTGTTGTCCCGAGCTAACTCCCTCGTGAAAATGAACTCTTTTACGTCAAAATTTTCAGAACGTTGAGCTGATGTTGGATTTTATAACGTAGGTTTAAACCGTTATTTTTCGGTAAAGAAACTACGGATCGGACGAATATTTTTGGAGTTATGGCCAAAAGAGTACCGACAAACCTGGTCTCATGGAGAAGTGCGACTTACCGCACCCCTGAACCGATTTTAATGTTATATGAGGTCGACCCCCTCCCTAATCTCCTCTTCTAAAACACTACCCTCCCATAATAATTGTCGACATATGAGACAGGTTGTTGGCAATATAAACGATAAAATTCGCTCAACATCTCTACCCCCCCCCCCCCCATAACTATTTTAAATCGAATAAATGTGAGAGAAATTGTTATGGGTTGATATGGGGGGAGAGGGGGGTAACAACAACTTCGAGCTGCGAACACTCATGACTCATTTTTCAACATTTATAGGTTGTGAAACTGCTCTAACTTTGAATCTGGTTGAGCTAAAATATCAGAGATACACCCAGTTCGAAAACAATTTAAAATCCTACAACTTTTGTTCCAAAGAATTTTCTCTCAAATGAACGGTAAAAAAGTCTCCAAGCAAAGTTTACCAAAAAAATTTATTTTTTCTAAAAATAGCGATTTTCTACAGCTTATATCTCAGAAACCGTAACAGATAATACAAAGATCCTCCAAGATTTTCCTAATAGAAAATACAAAGAACAAATATTGTAGGGCTTTTTGTCCTCTCCAAAGTTGGATTTGATAGTTTTGTCGTGGAATCAACCGTTAAAAAGTTAAATCAGAAAAACCAATTTTTCGTACCTTTAATTCAAGATGGCGGATCGCGCGGACCCCCCTCAAGGTCGAAAACTTGGATTTTTCATCAGGGCCCCTAACCTAATAACATATTCAAAAATCAGAACTACACCACCTTTTTTAGGGCAATGGGCTATTTTTCTTCCCGTTGACTGGACTATTATAGGTAGTTGAAGAAAAGAAATTATTTTTCAAATTTTCTCAAGATCCGTAGTAGGTTTTAGAAGAAAAATTTAAGAAACAAAAGTCTCTTATTATAAAATTTGTTACTGGAATAAAACAGAATAATTTTAATTTATTCTACAAAAACAATATTTTTAAGGGTTAAAGGTTAACGCCACCCCTGAACGAGTAGCTCTAGTGGCGCGATTTTCTTAAAATTACTACCACACATTGACTTCTGATTTTATGTCAATTCGTTGATCTAATGATCACGTGTAAAACACTTATTATGCAATTAGTGAGAAAATTGCAGTTAACGTGGTTTACTGGCGAGTGGTCTGGTGGATCCTTAAGTACGTGGGTCGGTATGAATCGAGAAGAGAACCCGAGTCGAGAAGATCCTTTTAATTTGCTTTAGAGGCTTAATTTTGAAAACGTAGCACTACCCGACATTCTTTTTTTTACTGTAGTGAACCTAATAATATTTATGCATTTAATGGATTCGGCTTTTACTATGTGCAAATCGAGATTGATTTTTGTATGAACTCAATTAGAATAGCCATTTGCACTAATTTTGTCAGTTTGGTTGCTGACAACTGCCAGCAGTTAAAAACTCGCTCCGAAGATGATTCAGTGTATCGAAACAGCTGTCAGCAATCGAACTGACAAAATTAGTGCAAATGGCTATTCTAATTTAGTACATACAAAAATATTTATGCATATGTTTAGAGTTAAAAAGAGCTTGACATTAAAATACTTCTAATACTGGAGTATATACGTACTACTCGTATGGGAAATTCGACTCGCCCTTCATTCAGCGCGCTTTTGTAGCTTCTCCATCATCAATTTTTATAACGATATATTGGTTAATATAATATATAAAGATAAACTGTTATGGCTTACGGTATACCTCAATACTGCCCACGGATTAGAGGGTTTTTTCATTATGTGAGAAAAACGCCAATAATATCAAAGCTTCCAATTTATCACGAGCTTTAAAAATATCAAAAAAATTTAAGATATAATTTTTCACGGTTTACTTAACTTAAAAATTCTTTCAGTTGATAATTTGAGAACAAATGGAGTGTCAGGAAAGTTTTCGTAGTAATAGTCGTATAGTGTAACGTTAGGAAGAACTAATCTTTCATTTTATTCGATGTAAACATTTCTTGTAATAATTTAACAAAGTTCGATAATCAATCATTTAGTGACGCTTTTTAATGTACTGCCTTATTTCTTAGACATTTATAAAAAATTTAATTAATCATAAAAAATCGTATAGTTTGGGGTTTGACACAAAATAAGAGTTGAAAAAATAGTTACGATTTTTTTTGAAAAAAAATTTTTACTCGAGAGAAAGACGAAAGAAGGAAGAACATATCAAACCACTCAGAATAATTAATACTTTCCGAACCGCCGAAACGTCTTCATTTGAAATACTTACTAAGAACTTATCAAATTAAATTAATTTTATTGTCGTTTTTAATTAAGTGAAAAGTTTGTATTCTTGACGATTAACTAAAATCCAACTTAAATTTAGAAACTTCTTATGAGGGGTAGCCACGGTCGCCTGGTCTTAAATTTTATTTTTTTAATAAATAGTGAGGCACAAATACTACCAATTGTGCCTCAAATCTTACTACAGTAATAGTGGAATTAGATAATTAATTGTGCGAATTAAAAAAGAAATTACACTTACACCATATTAATTAAAATGTGGCTAGATAATCCCAACACTTTTATTAAAGGTTAAAGCTAGGGATTTCGTATCAGATTTGCCTCTTCCTAATTTACGGTTACAAACTGGCATATAAAGTTTCTAATATAAAAACCCTTAAATCCTTTAAAAGATTAAGTGGACCAATTAATTTTATTGGCGAAAAGTTTATTATTCCTTTTTTTAAACTTTACTCTTAAATGGTTTGTTTTCACGTCAACGCTGTATAATTTTCTTGCCCTTTTTCTAAATTTAAATTTCCCTTTGGAAAGTACAAAACCTTGCTCCAATTTTGCCATTAATTTCAAAAAAAATTTTCACTAACGACATATCGCTCTAAAGATTTGACAGAAAAATGTCTTGAGAGAACAAACCGGCGTATATAACCGCCGATCAAAAAGGTCTGCTCTGGACACACCACGGTTCGAACTACATCCATAAGATCACTTCAGACCTTTGAAAGAAGCTCCTAGCGATTATGTCAATCCGTCTCGACAATAATTGTACCACAAGGGCGAAGAATATATACAAGTGGTCGGAACTTGTGCAGTTGACCTAATAGGCCTTTTTTCAAACAGTTAAGTTATTAGAATAAAACTGCCTCCATGTTAGCCAGCCCCTCCTCAAACCGAAAATTAATTTTTGTTTGTATTACCTTAACATTATATTGCCGTTTCGCCCTATTTATTAAAATATTGATTTAAACTTTTTGTTTTATATTCCGACCATCACTTGCAGTCACTCGAGGATAGTAAATCACTTTATTTCACAAAATGAAACTGGTTCAATTTATTTTGTTGCTTTCATCAATATCCAATGCTTAGATGCTTGGTGCATTTAGGTTTATGCTCAATATAAGTGGACTGACCATAAAAGCCGTATTAAATAATATTTTTGTTTTACGTCGGTCCACAAACATTTATTAAGCAATAGAATAAACGATAGAGGGGTTTAGTTTCATTGTAATCCTTATTTAAGGTTTAGACCTTTTCTTTTATAACGCTCACTCATTATTTAATTGCATAATAGTGCAAAAATCATTAGACTTTTTAATTTCTTCCTACTGTTTTAAAATTGGCAGTTCAGTCCACTCAAATTAGACAAAAAGATAGCAGTTTAGGGGTAAAAATCCAAGAGTTTTGAGAATTAGCATGGTTGTTCGTTGGAGCCTACAGTATAACACACTAAAAGTTCAGGAGAGTGGAGGCGAGCTGAGAGCCTGTCTGAAGGCGAATTTTTCTGTTTCTTTAAATATATCTCCGAAACTATCAACCCTACGTAAAATTTAATTATATAAAAAATAAAGTAGATGCAATTTCCTATAAAAAATGTTCTATTCATTTTTTTTGTAGAAGTTGTACTTTCAAAGTTACAGGCTTGACAAGTTGTCATATTTATGTAGGACTTGGCTTTATTGTAGTTTTATCATTTCTAAAAATGAATTTCTTCTTGGAGTTACAGAAGCAGGGATTTGCCAAAACCACTTTCTTAATTCGGTGGTTGCGACACCACCTTATCCATCGACAGAAAAGGTAAAGCATCGATTGTTAAATCGTTTGAGAAATATGGAAGCCATTGGAGATGTTTTTATGACCACTCAGCAACGTCTGAGGCGTATTCACAAGCGAGTGAGTGGTGGTCCGTGAAGTTGTAATACCTACATTGAAATTCTCGATTTTTAAGTACCCCGTAATGTAGTGCTAATTTAGTGCACCTTAATGCTTTAAAAAATATTTAGTGCTCGAGAATTTCAATGTGGTTATTACAACTTCACGTACTCAGTCAGTACATGTTTTTGTACAATGCTCGTCAACTAGATTCGAACAATCACACGTACTACGCTTTCTTAAGATCGGATAACAAGTCGAAATCAGATCTTGTGTCTTTTTCACTAACAAGAGGCTCTACCTAGCAACATGCATACAGAGTGTTTGCCAGCTGGCCAACCAGATGACACACGAGGCCTGGAGACGGTGAGGAGGCGTGAAACGCTCGAATCTAACATGACCAATGACCTTGAAGCTTCTGGCTCAATCATGAAATCCATATTTTGCAAATGTAGACCTGTGGGACACAATGCGGATGTCGTAAGGTTGGAATAATATGCACTTCCGTCTGTGGTAATTGTGAGAGAAGCTGCACCAATGGTTTTTGAGCAGAGAACAAGGAGTTCGATGACGGTGTAGTCAAAGATCCAGATCTTTGAGTTTTCACAAAAGACTGATTTTAGTCGTATGACGCAACGCCGTTAGCTCCTTGCACTTAGTCTTGTCTTTTTAAAGACAGCAAGAGGAGCAGGACTCAGTGCAGACTCTCTCAATGCCGCAAAACTGGGCATATCCTTAATAATGGGTTAAGAAATTCTTTACATCTCTACAACTCTACATCCAGTGTCTTCTTAGGCACCATGTAGTACCTATAGTATGTAGGATTTTGAGACAAAGCTCTTTTTATGGAGCCATCATTGCAGAAAAAAGTTTGCACTTATTCTATTATTCTACGAGTCTCCAAGAAAAGATAGTTCATCCCAGCAGGGTTTGGTTACGGGAGCGAGAGTAAAATACGACGGAAAGCCTTTTTAGAAAGGCTTCAAACCTTGCCCCCCCCCACTACGGCCATGATATGAAGTGCTAAGGGATAAGGTTAAACCCAGTTTCTAAGAAAACGTTTTCGGTGAGCCCCCGTAATTCAAATTCAAGATGCAGTAAATGTCAACAGTGGTCATTTCGTTATCACTGCATGTTGCATTGTGCTTGACTGCATTTGGCTGCAGGTATTAGTCCCGCCCCCTAAGTATCTATGCCGTATACGGCCGTACCGAGTGAGAATTGTCATATGTATTATTTAGTTAGTGCTGGGAATGGGAATGTTTCTAAAGTGGAAAGGATTATATAATCCTTTAATATTATAGACACAGCGGTTAGATTTAAACAACAAAACATTTAAAAAATGGTTTCTTAGTAATATTATAACCCACTACTATCTTAATCCGCCTCTGTTCAATGTATACATCTTTCAAAACCTCACCGACCTGCGCAAACAAGGTTACACATCAACCTAAACACACGGATTAGGCATCTCATTTATCCGCTTTCTCACTTCCCCTTCTGCGCATCTAGGGTCGGTGAGGTTTTGAAAGATGTATACTAGCCCTTTCAAGAGTCCGCAATTATCACGTGCAGTTTGCGTGTATTTATTTATGTCCACTGCATCTTGAAATTGAATGAGCTATAGTTACGTGCCGGGTCCTCCAGGACTTTTAGTATGTTGTTCTGTAAATCCCAAGAAACAACTTGAACAATATTTAAAATTCTGGGATTTTTTCCTCAATTTGTCTGAATCGACTGAGCTACTTTGAATCTCAAAGCTTTTCATGAACAACGTACTATAAGCAACGATCGAAAACTAAACCACAGCAACAAATTAGTAAACTTTAATTAAATCATTAACAGTTAATGATTAATGAAACTAGTAAGTTACTTACTAGTTTCGCTGACGTTAGGTCCCAATACAGTTGGAAAAGAATGACTTCCATGCGTCTTCCTATCCCCATCTAAAATAGAATAGCAAATTTTAAAATTACAGTTTTCTGACAAAATTTCAAAAATATCGATTCGAGCAGTTTTCTTCAGCAACGCTCTCGCGTCGAACAGTTTCCGCGCTTTTCAATTTTCCGCCACCTAGCGGCCAATAGCGCAACTCGACAAACTGCTGATTTGGTACAATTACGCCGATAGAAAGTAAATTTTCACTTATAAAATTCAAAAGAAAATGTAGTTAAAATGTAATTAAAAGTTTTATTTACACTTATAAACTGTTAATAGATGAATAGGAGCTTTAAGCTGTGTAAAATACAAAGTTTGTTCAAACTTTTAATTACTTTTTTAACAACATTTCATAAAAAAAGAGTAATTGGGAAATTTACATTCTTAAACGACTGTTTTCTATCTTTTAAAAGTTTTTGGTATATTTTCGTCGACAACGTTGAAAATTGTCAATTTGAAAAATTAGAATTCAGAAGACTGTATACCGTTTATGAGAGATTAAAAACTACCTCTTAATAAATAATTACTGTAATACCTATCTTATAATTTTCTTCTAAATTATTCTCTTTAGATTATACTAATCAGTTGGTTATACAGACACTTTGTTAGACAATGTGGTAGTTAATAGTGAGCCACTATCGGAAAACCCGAGCAGAGAGTTGTTATTTATGATTGATCGAGTTCGTTATTATGAATCGTTCTGTTGCTACTAAAATGTTAATTTACACAGAGTGGCCATAAGTTATTACGCTCTACAGGCAACTTTGATATTGCAAAAGCTACAGATTGAATTTGGCAAAATGAGATGGCTGAAATGATTTCTATAATCTTCAACAATACTGTCAAACTTTCAAAATAATGAGCTATTTGTTAACAAGAACCTACTCCTTCTGAGGTTTCGGAGCTAGTTTTTAACTAGTTTATTTATCGCTTTTCAAGTATCTTACCTGATACCTCACAAGCTTACGCAAAACTTTGTGTGTTATACATCGTTAGTTTGTAGGTATTATGTTTCCTACCAATGTCTATTTTGTGAGCTCTAAAGACCAAACATCGGCGACGTGTTTACTGTCGTCTAATTTAATTGACTGCCTCGAGTAAGCCACCCTGTATAATTTATACAATCGAAACAGTGAAGATTTAATTAAAAATACTTTCAGTTTCAACAAAGTGAAGACAGTTTTCCATCAACACTTATTGAAACTCTTTTGAATACTTGTCTAAGACGTAAAGTTAAAAGTCACCAAAAAGTTGCGCGAAGCTGGAAGTCGTGAAGTTTGTCGAACGAAATAAAGAAAAAAAATGCATAATAAAAGCTATAGAAAGTCTGAGAATAACCAAAAACTATAAATTAATTTTTAAGGCTGCTCGCAAAAGCTGCAGGGTTTATAATATATTTTTGTAGCAAAATATGTTGAAAGGATTTCATGACTCGTTGTTGTAACAGCCACGGGGCGCTTTCAGCAGAAGTTTTAAAAACGTTCAAATTTACTGCCTGCTTTCTTTATCAATAAGTTTCGAGTCGTTTTAGTACCTACCTCACGGCTTATACCAACACAATTTAGAAATAATTCAACACGTAAACTACTTGTGGCGAATCGATAAAAATAAAAATTTAAACTTTTTACCTACAACACTATCTTCGATTGGTAAAAACTGAAAACTAGCTTTAAAACCTTGTCCGGGCCAATCTGAATTAGCTATAAATTCTATAAATAAATCCGGGCCGGTAGAAAGAATTTCTTGTTCGGTTCCTTCGTTGCACAAAACTTTAATTGCAGGATCGCTCGAACTTTTGCCATCGTGAACTCGTATAATGTCAGCTCTATTGAGACAACTGAAACAAAAATTAAGTAATTAGCGACACGAAATTACAATTTTACGAACAAAATTGGAACGAAAAATAGTAAAAAAAAAAATCAAAAAAAGATTGAATAGCTTTAGAAAAGGGAGAAAAAAGGGAAAGCGTCGACATTGACACGTATTGAATGGAATTATTGAATTTTTACATAAAATTTGCAAATAGAAAAGTCGAATAAAATAACGTTGTCTGTTTTATCCTATAGGAAAAATCATATTATAAAAGGAATGTACGTCTTGAAGTTGCGATATCAATGTGATGGTTGACAGGGTTAAAAGGAAGCTGTGTAAATTCAATCACGTCGGTCCATTGCGCGATTTCAACCGCACGAACTGATTTGACCTTTCGCGTTTGATTGATGAAAAAAATATAAAAATTTTGGATTATTTATTAAATTTAGTCCCAAACTAAAAAGAATTTTTTAGTTCGCGTTTTTCGTCTGCAAGAATTAAAAGCTCTTTCGGATTACCTCTGTTTTTTCCGACATTTTTCATTAGAAATTTTATTTGTGGTTTACTTTAACAAAGTTTCTCAAAACTCCATTATAATACCGAAGGAATATCTATACGTGTACGTCGGATTTATTTTGCATTTCATCAGTAGGTAAGGATTTTATAGAAATATTTTATATATCAGTATTGGGAATTCGATTTTATATGCAGTCTATTCTACATCCAATGCTATTTTAATAATATAATTATATCGTCCATTTTTAAAAAATTGAATAGAATCGTCGAAGATGTTTTTGACAAGTTTATGGTACGTTCTTGTTGAACTTTTTAACGGACGTCGAATAAACTTCACTCAAAGAAAAAGTTCAAGTTCGATTATTATGTGGGTTCTTTTTGGGAGTTAGGAGGAATTGTCCCTGTTATTGTGTGATATACCTTCTATTTTGTATAATAAGAGAATTTTAATAAAAAAAAGTGACGTGAGAAGCTTTTTACGTTTTCTACAGAAAGACGGCCAAGCACCCAAGTACTACTTATACCCGTATCAAAGGTTTTCTACATTTCAAAATGACTCGTTTTCTAAATCATATTGATAGAGAAAAATAGGACTTTAAAATGCAATGGAAATAATATGTTTCTGAACTTTACTTTAAATAATAATATCTTTATTCCACCATCAATATTTACATGCCCAGGTTGGTCAAATTACAGCGCAGTTAACACACATACACGCCAATATACACAAAATACAACAATATAAAAAAAAATTTATAACAAATTATGAGACGTGAATTCATCTGTACTGTAAAATATATCTGTTGTTAATATATCCTGTACCCGCTTCTTGAAAGCATTCCTTTCCAGTTTTTTAATGTTTTCTGGAAGCCCTGTTATAAAACTTGATTCCCAGGTAGCTAAAACTGTTTTGGGTCGTTTTCAGACGATTTTTCGGCATTCTCAACAAGTTTCGGCTTCTTGTGTTGTGATTGTGGACGTCGGTGTGCTTCGGACAATTTTCTTTATTTTGATGTACTGACAAAAGCGAAGTAAATAACAGGCTGGTATTGTAAGTATGATGGGTTTTCCAATAAGAGGTTTCATTTTGATATTAAAAGAAAACGAGTATTTTGTAAGAGAAATCAATAAATGCTTATTTCATTGTCAAGAGGAAGGTATGCCATTAACATTTTTTGAAAACGATATCAGCCAAATGGCCGCCACGGTTACGGTTGCAGCACTATATCCGTTTCATTTCCCATGACCAATTCGCACATTTGCGGCAGTATGTCCTCGATAACTTCACGAATTCCATCTTTAAGGTATTGAATCGATTGTGGAGTATTGGCATAGACCTTATCTTTTACGTGGCCTCAAAGAAAAAAGTCTAAAGGTGTTAAATCACAAGATCTAGGTGGCCAATAGTGATCACCTCTTAGAGAAATAACACGGCCAGAAAACTTTTCTTGCAAAATTGCGATTGTTTCGTTGCTTGTGTGGCACGTAGCGCCGTCTTGCTGAAAATAAACGTCGTCCACATCAATATCTTTCAATTCCGGCCATAAAAAATCATTAATCATAGCTCGGTAGCGCCCATTCATTCACCGTAACAGTTGCACCAGCCTCACTTTTGAAAAAGAAATGTTCAATCACACCGCCAGCCCAAAAACCGCACCAAACAGTGACACGTTGAGAATGAAAAGGCTTTTCAATAACCATTCTTGGATTTTCTAATCCCCAAATGCGACAATTCTGCTTATTAACGTAGCCTCCGAGGTGAAAATGAGCCTCAACACTCAAGATGATTTTTCAATAAAAATCTGGATCATTTTGATGCATTTGAAGGACCCAATCAGCGAAAATACGACGTTTGTGGTGATCGGCCGGCTTGAGTTCTTGTGTTAACTGAACTTTAAAAGCCTTAAGAAAAGTCTTTATGCAAAATACGGTGTAATGTCGTTTGTTGAATGTCTAATTCCAAAGATCGACGAGAAATCGACAAACCTGGGTTTTCTTCAACACTACGGTCTACAGCAGCAACATTCTCAGTTGTTCTTGAGCGATGCACACGGTTTCGATTCTTCACATCACTAACTTGTCCCAACAGCTCAAATTTTTTCACCAGTTTCACTATTGCCGGCCGAGAAGGTGCTTCACGCTGACAAAAAAGTGCTTTAGTTTTGCGAACTGTGACTGCAAAATTTTCACTATTTTTGTAGTGAATTTAAAAAATTTCAATGCGTTGTGGAAGCGTGTATCGTACCATTTTTAGTAATGGCGTAGTTTTTACTTGTCAAATGTAAAAAGATGCCTCTTAAAAATTGACAGCTGCCCAAACAGGCAGGCTATTCAAAATGAGACCTCTTATTGAAAAACCCTTTATTTTGCAACTCTTAAAGATACGTCGGCAGCTTGTAGACTGAGAAACTCTAGCTATAACTCGTAATGCTTTTTTTGCTTCAGGAATACACCCTCGGCCTCCATATCTCCATAGGACGATTCCGTAAGTGGCGAGTAAGTAGGGCTGCTTCTGATCCTACGATGTTTTTTATTCTACGTATAAGTAGTGAAAATTGCTGTAGACACTTTATTTAACCCCTAATATATTTTATATTTTATTGCAATGACCTGATTTTGGGTTTACACCGTATTCAGCACCAACTCATTTGCCAAAAACCACGTCTCAGCGTCTTCCAGAGCTCCGTCCTAGAGCTTCCTTAGTTCCTGTCGATCCCCTACTCTGCTTAGAAGGGTAGTGTCATCCGCATAGATGAGCAACCTTTTCAGGCCTATGCTGTCAGGTAAGTCATTAACAAAAATTATGATAAAGATGATACCCAGTATTGAGCCTTGGGGAACGCCCATCCTGATTTGTCGTTTTCCGACAATTTATCGTCCCTCAGTCCACGACTTGGTGTCTATTTTTTAAGTAGGAGGTCAGGATGTTATGGATGGGTCTTCTAAAACCAAGATATTCTAGTTTATCTAGCAGCTTGGCATGGGAAATACTGTCAAGAGCCTTTGTGACATCTTAACTGGTAAGTTCAATTGCTTTCTTCTCATCTAAAGAATCAACAACCACTTCCATCAGTCTTATCATTGCTGTGGTGGTAGATTGGTTCCTCCTGAAGCCATGCCGACTATCGCTCAACATACCGCTACACTCCAAGTAACTCACGACGCAAGTCTTCAGCACAGTCTCAAAAACTTCGAAGACCGCCGGTTGTATCAAAATCGGTCGATAATTCCTACACTTATTTCGATTACTTTTTTGTATATTAGAACAACTCGCGCAACTTATAGCCTCTCCGGAAACAGCGGTTTATTAGAAAACATAGTGGCTCAGCTATGCATCCCACAACGCCCCTCAAAAGCCGAACGAACAGATCGGTTGTACTTTTTAGTTTTCGAACTGTGCGTATTATTTCCTGCGAAGTCGAGTCAAAAAGAAACATACAATCAACAGGTCTCGCCTTGCTTCTTTGTAGCAAATCCAGAGTTTCTTCTGCTTTGCTTCCAGGCAGAGGAACACGTGCTTTGTCCATAGTTTGTAAAGTTGGAATTCAGGTCACTTGGAGTCAGTGTGGTGGCTCCGTTTTCTCCTCGTTGTACCCTTTGTTTTTCCATTTATCACCGTCCAGATTGCTTCTGTCTTATTTTCCGCATTGATTATGTAGTTGGAATCATGCTCCCTCGTTTGGCATTCGATGTATGTCTTAAAAATTTCCTTTAGCCCTTTGTACAAGTTAAAAGAACAGACTAATAGACTATTCCTTACAACAAATGCTAAGTAAGGTATCGAATTCGTACTCGTACGCTAGTGACGTCAAGAAGCAGTGGCCGTAGCTAGCAACTCTTGTACCAAACGACTGTTTACAGCAGTTTTTGCCACTGTTGATAGTAGCCATCTTCACATAAAGTTTAGCAGCTTCAAATAAATCTTCACATCTATCGCCGTCACTCACTGTCTGCACCGACCGCCATATCGTCCGATTCTACTCTGTGATGCACTAGCTCTGTAGCCCTGTCCTGCGTAATTATCAACTTTTACTTTCATTATCTGATATAAATAGTCCAACATAAAGGTCGCAGGATGGGAATCTGTTAAAGTCGGGGGTTTCCCGTCTGGTCGTAATTATCTTTGAGACTGAAGTATCGAGGTACTCCCTAACTCTTTGGGATATTACTGTCTAAAGCTAAAGACCATAGTAGCACAAAGGTATCCGCCACGTCCAGTTCCAGTCTAGAAATGATTTTTGTTTTCACTTGGAGATTAAAAGCTGAAACCCGTTTCAAATGATTCATTACCTTCTGAGATACCAAAATCCGATGGTCGTTCAAGAAAATTTGCGTTTTTTCAGTTTTTGTGAATTTTGACCCAGAATGACAAATTTTGGGGCAAAAGTAGGTTTATACTTTTTAAAAGTAGACTGGATTTTCTATAATTTTAGAGCAGAATGGTCTCTCTAGACCTAATGGTGTCCGAGATACAAGTGTACAAAAGTTTGCAAATCCGGAGGTCAGCCGAGGACAAAAACTTGGATTTATTATTAGGCCTTCATCATATATGCAACATACAAAAAAATCAGAACTATCCCATTTAACGTAAGGTAAATAATGAGGCATTTATCAAAAATCCAAAACTAAACAAAACTAAATCGTGTATTGGCAAAGAGAGAAATACAGTCACTTCTAACGAAATGGTATACGAAACACTGGAGGGAGACTCCCGGACAGGGCCACTCTAAAGTCTTACTAAAGAAACCCTCAGACAGAAAAACCCACTCCCTACTCAGAATTAGTAGAGGTGAGCTACGACTGGCAACGGCACTGATAACGGGACATTGCCAGTTTAAAAAGCACCTGTATACGATGGGACTAGAAAAAGACCCACTATGCAGAGGATGTGCAGAGGCGGAGGAAACTCCAATCCATCTTCTGCTACACTGTGTGGCTTTCACAAGAAGTCGTCACAGCATTATCGGGAAGGAGAAGAAGATGCTCCAAGGGGAATTGTCCAAACTACCAATAGAGGAAACTCCGGACTTCATTAAAAGCACAGAGCTCACATAAAGGGAGAGTATATCCGAGGCGCACAATAGACCCAGGAGGTCGCGGTGCAATGAACCACTAAAGGGGCCAGCTTCAGCAAAAATAATAATAATAAATTGTGTATTAGGGTAAGTAGTTTCTGGGCTAATGGGATGTGGTCGAGAGGTTTCGTTGACTGCTGTGGCAAATATCCTCAGAAGTGTTTTGTCCTGTGTGGCAAAGGTTGAAGTGACCGTTCTGAAGGTTCGGGAGGACATGTTTACCACATCAGCCAACAAAACGTACGGAATCTCTCAAAGAACCTCTCGACCACGACCCATTAGTTAAGAAACCACCGATACTAATGACGCCGACCGTAAAAGCTTAAACTTTCAAATAAATCGTGTATATTTTTGCAAACTTTTGTACACTTGTATCTCGGACACCATTAGGTCTACAGAGACCATTCTGATCGCAAATTGTAGAAAATTTAGTCTACTCTTTTCAAAAGTGTTAAACTATACCTTTGCCGAAAATTTAGTCATTCTGGGTCAAAATTGAAAAAAACTGAAAAAAGGTAAAGAATTTCGCGGTTTCTTGGATTTTTAAGCCACCCCGTACAGGACGACATTTTAACGACCATCGGCCACGAATAAATGAGCAGAAATAAAGAAAATCAATTAGAACTTTTGCTTTAAGAATGATCTCGAGTGCTCATTCGATGTTGTCCAACAATTTATAATTTCAATAACTAAAAAATCATTACGCACTCTCAAGAGACAGCCAATAATTCTCAATATCTCTCAAGTTAGCACCACAGACCACAGGTATTTCTTTTTGCGACATTATCGAATTACACGAACGTCTGTTAAATGTGTAGAGAATTTCAAGTCTTTTGAGGATCAGAAGAAGCAAATATAAAGTGACGCACGTCACAAACACACGTCCCATACACTTTTAGTTTTAAGTAAACCTTTACGTATTTCTTCAATTGAAGTCGATATTATAAATGTCAATATAAACAGTAGAGAACGACATCTGCTCACGTGAGTCGAAATTCGTTTTTTTGTTCGCATTTATTTGTTTACACATTCAATTTTAGTCACTTTGAAGAAAAGTTGTACAAATTTTTATTTTTGTCCTTGTAAAATCTAATTGTTGACCAATCAACCGATCCGAAAGCCAATTTTCTTTCGATTTCTACTTTTAGTATCGCCTCACGGTTGTTTGATTTAAAACATGGTTCCGAAAAACAACTCGATAGTCAAAGTATTTTTCAACAATTCCAATAAAGCGTCTCCTTTAACTATCTTTGAAAAGTTGTTTAGGCTCCCAATTAAAAGTAACGTTTTTTTTCTCTTCTTTCTTATTTTAAAGAAGAACAAACATCTTTCACAAATGGCGAAATTGTTAGAGTATGCAAACGATTTTGAATACTTAAGTTGTTTCTGAAAGACCTTTTAGTAGATTCATAAATAGAAAATGTAAATGGAAGGTTGTAGAAAGCAGGAAGTTTGTTGGAATAAAGGATGCGAAAGTGACTGATTATACGACTGTGGTTGCATTTGCGTAAATTTTGCTTTAATTGTGCTTAATTATTAATTAATACCATTGTGAAATTAATAGTTAAAATCAATTAGCATTAAATTTACCGCAAAATTTGCAAATACTTTATCACCGAAAATCTCATTACTGCTTACTTAACTCGAATCTCGAGAGATTGTGGTATTGTTTCATTGCGCTTCCTCAAATTTCCTCGCCATCAAATTATTCAGTTCGATGTTGCTGCTTATATTATATATATATCTTTCTAAGGTCGGTTCTTCCTTTTGTGTCATCAATGTGTTGTTTGCGACCTCTACCCTACTTATATATTCTATTAGTCTTGCTTATATACTCGAGAAGAGTACAATTCCCACATCCCATACACAAGAAAATATAATGTAGCGACCAAGTTATAAATTTAAAACAATTTTTTGAACACTTTAAATTTATTATTTATTTAAATTTAAATTGCGCTTATTTTTGTTTGTACGTAAAAAAGGCAATTTATTGTGGATCAGACGTGTATCGTTTCGCGAACGTCGTTTCTCAATTTAAAATTTATTCTTCTTGCAACCAAAATAACAATTTTATTTCGCAAAAAGTCTATTTACGCACTGGGAATACATTTTATCGAATTTACGATTTATGTAATTGATCTTAGAGATGCAACATCTAGGGTATCGTCTATTTTCCTCTCGACTCCTTACTCTCCTTACTACAGTAAGATATTCCAAATAGCGTGGTCGATATAGTATCTAGCAAGAGCTGAAATAAGTGCAAAACATTGTGACAAACGAGCAAATAAAACGTGGTCTAACATATCTTGTGTCAAAGTAAAGTGAAAATCGAAGGCAGAAGGGTTTCTATCTATAAATTTACGATTAAAGCCGATAGTAAAAGAAAATTTAAAAACGTTACTGTTTTGTGTTTTCTCTTTTCAATAAATACTTTCCTTGTATCGATAAATAAACGTAAAACTATAAAACTCTTTCTTTTTTGATCTATTGAAAGTCCTCTTCTCAAATCTCACAAGATTTCGCAATATACTGGGCGAAAATGCTCGGATTAGTCCGTTTCTAATGAAATGGGGCATCGCCTCAAACTACGACTGAAGCAGCGAATCGAACCTCCGAACACACGCACACAGACAGATTAATACGCCGTTGATAACAAAAATAAATCAGAAATGATCTACTGAGGCACTAAAAAACTACAAAATGACGCGAAACATACGTTATGGTTTGAATGCTTTACAACTTTCTCGTATTAAGATTTTGTTAAATTTTCGTTTACAAATTTTGCAAAGAAGACATGGCACAATAGAACAACCAACAAAAATAATCGAATTTTATTTTGAAAACCAATGGTCGACTATTTTGGCGCAGCGTGCATATATATCGTGGATATCTTATAAAGTGCCGATTGGACCACAATAAATCTAAGAGCAGTGCATCAGCGGCAAGTACACCCATTAAGTGCACTTTTTTGTGCGGTGTATCGTCTGAAAGGATCATAGCCACATATTTATTTGAAAATGCAGCCGGTGCGCTTCAGTTACCATCAATGCTTCTCAATATTGGACGACGTTGGACAATCTTTTAAGACCAGCTTGGCTAAACTGTTTACGAATGTGGTTCCTACAAGATAGGACTTCAGTGCATGCTGCAAGAGACACACACAATGGGTATGTTACAAGACATCTTCGGCGAACGCATTATTTCGCGCAGTAGCGACTTTAATAAGCCGTCGCGTTTTCAGAATTTAGCCGTTCTCGACTGTTTTCTTAGGAACTATTTGGACAATTTCAGTTTGGACTCCGAGACAAGGGCGCCAGGAGAAGATCTTGAGCCGCTCTTGCCGGGTGCAGGTTCGCCTATATGAACCTGACGGCTTACAGACGTTCAAGATACGTTACCATTTCTAAAAACCTGAACCCGGCATTGATTTTTGTTCGATACCAGAACTTCTCATGCTCGTCTCTTCTACTAGACGACTTGCCTATGTTTTCAGGCGGCGTCCCTTCCGAAAGCTTCCAGATATTTTGACACGACGGTTTCTGGAGAGCACTACGGGTTGGTATAATTAGCGTGTACGTCCCCTAGCTTCCCTGTATCCCGCGTAAGTTTTTCTTGTCACATCGATGCTTGCAGGATCGCCGCCGGTGTGCCCACTTAGGTCACAGGTGTTATCTTTGTAGAACGAGAAGAGCATCTGGATATCCAGGAGAATGCCAGGTTCTCGATAACGCGAGGGAAATAACCAGTTTCCGGCTTCTGTTTTTACGGCCTGCTGCGTGAGCCTAACCCAACCTAACCTAACCTAACTTAACATAACCTAACCTAACCTAACCTAGCATACCCTAACATAGCCTAAAAGAAGTGAAGAGGCAATTACGCCTAAGCGTCAAAAACAGACGGAAAGCTAGATAGACGACTAACTACTCCAAATGCAATACAAACAAAAAAGTTTTTCCCGACAGTCCAAGACAGACAACGTACACAACTGGAAAACAATTACTACACAACGTGACTACTAACAAGACATGGAGCTTTCGCCCAATTACCTATACCTTCTACAAAATTAAAATATTCGGAAACCCTCAATACCAGATCGGAGAAGCGGAGAAATCGACGACGCGGATCACAGAATATTTAGATGCAGAACTTTGTCCCAGATAAGGCAACAATATGAACTAGCTACCACTAAACAAGACGTTACGGAGGAGAACGGAACATCGCTGCTGAGAAACCAGACAAGGCTGAGAACATTTGCTAAACGAATACTTACTAGATAGAATAGAACTCCCTCGCTCGGTTTGGCGTGCAAGTATGAACAAGGCCCAACGCAAGAAGGACAGGAAGGTGGTGTGGTTTAGCCAGTGAGAGACCGCTCAATGAAAATGAGTGGTGTCCATTAGAATTCCACACCATATCTAAAAGGGACTAACCCAGTTTAAACTCACCTATTATACTCCTTGGTCGAAAATGTAAAGAGTGACTCATTTTAAGAACTAGACAGCCACCGGAGGTAAAACGTGCAAGACGGGTCAATCCATAGGCCTGTGTATTGGGATTGACCCGTCTTGCACGCTTCACTTCCCGTGGCTGTCTAAGTTCTTAAAATGAGTCACTGTATACATTTTCGACCAAGGAGTATAACATAATCTACAAAGAGATCAATTTTACATTTCAGAAGAACTTCGAAGCCATTATTTACCAGTAATATCGACAGAGGCTCTTCAAAGTTCCTTCTTGCACCCACCCAATTTTACGCATGGCGATTTCGGATACTTTAGAGAAGAGATACGAGGCTTTCGCGCGTAACCGCCTGATGCTCTATAGTCTATAGATAAATCTCACTCTTCTCCCGTCGACAAGTTAGTATCCAGGTGGGAGCTTTGGAGTCTTGGAAATATCCCTCCCGACCCTCATACAAAAAAAGATTAGGTTTACGAGGTAGGTTCGTTTAGTTTCCATGTTTCCGATTATATTTTCGCAAAGACACCTCTACTATTTATATGAGTACTGCAACCCTTTCAAGGGCCTCATTTGAGAAGAGTTTGGTAAATTATACTTACCCTTTAAGTTGATTAATTGTCTAATTTTTTTTATTAAACTTATTTATATTGTATATTAATACATTTTCTAGTCACGCTTTTTAAAATAAATCAAATATTTATTTTAAAAAACCATAAATATTTCAGAGCAAATTAATTTATTTCAAACTGCCTGCAAGTTGTAAAGTTTTTCCGCTCGACGAAACTTGTGTTGTTGACCAAAGGATTTATTTATAAATCCTAAAATGATTAAAACTTAATTCGGAAATACGTATAGACGATTTAGCATCAACTTGAAATGAAATGAAATACTATTTTACAAATATAAATTATTAAAATCGTTTACAGGGTGGCCCAATAATGCGAAAGGTCAAATATTTTTTGTAGAAGTTGTAGAAGGTTAAAGGACGCGGCGCGTATTTTAAAATTAGTTTGAATAAGTAAAGAGTTAAAATTAAACTAGGGCAAGTTTAAAGGATCGCTCAATATATTTGTAGGTCCTGAAACTTCCATAATTGATATTTTTTAAATTATTCGTAACAGACTTGTATTTTTCGGCTTTGTTACACTTCAATGACAGCCTTGGTAGAGAAGATAAATTTTTTTAAATTACAATTATTACGAAACTAATGTTCCAAAAATCAGCAGTTATAGATACATCATTCTAATACGCACTGCCATTTTCTCCGGTAGATTACCTTTAAGCACAAATCCGTTCGTGCAGAAGTTTAGCAAAATTATACAACTTTGAAGTAAGTTCAAGGTTTGACAGGGTAATACTGCACAGTTTTCAAGAGTCATATTTAACTAACTACTCGAGTCTCTATTTAAACAACTAAAAACCAACAAAAACCATCTTTCGATTTATAATTAAGGCAACGTATGCTTTTAAGCGCCCAACAATGTAACTTTTTCAAAACTTTTCTTAAACTCAAGAGCGGCGAAATTAAAAAGTTAAAACGATTACCGCGTGTGTGGGTACGTAATATGTAAAAATAATGAAATTTAAGTGCATAAATAAAAATAAGACAAGTTTCAATGTGCAGCTTTTTGAAAATTGCTCCATTGGAGGTGTTTGAAAACATTTCGCCGACCATAAAACCCTAAACTCTGGTAATAGTAAATAAATTTAAATTTGGTTGAATTACTGTACACAAAGGTGTTGTGGTTATCTAACACTTTAAACTCGAAAAAGCTTACTTTCTACATTTGTATTTGTATTTTAATTAAAGACTTTACATGATACAGCATTTAATACAAAGATTTGTTGTTTTATTGCGCAATAAAACAAGGCTTTTCTAATAAAACGTTTAAAACAATTTTCTCTTGTGGCTATATACAGCTACAGATGAAACATTGCCCGTGGTACAAATGAAAAAAAAAAGAAATTACAGAGGTATTGTTTTAATAAAGATAAAAAAACGAAAGTATTTTTTAACTGAAGGCCATTACGTATTATAACAATATTCTTTTAAACAGTTAAACACTTTATTGATATACCTTAACTCGATGTAAGTTACAGTAATTGTTATTTACTAAAGGCCGATGGTTGAAAGTAACATAAAAATAACATTAGATTTGGAATGTCGTAAAAAGAGACGTTTTGTACATAAAAGGCCTATACTAAAAGAAACGTTACCACATATCTTGAAAATGGCCCCGATGTTAGCAAAGGTTTTCACAGTGTAGACATTAATTGTCTTTATGATGACCAAACTTGTGGCTTTGATGTCGTTTTAGAGAGGGGCGGTAGCATTAGTTGCTTCATCAGAATAATTGAGTAGCGTCGTCGGCAAAATTTTGCTAGAGAATAAGTTAATAAGCGCAAAACGCACATCTTAAAGTAGGGATGCGAACAATAAATAAACTAAATCAATCACTTGTTATTTTCGTGTTTCGTACTTATAAATCTGAAGAATTGTAACTTGTTCGTTCGAAACAATCGTTATAGTTTGGGAGGCAGGGTGCATTTTTACTAAAACACGAAGTAAAATTTTTTTGACAAAGTAGGATGAAAAAACATTTCAAGTGAAGTGAGTAATAAAAAAACCGGCCGTCTCCCTGTTAAAAGTGACAGCATAAACTTAAGGGAGGCTTGAGAAGGGTGGAGTTTGGTTCTTTTTTCGGTTTTTTGCTTATAACTCGAAAACTACGCACTTTGTGAGAACAGTTTGTCTATATAAAAAGAAAGAACATTAAATTTTCAATAAATGACGTTACTAACGTATTCTTTCTCAGGTAAACAATTTAGGCGCTAGCGCGCGTTAAAGTTTAACGGCTGGAGAAAGGTAATAGGTTTTTGCTTTTTTTTCGGTTTTTTGCTTATAACTCGAAAACTACGCAATTTGTGAGAACAGTTTTTTTATACAAAAATAAATTAAATTAAATTTTAAATAAATCATATTTCTTACAAGTTTTTTCTCAGATAGACAGATTAAGCGCTAGCGTGCGTTGAAGTTAATGGTTCAAGAAAGGTAGTAGGTTTTTGCTCTTTTTTCGGTTTTTTGCTTATAACTTGCAAACTACGCACTTTATGAGAACAGTTTGTTTATATAAAAAGAAAGAACATTAAATTTTCAATAAATGACGTTACTGACGTATTTTTTCTCAGGTAAACAATTTAGGCGCTAGCGCGCGTTAAAGTTTAACGGCTGGAGAAAGGTAATAGGTTTTTGCTTTTTTTTCGGTTTTTTGCTTATAACTCGAAAACTACGCAATTTGTGAGAACAGTTTTTTTATACAAAAATAAATTAAATTAAATTTTAAATAAATCATATTTCTTACAAGTTTTTTCTCAGATAGACAGATTAAGCGCTAGCGTGCGTTGAAGTTAATGGTTCAAGAAAGGTAGTAGGTTTTTGCTCTTTTTTCGGTTTTTTGCTTATAACTCGCAAACTACGCACTTTATGAAAACAGTTTTTCTAAACAAAAATAAAGTAAATTAAATTTTCTATAAATGATGTCTCTTACGTATTTTTTTTCTGGAAGACATTTTAGGCGCTAGCGCGTGTTAAAGTAAACGGCTCAAGAAAGGTAATAATAGGTTTTTGCCCTTTTTGCGGTGTTTCGCTTATAACTCGAAAACTACGCATTTTATAAGAGCAGTTCTTTTAAACAAAAATAAAGTAAATTAAATTTTTTTAAATTACGTTTTTGACGTATTCTTTCTCAGATAAACAAATTAGGCGCTAACGCGCGTAAAGTTTAACGGCTAGAGGAAGTAATAGTTTTTGATCTTTTTCCGATTTTTCGCTTATAACGAAAACTACGCACTTTATGAGAACAGTTTGTCTACACAAAAAGAAAGCACATTAAATTGGCTATAAATAGCGTTTCTTACGAATTTTTTCTCAGGTGAACAATTTAGGCGTCAGCGCGCGTTAAAGTTAACGGCTTGAGAAAGGTAATAGGTTTTTACTATTTTCTCGGTTTCTCGCTTATAACTCGAAAACTACGCACTATATAAAACAGTTTTTCTATACAAAAAGAAAATACATTAAATTTTTAATAAATGATGTTACTTACGTATTTTTTGTCAGGTGTACAGATTAAGCGCTAGCGTGCGTTAAAGTTAACGGTCGAAGAAGGTAATAGGTTTTGGCTCTTTTTTCGGTTTTGTGCTTATAAATTCAAAACGACACACTTATTAAGAAAGGTGCATCTATGCAAAAGCAAAGTAAAGAAAATTTTCTACTCACTATATCCGAAAAATTTTTTCCTAAGACTAACGGTTCATGCGGTAAAGTGTGAGAAATTAAATTAAAAAAAAATTTTTTTGTTTTAGAATTTGCTTTACATTAACGGGCGCTTGCGCCTAATTGGGTCACCTGAAGAAAAAACTTTTCAGATATTATTTGTAGGAAATTTAATGTACTATATTTTTCTATATAAAAGCTTTTTTTTATAAAATGCGTAGTTTTCAACTTACAAGCGAAAAACCGAAAAAGGGCCAAAATTCGTCCTTCTAGAGCGTCCCCAAAGTTAATGCTACCACTCTTAACAGGCAGACGGTCGGTTTAATAATTACTCATTCAGTCTACATAGTCAAACATTTTGTACTTTATGGATTAGTAAAGTGCTCCCTGCCTCTCAGACTATTGGTTTTTCTAATTGCGTTTTTGCAACCTGGAAGCTGTTTGGGGTTTCGCGCCGTGCCTGGTAAGTGATAAAATTTGCAGGAAAGTTTGGTAGAATTGTTTTAAAAAGTTCAAGCAAGACTCAGAGAACTGATGCACGTAACTGCATTTACTTACGTTGCATCCATCACTCTTGATATAAAAATGCGAGAGTCGCTCAATCGCCGTTATAAATAAAATTACCACAATTCCGTTTGCACTTGTAACTGTAAAATTTTTATTGTCTTATTTAAATTTCCGAGGGTTGTAAAAACTTTTATGCTAAAGGCTGTTATCTCTCTTACTAGTATCCTTAGGAGATTTAAGTTTGAAACAAAACTTTCTGCAATCAGACAGACTTACACAAAAACAAAACTCAAACTGATAAGTAATAAGTAATAAACATGAGAATTATGTAAAATAGTAGTTCTTACCTCAAATCACCTTTTTGTAAGGACACTTCTTCAAAAATAATCCGTATACGTTTTTTTAACCTGGAAAGAGTTTCAAACTTAGTTTAAATGATCAATAAATTAATGAATTTTGAATTTATATTAAAATTAATCCATTAAACATTTAGTAAGTGACTGAAAACAAGAGAGTTCTGTAAAACTTTTTAAATATATAAAACTTAATTAAGAAGAAAATGAATACCTTGCACGAAAACGGTAAGAACATCGGATGTTCTTGGGATAACTCGAAGGATATCTTGGGGAGTAAAATTTCCCATAACTTGGTGAATAGTCTGAGTCTAGAAATTGATAGTCACACATGGTACCCGGAAGCATTTGTCCATCCGTTTGGAATAAACCTGTAACAATAACATAGTAGACAGTATAAACACAAAGCTCGACAAGTGCTTGCTCATAAAGTAGAATAAACTTCCAAAAACTTTTCATTTTTTAACAAAAATTTCGTAGAGAAAAAGTTCTTTTTTAAAGGCGGTAAAAATGTCGATGCTCAAACTCTCAGGGTTAAAAAGCGAGAGGTGCAGAAATTGAATTTTAGGATAATATTGAATTAGCCCTTAATCTCCAGCTATATATCGATCCTAACAAAAGGAGTTCAAATTCTAATTCCAATTTAGCTCTTGGCAAACGTGACAGTAAGAGTTGTTTACTTTAAAGTTTAATGTATAATAAGTACCATAATGAAATATACCTGTTGTAACAAACAGAAATATTACTGCAAATCTTGCCATCGATGCTTTCTCGTACGCACCTCAACTCGTTTTACCGAAAAATACTTAAAAGTTGGATAAATTGCAAGTAGAAGTAAGAAATATCGATAGTAAAAGAAAAATAAAGCTCGTAGCACACTACGTATAGCTCTGCTCTCGATACTTGTGTATTATTGCTCGTTGTTGGATCGAGATTGGAACGAAAACGATAGTGTGACTACCGTCATTGTTTCTTACGTTAGAACAATTTATAGGAGTGAGAGCGTCTCGAGAGTGTATCGATAGTGTAGAACGGCCCTAAGAGTTAAATTAACGACGTAGTGTTTCTCATTGTCGTATAAATCCAGTTAATGAGCCTAAATAAAGTCGAAACAGTTCGTAACATCTTTCAAATAGTGGGCCCACGATAAAAGGAACAAACTGGATGAAATTTAGCAAATTGTTTTCACTATTAGCGTTAGAAAATCCAAATACATTTAGAAGAAGTGGTTTTCAATGGCGATTGACAAACGAGACTCGCTGCAAGATCTCCGTATCTAAATCATTTGAAATGGCAAGAACTGGAGAAAATAATGAAGTTGAGCAATTGCACCAAATGATTATAAATTATGGCACTTCGCATTAGAAATATTTGACAGTCTTGAATTCGCCTTTGTTTTGCGTTGTTAAGCTTGGATTAGAGCGCGCGGTGAACTTTTTGAACAATTTTTTTAATTTATTTATACCTACATTGTATCATTAAATTTATTTGTTTTCAAAACTTCCACAATAAACTTTTTTGGCGTGACCATTATACCTTAAGTTTAATTTTGAAATTGAATAGAAATTTTTATTTTTTTATGAAAAACTTTTGACTCGATTATCTTGGAAACGAAGACCGATTGGCCAAATTTTTATTTAAATTTCGTCTAAATACGAAATTAATTTTTTATCGCTGGTTATAAATCACCCTGTAAAAAAACTAAATTTTTGACACCTTTTTAAACGTCTTCCTCCCTCCGACTTGTACGGGTATCCAGTAGTTTCGTTCTCGGGTTGTCAGGAATCCACCCACATATTTCAAAGCTCAAAGGTATTGCTTAAACTGCTCGTTAGTTAGTGTTACACACACATACAGACACATGTTTATGCTTGAAAAGTCTTAAAATTGGCCTAATCCACACTAAAATATATTCCGATTGTTAATTCACACGTAATGTTAGCTCTGAAATGTGCGCACTAAACATTATTTGCACACCAACTTTGATGCAATTTTCACTTGCTTGGAGATGACCTGCATGTCGTACCTACTCTGCAAGTTAACTAACTCGACTTCAGTAAAATGCCAAGATTAGTGGACACGTTTTGATCAACGAACTGGAATATATTCCACAAAGTGATGAGACGGCAATTTTTTCAACTTCAACCTTCTGGTGGAGAAAAATCAACATTTAACGAAAAGAGTTATGTAAACCGTGGAATAAATTTTATTTAACTACTCGTATCAAAATTATTTATTCGTCTTCATTTTAGGCGAGAATAACTAAGCCAATTGTAATCTTCAAACTCATATAAAAGTGGTTAAAATGTGTATATGATTTAAATAAATGAATTATTTAATTGTGCGAATGTGTTAGTTGCCAATATTTAATATTTGAATTACTTATTACTCCGCCTCCCTATCAGAATTAACTAACAACTAACTCAGTTTAATTTAGACTTGTAATCTTGAAAGGAAATTTTTTCATGTGTAGTTAATTCTCGAAACATTGTAGAAGACTAAAGTAATTCGTAATAAGTTTGTTTTTATCTACAAAACTTTTAAAAGAAGTTTGCTTGAGCATCAATATACAAGGTGTCTCACCAGTAGTGTACATATAAGCTCAAAATAATATATAATGGAAGAAGTAAGCACCGTTTAAATTCCGAGCCGCGTAGCGGTGAAAGATATACGTTGCGAAGGCTATAATAGCGTTCTCAACCGTAGTTTATATACTATTTTTTCCATTACTAGCACCTCAAACCTCAAAAAAAGCATTTAATTTACGATTCATTTCGGAAAATAAAAATTAAATGTATTTACAAAAATCAATCAGCTTTGATTTTAAATCAAGTTGTTTAGTTTTTTGTTTCTTTCCAATGACAATGACTACGTAAAATAAACGCAATCACGGGTATATTGGAATCGCCTTCGCCCTCGGCAATTTCCTTGTAACAATATTTTGTTATTCGTTGTTATGTGTAGTGAAAGCGAAAGTAAACATGAACTATCACAATCACAACAAACTACACTATTAGTATTATTACTGTAAATATGTAAATAAGGTAGGTACCTGTTCTAAAGCTTTTGTTATCTTAAAGTGGGGCGATACCCTAGAGTGAGAAGCCCCTCACAGTTTTTAAAATGTAAGCAACTTTAAGAACAACGACGACTGTTATCAAATAGCTAGTACATTAAAATTTACGTAGTTAGGCGAATTTATTCCCAATTTTAGGAAGCCCCTGTAGTCCAGGCAATTAACCCTCCTAAATAAGTATATTAAGTATATTACGGCAAAATCCGCAAAATATCTGTAGGTAAATTTTAGATATTCGTTTACGAGATAACACTGTATATGCTGTCAAGTAAGACGAGCAAGTTTTATTAACGGAATTAGGCACTAAAGTTATGCATCAATAGGTAATCCGGCACTGCATGAAGTAGCATAAAGATAATATAATAATTAAAGATTTATAAAACAGAAATCATGTTAAGTGTCCTCTTAACCTGAAGGAATTTTTTAAAATTTTATACGAAATGGATTGCGCTATCAAACTTCAGAAGGTTCTTATTCCCAACTTGGAGGTTTGAAGATGATTTCTTATAATACAATGCTTGAATAAAAGCGTAGTTAAAAATTTTTATAACAAAAGCCCATGCCAGGTTTCGGCTTAACCTTTTGTGAAGAAGTTAAAAAATACATTTTTTCGAAATTGTTACATTCAGGAGCCCGCTATTTAACTTCAAAAACTTCTTATTCACAACTTAGAGGTTCAATAAAGATTTCCTATGTTGCATCAGATAGAATAAGGACGCAGTTAAAGGTTTTTTAAAACAAAAGTTGTGCCAAGTTTCGTCTGCACCTTTTGTGAAGAAGTTAAAAAACACTTTTGTTCGAAATTGTAAAATTAAGAAGCGCACTATTAAACTTCAAAAGTATCTTATTCATCACTTGGAGGTCGAATAAAGATTTCCTATTTCACATCACATAGCATAAGGGCGTAGTTAAAGGTTTTTTAAAAACAAAGTAGTGCCAGGTTTCATGTTTGACTTTTATGAAGAAGTTAAAAAACACCTTTGTTCGAAATTGTAAAATTAAGAAGCGCGCTATTGAACTTCAAGAGCTTTTTATGCACGACTTGGAGATACGTTAAAGATTTGCTATATCACATCACATAGAATAAGAACGTAGTTAACAAATTTTTTAAACCAAATCTTTATAGGGCCTCCAAGTGATGAATAATAAGCTCTTCAAGTTCAATAGCGCACTCCTTAATGTTACAATTTGCAACAAAGGCGTTTTTTAACTTCTTCACAAAAGGTGCAGATGAAACCTGGAACTACTTTGGTTTTAAAAAACCTTTAACTACGTCTTTATTCTATCTGATGCAATATAGGAAATCTTTATCGTGCCTCCAAGTGGTGAATAAGAAACTATTGCAGTTCAATAGCGCGCTTCTTAATTTTTCGAAAAAAATTCGAAAAAAAGTATTTTTTAACTTCTTCACAAAAGGTGAAGACAAAACATGACACGACTTTTGTTTTTATAAAAATTTTAACAACACCCTTATTCTATGTGACGAGATGTAAGAAATCTGTATTATACCTCCAAATTGCAAATAAGAAGCTGTTGAAGTTCAATAGAGCGCTTCTTAAATTTATAATTTCGGAAAAAGTATTTTTTAACTTCTTTACAAAAGGTGAAGACGAAATCTGGCACGACTTTGGTTTTTAAAATCTTTAGCTACGCCCTTTTTCTAAGTGATGTGGCATAGGAAATTATTATCGTACCTCCAAGTTGCGAATAAGAAGTTTTTATAGTTCAATAGAGAGCTTACTAAATGCTACCATTTCCAATATTTTTTTAAAAATGCCTTTACAATAAATACCTAGCTGAAGAGGAAACATAACATAATTTTTGTTATCTTTATGCTACTTCATGCAGTGTCGGATTATCCATGGATGGATAACTTTAGTGACTGATCCCGTTCATTAAATTTGCGCGTCTATACTTGGCAGTTATCTTGTAAACGCATATTTATCTAAAATACTTATCAATTATTTGTAATATCGAAACGTACGTGTATTATATAAAAAAATCCAGTTTTGTAGGAATTATTCCGACAAAAGAGCGATTTTTTGCCTAATGTGACTAAACTAATATGCATTTGTAATCCAAAATTCATTTTGATAATAAAAATACGATTTTCAACACTGCAAAAGGATGCAGCTTTTCGACCAACATTTTGTTTTTTAATTTTGATTTTGTAAAACCAATTTCATAATCTTTTTCAGCATGCAATTTTCTGTAATTTGATACCACACACGATTTTTTTTATAATTTTTGAAAAATTTCTTAAGATCGACGCCAAAAAACCGCATTTCGCACACTTAGATTTTTCTAGACTTTTAGTATGTTAAAGAGATATCAACAAGGAACTAAAAAATTCAAACCGCGTCTCTGTGGGAATTAGTTCCACCTAGCACCTAGTTTTTGGCTATATCTCCTGTACTAATTTCCAAAATCATTTTTTTAATTTTTGATTTTCGAAATTGCGGTAATTTTCAATGGGTAAACTTTTTAGTTTATAGCATTGAGGCCCAGTTGTATAAACTAGATAATCTTGGAGTCAGAGTTAACTTCATACTGTTCCTATCAAAACTGCATTGCATTTACGAGGATGTATTGATAACTAGTTAGCCTAGACCAATTCCATGCAAAAAAAATATTGCGTTACCATAGCAACGAACAATAACTTATTAGAAGTGTCAGTGTAAAGTTTGACGTCAAAAAAGTAATCCAGAGTTAAGCAATAAATTAATAGAAAAAAGATGTCCACCGAAATTGTGAAAATCGAAAAATTGGAGTATCGAGCCATCATCAAGTACCGGTATTTAAAAGGGTTAAGAGGTAAGCAGATTTACGAAGATATGGTTAATACCCTTGGTGATCAATGTCCTTCGTATGCGACCGTGAAAAATTGGACTGCAAGCTTCAAAAGAGGTAAATTTTCAATTGAAGATGATGACCAATCGAAAAGTTCTTGCTTCAGTTTTTTGGGATTGCCATGGAGTAATCATGATTGATTTTTTGGATAAGAGTAGAACAATAACTGGAGATTACTATTCGACATTACTGGCCACTCTACGGGAAAAAATTAAAGAGAAAAGACGCGGAAAGCTATCTAAAGGTGTTTTGTTTTTGCAGGACAACGCCCCTGCACACAAATCTCATGTTGCCATGCAAAAAATTCGTGATTTAGGGTTTGAATTACTAAAACACCCCCCTTATTCTCCAGATTTGGCTCCGTCCGACTATCATCTCTTTCCTCAACTGAAAAAAAGTTTAAAAAGTCTTAAATTTTCTTCCAACGAGGAGGTAATAAAAGCTGTGGAGGTCTGGTTTGCAGAGCAAGAAGAAACATTTTTTTTGAAAGGTCTAGAGACGTTGCAGGTTCGCTGTAATAAATGTATCCAATTAAGAGGAGAATATGTTGAGTAAAAAATATTTTGACATTGAAATTTTGTTTGGTTCTATAGTAGGCTAAGAATTTTTCAATATAGCCTCGTATATAAGTTTCCTAAATTTGTACTCAAATTGTAACCAAAAACAACATATTTGCGTGTACTCGCACTCTCGAATTTGTTTAATGGGTGGGTTAAAAAGTCATGAATATTAAATTTATTTTATAAATTACCTACCGAGCCAAATGATTGATAACAAACATGATGTTATATAGAATCCTAAAAGAGAAATGTATTATACATTCAATTTAACACAACGTTTAAAACATTGCTAAATAAATTAACGCGGTTGTTTTTCGTTTCAGTGCTCCGAAACATTCTAACATTAAAGGTTATTAACGATTGAAGAGATTGATGGTTGAGTTGGTACGAAGTAAAGTTAAATAATTTATTCCCTCTCCCGTTTTTTGGTTACAATGTCTAACAATTAACAATATTGTAGAGCAGTCGAAGACCTTAAGTTGAATTGCCGATAATTACTCAAATTATATACATAGAGGCGACATTTGTGATGTATCGAATTTAGTAGGAATTTTATGATATAATTCAATGTCTGTTTACTATATATGTATTTAATATTAGCCGAACCAACGTGAAATGTGTGAAATTATGCGACGATCACATATTGTGAACAATTTCCAATTACATGCCGTATTTATTATGATTGCAATACATGGGCTTACTACAACGTTTAATTGAAATTGTTATTATTTTAAACGAAATTATTTAGCGCTTACAAGATACTTTTTTGTATATTAATAGCGACAGTTTGTATTTAATTTATTTTTAATCGAAGCTATTGAAATTTTAACGCCCTAATAGTTAATCAATGGTAATAAACACGAAATGATCATTAAAAACGTTTTTAACAGAAGCTGGTGCTTCTAATAATATCAATTTTTATTTGAATATTTACAACAAATTGCCACCCATTTCATAGGGTTGTTATTAAAATTTTGAAAAAGGTGCTCGGAAAAGGTTAGTGGACCAGTTTGCTTAAATTGTCAGCCATTATTTCAATAATGACTCAATTGTATTGTAATTACTCTGGAGGGTGCTCTAAATTTAAATTTGAGCCTTATCCGTCACATCTCGGAAAACTATAGGAAATGGAGAAACGGCAGAAGGGAAACTAGGTAATGTGGCAACGTTAAAAATAATTATCTACGGCCAAAACCAAATGATCTATTGCAGTTTTTGTTAAATATGAACGAAATAAAATATTAAAATAGTTGGATTCAACTGTCAATTCACTTGAAATTTAAATCTTGATTCACTTAATGCTACGTTTCGTAGCAAAAAGTGCTCGTAAATTAACTCCTTTTAATTAAAAATTTATTGGTAATTTTACTTTTTGTCTAAAGTGTATTAAAGATGGCGCGCTTCTTTAAATACGACGTGAAAGTTGGCCGTGCAACTAAAAGTTTCTGCTATTTTTTCCATTTTCAACAATATAAAGTTTGTAGTTTGTAGACTATTGATCTCAAACTAATAGTAAACAATAAAAAAAAACACTTTATTTTGAACTTCAACTGGAAGTTTACGTATATCGTGCGATCAGAATAAAAATGTATCGAGACCTAGTCGGAATGCTAAATCACTCGCAGCTGTCTTTGAGCAAGTGCGTTTTTTTTTCTAATAGTGGAACGTGATGTTTTTCAGAGTTGCGGCTAGAGTCGTAGAAGTACAGCGCTATTATAAATATTATGTTTAAGGAAATGAGACATATTACAATCCCCGAAGAGTGCTCCAACTGAGAACATCGAAGCAAACATAACTGCCTTCACCAATGCCTTTACCTGGGCTTGTGCTCGTTAGCAGCCTACCGCTGAGGAAATATTTTCCACTTTTTCAAACTTAACTGATGGGGATATTACGCAGTTCCAATGAAATTCTAAGCAGAGAAAAATACTGATGTCGACGGCCAGTAAAGCTGCCTTGCACGCTTAAAACCTGCTAGGCAATCTATTGGAGTGTATAGAGCTGCCGAATAAAATATCCAAAGACTTATACTCTTATACTCTTATACTCTGTTGGGGTAAAAGACATCAAGGAAATGAAGTTAATGATAAAGCAGACGAGCTGGTCAAGAACGGCTCAAACGGCCTTCTCTGTGGCCCTGGGCTAATCCTAAAACCAGCCGTAACTACTGTTAAAGCCCTCTTTACGAATAGCACCCATCAATTAGACGCTGAAAGATGTACTGCTGTGCTAGCTGTAGTCAGAGCAAAAGAGCCTTACCGGCTGCTACTAAAAAGCTTGAAAAGCAGCTGTCTCAAACTAATCTACAAACAATTGCAGAGACACTCATGGGACACTGTCGATTACATAAGCATCTCGACACACTGGGACTTAGCAGATATCTCTATAAGCCGTTGAAGCGATCTAGAAGACGAAAGGACACGAAAGTGCCCTTTGTCACTGTTCAGTCTAGTCCTAGTGTTGGGAGACTTCTGTCTCGACATGACCAGAATAAGCACCACCCCTCCCACCAGAGCTCTGGAGTTCCTCCTACAAGTACGATAGCTCGAGATCTGATGTGCGCAGGGAGGCTGCTAGGAGGACTACAATGGGCCCGTTGAGGTGGCCTAAGCTTAAGTGCAGGAAGTCAGCTCCCCCCTATCTAAACAATCCAGATCCAGGTAATGAGAAAGTGTTGACATGGCTTTTAAAAATGTTTTTTTAGCAGTAATTTTTGTACGAACTACACTAATAATGAAATGATGCTCAATATTAAACAACGCGGTTGTAAAGTTTCTTTTGTGGTATTAGTGGAAGTGTCATAACCTAGGTACCCAAGTAGAATAATTTCGGGTCTAATATAATTTAAATGATGAAAACTATAATTCTAATTATGAGAAGTTATAATTTAATGAATTCATAATACGGTACAAAGATGTAGTTTAATGCCGCATAAGATGTGTAATAGAGTAATAAATACACTCCCAACTGAACGTAGGTCATTTTGGTGTAATGGGTGCTCGTGTCACGAAACATATACATATCTGTTTACTACATTGTGAATTATTCCTTTTTCGCAACAAATACAATGTGCTTGTAAATGATTATTTAAACAAAAGCACGGACTGCAGAGATGGCATAAATTAATTAGATAGTTGGATTAGTTCGTTAGAGTGTATTTGTCTTGTACCTCGGCTTAGTGTCGTATATGAGTTATATTCCACTTCAAGGGTCAACCAGCCAAATCCACGAGGCACTGTATATCATAGATTTATTTCCACAAAAGCTGTGGAACAATAAAAACGTCCATTCGATCTGCGTCGGGTATGTTTTATGTTTTGGTTAGTCGAGTAGAGGCGTTACAATTGTACTTTCCGTCTCAAATTTTTCAAACTTTTTGGCAAATTTCTTTTCAATAAAGTTCGAAAGAGGGAAAAAAAAGGACGACGGCTTTTAAAAGCCGCAAAGTCTGCATTCTCGAGTTTTCTGATATCTGACGTAGATGAAAGCGTAACTCGCACTATCCTGCTAGTAGTCGCTTCCGGGTTCCGGAAGATTGATCGTAACTTGGACTTCAAGTGTAAATTCACGTCCTGTTGAGAATTGCCCGCTATTTTCTCGCGAGACCGCTTCAACTAAAATCGTAAATCGCATTAATTTCAAAAATGTGCTTTGATTTATTTCGTATCGCAAAAAATGTAAAGCGCGACGACCTCCCGCCGATGCAAAAATTGTCATCGCGATTAATTCGTAACAAAACAAAAATACGTGTCATTTTTATTAAATTTTTAATATCGAAGCGCAAAATTAGATATTAAAAAAGTAACTCATTGTTTTTGAAAGCTTTTTAAAATCGCGATAAAAATTATAAGTCGGAAACTTCTTAAAGCGTAATTAATTTTTAAATTCGTCTTGAGCCGATTCTTAAGCGAGAAAAAATAAAGGCGAAAAATGAACATGTTTGGGGATGATTAGAAAAGTTTGAAGGTTGTCCACAGAATATTAAATTCTTTAAAGATTCTTACGAGAGGCACGAGATTGTAATACGAGGATGTTAAGCAATTTAAATTTTCTTTTTATATAACCTAAAGTGAATTTATATTTAGACGTTGTGGGAAAACACGTCAAGTAATTAGGAGATTTTTTGGGGTTTGTTAAAAAATGGCTTTTTATATGCCTACCTAAGTTTCTACTATACAGTTTTAGGTTCGTGTAATCGCATGGGAACTGTATGTTATTTTGTGTTCCCGTCCATTATAAATTTTAATAGTCAGGTTGGGATTAAACATAAAAAATTGGTTTAGTGCTATCGAATTCCTTAATGGATCACGTTAGCGTCTTTTATAAAATAGAAATATAAAAAATATCGGTTCTTATTCAATTTTAATGTTTTCCCTCGAATTTGAGATGGGAAATAACACTTTAAATTTCCAGTAAAAGTCGTGTGAACGTGGGTTGTAATTTGATATTTTTATTTAATACAAAATTATGAGTGTCGTATTTGTCTTAAAGGATCTTCTATCTTAAAGTTACTTTTATCTCCAGTCTCGAGTAAACGAATTAAGTGATCATTACGGGTAGCCGCATCATTTGTAATAAAATACGTGTAATTGTAATTAGTAGTATTAGAATTATCAAGTACGTACTTATTACTATTACTATTACGATATTTGGCTTATAACTTGAAAAGTGAGCATTTTGGAGACAACTGTTTCTATATAAAAATAAATTACATCAAACTCTTTACAAGTTACATGTCTTAGATTGTTTTGTCCAGACAAACGATTAGGCTCTAGAGCGCGTTAAAGTTTGACGAATATTCCAAAATCAGCTACGATTTCTTTTCAGTTTTTTGCTTATAACGCAGAAACTACGCTCTTTTAGAGAAAAGTGTTGCTATAAACAAATAAAGTACATTCAATTTTCTACAAATTACATCTCTTAGGTTTTTTCTGAGGCAAGCGGTTTTAGCCCTAGAGCGCGTTAAAGTTTGACGAGTATTCCAAAATCAGCTACGATTTCTTTTTAGTTTTTCGCTTATAACGCAGAAACTATGCAGTTTTTAAAAAAGTGTTGCTATAGAAAAATAAAATACTTACATTCAATTTTTTACAAGTTATGTCGCTTAGGTAATTTCCTGAGACGAACGGTTTTAGCCCTAGGGCGCGTTAAAGTTTGATGAATATTCCAAAATCAGCCAAAAAGCTGTTTTTTTAGTTTTTCGCTTATAACGCAGAAACTGGGCAGTTTTTTGAAAAGTGTTGCTATAAAAAAATAAAATACATTCAGTTTTTTACTAATTATGTCGCTTAGGTAATTTCCTGAGACGAACGGTTTTAGCCCTAGGGCGCGTTAAAGTTTGACGAATATTCCAAAATCGACCAAGAAGCTGTTCTTTTTAGTTTTTCGCTTATAAAACATAACGTACGCTCTTTTCGCAAAAAGTATTGCTATAGAAGACTAAAGTACATTCAATTTCCTACAAATGATCTATTTTAGGTGTTTTTCAAAAATGAACGGTTTTGGGGCTAGAGCGCGTTAAAGTTAGACGAATATTCCAAAATCGACCAAGAAGTCGTTCTTTTTAGTTTTTCTCTTTTAACGCAGAAACTACGCACTTTTAGAGAAAAGTGTTGCTATGCAAAAATAAAATACATTTAAGCTTATACAAATTATATTTGTAAGGTTTTTTCCTGAGACAAACGGTTCTGGCCCTAGAGCGCGTTAAAGTTTGACGGATATACCAAAATCAACCAAGAAGTCGTTCTTTTTAGTTTTTCTCTTATAACGCGGAAACTACGCACTTTAGAGAAAAGTGTTGCTATAGAAAAACAAAATATACTCAATTTCCTACAAATTGTATCTTTACGGTTTTTTCCTGAGGTAAACGGTTTTGTTCCATAGAGCGCGTTAAAGTTTGAGAAATATTCTAAAATTGACCATGACGCTGTTCGTTTAAGTTTTTCTCTTATAACGCGGAAACTACGCACTTTTAGAGAAACGTGTTGCTATACAGAATTAAAAAACATTCAATTTGCTACAAATTATGTCTGCTAGGTTTTATCATGAGACGACCGGTTTTGGCCCTAGAGCTAAATTTCTTATAAAAATTATATTTCTTAACTTGTTTTCCGCAGACGAACGGCTTAAGCACTAGAGCGCGTTTCCAAAATCGGCCACGAAACTGTTTTATCGCTCCTAACTCGAGAACTACTCACTTTTAGAGAAAGTACACTCAATTTCCTAATAATTATGCCTCGGACTATTATTCGACATCAAACTACGCCTACCTGACGGATTTGTTTTGCTCGCTGGACTATTTATAGTACGTATTGGAAATTTTGATTTCAATAATTAGGTATTGTTGGTTTAATAGTAGAAGGATAAATCAATAAACTCTCTTCACAAACAACATTGGCATACCACACAGGCCCTATCGTTTCGAGACACTGCAGGACTGATGTCAGCCGACACGAACCTTTGAACGTATTTTTGTAAACTTTTCCAGTTTAAAACACGGAGGCCGGAGGAAAAATTCTTAAACATGAAATTCTTTAACTTACTCCAAGTTTTTTGTTAAATTACTCAATCGTTGGAAATGTTAATTTTCAGTTTTGCGAAACTTAACAAGAAAATGCGTAGAAACATTTTTAATTTATCGCAAACTAAGTTTTTATAAATTGAATTTTAGAATGGTTTTACAATATTTTTTCCTTCAGTTTAGTGTAGTATACAATACCTCTACCTCAAAGCCATACTATTATTAATTGTAGAGTGAATTATTTTTGCTGTGGGAAAAACTATTAACGACAACCACGAGTATACAGAAGAATTACAATTACTATTCAGCGAGAACCTTTTCTCATTCATTTCATCCTCACTACTCTGCTTTTGTCTATTAAAGCATTACCTACTACTAGGTCGAGGACTTGTACAAGTCCACTCTTTTCTGTATTTTTTGTTTAAAGTAGAGTATTTTTAATTAGAAATTGCTTTCGATTTTTTTTGAAAATGGAAACGTCATAAAAATATCTCGCATTTAAATTAAAAACTTAAACTAGTTTTAGGCAAAATTTGGTCTCTCTGAATTAATATTGAAGTTTGTGCTTTAAGAATTAATTAAACTTTGAATTATTAAATTGATATTAAATTAAAAATTTCAAATCCTATTTCGCACAAAATAAAATCAGGTAGGTAGTATAAAGGGCTTGGCGTCAATTAATTTTTTTTCATAAAAAAAAAGATTTATTGCTAATGCTGATATAAAATGCCAATTATTCTACAAGAAAAGAAAACCACTCTTTTGGGAAATCCTTGTTAAGGAATCTCGTTTCGTCTACACCAGTATTTTCAAATTGAAATGTTCAAGTGTTTCCTTTTTTACGAGTTTTACATCTTGTTTTACATTTGTTATTATTAAAAAAAAACAAAGAGATATATTTTTTATTGTTATACATCGTTAGATACGTTATGTCCTTTTAGTTTTTCGTGTTAAATTTAATGGTCCCAGTAGAACAACTCAAAAAGAGAACTCTTTATCAACACGTGTTGTACCAACACCAACAATGTCATATCCGGGAAGAATAACACTCAAAAGTTATTATAAAGAGCATTGTGCGAAAGAAGAATGAATCGTTTTAAAATGCGGTTATCTGCTTCGGCACAATGAATAGCGCATCCTTTTTAAATTTGACACAAAATTTAGCACAATTTCGCCACAACTTGGAATCGATCGTTTTTTTTTATTTTTGATTGGGCGACTTTTTGGTAAAGAAATGAAAATTATGTGACGGTTAATTTTGGAAACAAAACCTTCTTTTGTAAAAGAGCTTTTGGTAAAAAATGAAAGCTGTCAAGTACACTCGAGATTTTCAGGAAAACATATTTGTATTCAGTGCGCATTTTGTTGTCAACCATTCGATAGAGTAGCGGTGGAGCAATTTTATAAAACGAATGTTTGTTTCATAGATAAATGTTGCTTTATTAACAATTCCTTAAAACCTTTTAAATACTAAAGTTGCATTTAACCGACCGAATAATTAATTACTAAAGTTCAGAGACGCGGATGTGTTCATTTAAATGCACAAAGTTTGTAAGAATTAAGAATTGCACGTAAGAAAATGTCTCGTAATGAAATAGTTGAGAATGTTGCATATTCATTCGTCGAACTGTTATCCTTAAATTTTTTTGAAACAGATACTCGATTCTTTGCGTAGAGCCATCAAAAAGGCCCACATCGAACTCACAGCAGCATCAGGAGACAACTTTTTAGAGTTGCTCTTGTACATGTCTCGGCCATAGAAACGTTTTAACCGTTAACCCGAGACGTCGGTATGTGGGGCTGCCATGCAAAGTTTAAAGTTTCATAGCAATTTTATTTACACACCTAAGAAGTTGCTGACTTGACTAGCTTGAAAATATTGTGTTATCGACGAATTGACCGGATGTCGCCGTCACCAGTCTTTAGTATCACTAAATTAGAGACCGTTAGCCAAGGTTTGCGCGGTTTGTCAGGCCGACCGTCGCCTACAACGTTAGTAATTTTATTACGTGTGCATTTGTATATTTAAGTGTTAAAAATCAAAGTAATTATGTTGTGAAATTTCTTTGTTTATTATTGGAAAATATAATTTAATTGATTTTTTTAAATTCAAGTAGGTACACTGTTAAAATATAATTTTCTTTAGAAAATGGCATCTAACTCGGAAGAAACGGTAATAAAATAAATGTTACTTCATAAAAATTAATTTTTTTGGCTTATCTTATACTTTAAGCTTTGCATTTTAATATTAGTTAATAAAAAACTGATATTTGCGTATTATTCTGTGCGTTTTACTACTATACAATAACAGGAGCGTCAGATACCGTCGTTCGCCTATAGCGTAAAAAATATCAACGTCGCGAGTTAACGGTTAATTAACTAAAGAACATACATGTGGACGCAGCATTATAGGGATTAATCTGATCTAATAGTTGCGAGTGATTTTACAGACATTTTGCTTATTGTCGGACGAGCTGGCGAGACTATAAAATCGAAACCGAAACACACCCTGAAGATTCCATCAATAAGTAAAACAAACTTCTTCGAAACAAGACGTGCTATAAGTGGAGTTTCAATTTTTAAACCAAAGTTAAAACTAATTTGAGTTTGTTTGCAAACAATCGATGAAATGTAATGAAATCACTTTTAATACTACTGGGACGCCTCTGGTGACCTTTTTTAAATACAGACTCAAATTGTGCTTTATGACGACACCTATAAATAGTAAAAAGTTGTTACGGTATTGAACCTAATGCATCATCCAGCTGCGAGCGATACGTTATACTCTTTAGAGAAAATATCCTGTTGTAGCGTTTCGCTATTACACTCAAACAAGATTAATTGGTAGCATGGTATAGCAACCTGAATATAGAGTTTGTTTATTATTACCTTTTATAATTACCATAATATACAAGTAACATAAAAACGTTGGTGAAGAATGTTTAACAATGTAGACTAATTGAGAAGATGAGGCGAGAAAGAAGTCGAGATGGGCCGACAAAACACAAAATTTATTAAATCTGATTTTAAGATTTTATAAATTATTTTGTATTTTGTAAATGTACTTAGGGCGTTCTCAATTCGGTACTTGATTTGGGTATCTGACATCAAGTTGGGGTTTGAATGGTAATCACGAGTTTGGACATAGTCTTGGATCTGGTGTACTATTATATCGTTTGATAAGTAAACGGTTTGTCTGAAGAATCGACCTAACCAACATAATTAGTAGAAAATTTAATGCAGTTTAGTTTTATATAGAGGCACTTTTCTCAAAGCGTGCGTAGTTTCCGAGTTATAACTGAAAAATTAGAAAAACAACTTTTAGCCGATTTTAGAATTTTGATCAATCTTTAACGCGCTTTACCGCCTAAACCGTTGGTCTAACGTATAAAGTTTTTAAAATACAATTCATAGGAAATTTAATGCAATTTATTTTTATATAGAAGCACTTTTCGCGAAAAGTGCGTAGTTTCCGACTTATAAAACAAAAACTAAACAACTTCTTTTCGACGGATTTTAAAATTTTCATATAACTTTAACGCGGTATACCGCCTAAACTGTTAGTCTAAGGTATAAAACCTTCGAAATACAGTTCATGGAAAATTTCAAGCAGTTTATTTTTGTATAGATACGTTTTTTTCAAAAAGTGCGTAGTTTCCGAGTTATAAGTGAAAAACTAGAAAAACAACTTTTGGCCGATTTTAAAATTTTTATCAATCTTTAATGCGCTTTACCGCCTAAACCGTTGGTCTAAGTTGGTCTAAAGTATAAAATCTTCAAGATTTAATTCATAGCAAATTTAATGAGGTTTATTTTTATATAACAGCACTTTTCTTAAAAAGTGCATATTTTCCGAGTTGTAAGTGAAAAACTAAAAAACCAGCTTTTTAGCCGACTTTAGAATTTTTATCAAAGTTTACCGCGCTTTACCGCCTAAACCGTTAGTCTAACGTATAAAACCTTTGCGATACAATTCATAGGAAATTTCATGCAGTTTAGTTTTATATAGAGGCACTTTTCTCAAAAAGTGCGTAGTTTCCGAGTTATTAGCAAAAAACTTAAAAAACAGCTTTCCGGACGATTTTAGAATTTTCATTAAATTTTATCGCGCTTTACCGCCTAAACCGTTGGTCCAAGGTATAAAACCTTCGAGATACAATTTATAGAAAATTTAATGCAGTTTATTTTTATATAGAAAAACTTTTCTCAAAAAGTGCGTAGTTTCCGAGTTAGAAGCGAAAAAAACCTAAAAAACAGCTTTTTGGCCGATTTTAGATTTCTCATCAAACTTTAACGCGGTTTACCGCTTATAAACTGTTGGTCTCAGGTATAAAACCTTCGAGATACAATTCATAGAAAATTTTATGCAGTTTAGTTTTATATAGAAGCACTTTTCCCAAAAAGGGCATACTTTCCAAGTTGCACCGAAGATGAAGCGCGCTCTGGACGCTCAGTGATGCAAGATCGTTGAGTTAAAGTAAGGCCCAGTTGGATAAACGAGCTAATCTCGGAGTCAGGGTTAACTCCACGATCTTAATATAAGGTTAGATTTTAGCGTGTATTCGATTAGGTTAGCTCGTAGGCACTTGGTCAGGGTTTACCCATCAATTTTCTAGAGTCAAATATATTTCAATTTTGTAATAAACTCAGAATTAGTTGTTGATTTCAGTTGATCGTGGAGTTAACTCTGACTTCGAGATTAGCTCGTTTATATAACTGGGCCTAAGAGAGATAGCCGAGATAATGGGCATCTTAACGGAAAGAGTGCACATAAAATATTGTACTTAAATAAGCTTTGTGCCCGGTGGATACCGCGATTGTTGATTGTGGAGCTAAAATGCATGCGGGAGAATATTTCAACATATTGTTTAGCGATGTTTAATCACAATCCGAAGGACTATTGCGACGATTTATCACTTTGGATGAAACATGAATCCATCATTACACATCTGAGTCAAATGAATAGTCAAACCAGAAGATGGAGGTAGATAAAAGTGCGCCAAAGAAGACAAAAACTGTTTTGTCTGCTAGAAAGGTCGTGGTCACTGTTTTTTAGGATTCCCAAAGATTCATCCTAGTCAACTACTTGGGAAAGGGAAATATGCCATCTTATTGGACCATTTCAACCAAGTCTCAAACAAAAACGGGTTGTCAATTGGTTTCGAGTTAATGTCTTATCCATCGCACTCTCTTGACCTGCTTCCCTGCGACTTCTTCCTGCTCCCAAATTTGAAAATTAGGCTCGGTTGGAAGAAATTCTTATCGAATAAAGTTATCATCGACGCCATCAATACGTATATTTCAGTCTTTGATAAAAGATACTTTCCAGAAAATATAAAAAAATTAAAAAGTCGCTGGACAAAGTGTGTGGACCTGAATAGAACATCAAAGACATTTTTTCTTAAATTTTTGTTTAATTTTCTTTTTACCACGCTTATCAAACGACCTCGTAATAAATTTGGAGATCTCCAAATACTTTTTTGGAAGATTTCTTCTGAGATGACAAAACATGCCCCTGCCGGGCGCCTCTGCAAATCCGTAATGCATTTTTTGTTGTAGTTTCATCAGTCTCAACTTGTGTTACTTGATTCTAGTAGATTTTCCATATTCATTCAGTTTAAATTTAAACCCCAATTTCAAGCAAATTTCAAATTTTTAAATCATCTCATCTAGAAGTCGGGAACAAGAGTAATGTAAAAGCTTGTAAATAAAGAATAAAAGTGTAGTAGAGCTAGAACCAATTTCTAGTCTAATGATGAATGTGTATTTTCAAATTAGAGCTGTTATCTGTAAGTACAGAACTATCGACGTTCGCAGTGTACACCACTATCGGTACAAATGTTATCAGTTGTCAGATGTACCAAATAAATCTAACAGGAGTTGGTTAATTGAACACAATAAACTACAACTAACTAACACCGAACTATTCCAGCTTAATTATTTTCAGCACTTAAATTAAGTTAAAAACTTTGGCAAATTGTCTTAAAACAAATTATCCGTGTTGTGTGGTAGTACGTTGTTTGCGATAGTGTAATTAAATTAATGTTTTTATTTCATAAAAATACCAGAAGCGAGCACACTGTTGTATATTTGACATTTTAAAAGGTTCGGTAAATAATTAGTGTGTTACACCACGCGACCACTTCAATATTACATTCTCCTTAATGAGGTTTACCAAAACCCCAAACTACTACAATGCCCAATTTCACCCACTTCAAGAGCATATAGGAAGGTTGAATTAGTTACCAACTTAGTATACCTACCTACTAGCAGTTCTAGTTAGTAATGCGAATACCACCTTGTTTAAAATCGGATCTTTGCACACCGGTGTAATACAAATCAAATTTTACACTCCAAACTTGCTTTATACGTAATTATACGCGTTACACGTCGTACATACGAAATATTATCAAATTAAGCAAATATTGGAAAAACTCTAATATCGATCTTATAAGGAAAATTGGGTCGTTTAAGGATTAAACTAAAAATTTATTCAACTTTTGTATAATAGAACTCCTATTTATTATACGTAGTACGCAGTACATAGAAAGATTTTATCTAAAGTAATGTTTGCATTTGCAAGAAAATTAAATTGTAGTCCCTTCCAGAGAATTTACAAACTTGGATTAAAAGGCCTAAATTAATAATAAAGACTAAAGTTTTAATGAGTCAAAATAAATACAGTAATTCAAATTGAACCATTCGGCCAACAAGTCGGCGAAAATAGGACTAATTTTCAATTTAGTGACACGTGACATTTTGAATCTTTTAGGATTAGGGCAGGTTGTATTAGGGCGGTAAATTTCGGTTGCACAATGTGTGAAAATTTCTTAGTTACATTTTATGATACAATCACGAAAATATTGCCGCCAATAATAATAAAAGAACTACTATATAAACTGTAAATGCTTAATATTTGGTAAATAAACAAGTGAAGTCGATTATTATTAACAAAGTTTCCAAGTTTGTCGTAGAAAGTGCGTTGTCTTCAGTAGATATGTTCTAAAAAGATTTTCAACTATTGAGCTTTTCTTTTAAAAAGCTAACAGAGACTGTTTATTCGTTTATTAACTGAATGCATTACTACCTGTAGTGGAAAAATAATTAAAGATTAACTAATTGAATTATTTTAAAATATGGGTATAGCAAAAGTAAAGCTTATCTCGAGAAACGAGAGTTTTGTCCTTGGCTCAACCGGGAAGTTTTGTCAGCTTTTAGAATTTTCATCCAACTTTAACGCGCTTTACAGCCCAAATCGTTGGTCTAAGGTATAAAACCTTTCAGATGTAATTCATACGAAATGTAATGCACTTTATTTTTTATATAGAAGCACTTTTCTCAAAAAGTGCGTAATTTCCGAGGTATAAGCGAAAAACTAAAAGAAAAGCGTTTTGGCAGATTTTCGATATTTGTCACACTTTGACTCACTTTAGATCTGAAGAAACGACCTGATAAACATTATTTATAGCAAATTTTATGTAGATTATTTTTATATAGAAACGCCTTTCTCCAAAACTGCGTATTTTTCGAGTTATTAGCGAAAAACTAAAAATAGCAGCTTCTTGGCCAATTTTAGAATTCGAATCAAACTTTAACGCACTGTACCGCCTAAACCGTTGGTCTAAGGTATAAAACCTTTGGGATATAATTCATTGGAAATTTGAAGCAGTTTATTTTCATATAAAAGCACTTTTCTACGAAAGAGCGTATTTTCCGACTTATAAGCGAAAAACTAAAGAAACAGCTTTTTGACCCATTTTAGAATTATAATCAAACTTTAACGCGCTTTACCGCTTAAACCGTTGGTTTAAGGTATAAAACCTTTAAAATATAATTTATAGAAAATTTGATGAAGTTTATTTTCATATAAAAGCACTTTTCTACGAAAGAGCGTATTTTTGAGTTATAAGCGAAAAACTAAAAAACAGCTTTTTGGCCAATTTTAGAATTCCAATCAAACTTTAACGCACTGAACCGCCTAAAGCGTTGGTCTAAGGTATAAAACCTTCGATATATAATTTATAGGAAATTTAAAGCAGTTTATTTTTATATAGAAGCACTTTTCTACGAAAGAGCGTATTCTCTGAGGTATAAGCGAAAAACTAAAGAAACAGCTTTTTGGCCAATTTTAGAATTTTAATAAAACTTTAACGTACTGTACCGCCTAAACCGTTGGTCTAAGGTATAAAACCTTTAAGATATAATTCATAGGAAATTTGAAGCAGTTTATTTTCATATAAAAGCACTTTTCTACGAAAGAGCGTATTTTCCGACTTATACGCGAAAAACTAAAGAAACAGCTTTTTGACCCATTTTAGAATTATTATAATCAAACTTTAACTCGCTTTACCGCTTAAACCGTTGGTTTAAGGTATAAAACCTTTGAAATATAATTTATAGAAAATTTGATGAAGTTTATTTTCATATAGAAGCACTTTTCTACGAAAGAGCGTATTTTTGAGTTATAAGCGAAAAACTAAAAAAACAGCTTTTTGGCCAATTTTAGAATTCCAATCAAACTTTAACGCACTGAACCGCCTAAAGCGTTGGTCTAAGGTATAAAACCTTCGATATATAATTTATAGGAAATTTAAAGCAGTTTATTTTTATATAGAAGCACTTTTCTCAAAAAGTGCGTAGTTGCCAAGGTATATGCAAAAAACTAAAAAAGCAGCGAATTGGCATATTCCGGAAATTTCCACAAACTTTAACTCACTTTAGCGCTTAAACGGTTTGTCTGAAGAAAAAACCTGACAAAACATAATTTATAGCAGATTTTATGTAGTTAAATTTTATGTACCAGCACTTTTCTCAAAAAGTGCGTAGTTTCTGAAGTCTATAATGCGAAAACCTAAAAAACAGCATTTTGGCACATTTTCGCAATTTTCTCAAACCGCGTCACTTTTACGAGCTGTCACAGTTAAAATTCAGACCCAAAATGACCACGAATGAATACTATTTTAAGCGGCCCCCTCCACGAAAACTTTCTCGTCGCGCTCCAGGAATAAACTCTGAAACTTTAATGCATCCCAACATTCTCATTCATTTTATTCACCTGTGCAATGAAGCAGAAATGTATTAAGATTGAAATTGAATTTCTAAGAGAGGTAAATTTTATTACACCCACTAGGTAGTTGGAAACATATAATTTGTTAAACAAACAGAAACTATAAATTTAGTTTACTTATCTCAAGTTGAAAGTTTTAATAGAGGGTTCATTTGTATTGTTTAAGAAATAATTTTCATCGAGTGTCTGCGTCTTGATATAAATATAAACTTTAAAAGACTTAAAGGATTGTAAGAAGAAATATAAGTTGCGCGGTTCGTAAAAATTCAAAAGGCGTACTACCGTGCATATATTTTTGCACCCAACAGTATAATTGTCATCATATTTTTTACAACAATTTTTTATTAATTGTATTTTATTTTTACGTCAATATTGCAATTTGCAATTTCGTACATTTCCAACATCAAACGGTTAGACGGATAATAAAAAAGTACAAAATTACCATTTCAGCGAACAATCCTTTAATTAGAGACTGAAATAAACTAATAAAAAAATAATGCGCTCTGATTGATGATTTTATTAGGTGATGATTGTAATTTTACGTCCCACTCAAAATTATTTCCTACATCTACTAGGCGTTACCGGCGTGGTGGGCTAATAAATAGTTATTTATGTAACTAGTGGGATACGGGCATTATTATAACCCTAGTTAGTATTTTTGTGTTTGTTTCGCTTCGTGGAGTCAAATATTTTAAAGTTTCAAAAGTGTAAAACTTTCATAGGTAAGCCTTAGCCAATCGTGAGCAACATGAGCTTTGGTGGAGCTCTTCTCAATTCCGACCACGCCCTGGCTACGGCCCTGGCCTTTTGTTTCCTGGAGGGATTGTTAGTATTTACAATATCCCCAAACTTATGTTTGTACAACTAATATTTCTCCAACCCATTAATTTATAAAGAGGGGTATAAAGCGATTAAGCGTTAGTTTAAATTTTCAATTCCGTATCTTAATTTTGCGTATAAGTTATAATTACATCGGCTCCTGAAAAATCCCAGGTGTAATAAAATTAGAAATTGAACATTAATAAGTTCCTTAGCGAAAATAATCTGAATTTAAAAGTAATTAATTTTTCGAAAAGGAAACCTGTAGGGAAAATATCAATTTGGATTACGAGTCGAAACCATATGAGTTACAAGATAGACGCGAAAATAGCGTCCTAGTGTGAATAATTCAAAGGAAACTAATTAATAATGTTAAATCCTCGCATATATTGCGTGTATTTCCTATGTTGAATTATGTAAATAATTTCTAAATTAAATTAAGATTTTAATATGTGTCGAAAGTCATTACTATAATACAGCCTTGTACTTAGTAGAGTAATAGTAATTAACATAAAATTTTACGAACCCAAGCTGTTGAAAGTGATTGTATGTGCTAAAGTGTCGTATAATAGATTCGTTAACAGTAGCTAAATATATCGATTTTCGTGATAAGGGATAATTACTCTTATTCAATTCAAGGATATTATGCATGTACGTGGAGTGTAACACAGAAGCAAGTTACATATTAAAATTGGCGATTTTATCTAACCCTTACTATATCTAATCAGAGTATCGTCGGATTAAATTTTAAATAGCAGCTTGTGTTGTAAATTTTCAGATTTTGATCTATTTCTATATTAGTTTTAGTTATTGATGGTTATCTAAACTGCCCGAAACCCTTATCACTTGAAAACAACCCTACGATTTACCCAACACTTAGATTTAATTATGAATTTATCGACATATTCGCTTTAACCTATAACCTCGAGGATTAATTTTGACACACTTTCGTTTTGTTTAGTGCCGAAACTATAAAATTATGATAATAATGTTTTGAAGATAATAAAGCCACGTTTTATCTTCAAAACATTATTATCATTCACAAGAAAGCTAAAAAACTATTATAAACTATAAAATTATGATGTGGCCACCTTTTCGTTTTCAACAAATTTTCAAATTTTATTAGTTAATCATCATAGGCCTATTAGGCCAGTCGCAATCGACACAAAAATCGCTAAATTTGAAAAACATGATGTATCACACGAAATACCGCGAAATTTTCGGACTTTTTCAGTTTTTGCTCTGTATCTCCTAAACTATGCATTTTTCGACAAAAGCCATTATATACGTTTTTAAAAAGAATTAAATGGGTGACAATTTAGGCGTAGCCGGAGCTCTTTAGGTTAATTAGTTACCGAATTACGGTATTTTGAAAATAGGCCATTTTTTTGAAAAATTGAAAATTTTGGTTTTAGACCTTCTTTAGACTAAAATTTCCGCTAAACCATTGATCCTCCAAGTATAACTCATAGAATAGAAGTTGTAGGAAATTTAATTTGCTTTTAATTGAGAGCAAAGCGGCGTCTGTAAGCCTCGTAGTTCTCTCAAAATCTTAGAAAAACCTATTATAAGGTAAAATCGCATTTTTCCAGAATTGTTCCAAAACCTTTTTCTATCTTTTGTTTTTCGGCTTTGTAATGAAAAAGAAGTCAAGCAAACATTAAAAAAAGGGTGAAATGTATTATAATCGTAAGTCATCCAAATTAGTGGAAATATATCCGGAATTTCTGTGTTTTTAATTTCACTTTGAATTTGGTCTTCTGTAGCGCCTAAACTAGGGAATGGGTCTAATTGAAGATTGGATTTATTGTATTCAAAATTTAAAGGGTTATTCAAATATTGGTAGATTGTTGTTCCAGGAGTACTGATTTAGACGTCACGGGTGTCCAAAGTGAAAATATATCCCGAATTTGTGTGTTTTAATTTTACTTCGAGTTTGGTCCTCCGTAGCGGCTAAGCTAGGGAATGGGTCTAATTGAAGATTAGGCCTATTGTATTCAAAATTTAAAGGGCAATCCAAATATTGGTAGATTGTTGGGCCAGGGGTACTGATTTAGACGTCACGGGTGTCCAAAGTGAAAATATATCCCGAATTTGTGTGTTTTAATTTTACTTCGAGTTTCGTCCTCCGTAGCGGCTAAACTAGGGAATGGGTCTAATTGAAGATTAGGCTTATTGTATTTAAAATTTAAAGAGCAATCCAAATATTGGTAGATTGTTGGCCCAGGGGTACTGATTCAGACGACACGAGTGTCCAAAGTGAAAATATATTCCAAATTTGTGTGTTTTTAATTTTACTTCGGGTTTGGTCCTCCGTAGCGGCTAAACTAGGAAATGGGTCTAAATAAAGATTGAACTTATTTTATACAAAACTTCAAGGGCTATCCAAACATGTATTCAATTTTGTTCCAAGACTACCGACTCCGACTTCACTGGTGTCCAAAGTGAAAATATATTCCAAGTTTGTGTGTTTTTAATTTTACTTCGGGTTTGGTCCTCCGTAGCGGCTAAACTAGGCAATGGGTCTAAATAAAAATTAAGCTTATTTTATACAAAATTTAAAGGACTATCTTAATATGGGTTGAGTTTTGTTTGAAAAGTTTGGATTTTGACGTCACGTCTAAAGTGAAAATATTTCCCGAATTGGTGCTCTTTCCACTTTTCTTTAAGTTTGGTCCTCCGTAGCTGCTAAACTAAAGAGTGGTTATAATTACAAATTAGGCTTATTGTACGTAAGTTTAAGAAGATATGCAAATACGGATTCGGTTTTGTTCCAGCTCTACTAATACCGAAGTTAGGGATGTCCAAAGTGGACATGATCAGGAATTCGAGAGTTTTCACTCTTTTTTAGTTTGATCTTCTGTAGCGCCTAAACTAGAGAATGGGTATAATTTAAAGTGTAGTGTAATATTAGTGTAGCGGACAGACCCTTAAAATGTGCACGTTTTTTTTCTACCCTAGAATAATATTCCACCTTTACTGTCTTATTAAGGAACCTCAAATGCACTAGAATCTCTGTTTACGACATTTCCCGTGGTACAAAAGTTATGGGCCTTCGAGCTTGAAATATTTATATTAAAATGCATTTCATCGTTTTTTTAATGATTACATGCCTTCTTTTTCATTACCACACCAAAATACAAAAGATAGAAAAAGGTTTTGGAACATTTCTGGAAAAACGCGATTTTACTTTATATAGGTTGAGAGAACTACAACAGACCCCGCTTTGCGCTTAATTTGAAGCTAGTTCAATTTTCTACAACTTCTTTTCTATGAGTTCTACTCAGAGGGTTAATGGTTTAGCCGCAATTTTGGTCTAAAGAAAGTCTAAAACTAAAATCTTCACTTTTTGGAAAAATTACCTATTTTCAAAGTACCGTAATTCGGTAACTAATTGACCTGCAGAGCACCAGTTAAGCCGGAATTATCACACATTTAATGCTATTTTAAACTTGTATATAATGGCTTGCGTCAAAAAATGCATAGTTTAGGAGATATAGAGCCAAAACTGAAAAAAGTCCGAACATTTTGCGAATTTTCGTGTGCCACGCTTTTTCCACAACTTTTAGAGAGTTGCAAACGTGGGTATACTCTACCCTAATGGGTCCAAACGACATACTAAAAAATCAGAGATACATTGGGTCATTTTAAATTTTTTAAACAGACGTTGCGGACTTTTTATTTTCGTTTTCAAGAATTAATTAGTTTAACGTTTCATTAACAACGCCTTAAAATATGAAACCTCCATTTTCGAGCGCCGTCTATTGAAGTGAACGAAAAAGTAAAAATAATTACATTAATACTCAATTTTTGCTTTTAATAGCCTAGTCGTAGTTCGTACTGTAAACGAATGTCTCCAATTTACATTAAAACCCATTTCTATTAATATTGTAACGACAGAACTGTATGCAGATGCCTGATAAATAATAATCCGAGTTGGAAACTCAATCGACCTTTTTGTATCCACCTGTTAATTTATTAAAATAATTTAGTTGAAAGCTTAGGTGCTCACTAGTCGACCTGGGTTTAAACGCGATGCGAAGGATTACGAAAACTTTCAAAAAAATGAAATTAGAATTCGAAAAAAATAAAAATTCAACACCCGAAGCATCGGCATGCGATACAAATCCGCACTTTGCAATCTATTTTATTTTCTAGCGCGTTCAGTCCTACTATTCGAATGTACAAAAGCATAGTTTAAACTTTTATTAATTAAATTAGAACAAATTACGTTAGCGCGAAAAGAGGTTTCGCAATTTACAAAAACTCATTTAAATTTTAACCTTTTTTTGCGTCACATTTCACAAGTAATCATTTGTTAACCTACACAATTTTGGTTTTAGTTCGTTAAGGTTTTTAATTATAATTACCTAATAACATTTTTGTCGAGGCTAAAATTACAAAAAGGGCTAAAATAATCTAATTTAAAAAAAAACATAAAAATTTGAATTCTGCCCAGAATAAATGAGTTATCTATTAATAAGCCAATATTCGTTTTAATTTAATTATGGATCGAAATATTTTAAGAAGGTCTTTTTTAATGAAGTAAATTAACGACAAAAGGTAATATAAGCGAGTTTAATTAAATTAAAACTTATAATTAAATTCCGTTATAAAAAAAACGTGTTTTTCGTCCTCTTTTTAAAAATGGCTTTCCTAAAGTATGTTTGCTCAAAGAAAGAAAAAAATGACGTTTGAAAATTTTATGGGCGTTAAACTCCCTACAAAAAAATATTGCCTTACCGGAAAATTTCTCAAGAAAAAAGGAGATAAGTCACGTTTGCTTAATAAACGTTAAAGTGGAGAAGATGCTTTTAGATATTAATTGTTGATTTTGATTTATTGCAGTAAAGTAAATCGCATCGCTCAAATACTTATTACTTACGAGGGGTTATAAATATTTAGTTGGGCTAGTCAGTTTTTCAAATGCACAAAGAAATTCGGTTTGGTGGTGATAAACTATGACTTATTCCATGTGTCACTCTGAGAAATTTCGCTACAAGTGAAAATATTGCTGCGCTATAAAAGTTCAAAGAGAATATTTTCGACGGAACGAAAAAGGTCAGAAAATTAGGATGTCGAGCGATCATTAATAATAACTAGGTACCTTTGTTCCGTACCCAAAAAACATTCTTCTCAAACTCGTAGATTTTTACGATCTTTTCGGTAAAGACACGATAAGCAAAAAAGTGGCTTGTTCGCTTCAAAGATACCAGCTCAGACGATAAGTCAAGAAGAGGTCGATCTTTAGGCTTTGATGACCAGGCTCTTCTGGTGGCTGTCGAAGAGAACTAAAGTTGCACTATCAGGACACTGGCTGAGAACTTAAACATTGATCAGCCCACCAGGCCAGTAGACCAAAATGAATTAATAAAATATTTCCAAGAGGGTCTTAAAAATCACAAGAGACTTCCCAGCGCGGAGAGTATGAGAATCATACTAAAAATAGCACAAAAAAAGAGTAGACCCCGGCTCACGGTAGACCCTAATAAGGGCTACCCGTATTGGTGGAATGAAGAGATATGGCCCCTACTAAAGGGGTGCAAAAAAAAGAGATATATGAACATGCAAGGTACGGCACACAGGAGAAAGAAGCCAAAAAGGATGAATATAAAACAGCTAGAATGACACTCAAGAACAGGATCAAATCTCTCAAGAAACAGCAGTTGGGCCTTCTGATTAACAAGCTGGGTGGAGACATCTTTGGGGAAGCGTACCGTATCATACGCTCTCAAACAGCATACAAAACTCTCAGGATAAACCTGCATATAAAACAAAAAATTTCTAAAATGGAAGAACTGTTTGCCATTGCAAAAGATATACACGGTCAAGAGGGAGATAAACGCCCAATATCAAAATGCGAACCAATCACGGAAACAGAAATCCTCGTGGCAGCGACATTAATTAAAATAAAGAAGGGCTCCAGGCCCTGATGGCATAACTCCTGAAGTTATTCAGTCTAGTCAACAACTATACCAATGATTTCTGTCATTTTTTTAATCAATACCTAGTGGGAAAACTCTACCAGAAGATCTTAAATACAAGATTGATAAATGAAATACAAAAAAAGAGGGGTTTAATCATAACCAGTTAGGCTTCGTAAACGGCAAGTCTACAATCGTGCTATTGCAACAATCCTGGACCTAGAAAAAAGGCATAAAACGAGTGGAAGGAAGTGGAATGCCCTAATAATACTAATAGATGTGCAGGATGCTTTCAACGCAGCAAGCTGGGAGAAAATAGTACAATAAGCTCGTATCTCGAAGGAAGGAGGATCATAATAGAAGACAAAGTGACTAAGAGGCTGGCCGGAGGGGTCCCACAGGGATCGGTACTAGAACCCACTCTATGGAATCTCTTGTATGACGACGTCACGAATATCGGAGTTCAAGAGAATGTAGACCTGATATGAGACGTCGGAAAACATGGCTAAAAAAGTAGAAGATACCCTGGAGAAAGTTTCTAGGTGGATGATAGAGAACGAACTAAAAGTGACAGTGAATAAAATCAAGGCTCTGATAATAAACCTAAAAAGGAAATATAAGGATATCAGCTTTAAATTCCGAGGCTCCCAGATAGAGCTATCAAAAACTTACTACTTAAGGGTCACCATCAACTACGGTCTGACGTTCGCGCTATACGTAGATACAAAAAACTCGGCAAAGTGTGGAAATTGACCAGATAGGTTCCGCACTGGATGGTTGCCAATTTTCTCCAGAGAAATGGACAAAATCCGTTTTTCCACAAATTCATCACAGGAAATGAATCGTAGCTCCTCTATAAAAACGCGAAACGAAAGAAAGTTTAAGTGTCAGCCGACCAAACTCCTAAGTGTATTTCATAGGTGGTGCACTGCAAGAAGGCTATGTGGTGTATCTGATGCTAGCGGAGCGGAATTATTCACTAAGAGATTGTCTCCAGAAACCACTGCTACTGCTGGAGAGACAATGAGGAGCATCAGGAGTGCTGAACCTTGGGCAGAAATGGTTAAAGGCGGTACAACATGAACAGCAACGTATACCAACCTGGCCCAGCTTGATCGTCTCTATACTGCCATTCAGCTGAAAAAACCGCAAAAAAAGAACCAAATCGTTTTCCACCGCGACAATTCTCGCCCTCTTATAGAGCGTTGTGTGAACGAATCCACCGCTAGCAAGAGATGCGATTGGTTCCCCCATCCGCTTTACGAACTACCACATCAACAGCTCGCTGAAAAATTGGTAAGTTGGCAAAGTCTATGAAGACTTGGAGGAGTTGGCCGAGGACGCCAAATCGTGGATTTTTTCAAAACCCCAGAGCTTCTTCGCCCGCGGAATCAACCGTTTTCCAAATAAGTGACTTCCAGTAATTGACGTTGATTGTGACTACGCCCCTGAATAATAATTTTTCAAATACAGCCGATAATTATGCATTAACCTTCCCTAATCCTTAGCTTCTGATTGCGCAGAAATATTGGCAGATCGTTCAAGCTTCTGTGCGTATTTTTGTATCGCGCCTACCGTAGAAGGGACTATCGCTCGTGAAAATTGAATAATTTTGTAACTATAAGACGAGGGCAAATTGCGATTTCAAATTTATTAAACGATTTCCCCTTTTACAAGAATTGTTCAAATTTAAATCTAGAATGTGCCGTTGAAATTTATTTAAGTAAGACATTAAGAAAACAATTCCCCTTCTAACTGTACACGCCGCTTCCATTTCATTATACTTCATTATGTCCGTATAATAGAAATTTTCTACTTGTATGTGACGCCAGTTTTAAGCAAACCGTTTAACTTCAAGTGGTTTCTGCTTGTAGATTACTCTTTAAAAAAATGCAAATTACACGACATATTACTAGAGCGGCGTAAGTGCCACTTTTTAGAGAGTTTCAGCTCAAAGTAGAACCGTGTAGGTTGTCACGAAAAGGCTTTTCACCAGTGTGAGGAATGCCGTCGTTTACTTTATAACCCTTTAAACTGCAGTAAGTTTATGATTGTTTCAAGGACCCTAATAGTAATAAAAACTTTGTTATTTCTTTAAACAACTTTAGTGCGCATTTTTTATTTTTGTTAATGCACTCGGCCGAGTGAATGTTGAAAGGTGGCCACTCTCCGAATATCTAGTTTCTGTGGATGTGCAATTTACAACTTCTAAAGCTTCACCGAACTAAACGAAAGCGCAGTTGCCTCTACGGTCTCTCTGCTAAAGCATTGCTAAAGTCACTAATGGCTTTTGCTGTAGTACCTATACACAGAACAACCTAAGTTGTACCGAGAAACTGGATTTCTCTTGTGGTGTACGTATAAGCTAAAAGCTTGTCTTAGTGCCTACACTAGTAAAAGTAGAATTTTAAACTCCCATCTGGGAAATTATAAACGTAGACGAGCTTACATCGGCAAAAAACTGCTCAAGAAGACTTTATCGATTTATGTAAAGTTGCAAAATCAAAGTGGCGTGTGCAGTCAGTTGTACGATCGATGAGTTTTATTTTTCTCGTCAGTAATAATTTAAGAGCAACAAAAGAAAATTTCAACTCTTTATTTCTGTTGAAATGACTGTGATTTACACAAAAATTACTCTGGTCGTGTACGTTTATAATCGCTGCGATTAACTTATAAAACATTCAAAGTTTTACTTAACGTTCAATAAAGTATCCAACTACTAAATTTAATTCCAACTCGCAAATGGATGAAAACTGCCAATTTCAGGTGCGTCAATTTAGCGAGTTATTTAGAAAAAATTTTGTTCGACGGTTCAACGATCATCCATTTTTGTTTGATGAAATTAGGCGGACGCAGCCTATAATATTGATATTAGAAATTTTCAAATTTCTTTTCGCAGTCCCACTTGAACGCAAATTGATACTTTTATCTACTTGAACAGCATGAAGGTCGTTTTGCTTTTAATTTTGTTTTCAAAAAACTTTCATTGAATAAAGTTTGATGCTTAAAGTAATTTTCCAAACAGTTTTATGAAAGTATATAACTAAAAGCATCATTTTGAGCATTTGCTTCTATTGATCATTCGGATTTGAATGGACATTTGAGGCTTTTGTAAAGTAGTTCGCCTTTTTTTTTAATCTAAAAAGCAATATTTTTTTCTAGGGGTAAAATTACAACTATAATAGTTGTAAAGCTTCGCATTATAAAGCTTTAGGTAAAATGACTAGTTCGCCAATATACGATTTTTTAATTAAAAATTGATTTGATTACTCAAGGTATTTTCTATTCAGTAATTCTTGTAAAAATGGGCATGTAAATATTCGTTTGGAAAATTTTTTAATTTATATTTAAATCGCGTGTTAAAGGGATTATAAAGAGGGCAAATTTTAATAAAGTTTATCATTTTCTGTTTAAAGTAGTAGGTACCTACGTATTAAATATTTACTCAGAAATAAGCGTATAAGTTTTAAACAACAAGTAGGCGCATAAATATAATTTCCACACATACGAACCGAATTTTCTTTCAACCTAATCTAAACCACGAAACATAAAGGGGCGACCTACAAAGCAATTCGTCGAATGGTTCAAAAACATTCTTTAGAATTTTCGAAAATATTTTAGAAAAAATATTATAATTTTTATCACGTATCATCAAACTAATAAATTTTCACTTCACACTCTTGCCGTAATAAAAACGTTTTCTGAGGGCATATCGTACGTGGTTTATTACTACATGCACATCACGACTATACAATTTTTTTGTGTAAATGGCGCATCATGTTTATGTTAAAATTCGTCAAACTTTAACTGTTTTGCTTCTTATTTTAAATTATACACTAGTTAAATTTAAAAAAAATTCAATTTCAAACAAAATTTGTTATGTCAACTAGTTACGAAACGCGTGGCGATGGAGTTGCCAAAAAATAAGTCGTGTTCATCAGGTTGGAAAATAAACCAAAAGAGTGGGTATCAGATTGTTAAAATGTTGATGGATTATTGTGACACAATGTCAGAATAATATTTTAATACTTGAACGATCTAAATTTTCAATTTCTGTATAGCTCCATTTTTATTTCAATACGCACGACATGGTTACCCACCCTTAAGAAAACGATCGTGTGCGCTCGAAATAAAGTGAAAGTGAAAACCAACTTGCGGCGCTTTCTCGCCCATTTTAAATTATACATTAACTGTGGGCAATTAGCCATTGTTTCCTTTGTCTTTGTTTTTATGCTATAAGAGTGAAAAACATGTTATAGACCCCATGTTATGTATTGTGTCATATTAGATAGGTCATGAATTATTGTTAACATCATTTCGTTTACCTTGCAAGGTTATCAGGAAATGCTGATTATGTTTGTTTATAATGCAAGGTTGCGGAAGTGATGAGTTAATAACTTTTTGTTAATTACATTAGTATTTAAGTTAGTTTTTAATTATTATAAGTTTAGTTTACATCTGTTATCCAAATCGATACTTTGTGACTCCGTTTAAGATAGTAAATCGTTCCACATCAACGTGTTTATCATTCTTAACCGAAAAACTTAACTGGCGCAGTCGGCAGGATAGTCAAGCGGTGGTAAATTTGAGAGAACATCAAGTCAAGTCATCGCAGTGTTTTAACAACTAATTGGCTATTTGGAACCACGATCATCGACCGAAAATCGACCAAATCGCGAAATTCGGGGAAATTAAAGAAGAACAGAAGATCCAGCATATTGTGGAAAAATTTGGACCACATCGCCAAGTCACAACCACCTGGATTGAAAAGAAAATTAGTACACTATTGAAGAAATGCAGATAAGAGAGTAAGAACTTTTCACTTTCCTTTAAAAGTAAATTCCTTTCCAAAACTGATAATAATTATAAAAGTCGAATAAAATAATAACGAGGTGGATAATTAAAATAGGTAACTAATTAATCTGGTAATTGAATACAAGTGAATCAAGTCGGCAAACAAAAATTTTATACAAGTAATATTTTTAATTTTGTAAATAAAATGGCTATAACTCTGCAAAAATTTCATTTGGACGCGATACCAGAATTCGATGGTAATCAAGCGACACTTGCGATATTCCTCCAAGCGAGCGAATATTTATTGAACACATTTGCCGATAGGGATAATCCCGATAATATTATAAACGAATTTTTAAGAAGGGCTATATTAGGAAAACTAAAAGGCAGGGCTTTGAATTTAGTAGGAAGTAGGCCAAATTTAAATAGTTGGGCGGCAATAAAAAACTTATTGTTGCAATTCTTTGCGGATCAAAGAGATGAGAGTTGCTTAGTAGGAGATCTAATGAGAATTAGGCAAGAAAAAAATGAAACTCAAGTAAATTTTGGTAATAGGTGCCAAGATCTTTTAGGGCTGTTATTAACAAAAATTCAACTGTCAGAAGATGAAAGAGCAACGAAACTAATCAAAACAGCAATTTACGAGCAGCAAGCTTTAGAAGCATTTTTACGTGGATTGCAAAATAGTTTAGCAATTAGGTTAAAAGATCCGGATAATTTAGAACAGGCAATATCGTATGTTATTGAAGAAGAAAACTTTAATTATGCTAGGAATAATTTTACGAGAACCAATTTCTTCGACAAACCAAATAGAAGTAACAATTTTCAAAATATGAGCAACCAAAATCGTTTTCAAAATAATAATTTTCAAAATAACAATAACTCAATTAGACCACAATTTAATCATAATTCACATCGTAATAATTTCAACAGACCAGCAAATAGTTTCAACAGAAATTTCAATCAACAAAATCGTCCCAATTTTAATCAACAGAATCGTTTCAATCATCAAAATCGTCCCAATTTTAATCAACAAAATCGTTTCAATTTCAATCAACATAATCGCCCCAATTTTAATAGAAACTATGCTTCAACAAATCAAACGAATCAGTTTCAACATCGACCACAATTTTCCAATAATCAACAACAAAATTTTAAACCTGAACCAATGGATACTTCATCGGGAAACACTAGATCTATCAGACCCCCAAATCGGTCAAACTATGTAACCCAAGAATTATTTCAACAAGAGGTATCTGAAAATACAGAACAGGAAATTAGAGATGTAAATTTTTTAGAGCGAAGCCTCCAATACGAACAAACTTAATTGATTTATCTCATATCAGTAGTCCTAGCTTACCTTATATAAAAATACCAAACTTAAATATAAAATTAATGATAGACACTGGTTCATCTAAATCTTTGATTGACCCACAATTAGCGTATAAATATTATTCGAATTTCATAAAAGAATCGCCTTTTCAAATAAAAACGGCTCATCAAACAAGTATTCACAAATACATTGCTGAAATACCGTTACCGAAAATTTTCAATACTAAGGATTATTTCAAATTTCACGTATTTAAATTTAACGAAAAATATGATGGTTTAATAGGTATGGATTTATTAAGATTTTTAAACGCCAATATCGATTTAAGAAAAAATGTTTTAATTACAAGATTTTGTAATATTCCTATTTACTTCGAGCCTAATAATAAAAGTAAACTAATTAAATTAGAACCTAGAAATCAAAAAGTGGTAAAAGTACCAGTAAAATCAAACTTACATTACGGAATAATCGAACATGTTGAGTTAGCAAAAGGAATAGAAATACCTCAATGTTTAGTAACAATTAAAGAAAACGCAGCAATTTTAACGATAATTAATAGTACGGAGAATTATCAAGAAATAAATTTAGAACCTTTAGACGTAACAGAAGTGGATGATACAGTTAATGAACTAGAAGTCAATAATTACGAAATTAACCACGACAGAAACGTAGATAATTTATTAAAAGAAAATATGAAAAATTTGAGACTAGAGCATTTAAATAAAGAAGAATATCAAGCAATACGTCAACTATGTTTCGAATATAGAGATATTTTCCATTGTACCAAACTACCGTTAACATTTACACATTTAGTAAAACACGAAATTAGGACAACGGACGAAAAACCAATTTTTAAGAAATCATATAGATTACCGTACTCTCAACAACAGGAAGTAGAACGACAAGTAGAAGAATTATTAGAGAATGATATAATTCAACACTCCCATAGTCCATGGAGTAGTCCGGTCATTGTTGTACCTAAGAAAACTGATGCGTCTGGTAAACCGAAATACAGGATGGTAGTTGATTATAGACAACTCAATGAAAAATGTTTAGAAGATAAATATCCATTACCACAAATAAGTGAAATTCTCGACAAATTAGGTAAATGTAAATACTTTTCGACACTCGATTTAGCTTCCGGGTATCACCAAATTGAGATGAATCCTAGAGATATTGAGAAAACAGCGTTTAGCACCCCAAGAGGTCATTATGAATATAAGAGAATGCCGTTTGGATTAAAAAATGCTCCGGCAACGTTCCAGCGACTAATGGATAACATACTGCGAGGAATTCAGAACGAAGCTTGCATAGTTTACTTGGATGATCTGGTGATCTTTTCGACATCACTTCAGGAACACGTGTCTAAATTAAAATTAGTGTTCGATAGATTAAGAAACGCGAATTTAAAAGTTCAGATGGACAAATGCGAATTTTTGAGACAAGAGATACAATTCTTAGGACATGTAGTAACAGCAGAAGGAGTAAAACCTAACCCAGCGAAAATTGAAGCTGTAATAAAGTTTCCTACTCCAACGACAACAAAAGAACTAAAAGGATTTTTAGGATTAACAGGCTACTACAGGAAATTCATTAAAGATTATGCTCAAATTACAAAACCATTAACTAAATGCCTAAAGAAAGGTCAAAAAATAGTTCACGATAGCGAATTTTTAAATGCTTTCAATAAATGCAAAAATTTAATCACAAACTACCCAATTTTACAATACCCCGATTTTAATAAACCATTTATAGTAACAACCGATGCCTCTAACGTAGCGTTAGGTGCAGTTTTGTCTCAAGGAACAGTAGGAACGGACAAACCTATTTGTTATGCATCCCGAACATTAAACGACAGCGAACAAAAGTATAGCACAATAGAAAAAGAGTTACTCGCCGTAGTTTGGGCAGTTAAATATTTCCGACCATACTTATATGGTAGAAAATTTGTAATTTATTCAGATCACAGGCCGTTGGTATGGTTATCAAAATTGAAAGAACCAAATTCAAAATTGCAACGTTGGAAGATTAAACTAGAAGAATACGATTACGAGTTAGTATATAAACAAGGTAATGTGAATACCAATGCTGATGCATTATCTAGGATTAAAATAAATGTAACAGAAACCGCATCATTAATAAATAATTACGACGATCAAAAAATAGACAGTTTATTACGAGAGATAGAAGAAACTCCAGTTGACAACGAAGAAGAATTAAATAAAGTCACTGAAGATGAAACTGTCGGGTCAGGAAATGAAAATGTAAGTTGCCAAACAATCAAAATATCTTCAGATGTGATCGACTCCAAACCAAACCAATATTTTATACATGAAGTTTATACAAAGGCAAAACCAGTGAAAATAGAGCAATATGGGAAAATTAAAATATATCACGTACAAATAAGTCGAGACAATTTGGAAAAAGAAATTATAAAATTTATCAAAGATTATACTTTAGAAAAGAAAAAATATTATATTCATTTTGAAACGGAAAAAATATTTAAACTTTTTAGCCAAATAATATCTACACACTTTAATAAAACTGGTCCGGAATTAATTTATTGTACAGAACGAAGAGAATTATTACACGAAGAAGATTCAATACAACAGGTTATTAAAAACCAACACGAAAGTAAAACAAATCATAGAGGAGTAACTGAGCCATTAAGGCAGTTACAACGAAAGTATTATTTTCCGCTAATGCAAGAAAAAGTTACCAAATTTATAACAAACTGTGAATTATGTAAAAAATCGAAATATGAGAGACAGCCTCCTAAAATAGAGATGATGTTAAGCGACACACCTCATAGACCATTTGAAAAAGTACATATAGATTTATTTACTTTAGAAAATACCAAATTTTTAACTATAGTAGATGCTTTTACCAAATTAGGCCAAGCGATAGAAGTAAAATCTAAAAACGCGTTAGATATAGTAGAAGCATTAATTAATTATTTCTCATTTTACGGACTTCCCGAAAGCATAACCTCAGACAGAGGTGCCGAATTTGAAAATCACATGGTCAAAGAACTTTTAGAAATGCACAAAGTCAAGATACATTTTACTACCCCTCATCATCCAGAATCTAACGGACTTATCGAGAGATTTCATTCGAGTCTATTAGAGCATGTGCGATTATTAAGAAAAAATTCCCAAGAAACAATAGGACAAATTATTAAATACGCTATTATTGCATATAATAATACTATACATTCAAGTACTAAATTAACCCCACTAGAATTAACTTTAGGACATACAAATTCAAGAGATCCTTTTGATATATTTTACAATCAACAAATGTATAACAATTATTTGAACAAACATAAAGAAAAATTAGCTCTCGCGTATGATAAAGTAAATGAAAGGTTAATTGCTAATAAAGAAAAGGTAGTACACAAATTTAATTCAGAAATAGATAACCCTTTTAAAGTAGGACAAACAGTCTACGAAAAAAGTTATAAGTTCCTACGGAACAAAACGGGAGAAAAATTTAATGGACCATTTCAAATAACTAAAATTTTACCAGAAGGTAAAGCTGTAATTCAAAAATTAGATAATAGAAAAAAATCAAACAACCTTGGACGTACAGTACATTTAAAAAATTTAAGACGACCAATTGATACAGAATCGTCATCATTTTATCCACAACCTTCTACATCACAGAATTACTTAATTAGAGATTAATTAGAAATAGTAAATATGGGAGTAGTTATGTTAATGAGATGTATAATTATATTTATTTATTAGAATTTAAAACTAGTCAAGTTAAGTTACAATTTAAACAATTAATGATTAAGGGTAGAAATAGAAAAAAAAAATGGATAACGCAACTGTTAGCTGCGATCGATACAATTTCGAAACTTTTACAAACTATAGAGAATGCCATAACATTTGCAAAGTTAAACATCTTACATCCTTCAATAATTACGCACAAGAAATTGATACACTACTATTCGATCATCAAGATAAAAAGTTATACTAAGTCAAATAGTATTCATTTTAGAAATTCCATTAGTAGAGAAACAAAATTATAATTACTATCAGCTATTTCCTTTACCCATCCAAAGTCAAAACAATTATAACCTAGTCATTCTAAAAACAAAATTCCTCATCCTGAGTGAAAAAATCTACGGCCAATTCAATAATAGATGCATAGAGACAGTGCGGTCAAACTTCATATGTGAATTAGAAATATTGAACCCAGTGAGTGATAACAACCCTTGTGAAGTGGATTTGATTAATTTCTCGAGTAGACCAAAAAATTGTAACATAATTAAAAGTGAGATCACCAAAAATCAAGTCAGAAAAATTTCACTATAACAATGTTAGTTTGTACACAGTTTTAATGTATATAATAATGTTCATATTAATAATGTATTATGTAATAAAATTTTATCAAAGCAGGCAAAAGGAAAGAGAAGAAAATAAAGAGGTCAACGTTAGAGAGTTACAGGAACCAAAAATTGTAAACTCATTTGATACAAGTACGACTTATACATAGCTATCAGATAAAATAAAAATTTTCAAGTCTTTCACCCTTTAAAATTTTATCTTAAGGGGGGAGATGTTATGTATTGTGTCATATTAGATAGGTCATGAATTATTGTTAACATCATTTCGTTTACCTTGCAAGGTTATCAGGAAATGCTGATTATGTTTGTTTATAATGCAAGGTTGCGGAAGTGATGAGTTAATAACTTTTTGTTAATTACATTAGTATTTAAGTTAGTTTTTAATTATTATAAGTTTAGTTTACATCTGTTATCCAAATCGATACTTTGTGACTCCGTTTAAGATAGTAAATCGTTCCACATCAACGTGTTTATCATTCTTAACCGAAAAACTTAACTCCCACTCCGCTGAAACATTGTCGTAAAACGTCTCATCAGGAGCCTCAACGATCATAGGCTATGCAGACTATGTTAAGATTCTGCAATCGGGCAAATTTGAGAACACGATGCGATAGACTAAGAGAAGCTCTTAAAATAACAGAAAAATGGAGGATTGAACACTCCTTGCTGGTTATTTTCAACAGAAAAACAAACCTTGCAGACTTTGAATGGGATTTCCTTAAATCTTTAGACTAGATTAGACTAGACTAGACTAGACTAGACCACAAGTTTTATTGGGGAAACCACATCCAAAACAAATTACACAAAGTAAGTTAAGCTTTCTGACAGGGCCGTAGGGCAGTAGAAAAGACGCAATCTCTTTTTGGCTCTACATTTCCATTATTAGACCAACGGTTTTCTGTAAAGCTTTCAGCTGGTGGCCCGCAACCAGACAGGTCACTATGGAAACACAGAGACTCTTGTCTTGTGTCTGATGGTCATATATGAGCCATGAGAACTACACCATCAGCAGCTCTGGAGTTCTTTCCTCCACTAGATATATATGTGAAGCAGTTACCAACAAAAGCAGACCTAGGACTTTGGGGAAGGGGAGACTACGACCCGCCAGATATGGGATTTACGGCCACACAAAAATCCTCGAGAAGTGCTCCAAGAAAGCTTCTTTCCAAACTGTCCCGCCGTAACGTCAATAAGAAGATCCGTGGCTCGACAGGGCCAGCATCTTGTAATTCATCCTATACAAGTAGGATGGCTCGAGATCTGATGGGCACGGGGAAGTAACTTTGTACTTCCTCCAAGTGAGGAAGCCCGATTAATTGGCTTACTCCCTCTACCTAAGTGATCCAGACCCAGATGTTATGGGCTTTTTTTCTAAATTATTTGACAAACCAAACAAACTTCTCAAGAAGCATCTATGACAAATAGATTAGAGTTCTGTATCGCAGTACAAAAGAAAGGCAAAAATACCAAAAAATGCAAAAACAAATAGTTTTTGAGACCTTGAGCAAAAAAATCGCACAAGGCGAATTTTAATTAAAGGAAAAAGTGAGCCCAATTAGAGGCCGCTACGACTACGGTTAAGATAGTCCTGGATGTTAGCTGAGCGTCGACACGGTACTTGGGACAAAGCATTTTAGTTTCTTTGTCAGCTCACCCAATCATCTGTATGCACTTCAGTTCTTCGAGCAAAACTGCCCTCTATATGAAAGTAGGAACATTCAGATTTCAGTTGCAGCCAAACAGAACTGATTTGCTAACGCAATACCTTGTTTGTGTAGCTATTTTGTTTTCTGTTTGTCTGAAAGGAAATGTGTTTTCATTCAGGGGCTAGTGTTCGTCTTCGGCCTCGTTTTCTAACTCCTATGGTATCATCTTGCTATTCGACTGCGATATTTCTTATGTAAAACTAACTTTGAGCTCCTCAGCTCCTGAGGACTTTAATGGCTTAACTTAGCCCCTAACATTTTTTCTCATGGAAGACTCAGCTAGAACCTACGCCAAGGGGTGTATTGGACTCACCTGGGATTTTTCACCAGGCACCTACCGACTACTAAATCCATAAACCCATTTTTTCTCTACCGCCGTGGTACTACAGCTGACTCGGAACCACCGCTAAGGATTTCCTCACGCCAGCTCGGCATTTGAATGTTTACTAATTTCCTAGTTTGACCTTCCGACGCTTCGCCATTTTGGCTTTTTTTATCGGTTGTTTTAGCCTTCGTTATTCTATAAACCGGTCCTTTTATTGTCTCCTATATGCCTTCGCTAACCAGCGTTTGTGCTATTACGGTGTACGGCGCAAGTGGGTCCATCCTTTTAGTTCTTCCGCTCTCCTAACCTAACCAAACCCAACTAATTTATTTTTAAAATAAAGGTTGGGAAATCCTTGGCTATAGATCTATGCCGTCGAAGGGTGTATTCCACTCATCTGGGAATGAGTCACATACCAACTAAACCCATTTCCTCTTCTCACTGACGTCGAGAGCCTCTTGGGATTGCCAACCTAATCTAATCTAAATGAACCTAACCTAACCTAAGGACTTTGATGGAAGTCTGACTTCTTCCTCTTTTCATCATTCGAACAGTTTCTCGTCCAACGCTTACTGCGTTCTTTTCAAAGCAATTTTCTTGCTCTCCATGCTTAGAGGTCGGACGTGATGTATTTCATTTTCCGTGGAGCCTCGTTCTTGAGTGCTGGGTCACTTGTAAGCCATTATAGTACTCTCTTATTTTCCTTATTTGGGAAAGAGGCACTTTTTGTTGTTGTCGAACATTTTGCGAAAGTTTAGAAAAAATTCTTCCACAGAACTTGATCTACACTCACCCCATATGTAGTAAAAAGCCGTCTTAAATTTTCGAGTTACCGAAAAATATGTTATCGGTAACGATGAAAACTAAATCCATCAATAACCACGGTCGAGTAAATTCACAAAAGAAATTACAACTTTAAGAGAGATTAGAAAAAGCACACACCAACAGATGCATCTGACTGAATAAAAGAGTAAGAGTTGTTTCAAATACACGAACTTGTCGGAAAGTTTGATTAAAAAGTAGAAAAGAGAAATAAAAATATATGCCTCGTGATTACCCATCCCAAAAAGTGACGTTCAACTTAAATCTTTATAAGTAACAAGTTTGACGGCGCTCAAGGCGGCCGAAACTAAACTGAAGTTGCACAAGAGAGTTTGTAAAAAATTTTTGAATCGAGGAATAAAGTTAGAGGAAGAAGGGAAAAAACTATGTGTATTAGACGCCTTCTATTATAGTCGATTACTTAGTTTTGCACATTTTGTTAATGAAAAGGTAAGGCTCTCGAAAGCATGGTAAATTTACTCGACCTCCATATTTTATCGAATTAATTAATCCTCTTTAAGTCTTGTCTTTGGAATATTAATTATGTCCTAAACTTAATTATATTCGGTTAATAAAACCTTTATTTTTTAATTAAATTAGTCGTCTATAAAATTTTAGTTGAAACGTCAATCTTAATACATTAAGAATTCAATAGAAAAATTCTCGAGGGAAATATAATAAAAAGTCGAGAAAATAATTTTTTTGAGGGACACAAAGAAAGAAAAGCGATAAAAGACAAAAATATATAATTATACCCATTTATATACTACTCGTTTTGCTTTTGCTTTCATCTTACGAACACTCTATTTTGTGAATTGCATAAATTAATTAGGTAGGATAATCTCAAAAGAACTTTTGGAAGACGGGTGAGTGGCAAAATACTGGACAATTTAGTAAATGGTGCGCGACAAAGTGTTTCGTGTTTCGTTTTACCTACCCGAAACACAAAACGCATACATTTACTCGAATTGCTACAAAACATTCTCAATTTAAATACACGAGAATGTTTAAAACAACGCAAATTATATAATTTAACTTTGTCGTATAAATCCACAAAATTTTAAGTCGAATTTAAATTAGAAATTTTTCTAAAGATTATTTCTTTATAATTGAGTCGTAATTAAATTTGTTCTTGTAGAATACTAAGCGGTTCTAATGCTTTTACGAGGATCTTAAAATCGAGGGAGAGGTCAATTTTTGGATTCTCTGCTGTATCACACGCATTTATTTCCGTTTGCACTGCTTCTGAGCTCGTGCTCCGAACTTTGCATTTTTAAACGATAAAATTGGACTTTTATAATTACCGTTGGTTAGAATAAATACATTTTTCGAAAGATTCGAGAACGGATATTTAAAATTTGTTTCTTTAGCGCCATTCTAGTAATTTACAAGCCATTTCAAGCACTCGGAAGTTGCCAAAATTATTTTCAACTGTCATTTACTTCAAATTATTGTAGATAAGAGGCGAATAATATTTTCTGCAAATAAATATGTAAATAATGATCTTAACAAAAGTTAGAGGAAAAAATCAACAAAAACAACGAACGTAATATAAAGGTAATAGAAAGAAAATGTTTTTTTACGATACAGTAGTTGAACGTGACTTTCGATTTAAGAAACTTTCGCATATAAAGAGGAGTAGATCAAATATTGGAAGTTAGACTTTGTTTGCTTTCCGTGCGAAATTTTAAAGACAAATAAAATGTTAGTAGGATTTGTTTTAAGTGGGTAAGAGAAAATTCTTCGATATTATTTTATTATAGTTTATATCGCGTAGTAATGTGAGACGTATTTTTGGAAACTGCACGAGCAGCCATACGAAAAGTTTTTCTCACGCAGGATTACAAAAGTGACAGATGTCAGCTGTTTTCATTATTGGCTAGTAGGAGATATAACTAGCTCAAAAAAATTACCTGGCACGCCAGGTACTTTCTTGAAAAGCCATCAAAGTGTGTTATGAAAAATGAAAAGATGCCCCGAATTGGTTCATAATAAAAACTTATTTTCGAGCCATTTGAATTGACTTCAAGTCAAGTTGTTTGTACCTGAAATGGCATTTATATACTCTTGTCAAGTAACTTGTAGCTAGTCGACTAGAAGCCAGCGACTTGGAAAATGTTGACAAATAGAAACAGCCTTTCAAATTGTTTCAAGTGACTAGAATTCGATGATCAGGCAAAGTAGAATACGTCTCTACTTTTCTTGAAGCTTTAAGCGACTCTAATAACAACTAACAACTAGAATTGTGTCAATAGGTTTTTCAAATATAATAGGTTTAGCATTCGCGTTATTCTTTATACGTCCCATTAAAATAATGATACAAAAAACACAATTTTCATTGTGTTAAACTCATAATGGGACAACCCTAAGGCGAAGTTCAGCTTCTTCCGCTAGGAAGGGTGCTGGCTGTTCTGCCACTTAATCCTGTAAACTTATAACGAAAAAGTACAGAAACCTTCAAAAAACAACAAAAAATGAGACAATGCTGGAGAATGAGAGCGAAACTCCATGTACTACGTAATGTAAACCTATCAACAAGTGCAATGGTACCAAGTAACAAGAATTGGCAAGAATAACCACTTCCGTAGCTGTGAGGCCAGTAAAAATTAAAAGAGAGAACAGGAAAGGAAAAATAGAGAACAAAAGTAAGCTAAGCTGGGACAACTCTCAACGGCAGCCGACACCCCAACTCCAACTCCCAGCCACAGAGAGGTAGCAGAACGAGAAGGCAGGAAAAACAAAGTAATAGGCGCATTGGACAAAAGACGAACTTACACACCTAGGCTGACTTAAAAGGAGTTCTGTAATACTCCTCCTGTAAGTATTTAAAGAAGGCCGCTTAACAATTCGTGTACGTCATTTAAAATCCTCGTAACCTCGTAATGTGGTAATTAAAAAATTTTTTTAAAAATATGGTGTTAAGACCTTCTAAGCCGAATCTCAACCCAGTTACCCTGATAAGACGGCGTAGAAAGAAGTAGAATCTTACTGCGGAAACACGCAGCGTGAAAGCAGAGTCGACTTTCTAACCAACATTTCAACCTCAGACAGCTCACGACATCTCCCCCCGCTTAAGAATACCTAACCTAACCTAATCTTACCTAACGTAACCTAACTTCATTTGATTATGGATCAAGGGTCGTTCTGTTCCCTCCTTGCACCTACTTGCCCAATATCAAGGTTAACGAGAGCAGGCTGATAGAAGTCACCATTCCCTAATTAAGCCGTAAGCAACTGCAAACCCAACCTCACCAGAAGCAAACTTCTGCCCGCAGCACCAATATCAGAGTGGATTATTTAAGGCCAGCTTACGCGCAGAGGGCAATCATGTTGGCATTCGTTCTCTACCATGATCGGTAACGGTTTGGGATCAGGAAACTCCACACCCTTCCACCAGCCTCAACAAAATCGCTTCCAGATCATCCGTTACGGCATCAGATTTTCCATAACTGGGATGTGCTAAGAGAGTGGGCCTGCTCCTCTCCATCTTTCTTCCAAACACACCCTAACAGCGTGGCCTGGGGATTAGATAGATTGCGGAAAGTCAAGACACGCACTGATGGTGCCTAATCATTTAGTATTTAGCATTTAGCCTGACCTCTACGGAAGCACCGAAGTACTTCTTACCAGACCTCTCGTGTTCCCGTTACTAGATAGACTTGTCCATGGTTCCACTAGTGGAGAGATTGCCACAGCCAATTGATCCGAAGATCACATATTATGGCTCCGCCGAGAGCCCCACTGTACCGAAATAGCGGGAGTAATTAAACAGTCCATGAAACGCATATGTGGGAGACCTGCATCCTATCACATGCAGCATAAGGAAAAGCATCAGACGTTTTAAGAGGTGGCCCATGGAAGTACCGGACCAGCCCGAACGTACCTAACCTAACCTAACCGTAAATCAACCTCAAGCATGATCTCTTAACCTTCTGTATCCTAGTCCTAGACTGATCACTGATCGTACACACTGTCATAGACACTGTCACAATAATTGAAATGCGACTGCACCAAGATGTCATAAAGACATTGTGAGTCTAATATGTTTGACTGGAATAATAGTAGATATAAACTTTCTGAAGGCAACCACTTACATGAGAACTAAATTTAAGGCCATCATCCGTAATTAATCCTAGGTTTTTCTGCTAACCGCCAACAGTTTTTTCTCTGAATACACTAGGTTTGGTAAACATATACTTCCGCCTGATGTTTTTAATGATTATACGCCAAATATATAACGTTTTATGAGATAAATTGGAGTCAATCGGAGATAAAACATAAGCAGGGGTCCAGCTTTAATTGGTAGCTGAACTGAATGAAGATTATTTTCATGGTGTGCCCATTAATCTCGGGCGAGCAAAAATCAAAATAATAAAATGGATCAGTCAGAAGTTGAGAGAAATCGCAAAGTTGCCAAATGGGTGTTTTCAAAACAAGATTCAAATAAATTAATTTCAATTTACTGAAAAAAGTTGACAAATAATATGGAGATTACGCTATAAGTAAGTACTAGAGTAACATTAGAGTTTCGTTTTGAGAAACGACGGTTTTGTTGGAAATATGAAGTTTTCTGTTTTATTCTCTCTATCCAGGAGCACACTGTACAAAGCTTTTGCGAGCGAATAACCAAATTGTGGGTAAATGAATAATGTTAAAAATACACCTTCACTATACCCTCGAGAGTCTTTCAAAAGTAATTAATTTATTTAAATTGGTAATCACCGAGACGACTGCTGTAATAGGAATATAGAAGACTGGATTTTAATTTTTTTGGAAGAAAAAAGACGTTTATAATAAAATAATTAAATATTTTTACGAGAATTTGGCGTAAAATGTAATTTTCTATCGTAAATAAAGTGTTTTTGTTTAAAAATTAACGTAATATTTTGTACTTTAACATAAAAATAATAACTCACGCTTATCCATGAACCTGAAAGTTCCTAAAAATCCTGTAGCGTTCGAAGTATGTAATCCGGAATGAAATTCCAGAACAAGTCCGGGACCGGAAGAATAAAGTACGTGAGGTATATCAGCCAGTCCACCACAAAGTAGAGCAGCCCAAGGTGTATATTCGTTTATTTCACCTCCCTCGAGATGTAGGAATAATTTTAAGTAGTCTCCTTGTATACAACTGCAAAAAAATAAAAACTTTTCAGACAATCTTTCTTTCAAAATGATTTATGGTCTCAAAAATATGAGCTTAAAAGATTTGTTTTGTGTTCAAAACACACACAAAAGTATATTTTTATTCGAACCTCGCATTTAACAAGAGGTTTGTTAGTTTTAATGCGACCCCTTTTTTTCTTCTCCAAATTAATAGTTTTATATAAATTTCCTCCCGAGTTTATCTATTGATTAGCCAATTACCTAACTAAAGAATGTTTAACAAACAAACAACTGTCTGCGGGAGTGATTAATTGTCAGCTAATCTAATCGATTGATAACCTCTCAATTACTACTCTGCTCGTTAAGTGTGCGCCTTTCCAATCACAACTCCTCTCATTGTGAGTGTTTGAGAAAACACTTAAAGTAAGTAATATCTAGTCGATCAATTAACTACTTAACGGCTTAACGAAGTTTGTTTATGCAATTAAAAATAGCCTCCGCCGAATGTAACGATCGGCGAATAATTTTAGTTATTTTTAAAAAGTCCAATCGATGACAATTAAAATCGAAAATAAATTAAACTTTGAAATTACTTCGACACGATTTTATCTTATAATCTGATTAAGGGCGTCAGTTTGTTACAATAGTAGGAGAGCTTTTCCAGTTGTGTGGTACGACTTAACGTCTTCTTTTAATCAACACGAAAAACATTAATTATAAAATTGTAATTTAATAATGTCAACTTATGTAAGCTTTACAGTTTAATTTAGGAGAAATGTAAATTTATTTTCCTCGTTAATAATTCTGATTGATTTGTTTTACTGTTTTAATTCGAATTAATTTTGGGCCTTTTTTTGAAGTATCAATAATTTATCAACTGTGGAAATCCTTGGCAGAAAAGACATTTTTGACTAATTTCAAGCGTTTTATTGATAAATATCGTCTAGAGGGCTAGTTTAGAACTTTTGAACTGGGAAGTTGTCTAAAACAGATCTTCAATTTTTACGAGTTCATCTGTCTGTATAAATTAATTATCAACGTTTTGTAAATTGGGTTTCAATTAAAATCCGTTAATTATTTTAATTACGAGGATTGTTTTTCTCCCCGACACAGTTGGGAATTGAGAGAATATCCGGAATTTCTTAATTGTTAACTTTTCTTATTTTCTTGAAATAATTGTTTTTCCCGCTATGTTTTCCACTTAATAAATTTGGGATTATTAAGCTTTATTTAGCGATTTTGAGAAATTTTTCTTTACCAGTTCACACATCCTACCCTTCTTAGGTTTGGAGGAGGAGTTCATAACGTATTCCTAAATCGGTGATTTACATAAAGAGTCAATTCAAAAATTAATTTTTAGGTCCAGCATAAGTTGTAGAAAATTAAATGTTCTTGTTTTTCGTATAGAAGCTATTTTCTCTGAAAGTGCGTAGTTTGAGAGTAATACGCTATAAACAAAAAAATAGTTTTTGTCAGATTCTGAAAATTTTGTCAATTTTTAAAGCGCTACAGCGCCTCAACTGTTAGTTTGATAATAAAAATGTAAAAGACATAAGTTGTAGAAAATTGTATGTTCTTGTTTTTTGTATAGAACAACTTTTCTCATAAAGTGCGTAGTTGCGAGTTATACACTATAAACAAAAAAATTGATTTTTGGAAGATTCTGGAAATTTTGTCAAATTTTAAAGCGCTCCAGCGCCTCAACTGTTAGTTTGATAAGAAAAATACAAGCGACATAAGTTGTAAAAAATTGTATGTTCTTGTTTTTTGTATAGATAAACTTTTCTCATAAAGTGCGTAGTTTGCGAGTTATACGCAAGAAACAAAAAAATTGTTTTTGTCAGATTCTGGAAATTGTGTCAATTTTTAAAGCGCTACAGCGCCTCAACTGTTAGTTTGATAATAATATTGTAAAAGACATAAGTTGTAGAAAATTGTATGTTCTTGTTTTTTGTATAGAAGAACTTTTCTCATAAAGTGCGTAGTTTGCGAGTTATACACTATAAACAAAAAAATTGATTTTTGGAAGATTCTGGAAATTTTGTCAAATTTTAAAGCGCTCCAGCGCCTCAACTGTTAGTTTGATAAGAAAAATACAAGCGACATAAGTTGTAAAAAATTGTATGTTCTTGTTTTTTGTATAGATAAACTTTTCTCATAAAGTGCGTAGTTTGCGAGTTATACGCAAGAAACAAAAAAATTGTTTTTGTCAGATTCTGGAAATTGTGTCAATTTTTAAAGCGCTACAGCGCCTCAACTGTAAGTTTGATAATAAAAATGTAAAAGACATAAGTTGTAGAAAATTGTATGTTCTTGTTTTTTGTATAGAGAAACTTTTCTCATAAAGTGCGTAGTTTGCGAGTTATACGCAAGAAACAAAAAAATTGTTTTTGTCAGATTCTGGAAATTTTGTCAATTTTTAAAGCGCTACAGCGCCTCAACTGTTAGTTTGATAATAAGAATGTAAAAGACATAAGTTGTAGAAAATTGTATGTTCTTGTTTTTTGTATAGAAAAACTTTTCTCATAAAGTGCGTAGTTTGCGAGTTATACGCAAGAAACAAAAAAATTGTTTTTGTCAGATTCTGGAAATTTTGTCAATTTTTAAAGCGCTCCAGCACCTCAACTGTTAGTTTTATAATAAAAATTTACGACACATAAGTTGTAGAAAATTGTATGTTCTTGTTTTTTGTATAAAAGCACTTCTCTCTAAAAATGCGCAGTGGCGAGTTATACGCGATAAACGAAAAACAGGAATATTTGTCAAACTTTATCGCACTCTAGCGCCTAAACTGTTTGTCTGAGGAAAAACCGGTTAAGATATAATTTTCAGGAAATTTAGTGCAGTTTACTTTACGTAAAAGCCCTTTTTTTATAAAGTGCCCAAGTTTCGAGTTAAGAGCGATAAACCTCAAAATAGCTTCGAAAAAACTTCTCGAGCTACCCCCAAGTCAATACTTCCACTTTAGAGTGGCAAACGGTTTGGGATTATTACTGATTTGCAATGTTCTTTCAGCCTGCGTCCTTAAAATTTTTGTACCTTTTCTCGTTTAGTAAAAGTGCTCTCTGCCTTCCGGACTATTATATGACTCCTCTGGAGGTTGACTCGACTATAGCATCGTTTGGTAATTGTACCATCAGCCGGGACTTTCGTCCTAGTTGCTCAATGTGCTATTCATTAATTAGGCAATAAACCCATGAGCATTAAAAATAAGTTTTAGTGAAGACGAGTTCAAATTACTCTTTAGGGAGCAAGTTAAGAAAGAATTATTTGCGATAGAAAGATAGAAGCTATTTTTTACTTTATTTGCTGGAGAAAATATAAAATTAAAGCCTCACTTAAAATTCTTTTAGAAATAGAACTTTTCGTATATTAATTTCTTTCAGAATGACGTCTTTAAATAGAGTACTACCAGCCGAGGACCCAAGACGGTTCATTCAGGTGAAGAGGGCAATATTTAATAATGCCCTAAAGATAAACTTTTAATTTTTCTTGCAATTGTAAAGAAATAGCGCACAAAAATATGTAATAGCGGCGCTCTTTTCATTATAACAGCTAATACTGTTGAAAAGTATTAAAGGGGTTCTCTCATTTGCATGTGGCTAGCAGTATGAAAAAAAGTTCTAAAAATATACATATATTCATTAACTTTTATTTTGAAAACATTTTTAATTAGATAAAAACATAAAAAATAAAGTTTATGCAAACTAAAATACATTTTAAAATTTTTAATTAAAATTAAATCGTTTATAACAAATATGCAAAAAAGAGGTTTTTAAATTTTAAGCCCCACAAATGAAATTTAATGTACGTATTACACAAAAAAAATTGTCTATTTAATTAAACATCAAAGAGTCCCAAACTTTTTAATAAAATAGAAGAGCTTTTCTTTTCTAAAATGCATTAAACAAATTAAATTTTCTTTTGCGATAAAAATTGGCGTATTCAAAACAACAATAGAGAACAAGCAAACAAGTCACTCAACTTATACAAAGTATGTCGTGATGAAAGATATTGAAATACTTAGGAAAAAAATGTTTGGAACGGGATTTAATTTTGTTTCATAGCTCTTTATTTATTTTAAAGCACTTTTTTAAGGACGTCATTTTGGGGTTTCTTTAACCCATCACCCACGAGCGTTTACAAAAAATTTCAGCAACTTAAAAGCGTTGGATATTAGTTTTACAATGAATGGAGTTTAAAAAATTGTATTGTACACCACATTTGATCGTTCACCCCATTTCGATGATCTTAGGTAAGGGACTAGAAGGGCTGCGTATTGATTTAGAATTATTTCCCAACTTGAAATTCATCGACTTTTAAAATTAAAAATGTGGCAATCGAATAAATTAGTAAGTAGTTCAATTCGTAAAATTTTATGCTTCTCTTCCGCATAGTGCTCATTCGTAAGAGGAAAACTATTAGTGGGGAAAACTACTAAAGTCTGATAACAGTAGAAGTTATATTGCTCAAACTTCCCTTTTAACATCCGCTCCACTAACACACCCGGACTTAAATCATATTATACGATGTCCATTCCATTATTAGTCGTAAATTTTAAATTTAAATAATTACGTTTTAGGTAAGTTTCTGAATAATAAATAGTAGGCGTAAAGGTGTATTTTTACGTGAAAGGGGAGACGAAGAAAATTAAAGTAACTCGAGACGAGTTCCGACCAATTTATTTTTTAATATAAATTTAAAATTGAAATAAACTAAGAAACAAGTTCAATTTGAATAACTGGATTTGTCCTAATTTAACAAACAAATGCAAGACAATGGGGAAAATTGAGAAAATTTTTCGCAAAACTTTCGAACGAGCCACATAAAAGTGACTATGACGTCAATAAAGCAACGACTTTGTTTAGAAATTTACATTTTTTCCCAATGCCTAATATGTTTATGTTTTAAGTTGCAGGTAAATATCGTGGAAAATTTTTAATTAATCCTTCTGTTTACATTAAATAATTTTGTGAGCTTTGTAATTTTGAGAGAACTCAATTTTTTCAATCCGCATTATACTTGTATAATGGAATATTTACAAAATTTAAGTAAATTGAATTTAAAATTCAAATTTGACTTGTCTGAAAAGTTAAGATTTCGACCGAAAGCGTTTCCTATACCTTTATTATTTGTGTTTCGACTCATTTATTCAAAAATAATACAATAATCGTCAAATAACAAGTTTTGTTTGAAGCACCAAACATGCGCGTCTTTGGTTGTTTCAAAGTTTTTTTCGTCTTGCAGAATTTTCATTTCAATAATAATTGTCTTGTTTTTCTTTCGTCGTTCTTTTGACCCCAATAACTCTCTTCAAATAATAGGTTTCAGAAGAAAGAAAAAGTCACGTGTGTGATTAAATTAGATGAGTAGGCCACGATGACAAAAATTCTAAACTTCGCTCAAAACTGTTTTCATAGGTCAAATACCGAATTTTCTTCAAATTCAAAGACGCCTGCCACCACAAAGGCTGCACTTAAAACCGTCTCAATAATATATTTAAAATCCTCACAAAAAGAGCAATTTTTTGGTATATAAATTCTTAGTGGACCCCATGGTTTAGCTTGCCTCCAAAAACCCATCCTTCTCGAGGAGCTATACTTCAACGTGCTCTAGCACCTAAACTATTCGTTTTAGGAAAAAAATTAAAGAGACGTAATTAGTAGCAAATTTAATTGACTTTACTCTAAAATAAAAAAGCTTGTCTAAAAGTGCGTAATTTTCGAGTTACTATAAGTTATGTTTAGTATGAGTTTTAAGTTAGAAGAAATAAAACAGTTGTTTTCCCGATTTTAAAATTTTTGCCAAAGTAAACGCCCTCTAGCGCGTAATCCAATTATGTGACGAAAAAAATTAAGAGATGTATTTGGTAGAAAATTTAATTTTTTTTATTAATAAAGAAGCCCTTTCTCATGACAGGCGTAGTTTTTGAGTTATAAGCGAGAAAACAGTTCTTTGATCGATTTTGAAATTTTTCACAAAGTAAACGCCCTCTAGCGCATAAACCGCTTGTCTCACAAAAATAATTAAGAGATATAATTGGAAGAAAATTTAATTTTGTTTATATTCATAAAGAAGCACTTTTCTCATGAAGAACGTAGTTTTTGAGTTATAAGCGAGAAAACAGTTCTTTGACCAATTTTAGAATTTTTCACAAAGTAAACGCCCTCTAGAGCATAAACTGCAAGTCTGACAAAAAATTTTTAAAGATGTAATTGGTTGAAAATTTAATTTGGTTTATATTCATATAGGAGACCTTTTTTTATAAAAGACGTAGGTTTTGAGTTACAAGCAATAAAACAGCTCTTTGACCAAATTTGGATTTTTTCCAAAGTAAACGCGCTCTAGCGTGTAAACCGCAAGTCTGGCGAAAATAATTAAGAGATATAATTGGAAGAAAATTTAATTTTGTTTATATTCATAAAGAAGCACTTTTCTCATGAAGAACGTAGTTTTTTAGTTATAAGCGAGAAAACGGTTCTTTGACCGATTTTGGATTTTTTACAAAGTAAACGCCCTCTAGAGCGTAAACCGCTTGTTTGACGAAAAAAATTAAGAGATATAATTGGTAGACAATTTAATTTTGATTTTATTCATATAGAAGCACTTTTCTCATAAAGGGCGTATTTTTTGAGTTTTAAGCGATAAAACAGTTCTTTGACAGTTTTTGGAATTTATGCCAAAGTAAACGCGCTCTAGCGCGCAAACGGTTTGTCTGACAAAAAAAATTAAGAAATATAATTTGTAGCAAACTAAATTTGGTTTATATTCATATAGAAGCACTTTTCTCATAAAAAGCGTAGTTTTCGAGCTCTAAGCGAGAAATTGAAAAAAGGCAAACTCGAGGTACCCACAAGTTAATGCTGCCACTTTAGAGTGGCAGACGGTCGGTTCAATTACTCATTTTTAATCTTCTGACCTGGAGTAACAAACTACCAGCTGTTATATATAGCTAAGTTCGTTTTCCTGGGAAATCATATTGTGCCATTGAATTTGTGCCCGTTGGGAAGTATATAAACCTAAAAGTCCAAAACAAAACAAGTAGTTAATAAATAAAAACAGGAAAAACAGCTTAAAGTGGTAAACTTTGAACTTGACCTTATTGCAAAACCGTTTCATGTCTTAGTCGAGCCCTGATGTACAGACAGGCCCATAATTTTTTAGAACAAACTCAAAATTAGCCCCTAAATAAATATTTTCTAACAGATTAGTTCTAGGAAAACATATTTGTGTTAGGAAATGCTTAATCCTTTCTAAACCGCTCCCCTAAGGACCTCGGTAAAAATTCTACTCTAACGATCCGTTCTTAATCTAACCCAAAAGGACACTAACCTAACAGATTTATATATAACTGTTTATTTTATTCAAAAACTGTATTCGCCATACGAAGGCGTTAAACACGAAGGTGAAACCTTAAATCAATTTACAACTGTATTTCAATCGGTTCAAAGGCGTACCTTGGGGATGTTTAAATTTAATGTTAAAAGTGTCATACCAAGTAGGTAGTCGCGCAACGCTTTCCAATTCAGTTCGATGAAAAATTTAAACTACGAAAGGAAAATACGAGGATGTTATATTGTTTTGGACAAAAAAGGAATTACATGCACGTCGGAAATGTTATAGAAAACATTTATTTAATTAGTTATTCATCAAATAAAAACACCAACACAATAATTATTAATAAAGTTTATTTAAATGTAAAAGAATTATTAAAGCACCAAAAATAAAAGAGACCACTCCGTATGAAATACGAAACTCAACTCCCCCTTTACATAATATTCACACCCTTAAGACCCCTTCAACCTCTGACCTTCGTAGGACCGTATCATTTTACATAAAAATCTAAAAATAACCTAAATACTTAAAATATTTCTCTACCACTTATTAACTTAAAAGTAACAAATATTTTTATTATTACATTCGTCCATCCTGACGTCGAATCGCCCTCGATCGATTTTCTTTTCTCTCTGGTCTCTCTTACTATTTTTTTTTATGTCAACACTATTTCTATTCTACAAATCTATTTTCTTTATTAAATCTATATAAAACGATCTGCCAGCACCAACTGACTGTTATCAACTCAACCAAGAATTCACTTGCCAGCACTAACTGACATGTTGAGATACTGATAACAAATATCAACTCAACCAAAAAAAAATTTACTTGCCAGCACTAACTGACATGTTGAGATCCTGATAACAAACATCAACTCAAAATATTATCTGTCAGCACCAACTGACCTGTTGATAACACATATCAACTCAAACAAAAATATTATTCGCCAGCACCAACTGACCTGTTGATAACAAATATCAACTAAAATTATTATCTGCCAGCACCAACTGACCTGTTGATAACAAATATCAACTCAAAATCGATATAAATATCATGATTCTGCCAGCACCAACTGACACGTTGGTAATAAATACCAACTCAAATCAATAGTTGTATTATTTTCACCACTTTAAATGGGATTGAACCCAGAGATACCCAGATAAACTGAGTAGCCCAGTTCAAAACGATGTTCCTTTTACCTTTCACGAACTGAGTACGAACTAAGACCCTAATAAAATAATTTTCCTAACCCTTTCCCCTACTCAGGTACCTAGCGAGGTCGTTTTAAGTAAGTCAAAGTGAGATTTTCAACAGTTTTGTCGTATTCGTTAAATTTAATGTTGTGTCAAGTCGTTCTAACCTAACTTTTTCGTTTTAACTGAGCCGTATGTCTCACCTAACTGAGACAGCTCAGTCCATCTCAGCTGTGATGGCAAAAGAACACGACTAATATATCATAATTCAACCAATTTGTAATCATAGGACCTCTTGAACTTTCGCTAAATAAAAGGATCTCTTAATCCAAAACTCTTAATCAATTGATGTATAAATTAATCAATCTCTTATGCATCGATTATTTCAACACAAACAAACTCTTAATTCATCGATCTCATAATCAAACAATCCTTAATAAAAGACATCGCAACCAAGACAATTCCTTGATTACACGATCTCATAATCCAAAACTGATAATCAAGTGATGTCATACTATACACAATCTCTAAATAAAAGATCTTCTAACCCAAACAATCTATTAATTGCATGATCTTGTATTCCAAAATTGTTAATCATTTAATCTCAAATTAAATTAACAATCGTTTGTCGATCGATTGCAGCAACCCAAATAAAATTGTAAATTAACAATCTCATAATCAAACAAATCTTTTAATAAAAGATCTCACATTCCACACAATTTGTTAATCAAACGATGTCATAATCAAAACAATCTCGTCATTAAGCGATCTCATAATAAAAATCTCTTAATAAACGATCTCACTATCAAAACAATGTCTTAATCAAATGATCTAAAAATCAAAACAATCTCGTAATAAGCGATCTCATAAAAACATCTCTTAATAAAGGATTTTATAATAGGTAATCTCTTCATTAATGATTTCGTAACCAACCCAATCTCTTAATGACACGATCTCATAATCAAGACAACCTCTTAATGAAGATTTTCATAAACAAAAGAATCTCAAATCAAACGATCTGATTTAATCTCATCATTTCATCGTACTCACACGTTGTCATAATAATCCCTAAACCAACAATTTCTTAATAAACTATCTTAATCAAACGATCTCGTAAATGTAACCATCTAATTTTACTTGAACGATGTCATAATGTAATAATCACAACAATCTGGTAATCAACGATTTTCTAAACAAACAATTTTAATCAAACGATCTCGTAAATCTAACCATTTAATTTTACTCGCACGATGTCATAATGTCATAATCACAACAATCTGGTAATCAACGATTTCGTAAACAAACAATCTTAATCAAACGATCTCGTAAATCTAATCATCTAAATTTTCTCGCATGATGTCATAATGTCATAATCGCAACAATCTGGTAATCAACGATTTCGTAAACAAACAATCTTAATCAAACGATCTCGTAAATCTAATCATCTAAATTTTCTCGCATGATGTCATAATGTCATAATCACAACAATCTGGTAATCAACGATTTCGTAAACAAACAATCTTAATCAAACGATCTCGTAAATCTAACCATCTAATTTTACTAGCATGATGTCATAATGTCATAATCACAAAAATCTGGTAATCAAGGATTTCGTAAACAAACAATCTTAATCAAACATTTGCATTGAGAAACGATCTCTGCATCAACCGCTTTCATACTTAAGAAATCTCTAAATGAACAAAATCTCATAGTTTATGATCTCATATTCAACAATGTCACTTTCAAACAATATTATAATTAAAGAACTACTCAACTACTATTGTATCAAATACAAATCACCCTCGACCAGCTCTTACTTAAAAAACCTGCTAGACTGATTTGAATCCTGGAACGTAGGAAATCTCCATAGGTTAATGTCAACCGTAGGTTAATCTTATTAACCACGAGTACTTGTATTGACTGGGCTCTGACCTTTAGTACCGTCTGTCTATCTGTCTCATCTCACATCAAATCCTTCTCCACACTTTGACCTATGTGTCCTAATTTGGAAACATAATATTCCTTATTTCACGCAGATCTCTATTTTTTTTTCTTCTTCTAAGTACATAACTTTTTTTTTTAACGATTGGAAGTTTAAAATCACAAATTTCTCTCTCTTTAGAGCTCTCTCTTTAAATTTTGATCTCATCTACTTGTTATCTATACTCTCCAGTCTTAATGACCCTTGATGAATTTCAATAAGCACTATTATTTCTTTCGCATTGCTCATTTGCTTTAGTAATAGCAACTGCATTTTCTATATTTGCTCAAAGGTGCACATCACACAAAGCTTTGAAATAATTTCATGATAAGATTCCACAACTTTGATTATCGTTTTTTTTTTTTTTGCTAGTTTTTCAACTGTTTAAAATGATACAACTTCAGTAAATCTATTTTTATACACAGGCAGTAAAAAAACACAAACTTTTGCCCAAATTTTGCCTTTCCGATAAACCGTATAATTAATTGTCTTTTTTTTTCAAATTTTCCTTCATCTCCCATGGCTTCATATTTTCTGTTACTTATACTATTTAATAGATCATTAAAACAAATTAATTTATGCGATTGGGGTGTACTTTCGTAAATAGTGTGAACTTAAATTTTCTTGGTCTTACTTACCCCTTCCAGATAAAAATTTTTTCCAAAACAATAACATTATGAAACATGTAGTACCTTATAATAGGTAGTTGTTCTAAATTATCTTCAATGTTATTAGGTAGTAAGATCTTTTTTTATTTCTAAAATATGACAAGACGTTTGAAAATCCAAACGGCATTCTTAAAACTTAATTTTGATTTTCTTTTAAATTCTTTTCTTTTCCACGCATCCAAATTTTTCCACTTTTACTAAATTTTGCTTGGTTTACTATTCAACCATCCTCAATCATCTTTTTTGAACATTTAAGTGATTTCTTATAAATTTAATAAGCATCATTTTAATCAGTAAATGAAGTGAACGCAAGCAACGTAAACGTATCGTAATAAATTCGATTTTTCGGTAATATGTAATTTTTTTTAAGCACAGAACACGTATTAATTATGATCCACCCACATCAGCATCATAAGTGTTCATTATTTCATACCATTTATAAAACTTATTTTTTTATAATGCGATTCTATGTGTCTTTCTTATTTGTTTCAAAACAACAAAACTTACTGGCCTTGATTGCAAATTATCACTTCTATTATTTTATTTTCATTAATAATTAGAAATTCGCGCACTGGGAAAAAAAAATCCTAACACGATTTTCGCTGCAACAAAAAAAATCGGTTTCATTTTTTCCCGTTTACGATTTAATTCAAAATTATTTGGTTTACATTGATGATGTATTCTCACTTGCATAATGTCAAAATATGCAAACTGCTTAAATTATTTAGAAAATTCTTGAGTGATTCCTTTTTGTATAGCCGTATCAACTATTTTTTTCACTATCATTGTCAATTATTAACCGTATATCGCGTTTAACGCATTAATATATCTCTTGCACATGAGTTTTTTATCCCACTTCTGATTCTGTTATAGAAAACATTTATTTAATTAGTTATTCATCAAATAAAAACACCAACACAATAATTATTAATAAAGTTTATTTAAATGTAAAAGAATTATTAAAGCACCAAAAATAAAAGAGACCACTCCGTATGAAATACGAAACTCAACTCCCCCTTTACATAATATTCACACCCTTAAGACCCCTTCAACCTCTGACCTTCGTAGGACCGTATCATTTTACATAAAAATCTAAAAATAACCTAAATACTTAAAATATTTCTCTACCACTTATTAACTTAAAAGTAACAAATATTTTTATTATTACAGAAAATTTGATCAAACTCGCGATATTTTTGTATCTGATTAAAAATGTACGCCAGAGCAGTGAAAATCAGTGAGAGCGGTAACGCTGTGTTTGTTTACCAAACAATAATGAGTTCAGTTAATGGAAGAGATTTTAAGAAATTAGAGATTGTACGCAAATAAAAATTTTCAGACCTTTCGACCCCGAAAAATTGCTTTCGTTGAACTTTTCATAGAGAAAATTATGCAGCAAATTCAATCAAGTCTCAATGCTATTATTTACCCTAAAGGCAACAGGGTTATTCAATACTATCATCATCACACCTTCAGGTCTATTATCCCTTTTGGGAAAGCCAACATTGTAGCTCGTAGCGAGGCGTGCCATTTTAGTCTATTCTAGTAGTAATATTCAATTTTTCTTAAAGTTTTCTTTCAATCCAAGAAGGCCTCGTTTTTAACCAAAAAGGTCGTTTTAGAATTTAATTAAAAAAAGACAAAAATTTGCGTAGGGTAAAAATTAAAATTTAAAAAAAGCCGTTTGTTCTGACAAATTGCTTTATCTTTTTTGCGCAGTATCACACTGAGAGAAATGAGCTAAGTAAAAAATTTACTTAAGAAATTTCTATTAGCGATTAGCGAAAATTTATTAATAATAAGTAGTCTATTTTCTTATCTTAAATAAAAATGTTTTTTTGAAATACTTTTCTAATAGTTAAAAATGTTTATTATATCCCTGAGTATTTTTTTGATGAATGTCAACAATTTCTTGCCACTATTAGTTTTTATTCTTATAGCAAGAGATATTTTCTTGTTGTTAATTAACTATAAACTTCTCATTTTGGTTGCTAATTGTTAGTATCCAATTTATTTAAATATAGTATTACTTTTTATTATGGCAAGATTTTAATTCTTGTATCAGCATTTTATGCAACGAAAGAATCATGAAAAACCTGCGCCGACCGCTAATATATGGCGCGAAGTGGTCAAGCACAACGCACATGCATGTAATTTGTATAATATTATATCACTTATTTATCAGTGAGTGAGTGTATAGTGTATTGTGTAAGTTTTGAAAAACGAACAGTGGCGTTTGCTTATCAAAGATTATTAGAAGAATGGGACTTAAGGGTATATTATAATGATTTTGTCGGTAAGTCAAAGATACGAATAACACTTGCGATTTTATACAATGTGCCTATTGTGTGTTTTCATGAAAACATGGTGATGGTTGTTTCCCATAGGAAAATCATCTCGAGTTCATCTCCCGTTGTACAACTGCATGGTCCGAAGTGTTTTTGTACTTTTTTATGTCTATGTATTGTATAAGTTTAAGTTTACAATGAATCACTGTGTTTATATTTTTAAATAAAGAATTGTGTTAATTTTACTTACTTTACCTATAAAGCTATAAACCTCTAAATTTCAACTAATTTGTATTTTATAAATATTGTTTTTTGATAGGATAGTCTCATCTGTTATACAATTGCATGGCCCTATAATATTTTTTTATGTCTATCTACCTATTGTATAAGTTTATACAATGAATCCACTTTGTGTTTAGATATTATTAATTATTATAGTATGTATAAAGAATTTACGTTAGTTTTATTTACTTTACTGCTACTATAATATACTTATGTATTATGTACCTCTAAACTTGAATAAATTTGTATTTTATAAAAGATTTTGGTTTTGGATAGGATAGTAACAGCAGGTACAAGTTTTCTCGTCTCTAGTGAATGCTTACTAATCACAAGAAAAATAAATTGTTGCAGCCAAAATTAAGTAGTGAAAGTTTATTATAAAGAATTTTACTTTGAGAAAAATGTTTCTTGTAGCAAAAATAAGCGTTGCTAATGAAAAGTAAAAGAGTTTTCACAAAGAGTAAAAAGAAGCTTACCTTTAGAAAACTCTTTATACTCCAGTAGTAAATACTTACTTACCATAAGCAATAAGTATACTTAAGGCTAGAGCGCATTCTGTTACTCCTAGCATTATATAATACTTGCTATTAGATCATAATATTTTCATAGGTAGAACACAAAATAAACAAATACACATACTTGGGTTTAGAATACTAGTGCAAGTATCTTGATTTACTAACTGCTAAATTCTGAAGTACTTGTCCCCTATGTAAGACTAAATTCTACTTGCAGTATTCGAATTTTTACTTACAGTGAGTAGATATTTCTCTCAGTGCATAAATAGTTAGTTAGATTTGTATAAAACTATATTGCAGTTAAGCAGTAAGATCACGTCCAAAAGTCGTTTTTAGGAAGCGTACATTTATAGTCGGCTATCAAACCTCTTTACGGGGGTGGTTCATTTCACTGTGAATGTGATATGACACGTTCCCCAAGTTGGTTCCCCTTTATACTGCAGGAATCAGCAAAATTGCCGGTGGAAACTGATGACTTTTATTAATACACGTGTTATTCTATTATATAATAACCAGACCTTTATTACTCTTGCAATTATTATGTTAAAAATGACTGTCGTCGTAAATTACTAACAGCAGTCTTCGTCGTTATTATACACTTTAATAAAGTTTTAGGTTACGTCCTTTCATTTTTGGCTAACAAAAGTTAACGAGAGTTTCTTGTTAGTTATGGGCGTGCGTTTTCTTTATAACTTTTCGACATTATTTGTCCGTGTTTTGTTTACTCCAGACGGAGACGTAAAATAATTTAATAAAATCGTTATTTAATTTATTAAGAGTGCCAGTTGGTTCATAAATGCGAGACACAAAAGGAACTTCTCCTTATATACGTATAATAATATTCAAAAGAGAGTCGAGGGTTTAAGTTTTCATGTAAAAAGATGTTTGTTGTTCTCGGGGGAAAATAAAACTTAGTTGACAAGACTAAGCTAACTTTAAATGCAGATAGCGGATAAAACGTCCGTAATAAAATACAATGTGTATTTTGGCACTTCTTTCTTATTTTTGAACTTGTCCAAAATGTGAATTATCGTTTATGTGCGGCGTATTAATCTTACGTAACAACTGCGTAAGAAATCAAACTATACGTATACTATACACTTTGTGTTTTTATAAAACGAATTAGAAACAGAAGACGCCACTTTGTACAATTTTCTTCTGTTTTTTGAAATTTTCTAAATTAAATTTTTTGACGCAATCAAACGCTCGTTGGCATCAGTTTAAAATGAAATTAATTCTACGAAAACTCGCTGTTACTTAAATTCGCATTTGAAAGTATTTTTAACATTGGACTTCGTAAATTAAAGATTCATTACTGAAAGTTTCCAAAGCAGTTAATTTGAGATGGCGTAATATTTTTTTTATTGAGATTAATAACAAGTTTGGATTGTACAGGAAGAGCAACTGACTTATTTTTAGAAATTTAACAACCAGGTCAATAGAAAAACTTCTAAGGGCAAATTTCAAGAATCAAACTCCAAACTCCACTCATACTTGTCTTAAGTTTTTGTTAACTTGTAACCCCCAAATTACCGTCGATGAGTTATTAATGCTAGACGGGTAAGCTCAAGCCGAGAACGGCTAGAGTTCGCAATAAAAAAAGTCTTCTTGTGAAAAGAAGATCTCATGTTCTTCACTACGAGGTTGTGATTCTACAGCGGCTCCGAAAGAGCCATTATGAATCTATGAAACACTACCACGAAAAATTAGGGAAACCATGCGAAAGCCTGGCTTCACTACGGCTCAGTAAGAAATTACAACATACCAGCTACCAGGCTACCACAAATTAATGATCAAGATTGATGCTGACTACCTTACTACGGTTCAATAAAAAACCACAAGACAGCTACTACAAAGTAGGGGTGCGCAGGATTATCAGTGTTACTTAGAGTTTTCATTACCCGACGCTGGACTAGAGAACTTTCTTCTAAAAATGTTACACTTTTATTCATAACTTTTTTATCATTCTACTCGCGCATCAATCAGAGGCATGGACATAAGGCAGCTAGGGTATCCACAGCTCTGGGACCGATTATGCCAAATATTCACGACCGCAAGGCCGCGAAAAAGAAATCCATAGAGTACCCCGTCTAATCCATAATGGGCGCCATGTGTGGGCACCTGCGATACGGATTAACAGACACAGGAACAGGATAAGAGAAGAATCCTAACACTAAGAGTCATCTAGGGATACCGCACTGTTTCGACTGAAGCGGCGACGGTACTGGCGGGTATGTTGCTCCTAGACCTTCTCTAGTCACCGAAAATAGCAGTAGTAATAGAGACGATACGCTAAACAAATGGCAATCTAGATGGGATAACTCACAGAAAGGAAGGTAAATTGTATAAATTAATCCCAATCTTAGAGTAGTGGACAGGCACAAAGCACGACCTGGCTAATTACTTTGTTACCCAATTATTGGCACGCCACGGGACCTACAATAAATATCTCCACAGAATAGCGAAATTAGATGCGCCTAAATGTAATTATTGCGAGCAAGAGAATACAGTCGGTCATATTACCCTGTTTCGTTGCGATAGAAAGACCATAAAGAGGCAAGTCTTGGAGCTAAAGCTAGACCAAAAATTTGTCGAGGGTAACCTCGTACATATAATGTGCACTAATCAACAAGCCTGGTATGATATTGAACTAATGATGACGCAGATAGTCCTCCAAAAGGAACTAGACAATAAAGAACGTGGTGTACGAAACCAACTAATCTTCTCTCTTCCATCCTAATGGTACGCCTAGAGGTGTTTCTAGAAATGGGACACGCACAAGAGAAAGAGAGAGAGGAAGGGTAAACATCCAACCCTCTACAATTGTCAGAAAACTAAATCCGTCCCTGGTACAGTTCCAGTTCTATAAGGCAATTTCCCAATTTCCCTCTTTATAAACAAAAAACAAAAAAAGGTAGGTTAGGTTAGGTTATGTGAAGAGCGAGCGGTAAATTAGCCACCCTCCAACGCGACCACTGTGATGGCATCGATACTGCCGAGCACACGCTCTTCGAGTGCTATCTTTGGGAGCGTAAGATAGTTATGGCATTTCTTAAGGTAGAACAGGAACTGTGCGCCGGAAACATCATCGGCATAATGCTCAGAAATCCTCAAGGCTTGAAGACAATGCTCGAGCTCGCATCGAGTATCATGAAAGAGAAGAATGAGATCGAAAGGCAGCAGCAGCAGCAGCGTGAAGCGGCGCTCCAAGACTTTGATGACTAAGTTCTCTAAGCTTAGGAGATGAGATCGTTGCCGAACGGACTGCGAAGGACTGGAAGCAATGCTAACGCGAATCCCCAACTTTCACGCAGGCCTTACCCCCCTCAAAAAGTGGAGGCTTCGGTTGAAATTTTAGTGATTCGGACAATTTCAGCTCAACCTCACACTACCTCTACAGATAGTAGAGGTGTCTTTCTAAAGATTTTCACATCCGTTAAAAAACAAAAAAGGTTAGGAGCGTCCTACTGTTATAACATTTACGACGATTGAACAATTAATTAGGAGCAGAGCAAAATAAAAGGGAATTAAGAGCTCCAGGGCAAGAGCTAAAAAAATTAACAAGAGGGTTGAGAAGTAATTGAAATTTAAAAAGAGCAAATACTTATTTAAGATGAGGGTTTCTAAAATACGGTGAAGTCCATGCTAAATTTACGGCAGCTTAGCTACCGCATAGTGATAACAGTTACTTACCATGTGTTAAAGGAGATAAATAATAGATAATGTACGAAAAGCATACTAGGTCGAGCGTATACATCGTATCGATGTACTTGTGGAATTGATAAAGTTAAGATTGAAATTTGAAGAAGTAATTAGTAATTAGAAAGGGCTTAAACAAGACAAATTCCGGTGAACACTGATCTTCCCAGAGAGAGCGTCTAAACGATGCCGATTTTGCCAGTTCAGAGCAAGAATCGCAGGATTCATAAAAACCACTCTGAACGGCATGCTAAATCCACATCGTCACAAACTCCGCCCATTTTCAAAAATTCTATACCAAATATTCTACAATTCCGAATTTGTTTTGATTCTTGAAGTTGACCCTAAAAGTGAGTTGAAATAACTGAATAGAATAATTCAAAAACAAGCCCATCAAAGCAATACAATGGGTATAATATGGGTCCTTGCTGAAATTAAACAAGGTCCGTTAGAGAGGCTCAAAGTAATCTTTTTTAATTTTTAGGTTCAGGGCGATCAAAACGTCGAGACTTTTTGCATGAAAAAGTAGTTTTTTGACTACGAAAAGCTTCAAAAATTTCGAAGTTGTTGAACCTGTATGTTAAACGTGTAATTGGAGCCTTAAACAAAATAAAAGAACAATTTGTAGAACTAAACTTCTGCCAACCTAATCTTTTTACAATTCCAGTTTTAAATCTTGTTCTTGTTGAGCCTATTTGATCAACGACTTTAAGCGGACGAACATTGTTCGTACTCATCCTTTGAAGCATCTTCCGTTACCTACTTGTTGAAAATTTGCGATGTGTTCGACTTTAATAAAATTATTCTATTGCTCACTTTAATATTAAAATTTTGAGGTAAATTTTTGGGCCAACTTGGTAATTATAAGTCCTTAGTGTCCAATTCTTAAAATGCTAAAGGGAAATAATGATCATTTTGCGTGTACTAAAGCGTATTATGCAGATATTTTCCATTTTCGACGTATATTTGTTATCAACAAAAGAAAATTGTAACAAATAATGCTTAAGAGTAAACCTATAATTAGACAAATTGCTAGCTGGTTATAATTTATACTTACGTAGTTTGTAGTTAGTTTAAGCAGCACAGTACCTACAAGGTAATTTAAACAAAAATTGGCTTTAAGAAACCATACACGAACGTTTTCTAAAATTTTGAAGCTTATTTCGTGGATGGTCTTTGATATTGCGCTTAATTTTCGTGTCACGTTTGTTTGAATGTTTTTAATGCCTCCAAATCTGCCTTATTTTAGATTGAACCTTTAGGTTAGTTACTGAAAAAAGTTGTAACGACCTAACCAGGTGAGCCAAATTATTAGAATTTTGCCTTCATCTCAAATTAAGAGAAAGTTAAAATTTGTAATTTGCAAAATTAAAATTGGGCTCTAGAATTTACATTTTAACTAATTCAAATCTGTGTTGGGGTAATTCGCGCAGAGGGGTTTACTTTTTCAATGACCTTGTAACGATGTGGGTAGTTGGTACGAAAATTTGAAGTTTTTTACTTTTTCGTTGATTCGTCCACTTTGAAAAAGTATCATGATCGAAGAATAAATTTTTTTTCTAATTTAACTTCTTGACGATTCGCCCCCCTGAATCCAAAACGCTAAAAACATAAAACTGTTCGAAAAAGTCCGTCGGCGCGGATGTGTGTGTGTATGTAATGCCATCAAATAAAAACTACCGCAGCGATTTTGTTGAAATTTGGTTTCGGCCACTTTAACAACATTTCATTGACAAAATAAGCTTTTAAACAAAATCGATACAGGGTGGCCAAAAATAAGAGGGTAATTATGGTCGCATTTCTGAAAAGATTCACACTTAGTATTTTTATTCGGCTATAAGTTAGTACACATAGGCCCTAATTAAAAAAATACATTTAAAAATTTTATAATTCAAAATGGCGGCCAGTATAATGATTGGCCCATTTTCTACTTCTTTTATTATAACTTTGGAGATAATTATTATAATAAAAATCTAAAAATAGAAATAAATAGGCAAAATAAAGGGCTTTAGTTCTGTTAAAGTCGATTTGTAAAATAAGTTTAAAATTGACTACTTTTATAGAACCAAAATTGACTAAAACTTTAAAACTGATTTTTTCAAAATCGGCTCCGGCCGTTTTGTGTATATTGTGATATGTTGTAGATATCGAAGTTTTTAATTAATCAACTTAGTTTTATTTTTTTAAATGCGCTAGTTTCAGAGATAATATTTTTCGAAAGTCAAAATTTCAAAAATTTGTAATTCTGAGCTTTTGAGCATACTATTGTTAGGTACTATTTCCGATACCTTTTTTAAACATCCCACATTTTTTACATAAATAAAGTCGTCGATAGTTCGAATTTCATTTAATGAAAATTGTCTGTTGCAAAAATAAACGCAGCGCTGCATTTTATTGAAAATTACAAAGTAATAATTTCACAAACGTTCGATTTTATTTTAATTAAAATGTTTTGTAATATTTATTTTAATTAAACTTCCGTTGATTTTGACACAAGTTTTTATGAAGCATGAAATATTAACAGTTCTCCTAATTAAACAAATAATCACTCGTTTATTGATCACTCTAATTCTTTGGGGGAAACACCGTGTAAAAATTAATTGCTTTTGGCGCTTTTATTCAGGAACATGCTAAAAATGACGACTAATTATAGTTCATTACGGTGCTTGGGTGAGTACCCTGTTGCAAGTCGCGGTGAAAAGCTTTTTTTTCGAGACCTGTAACGATTTAGGTAATTCGCGAGCTGAACATACAGCGTAAGGTACACAATTTTATTCACGGCCGATTAATTTTGAGTCATAAAAATTTTGTGAAATGAAGTTGAAGTACGTATTGGATGTGGAATTTGATATAAAAGCCCGTGAATGCACCTACTGTTGTTGCTATGTACCGGCTATGTTACCAGTGTAACTACTTTTACGATTCAAAAAAGAAAATAACTGAAATCAGTTTCCATCTGTCCTTGTGTGTCTCTGTATGTGTCAGTGCAGAGTTCAGCTCCATAAGTATGAGTCATACGGAATTATAATTTTAGATTTAAAACCTTACTTTGCGGTTCTTTGAGGACTCCGTCCTCAAAATTGGCAAAAATGGCAAAACCTCTTCTATCGTAACTTAACGTTATATCCAACGACTATTTGAGCCTTCTTGCACTATCTTAATTTTAATCTCATATTAGTAATTGTAGGGTATACATTTACGAAGGCAAACATTTCTAAAAGCACCTTCGAGGGAGCAAAACGTTTGTTATTTAATCGACTTATCCCCCACAAGCAAATTGTGAGTTAAATTTCGTATCGATTATTAATCTAAAATTAATTAAGAAATTTAGGTAAACGTTTTCTGACGATTAATATTAGTTAAAACGGATTTAATAGTTGGAATAGTTATTCCAAACTTGAGCTCAAAACAAAATTATATTCAATTGGGAATAAATTGTACCATCGAGGGACTACTAAAGCAAACGAAATTTGTTTCAACACTGAAAGCTGAACGTTTTACAGGTTTACCTCGTAATTTCTAATACATTTATTAATAATCTGCACATTAATTACATAACAATGTATTGAGTGTAAAAACAAATTTTAAGGATTAATCAACAAAACATTTTAACCCTCGGAAAGAAACATTTGTTTAAATTTGTGCTTTACTCCCTAGTGGCTTAGAAATTTTATTCAAAAAAAAGCCCTATATTTTCATCAAAATTGTTTTTGGGGGTGAATTCTCCTCGTATGGGCGATATGGGGTATACATTTTATAGCCAATTGCCAATATTTCTTTTTCGACAAAATAATTGTCACGAATGTGGTTTGATGGCACGAAAAAAAAGCGAATTGGAATTAACTTGTTAGTGTTTACGACGAATAATAATTGTACAATATTTCACGACGAAACAAAAGGGACGGTTAAATTATATCTGACATGTTTTAATATGGCGACTCGTAAATGATCGCTTGATTACTTAAGGATCGTTAAAACTAATTATTTTTGGTATTAGTTCTAACGGTTGGTTGGTTATATTACCTCAAGTCCCTTAAAAACGAAAATGCCACCCCCAATACTCCACGGCTAGTTTATTTATTGCTTTTGTTGCTATACGTATAAAACTGCTTAAGTTTATATTACGTTTCATATTGTCATTGGAAACTTTTAATGCTTTTAAAGTATAATGTTTTTGTTCACAATTTATTCAGCGCTTTTTCAGTTTTACTACACTTTTTTGTATATTTTTGTTATAAAACCGATTCTTTTGTTTGCAATTTTAAAGCTTTAATGATATTATTGTAATTCATTCTATAATGAGTTTAGTGATTAACAACTTTTAAGTTTTAATAATTTTCGCAAAAGTTGCGTCCTGTAAAGCAGCTTTTTCAGCTTACAGAAGTTTTCTATTGGCGCGTTGTTGCGTTATCGTTTTACGGAAATTACTACATCAAATAAAATATTCCAAATATGACACTCTGTATAGTGTTGCTTATTGGGTACAGAAATTTACTCTGTATCTGTTTGAAAAGAAAAATAAACCATGTATATCTTCTCAATAATGAAGAGGATAAATGAAATTGCTAATGAATTTTTGGCCGATTTCGGAATTTAAGTCGCACTTTAACGCGCTCTAGCGCCTAAGCCGTTAGTTTTAGAGCAAAAATCTAAGAAACATATTTTGTAAAAAATTAAATTTAGCTTATTTTTTTATACAAATATTTTTCTCTGAAAGTGCGTAGTTTTTGAGTTATAAGCGAAAAACTCAACAAATAGCATTTCAATCGCAGTTTTTTGCACTTTTCTCAGAACGCATGACTTTTACCAGGTGGCAAAGTTCAAATTCGTATTCAGCATCCCAAAATACATAAGTAGCGATAGAGAAAATATCTTCCATATTTCTGCCTGGATTTGTCTCTTATTTTCCCCTAGTGACTGGACTAATTGGCGTTGTAGTGTTAGTGTTTCAGCAAAATTACTACATCTATTAAACTTTTACAAATAGGACACCCTGTATAGTTGTGCTTTTTGGTTTCAAATAATAAGTTTTATTTGGATCTATTTAAAAGTTTTGAAGAAAGACGAACCATAAATAATCTTCTCAATAATGAAGAGGAGAAATTTAATTGTTAATAAATTTTTGGCCAATTGGAAATTTGCGTCCTACTTTAACGCGCTATAGCGCCTAAACTGACAGTTTGACAGAAAAAACTTAAAAACATAACTTGTAGATAATTTAATTTCCTTTATTTTTTTATAAAAGTATTTTTGTCAAAAAGTAGGTAGTTTTCAAGTTATAAGCGAAATACTGAATAACGAGCATTTAGAGCAGATTTTTGCAATTTTCCCAGAACGCGTCAAAAATTCAAATTCGGATTCAGCATCCCAATACATAAGAAACGATAAAGAAAAACCTGTCATACTTTTTCCTGGGTTTGCCTTTTTTCTCCTTAATGAAATATGGGACTAATTGGCGTTGTGTTATTCTTTTACCGAAATTACTACATCCATTAAAATTTCTTAAATAGGACACCCTGTATAGTTGGACTTTATGGGCTAGAAACTTATTTTGGGGCTATTTGAACATTTTGAGAAAAAATGATTCGTATACTTAATATCTTCTTAAAAATGAAGAGGATAAATGAAATTGTTAATAAATTTTTGGTCAATTTGGGAATTTCCTTCAAACTTTAACGCGCTCTAGCGCCTAAGCCGGTAGTTTGAAGGACAAATCTTAAGAATCATAATTTGTCGAGAATTGAATTTAGTTCATGTTTTTCTAAAATATTTTTCTCAGAAGTGCGTAGTTTTCGAGTTATAAGCAAAAAACTGAAAAAGACCATGTTTTTGTAGTTTTTCACAATGGTCTCAGAACGCGTCACTTTTACTTCGCCAATGAAGATTTTTTGAATGGGAGACCCTGTATAATTTTGCTTTTTGATTTCAGAAAATCAGTTTGGATCTATTTGAACATTTTTGCAAAATGAACTACAAATCCCTTTTCATCTTCTCAATGATGAGGAGACAAATAATGAAATTGCTAATGTATTATGAACGTGAGTTTTAGAAAATAATTTTTGTATATTTTTCTCCTTGTGCCTATTCAATTTCAAAAACTCTGTAAAACAATTAAAATTTATTTTGAGTTAGGTCTAAAATTTTAATTTCCTTGTAAAAAGTTTGCGGATTTGGAATGTTTCCAGTGTACCTACTGTGTAGAGAAAATTAATTTATAAGCAGAAACTTCCTTTACATTCGTAACTGTCGCGATCAGTTTTTTAATGTCCGGCGTTTGTCAAATTACGTTTTTCTGTTACTACTAAATATTATTTTGAAAAATATCAACTAATATAAGTTCTTGGTTTTCTTTACATGGTATAATAAATGATAAAAGCGCAATTCTAGTCAGACAATTTTGTTTTTTATTAATTTTTTGTTTTTATCTAATAAAAGTGGCAAAACTTTAAAAATCTTCGAGACCTAATTTTCGTAGGTTTTCTGGTTTGCAAATTATTTTTTGGAAAATCGCAGATTATTTTTACTTTTTACTCATACTCTACAATTCGTTAAACCATTTTTATATAATCAAATCGCTTAAAATTTAAGAAAACTTGAATGCAAAGTATTGATATTCATGCGAGTGCGAGCTCCCCTTAAACTCAACATTTTAAAGTTACAAGAGGAATTTGGATCTTTTAATTTAATGTATCTTTTAATATACGCTACATTTATCTTTGTATTGATATTGATACCATGCCTTCGCCTAGTAATTTTCGTAACTTTCAAAACCATGTAATTCGCTATAGGCTTCGACGGTTGCTACGTTTTGTTACTATGTTACTATAAGCAAACAGTAACATATGTACCAATTATAACTACAATGTTAATGATTTTCAAAGAGGAGGTATAGAAGCTATCGTGCACACTTGAGATATTTGTCTCCTGGCGTTTTTATTAAAATAAATTTCTTGTCTTTTCGTATCGATAATTTTCAATTCAGCACAAACATTGTGTTTGAACAAAACGCGAGTAAATTGAATCGTAATTCGTTAAAATTGTTTTTTCTTCAAAGAAGACAAATATTGAAAAAAAAATATCGAGCATAAGTTGTTTATATAAAAGCAACGTGGCATATTGTATAATATTCGGTATGGCTTTAATGAGAAAATGGAAATGAGGTTAGCAAAAATAAATTTACCTTAAATATATTTACTTTTAGAAAGGATAACCGAAATCCCTTATTGCTAACTAAAGCTCGTTTTTGCAGATTGGAGTTCCTACCGGATATTAAAGCTTTTTGTTAGACAGACTAAAGTTAAAAACTGATAACGTGACAGCGCACAAATGCATAAAAATGAAGATTTTTTAATGTGGACATTCGTTTTTTTGTTAAGAAAAACTAACTTTATAAGATTAAAAATTTTTAAATTACAAATCCAACGATTTGGAAATTTAATTTTGTTTTTTTACCGGGGGTGGGTGGTTGGTTCGGAAAAACGTGTAAAATCTACACGTACTTGCTGGTTGGCATCTCAGAATTTGCAGTCAAATTTATGTCGGACATTTTATTATTTCTCTTCTGTACCCAATAACAAAGAGTAGTACGCCGATGATTTACTTTCGAAATTTACGATTTTCGAGTTTACTTTTTTTAAATATTTTCACATAACTCCACCACCAACATATGAATTTCCCACATACATTCGATGGATATTAAATTTTAAATTTTACTACAACCACAGTTCGTAATATTTCATTTTTATTTTAATGCGCCATTATATTTAAATTTAATTTATTACGGACGAAACTAATGATTTTTTTTATGTTCACTTAAACTATTACATTTATTTTTTACGGAATTTTCGCAAATTTAAAATTAATGTACCGAAAATTATGATCGAACAAAGTTACGCACAGCGTACAGGTATGCGAGATTATACACGAGTAAGTGAACGTGGTTCCTTTTAGAACTTAAATTACGAAACATAAGCCAAAAAGCCACGAGTCATTTTGAACGCTTTAATTTAAATTATCCCTCGATTTAAACTTAAAGTCAAAATTAAACAATTTTTACCTTAAATTTAATGTTTCTCGGGATTGTGTTTAACTTTTGATTTGTGGATTAAAAGGTACAAACTTTTAAGTCTTTTGATGTCGATTATAAGGCTCGATAAATAAGTAGATGCTTAATTTGGCATAAACTTTGCTATAAAGTTAATTTAAGGGTGTACGATACGTGAAACAAAAATTACAAAATTATATTTTTGAAAGAAAAATTATAATTTTTGATAATTCTTGTTAATAAAAGTTGTCTTGAAAATAATTGGTTCTAGGACAAATTAATGCTTAAAAATTAAATTTGACTCCGAATTACTTAAATCGTGGCTTAAATAAAAGGGCTTTTATGATATTACAGCCTGGCATATTTTGTATTTCAAGAAAACCTATAGCTTTCTCTTGAAAAATTATTTAAATTGTTGGAAAATTGTTAATTTTGGAACGCTCAACAGTACGCTACTTTACTGTACCAAGTTGTCCTGTTAAAAATAATTTTTACTTCAGGCAGTAGATTGAAGATTCCTTATTCCGTAGAACTTGAAAAATTGTTAAAATAACTAACCAATTTTTCAGGCACTAGGAAGGACGTGAAATAGGTGAAAAATACTGTGTTATGTATAGCCCTCTCTACTTCTTTTTGCTTTGTCTAACTACTCCCACTTCTTCTTCTTATGACGCCCTCTCCTTTCGAAGGTTGACGATCCACATAGCTAACATTGTTCTGGAAATAGCAGCTCGAAAGATTTCGATGGAAGTGCACCCAAACCATCTTCTGAGGTCCTTCAACCAGGAGTTCTGACGTCTACCAATAGATCTTTTCCCTTGAATCTTTCCTTCAATTATTAGTCTCAGCAGCTCATACTTGTTTCCTCTCATAATGTGGCCTATGTATGTAGTTTTTCTTTCTTTAATGAGGGCCATTAGTTCTTTCCGCTTCTTCATTCGTCTAAGCACTTCTTCGTTCGTAATTCGTTGGACCCATGAGATGCGAAGCATACGGCGATATAAGTACATTTCAAACGCCTCAATTTTCTTTTCAATTGCAGGGTCCAGGGTCCAGCATTCACATTCGTACAGCAACACACTGAAGACATAACATCTAATTATGCGAACCCTGAGCTCCAGACTCAGATCAGGGCTATAAAAAAATATTTTCATGTTTATGAATGTTTTCCTGGCTTGTTCAGTGGGTCTCTTGGAGAAGACTAGCAGTTTGGTCTTTGATACATTCATGTCCAATCCATGATGCTTACTATATTCAGTTCTTTTCTTCATCATACTTTGTAGGTCCGACATGTTATCGGCAAGGATTACGGTGTCGTCTGCGTATCTGATATTAGAGATACATACTCCATTTATTTTGATACCTCCCAAGTCCCCTGCTAAAGCTTCCTTGAAAATTGCCTCCGAATAGATGTTGAATAGGAGTGGAGACAATATACAGCCCTGTCGTACGCCTCTTCGGATTGACACAGTGTCAGATGTTCCTCCGTATATTCTTATTTCGGCAATCTGGTTCCAGTAGAGATTCGCTATCAATGCAATATCTCCTTTGTCAATCCCGGTTGCCGCTAGTATTTCCACCATTTTTTGATGCTTGACACGGTCGAATGCCTTTTGATAGTCAATAAAGCAAGCGTAGACAACTATGTTCATATCTCAGCATCTCTGTGTTAAAACATTTAATGAAAAGAGGGCTTCTCGAGTACCTAGTGGTACTCTTCTGGAATCCGAATTGTAGTAATAGTAATTCTATTTTTTTGATTATTTGTGCCTTATGGAAGTGTACTATAATTTTTTAAATCGTCCTTGCCTTTCGTCTCCGGCCTCAATGAACTAAACAGTATGACCACTTTAGACGATTTTCAAATTTAGAACGCTCTTAAAAGACTAATTGCCACATATGCACATTTAACACCCCTTTATTACTTGACTCGTGCCTTAAAGTAGTCATTCACTTGAATTTGAGACAATGTAAGTACTATAGTGAACAGTGATAACTTAAACCAACCCTACTGCATAATAATCTTAAGTAATGTACGTACGACTGCCGGCTTCTCATATCTTTACACGACAGGCACTTTATAAAGGTTTAGATTGTTGTAAATGACACTTGAGGTATATTATAGCTCGATATGACAATTTCTTATAAGATCTCAAATGCATATCTTTATACGTTGGGGGGTTAACATACTATTATTATACACACGTAGAACGTAGGTTAGTTAAGGACGTATTACGTCTCGGTTAAAATAAATTTGACCTAAAACCTATTTTGGATTCTGGAAGTCTTAATACTATAACACGTTTAGGTCTCACTAAAAAGCTTTTGGAGAATGAAAGAAAATTGGATTTTGTCTTGGATCTATTTTAGAACACGCGTAGCTTTTCTTTCAATACTACTTTATACTTTGATCGCCATATAAAATAATAATTTAGGACTTTCGTTTTATTTTTAAAATTAAATATTAAACGTTTCTTTTTTCGTCTCTATTCAATTAATCACTTTATTAAAAAGAAGGGGTTAAATTCGAACTTAGGTATTATTTTAATGCCTCTATAGAGGTTCTTAATTAAACTGACATGTCTCGTAATTGAAATTTGAAAATGATCGAATTTTTGGCAGCTTCTAAGTGAACCGGCACTTAGTAGGTACGTAATGTAAAAGATAAATGAGGTTTACTGAAATAAATACAGGGTTGAATGAACAATCTTCAATAAATCTTATTAGTAAAATGTATTACGTTCGTCGTAGCGGAAATATGAATATAAATTCGCGAAATTGAAAGGTGCACTATAACATAACGTTTAATAATATAAAGAGCATTACATCACAAGCAATGCCTATTCAGAAAAAGATTAACCAATTTAGTTATTAGATGATTTTAATTCAAATAAAATTTCAAAGTTGGAATAACTTGGCTTTTGTCGGTATCAGAATTATTACGACACTTTAATTGATCATTAAAAAATGCTAAAATTGAAATAATTTTCAAATTCGTTTAGACGAAAGGTTTGAGCGCTTAAACTCTAGTCGACGAAGCGATGAAACCCCCAAAAAACACCTACCTATAGGGTGTTGAAAAGGTACAACAGACAATAACTTTTTACGAACCGTCGCAATTAACAATATTTGCCAAAAAAATCACTTTTTAGGATCCGTCTCTGATTTTTGGAAGTTCTGGAGGTTGCTAAATAAATTTTCCTTTGTGCTCACATCTCAGTAGACTTAGTGGACTCAAGTTTTCTCACTTTAACTTTAACCGCCATTTTTTATCCAGTTAACCACTCTGTACTACCTTTTACTAGCTTATGAGTGTTTATGAGCGATATAGATAAAACATGGCTACCCTGTCGGCATTTGTCGAATCAAGAGCACGTTGTACATCTACTGGTTCTGATATAACTAAACACTAAACTTCAACGCCTAACGTAAACCGTACGTCTGACGTAATAGAAACTGGGAAACATATAATTTGTAGGTAATTTAATGTTGTAGGTACCTACTTTATTTTTTTATGGGAACACTTTTCTCTAAAAGTACCTTGTTTCCGAGCGAAAAAATCTAAAAAAAAACAGTTTTTTGACCGAGAAAATGAAAAAAGCTTTTTTTTTACATTTCTCGTGGAAGCTCAGTGGAGCTCAAACAAAAGCGACTGTCTGAAATACCAATTTCAAAATGGAAGGGGGCTAGAGTTTCGTTAGCCGTGCCCTGCATAATTGTCAAATATCCCCGAGAGGGTTAAGGTTCAAACAAAAACAAATGATGCTCATTAAAGCTCCAACGTTAGACCTAGGTTCTAATCGAAAGTTTAAACGGGGGGGGAGGGCAATTACCTAAATAATGGTAAAACCCATGCCTGCCTCAGTTTTGCAATATCTGGATCTGTAATCCGGATAATTTCGCCTTTTAGAATCCGGTGTAGAACATGAATTCAATATGAGCGATTGCTCTACTATCTATGTAGTACTACCATTTACTAACTTATCAGTGTTTATGTGCTATATGGATAAAACATGGCTGCCCTTTCGGTGTTTATCGGATCAAGGGCACGTTGTATAACTACTGCCTCTGATATACACTAAACTTCAACGCCTAACGTAAACCGTACGCCTGACGTAAAAGAAACTGGAAAACATATAATTAGTAGGAAATTTAATGTAGGTACCTACTTTATTTTTGTATGGGAACACTTTTCTCTAATAGTGCGTCGATTCCTAACTATAAACAAAAAACTCTAAAAGAAAACTTTTTGGCACATTTTAGAATTTTTATCCAACTTTAACGCGCGCTAGCACCCAAATCTCTCGCCTGAAGAAAAAACATCACAAACATAATTTATAGACAATGTTAAATAGTTCACTTTGGTATAAATGTAGTTTTCTCAAAAAGTGCGTCGTTAGCAAGTTATATGCAAAAAACTGAAGTGAACTGAAAGTTTTTGGCAATTGGTTCAAACCGTATCACTTTTACGAGGTGCAAAGTTGAAACTCGGATTCAGCATCCCAAAACACATAAAGAACGATAGAGAAAACACTTCTAAATTTTTTTTCACCACCAAACCACTATCTAACTAAACTATCATCTACATACATAGTATCTATAAAAATCAATAAAAAATTTTTAAATTTACACTTTAACTTCAATTTGGAGGAACTATAACTTTTAAGGGGGACATTTTTGGGTATAATTTCAAGAGAGGCAAATGTCTTAATTTGGTCCTGGGTACTTACTCTGGAGCGTCGTCGGTGATTTTCCGAGACACCCTGTATAGGTGTAGTTTGTTAGAGGTTGAAGTAAAAAATATAGTTTTAGAAGCTCATAAAAACTTAAACGAATGTTAACAAAATAGGCTTAATTCGGGAATTAAATCTGAAGTGGGGGGGGGGGCATTTCTCCATTCCCTGTTCCCCCCGTAAAAGCTTCGTAGAGGTTGAAGTTCAAACGTCAGATGTATGGAAACTCGTTGGAGCTCAAACAAGGCTAAAACAAAAGCGACTGTTTGAAATGTAGGTAAATTTCAAACGAGGGGGGGGGGGCAAAGTTTTGTTTGCCGTCAATAATTGTGAAATATCTCCGCAAGAGTTAAGGTTCAAACGAAAACAAATTATGCTCATTAAAGCTCAAACGAAGGTCAAACCTTTAACTTTGGTTCGGATCGAAAATTTTAACTTGGGAGGGGGACATCCACCTAAACTTTTCCAAGACCCGTGTCTACCTCAGTTTTGCAATATCTGTATCAGTAATCCGGACAACTTAGTCTTTTAGAATCCGGATTAACGAAACTTGGAGTTTAAAACATCAATTTAATCTGAGCGATCTCTTTCTACACGAGACAAGCTATGAAATTTGGTTTTAGCTGTGATGGTGTTGTTGTGTTTCGAGCCCTTGTTTCGTTAATAAATAAATAGTAGGTATAATGTAATTTCGTTTCATTTCACTTCCAAGCTCTTTCATAAAAACCAACCACAAGCTTTTTAATTTAGAAGTTTCAAATATTCAACTATTATTCTCGTATCTATCAAATTTATCTAAAAAGTTTTTATTCATTTAATGAAACTCCGAACGATTATTTTAATAAAAAATAAAATTTTTTAATTAAAAAATTCTTCCATTTTATACTTACCGTGCAATTTAAAATGTAGATCCATTTTAATTCGTATGAATTATTCACAAGTTTTAGGGTTAAATTTGAAGAAGACCTTTAAGATGCGACTCGAGCTCATAACGACTAATTTTTAAACCAAACAAAATGATTACTTGTGGGAATAAGCATTTTTTATTTAAATCATTTTGCTTTGACACACCCATCCCTTAACAAAAGCCACGATAATATAAGAAAAGGGTTGTGGGATTTTCAAATTATGTCGCTTTTATACCACCTCACTGGGAGGTTTAAATTACCTACAATAAAAAAAAGGTTTATTGTAATAAGTAACAAACTTAAAAATATTCAGAGTGAAGTAAACAAAATAAGGGTGTAAAGAAAATTTTCCTTATAAATCCTCGATATCATAACGCTATAAATTTACCAACTAAGAAAACGACAATATAAGTAATTTTGTAAACAAAAAGTTGGTTTATTTTAAGTCTGAACGGTTGTTAGTTTTTTTTGTAAATGAAAGAAAGCTCAATTCGCCCTTTTTTAACATACTAAGCTTTCACTTAACAATTGCTTAGTTAAACGCTCTTTGTTCATTCTCCCGACTTGTTTATTTATTCGTAGCTGTTGAATTTTTCAAGAGCTTTTAGAAAGCTATTTCAAGAACGTAAATTTATTTAATAGGTGAAAAATATGAGACTTTATCTTTTTTTTACAAAAATTTATTGCAATTTTTTCCTTTTTTTAATGTTGGAGATAATTTTCATTAGTGGAAGCTAACGCAAACATATTTATATATTCATTATTGGTTTAAAAGGCAATTTTAAATAATTAATTTGTTTTTAAATTTATATTACTTAGTTATTAACGTTTTTTTGCAAAGCGTAGAACGAAAACAAAGGCATTGATATTGTTTTGATGTTGTGAATTAAATCCGGAAGTACCTCAGTTCGTATATTTCAGTTTAAATACGGACGTTGGAATACGCACGAGGTTCATCGGCCACTGAGGAGTCGTAAAATTTTGAATTTACGTATTTTAATATGGCCAAAATCATAATGGATAGATGGATCAATTTAAATTTTTATTAGAATTTATGATTTTTATTATTTTTTATAATACAAATCTTCCTTCCTTTTTTTGCTTTTGTCTTTTGCTAACAAAAGGAATTCACAAAACTTTTCATACGAACTAAACTGAACTGAACTACACTTATATTTTTACTGTTTATTTAGTAGATATATTTGAACATTTCTACTGTGTAAATATAATGATGATAAATTATCTTTATAGTATAGGTACTACCTGCTATACTGTATATTTTTGTAAATGGAAGAAGTGCTTAATTGTATCGTATTCGTTTAAGTTTAATCAAATATGTGTACGACATGGCAAATCCTGAACAATTATGTCATTTTCCCAGGTTTTGTAATTTCATTAGTTCCAATAAAAATTTATTTCACCTTAATAAGCAGAAACCCTTAATCAACTCCATTTCCTATTTCCTTACACCTTTTCAAGAAGAAAATTTTTATCGAAAGCAGTTTGAGCGATACGAGCATGAGTAAATTTCGTTTTAAGGCGGCCAAATACGGAAAGTTTGTAATCTTGACACTTGAGGAAAATTCCCGGAGTTGGGAAATCACCTTAAATTTAAATAAATTCGAAAAACACTGTCTTATTTTTTACAAGTTTTCTGATTATAGTTATATGTTAGAATAAACTAGGTATTATAGGTGTACCATATTTTGGTCTCTTTCGGGGAAAATATTTCTTCGCCTTCAGAAGCGCCCGACACCACGCGACCACAGCGCTCCAGCGTCTAACCTGTTTGTTTGATGATAAAAATCTAAAAGACATAAGTTGTAGAAAATTGAATGTTATTGTTTTTTGTATAAAAAAACTTTACTCATAAAGTGCGTAGTTTGCGAGTTATACGCTATAAACAAAAAAGTTTTTTGGCAGATTTTGGAAATTTTGTCAAATTTCAATGCGCCCCAGCGCCTAAACTATTTGTTTCATGATAAAAATCCAAAACCTAAGTTGTAGAAAATTGAATGCTCTTTCTTTTTTCATTAAAACGCTTTTTTTTGAAAGTGTGAAGTTTGAGAGTTATACGCTATAAACAAAAAAATGTTTATTGGCAAACTCTGGAAATTTGTCAAATTTTAACGCGCTCCAGTGCCTAAACTGTTGGTTTAATGATAAAAGTCTAAGAGACATAAGTTGTAGAAAATTGAATGTTATATGTTTACTGGCAGACTCTGGAAATTTGTCAAATTTTAACGCGCTACAGTGCCTAAACTGTTGGTTTAATGTTAAAAGTCTAAGAGACATAAGTTGTAGAAAATTGAATGTTATTGTTTTTTGTATAGAAAAACTTTACTCATAAAGTGCGTAGTTTGCGAGTTATACGCTATAAACAAAAAAAAAGTTTATTGGCAGATTCTGGAAATTTTGTCAAATTTTAATGTGCCCCAGCGCCTAAACTATTTGTTTTATGATGAAAATTCAAAAACTAAGTTGTAGAAAATTGAATGTTCTTTCTTTTTTCATTAAAACACTTTTTTTTTTAAAGTGTGAAGTTTGAGAGTTATACGCTATAAACAAAAAAATGTTTACTGGCAGACTCTGGAAATTTGTCAAATTTTAACGCGCTCCAGTGCCTAAACTGTTGGTTTAATGATAAAAGTCTAAGAGACATAAGTTGTTGAAAATTGAATGTTATTGTTTTTTGTATAGAAGAACTTTACTCATAAAGTGTGTAGTTTGCGAGTTATACGCTGTAAACAAAAAAAAATTTATTGGCAGATTTTGGAAATTTTGTCAAATTTCAATGCGCCTCAGCGCCTAAACTATTTGTTTTATGATAAAAATCTAAAAAAACTGAAGTTGTAGAAAATTGAATGTTCTTTCCTTTTTTATAGTAACACTTTTTTCTGAAAGTGTGCAGTTTGCGAGTTATACGCTATGAGCAAAAAAAAGTGTTTACGGCAGATTCTGAAAATTTTGTCAAATTTTAACGCGTTCCAGCCCCTAAACTGTTTGTTTTATGATAAAAATCTAAGAGACGTAGATTCTACAAAATTGAAAGTTCTTTATTTTTTCATAGACACTTTAGTTTGAAGGTGTGTAGTTTGCGAGTTATACGCAATAAACAAAAAAATGTTTATTGGCAGATTCTGGAAATTATGTCAAACTTCAATGCGCTCCAGCGCCTAAACTATTTGCTTTATGATAAAAATCTAAGAAACATAAGTTGTAGAAAATTGAATTTTTTCTCTCTTTTTATAAAAATACTTTTTTAGAAGGTGTGTAGTTTGCGAGTTATACGCAATAAACAAAAAAACGTTTATTGGCAGATTCTGAAACGTTGTCAATTATAACGCGCTTCAGCGCCTAAACTGTTGGTTTAAAGATAAAAATCTAAGGGATTTAAATTGTAGAAAATTGAATGTTCTTTCTTTTTTCATAGTAACACTTTTTTCTGAAAGTGTGCAGTTTGCGAGTTATACGCTATAAGCAAAAAAAAAATGTTTACGGCAGATTCTGAAAATTTTGTTAAATTTTAACGCGCTCCAGCGCCTAAACTGTTTGTTTAATGATAAATATCTAAAAGACATAAGTTGTAGAAAATTTAATGTTCTTTCTTTTTACAAAGTAACACTTTTTTCTGAAAGTGTGCAGTTTGCGAGTTATACGCTATAAACAAAAAAATGTTTATTGGCAGATTCTGGAAACTATGTCAAACTTCAATGCGCTCCAGCGCCTAAACTATTTGCTTTATGATAAAAATCTAAGAAACATAAGTGGTAGAAAATTGAATGTTCTTTCTTTTTTTATAGTAACACTTTTTTCTGAAAGTGTGCAGTTTGCGAGTTATACGCTATAAGCAAAAAAATGTTTATGGTAGATTCTGGAAATTTTGTTAAAATTTAACGCGCTCTAGCGCCTAAACTGTTTGTTTTATGATAAAAATCTAAGAGAAATAATGTGTAGAAAATTTAATTTACTTCATTAAAATATAGACACTTTTGGCTCAAAAGTCACTTTATCGTCTAGTAAAAGTGCATACAGTCTTCCGGACTAGTATTAGCTAAGGTTTAAGCAATACGAGTGTGTTTCTGAAAGAGATACAAGTTGTCGAGTAGGAAGTTTGTTGTAGATAATATGTACATTGCACATAATATTAGTATATCTACGTCTTAAACTCAAGTTTATGCAGGCGAGAAATCCAATAGGTATGTTATTTACTATTTACATTCATAGTACCCCAACTATCTTTAAAGAGTAACATTTTAGAGACTCATGTATGTACTACATACTTATTTTGTTACTTAAACGTGAGCTATGTCTCTTTGTTTAAAGAACATAATGTGTGAAAATGCTAAAATACCGACTTATTTAAATTTTTAACTATTTTAGCATCTTTCCGTATTACCCGCTGTCATGTACTTTTTTTTCGATAAACAACTAAACTACTTCGAAAAAGCTTGAAATAAGGTATACTTATTGCAACATGTTAAAATCGTGGGAAAACTTCGAGATTCGGAAGATGTTACAAAACCTGAAGAATGCTTTGTTTCGAACTACCAGAGTTGTTGGGGTGTTATATATTCTGCACTCTACACCACACCTAATGAAGATTTGGATTTATAAAAAATATTCTGTTAGTCATTTCCTTTTTGACGGTTCTTCTTTGTATAGAGTCCACTATAAATAGACATAATAAGGAAACAAATTGGCGACTGTATGACTTGGGACAGGGGTTTTTTAGAACCATCTTTTTCAGAAACGTAAACTTTACCACCCTAACTCTTGAAGAATATTTGTCAAAATGTGCCTTTTGGTAGATAACTCGGAAAATATCACCAAAAACAGAATTTAGCAATATGCGAAATTACAAACATTACGAAAATTGTGTCAAAATATTCGAATGGTTACAAAAAACAAATTAGTCGAATTACAATAATATTATTCAATTTGCCCTATACAATCGAGGATTTCAGTGGTAACATATTTCAGTGGTCACGCGGAAGCCTAAACTATTTAAAAACTATTTCGAAGCCCCGTTCGCGATTTGTTAAAAAAAATTATCAAACAATTTCATTTTTGAGTTCAAGTTTACGAATCAAATTTTTCAAAAGTGTCAAATTTTGAACTTTTGTTTGGTTCCGCATCTCCCTAGGGAAATCGACTTGTCATCCTCATCTAATCAATTTATCTAACCGTTTTCCCTACTCTTAAAACTTTAGTTATGTTTTACAAAGTTTCTTTACGAATAATAGCCCTTACAACTTGGATACTTATAAATTACCCCGTATAAAGATTAATCTGGCGAGTATCCTTTTATTGGTAGGGTGTGTCAGATGTAGGAAATCCTGCCTAAACATTCCGTTAACGAAATTTTGTTACTTTCTTAATTCCGTATGACGTCCCTAATAACAATTAAGTAACTTTTGTAAAAAAATCGCAAAAACGCTCGCATGTTACGTTTCTATAAAATATACCACTTAATATACTTATAGAAATAAGTAATGCTTCCTTTATATTTGTAACATTACTATGATAATGTGCACATTAAAAAATATTGCATGTTTGAATACCCAATAAGTTCGCCGTTAAATTAATCTAAATTAGGATTAATTTAAGTTTTTAAAAAACGTATTTAGCTTAATTTGTATTTTATGCACAATAAAAACGTAAAGAAACGAATTTTTGTTGCAAACAAAAATGAAAATATCGAAATAAACGAGCACTGATATACTTTGATAACGCGTTCTATAAGATTCAGACATTTTATTATTATAGCTCTATACGAATCCTGAATAATAATTTAGACATTTATGACGTTATTAGTAATTCAAATTTTTATTCTTTTCGAAAAGAATAAAAAGAGGTTTAAAAAGTTATAAAGTATTTTGTTATGATGCACATGGGAAATAATCAGGATACAATAAATAATTTTGTGCTTTTATATTTAATAAAAAATGGGTTCGAGCTCTCACATTGGGAGTAATTTTGGAAATTTCGTTTCGTTGGCATTGCTTTATCGAAGTGTAAGAATCTAGATCGCACTTATTTCAAAATGGGCGATTACGCCCTCAAAGTTTTTGTAGAATGAACCAACCGTGGTTTTCTGTAGATAAAAGGCTCGATGACACGCCATTTTAATCAAAAATGACAATAATGTTTGTAGTTATGCCTTCGTGCAACCCATCCACACTCTAAAAATAATGTTTTTCCGATACGGGCTGGGCTTTCCTTAGTATGTCACTATTGCCACGTTGCATTTTTCTCGGCACTCAATTTGTTTAAAGTTAAAAAGTAGGCTTTGACATAATAGATACGTTAAAACAATCAATCACCAAGAAATAATGACAATAATTATTAATATCTTTATTGATTAAGTCCATTACAAAAGTAAAGGCACTATAAAGTCAGTATACAACATTGCAATCCATCGCAGGACGAGATTCAGCGAGGAAGAAGTTGTCTTGCCCCTATTCAGCCGTCTAAACCGTGACTTAATAAACTGAATAATAATTATAGATACCTAAAGCCTGATAAACCTAAAAAGACTCCGGCGATGACCACGAACATAATGTAAAAGTAACTAACCTAACCTAAATATCCCCTCCATTTCTCAGTCGAAGCTCAATCTAGAATGTGCACCCACCTTTGAAACAAATCAGCTCGTATTAGGTGCTTAAATCTAGCACAGCTTGACTTTTTATATAAATCTATGGTGCACAGGGTGGCACAGGGAAACGGGATATTTTGAATGTAGTAGTGGCAGCCCCGAGCAGTTGGTAGACAGTAGGAGTAGCATTCCTTAGTGTACAACTACTTGTCAATAATTAGTAATCATGAACCAGTGGGTAGGTTCGCAAAGGTGCTCATTTTACAAGAATGGTGACAGCTGCCCAACGAAAATTCTGACGTCATTACAATTTAGGACGTCACGTCTGCGTTTCAACTTGCCACACAATCAATAGATGGGTTAAGAATTTGAAGGAGACGAATTCAACTCTAAAAAATAAACTACCAGGACTCAACAAATTCCAGAAGTAGTTTGGGCTTCAATTGGAGGCAGGGTCGTAGTCAGACCGGTTTTATCGGCTCACTTATCCGAGGCCCGTTCATAAGCCTTGTTTTTAGAGGCTCGGTCTGGCCCTATAAAAAGCATCCGTATCCCGCAGGCCACGAAGCAAATTGAACTGCACCTACGCCGCCCCGAGCCCAGGTGGTATTTATAGTACATATGTAGGTCACCAACACCACCCGGGGTGTAGCCTTTGGGGCTAGGCTTAGTTGTTTTTTTGTAAGTATATCTCTTAAGGCATTATTGAACCCCGTTGGGTGCATATAAATTATTGTTACTGCTGCAAGCTTGAATTGTGTTAAGGCTCGTGTCCACTAGCAAGTAAAAGTTTCACAAGTTATGTCTGAGAATAGTTGCATTCTGTGTAAAGCACGTGTAAACGGCACATAGAGTAAAACTGCTGCAAGTAGAAAATCGCGCTCAGCTTACCATGACTTGCTAGTGTACACGTGCGACTTGGCAAGACCGATTCGAGCAAATACTTTCGGAGCAGTTCCGATGGTTAGACAACAAGTTTTCAAATTTTGTATGAGAAAGACGGAAGACTTTACTGTCAACTTCGGTTCACAGTAGTGTTTTTTTTGTATAAATTGGTGTTCAATTATATATTGGGGCGAGCTGGGGGCCCAAGGTCCGCTTGCTTGGTGCCCAACTTTATCAACTATTGATCTGGTACTAATGACCACCTTCCCAGAGTATAGCCTGGGCTCCCCGACGATTGCCTGCCGGGTGGTAACCGAGTAGAAAAAAAAACTACGTAAAAAGTGAGTACCTAACAGAGGCTTGATTGAAATATTATTGTAAGTCCAAATTTAGTTTATTTTAGGCCGGCCGTTCTTTGGATGCTTTCGTCCGAATTTTTTTGTCAAATTTCGCATAAGTGGTATCGGCTACTGGACAAGCTGTCACTGTCACAAATTAGCAAACTTTCTTTCATAAATTAAAATTCTGAGTTCTTCAAATTCCTTTTTTTCTACTTGCTATGTCAACAACGCCAGAACAACAGTGAGTAATCCCATTTTTATTTCGGATAAATCGAACATAGCATGTTTCGCATTTTAATTCGTTTCATTGAAATGGGATCATTCGCACTTTTTCGTCCGATTTCTGACCAAAAAATTCGGACGAAAACGCACCCAAAAAACGGCCGGCGGCAGTGTTCTATATTCTGCCATAAAGACGGGCGTATATCTATGTGGAGAATAATAATGGACCTAAAATAGGGCCCTGGGGCACTCCCTGTGTTACCTGAAATATATATTTGAACTGATGCCATTCAGTTTCTCAGACCGATTCCGACTACTAATTAGTGAAATAGTGTCACTACTCACACCGATATACATACTTAAGAATGGCAAGTTGTGTCCGGCGATCTACAATGTTAAACGCTCTGCTGTAGTCAAGTAAAACGATCAGAAACTCTTAAGATAGCATCCGTGACCTTATAAGCAAACAAACTAATCGGATTTTTGTATGTAAATTTGGTACACAGAGCTGTAGACACCTTTTCCACTTTCCATTAATAGAGTGCCTAATTGGTCACCCTGTATATTTTTTATTGCTCTATTATCCTATTACTTGTGAGTGTTTAAAGGGAAATTAAATTTTAATACTCTAATTTAATATTCTAACCATTGCAATGCGAAAAAAATTACAAATTAGTTCAGAGACATTAAAAAAACAAGTGATAGATTTGCAATTGACACTTTTAAACAAATTAGAGATCCCTTTTTTTGTTATTTATAACGTTTTAACACATATATTCTTTAAACGAAAGTGGAGATTTACTGTTTTCTGAAAGCCGGAGGCAACAAAGAGGAAGTAGTAAATTCGGAAAACTGTAAATCAATGTTTAATGTTGAGTTCACCACAATCGTCACGTCGTGTAGTCGATAAGTGATTGCGCGATCTTAAGTATGGGGTTGTGAAATTTTCATGTAAATTGTGAAAATATTTTTTATTATACCTCTATACCGAGCCTATTTGGATCTTTCTAAAAAATAAAAAAGCTAATCCAGTACTTACACGGTAAGCAGTAATTTTTAAACAAAATGATTCACGATTCAACTATAACGAATTAGTGCAACTCGATGTCCTATTTTTTTTGTATTTTATAAGCTACTTCGTTTAGAAACACCCTGTGTAAACGTTAGATCGCCAACTATAAAAGAACGTTCTTCAAATAATAAATATATATTTTCATTTTAAAACTTAATGTTGCTAATATTTTTTTATTTTCTTTAAATATTTATTAATTTTCTCAATATATTTTTTAGAAGAAACTTTGATGTTTTTTTTATATCAAAGGAGTACATCTTTGAATTGAAATGTTCAATTTTAGGTTTTATCGACGTAAATGAAATTTCAAATTTAGTAAATATTTAGAAACCATCAATCTTCATTTTTAGAATATCGAGGATTAAGTTTCTGACTTATGGATACACTTAAGTGTGCATAAATTGAATATTTTTTACATTTTTTCTCTAATTTAATAACTATAAAATGCCAAAGTGAACGTAATATAAATTGAATTTTTTCAGGATACACCTATTATACATTTATACAGCCTGTCGTGTATACCTGGGGATGATCGAGTTTCTCAATGCGAACGACTTCGAACAGCTCTCGCTCTCGGGCGAGAGCAACGCTCACCCGAGCACCGACAAACCCGGTTTCATGGAGAAGTGCGACTTACCGCAAGTTAGCCAATCTTTGAACGCGTGTGGTTGCCAAACCCTTGAACCGATTTTAATATTATATGAGGTCGACCCCCTCCTAATCCTCTCTCCTCAAACACTACCCTCCAAAACGTTAGAACGAATAATTTTTGACATATGAGACAGGTTGTTGGCAATCAAAGTTACCAAAGCCTTTGCTAAGAACTGAAAGCATGCCCTTTCGTCGTGTTCAAATTTCAAAACGGAATAATGGCCAAAATATCAAATTTTGCGACATTTATTTCATTGATTTTCTAAAAATTCGAGAAAATATAAATAAATTGTGTAGGTACTACAACTATTCGGAACCAAATTAACAAAAATCTTTCCAGGGCCATTTTTAAAAATATTTGCTTATCAACGAAGCAAAAATAACTAGTTATAGGTACTAATAAGAAATTATAAAATTACCTTTAAAAATAAATTTTCTGGACTCGTCGGTCTTCGCAATATTTTCTAACACATAATTGAAAGTTTATAGGGTGTTTTAAACCCTCTAAATTCGACGATTTTCACAACACTCCACTCGCGTCATTACCGTACACTGAATTAAATTGCAAAGAATCGAACTAAAATGCGTCGATATACAAGTTGAACTACGATAAGTCAAGTGACGCGCTAATCTCATAACACCTGATGCACCAAATGTGTATTAATTCAAAGTTGTCCTTTATAAAAGTTTTAATTCCACAAAAATAATAAAAGTTGATGCATTTTGAGTTCTTATTTAAATGAATAGATGTAAAATATTTACAGAGGGTGTAATTTCCTTATACATATTAGGAGAAACACAAAAAAGTGTTAGCGGGCAAAAAATTGAGATTTTCAGTTATCAATCCGAGCACTTTTTTAACCCTTAAATACCCATGCCGATAAAATCATAGTAAATGCTCATATATGGGGTGTCTCTAAAAGACGCCGCTGAATTTTAACAGTGCGATATATTTTTTATAACAACTTTGAATCTGCTTGAGCTAAAATATCAGTGATACACTCAATTTGAAGGCAATTTAAAATCCTACAACTTTTGTTCGAAAGAATTTTCTCTCAAATGAACGGTAAAAAAGTCTCCAAGCTAAGTTTACCAAAAAAACTCATTTTTTCTAAAAATAGCGATTTTCTCCAGCTTATATGTCAGAAACCGTAACAGATAGGAACAAAATGAATAGAATAAATATTGTAGAGAATTTTGTTTTCTTCAAATTTGGATTAGACAGTTTTGTAGAGGGATGAACGTTTAAGAAGTTAAATAGAAAAAAACAATTTTTTGTACCTTTAAACCAAGATGGCGGATCGCGCGCACCCCCCCCCCCCGGGGATTTTTCATCAGAGCCCCTAACCCAATAACCAATAACATATTCAAAAATCAGAGCTACACCACCTTTTGTAGGGCAAAGGCCTGTTTTGCTCCCCATTGACTGGACTTATAAAAAAATTCAAATCTTAATGAACAAATAAAGACACTAGGTGGGAGATGCGCTCACCCGCGGGCAACGATGTTACAAGTAATAGTGCGAGTAACGCATGGTTAAAACGGCACGAGTTTCAGAAGAAAATTGTTTTCTCGAGTTAGGTTTTTCAATTTGTAGTTTGCCCGAAGCAGCCATATTTGAACATTTTGTTTAATTTATCTCGGAATAAACTTAGTTGCTACTTGATGATGAATTACGTCGCAATTTTTTAACTACGAATGTCAAACTCGGCATATATAAACAAACTTGAGCGGAAAACCGCCTGATACTATCTCGTTAATAAACTCGCTTTCTTTGTTAAACGTAAATGAACTTTCTATCCAAAATATGTATTCGTTTTGATATTTATTACTCGCGAGTTATGGCATTTCATTAAAAGGTTTTCGGCTCTATGTGTTTGTGAAAGTAACGTGTGTTTTTGCATTTGTAAAAGATTTATATGAAACTTTATGAAAGAAAATTCGCTCAGAGAAATTGCAATTTTTGTAATAATCAATATATACAAACACTTTGAAGCTTTTTATACGTACGTTTTTTGGTGTCTGTTTCAAAGTTTTGATCTAACAGTTCCCCTCTGTTCCTTATTCGAGATCAAAGCAAGAATATTGCGATTTATTTTTTATTTGGAATAGCAATAAGTCACTTCTATCATTTATTCGAAACTAAAAAAGAGTAACACGAGACGTTTTAAAGCGTACCGAGTTAGGGGGCAATATTTACAAAATAAATATAAGTTACTTTTCAATATCTCTCGTTATTTACTTTTTTCGATGTAAGAAAATAATACCATACCGTACCTTTATGATAGAAGTGAATAGCAATTTCCCGGTATGTTTACTTTAATTTTCTTTTTCCCATTAAATAAATATTCGGTCCAAGACCGACGGGAAATATACTGACAATTATTTTGTTTTCCAAAAAATTTGGTGCTTTAAAGCGGAAAATTATTTAATTACGATGAAGTTTAAATTTGTTAATTATTTCTAAAACTTATGGTATTAGTTTACACTTTGTTATGAGGTGGTTACCAACTTTAATAGGATTAATATACTCTAGTAAAGTCTCGAGAAAATTTATAGTAATTTCTAAATTAGTAGCAGGTGTAAAATTAATGACTAATTAATTAGACAGTTAATCAATTTTCAATTTGAAGTTGTTAGTTTCTCAACTAGTATATTATTTAAATTACGAAATACAATTAAATTTACCAACAGCAATAATTTTAACGAGCAAAAGCAAACTAAAACTAAAAATAAAACAAACTTACTATGTGCTTGTGTTATTACCGGCTTAAATTAAGGAGCTTATTAAGGCTTAGTACTTTTCAATCATATTTAATGCAGTCGGAGATATAAAAATTGTAATTTTGTGCATTTTTAATCTCTCGAATTTGCTTTCGAATACAATACAATTAGGTTAATTGGGGTAGAATTGATGCCATTAAGTTTTAAAAACATTGTTAGCATAAAATAACACAAAAAGGGCAAAAGGAATTAAATTGCTTCTGCATTTTGTAGAAAACTTGAAATTTCGTGTATTTACATGAGAATCTTCGGTCTTCGGGTTGGCAAGTTACTGAAATACCTTAAGATTAGGTAAATTAGAGATGGTTGTCACCCTACACGTGTAAAATACGGCGTTGAAAATTATGTCATCAACAACGTATTTCCTACAGAACTATACACTCCTGGACAAAATTACCGCTCAGTGGAGTAGTTTTGGAAAGAAATTCGCCAAAAAATACCTAATTTTCCATCATATTTTGGCTCACAATTTTTGAGATTAAAAATTGGAACCTTTTTCAAATGATTTCTTGCCATCTAGGTGTCTAGGATAGCAAAATTTCGTACTGTGGCTCAAAAATGCAAGAAACCGCAAAATTATTTACCTTTTTTCAGTTTTTGTCAATTTTTACCCAGAAGGACTAATTTTTCGGCAAAGGCAGTTTAATAATTTCTAAAAGTAGACTAAATTTTCTACAATTTGAGACTAAAATGGCCTCTGTAGAGCTAATGGTATAAGAGATACAGGTGTACAAACGTTTGCAAAAATATGTACGATTTATTTGAGAATTTGAGCTTTCACGGCCGCGTCATTAGTGGGAGTGGTTTCTGGGCTAATGAGCCGTGGTCGAGAGGTTCTATGAGATATTTCTTACGTTTCGTTGGGTGCTGTGGCAAACATCCCCTCCTGAACCTTCAGTGCGGTCACTTCGGCCTTTACCAACAGGACAAAACACCTCTGAAGATGTTTGCCACAGCAGCAAACTAAACGTTAGGAATGTTTCAAAGAGCCTCTCGACTACGGCCCATTAAGCCAGAGACCACTAACACTAATACACAATTTAGTTTTTAATTTTTGACAAAGACTGAATTATTTACCTTGCATCAAACGGAATAGTGATGATTTTTTTGATATGTTGCATATGATGAAGACCCAAGTTTTTGTCTTTGGCAGATTTCCGGATTTGCAAATTTTTGTACACTTATATCTCGGACACCATCAGGTCTACAGAGATAGTTCTGGTCCAAAATTGTAGAAAATTGGGTCTACTTTTAAAAAGTATTAAAATGCCTTTGCCAAAAAATGAGCCCTTTTGGGTCTAAATTGAGAAAAACTGAAAAAAGGTAAAGTTTCTTGAATTTTTGAACCACTTCGGACAGGACGACATTTTGGCGATCACCAAATGGCCAATAAACAATTTTACGACGATTTGGGAGGCAATTGCTTTAATTGATAATTATAATTTAAAAACAAACGACATAGTGGCAATGCTTTGGATGGCAGAAGAGATGCGAGATGACAAACTATCGCCATTCTTGAGTTCAAAAAAAACGTAGTGGCGCGTTGATTTTACCCGTGTACTTAGCTTAAATCTAACCATTTGAGTGATACGCAATTAAATTGAAGCGACTTTTTCTGACAATAAAATTGCTGTTTTTTAAAACTGTTGAAAGAATGCCTACAAGTAGTCTCAAGCAAACCTTTTAGGCTTTTAGCTTACATTCAATTATTTACATATATTTTAAGTTACCTTTAAATTGAGATACGAGTCGGTTGGGATTGCCATTTAACTTTTCCAACTGTGCCTACCAAACCTCGAGAGTATAGCCTATCAATGTCACGAAGACGAAAAGAAAAGAAAGAAAAATAGCAAGAAGGAGTGTAGGTCACCATTTTGTCACATTGTAAACGAATTGTTACACGAAAATCTTAATTAACTTACAATGTCTTGGGAGTTGCAAAATAGTAGAAACTTCGAGTGGTGAGAAGCTTTTTTAATTTTGTAGACCTACCGTGTCTACCTACTCTCCTACTCAAGTGTTTTCTTTGGTTTTAGTTAAAAACAAAATTGATTTTTATTTGCTCCAGTTACTCTGTGTCCTGTATCTAATAAGAATTTTAATTTACCTACGGAAATTACATTATTAGGTATTTTAATTGGCCATTCTTGCATAAAATTTCCTTTATCATCGTTACTTACAATTAACTTCCTATTCAAAATAAATCTTACAGTATTTTTATTTGGCACGAAACGCAATCAACTCGATAGAATAAAGATTTAAAAAAAACTTACAAAGACTTTTCCCGAAGTTTTATATTTAATCTCTCCTTTTTGCTTTTAGAAAAAAATTATTTGCGCTGACTAATGTATTTTCGTAATTACTTCAATTCGAGTTAATTTACTATCTTCGTCGTTTATTTAAGGATGTAAAGAGTAAAAAAAGAAAAATTACTTACTTCAAATGTGTTTTTCTAACGTTGAAATTTAAAAAATTAATTTCGACAATTTCGTCTGGACTTCCTATGAAAGTATAAAGTAAACAATCCAAGTCTGGTGGGTACGGTTTAGGAAAATCGGGACTCTTGAAAGTTCCTTTTTCTTTACCGTAGGTTGAAGAAAACACGAGACAGTGGCAACCTGCAAAAAGAAAACCAATTGATTTTAGTTACTCTCGACTTCGGCAAGCTTTTATCTGTTTTCATTTAAAAATGTATACAATCGGTGTGCTCTCTCCTTAAGATTGAGCATTAAGAAAATTAAAAACACAACGACTCTTGCGCGAATTATTTTAAGTGCTCAATTTGAACTATAGGTTAAGGATTAATTCTTATTTGTTTTTGAATGAAAACGAAATTTGAAAGCTTCAGATGGGAAATTTTAAGTGATATTTGTTTTAAAATACATTTATAATTTAACACTTAAAGAAAAGTCATAAATATTTCTTAAAGCAAAATATTTCTTTTGTATTAAGATACCTACGGCTTTACCTTACGTCATATTATACTTTTATTAAGCACTAAACATATTTCTTTTCAAACATCTCAGTTTTAAAGCCTCAGGTGTATTCCGTTGTTTGATATAGAACAAAATCTTTTATTACTGTTTTTAATATTTTGCATGATATCGTGCCATAAAGTTCTTCTTCTAGTTTTATTTGGCTTATTGTGACTAATGCAGACACGAATGGTGGTACCACTAGAACTGATGTGTATCTTACAAACATATTTAAAATACAATTCAAATCGGTGCTCAACTCTTATTTTATACAGTGTGTTCCGTTGCGCATAAATTCGTCTCAGCACCGCTACTTAGGGTGGGAATTATAGTCAGGTAGGCAGCGTACGATGCAGCTTGAAAGAGTATTGTAAATTAATAAATAATAAAGCCGACCGTCTGCTCCTAAGTCCTAAGTGACAGCATTAAATTGGGGAGTGTCTCGAGAAGGATGGGCTTTTGCTCTTTTTTCGTTTTTTGAAAGATTTTGGAATTTTGGTCAAACTTTAGCCAGCTTTACCGCCTAAGCCGTTGGTCTAAGGTATAAAACTTACGAGATACAATTTATAGGGAATTTGATGAAGTTTATTTTTATATAAAAGCACTTTTCTCAAAAAGTGCGTAGTTTCTGAGGTATAAGGGAAACTCTTAAAAAAACAGCGTTTTGACAGATTTAGGATATTTATCAAACTTTAACTCACTTTAGCGTCTAAACGGTTTGTCTGAAGAAACAACTTAATAGACATAATTTGTAGTAAATTTAATTTAGTTAATTTTTATATAAAAGCTCTTTTTTTAAAAAGTGCGTAGTTTCCGAATTATAAGCGAAAAATTAAAAAATATTTTTGGCCATTTATAAAATTTTTATCAAACTTTAATGAGCTTTAGCGCCTAAACGGTTTCTCGGAAAAAGCGCCATAATAAATATAATTTGTAGTAAATTTAACGTACTTTATTTTTATATAAAAGCGTTTTTCTCAAAAAGTGCGTAGTTTCCGAGTTATAAGCGAGAAAAAAACGAAAAACTAAACTAACAGATTTTGGTTCGATTTTGGAATTTTCCTTAAACATTAACACGCCTTACCGCCTAAACAGACTGTCTGATAAAAAAACTTAACACACTTAATTTTGGGAAAATTTTATGTAGTTTATTTTTTTATAGAAGGCCTTTTCTCAAAAAGTGCATAGTTTCCAAGATATAAACGAAGCACTAAAAAACAGCGTTTTGTCAGATTTTGGATATTTAACAAACTTTAACTCACTTTAGCGCATAAACGGTTTTTCTGAAGAAACGACCTAATAGACATAATTTGTATTAAATTGGATTCAGTTTATTTTTATACAGGAGTGTTTTTCTCAAAAAGTGCGTAGTTTTCGAATTATAAGCGAAAAACTAGAAAAACAGATTCTTGACCGACTTTAGAATTTTAATCAAAATTTAATGCGCTTTAGCGCCTAAACCGTTGGAGTTAGGGAAAAACATAAAAAACATAATTTGTAGAAAATTTTATGTAGTTTACTTTCGTATAAAAGCAAAAAGTGTGTAGTTTTGAAGTTATAAGTGAAAAATTGAAAAAAGAACAAAAACCCACTCTTCTCGAGTCGACCCAAATTCAACACGCTCTATCACATAAATTGTTGACTTGAAAAAAATTCTAAGCAACATAATTTGTTGCAAATTTAATGTACTTTATTGTTATATCGTAAATTTCTTTTAAAAGTGCGTGACTTTCGAGTTATAAGCGAGAAACTAAAAAGCAGTGTTTCGCTCGATTTTGACATTTTCTTTAAATTTTAACGCGCTTTAGCGCCTAAACCGTACCTCTGAAGAAAAAACTTTGAAGATATCGTTTGTAGAAAATTTTATCTAGTTTATTTTTATACAGACGCACTTTTCTCGTAAAATGTCTAGTTTTGGAGTTATAGGCAAAAAACCAAGAATAGAGCAAAAACCTACTCCAAAGTTAATTCTGTCACTTAGAAGCGGCAGACAGTCGACCATTACTCAATTGTAGTAAATCATTGGTAGTAGTTTTCTAATTCTTGGCCAATGAGTTCTTTAAAATAATTTTCCTTTATTGAGCATAGCTATTAATGCTTGTGATCGTGATGCTTGTTGGAAATAATAATTAATTTCCCATCGATTAAAACAATGTAATTTTTTTCCTTAATCCCTGCCTTCGCTCTATTAAAACACTTCCACCCCATTATGTTTTGTAATGCACTGTACTTTTAGTCTCTCTTTTAACCCTTCTTGACTATCCACTATCCACTTGGTGAAGTATCGGCTTTATTATATAAAATTTTAATAGTGAAAATGTGAAAATACCCTGTTATTCTATTTTAAATAGATACCATCACTAAATATGTGTAAGAGTAATTAACTTTGTGTTTAACTTCAATTTAATTTTCAATACTTATCGTAGAGTTATTTACTACGTCCCAAGAACTGCTAGAGAAGCATTTTGATTAAACTGCACTTTTATTTTGTAAGAAAGTAATTAATTAGTATAGTTGATGAACTTTAAACTCGTACAATACTATACTAATTTTGAGCAAAATTACACACTTTTGACGTTAGTAGCAGAAATAGTATTTAAGTGTCCGGAAAACTAATGTGAATAAAAACAAACGAAAAACATTACGACCTTAGGTATAAGCAAACGATAAATCAAATTTTTTAAAGTACACGACATAAATGGTTTAAACTTTTTTCGAATTCTCCCAGTTATTTATTTCCTGAAAAACAATACAATATATATCCTTTGCTGCAAACTTTTTTTTTGTAAAATAATCGACGACTTGGACATTTCTCGTCGTCTTGTTGTGTCGATTTAAGTTGCCTTTTTTTTATCAAATTTTGATGTCGTTACTCAAAGTGTTCTTCTATAACAATCTCACTTGAAGTCGCAGTTGGCTTTTTTCTGCCATTCATTAAATATAGATAATAACTGTCCTTATATATTTCATATAAGTAGCTTTACCTTGCCTGTATTTGAGTTTTTGGCTTGTAGAAATTTTGCTATTCTTGCAAGTTTGTCGAGCAATAAAAATTGTGCTGGGTGTATTATTTTCATATATGCGAGGCGAAAGAGCATAAAAGAAAAACTCAATTTAGAACTTCAATTTACTGCTATTACTACTAAAACCTGATGCTATATAGCAAACTGGGGTTTGTTAATATAAATAAAAAGAGATATGCCTTTCGAGGGCTGATTTGTAGCGGCGTCGTTAATTAAATGGAGAAGTGACCTAAACTAAAAGTTAGTAGAGGGCAGTTTGTTACTTATTGTAAGTTTAAAGGGCACGTCAATTAATTTAAATTATATGAGGTCGGGTTGTAACTAGTGTGCCGGTATTAAACTTTTTTAAGGATGCCATTTTTAATTTAATTCCATGCTGAATGTCACCTATTTAATCGCGAGGCAATTAATTCGCATCAAGTTTGTAAATTTAAATTAAATTCCCGCAAACGGTTACTGATCCGAAATGTGTGCTCGCCGCAAACTTAATTCAAAATTAAGTAAAATCACTTTGAACTTGTAATACAATTGCGGCGTAATCGTTTGACGATATGCCAAAAATTATTATACTATGAGACTCTCAAATAAATTTAAAGGATTTGACGAGAGGGTTTTTTATTTCTGCACGGCGTCTTTTCTAGCTAAAGAGTGGAAGAGTGTGCATCAATACAGAACACGAATACATCCAGTATTAATTTGGGCAAAAACGACTGAAGTGGCCACAACATGAATTTTTCGTACGCGTTGAAAATATTGAAAAATATGTCAGAAATAGTGTCTAGCAATAGTATGCTCGGAAGCTCTCGCTGATTTCCAAAAACTAAAATTATACGAAATTAATAGGAAGCCAATCTCATTTCCGGTTGAACCCGAAGTCAAAATATTAAATGTTTAGTATCACTAAATAGATAATTTTACAATATTTGAATATTTCAAATAAATTAAAATATACAGGGTGTAGTATTTAAAATACAGACACCTGATCGTTGAGTACGCGCGAGGTCAATCATTTTAACGTTCGACCTTGCTATACAAAATTTAATAATTTCAAAACATTGAATTAATTTTGTCCAAAAATTAAATTCGTAATTTCGGCCCGCATTTCTTTTGCTCCCCTAATCGATTTTCGGCCTTACAAGCTGAGTATAAGTACTACAGGTCAAGATTTTCCAAAATGCGACCAAAATAACCCTTTTATTGTGGGCCACCCTGTATCGGTTTCGTTAATAGTTTGTCGATGAAACTCTGTTAAACACACACTCACAGAACGACTTTTTTCTTCTTTTTTTCTTTTTTGTTTTACTGTTTTGGATTCAGGGGGATTCGAAACGTCATATAATACTTTTTGAAAGTAGACGAAGTTTTTCTTGTGTTTGAGATATTAGAGTTCAATCGACATCCCTTGAGATCTATTTTCATTATAGGCCAGTCAGTAGAATATCGAAATAGGGGGGAGGAATGTTACAAAATGTAGTGTTTTTGTAATATAATGTTTTTTGGTTTGCCCTAATAACTCCTAAAGGGCATATTTATCCTATAGCAAAAAAGTTATAATATAACAACTTAAAGATCATTAAATTATGCGTCCAATGAGTACCACCACTTAATGATTCGGTCAGGTGGTATGTGGTATGGTGGAAAACAACGGTAGAAAAAATACGATTTCTTCCAACTTGATCAAAAATTGGGATGTAGTACTTTATATGAGTCTGTAACTTGGAACTGAGTACTCTAGAGAAAAACTCATTTAATAGAAGTTGTAGAGCATCAAATTCTGCCTTAACCGAGTGCCAAAATTTTTAAATTTGGTCAAGTGCAACTCTACAGAATTTAATGGTCTTTAATCTGTTATATTGTAACTTTTTCTTTAAAATGCGCCCTTTGGGAGATATAGGGAAAAAAACAAAAATGCCCTAAAAGTTTGAGGTACTTGAGCAACTAAGAGTTCTTCCGAGGTCGCCCGTGTTAGCATTTTTGTTTTTGACATACAATATTATATCCCTACTAACTGGTCTATTAAAACATGAATTGTAATTTATTGTCCCCGCCACGATCGCGAGAGCGTTGCAGGACATTGAGAGTCACGTCGACGTACAACGAATAACGTTATCTGTCCTTTCGATTTATTGAGTGTAACCCCCTCTCGTCGTTAAACGGAAACCGGCTTTTGTTTCGATATCTGTTTACCGGTGTCCCGGTAGCCCGTTTAGGGGATTGGCGTGGTTCTTTGATTCAACATAGCCGCCTTCTTGCAGAGGGTAAGTCCGGTTTCACACGGAGCGTAGGATACGCGCTACGCCCTACGCGGCGCGTTAGGGCGTACCATGTAAAATGCTAGTACAGAAACCATGTCATGCATGGCAATTTAACGCGAGGCGTGCTACGCTTGCATCTGAGAGGTTTCATTTAACTCAATGCCAATGCATTTTGACGCGTACGGCGTAGCGCGTATCCTCCAAGCTCTATGTAAAAACGGACTTGGTGCTTTTATTTGTTTTACTCACTGTTATCACCTGTAACGCTCTTTACTTACGGGAGTCTAATGAGCTTTTGGCCGGGCTAGCATCAGGGGTAATCCTTTTACCGACCTTGGAGATCCGGACCCAAAATAATAATTCCAGAGTAAATAAAACAAAATGATATAATATAATAATAACTAACAGGATTATAATAAAGCCCAAAGAATTCAATGGTTTTCTTCTATCCTATCCTACTATCCGACTATCCCACTGAGGCTAGGCTGGGCCTCCTCTGACAACCACCGGTCGGACGAGGCACGAACAAGTGCAGAATTACGTAACAAACAACGCTCACAACAAACTAAGCGTTTTTCATTTCTCCCTTCATGCCTGTCTATGCGCTACGAGTTCATTTGAGGGATTTCGTCTTCAAGCTGGCTACGTAGCGCGTAGCGTTTGACCCTAATCCAGCGTACATCAGAGTGGAACTCTGTTACTCTGTAACCTGCCCTTGGTTAGTCTGAAACCAAAACCTAAAAGTTCTTGTTTCAACATTTTTTCCGACTGCCACTTTTGGTTAGTTTACACTAGCATTTATTTCATTTTTACATCGGATTATTACATTACCGGTAATGGTACGGCCGTTGATGGTAAGGAAAGACAGCGCCATCGATTTATCAAATTTATAGAGTACCGACCTTTAGGTTTGTGAAGACGTCGAGTTGAACAACTTTATGTTTTAAGGGGCGAGTTTGATTTATGTTATGCGTTCTTTTTGAGTAGTTTCGTTTGTTAAATTGGTAGAGAATGCCACAATAAGAGGTCAAAAGCTGCTCTAGTCGTAATGGAGCGTTTTTAATTGGTCGGACTAATGTTCTAGAATCTAGAAGCTTTAATTTCTAATGGGCGTCAGTTTCTTGTAGATGATAATATCTTTAAGTTTTATTCGTGACTTTTATTCTGATTTTGTAATTAATAAATGGTGCCAAACGTACAAAATTTGATTAGAAAATATTTAAATTACATTTATTAAATTTTGAAACTGGCAGCTGCAATATTTGAAATAAGGGAAGTTAATTTAATAATAATATCTTTCTCATTATTCTCTTTCTTATTTTATTTACCCAGCATCGTTCTTCGAAGACATTTAGATGAAATAAGTAATTTTATACGTACGTGATTCTTTTATTTATTTTAGTGATAGCTTTTGATAATTTAATCGTTCCTAAAAACGTAAGATATAAAAGCAGAAAATTGCTATTTCTAAATCAAAAATATATTTTCATTAAAATCATATTACGATCGAGAGATTAGTGTTTTAGTTACACTAATTAACTACTTGTTAAAAGTATCGGCCAATCGTTCGGCTCAAATTACAAACCATCAAGAAGTTCAACACCTGCGACCATTTTCGTTAGTCCGTTTGAACTACAGATGCTGCCAAAATCCTCTTAATCCTGTTCTCTATCTAAAGCTTAAGGAGCTTACATCAACTTTACTAATATCGTTTCTTCGCAGGCAACCTACTAAATTTAAGAAAGTTATGATGTTTTAGTTGACAGAGTAAGATTTTAAAAGTTTACAAATTAATTTCGACTACTTGTAGGTTTGATAAATTTCGAAAAGTTTTAAAATATCGATGGGGAAAACTTAAAGCTCGATTATTAGTTTACGCTGTAATCGCCGATTACGTAGGTACCTTATTGAAAACTCATTAAAAATTGTAAATTTAGAAATTTCTATCAAAGCTTTTAGCAGAAAAATCGAACAAAAATTATTTTTAATAAGAGAATGATAAAAGCCGCTGTAATTAAGTAAAGTACCTATTACTATTACATCACCTGTTCATTTAATATTAGTAAAGTACAGTCAGGGTAGTAATCTCGCATTGTGGCTTAATAAGCCCGAACTAATTTTAATTAAATTTGCGTTTTGGTACAATTCGACAAGTCAAAACTTTTATTAATACCAACCGTAGATTTAGAACGCACTGGTAACTACATCGGTGGCCACCCTGTAAGTTATAAGTTCCCAGGACTAAAAACGTTGTCTAAAGTAACAAATCACTTAGCTAAGTGATAAAATTAGAAAAAACGCGGTAAATTTATGAAGCTACGCCCGTAGACATTTCCTTTCTTAAACTATTAACTTTTCACAAATTTTCTCAACTTAAAACTAATTAAAAGTTTCCTTTTTTATATATATACTCGTACACACGACACTTTTCATATTCAATTTTAGTTTATAACAAGAAGCAAAGTGTTTACAACTTATAAGGAAATATAAATTAAATTTGAGCTACTTTTCAAAAAAAGAAGTTGTTTTGGCTTTATTGAGATTTTGCAAATTCTCCAAGTTAAAATCAATTTGAGCTTTCCGACCAAAACTTTTTCTACTATAATTTAAAATTGAAATAGATTTAGAAAAGTTATTTTGTCATATACCACAGTCGGTTGCTTGATTCGGTGATCCGTAAAACACTTTTACCTCTTTGGAAATTTTAAAAGAGTAAACGATCGCCCCTAGGAAACTTTTAACAACTTTCGTCTATTTTTAATAGAATTAAATTTAGTAGGTAATGCATTTCTCTTGTGCTGGTTTTTAAATAGCCATCGAGAACTAACTAATTTAAACTTTTATATAAAGTACCGCCGCGCTTAATACGTATTTAATTTATTGGACCGTTCTAAATTTTGTGAAAAATTCAATTCCGTTGTCGATTATCTAATTTAATAAGACGCTAGTCGTAGTTCGATTAAACTGTAGATAATAATTTACTAGTACCGCTGCTTCTTTATTTCTTGGCACTTCTTTTGATTACGTGTTTTCAGAGCTTAATGGTCTTATACCTTTCTGTAGTTTCTTTTTATATTTTTCTTAGTAGTATTAGCAGATCTTTTGCTGTCTTTCGGTGGAGTTAATACTTTATAGTGCCTCAGGGACCTGTCACAAGTTTTAATTGTAGTTACGTTCATCGGGCTGCTTTAAAAGCATTCTCATCACTCATCAGTGCCTTGGTCGTTTGATCAGTTTTACAATTAATCAGAGAAATTTTCTAGAGGCTTCGGGTCTCTGAACTGGGCGGTCTTTGACTACCTTTATAGTAAGTAAAAAATTGAAAGAACACTGAAAATGAGTAATAAAACCCACCGTCGTCCACTCCTAGGTGACTGCATTAACGTAGGGCAGGGAAGTTTGACGAAAATTTCAAAATCGGACAAAAAGCAGATTTTTTTGTTTTTCGCTTATAACTCGGAAATTACGCAGTTTACGAGAAAAGTACTTTTATATAAAAATCAACTACTTCAAATTTGCTACAAATTATGCCTGTTAAGTTTTTTTTATCAGACGATCGGTATAGGCGGTAAAGCGTGTTAAAGTTTGAAGAATATTCCAAAATCGACAAAAGGCTGTTATTTAGTTTTTCGCTTATAACTCGGAAACTACGGTGTTTTTGAGAAAAATACATCTATATTTAAAAAAATTGCATCAAATTTTCTACAAATTGTGTCTGTTGAGTGTTTTATATCAGACGGCCGGTTTAGGCGGTAAAGCGTGCTGTTTGACAAAAAATTCAATATCGGCCAAAAATCTGTTGTTTTTTTTAGTTTTTCGTTTATACCTCAAAAATTACGCAGTTTTTGAGAAAAGCGTTTATATATAAAAGCACAACTACCTCAAATTTAGAATTTATGTCTGTTATTCAGACAAGTGGTTTAAGCGGTAAAGCGCGTTAATGTTTTACGAAAATTTTAAAATCTGACAAAGAGGTGTTTGTTTTAGTTTTTCACTTATAACTCGAAAACTACGTAGTTTTTGAGAAAAGCGCTTCTACATAAAAATCAACTACCAAATGTTCTACAAATTATGTTTGTTAAGCTATTTTATCAGACGGCCGGTTTAGGCGACAAACCGTGTAAAAGTTTGATGAAAATTCCAAAATCAACCAAAAAGCTGTTTTTTTAGTTTTTCGCTTATAACTCGGAAATTACGCAGTTTTTGAGAAAAGCGTTGTTATATAAAGACCAACTACATCAAATTTGCTGCAATTTATGTCTGTTAAGTTATTTTTTCAGACGGTTGGTTTAGGCGGTAAAGCGAATGTTTGACGAAAATTCCAAAATCTACCAAAAACCTGTTAGGTTTTTAGTTTTTTGCTTATAACTCAAGAAACTACGCACTTTTATAGAAAAGCGTTCTTTTATAAACATAAACAGGCGGCGTTAAGTGCAGCATTCACGATGGCAAAGCGCGTTTGAAGGTGCCGAAAACTCGTGTAGGTTCTCTACAACACCTGTTTTACACTCAACCTCAACGCGCCCTAGCGCATAACCTATAAACCGTTTCTCTGACGAAAAAAACCTAAGATACGTAATTTGTTGAGAATTTAATGTATTTTTTTTTATCAGAAACATTTTTCTTCTAAAAGTGCCTAGTTTTCGAGTTATGAGCGATAAACTAAAAACAGGTTTTGTAGATCAATTTTGAATATTTTTCCAAACTTTAACGCGCTCTAGCGCCTAAACCGTTTGTTTGAATAAAAAAATTTAAGAGATATAATTTGTATAAAATTTTCTTAGGTTTACTTTTATATAAAAGTTTTTTTATCAAAAGTACGCAGTTTTCAAGTTATAAGCGAATATCTTAAAAAGGAGAAAATATCCATCCTTCTTGTTAAATAAAACTACTGAATATTTGGTATAATGTTTGCTAGCTCTTAAGACTATTAATTGATTGATTAGATGGGAAATACTACTATCACGTAAAATTTACTCGAGCAAGCTTCGGTAGTTCTCTAGTAGTGTTTTTAATATCCGATCTAATCTGAACGATGCGTCAATAGTTAGTTGTGAAAACTATAAGGGACAATTTACATCGATTACTGCCATTGCCATATTTCTCGATAAAGGAAGATTATTATTATGATGTATTTGATAAATTTAGGCAGTTAAGTTATTAATTATAATTTATAGGGTTACGGCTTAATATTAATTTATTAACAAATATTATCGACATAAGCGTAAGTTTTCTCGGGCGGAAACGTCTAAAAGTGTGTCGATTTGAATGGAATTCTTAGGAACAACGTTTCGATTAATAGGACTCCGATCGAAACTATCGCTAAAGTACCGACTCATTCAAATAATTCCAGTTTATAATTATTAAGTCAGTCTTGTAATAGTCACCCATCTAAACCAATTTAATTCCAAACTGTACAGAACTTATACTTATAGTAGACGATAATTACAATTAATGCAATTTGAGTCACTTAACATGGTAAGGATAATTACGCTAATATCATTTGTACGACTACAAGCGCTATTTTAATTGTTCGTTTTGCAAATCTTTCAATATATTAATTCATTTTCGGTTGTATTATAATGCAAGTCCAACAATAATAAGCTTTAATCTCATCTTTTACGTACGTCTATATTCTACAGAACAAATAACCGAATGGATTACGTTGCATTGCTTTTGTAGTTTAGTGCAATAATAGAATTGAATCCTTTATATAGAGAAATGTGTACTACTTACACAAGTAAGAGCTTTACGAAATTAATTTTAGGAATTTTAAAATCGTCTTTGTTAAGAAAACTATGGGGATTTATAAATATTAGTTTTCGTTTCGAGAGCGGTTAACCGTCCGTTTGTTATAATTGCGAAGCTGCTTGTATAAAATGAGAAAAATTAAATTTTTAGAACCCTTTACGTGTTAAATATTTGAAGAATAGAGTACTTTGGCTTGTAAAACACACATTAAATCAATAACGTGCATGTCTACATTGTAAGTTAAATTGTACATGTACAATAAGATCAAAGTAGTCTAACAAAAGACTTCTCTCGGATACCTCTATACAGTTTATTGCTTTTAAACACCAAAGTTACGGTAATTGCCTATAAAAAACACCTCGAATAAATAACATTTAAAAAAATAAATTAAAATTAATCATACTCTTCAATTTTATTAACCCAAACTCGTAATAATGAAAATTACAACGTTCAAGTTTCCCCCTAGACGCCTCGACGCCTAATTAACTTGATGAAGATCTTGAAGAGAAAGAAATGAAAAAGCGCGTTACAAAGTAGCAAAAAACATCCCGATATTTAAATTAACTTTGAGGAATCAATTAATCTTTACTATAGAAGAGTGCGAAAGTTTGGTTTTTCGAAAGAAAAAACTTACTAAGTAACAAGTTTAGGTATAATTTTGAGAATTAAAAAAGTTTAATTAACTCGCCGTATTTTAGTAACAAAAGTAGTTTCTAATGAAGTTTATTTTAACAGTGCACACAGTGGTAATTAAAATTGTAGGTTAGACGGCGAAATTTGAATTTTTGTTTTATTTACTTACGTCCATTTAAATGGCTTTTAATGGGTTAAGTTTTAACAATTATGTTTTTGTTGTAGTAACAGAAAAGGGAAATTTTCAGGTTGAAAAAAAGGTGTGCCATTTACATAATATAATATGAACTTCTAGACTACTGCCCAGTTCATGCAATATCAAAAGATCCGAACGGGCTTGATGAAATTACCTTTCCGTTCTTCCGCAGTGCATATTACAGCAGTTTTGTTAGTTTTAAACCTGGGCTAAGATCTGTGCATTTCCACTTACTTGATTAAATTTTAATCAATAATTAGTTTCCTCAAAGATGTACCACTATAGTCACATAGTCGCTACAGTCTCCAAACTTCTTTGCATCTACAACTTCTACAGAGGAGCAAGTCGTTGAAAACTAAGAGAGTGGCGAAACTTTGGAAAAGACCGGGGGTGGTTAACATTTTTTCTGTCACAAGCATATCATCTTCGTCTAATATTTAAATTCGTTATTACGTAATTGAAAAAAGAGATTAGAAAAAACTCGAAATATAAATACTGGGTGTTTTGGTGAATGAGCGGTCTTTGATAGCCTCAAAATTCAAATTCAAATTGTGTTTAATGCTACGTGTGATTACATATGTCAAAACAAATTCTACACTACAAAACAACGACAAGCGGCAAAATTAGTACAATGAAACAATGTAGCCAAAACCACCAAGCACGCGGAAGGCCCTTCGTTGGAGAGTAAAGTGCCATTTACATAGACAGTAGTCTAATCGTTCTAGTAAGGACAAGAATCGTCTAGAAGCTTGAATAGGGTTTTTTCAATGTGCCCGTTTACAATGAAGTATAGTTGGCAAGGTCGTTGCTAACAATGGTCAGAAAGTTTGTACTGTTTAAACTTCTAGACCACTTTCCTTAGTAAATCGGCATCAGCCAATCATATAAGCGCATCTCTCCCCCGCGGCCCAGCTATTTGAAATTTAAACAAAGATTTGACAAAATAGTTGCTTTGATTTTATTTCTTCATTTTTGTTTTCGGTAGTACTATTTTAATCTCATCGTTCAAGTATAAGAAAAAAAAATGGGAAAAAAAAGAAAAAAAATGATTACCACTAAAGTCTATGTAAATGGTTTTACGCCACGTTGCCCACTTGGCGAGTTCTAGACCAGCAAACTGCACCATCAATCTGCACTAAGTTCTATGTAAATGGGGCTTAAAAATTCTGGCAATATACTTATTAACGCCCCACACCAAGGTAGCGTATCGAATCCTTGTTTGAATCATAGAATATGAAAAGCACACGCAACAGCTGTTTGCGATGCAGTCTGAAATGTCCATCGCAATGCGTATAGATATTGCCACTCAAAGATTACGACAAAACTTGTCAACGTGAGCGGTAAACGACAGCTTCAAGTCCAGGTTCAGAGTCACACCCAGGAAACTCACAGTCTTCCCACCGCTAACCGTACCGAAAATCATATTTCAACTCGGTCTTTCGATTGAGACGAGAGTGGTGTCGTCCACGAATAAGACCACCACAGGGGCCTAGATGGTCTTCGGGAGATCATTTAAAAACACAAGAAATAAAACAGACTCTCTGTCCTCTATAATTGAGAACGGGGGGCCAGTCACACCACCACATGTCAACGCAACCGGTTCAAAATTCAAAGACTTTATAAGCAACAGCAGCAACAAACAAATTCCCAAAATCATCGGCTTTCAAGTTTTCAGAAGTCACATTGCGCCTAACACGATTTTGATTTATAATCTGCCATGTGGCTCTAGAGGCATTAGGTGACCGCAAAATAAATTGATCATTAGCTTTACGCTTGGTATCCAAAGCAGCACATACGACCTATCTCTGAAAGACTTAAAGGCCGTACCACCACACAATTCCTGACTGAACAATGCACATATCTCCCAGTAGAGCAAGAAAATTTCTCATTTCCGTTCCTTTGTAAGTAACAAAGTAATGTTGGAAAAGGTAGTTTTTAGATAGAAACAGGTACGCCACTGTGTTTTTTAGCATTATTAGTGCAATTTCAGTTTATATTTTGTGATTCTTAAATGACAGTTACGTTTTAATGATTATTGACGACTTGTAATTTTCTAACGACGCCTCGAAAACATACCTCAATTGTTTTTACGAAGTAGCCCTTAAAATTTTGTAGTAATAAGTAAAATAAAAATCTAACCTTCTTGAAGTAGCGGAAATTTAACTTAAAACGTCTCACAGAATGTCCCAAACGGCAAAAGATAATTCCAAACGCGGCACCGAGCACTTAACTAAACAGAGTTCAACGATACACTGAAATATTAAAAATTCGAGTCGATACTAATTCGATGATTATAAAGTAGTATTTTGTATAACATTTTACTCTTATCTCATTTCGTCGATAGCACGTGCAAAAATTATTATCGAAGTCTATTGTGACGAAACAAAATTTAAAGTTACCTACATAATATCAAGTTTTATTTATATCAAATAGTTATTTTCTTCTCGAAGACGTTAAAATTACAAAAGAGCGCCTGGCGTAATTGGTTTATGACCTGCTACCGGACATAGCAGTCTTGGGTTCGATTCCTGAGGTGTTTGGTGGAAAACAGATTTTCTGCTTTAAAGTTTTTTCACATGTGTGTGGATGTTGGGGCTCATTTGCAACATATTATAATTACAAAAGAGCTTTAAAAGTTTTAATTTGAGGTCAAATATATTATTTTCGAAATTTTCGAAAAGCTAAAATTAGTTTTAAAATATTCTTTGGTCATTGCACTCTCAAATGCGTTTATTAAAACCTGTAACTTAAATTAGTTCTTATTTACTAGTGCCCTAACTACAGAACTTTCAGTATTGTCAAATCTAGGAATTAAAATTTTTTTCAGAAATATCAAATTTTCTGGCGCCCAATTAGAGGGCAAAAATATTTTATAAATTTAAGAAAGATAGTCTCAAATTTGTCATTATCGAACCCTATAACTATATTTTATAATGTTCTAAACCAAAAACCATGAGGTTAGTCACGATCACCGATAAACAATCACGAGGTATTTATACGGGTCGCATTAAGCTTCCCATTTCCCATAGGATAAACTACGGGTAAACAGGAATCAGAAAAACGTTTCAAAATAATGGTGATGGACGTCTAATGTCTTTTGAGACAGTAAGTCGGAGAATTTCATCGAATTTACCCACTTTATGGCGAACACACTGTATAAATGTATTAAACCTTTGATAATGCACCTTCCGAGCTCATTTCGTTAGCTTAGAATTCATTTTTTTGTAATCCCGTAGGTATAGCGCCTTTGATTCTTTTAATTTAAAATTTTTGATACTTTACGACGTTTCTATCCGTAACTACTTCCTTTAAAATTAAATTGCCGCACGATCTTGACATAAAATTACACGAGAACGAATAGATATACATAAAACAGAAGATAGCGAAAATATTTATTTGCATTTTATTTAAATTAAAGATAAACATAAAAATAATAATACAAAGGCAAACTATTTATTTCCGTCTGCATAGTTAGTTATAGCAAAAGCTTCATTAACGTAGAAAATAACTTGCGGGATAAATTGCACCTAAGAATATGCATCAAACTTGAAGTTTTCATCGAATCAAACCGAACAGAATTGTTTGTGGCGTATCTTTGCGCAAATTTATAATTTAATTTTCAACTCAATTATGTGCCGTATGCAGAAGTTGGTTAATTTTCTACACAAACTATTAATAAACTTGAAATTTTCTGACATATTCTTACGTTCGACGTGAGCCAACAAACATACTTTTACAGAAACCAAAATAATTTTCTTAACATTTCCGCCAATTTGTTTTGTACAAAAATAAATTTTCTACAAGAGTTCTGTTTTGTAACTGACACGTTTAGCTGTCACTGGGAAAAATCTCAACACTCTGAACACAACGCAGAAGGAATTAATTTGGAAGAAAATACCTTTTTTTTTAATTAAATCGCAAATGATTTCCCGCATATAATCTGACGTTACTCAACAACTCGACAACAATTATACGATTTGAATTATTAGGTTATAAAATTGCTCTACTTTTCCCAGAATATTTAAATATACGTCTTCTCCTTTGGGAATAAAATAGTGATGAAATTTAGTAGTGAAAATGCTTCAGCAGTTTAGTTTAGTACATCATATTCTCTAAATGCGAAAATTCTCAAGTACACGATTTGCGCTAGGTGAAGAAGATTTTCTCTCGTTAATCTCTGAAGACGTCACATTTAAAGCGCAATATAATGTTCGTGCAAGTTTTTCATTGTGAGAAATACAAGTTATTAAAATTAAATGGAAAATATTTTACTTCAAGTTAATTCGAGTAGAAAACTGAATCACGATACCTACTTTTCAAATTATTAATTTGAAGAAAAATTGTTTCAAAATTCGCGTAATTCTGTAAGTACTGGGAAACTTAAAAATGTTCTTTCCACGAATGGCTTCTTAATCAATTTTTTTCAATCAAAATTTGTTCGTCCTTGCCTTACTTTCAATGCAATATTCATAGATCAATTTGAAAGTGTTAATTGTGCTCTTGATTATGATTTTTGGTTTTTGGATTTTTGATCTTCTTTCAGTTTTTCGCTTATACCTTCAAAACTACACACTTTTTGAGGAAAGTGCTTCTATATGAAACTAAACTACATCAAATTTTCTACAAATTACATCTAATAGATTTTTTCCTTAGATACACGGTTTAGGCGTTAGACCGTCCTAAAGTTTGCCAAAAATTCGAATATTATTCAAAAAAACTGTTTTTTTTGTTTATCGCTTATAACTCGAAAACAATGCTTTTAGTCAATAGTGTTTTTATACAAAATTAAACTACATTAAATTTCCTACAAATTATTTGTCTTAAGTTTTTTTCATAAAACGCACAGTTTAGGCACGTTGGCGTAACAAAAAAATAGTATGTTTGATCGATTTAGGAATTTTTGTCAAACTTTAACGCGCTGTAGCGGCTAAACTATTTGCCTGCGAAAAAAACCTTAAAGATATAATTTGTAGAAAATTTAATGTAGTTTACTTTTATATACAAGAACTTTGCTCAAAAAGTGCATAGTTTTGAGGTTATGAGCAAAAACATTAGAGAAATACCAAAAACCCACCCTTCTCAAGCCGCTTCCAAGTTAATGCTGCCACTCTAGCTGTTACTCTCTAGCTATGCTCATTCGGCGTGCATTGTCAACATCAAAAATTTTGTATTTTAGTAGTATGCCTGTACTACTCTGGCTCAAGCACACGGTACTTCCGATATACACAAAACTTCAACGCGCTGTAGCACCTAAACTGTTCGTTTCAGAAAAAAAACGTTTTAGTCATAATTTGTTTAAAATTTAATTTACTTTATTTTTGTATAGAACAACTTTTTTCGAAAAGTGCGTAATTTTCGAGTTATAAGCGATAAATAAAAAGAACAACAGAGAGGAGCCAGGGTGGCCGAGCGAGCCGAGCGTCGGACTCAGGCTTGGAAACGGTCTGGATGCTTTCGGTTCGAGACCGGCTTGACACCACTTACTACTAGATTTCTCTATGTATCAATGCCTTGGCCCCGCTGGTTCGGAAATTAGGAACCGTAAAGCTGTAATAACCTCTGCGGTTAGTTGAAGCAGACGTGAAAAAAACAGTTTTTTAGTAGGTTTTAGAATTTTTGTCAAACTTTAACGCACTCTAGCTCCTACACTGTTTCCCTAAGGAAAAGCCTAGCCGTTATAATTATTTATAGAGGATTGTAGGATTTTTCTTTGAAAGTACGTAGTTTTCGAGCGGTAAAACAGTATTGTTGCCGATTTTAAAACTTTTTCAAAACTTCAAGACACTCTAGCGCCTAAACCAATTGGTTTAGAAGAAAAAACTAAGGTAGATAATTTGTAGGAAATTTAATCTAGTTTATTTTAGTACAGAGCACTTTTCTTTAAAAGTGTGCAGTTTTGAAGTTATACGCGAAAAACTGAAAAAAGAGCAAAAATCCACCCTTCTCGAACCACACCCAAGTTAATGGTTTTTTCCTGCTGAATCGTTAAGACTGCTCTACTTCATCGTTTAGTAAAGGTACACGTTGCGTCCCGGACCGTAACTAGTGTAACACACACTTCTTTTTAATAATTCATGTTGCATCTAAGAACGTAGTTACTCGTTAAAAACAAATATCTCATAATTTCGAATAGAAAGAGAGTCGAATTGCCAGTGTATTTTCGTTCTTTTTTTGGTTTAATTAAATAAAATTGAAGGTATACCTATCAGACGGAATATAAAACGCACTTTTCATACGCAATGTAATGAATACTAAAAGAAACCCTCATAAATTAATTAAGAAGTCGTAATCATAGACTTTAATAGCGTAGTTAAAAATAATTCATGAATGATGAAAAAAGAGAAAATAAAATAGAAAAAAAGTAGGAAATTTAATGAGAATTTTTTAGTTTTCTCTATTTAAATCAAAATTGTATTTGCCGCACTAGATGAAATAATTTTTAATGATTTATATATTACTTTTTAACTTTTAGAATTTTCGCGAAAAATAAAAAAATACCTACCTAGTAAATTTATATTTCTCTGTGGAATATATTTTTCATCCTTCTTATTCCGTTTGAGTTGGGAAAAATATATTATAATCATTTAAATGTCACAAATAGCCACAAATTATCTATATAGCACACATGCGAGAACATCTAAAGTCAAGAAAAATATTTTTAAGCTCGAAAAAAGTCTAAAACTTTACGTAAACTGGGGTGTCGTAACTTTATTTTCACGGCATCTTTCGTTTTAGTAATTGGTTATCTGGAGCTTTTCGTAGATATTGAAAGCATTTTAACGATCGAGATACGGTTTGTGCCCAGCTGACGCTTTAAAACCACAAAAACAACACTTTACCAAAGACATGTTCTGGCACTTTTATACTTTTTCGTCGATACCAAAACTAATTCTCGGCTTAATCCTAGTGTTTCATAAAACTTTTTAGTGTTAGTACGTTGGTAATAGTAATAGTAGTCCGTATATAATGTCGCTTTTTCGGTATTAACAATAACATGGAAGTTGATTGAATACACGCGGGGTAATTTATTGGGTGGCTTCAATAATAATTAATCAACGAATTTTAATGGATTTTTTGTGTTCGCAAGCATTAAAAATTCCATTTCATTGTGCACTAGTTGATGCCAACTTTAAAGAGTATTCGTAAATCAATTTTTTTTTCTGGTGCGAGCCAAAGCCAAAACACTGAAAAAAAGGACCAATTTTTAACTTAAAATTTCGCAACGTGTCCATTACCTCTTTAAAAGAAATTATCCCGAAGCCCCTTTTTTGTCGTCCCAAGTTTGTCCCTATAAGATTAATTTTAGGTTATTTTAACTACTAGTTTGTCGTCATTCATTCTCGAAATGTGGTCATTCCGTTTCCTATTTCTTGCAGCAACTTATTCATTTATCCAACTCGGAGCAAGCTGCTGATGGAAATCATTTAATTTCTTATTCTATTTTTACGCGAGTTGACGTTTTCAGGGGTTTTCGTTTTAATTTTATTATTTTAAATTCAATCTCATTGCCTTTCATTGTAATTCGAGAATCTAATATTAAATAAATGATGGATTGTTTCTTTAAGAAAATCAGGGATTTGCAAAGCTTTAGAGAACATTAAAAAACATCATCAGTAGGTGCAAGGATAACAAATTGCAGGCCACTATACGAAGTGTTACAGTTGTCGTATCTCTCATCAAACTTTGGCAAATTTCGAACGCGTTGCTCGAAATTTTTTTAACTACTCAAGGCCAAAAATAAACGAACTTATGTGGTAGGTAGGATTGCCAACCTTCATCATCAACACGGAAAATAAATTTGGGTTTTAATTTATCTTGTGGTTTGGGGAAAAGGTAGATATAATCCGTGCAAAAAAATTTGTTTGCCGCCAATTGGGAAATGAAACAAAATTTTGATTAATTAACTTGTTATTCAAAACCCCCCGAAAATGTTTTTATAAAGAACAAATACGTATGTAAATTTAGTACGGATAATTAGTAAAAAATTTTAGTCCAACTCCTCTTTTTACTGACAATGTTAAATTACGTTTAGGTTGAAAAATAGGAAGAATTTTCGGAGCACCAATTTTAGTAATATATGCAGGAAATGGAATGAAAAGTTGCGATCACACTTGATGCGCTAGTATAAATCAAGTCGATTCAAAACGTTGTGTGTACTTTAAATATGTTTATTTATAAAAAAAAGTGCATAAACAAGCTCGGCTTTTATGGGATTAAATTTTTAAAAGTGTTTTTTTCCCAAAAAGAAGTCCTTATTATTTTAAAATTTATCGCGGCGATATTGGATGAGAAATCTAGGTAACCATATTTTCTTACAATCGTGCAAATTTTATTAAAAACCGAATTTATGAATCTCTTTTGTTTTTGCAGTGAAGGTTCCTTTGGGAAAGCGTTTCTCACGTTCGTGGTAAGATAACGGGATTTGTGCCAGTATACAGAACTATCTAAACTTACAGTTCAACAAGCCAATCCGTCAATTTGATCGGAATCTCTTTTTTTTTTAAATAAAAATTTAGACGTAAATTAACGCGAGTTAATTAGCCTATTGCAATTCGAGCTTCTTTTGTTCAAAAAAGCTGAGGTAATTATGCATTTTAATTAACAGCACAAAGAGTGTTTTCCCGAAATAGTTCGTGCTTTGAAATAACTTGTAAAAGTTAATTTATTAATAAATTACTAAAATAAACTACTTCTTTTGAGTAAGGGATTGTAATGGAAATGGTTGAACTTACCAGGATGCACCGCGTTTCCAATACTGAAGATTGAAAATTCGAGTAGGAGAACCAATAAAGGCACCTAAAATAAAAGAAAAATTTTAATATTGATGTATTCATTACATTGAATTTTTATTATAGAATGCAAAAACTTTTATATGTCGTATAAGTATTATGAATATGATGAATGTAGAGAGCGGAATTTATGCGCTTTACATATTCGTCAGTTTTTGAGAGATTAATAAAACTCCGTACCTATACCTAATGCCGAACTTCAAATCAGCATATTTTCATAATATTGCGCGTAAATAATTGAACACAGTTTGATCAAAATATTCAGCTAAGCCGGATATTCATTTTGGCATTATATTCCAGTCCAGCCTGAAGACTAAAGTCTGAAGTTTAAGGTTTAAAGTCTCCAGAGCTTTAAAAGTCAAGAAATGACCGCAAATTGTAAATGAATTTTAAGTGTTGGTCTAATAGTGACCGAAGACATCCCACTTTTTGTCTAAAATCTGAACTCAAAAGTCTGAAGTCTAAACTCTGAACTCTGAAGTCTTAACTCTGAAGTATGAACTTTAAAGTTTCAACTTGGAACTCTGAAGTCAGAAGTCTGGAGTCTGACGTCTGAACTCTAAAGTCTGAATTCTAAAGTCTGAAGTCTGAACTCGGAAGTCCGAACTCTGAAGTTTGAACTACCAAGTCTAAAGTCTTACGTCTGAAGCCTGAACCCTGAACTCTAAACTCTGAGCTCTAAAATCTGAACACTGAAGTCTGTACTATAAAGTCTGAGCTTCGAAGCCCGAACTCTGAAGTTTGAAACCTGAAGTTTAAACTTTAAAGGTTGAACTCTGAAGTCTGGAGTCTGAAGTGTAAACCCTGAACTCTAAAGTCTGAATTCTAAAGTCTGAAGTCTGAAGTCTGAACTCGAAAGTCCGAACTCTGAAGTTTGAACTACCAAGTCTAAAGTCTTACGTCAGAAGTCTGAACCCTAAACTCTAAACTCTGAGCTCTGAAATCTGAGCACTGAAGTCTGTACTATAAAGTCTGAACTCCGAAATCCGAACTCTGAAGTTTGAAACCTGAAGTTTGAACTTTAAAGGTTGAACTCTGAAGTCTGGAGTCTGAAGTGTAAACCCTGAACTCTAAAGTCTGGATCCTAAAGTCTGAAGTCTGAAGTCTGAACTTGGAAGTCCGAACTCTGAAGTTTGAACTATCAAGTCCAAAGTCTTACGTCTGAAGTCTAAACCCTAAACTCTAAACTCTGAGCTCTGAAATCTAAACTCTGAAGTCTGTACTATAAAGTCTGAACTCCGAAGTCCGAACTCTGAAGTTTGAAACCTGAAGTTTGAACTTTAAAGGTTAAACTCTGAAGTCTGGAGTCTGAAATCCGAATTCTGAAGTTTGAACTGTCTAGTCTAAAGTCTTACGTTTTACGTCTGAACCCTGAAGTCTGAACCCTAAACTCTGAGATCTGAAATTTGAACACTGAAGTATGAACTCTAAACTCCGAATTTTGAAGTTTGAAACATCAATTTAAACTTTGAAGTTTGAACTCTGAAATTAGGAGTCTGAAGTGCGAAGTGTGAAGTGTGAATTCTAAAGTCTAAAACCTCAAGTTTGAACTTTGAAGTCTGAACTAGGAAGTCGAAACTCTTAAGTCTGTACTCTAAAGTTCGAACTCTAAAGTCTGAACTCTGAAGTCCGAACTCCGAAATCTAGTTTAAACTCTAAAATCTGAACTATGAAGTCAGAACTCAGAAATCTGAGCTCTGAAGTCTAAACTTTAAAGTCCGAACTCTGAAATCTGAAGTTTGAACTCTGAAGTCTGAAGGCTGGAGTCTGAAGTCTAAAGTCTAAAGTCTGAAGTCTGAAATCTGAACACTGAAGTCTGAACTATCAAGTCTGAACTCTGAAGTCCGAATTCTGAAGTTTGAAACATCAAGTTTAAACTTTGAAGTTTGAACTCTGAAATCAGGAGTCTGAAGAATTCTAAAGTCTAAAACCTCAAGTTTGAACTCTGAAGTCTGAACTAAGAAGTCGGAACTTTTAAGTCTGTACTCTGAAGTCCGAACTCTAAAGTCAGAACTCCAAAGTCCAAACTCCAAAATCTAGTTTAAACTCTAAAATCTGAACTATGAAGTCAAAACTCTGAAATCTGAACTCTGAAGTTTGAACTCTAAAGTCCGAACTCTGAAATCTGGAGTTTGAACTCTGAAGTCTGACGTGTAAAGGCTGAAGTTTGAGATTTGAAGTTTCCAGAGGCTTAAAATTCCAAAAATATCCCCAAATTGGAATAGGAGCCCAAGTATAATGTTTTGGCGTAATTTGGATATAAGTACATATTAATATGTTTACTGCAAATTTCTTTTCTAAGTATAATAGTGGCCGAAGACATTTCACTATTATGGGTTAGAGCTGCAACTTGACTTTATACAAAATTAAATCTGATTCACATCGAAAGAAGTGGCATGTCTTAGACCACTGCCGCGAAAGCTCACCTCAGATTCATTGAGACTTTTAGTATATTTATCAACACGTATGTGAAGGCAAAATATCCAAACACTTTTTTAACGCGCCTCGTACTATGTCTTATTAAAAAAATTTGTTTGCATATAATCCCGCTCTCTAATAAATAAATCCAATTCGAGATTTTCACGTATTGTAAGTGTGCACTTACACCTGTTACAAATTTGTTACTTCTTTTACTATTTTTGAGGAAAAACTTGTCAAAAACATTTTCGTTAGATGTTTACATCTTATTTTCACCCTTAAGATCCACCTTCTACTTTTTAGCTTACATTTGAGGGTGATTGATGGTGTGGTTAGTAAAAATACGCTTTGGTAATACAAAACGCGTTATCATAGTTTAAGTATCACATTTTACGTTACACGCATTTAAATTAGAAATAGTATATTTTCAGATAACTTATTTTAAAGGCGTTTTGGCAAAAAGTTGTTTTATTTCCAGTTTCCAGAGTGCCCGTCCGGAGATGTTTTATGCGTAAACGAGCGTCGTTACTAATAGAGATTATAAGGAATAAATTGATAAGATGATATAAGCTATGTAGAAACTAAACTACGCTGCTCACTGAATTCAGAAGGTCACTACCTTTTGAAATTAAAATTGAAGATAATACAGTGCGATACTTGGAAAAGTAAACGCAGAATTGGAAATGGAGACGCCATTTCGTAAGTTTCAATCTCGTGAATAAAACAGAAAATAATCTTATAAACTACCCTCTGTTTAACGAAATAAAAATATCTCCCCCTTGCACTTTTATTTTATCTACAACAGTGATAGAGATAGAGTACTTTAAAATTTTGCCAAGTTTTAGTTTTTTGAACATCTTTAGCTATGGCTTTAGCCATAGTACATCTTAGTAGATTACTATCTCCCTGTGTAGGGCATACTTCAGCATAAACGAACCATAACCGAAACGGCATTAGTTGTTGTGGTTTTAAAAAAATACAGCGACTGTAAGTAGTGAACAACGTAGTTAATTAATAAACAAAAATCTGACTTTCGAGGGCCCAAGTTAAAACAAAATTCGACGCAAAAGAGCATTCTTTAGTAAAAGCGATGATGTATAAAATTGTTGGTTTGTATTATTGTAATTTAAATTTTGCTATAATTGGAGTTTTTGTAAAGTGAGTTTCTTTTGTTTTTCGAGTTTTGTGTTTTTGTGGATTTAAATTTAGATTTTTGTTTCTTTTTGTTTCATTAAAATTAGTCTTGATTGTATTTTATGTTAATAATAATTGCAGTGAAATTATTGCTACATTTGTCAAAAACGAGATGTGTAATATGTTTCGTCTCTTATATAGACGACATTTAAATAAAATGAAGAGTCATCTACTAATCCACAATCCACTAGTTATTTAAAAAAATAAAGATTGCGTTTAATATAAACTTTGTAGGGTGTGCCAAAGCAAATCTTACCTATTAGGAAAATAGAAAGTTACGTAGTTCTTTTTTCTCAACTGTCACAGTCACAGAACAGTCACAGTGACACAGTGAAAAGTATGAGGCCCTTGGCCCTAGGTACAAGCTACGAGACACATTCACTCAACATCCTAAGTATAAAAATGTTTGGACTCGGTCTCTTGCATACCAGATCTATCTGCTCATCCCTACCCAGCCCAGAGTAGCTTAGCCCAAAAATTTAGCACAGGGTACTTGATTCAAAACGTGACATTAAATATAATTTCTCAGAGACAATACCAATGTCTGAATTTTCAGGCCATTCAACTTTAGAGAGTTTGCAACAAACCCCAACTCTGCACTCGACTTGGAAGCAAAAGCTCTGTCTATAATTAATAGCAGTGTTGTGGCTGCGGTTCAAGTTTAAAAAAGGTTGTATCATTAACAAAAAATAAGAATTTAGGATCTAAAACACTTAGTGATAAGTCATTGTTATAGTGTGAAGAAAATCAATGGGTTCAGAATAGGGCCTGAGGGACTCCAACAGATACAGAATTTCCTTTGATAGTCTACCACCAGCTCGCATCCTCTGCCGGACCTTATGTCCGAAAGAACCCAATCCTACAAGCAGAGACTGCGGTGAAGGTAACGAGTCCTACCAGCTTTTGCAGCACTAAAGCAGTATATACTCTAGGTATTCTATGCTCTGGGCAGAATCTTGCCCGAGAGAAGCTTAAAAACCGCAGGGAAGGGAAGTCTTCCCAAAACAACATAAATGTCCAGCTTTTGCAGCTTTAAAACAATCTATACTCTGGGTTATGTTTATCCGCAGCAAGCCCATGTACTACTGAACTACTGATACTCCCAGGGGATTGCCCTTAAACGTCATCCTACACTTGCAGGGTGTGTAATGTCACAGGCTGTCTTGGTTCGTTGGTCCCTCCGCGATACCGTAAGTGATCATTTGATCGATTGACTGCTGTAGTCTCTGCACAGGAGAAGCTGTAGACTAGTTGTATTTTAAATAGTAACGGGAAGACGTGAGTTCTGATGGTAGGACGTATACACTGTAGGCTCCATAGTATAGCCATGCTTTAATAGCTAACCACATAAGACCACCAGTATGTGTTTAGACTTTTCGCAATTTCACCACTATTGTAGCCTCAGGCTCCGCTGTCGGCGTGTCCGGATCAGTAGATGCGAGCGGGCACTCTCTCGCTCTCTCCTAGCGCGCCGACGTGGTAAACGCGGCATGTTTCAGGTCGTAGCTTAACTTAACGTAACGGGTCATCCGGAAGCGATTTAGTGGTGGACTGGTAGCAGGGCTAGGGCTTTTCCGATTCTGAACCGTTACCAATCACAGTTGAGTGAACAAGTGAATGTGGTTCCGTTCTCCACGCGGCTGCTTGATGGTAGCTTCGCTCGCTCAGCGGTGCGTTGGAACAGATCCCTACCTTCTGGTAAGGTTAGATTCGCAGTGGCTTACGGATTTTCTAGGGAGTGATACCCTATCAACCTGCTCTTTAAGTTCACCCCGGCATATTTAGTTATAGATACAGGGCTGGCAGCAGGTTGATCGTAGATTAGCTAAATTTGAAATTGAATATCCGGAACAAGTGGACATAGCATCCATACGAGCAGTCTTGTAGCCAGTCTTCAGTTTGAGTGGAAATTGCCTTCTTGAGGAATACATTTATATTTTTTATTTCACACTAGAAATCAAATCAAACGAAAAAATATATATTATTGACTCTGCCTAACGAAGAAAAACAGACAACAGCATAGAAACAATTTATAAGTGCTTCAGAAAATAGTGAAAATGATGGCTATTGTGGAGTGTGGAGGGTCGAAAACATAGCAAGTAGTGTTTTTCAGTCACCTAAAAGGTTTATTTAAAAGAATCACGTATATTACAGTTTGCGTATAGTACTGCTGGGGTTAGTTTTATTTACAAGGAAGGTAATGCGAACCAACAAAAAATTTTTTTAAATTACTATCGTGTAACATTTTTTATCTTCCATTAGTAAAATTGCAAAAGTACGTGCTAACAATCACAAAAGCATATTATACACGGAAAGAACTTCTATATGGGGCTCGAATTAAGATGTTCTTTTATTAATTCTTGTATCCATTACATTATTAACAAATATGTTTAGTTTTATTGCGAATAAAGCTTTGTAATTGCCATTTTAAGTCCCATTTACATAGAACTTAGTGCAGATTGATGGTGTAGTTTGCTGGTCTAGAACTCGCCAAGTGGGCAACGTGGCGTAAAACCATTTACATAGACTTTAGTGGTAATCATTTTTTTTTCTTATACTTGAACGATGAGATTCAAATAGTACTACCGAAAACCAAAATGAAGAAATAAAATCAAAGCAACTATTTTGTCAAATCTTTGTTTAAATTTCATATAGCTGGGCCGCGGGGGAGAGATGCGCTTCTATGATTGGCTGGTGCCGATTTACTAAGACTATTGCATACGTATGTCAAGAACCAATAAGAAAACTTTTATTTCATAATTCAGACCAATCCCAGACCACTTATAACGATAAGTGTAAGGTGAACACTTATCGGTGTGCACTTATCGTTTTCGGGTTATCGACAGGAGTGCGTTCAAGGACATCACCCGGGTAGAGTAGGATTGACCCCTCTAGACAACCTATGTCCTATAGCCATTTGGTTCGACGTCTGACTTTAACGTCTCACCTGCCCGACAGCTTTCTAATAAAAATAAGTGTACGTTAAGCCAAGTAACTAGAAATACTCATTTATTAATGTTAAAAACACAATTATTATAATTAATATTTTTTGTAACGTTGGTGCAGTCTTCGAGACATGTCGACGTTGAAATGATTGTCAAGTGAACCAGGTTTTTAGAACTGTTACGCTGGCTTCTCATTTTTTCAACAAGGTTGAGATGGTGCTCTGCATCCAGCTGCAAATAGGGCTTGATGGACCCCGCACTTGAGTGACCGGTCATTTTAATGATTTCCTGATCTTGCACACCCGCCTTTGCAAGATGAGAAACCGGCGAAGAGCGCAGAGAATGATTTGTAATCTTAACTTTCTTCACATCAATCCCAATTTTACTTGCAGCCTCCACAGTCCACTTCGAAAGTTCATTCCTGCCTACTGGGATATTTTTATACCACAATGACTGTCCTGTTTGCCATTTCGAATTTGGTGTTAGAAAAAACCGGTCAATGGTTATCTGAGGCGTCCTCTTGCTCAATAGATTCTTGTAGAGCCTAAAATAATGAAAAATATTATTATTTCGAACATTATTATTTATTTATTAGTGTAACTTACCTCACAGGGCATAAATTGGGATTTTCTGTATTCGTTACTAGCCACTTTGTTTCTGCCAGCCGCTTGTCTCCACCTTGAGCAGTCTTGCTGAAGATAGTATTATATGCTATTCGTCCTGTAGGGGCACTTGTATTCGTGACCTCTTCATGAAAGTGTTGCAAAATACATTTGGATGCTTCTCCGCCCCTCCATGCCAATTCTAGGGCAGCCAGGTAGTAAAATTTTCTTTGTAACCCTATTGGTGTATCTTCATCCCAAAGCTTAACAATTTTTGTGTGTTCCTCTGGAGTAATCGCCGCCGAACTGGTTTTTCTTTTTTCTGGTATTTGCTGCAATTGACGGCGCTTTGAATTTCTGGCATCTCGGGCTAATTTGAAGGTAACATCCTTGAAAGGATCAAACACTGTTCCATAATTTTTGTAATAATTTTCCTGTACTAGCTTTGCCACACTGTTCCACAAGAGCTTAACGACACTTTCCTTGTACTCAGTTCCGTCTTCTTTCCTCATGTTGAAAGCCCAATCAGCCAAAACTGCGGCGATTTTCACTACCGACAAGTTTTCATCCAGTATGTAGTTTTTTTCTTGGCAGAACTTTTCAAATTGCCTCCATATATATTTTTTGGACTTCTTGGTGTTTTCTGGCGTCGTAAAACTCACAATTTTTTCTATATTTAGCACAGATTTATCACCAAAACGTTTTGCCATTTTCGCTTTGGCTTTACAGAAAAAATGATTTGTTTACTTGTTGCTATGTTTAGGCTATGTTGTCAAAGCGACCCACAAATTGTTACTACTAGATTTCAAAAGCAGTTTTAATTTTTTCTCTAGCTTTTTCTTTTTACTTATGCAATAGTCACGCAAAATGCATTTCGTGCTTAGCGACTTGCTTCGATAATACTGACCGGAGACGCACTCTTGCTTGTTGCTTTGGAAAATTTGCACTCCTGCTTCGCAGTCGTGCAAATTTTCGTCGCAACATGCAGTCGTGCATCTCTCCTGTCAGTATTATCGGCAAGTCGCTATGCACTTAATACATTACTGTTGAAAAGTGAAGTTTAAACATTACAAACTTTCTGACCATTGTTAGCAACGACCTTGCCAACTATATTTCATTGTAAACGGGTACATTGAAAAAACCCTATTCAAGCTTTTAGACGATTCTTGCCCTTACTAGAACGATTACACTACTGTCTATGTAAATGGCACTTTAAACAGTCAAAAAGGAAAAGCTAGGTTACGTAGTTATTTTAGAGCAAAAATATTTGAAAAGAGGGCGATAATATTATAGCGAAAGAGTAAACTTTATTATAATAAGTAGACAAAGTTATTTTTTGTAAATTTTTAAATTTTGCATCAAACGCAATCTTCTAAGTTTAGTCTTAAAGGTAAACTTTAATATGGAGCATTAAAATAAAAAATATTGCCATATTTTGAGAAGAAACTTAAAATGTAAATTCTTAACTCATTTTGAGCCCGTCAAATTGAATCTTTGTTACGTAATATTCTTTTTTGTAACTTCCAAGGAACAACTTTTTAGGTTATTACATTTTTAGCGTCAATTTGCACGTTGAAACATTTAAAACAATTTCATTTATTGAACGATGTTACACCTTTCAGAACATTGAGTATTTGACTATACAGAATAGCGTTCTTTCATTAGCTTAGCTCTTTAATAAATTCGAGCTGCAAGAGAAACTGGAAAGCTGTAGCGCGTGGAGCCTTGGAAAGTTCATACCTTCCGAACACCCTGTATATAACTATTAAGGAATGTGTTTGGCTTACAGGATTCTGTACAGTAGTACAGTCGTTAAGAAAATAGTGGAGTCGTTTAGAGAAATTTAACGTTAAAATTTAATATAGTGAATGGTGGTGTTTATTAACTCGTTCAAGATGCAATGACAAATTCTACAAACAACAATTAGTATTTTAATATAATATTCCACAGCCTTTATTTCATTTCAGCGTCGCGCGTCTGAACTTGATTCATATTTGAATATGAATACTTTTTTGGCCTTTCAAGTGTCTTCCTGTAAAAGATAAACTTTTTTAAGTTAAAGCTCGAGAAGCTTTATAAAACCTCTTCGTTTTTCCTTAAATGGAAAAAAAAAATTCCAATAAGATTTTCTGAAAGTGTGCTAAAAGTTTTGGCAACTCTTATTTATTATTAAAATCTCAAATAGCGTAAACCAACCTTAACCGATAAACTATTTAATTTAACCTTCCAATACGAAATGTAATCAATCCTTTTTAGAGCGAAAATTAATCACGTCAAATATTATTAAAAGACAATCAATTTTTTATTTGGGGCGAATTAAAGGATTTAGAATACAAATTGGTCAAAATTGACTAATTGGGCTACTCGCTATTTGGATTTTAGTAAAATATTTGAATTTTAAATATTTATCTTAGCGTTATGTACTTGCGATGGTTAAAAGGGCAATTCGTCTTAAGGAAAAATATGACAAAAAACCTTTCACATTATTAAACCTTTTGAATAAGTTTTCCTATTTTTAAATTCTAATAGAGAAGTTTTGTTAAAGCCTTCCATTGAATTTGAAAGGTTTGCTCCTTTAATTATCACTTCTATTCGAAGTTATGTTTGTCGATGTTCTGGCCGCCCAAAACCAAATTTAGAGAAGCTACAAAAGGTTAAATATTAATTATCTCTTTATAATATCTGATGATGAACCACATAAACCTTCGTAAACATTTTTGGTCAAATTAGAGTCGGTTTAAATTGACGCATTTCACCCACGCAAAAGACATTAATAAATACGTGAAAGGAAGAAGCGTAAAAATTGTGACCAATGCGAGAAGAGGGGAGGGGGTACTTTTTATATTCGTAAAATTGCGGCGATTATAGTGGTACATAGAAATTAAACGCTGGCGGTAAGAACGGAATCAAATCGACTCCATCTTGGTCAGAAAGCGTCGCATAAACGAAGGTTTTGGAAAAGGAGAAAGGACTAGCTGACGGACGAAACCCTCGACCTCACGCGAAAGCTAGGCTCGTCGACTCGGACAAAAAGACTAATTGTCCTCCCCCCCTTAAACATATGCTTTTATGTTTGATTATTCAAGGTCAAACGGCTTAAAATCAAGTTCAGAAATTTTAATAGAGCGATTGATAGTGTTTCCATAAAAGGGGTTTCACAAAAACAAAGTAAGAAAACTAAGAATTAAATTTCTATATTATTATTTCGAACAAACAAACTTGTTTGGTAATTAAGGGACCCTAGTATTTAAATTAGTTTCCCTAATGGGAAATCCAGGTCTGTGCGGGAAGGCCGATTTGTCGAAAAGCCTAGACTTGCTTTAACTCTGGAGCCCGGAGCGCTGTTGTAACGATGTGAATTTTTTATACGATTCTAGATTATAGATTCTAGCTCTGAGCTGGTCCAAATCCGCATCCTTTGTGGTTGTCACCCCACTACCCCTAAATTACGACCCAATATTTCCCCCTTTTTCATTTTCCCTGTTCTTAATTATTAACAAAAATTAACGATTATTAAAATAGACCGACACCTGACCGTTGTCAATCATTTTATCGTCCGACGTCCGACCTTTCTATACAAAATTTAATCATTTCAAGCCAAATTTTGCCCCGATCAAGACGAGACTTATACTAATCGAAAGACCGTTTAAAACGCATTTTTTCTGTCTAACCATTTTCCCCCAAATTCAATTAATTAAATTTTCGTAATTACAATAAATTAGTTATTGAGTGATAGCCCGTTCGCCAATATTATTCCTGCTAGGTTGGTCCCGTCCAGCGCTATGATTGGTTTTTTCCCAGGAAGGGCAAGAATTAATAAATAGCCGTGCGACCGAAGAGTCGGGGAGTCTTGTGTGGAGTTTGGTGTAGAGTCTTCAAGAGTCTTGTCTTAGCTTGTCAGTGACAACCCAACCTACATAGCTTCCGTGTGGTTATGGTTTCGTGGTGGCTCGCAAGAGCCATCGTTGAACATTTTTAGCCATCGTATTCTCTCCCGTGTGGTTATAGTTTTGTGGTGGCTCGCAAGGGCCGTCGTAAAACCTATTTAGTTATCGTGAATGTTTGCTGCTTGTAATTATACAGAGTGTCAAGTGTAACTTAGCCAAGAATGCTAGGATAGGTAGAGGACCGATAGGCAAGTATTTTAGGGATAGGAACCCATGTCCGGAAATGCACCCGTACGGAGCTACGGCCGTTTTTAACTTTACGTTTTATCGTCTGATATGCAGGCAGCATGTCGTGTGTCTAACAATTGTTTGCCGCCTGGCAACTCATCGTTGCCTATGAAATGCATTGAGTGTCAGCTCAGAAACATTGTGTCAATAAAACGTGTGCTGAACAATGAACAGGTTAACCTTTCAGGAGCTCGCCGACGTGCATCTGGCGTATGGGGCTATGAACTGCAACGCACTTGGAGCACAGCGCCACAGGTATGCCTGAGCGACAACAATGTATTTCTTAGACAGTTATTCCTAGGCAGACAGTTATTTTAAAACACGACATGTAGCGTGTACATCGGGTGCAAAACCAAAAGTTAAAAACGGCCGTAGCTCCGTACGGGTGCATTTCTGGACATGGGTTCCTATCTTTAAAATACCTGCCTATCGGTCCTCTACCTACCCTGGTATTCTTGGCCAAGTTACAGTTGACACCCTGTATTGTTAGTTATGCTTTTATTTATGGTGGTAATTTCTTAATAGAATACAATTTCAATTTATGGTATCTGTGTGTATTTATTCCAATGTCGAAGCTACTCCCTTTACCGACTGAGCGGGGCTAAATGGAGAAAAGTTAAGCTACGTCTTGCAAATGGAGCCCAAAGTGGGGTAAGCCCCTAGCCAATTTGCGTCTAATAGATACGTAGCGTTTTTGCTATTTAATTAAACACGCCGCTCTTTTATGGTTGTTTTTTCAAAAGTAAGAATTAGAAATGTATAAATTTCGATTAATTGGGTAGTTAATTTATCAATATTTTATCACATGCCAAAATGACCCCCTTTAGATTTTCCGCTCCGAACAAATATCCGGGTATATGGACCAGCACTACAACATCATTTCGAAGAGTTGCATGCAGGGTGCAGATAGAGCTGATGCTCACCAATTCTCAATGAAGACCAGGCACTCAAAGAAGAAAAACTACCCTTAAATTCTAAGAAAATTCATAGAGAGTATAAAAAGGACAAAACTTTTGCGATTCTTGCGAACTTGGATTTATTATTATGCCTCCACTACGTACAACATATAGCAAAAAATCATAACTGCCCCATTTGATGCAAGGTAACCCCTTTTTTAGGTGACAAACTTACTGAACTTCTAGGGCTAAACAAAAACAAGATTTCAATCGTAGCATATCGTAGGAAGTTTCAAAAACGAACAGTAAATGCTATTAACGTTTTGCTGACTGAGCTTCGTTAGACTAAAAAGTTTTCTTAATGTGAGAGAAGTGGATGAGAAATATTTTTTCAAACGCTCACAATGCAAAAGAAGATGTAGCTTAATTAAGGGTCGTGTTTTAAAATTTTTTTAAATTACACATAACATTTTATTAAGGTTAAATTCATAAAAAACACAATGCAAAGTTTGTTACGAGCAATTTAGTCTTAATTTAATTAATGAATATTATGTTTCTGACTTGATTAATGTTTGTTAAGGAGAGAAAAAAATTAATTAATTTGAACGAAATAATTTGAGGCTCCTTTTTGCTCTTTTTTATATATTATCACGAGGAGCTATCAAAGCGGCAATTGTATGGCACGACTTAAGATCACCTGATACCACATCTGATCCTTTTTTATTAGATTTTTAAAGATTTCCTCTCTTGTAATCTCACGCTCTTGCGAGTTTCCCAAAACTTTTATCTAATTGCTATGTCAACAGAGCCAAAAATTATTTAACAGTCGATTCTTTAACAAGAGTTTTGGGTAAACTTATCGATAGCAGTTGTTTTACAACTCATAAAATAATTTTGAGATTACTATTTAGATTAAAGAAGTTTTCTTATCTTCTGTAAGTAAATCTTGGAGAGGAAAATTAGAAAGACAAAAAGCTTCTACGTCAATACCAACTTTTATATCTCCCATTCCGTTTGGATTTTACGTAACAATAACTATCCAAATTTTTTTTCTTCAAGTGTTTACTTTGGCTTCCACAACGAGTTCAATATAACTTTTCCAATATGCAAATGTTTTCTTTATTTTCAATCTTAACGTCCTTCTATCTGTCTTTAAGTAAATAGAGTGCACTTTAGCAATAGAAATTCGTAATTGCTACACCTAAAATATTTATTTAAATTTACATAAATGCTCTAGCGAGTAACAATCGAAACAATTTCAATCAAAGAATTTGCTCATTTACACGAAGCGATGGACTTTCAAAAAGCTTAAAGTGAAAGGTGGCATTCATTACTCTCTCGATTCAAGTGCACGTCTGGGTTTTTGAACAAATTGCGGGGCGCTAGGCTCTAAGGAACTCGACTCATTTTGAGACTGTAGAGAGTATTATTTGTGAAGTGACAGATACCGAGATTTCAAATTTGTCTTGGGCTTTCTAACTTTGTAGATTTTCAGGTTGCAAAGTACGTATTCATTCGAATACTCTTTCATTAACTTTACACAAAAGCTTCATTTATTTCGGGTAAATACGAAAAATTATAATCTTCTCCCTTCCCACCTCGAGGGCTTTTAACCTTTTAACCGTAAAATTGTCGGCCCGCTACTTTTCTGCAGTAGGTAGATACGTCAAATTTTTATCACATATTATGTAAATTAATTGAATTTGGGCGGTGATCACTACAGTCATTGTCAAACTGTCTTCAAACGTTGCTTGTCACAACTTTTAATAAAAGTGCTTTTATCATCGCACAAAAGCAAATAAAAAAGCGATTATTTAGTTTTGACATTGATGTGATGAAGAGCTTTTTTGAGTGGAATGAAATTTTGTTATCTTTGGACCAGTTTTTCCAAACAAATTAAATTCTTGTTTTTCTTTGGTTTTATTTATTGCGCCATTTGCCACTTTTACCTCGCACCTTCATTTGGTAATTATTCAAATTAATTTTTACACATTTCCACGCGCCTACTCGAATTATATAAAAAAAACGCCTTCTATTTGTACCTATAAAACTTTATTGGCTGTAAAGTTTATTCTCTAGGACTACTAAAAGCTTAGACAAGAGTTATTAATCTTTTCAACTCTCGTGCCTTACATAATCTACTAGAATTTGGCCTCATTTCAATTCTTATCAGCTTCGGCACTAAACCTTTCATTCAATCAAAATCACCCTTCATTCAGTGTGTGCTTTTCTAGGCTATTCTTTATAAGATGTGTCTTATCATAAGCGCATCATATTTATTAAACGCTTTCGAAAACAAATTTCGTGTCGGAAAGTTTAAATTCCTTTCATGACAAATTAGCATAAATTTGAGCTTGCGAAATAATTGTGTGTCCAATAAAATTATGTTAGAGACAAGTGAATGAAACAAGCACGCATTTGGGTTATTATATGCTTTGAAAAGTTTCGAAATAGAAATAGTAATTATAAAGTAAGATACGGGCTCTACTAACTTCTCATAAGGCGCACATTTTATACGAATTAAATACCAAACTTTGAGTGTATTAGGTTGGTGCATAATTACTCTAGATTTTTTTTGAAACTATGCTACAAACATAACCACAAAAATAAACTGAAAACACAATGCAATTTTCATTTGGGGGTGTAGTCGCCCCCAATTTCAATTACTGATTGCCATTTGCTTGGAAGGCAGTCGATTCCACGAGTGAGGAAGCTCTGGGGTTTTGACACTCTGAACCAACTTCTCAAAATTATTATGGACTTTGCCAACCTGCCAATTTGTCAACAAGCGGTTGGAGTGGTAGTTTGTGGGGCCTCAGTGGGACAGTAGGGCGGATGAGGCAGTAAATCTCATCTCTTTCTAGCGACGGATTCCATCATTCGGCGTTTGATATGAGGGCGAGCATTGTAGGGGTGATTTAGTTCTTTTGCATGGGCTGAAGGGCAGTATAAAGGCGATCCAGCTGGTTCTGGTACACGTCGCTGTTGATGTTGTACTGCCTGTGGCAATTTCTGTCCGAGATTTGCCACTCCTGGCGTTCATCATTGTCATTCCAGCAGTAGTAGCAGCTGTTGGAAGCGTATTCCAGCGTATGATTCTGCTCCAATCTCACCAGACACACCACATAGCCTTCTTGCGGTGCTCAACCTTTGGAATACACTTAGTAGAAGTTTGGTCGGCTGACAAGCAAACTTTCTTTCTTTTCACTTTTTGTTGAGAAGCCAAGTTTCATCTTCTGCGACGAGTTTAATGAGAAACGGATTTTGCCGATTTTGCAAATCAAAAAAATATGGACTCTAACAGCTTCGCTGTTGCCTGAGAGCTCGTGCGGAACCCATTCTGTCAATTTCCACACATTTCCAAAAAATAAAAAATAAATTCATTGATATAATCGTAACAAAAAAAATACTCTTCTGGAGAAAAAAAACTTTTCTCCCAGGAAAAAAATCTTCCGCAAGGCTGGGGCGAAACGAACACGGGGATAGGGTTAGCAGAAACTGCGGAAGTTTAGATTCCACAGCGGCTAAAAAAAACCACTGCGAAACGCTACCACGAAAAACTTAAACAATCAAGTGCGGAAGCTTGGATTCCACAACGGCTCGATAAAAACCACTGCGGAAAACTACCACAAGTGATTGTAAGGGAAGGGATGTCACTGAGGGGTAAGAAAAATTAATGGAAAATTTTGTGACACAAGGGACGCGGGAGCCTGATCAGTTAATACGGAACTCTCTTCTCCAGAATCTCGCACCTCTATTTATAACTTCACCACCACTGTACACGCGCACCAATCAGAGCGAACCCCGTGATGGCGGTACCAGTGGGGATTTCGAAGTTATCTAAATAGAGATGCAAGGGAAAATTCCTAGGGAGATCAAAATTTGGGAAAACTAATATTGGGACGAGAAGCGCTCTTAAATGGGGACCACGTGAATATAAATTTTAAAATTAAGGAGCAATAATTAAGAGCGGAAAATAATTAAATAAATGACAAAAGATTAAAGACTAATGACTAAAAAATTAACAGGGAGTGATGACGCAAAAAATTACAAGGGCTGTTCAAAATTCAAAAAGGAGGAGAACTGAATTCGAAAACAAGAAAAATCTCAGTGACTATCGGACTACCCCAGAGATAGCGTATAAACGGTGCTGATTTTGGTAGTTCGGGGCCAGAATCTCAGGATTCATAACTACTCCAAACCATCCCAAAATCCACATCGTTACAAAACCACTCTCGACACGCCCCTTCACTTGTAGTTTCTTTGCCGAAAAGATCGTCGAGGCTCGGCAGCTTTCCATCCTTTAGCCCGAAGCGCTGATCTAACTCCAGTTTATATAAAGCCGCAGAGCTCATTTCCGATGATAATCTCAAAGTGGTACAGCATAATGTTGCGTGTATCAGTATGGTTTTCGATACGCATTGGGGGGGGGGGGGGACGCCTATTTCTAGGAGAGATAGAGAAACACCATCTATAGTGGTGTCTATCAATTTTTTAAAACAAAATTCTAATTAAAAATCGGAAGGGGTGCAAATACACCTCCTAACATGTCTCAAATGATAAGAAATGTGACAGAGTCGATACAGATTCAGTTTACACCCGGTATATTTTAGTAATTAATTAAAATGCCACCTTCGTAGTTCTATTTCAATTAGGTCAAGAGAATGTTTTTCTTACCTACCCCTTATAATAATCATAAATTTATATTTAATTAAGTTCGTTTGAAAATGGAATACTAATTAACGTAAATTAGTTTACTGGAAACAAAAAATTGTTTCTTTAAAAAAGAAGAAAATATTTTATTTTACGTTTAACTTTTATAATTTAACTCATATAATTATGAGGTATTTAATAAACAAAAAGAGCAAAAATGGAAACAAATTTAAATTGAAAAAAATTGCCAGGCATTACTCACGCCATTATCCTAAATGAGAATAATTTTCCCTTCTGAAATATTCAGTTGTATTTTGCTTATAAGATAAGTACCTCTGCGATTTTCCTTTTGGAAATCTCGCAAGTCGCAAGCAACTTGTGTCTGATATTAGGACATAATCGGCGCAAATTTGAAAGAAATGTTAGAGAGATAAAATTTATTAAATATAAACAATTTGCACAAAAGGTAGCATTAAATTTGTAACAAAATTTCCCCCTACTTTTTCCGTTTAAACTTTGAGTTGTGTACTACCTCACAACTAACTTCTCTGCAAAAAAAATTCAAACTGAACCTTTAGTCTTTTGTGAGAACCGGCTTTGTTGTAAAATTAAATTTTTTTCCAATTAGAAAAATTGTACAAGGCTTAACGCATGTAACGCCACCTTTAAATTATGTCTAATTGTGTTTTGTGTTAAAACGAATAATTAGAATTTTCGCATTTGCGTTACCTTTGATGCTTAAAAGTTTTCAAAATATACGTTTAGTAGCAGTGTCAACAATTTTTATTTTATTTCACAACTTTATCGCTTAATTTTAACAACGTTAATTTGTTCTTTTTAGCCATAATTTGCTTACCTACCCTATAGCACTGGCCAGTGTATATTTATGCGAAGAGCATAAATATTTAATCGTGTTCAATCTTGGGCGATTATACAAGTTTTACTCAAAGGTGGCCGGTATGTTAAAGCGATTTTTTTACGTTACGAAAGCGCTCTTCATTAACTTATTCTGTTGAATGCGTAAGTTAAATAATTTTTGCCTAAAATTTGCTTGTAATCGCAATTTTGACGAGTTATTAAATTAAACTGTTTCGGCTGATAAGTGCGGCTTAATTATTATTAATTATCTTACGTCTTTCAACATAATAATTCATATTTATCATTAATCTTGAATGTATGCAAAGGCCACAATCTGACAAGTAAAATATTAGTTTAGCAAGCTTCTTGCGCATAGTTTTTTGAACGAGAAGATTTTTTGGAAAAGCTTTAATTATAAATTTAGGATTAATTTCGTGATTTGTTAAGATCGTCCCTTTTTTATGAACGATTCAAACTTTTATGGAAAGGAAAGGTTACTGATTCCACGAGAAGAATTTTTACAACATTTTTGGTTGATTTATTAATGTAATCACAGGAACGAATCTTTGGGTAGTAGAAAAAAAATTTATTGTTTTACAGCAACAATAAAAAAATTTTTTACGTAGAGTTCTCCGGCTGATTATAATTTAAATTAAATGCTAGCTCATAATGACTTTGTTTACTAGGCAAATAAGAGGCTGCATTGATGTCTAGTATAACTAAAAAATCATCGTGCGCAACCAAAAAAGTTTTTCCGTAAAGCTTGCCGAAAAGCTCTGCCACTTTGCCAATTTAACGAATACCGTATCTATAATAATAAACCCTGTTGTGATAGTAGCTGATGCTCTATTATTTATCTCTTTGTTTTGTATATAATAATTGTTGGTATTTTGAAATTTATTAACTGTTGTAAAAAACTGAAAGATTATAAATGATTGTTTAGCATGCGAACTTAGGTCGGAAATTAATATTACAATAAAAGTATATTTTTCAGTTTTTCTTAGCATCATTTGCATGGAAAATATTGTTATTTGAATTTCAAACAGAGGAATTTATTACTTATATTAGCAAACATGAAAGATTAATACTTTCTTCACTTCCTCACGACGATATTTTATTTAAAGGACGTTTCTATTTTATAATTTATAAGGATTTTTTTATAGACGTCCTTCTTTATGAAGTTGCATTATATTAATATTAATACAGTTTCTTGTTCAACATCTTAATTTTAGATAAGTCCCTCGACGTTATGGAAACGAAGTTGTTAAATTAGCTGCGAATTTTTCTCGTAGCACGAGCACGAATAAAAATCCCACGAGCTATCTCTTCCAACCTTATTATAACTAATGCAACTTATGAGGATGGAGAATGACCTAATTTATAGAATTCTAATAAATACCGAGCGATCAATACTAAATGAATTTTGCAATGTACGGAGTATGGACTGTTTGGAGTAATTATGTTGTAACTAACGCACGAGCATTGTTTAAGCCGTTAAATATGCATTTAAGTTTTATGCCCTTCATTCCTGTTGATATAGCAACAATAAACAGTGTTGGTGTATCGGCTGTCGTTGCCCTAATTATTTGCCACCTACAAGGGCTTTCCGCCTTCCGCTTTTTAAATTGGAACAAGCTATTAAGCTCTCGTAAAAGCTTTCAGCTTAAACAATAATAATTTCGTTAGTATTCCAATCGCCAAAGGCAAGGGTGTGAACTGGAATAATAAATCCTAAACTTATACAGAAAATTTAGGTGAAAGTACGTGTATATAAGTGGCGATAACAAATCTTCAAATCTTTACGCTCATATTTTCGAGCGCACCGACGAACAAACATTGGCAAAATTATAAAAAATAAATCTTTATGTTCACATTTTTTTTTAAACACGTTTCCCTAAAGCATCTCCAGCATAATTTGTGAGTAATAATTTCACATAATTCAAGTAATCGTGTAAGTGACAACCCTTATATCTTAGATCTGTTGCACAGAAGATCTTTAATCTGCTGTTCAGGTAGACCAAAGCAGTATCTCTTTAAGTTTCTGTGGTTGGTTTGACTCTCGTTGTTTTCCTTCGAGAAGAGTAATTAAAAATACGATTCCGTACCTACCTATTAGAAACGTTCCTAATAAACCCAGTTACGTATATTATACGTATATACAATTTTCAGATATCTAACGCTACTAATTAGGATATTTATTTAATTTCGGTTAAAAACGGAGCTTCAAATATCCAAAAAATCGCCACGATTTTACTTTTTCGTCAGTTTTTGTCAATTTAATTCCGAAGAACTAATTTTTCGGCAAAGGCCCGTGTATACTTTTTTAACATAAACTAAATTTGCTGCAATTTTAGACCAGAATGGCATCTGCAGACCCAATGGTGTTTGAGATACAGCTGTAATGAATTCATTATATCTATCTAAGTTTTAAAGAAATTGTTCGAAAGTTGGCCCTCCAGTCTCTAAACTAATTTGCGCCCCGCAGACTAACATGTTGCCCTGAACTCGCTGTAGCTGTTGCATGTTAACTGTTTCATCGGCATTTTGAATCCTTTCAAGTAGATCCTGTAGATTTTGAACTGGAGTGCAATATACTAACGCCTTTATGTGACCCCAAAAGAAAACGTCCGGCGGTGTGATGTCTGGGGACCTTGGTGGCCAACTTACTGGCCCATTGCGACCTATCCATCTTTCTGGAAAATCTCTATCCAACCACGCTCTCACTGGACCAGCAAAATGTGCAGGAGCACCGTGTAACTGCATCCACATACCTTGAATAACCGCAAGAGGGACATCATCGAGGCACCAGCCAATCATAGAAGCGCGTCTCTTCCACGTGGCCTAGCTATTTGAAATTTAAACAAAGAGCTGACAAAATAGTTGCTTTGATTTTATTTCTTCATTTTGGATTTCGGTAGTACTATTTGAATCTTATTGTTTAAGTTTAAGGAAAAAAAATAATTTTTACTAAAGTCTTTGTAAATGGTTTTTACGCCACGTTGCCCACTTGTCTAGTTCTAGATCAACAAATTACACCACCAATCTGCACTAAGTTCTATGTAAATGGGGCTTAAAGAGTCCTTTATAATATTTGTATATTTTCGTTTTGCGAAAACAATTTTTGGAACAATTAAAAACTTTTTTTTCTAAAGCTTAAAAATATATAATTATTTTCCCTCTTGGGCGTCCATCCGAGGACATACTTACCTACTGCACACAACGGAAAGATTAAATACCTTTTGATTAAAATAAACAAAGTAATTAATGTTTTTATCGTTTAATAATAATAAATACTTAATATAAGTATTCAAACAATTTACAGCGAAAAATATTATTCAAAAAATTTACAGAACAAAAGATGCAAGACTACAAGTAGGCATTTTATGAGTTCTTAAGCATTGGTTGAGCACAACTAACTTCCTTAAGTTGGGCTTCCGCTGTTCCGAACGGCCGTTGTTCAAAAACCTCGCGAAATTCAAACGCATTTCAGATAACTTTTGGCCAACTGCTTGTTCTCGAATCGAAAGCAAATTAATCTTGGCCTGGACGTTATTCGCGTAATCGACTTCAGACTGTACGAATTCAAATGTTTCCTCGTCTCCTTCCCAACCACTATATTCAGTTATTAGAAAATCTAAAAGGAAGGCTGGCAGCGGCACTGCCTGATTCGTGAGTTTGTTTTTTTCGGCTGATATGCTATCAATTTCGGCTTCTAGTTTGCGTATTTCATCTTTGTAACACCTAAACTGTACTCGTCTTTCAATGGCTGATTGCAATTTTATAATCACTTGAGAAATTTTAGAATACACAAAAATGTTTTTTCTACACCAACTTTCCACCATTTTTACGGCCATTGGAGTGTACTCACTTCTACGAGTACAAATATCGAATACATCTTCGATAATTATAAGGAATTCTTCGGCAAACTCAGATCGGCTGTTCCGGTTTTTGATATCGAGCGTCAAGACCACATCGATCAGTTTAATCAAATTCCACTTTTCGGCCAACGTCTCGGCCTTTACGAAACTATCTCGCCAACATCGAACCAACTTTCGCGATTGTCGATGTTTAAACGCAATCCACAGACCCACGTTCTTTAATCTAATTTTAGTCACGTTTTGTAAAGTTGCAATCTTGGATTGGAATTTTTTCGATTGGAGATCCATTTTTAAAAATTCACGACGTCCTTACGGCACCAGTTTATGCAAATGACTAATTTTAGGTAAAAAAATTTGCTTAAATTTTTCTTAGGGGTCGCTAAAAGATTAATAGTGAAAGGGTAAGTTTTCTCGCAACTAACGGTATACTTTTTGTTTGTGCTTTTACTGCTTTGACTATTTTGAGAAAATAAACACTCTTCACCTTGGTAATTCTTTTTAAAAGTGAAAGGAATATTATTATTGTTTCTCTACCTGACCTAAGTACCTGTCATTTTTTTGTAAAAACTGTAAAATGCTTATAAAGTACAAGTGCCATTGTGCATTCTAAAGTGATTGTCATTTTACTTCAAGGGGGTGTGACCCAAAAATTAAAGTTATAGTACGAAAAATTCTAAGAACAAATTTCAATATTGCACATTACTGAGACAAACCGTTTTGAAGATATAACGTTTTTAAGTATACTGTGACGTCATACCGACATCGGCCGTCGGCGTACTTAGTCGTATTCACAACACATTAGTAGCGAAAGACAGTTTGTTGATTTCTATTTCGTTTTTATTTTTCTAGTTAGTACCTAGGTGTAAAATAACATTACAATTTAATACAATTGTGATACGACCAAATACGACTAGGTACGCTGACGCCCGATGTCGGTATGACGTCACAGGCAGCTTCAGTAAAACTTCTAACGCCTATATCTCTATTAATATTTGGATTTTAGATGTGCGGTTTTAAGAACTGTTCTTAGATATTTTGTTTACATATATCCGTGAAAAATGTTATTTTTAGGTCACGCCCCTTTTAATAATCGATGACAGATAAAAGTATAGGTAGTGACATAAGAAAAGTGTAGGTAGTGGGTTATAAATTATCTGTAATTAAGTTTTAAAACATCGTTGGCACATACTTTTGTAAACAGTTTGATACAGAAATTTCGATTTTCAAAATTAATAGTACTGGCTAATGAGGTATTTTGAGCATTTTTTTAATTACCCAATCATTTAAAAATGATGAAAAGTTTCAAAATTCATCAGATTTCAGAATTGAGTTTCCAACTTAACTTCTTCATTCCTCAATAAATTAGCGACTAAGAATTTTTTTTGCATTTCTTCTTTACTGCAATCAGTATGACCTACAAAGTACTGGAGAGCTTATCCGCCATTTTGGACTCGCTCTGTATTACACGCACTTAAAATCTGTTTATTTTAAGTAACATTTAGACGTTACCTAAATATACGTATATTTTTTTAATTTAATATGCTTTGTTGCAAAAACGTATAAGAACTGTAAGTTTAACTACCTTTTTGGTAATAAGGCATATCTTAAATTTCCGTATATTACTCGTTATTTTACTACGTTTATTTTGCGACAAAGGACTTACGTACAGTTAACGTAAAAATGGTTACGTTACGAGATACGGATATTACACCACGTAGACGTATTTTTTACGAATAATAAACGTAGCTGTGTTTATTGGGTTTGTAATAGATTTCCTGAGGTGACAAAACTTAACAATTAAATTAAAAGTACATATTTTATTAAATTTTATTAAAAATGTTTTGTTTTTCAATGTAAAGCACTTTTAACGGAAATTCGAGGCCCCAGGCGCAACTTCATTATGCGGCCCCAAAAGGTCAGACCGGATTTGTTTCAAATGTTTTTTCAGTGCATACTTAAATTTACAATTTTTAATAAATTAATATTTCTGTAAAACTCCACAAAATTCTTCATTTCTAGAATTATTTTGTTTTGGGCTAATTTTGTTATACTACCTACCGATCTTTTTTTATCTATTTATTACAACTGCATCTGATAACGGACGTAAACGTTGCATTAAAACGAAATTAACATTAAATTTATTTGTAATTTAAATGCCAAGACAAATGCAATAGTACCGTGTTCTATGTTCACTCGAGATATTTATGTGGCATTACTAGCAGACGTTATGTGCCTTTTGGATAATAATACTATCAAAATACGCTTTGCAATGCTTAAATATAGCAATTTGAACGTATTCAATCTTGAGATACTAGTTCCTGTTCAACATTTTCAGTACATCCCTTTTGTTACATGCACAATACACCGAAAGCTCCCATTATTGAATAATTATAAAAATATCGAAAGCTCCGAGATGAAGGAGTGCTCTCAATTGAGCTGAAATTTCCCCAGCATCAGGTTAGTAGTAAATTCGATTCGGAATTAATTATTATGTCTATGTTTCCCCAAAACGAAACAAACCGCAAGCCAAAAAGTTTTAATTGATGGCTTAAATAACTAAAATTCAATATTACATATAAACGTAAATTGAACCAAAAACTACATTACGGTATTCGTATTATACGATCAACAATTTAATGCTTGCAAATATGAAACTTGCACGCGATACCCGAGGCTTTAACATCTCCCGAACTTTACCTGAATTAACTTGAAATAGATATTGTAATGAGTGCAGTTTTCCAACAACTATTTTATATTACAAAACATCCGGCAATAAAAGCAGCTGGTGTCGAAGTAGTAACAAGTAACAAGAGCTGAATATTAAATATTATAAGTGGACAAAACATCTTGTATACATTATCAACACTCTCGCAACTAATATCGACTACTACCCTTTAGTGTTCACTTTTGCGTATTTCCAAACCCAATAATAAGCGTCCGACAACGAATGAAAATCACCAAACCGCAGTTGCAATCAGCATATGAACAACATGCTCACCAGTTTGTTGTTAATTTGACTTTGTATAGGACTCTATTTGTTGATGGAGTTAATTTAATACTACTATATAGCTAAAATCTATTCGTTACTCACCCGGCTCAACCGTGATGTCTATCCAAGCAAAAGTCGAGTATTTACGTAAACCATATCAAAACAAACGAGGGCGGCGGTTTTATGCTAAATTTTATTAAAGCGACTCAAAGCTGGCGTTGATTTAATTTTATGAGGTAATTTCGATATTGTTTAGTTTTAAATCGTGCAAATTATGCAAGACTATCGCTCGAAATATCCGAAATCCGAGAGGGAAGTTTATCGGAACGTATTGGAGAAAGGGCGAGGATTAACGTATCTTTCTGACTCAAAATGCGTCAATCTTTTATTATTGAGTTTGAACGTAAAGTTAAATTCGAAAATTTCAAAAATTTTGTAAAGAAAAAGATTCAATCGTATTTTACGGCTTCCTCTTGGCCGCTTTCAGTTCTTAAATTGCGTATAAATTTTAATACACCCTGTACCTACAGGTAATTCTGTTTCGTTATATCGAAATTTCTTACGACTCATTAATTTTCGTCATCAAAAGATGTCATTACGCTCTAAGATTTAAGAAAAATTTAAACTTATTTTTAATCTTTCCTACCTCCATTACATTATCTCTTCGCATTATTTTGCATCATTATTAACAGGCGTTCTGGTCATGACGCAAGTAAATGGTATCTATCCATTGTTTGTCGTATAACCTGCAAAAGATAAAAGAAAATTTTAGTATAAAGACATTATAAGGCGAGTTGTAATCAAAAAGTATGACATTAGACATTTTTTTATTATCTATTTGGAGAGAGTGCATTTGAAAACGATTAAAGTAAAGCTTGAAACGAAGTCTGTCACGTCTGCCCGCCTGCAAGCGTGTAATTACGTTTTGCTCAGTGCCGGTTTTACACTATTATAATCATAGAATAACGAATTGTCTAACGACCCCACAATAATTAATTATGAGACTTTATATACCTAATCCAAATATGAGCCAATTACTGAAAGAGTAAACTATCGGCTTAAGATCTTAAGCCGATGGTTGAGATCTATACTTTTTACAGAAAAATAAAAATTTTGGCATATAGAGAAGTTTTCGGGATTAGACTTTCATTTTCATGAAATGAAAACGTAGTGGATACTGGTTGAACATTATGAGTTAGAAATAAAATGAAATAGCGCCACATGCGAAAATTTTTGTTTGTTTTAAAGGTCAAACGGTTTTAAATGGAGTACAGAAATTTTAGTAGCGATTGATAGTGTTTCCAAAAAAGATGTTTAACAAAAAATAAGTAGAAAAATTCAGAATTACATAGCTATATTATTTCAAATAACAACAAATATTGTTGAGGCTCAAAACAGGTGCCCCTCTTACACCCCTCCCCCTCCAGAATCTTAAAAACCGTCTAAATTGCGTTGTTAAATTGTTATGGATCCTAGCTGCACGTCTCGTCATCTGTAGTGCCTCGGGGATCTAACATAGTCCCTCTGCTACTCTAAGATTTAAAGAGTGTTTTTTTAGAAGATGGATTTTTAAGTTGGCGACACTATTTGTAGTTACAGTCAATTTGGCAAGTGACAGCCGATTTGTGCTCAATACGTTTTGCTATTTCACCATGAAACAATAAACTTACGCCAGACCAACGCTTGCAAATTGTGCAAATTTATTTCAAAATGGTAATTCAGTTCGCAAAATTTAGCCTGCGCTACGTCCATTTTAAAGTCGGCATAATCGTTTATCGGAGGAAGTTATTCGAATAACCATGAATCGCAGAGACGTTGTACAGTGCACGTCGAACGTGCGTTGTCAACGTTGTCGAACGTTGTCACTGCTGTTGAGCGTAGTGTTGAGAAGGGTCCGAATAAGTCTGTTCGTCACTGTGCGTAGCAATTAGATTATGCGGAAAGATCTTGATTTACGAGCTTACAAGATCCAGCCCGTGCAAGAACTGAAGCCGAGTGACCATTTGCGTCGTACGTTCGGTACATGGGCCGAAAACTAGATTGTTCTTGATCCTCATTTTCACCGAAAAGTTTTGTTCCGCAATGAAGCTCATGGCCGAATGGCTACGTGAATAAACAAAATTATCAGATTTGGAGTGCATAAAATCCAAAAGCCTGTATTGAGGCATTGAGACGCCGTTACATCCACAAAAACTCACGGTTTGGTGTGTTTTATGGGGTGGTGGAATCATTGGCCCATATTTTTGCAAAGACAAAGCTGACCAGAAAGTTACAGTCAATGGAGAGCGCCGTAGATCAATGTTTACTAATTTTTTTGTTCCTCAGTTAACTGACATTAATGTGGAAACGCTTTGGTTCCAACAAGACGGCGCCACATCCCACACGGCACGTGGCACAATTGATCTATTGCGGGAAACATTTTCGAACCTTATAATTTCGCGTAATGGGCCTGTGAATTGGCCCCCTCGTTCGTGTGATCTCACACCCCTGGATTATTTTTTGTGGGGATCTGTGAAGTCGCGAGTCCACCTCGATAAACGACAGACGTTGGACCATTTGGAAGCCAATATTCGCTGCATGATTGCCGATTTACGCTCTCAGTTACTCGAAAAAGTGGTCGACAATTGGACTTCCAGATTGCGTTTTCTTCGAGCCAGCCGCGAGGCCCATATGCCTGAGATCATAATATTGAAACATTAATGGCATAACCTTATCTTTCAAATAAGATCAATACCATGACCGTTAGCATGACTTTATTGTATTTTAAAGTTCAAACCTCTAAGAAACGCCCTTTATGAGTATCCTCTTTGGAGATTTTGAGATAATTTAAACTTTTGAAGGTTCTTTACTTTCGACATTAAGTTAATGGAAGGTCGTTGTGGTGTGAACAGAAAAGGCTCGAGCTTTATATCCATAAATGTTGTATTTTGCATTTGATGCCCATTCTTCTTCGAGTTCCCTCTTTTCTAGAAAAAATGGCTGATGCCCATCTTCATTATGCGACTGATAGAAGAATCTATTGTAATTATTATTTTATTTTTGCGGTTCTGAGGCTGGTCCCAGTGAGTCCTTGCATCGCGATTTCTCGGATCTATTGTGCGTCTCGGATGTTGTCTTCCTTTATGCGAGTTCTGTGCTTTTGATAAAGTCCAGAATTTTTTCTATTAATAGTTTTGGCAGTTCTCTTTGGAGCATCTTCTTCTTTCCAAAAATATTGTGACGATCTCTTGTGAAAGCCTTACAGTTTCTTCTTCCTCTGCACATTCTCTACATATTGAGTCTTGTTCTAGTCCCATCGTATACAGATGCTTTTTAAGCTGGCAATGGCCGTTTATTATTTCCATTGCCAGTCGTGATTTTCCTCTGCTCATTATGAGTAGAGAGCACGTTTTTTGTCAGAGAACAATAGGAGAATATGTTCCTGTCCAGGAGTTTCCTTCCAGTGTTTAATATGCCACTTCACCAGAAGTGACTTTATTTCTCTCTTTGCTATTTTATAGGGAATGCCAAAGGCCGGTTCTGATCCGATGAGTCTTATTTTTCTGTTCTCTTTAGCCAGGCCGTCCGCTTTTTCGTACCGGGTTCACAATACCTCACAGGTGTTGAGCGCTTGGTTGTGAGATGCTACAAAGATTCTTTGGTTGTGATAACTTTGATCTAACAGTATTTGAATTAACGCCATAAATTTCTGCTTGGAAGACGGTTGCGTGTTCCCCCAGACTTAAGCTTACCCCTTTCCTCAGGTTGCCGTCCCCGATGATTCCAGCTCCTGTGCCTGTTGGGTTTTCGAGCCATCTGTGTAGAACACAAGTCCATGTATTTTGACTGCCTTGCATTCCCATTCTTTCCTTGTCGGAATGTTAATTACATACATTTTTTCGATGGTATATGCTCTGACACCATACTGTCCTGAGGCATGTCCTTGCAGATTTCTTCCTGCGGAGGAGTGAATTTTTAATCTGCAAGCTTTATATCAATAAATGTTATATTTTAGCCTTGCGACCCATTCTTCTTCAAGTGCTTTCTCTTCTTGAAAATTGGCCAAGGGCCATCTTCGTGATGCGACTGATGGACTGCCCTAAAGAATTCTATTGTTATGCAAATGTACCACTTAATTTGAGTTTATTTACCATTACTCTATTTTTTGTTGTAAATATCATTCTTTACATAAATCAAGTTTTCTACTTTTTTGTCAACCCATTTTACCCTAAAATTATGTCATTAAATTACAATTTTTGTTTTTTTGTGGACGTTTTATTACTGTAATTATACAAAGTAGGTACTAAAAATGATTAATTTAGATGAAAAAATACAAACAAACGTCGCTATAATATAGATGTGCGTGAAACAATGGACGAGCTTATACTGGATATCTACTATCTACATCTACCTTATACAGGTTATCCAAACTGGCAAACTTGTGTATTAGCGGAGCACTCGTCAAGTTGCCAAAATTTATACTAAATAGTGTTTTTATTATCTTATTAATCGCAACTAGAAGAAAATGGGTTGTTCTAGAGCTAGAGCATTTCAATACGAAATATTTTATTAAGTTACCGCGAAAATAAGATTATGATGGGTTCGACCCAAACATAGAAACTTGACAAGAAAAATGCGTCTTACAAAAAATGCATAATTTGATAAATATTGACACTCGTCCGTGTTCGTTTTATAGCTTCACTGTGACAACGAAAGATTTCCAAAGATGCCAACTTTGATTTAGATATAGATAATGTTAAATAAGAGTTGAATCTGACATAAATTGTCAATTATAATGGTCACATATCACATTATGTAGAAGATGTTGCGAATGATACAGTTTATTTTGATACATTTGTGACATTAAGTAAAACGAAAAGCTCTTTGGTAACACCCAACCTATTTCTGCTATAAAATGATTTATTTCGTGGAGAACTTTAAACTTGTACCTTGGTCTACCAATCAATCTCTATTACTTAAAAATAAGATTAACGTGACAGAAAATTCTTTAATTTTGATGGATTAATCTTCAAAGCTCGAGTGCTTGCTTGTTTCGCATTAATATTTTGAAATGGTAGCCCATTTGTGTTATAAATTTATTAATTAATCAACATTTAAATAATAATAATGTAAAGTAAAATTTATCATTCGAAATAATACTTAAAAGCAAATAGGTTCGGTTTTAGTTCTTAATACCTGTTGGTATCTCTCAAAGACGGTAAAGTAACCAAAACCTACTAAAATAACCCGGAAGCTTAACACAGGAAGCACTAAGATTTACATAGTAATACCTACTTATTAAGGCAACTCTAAAAGGAAAATATTTATTTAGTCGTCAGTTACATTCGAAATATTTAATACGAGGGCCGAAAATGCAATTTTCGTCACATTACGCACAAACCATCGTGGAATTATCAGATAAAAGCTTTGCTTATCCATGCGGGAAAGTTAATTTTAACATTAACCCCGTTTTCAAATTAATTTCAATGTTTAAATTTTTTAAGTATCTGGAAGAAGCAATAAATCTAGAAAAATCAAAAAATACAAATTTATTAGATTTGTAGAAAAAGAAAATCAAATCATCGATTTTCTTAAGATGTAAAATTTTATGCCGCTCGAACGATAAAAATTTTGTTTTTATTTTTCCAAATGTTCGGTCTATACACAACCAGGGCGAATTTAACCGTCTCTGTCGTATTTAAATTTTACGCTCTTAAACCCTTTAAACGTTAAACAATACGCCAATTTGTTAAATTGAAAGGATTGCATAAAGATTCGGAGTTAAAGGAAAAAAGATCAAAGAATCGCCTCAAATCAGTTTAAGTGAGATGAAATAAATTCAATTTTTGCACAAAGCTAAGAATTTCCTGCGATTTTCTACATTTTAGTGACAAATTGTTTCTTTAGCGATTCGAGTTGATAAAAAAAGAAGCTGTTAGGTACACATGGCGCTCCTTGGGAAAATTAGTAATTCAGTTATCGATTTAGTTTAAAGAAGGATGTCTTAATAAGCCAATTTGAATTTAATGGTTAATTAATTGACTAACATGGAGGTTCGTTCGCAAATAAACGAGTGGTTTCTGTTCAATAATGTGGTTTTCTATCATTGTTTGGGGTGAGTGCTCATAACACTCATGTTCAGACATATCAAGTTACGTGCAGTACGTTTATGGTTTGAAAATTGTCGAATTGTCGTCACGTTCGATATTAAAATTCGAGTATCAAAATAGCGCAATAATTGCGCCGCAATTAAGCATATGGTTCGTCGCCATCGATGGAGCCACGAAGTGAGAAGTGATAATTACTTTTTGCGATTCATTCGGTTCATTTTAAACCAATCAATTACTATTTTAATTTTGAATACAAATAATTAATTGGCAACTGTTTGTTCTGTTTATTACGTGACATTTTTAAAGTACAGCTCATCACATGAGTCGATTGTAAAGTCCCCTACACACGACCTGATTTGGTCAGGCGGTCGAGCCAATTTGGTCAATCAGGTCATGTGTAGGCTTGTCGTCTGACATTTATTGTGTTGGGTCGTCGGGAGTTGTCAGATGGCCCGTCCACCTGACTACCCAACCGCCTGACCAAATTAGGTCGTGTGGAGCGTTGTCAGACGATTTAGCGTGTAGGCAACACCTGATTTGGTCGGACCGACTGTCACGCCGACCGCGTCAGGTCGTCTGTAGGGGACTTTGTTGGGTCATGTGTAGGCAACACCTGATTTGGTCGAACCGACTGTCGGGGCAACCGCGCCAGGTTATCTGTAGGAGGCTGGTTAGATCAGAAGTTGGGTCATGTGTAGGCAACACCTGATTTGGTCGGACCGACTGTCAGGCCGACCGCGTCAGATCGTGTGTAGGGGACTTAAATTGTAACCCTTATTGGTTTACTGTATTGCTTCTTAAGTCCCCTACACACGACCTGACACGGTCGGCCTGACAGTGTTGCCTACACATGACCCAACTTGTGATCCAACCAGCCTCGTATAGACGACCTGACGCGGTCGGCCTGACAGTCGGTCCGACCAAATCAGGTGTTGCCTACACGCTAAATCGTCTGACAACGCTCCACACGACCTGATTTGGTCAGACTGTTGGCTAGTAAGGTGGCCGGGCCATCTGACAACACCCGACGACCTGACACAATAAATATCAGACGACAAGCCTACTCACGACCTGATATTCTACCTGATCTGACCAAATGGGCCCGACCGCCTGACCAAATCAGGTTGTGTGTAGAGGACTTTATGTTATACTTCCAAAATAAGAGTGTCTATTACGAGAGGGGGGACTTAATGATGAGCTTCCTTGATTAAAAGATTTTGAATCGATGCTACGGTCTGTACACATTTCCAGAATCCCTATGATGACGGAAAAACGTGCCACCTGATGCAAAATGCAGCTTAGTACTAAAGTTAAGTGGGCGACACTGTACCGGAAGCGTCTAGTTAGCGTGAGCGGGCCTTATTGTTTCATTTTGCTGCTTAATCTGATAATTTTCCGTGTTCAACACTCGAACGGATTTGCTTAATAATCTTTTAAATGAAGTTAAAAGTGGAAAATTCTCTTAGCACTCGAATAGTAAAATTAGCACTTGAGATGATTCTAAGAGCTGTAAAGTAATCCAAAGTTAACATAAAACAATTATTAGCAACGGGAGATTACCGGCGTGTAACATTTATTAAAACAATCAAAAGTTGAGGAAGAAAATATTAATTTTGTTGCATTTGTTTGCGTGCAAAATAGTTTTAGGGAAGTTATCGCGAATTTAAGCCAGATTACTAAATTACATTAAATAGAAAGAAGAGTTAGATAAGTCAGTTAAACTTTATATAAAAGTATTGAACAAATAAAAGTAAAAATGTTCGAGTATAGTATAAAAGCATTAAAATTTTACACTAATTTTCACTTGCAGTAAGTTTCAAGCACGTCGACTTGGATTACATGTATGTGAAAAGTTTAAAGTTTCTCTGATTTTTCACTTTGATTAAATTTTGAGTAATAAAGCTTGTAACTAATTACCTTGACAATCGCCCTCATACGTCACATGACTAAAATACACCAATAACAAGCTTGCATTGTTTTATTTACTGCCAATGAAATCTTGATTTTGCAACAATTTCATGTTTCCAAGAGCGACGAGAAATATTCGACAATTTCCCTAGACCGATTTTATTAAATAATTTAAAACTAGCAACTATAGAACAATGAATATAGTAATTTATTTTTCTATCAACGTTTATTAAAAAGAACTGTTTATTACCTATATAAAATGAATATTTGTACAATTTGTGAAATTTATAGTACAATTATTGTAAGTATTTGGAACATTGCCTTCAATAAGCGGCTTTTTATTTACATTATTAGAAACAGAAGAAGTAGATTGTTGCCGTATTTCTTGAACTACTTTGCTGTGGTGCTCTTCATCCAACTGCAAATAAGGCTTGATAGATGTACTACTGCTGTGCCCAGTCATCTTAATCAAAGTTTGTTCTTGAACACCAGCTTTACTTAAATGTGAAATTGTAGTAACTCTGTGCGAATGATTGGAAATTTTCATCTTCTTTGTATCGACACCTATAGCCTCAGCTGCGCTCTTTGTCCACTTAGATATAGTATTTTTTCCAATTGGAGAATTTATAAACCATAAAGAATTTGGATCATCTTTTTTCCAAGTACGATTAGCAGTTAAAAATAATCTATGAATTTGTATGTTTTGACCCCTTTTGGACAGCAATTTTCTCAGGATTCTAAAAAATAAATCGTAGTTATCCAAATTTTTAATTTTGACTTTATATTTTTATTTCTCACCTTACTGGACACACAGATTCAGCCACTTTATTTAAAATTAGCCACTTCGAATCAGTAAGTTTTTTAGATCCCCCTTGTGCCGTTTTTGATATAACTGGATTGTATTCAATACGCCCAGTATGTGCACCTTTATTGTCATATTCTTCTTTAAAAAAAGATACCAAACAATTTGTAGCTTCTCCTCCACGCCATGCTAATTCATGAGCCGCAAGATGAAAAAATTTTTTTTGTAAGCCATTTGGCGTATTTTCATCGTGTAATGTTATCATTTCATGTACTTCGGATTTTGAAAGCGCTGCGGAACTTATTTTTCTAAATTGAGGTAACAACTGTAATTTTCTTCTACGAGAATCACGGGCACTTCTTGCGTCTGCGAATGCAATATCTTGAAACGGATCAATTTTTATTTGAAACTTTTTGAAATATAATTCTTGAATTTGCTTTGCAACTGAGTTCCACATTTGTTTCACCACTAATTCTTTATAATCAATTCCATCAGTTTTTTTCATATTGAAACCCCAATCTTTTAAAATATCGTTGATTTTCTCAGAAGCTAAGGGCTCAGTTTCAACGTCATATTTTCTCTCTTTACAAAACTTATCAAATTGTTTCCACACCGAATTTTTAGAGCGGACGGTGTTAATTGGCATGTTTTTTTTAATTTCGTCGTCAATATCTTTCAAAGTTTTGTTGCCAAACCTCGAACACATTTTTAACTACAAAATTGCGACTTTCTCTATGACAAGTATAATCTGACAACTAATTTCGCATAAACAAAAATCAAGGCAAACTTAATAATTTAAATTTAAGTTTTTAAATTTAAAATCAGGCGATTCTCTTATCAAATATAACGCGTTTGCGGGATATCTCCAGACAATTTTCCTTGCTATCAATACGCGTGCTTGTTGACACAGAAAACTACCCGCGCGCTGCGCGCTTGGGCAGTTTTCGAGGCAACAAGCACTTGTAAAAGATAGCGCGTAAAATTGTCGGATATATCCCGCTCCCTTGTTATATTGTATATGACAATAAACCCGACTAGTTACTTTACGAGCAAAAAACGGCGACTTGACATTATGAAAGTTTGTTATTTACTACCTTAATCTAAAAGACATCAAAAATTGATTAACTAACTATTAATAAAATTAACTTTTTAGTATTTTTAGTCTTTTGTAAATTAGCAATGTTGAACGTGACAGTAAAATTGCGAAATTACAATTAAATGATGCTCTGTTGCCCTAATATAATTAATAGCAGGCAACGTACACCTCTTTTAAGGCGCACGACATACTTGCGACCGCGTTTCCGCGACGTAACCGCTAACTTTGACAGTAATAGGTACACTAGAAATAATTAAAAGGTCAGATGATTAAAAATCGTCCCACAACTTCCTAAAACAAATAATATATTCGCTTTTACCTTAAACTTTACGCTCGAGTGGCATTAGTTTCGTTTCCCTTCGGGAAATAACTGCTTAGCGTTATCATTAGCGCAGAGTTTGGTATATTGTTAAGTAGGATTTACCATTTCTATATCTCACACACCCCAGCTTTACATAGAATACCAAATACGACAACATTAATATGTAGTATATTACTTGAAGCGCCACTAAGAACGTACAATAGAACCACATGTAGAAGCTTTACATAATTTCACTTAATGGACGCTTCCGAATTATACTGACATTAGACCAAACTAGCCAATTTACTTTATTTTAACAAAAAGTGGGCATCAGCTTTGTTTTTAGTTAATTTTATGTTCTTATTATTATTCCGTTCGGTTTTATACGCGAGGCCCCATTTTTTTCCTTCTCAATAAGTAGACTTGTCGAAGTAACATATTAGTTTGAGTTTTCTTTGTTACTTTTTCTATTCTTTTTCGCATTTTTGCTCCCTTTATAATCTCATCTATAACAAAACGAATTCTCCTTGAAAAAAGCTCCTTATATTGTGAGAGTTTATTGCTATTCGATATATACAGGAATATCGTTCGAGTAAATAACCTTTTTGCTGGTTTTATTAAAAATTTGCAATAAATTATAATTCAATACGTTACCGTATTATTTATTGGCTGTTTTTCTTTAACATTTTAAAGTATTGATCGTGAAACTAAGTGACTCCTTTGGTTCCACGTAATAGGTACGTTTTTGATTTTACAGGGTGAACGACTTTGTTAAAGGGATTACAAAAAACAGACCGAGTCGTTTCTTCCTATGCAGAAAACTATAACTATTATGTTGTTGTGAAAAGTCGTGCTAGAGGGCCACTTGGGGTTCTAAAACTATTTATTGTGAAATTGAGTTTTCTAAACCATTAAAATAGCAAAGAAAATTTAAAAAAATTTATGTGTAAAGTATTAGTATTCATTCGAGTGCGAGTCACCCTTGGAACCATTGTACATTTTATTCTTAAGTTTTATTACCTTCTCATGTACGATTATTATACCCTTAGGATGTTTCTTATAGAATACCCATCTGGTTATACATTGCAATCATCACAAAATTATGAGTTGTTGTGGAGCTCTTATCTGGTGGCGCAAAACCAGAGATGTTACTATAAAGAGCCAATTAGCCAAACTATAGACACTCTTCTGTCTTATGACAATATGAGCCATGAAAACTACTTCCCTGTCAGCTCTGGAGGTGATATCTTTCGACTCCATGGATGAGACTTGTGGTTCATCAAAAGTGGAATTTTTGGAGACTTCGAGAAGTCGAGGAATCGAGGAAATCCTTAAGGAATGCGATGAAAAGATACTTCTTTTGGAGATGGACGCAAACTGTATCTCCCCGAAATATACACTCAACAGAGATTTTCAAACTCTAATGTGATCCAACGAAGAAAGACAACTACAAAGAGCCAATTAGACAAAATATAGATACTCGTCTGTCTTATGGTGATAGCTATCACTGTAGGGGACATGTAAACCACTCTTTCGGCAGCTCTGGAGGTGCTATCCATCGACTGCGTAGATGAGGCTTGTGGTCCATCAAAGATGGAATTTATGGAGACCTCGAGAAATCGAGGAAATCTTTAGGAATGCCATAAGAAGCTACTACTTTTAGAGATGGGCGCAAACCGCATCTCCCCGAAATATACACTCAACAGAGATTTTCAAACTCTAATGTGATCCAACGAAGAAAGACAACTACAAAGAGCCAATTAGACAAAATATAGACACTCGTCTGTCTTACGGTAATAGCTATCACCATAGGGGGCATGAAAACTACTCTTTTAGCAGCTCTGGAAGTGCTATCTTTCGACTGCGTGGATGAAGCTTGATGGTCATCAAAGATGGAGTTTATGGAGACCTTGAGAATGCTATAAGAAGCTACTTCTTTTGGAGATGGACGCAGGCCGCATCTCCCCGAAATAAACATTAAACAGAGACTTTCAAACTTTAATGTGATCCAATGAAGAAAGGCAACTACAAAGAGCCAATTAGACAAAATACGACACTCGTTTGTCTTATGGTGATAGCTATCATTATAAGGGGCATGAAAACCACTCTTTTAGCAGCTCTGGAAGTGCCATCTTTCGACTGCGTAGATGAGGCTTGTGGTCCATCAAAGATGGAATTTATGAAGATCCAACGCAAAAAGACAACTACAAAGAGCCAATTAGACAAAATATAAACACTCGTCTGTCTTATGGTGATAGGGGGCATGAAAACCACTCTTTCGGCAGCTCTGATGAAGCTTGATGTTCATCAAAGATGGAGTTTATGGAGACTTTGAGAATGCTATAAGAAGCTACTTCTTTTAAAGATGGACGCAGGCCGTATCTTCCCGAAACATACACTTTCAAACTTTCAAACTCTAATGAACCCAACGGAGAACATCGTAATAGCAGACGTAACTGTCCCCATCGATGGGTCAAAGATCAAAAAGGATCTTGAGTAGATGGTGCATTCATTTGAGCTTGCTCTTGAAAATAGCCCATTACTGGGGAAATGTGCTTCGGTTTTCCAAATTGAACTGAGCCATTCCGGCTCTCTGTAGAAATCTTGCAAAATATGCTGGTCCCAAACTAGACTACCTACGAGCAATCTCAGGGATTCTCACGAAACACTGTCGACTAAAAAAGCCCTAACCACTCTAGCCTCTAACCTCTGTGGGAGTGCATAGATCTGCTGAACCAAGTATCCATCAAAGTCTATATTCTTATACTTGACTAAGCCAAAGGACACTAGGGAGGCGAAGTAATGAGAAGGCCGACGAGCTGACCAGGAATAGCTCAAACAGTCTTCCCTGCGGCCCTAGAAAAATCTTAAAACCAGCTCTATATACTGTTAACACCGACTAAAGAAGCACGCCGACCACACACTGTGAATAGTAGACAATCCCACATGCCGTGGAGGCGAACTAGAAGACGAAACAGTTGAACATCTGTCTTACATTGACCAGAAAGTCTGTGTTGGAGGACTTCTGGCTCGACATGGCCAAAATTAGCACTTTCTCTCCTGCCAATCTGTGTTCGGAGAGGATGCTCGTGGAGAAAGCACAATAGTTCATAAGTGGTTGTACAATCGAGAATCCAGATATTATCTTTTCATGTGCGCTGATTTTACCTTTGCATTGATATCATTTTTCTTACAGATTCATTTTATTGCACGTGAATTTTTAAAATGTTCAAAACAATGTAATTTCCCATGGCCACCTTTGGTGGTTGTCACTCGGTACAATCCGGCAGGGGTGTCTGATTCCTAGTTTCTAGTATTTTTATATTTTTCTCAGAATAAAATGAATATAAAACCATTAATCTAATGTCGACGTAACTGGACAAGAGCAACTTGTTTGTGCGAACTTCCTTAATTATTTTCATCAGCAGAGAACGCAATAACAAAAGCCACCTGTAAAGCGAATTTAATTTCGCCCTTTAGACGTCAACTTTTCAGAGATTTTCCTCATTTTCTCTCTGCATATAAAGTTTGTTCGTTCGACATTCAAGAAAGTCGTAATAAAGTTAAAAAAACATTAATTAAAAACTGAAAATACTCGTACTGATATGCAAACGTCATGCACTAACTTCAAGTTTTCAGGTTTTTTTAGAAATGCAAGTAGTACACACTTGGAAAATTGTCAAATTGGACTAAACTTCGATTTATCAAACGTAAGAGCGCGCCTACGAGAACAAAAATAAAAAGTTTTGAAAAGTTGGACATTAAAAATTTTTCCACCTTCCTGCGGTAAATTCAATTGAATGTAAGGGAGTTTAAAAATAGCTTTTATATTTGAATAATCCCGAAATTCGTCGGTTTAACTAAATTGACGGATTCGTTTTTATATTTTTAAATTTAATAATTTCGAAATTCCTACTTTTAATTTGGGAATTCCATTAAAAGCACTATGGGATTAACCGTCCATGAAGTGCAGAAAATTCCTCGCGTTGTACAATTTCATAGATAACAATGAAATATACTTTTCGAATATTGCCAATAATAATAATTATTGATTTATTTTACATTACATTTCCCTCTATGGCCTTTTGTAAACGTAAATTTTTAATGTTTCAATTTAATGTTTCCAAATTGACTTTGAAAATTTATTGTTAATTGGCGTTTTTGCTGTGTCAGATGGGGTAAATTTTCATTTTAAAATTAAAAGTGATAACGACTTTTGAATATTTATGTTAATAAACAATTTTTAATTTCGACTTCCCAATTTCTCCGCACTATAAAACTTCTTTAATCTCGTTCGGTTTGCACAAAGAAACATTTTAGGAATTTTAAGGGTCGAATTAGCATTTAGAAAATGGCCCACTTAATGCGTTCACGCCTTGACGATTACTTTTCCAATTTTGTATCTATATCTTAACAAGTTCCTAATTGAACGTAATTGGTCAAAGTCGTTTTGATTAATTGTAGTGTCACTTCCAATTTGTTAATTTGCAGATTTATAACTTGAGTCGAGAAAGATTTTTCATTACTCACTTTATATAACATAAAAGACTCTCTTTCTAAAAGTGCATCTTTCCTTTTCATGGAACATTGCCAGATATATATGTACGAGTATATAGATAATAAATCCGACGTCGTCGTCATGCACGGCGTCTTTGATAACAAATCAGCGTGGTACGTTTTGAAAGTTCGTTTTCCCAAAGACATTCGGTGTATTATTTTGTCACCGTGTTTTCTCGACGAAGGGTGTGCCGGAAACTCTCGATAATTAATGTGAGAAAGCGCAACTAACGTTTATTGACTCAGGTAGGACTATTAAAGGAGTTTGTTTTGAGCTTGTGGGGACTTTGAAAGTTATTTCTTGTGTTTGGAATTCTACCGAAAGACCTCCTTAACATTGAACTTAAGTTTGACGAATGTGGCGTTGCATAATTGCTTGTTCGGTGAAAGTAATGTGCGACTAGTTTTGGAATTAATGGCTGCTTTGTCAAACGCTAATAATTCTTCCTTTAAAACCATCTCTCGCTATTATCTAGCGCGTTGTAATACATTTATTGAGACCGCGATTCGATTCGGGAATATTAAAGCGCGAGAACGGCAAAAGAAAAAATTGTAGTAACCTTTTAACGAAATCACAAAAGAACGTTTAATTTTCTTTTACAACCTCTTTTTCTCGGTATATATTTTTCTGCTTTTAATTTTTCTTTTGTTGAAACTCTTAAAAGCGCGTATTGAGTTTTGTGATTGTTTCGAGTGCTTTCATTTTTATAGGTGGTTTCGAAGTAACCATAACTTTTATCGTCAAATCGATAGAATATACCGGATGTCTCGAAATAACAGTTGCTCTCGACTAATTAAAAAAACCGGTATGAATTTATTATTAATATAGGTAATTTCAGTAAATATTGACATAATGCCTTACTTCACGACCCCATAGCTCCTATAAAACCTGTTTAACGAAAAAAATTCAAGAGAAGTAATTTGTTGAAAATTGAATGTACTTTATTTTTGTATAAAAAGAGTTTTCTCTAAAAGTGCATAATATTCGAATTATAAGCAATAAAAAACAGTTTTCTTGACAGATTTTGGAATTTTTGTCAGACTTTAACGAGCTCTAGAGTCGAACCGTTTGTCTGAGAAAAAAACCTTCGAGATAGAATTTGTAAGAAATTTGATATAGTTTACATTAATATAGAAGCACTTTTCTTATAAAGCGCGTAGTTTTAGAGTTATTAGTGACAAACAAAAAAAACAGTTTTTCAGAAAATTTTGAAATTTTTGTCAAACTTTAACGCACTCCTAACGCGTAAACTGTTTGTCTGAGAGAAAAACTCTAAGAAACATAATTTGTAGGATGTTTAATGTACTTTATTTTTGTATATTAACAAGTGTTAACTTGTTTTCTTACAGTGCAAAGTTTTCGGGTTATAAGCAAAATACTAAAAAGAACAGCTTTTTGGCTGATTTTGGAATTTTCGTCAAACTTTAACGCGCTCTAGAGTTGAAACCGTTTGTCTGAGGAAAAAACCCTTTAGGATATAATTTTTAGCAAATTTAATGTAGTTTACATTAATATAGAAATACTTTTCTCATAAAGTGCGTAATTTTAGAGTTATTAGTGATAAACAAAAAAAACAGTTTTTTGGCAGATTTAGAAATTTTTTACAAACTTTAACGCACTCCTAGCGCGTGAATTGTTAGTCTGAAGGAAAAACTCTAAGAAAAACAATTTGTAGCAAATTTAATGTACTTTATTTTTGTATAGTAACACGTTTTTCTAAAAGTGCGCAGTTTCCGCGTTATAAGCGAAATACTAAAAAGACCAACTTTTTAGCCGATTTTTGAATATTTCTCAAACTTTAACGCGCTCTATAGGCGAAACCGTTCGTCTGAGGAAAAAGCCCTTAGAAACACAATTTGTAGGAAATTTGAGGTAGTTTATATTAATATAGACGCACTTTTCTCATAAAGTGCTTAGTTTTGCAGATATTAGTGATAAACAAAAAAACAGTTTTTTGGTCATTTTGGAATTCCTGTCAAACTTTAAAGCACTCCTAACGCGTAAACTGTTAGTCTGAGGGGGAAAAAACTGTAAGAGACATAATTTGTAGTAAATTGAATGAGCTTTATTTTTGTATAGTAACACTTTTTTCTAAAAGTGCGTAGTTTCCGCGTTATAAGCGAAATACTAAAAAGAACTGCTTTTTAGCATTATTTAGCAATATTTAAAATATTCTTCAAACTTTAACGCGCTCTATAGCCAAAACCGTTTGTCTGAGGAAAAAACCCTCTGAAATATAATTTGTAGGAAATTTAATGTAGTTTCCATTAGTATAAAAACACTTTTTATAAAGTGTGTAGCTTTAGAGTTAATTATGATAAACAAAAAAACCGTTTTTTGTCAGATTTTGGAATTTTTTGTTTAACTTTAACGCACTCTAGCGCGTAAATCGTTAATCTGAAAGAAAAAATGTAAGAGCCATAATTTGTTGAAAATTATATATACTTTATTTTTGTTTAGAAACACTTTTTTCTAAAGGTGCGTAGTTTTTGCATTATAAGCGAATCACTAAAAATAATAGCTTTTTGACCGATTTTGGAATATTCGTCAAACTTAAACGCGCTTTAGAACCGAAACAGTTCGTCTGAGGAAAAAATCTTAGGAGATATAATTTATAGGAAACTTGATGTAGTTTACATTAATATAAAAGCACTTTTCCCATAAAGTGCGTAGTTTTCGAGTTATAAGCGATAAAACAGTTTTTTAGCCAATTTTGGAATTTTTGTCAAACTAATGCGCTCTATCGCCTTAACCATTCATCTGAGGAAAAAACCTAACATACAATTTTTAGAAAATTTTCAGTAATTTATATTAATATAATAGCATTTTTTTTGTCAATCGCGCAGTTTTCAAGTTATGAGCGAGAAACCAAAAAGATATGTGCCTAAATTAAGAATTTAATCTTCAATTTTCCACGAATCTACTCGAAGCGAACAATAGCGCTTTTTTGGCTCTTTAGGGCATTTTAGTAAAACAAACTCGTTACCACGACGAGTTACAATAAGATAAATTGAACTAGTAACTCGATAAGTCGATTACGGTTTCTCAATCGAGATCAAAACAGTTATTTAGTTAAGGGAGTAGGTAGAAGGTATATAGTCTACAATTTCAAAGATCTTTCTTGTGTAGTATGCAATATTCAAATTAGTTTAGTTTTGCATCTAGGGAATCTCGTGGTTATGCTATATAAACTTAGTTTGTGTCTGGTCAATTAGTTCTACAAACAATAGTCTTTGATATAAATGTAAACAACTAAATAGCAAGTTATAAACTTTCTTTGCGAGCTAAAATATTTATCACTCCGCATTTTTTGGTCTTGGTGTAGTAGGCACAAAAGAAAGATGATAATACAGTTTTGAAATTTGTTATTGTATTATTATAAAAAATAGGTGTAGTGTTTCGGTGAGAGAATCCATGAAAGGAAGAGGATTGTGAAAAATACTAAAAAGTCAGCTTGTCGTAACAGAAAAACTTTATTTGAAAAATCCTCGAAAATTTATTTTCTTGTATTAAGAAAATAAACTTTTTTTTTGTTTTCAACCATAAAGGGCATTAATAACGCGCTGTAGACAATTTATTCCACCGCTTTTAAAATAGAATTTGAGTTTGACAAAAAAGGGGCGAGAAATTACTTTTTTTGGCACTTTTACAATAATTTCGTCTCAAGGTTAATTAGGAAAGGTCAGCTCATTAGTTAGCCATTTATTTTCTCAATTCCACAAATTTGTGACGAGCTCACGTCCAAGCGACAAAATAATTTAAAATTTAGTTTCGGTATAGGCTACACTTTGTTATAGATTAAATTGAAAAGCGATCGAAGGATTAGCAACTAGCCTTGTACGACACAAATACTTTCTAAGGAATCGTTTATAATCGAACCTTGAAATACCGATAAATGTTGACAATTCAAATAAAAGAATCGATCCCAATTTATAAAACACGCATCAAAAGTATACAAGGGGTTGTTTATTTTTTTCAATACCGTTATTTGAATACTTAATGTGACATTCCAACAGAAAAATGAGGCATTACAAAAAGCAAACTATTAACATTTGTATTTTCAACCCAAAGTACCTACGTCGATGTAATTCTCTGAGAGCTTTTCGTAGCCAGAATGGGTTGTATTCGTGCACATACTCGTATCATTTCAAATTTCAACCGGCTCATTTGTAAACGTCGTCTTCAAAGACCGGCTCTTTGGCACGCAATACTTATTTTACAAAGCCACTTGTTCGGCCACATTATACCTTCCTCAATTAAACTCGGAACAAACTTTTAGGGTTAAATCAATTATCTTCTATTTGCCACCGAGTCAAGTTCAATACTTGTGTGAAAGTATAATTGAAATCGCCTTATTAATAAATAACTCGAAGGTTTCTTAATAACGAGAGTGTCTCATAAAAAATGTAGCATTTTGAGGTCGTTAAAAAATCAATTCCTAATTACCTTGAACTGGGTCGTTTTGTTGTACTGCAAACAACAAGAGTACACAATAAAGTTGAATAGGGCACATAATAAAATTACATCGAGCGCATTCCAATTTAATATTTTGACTCGGCTTTATAGGTTTAATATTTTGCAAATTCGATACTAAAACAAACGAACAAAACCCACCGAATTATAATGAAAACACCGAAAGCGTTCATTGAATTAAGTAAATATCTTCTTCGCTTTTGATTAGGAACTTTTTAAAATTCCTACTTTTGTAATGTTGGCGAACAGTTGTCGAAACGTTAATTATTGTTATAATTTATAATGTTTAAAAAGCCGCATATAAAGTTTATTGCACATGGAAGAATTCAACTTGTTTATAAGAAATCATTGAGTTACAAAGTGCTCGGCGTTTTTGCCCGATATAACTTCAATGGCCTTTTCTGCTATTTGTTGCGGAAAGTAGATGAGTCGAGTTGGCCAAAGTTTTAGAATTTAAATCCTATTGTGATAGTTTTCGGTGATTCTTTTGTTGGATTTTTTTGGGGCTTGGATAAAATTTAGGAAAAAACATTGCATAAAAAAGGATTTTTTTGTAAATGGGTTCGATTATTTCTTATTTTACTTTTTAGTTTTATCGATACTTTAAGTTGTCGAAACTTTGTTAATTGTGCAGTTGGTGGTTAAATAATACCGAGTTATTGATTTTGAATAATACTACCGAAGCTCTGCAAACAAATAAACACAAATTAAATACTTTTTTTTCTCGAGAAAAAATCGCCAATTATAGGAAACATTTTTGATGTTCCTGAGGGCTTACCAGCGTAATAACAAAAGTTTTGTATTAAACTTTGGCGAAATATATTTACCGAAACTTGAGCTTTTAAAAAAGTTTCAAGTCTAGCGTTTTAAAAAATACTTAATTTTGAACTCTACCGACAATTTGTTTTGCTCCACTAGTTAAATCTCACAATCTCGCTTAGCGACATAATATCTAATATTGTTAGATCTAATACGTTGTAAATGAACCCCAACATACACACATAAGTGAAAAAACTTTAAATGAGAAAATTTGTTTTCCACCGAGTGCCTCGGGAATCGAACCCAAGACTTTGCTATTTCCGGTAGCACGCCTATACCCAATACACTACGGAGGCCAACATACTTTCAACAAGCCATCCGGCATTGTTTAAATGCGTCGAGACAGCGAAATATATATAAATCAAATTAGTATGGATACAACAATCATACGTGAATAAATTACACATTTTTAAATATTTAGGGTTAATTAGTTAGATAGATCTAATACGTTGTAAATGAACCCCAACATACACACATAAGTGAAAAAACTTTAAATGAGAAAATTTGTTTTCCACCGAGTGCCTTGTTGAAAGTATGTTGGCCTCCGTAGTGTATTGGGTATAGGCGTGCTACCGGAAATAGCAAAGTCTTGGGTTCGATTCCCGAGGCACTCGGTGGAAAACAAATTTTCTCATTTAAAGTTTTTTCACTTATGTGTGTATGTTGGGGTTCATTTACAACGTATTAGATCTATCTAACTAATTAACCCTAAATATTTAAAAATGTGTAATTTATTCACGTATGATTGTTGTATCCATACTAATTTGATTTATATATATTTCGCTGTCTCGACGCATTTAAACAATGCCGGATGGCTTGTTGAAAGTATGTTGGCCTCCGTAGTGTATTGGGTATAGGCGTGCTACCGGAAATAGCAAAGTCTTGGGTTCGATTCCCGAGGCACTCGGTGGAAAACAAATTTTCTCATTTAAAGTTTTTTCACTTATGTGTGTATGTTGGGGTTCATTTACAACGTATTAGATCTATCTAACTAATTAACCCTAAATATTTAAAAATGTGTAATTTATTCACGTATGATTGTTGTATCCATACTAATTTGATTTATATATATTTCGCTGTCTCGACGCATTTAAACAATGCCGGATGGCTTGTTGAAAGTATGTTGGCCTCCGTAGTGTATTGGGTATAGGCGTGCTACCGGAAATAGCAAAGTCTTGGGTTCGATTCCCGAGGCACTCGGTGGAAAACAAATTTTCTCATTAAAATATTGTAGTTCATTTACAACGTATTAGATCTATCTAACTAATTAACCCTAAATATTTAAAAATGTGTAATCTAATATTGTGTTCGGCACAAAATTATAAATCCCATCAATTATTTTTCATTTAATTCAAAGTAATTTAATCTTAGCAGACTGTGTTCGAATCAAAACAATTCAAAGGCTATTTCCCTAAAGCTTTCACCAATAATTTAAAAAAGTAACGCGATAGAGGTTGACCTCTAGTATAGTATATGATTGAATAGCATATCTTGTCACTGCTAAAGTAGTATTTAAAACTGCAGAGTAGAAATTTCCATGGACATAACGTTGTGACCACTTTTTAGGGTCAAAATAAGACGATTGGAGCCCTAAAGTTACAAAAGGCTCTTCAATAGGAACGGTAATTCAACTACTGGACAACCGAAATATCAGAAGGAGACTGAAAAGAACTAAGCCATTCGAAATAGTCTAACTGTACAATGTGTTCTATGTGAAAAGCAGAGTATAGTGCGCGACTGTGTAATAGTGCCAAAGGCAAGTCAGATAAGTGTATGGGTCATCACTGGATGAACTATAATAAATTGTGTATTTAGCAATAAGAGTTCAGATGTAAATTGATGGTTGGACATTTTTGACCAGTTTCAATCTTAGCGTGCAAAGGCAGTATAAAAAAAAAATAGAAACGGTACGTTTTTTAAACGTCATGTTTGTTCTGACCACCACATTTAGTGATTTGTTTTGAATATACTCTTCTGCGAGAGAAGATCCCAATTAATCGATTTCTCGCCGTCTTCAAAAATTAGGCCTCTCAAAAACGTGACCTATGTTGCGGAGAGGCTTGGGTTGACACATAAAATTGTGTTGGCGCAAGAATTGAAGCCATTAGACACGTGACGATCATAAACGGGAGCCCCCAAAACTTAATCTTGAGGATACTTGAACGTTTTCTCTAATTCTGAGACTTGATACGCACAATAAGTATTAACGATGTACAGGGCGGAGCAGAAAAATCGGATGGTATTTAACTAATTACAGCATCGTTAGTTTTTCATGAAAAAAACTCCACTCAAGCCTCTGCCAATTTGGACGATTTGTTGAAGAATAGTGTACTTGAATAACTCATCTAGTGTAGAAGGATTGGTATCATACACAATTTTAAATACCCCCCCCCCTCAATAAAAAATCACATATTTATCAATCTGGGGGCCTAGAGAGCCATGAAATATCTCCAAACTTAGGTTGAGATTACAACCTAATCACACGGGGTGTTCTGATGTAACAATTGTCACTGCGTAGCTTTTCTATCTTAGCGTAAGACAGATGGCAAGTGAGTTGCTAAAGTGATAGTGCAACTTCCTCACTAGGTGATGGATGTACTTAGTCAGTGAGGGACTGTACATCACGGGTTTCCGGTTGTAAAGTGCCTTGTTCTTCTGACTCGAAACTAAGCTGGTGCTTAGTCACTTAATACCACTTGCTCGTTACAGACCACTAGGTCGCGAACAGGCTTATCCACGTTACTCCAAACTCTTCTTTGATGATTCTCTCTCTTCTAGCGATTATGAAGTAGAGCTGGTATTAGAGGCGTAAAACCTTGAGCCGGAACCAGTTGGTGGTTAATGATGAGATAGATCCGGGTATGGATCGTTAGGTCGCTCTTTGAGTGTCGCTCAGCTTGCGCTCAGCTTGCTCAGTCATATCCATGACTGGTACCACGGGTGAGAAAATCCTTTGATCCTCTTGTGGATTAACAAAACGGGATGAAATCCACTTTTAGTGGAGTCGGAAACGAAGGATTTCGTGGTCAGACATCTAACATATTGTAACAGCTTTTTGATTTGTTCAGACTATAATTTTTGACCATTTCGTTAAATTATGCATATTTTTGCGTACCTATTGGCCATTCGCGTAGTCACATGAAGGCTAATTTCAAGAGTTTATTTCAAAGAACATTGAGAAAACTTAGAGATTTGCAGCTTTTGAATGGCTGTTCAGTGGAACTCAATTGAGTATTTATGACCCTGTTTACTTTGAAGCCTGTAAAAGCTCTTAAAAGTGTAACTTCATATTTCCGAGTTCTTGACCAAAACAATTGGTCCATTTTGTGATTTTATAGACAAACTACTAAGATTTCTTGCGTGGGATTTTCTCTTATTCAAGTTTTACTATCGATTTTGTTTTATTCAGAAGCCGGCTTAGGCATGGGCTATAGGGCCCCTTCGCGGCGGTATCAAAAAACAATTTAAATCAAAAATTTAAGAAAAAATAAATGATATGCCAACGCCGGTAAAGGGCCTCATTTAAAGCGCGTTAGCTTGTCAAAGCTCTCGCCGCTTAAAATTAGAGAATAGCGATTCTTTATCCAAGGAGGGGGGGGACTTTATATCAATTATTTTCGGTAAATGGCAAAATTAAGTTTTTTTATAAATAATAACATAATAACCACATCTACAAAGGGCGGCAAGTTGGGGACAGCCCCAGTTGGCAAAAGCTCTAAGTATACGCCTGAGTAGACCTCCAATCCAAACAGTGTTATCCCAAGTTCCATGACTTTCTTATTTTATCTGGTTCAACATATATGTCTCTCAATCGAGTTAGAGAGTCAATTTTTCATCGCATATTTACTCTTTTTAAATTCTTACGCATATGCATCCGCTCTCTACTTAAAATAGAAAGCCTAGCGTAATCTTTCTATTTTCTTTTATTCTAGTATTACAAAATCTTATAATATTTTGTAAAACGCTGAATAAACTTAATTAAAGAACTTCGTTTTGCTCATTAGGTAACTTCCGCAATTCTTATTGTCTCAAGTAAATATACAAAGACGAAGAAAGGTCTGTAATTCAAAACTATCGCGAAATGAAGCTGAAAAATTATTTAATTAGAATTTTTCTTTTCATTCTTATGTTTTAATAATTAAAATAAACATCGAAACACAAGTTTCTTTCATTCTTTGTCTTCTATTCTCGTTACCAATACAAATACGAGACAATGTAAAACTTTCACAGAGGGCAAAAACAATCTTTGGGTGAGTATCCAATTTGTATACACTCTGGTTCCAATTTTTAATTTTAGTTTCAAAGTCTTTCATCTCTAATTGGAATTACCCTAATACAAATCTTACTCTGTACGTAAACAACTTTTATGCGATTTGTACAGCTCGGATTGTAAAGTTGGCAAATTAAAATTCATAAGACTTCAAGTGAGTTCTGCTATGCTATATGTAAAAGTTTATAAGTCACGCTGTTTATGAAGGCACTGTATAAATAATTCTTTACTTTTTCTTCTTGAACTAGTTGCTAAGTTTGTAATCCACTCTTATAATCGAACGAGACGGACAAAATCGACCCTTCGGCATAATTATGCAGTGTTTTTAATATTTGAAGAGGACTCTCTTGCCAAGAAAAATTTGAACAATAAGTTGCAGTTTTATTGCAGTCGCGAATAATTTTGCTTCGTGTATTTTTCATTTTATTTAAAATTGAATGGAATATCAATTTTTTAACGGAAAACACCTTCTAGCATTATCGACCTAGAGAGCACTGCTAATATTTAAAATTTTATTATTTATTACTACACAGTCAGTGTGTCCCAAACTACAAATTCATTGATTTTGCTCATTCAGAGTAAATTTTTCTACTGGAGGTGGCAATCGTTTATATAAGTGAGTTATTATTTGAATGATTTTATTGTTTTTACAATAACTATAAGTGATTGGCTGACTATTTATGGCTTTGAAATTTTGTTTATGGATTATTATACATTGTATAACGGGGATCATTGATACACTAAAGAAAGGGGTAGTTTGATACTCCAATGTACGCCAAGAACTTACTAAAATTGCATCCTACAAACGCCGATCTCAAGGCTAGAAAAACAAAAGAAGTCTCAAACACCGCAAGTAAAATTCGATTTTACGTCCGATGATGAATTTGATGAACCCGTATATTAGCAATTAATAATTATTAAGCAATTGCAAACGTGAAATTAACGATAAGTTTATTAGAAAGTTGAATAACATTGCCAAATCTGCTTGGCAAGTGATAAATCAAATTCGTAAGAAGAAAAATAAGGTTTCGGACACATTGTTAGCTGAAGATTTTTCTGTTTTCATTTTGGATGTGATTCGTGGTGTTGCGAGTGGTCTCGGCGGTGATTGGACTGGTGGAGCTTTCCCAGCGAGGTGTCTTGAAAAAAATTTGGACTTTAAATTTATGGAAATATCAGTCTTTGAAGTGCAAGATGCCATTTCGAGTTTGAAGAGCGGCTGCAGTCGTGATATTTACGATTTGCATTCAAACCTTAAAAAAGGAGTGAAATATGTTCTGGCTTCTCCATTGGCAAAGCTTTTTAATTTCTGTATTAGAAAGGGCGTGTTCCCCGACTGCTTGAAGGTAACAAAAATACTACCAATATTTAAAAAGGGATCGGTAAATGCAGTGGAGAATTATCGGCCAATATCGCTAATCCCCATAGTGGCAAAAATTTTCGAAACAATTTTAACAAAGCAGATCACCAAGTACTATGAGGAAAACAAACTATTTAACTAAAGACAATTTGGCTTCCGAGGAGGACTCTCTACGGCGGGTGCTATAAATGTGAATATAATATACGACGGTTTTGATAAAGGCACTATCACTGGAGTAACCTTTTGTGATTTAAACAAAGCTTTCGACCTGGTCTCACATGTCATACTGCTGCAGAAGCTGCGATATTATGAATTCGATGCCACAGGTTTGAGATTGATGTCTTCGTACCTGACAAATCGTCGACAAAAAGTTTTTTATAAAAATACTACATCGAGAGACTTTTGCTTGGAAAGAGGCGTACCGCAAGGATCGGTCATGGGTCCTATTTTATTTATAATATTTATAAACGATTTACTCGACAGTATTCTCATGGCTGATACAGTTCTTTACGCCGACGATACAACTATTATAACAAGTGGAGAGAACGTGCAAGCGGTGGAAAATAGGAGAACTCGAGCTCTTGCTGTGGCCGAGCAGTGGTTCGTATCAAATGAGCTGTGCTTAAATTCTTTGAAAACTGTTCTTATGTTGTTTGCAATGAAGACAGAGCGTAGCAGTGCTAATGGGCGTAGTATTGGACTCTAAACTAACATTTCAGCCGCAGGTAGAAAAGCTATCGTCTCGTCTGTCGGGCAAAATCTTTGCCCTTCGTATCATTGCGAGCAAAGTTTCGTCGGATACGTCGTTAATGGCGTTTGACGCAATGATTCAGGCTTCTATTTCTTATGCAATGGTGACCTGGGGCTTAACGAAACACTTATCGAGGGTTTTTGGTCTACAGAGGAGAGGTCTACGCGTTGTCTGTGGTTTGGGATATCATGAAGATTGTAGAGCTGCGTATAAGAAGAGGAAAATACTAACCGTACCATGTCTGTATATATACGAATGTTTACTACATGTGAAAAACAATTTGGAGGCATACAAGGTAAAGGGTTCAATGCTTAGCTACAGTACTCGTACAAAAAATAGCGACCTGACTCTGTGCTATGGACGAATTTTTGGAGCGAGAAGCACTGTAAATTATTATGCGCCCAAATTTTATAACAAGTTGCCGGACCATATGAGAGGTTTAACTGTGAAATCAAAAAAATGTTAATGCGCGAGTCCTATTATTCAGTGGAAGAGTTTTTGAAGGACAGAATTAATGTTGTGATGTAGTAATGTATTTTCTGACATATTTATGTAAGCGCTTTGCGCATTAACATGAAATAAACTTATTATTATTCAATTGATAGTGTTTCCGAGTTTTGATGATATTGATTCCGATGAGCAAATCCGACCGCCTTCTCCGGGAACAGTAAGAGCCGATGACTTCGTAATAATAAAATTTCCAAAAAAGACATCAACCGTCCATTATCTTTCTGAATTAGGTCTATCAGAGTACCAAGTGTTGAACTTGAGGAAAAAACTTGATTTATGGACACTTCTCCCCACTGTATGTATCATTGTGTTATGCAAGCCGAAACACTTGCAATAGACCTATGCGCCCAGGAATGCATACGAAGGCGTATAAAGGGTAAAAAGGTTTATATAATGTCTGACAGTCAAGCCGTGCTGAAGGCACTCAAAGCCAACAGCTATGAATCTCTATCGACTTGGGAATGCAGACAGTCCCTCAAAAAACTGGCGTGCACTGGCGTGCCGGGGCATGAGTGAATTATAAGAAATGAAATAGCTGATGAACTAGCTAGAGCAGGCTCAAAAGCTATCCCGATTGGACCAGAATCCTTCTGTGGGCTATCCAGAATACACAGAGCAGTAGCAGTAAGCAGTAAGCAGTTTAAAAAAAAAAAAAAAAACGAAATCAGACTAATCACAGGTCTGTTTACTGGACACTGCCCAGTAAGGTACCACCTAAAAAAACTGGGATTGGTAGATAGTAACATATTCAGGTTATGTGAAACGGAGGTCGAATCCGCCTAGCACATTCTCTGCAACTGCGATGCACTAGCTCGACTTAGGTTGAAACACTTAGGGCAGGCACAACTAACGCCTGAAGAAATGAAAAGAAAGCCTCTTAGGGACACTCTAGGCTTCGTTGACAAGATCGAATTCCTGAGAATATAATACGAGTAGGGTTATGAACAAAAGATCAACGCTGGTCGCAGTTCTGTAAGGCTTACGTAGCCAATCGACCCCTGAGTACAATACAATGCAATGTATCATTGTGCCCCTATGACGGGTATATTGCTAAAAATTACTCGGTAATAATGAAAATATAGTTTGTTTATAAAGTTTTATACAAATAAATTAGTAATAAAAACAAAAACGTATAATTACGTATATTTTAAAAGGTTCTTGTAAAAATCGTATGTATCAATGTACCCAAACTTCTCCAAGTGGGTGTTTACTTAATATACTTTTGGCCCCACTGGACAAAATTTTTTCCATTTAGCAAGAATTGTATAAATTTTATATAGATTCCGCAATTTTCTTTTCCACTGTGGGTAGGTATAAATAATTCATAGTTAGAATTACAAAATTACCAAAAATTAATTTTTTCAGCAAATTCAAATTTTTTCCATCTGCCGTTTGAAATTAATGTGTTGTGGTCGTAATGTCTATCATAAAGTTTGTTTAACGCTTTTGTACAAAAACTTAGCTAAGTCATTTCGAATACTTTTATTTGTAATTAAATAAATTACAAAGTTGTTAAAGTCGTTTGTGTTAAGTTAACACTCGAATAAAATTATCAAGTTTTACACCAAAGTTGCATTTTTATTCCTTTTAGTTATGTCTACTTTTCCCATTTTCTTTTAACTGCAACTTAAACTTGTTAAAACACTCGTTACACTTACACCGAAAAAAGAAAACAAAAAAGTTATCACAAAGTAAATTCGACAAAAAGATTTCTTTTTAAAAATTTTTATAGTAGAAAAATTAAAAAGTCGTATCCCAAATCGATTATAATGTTATTAGAGAAATAAAAAAAGAAAACGATGTATATTTTTTGGTCTCTTTCAAAACAAAGTTGCTACGTTCGTTTTTTTATTTACTACATTTTGCTAAATCTGATTGCTCTAATCTCAAGGGTGGTTTATTGATAAATCCGATCTGAAAAAGAAATAAAATCTTTTAACCTAAAAAAGAGCAGATTAAATCTGATGGAATTGTTGCGAGCCCCCGTTTTTTTGAAAATTATTCTAAATTCGTTTTATATCCCTAAAAATGTTTTGTTACGCACATAATAACACTTTTTAATTACATTTTCCATTTCGTACCCTGTCAGAAGCAGATACTCTTTCTCAAAGCAAATTGTAAAAATATTTGTATCGTTCCTTTGAAATTATTTGACTAAACCTTTGATACGATTATAAGTGAAAACTTTTTAGACTAAGAGGCAAATACATAAAAATGAACTTTCTTGTAATTAATATAGGATTTTACGTAATTGTAACGCTCTCATTATTTCACGGTTGCAGTAAAATGTTGCGTCACGTACTCAAATGACATTTAAATGTTTTGAATAAAATAGCTAAAATAAGTCAGTAGAAAATTGAGTCGATTTCGACGCGAAATACCGATTAATAATTAAAATTAAAAGAAGGTAAACTTAAGTACATATTTATTTAGTATTTTACTGTAGATTATTAATTCGTTGTTTGCATTAACAAATTAAAGTACCCCTTATTATAGCAAATAACTGCCTTAAGAAAGTTATACAAGAGAACTTGCTATCTTGTCATCTAAATTACAAAGAACAAACAGTAAATTCCCAAACTACCGGCATTAAAATTGGTCGAGTTTGTAAATTGTGGTGTTTGCTGAACATTTTGATGTCGAGAAAAATTTCAACAAGCGAAGTTGAGGGTGTTAAATATATTTAAACTCTCACATTACAAAATTTTTGATGAATTTTACGCTCGTTAATTTTTTTAAAAATAGGTTTACTCGGGAAAATGCGTGCAATAGACGCACAAATTTGAGTACGAGGTTTCCATGTTTGTTTTGAGTAAAAACATTCTCGCGTTGAATGAGGCGTTATCCTAATAAGCACCCAGCACCCTGTAGGCTATAGGCATACCAGTCAACAGCAGTCTTCAACTTTTCTTCTCGTAACATTTTTTTATGCGCACAGTCAATTTGTGTCAAGTCAAGTCAGTTTCAGAGAGCACTCTTTACTAGAACCTATTTATAACAGTAATTTATTTTTTCAATTTTATAAAAATTTTAAAAATACGACCTATACTTGTGCTAGTGCTTTAATGGCCTCTTTAGAAAATTTATAGCCTAAAGTAAGTAAATCAATGCTTTTAACGTTATAAATATGGGGTATGGCTAATAAATAACGAAAGTGGTGCTCTGATAGTTTGAGTTATTCGGCGTCAAAACGACTCTGAGCTGTCTCCTCTCTCGAATTTAAAAAAAATTATTAGTGAGGCTGGAAACGGGTACAAAAATGGCTGAAGTGGCTACAACAGGACATTTTCGTGTGCCTCAACTAATTCGACAAAAAAAATGTGAAAAAATCCGTTTTGAAATTTTAGTCAACTTTGGTTCTTTAAAAGTAGTCAATTTTGAAATTATTTAAAAAATCGACTATGTCGAAACTAAAGCCTTATATTTTGCCAATATTTTCCTGATTTTAAATTTTTATAATAATAATAATCTCCAAAGTTATAATCTAAAAACTAGAAAACGGGCCAATCCTTATACTGACCGCCATTTTGAATTTAGAAATTGGAAAATATATTTTTAAATTAGGGCCAATGTGTACTAACTTATCGCCGAGTATAAATACTGTGAGTCAAGATTTTCTAAAATGCGACCAAAATAACCCCCTTATTTTGGGTCACCCTGTATCGATTTCGTTCAAAAGCTTATTTTGTGTATTATGAAAGTTTGTGAGCCGAAACCAAATTTAAATAAAATTGCTTTAGTAGTTTTTATTTGACGGCGTTAACGACACATACACCCACACCCATACCGAATTTTTTTGAGTTTTTTTGGGGTATTTTGGATTCAGAGGAACCCGAAACATCGAGAAATTAACTAAAAAGTAATTTTTTGGCCGATATTACTTTTTTAAAGTAGACGAAGTCAAAGAAAACGTAAAATATAAAAACGGCTTTACTTACGCCATTTAGAGTAAGAAAAAAAAAAGTCGTTAAATTTTCTTGGGGGGGGGGGGGAGTTGCCGGAAAGTCGTTACAACAGTGCCAGCTTCTGGTATTTAGATAGAGTAATATCAGGGAAATAAAAACCCACCGCGTGAACAAAGCTTTGCGAGGCGTGGCTCAGTGCCCAGTAGCGGACCGAGTGACTTTTTCCTTTTTAAAAAGGAGCTAGCAATTTTTTAAAATACGATGTAAAAATTCAGAATATTCATCATTACTAAATTTAAATTTTCATTTGAAATAATAATTAATTACTGATTTAATACGAAATCTTCGCGAAATGAAAACAAACGCGAATTACGAATTAGTACGGTATAACCTCACTTTTGCAACATAAAGACACTATTTGTATCAGTTGCTACACAGCAACGACTGGTTTATTCTATAAAACAAATTTTCAATAAAGCGCTCTAGATTCAGTGTGGCGTTTTAAAAATTCCAAGGGCGCAAACTTATATCTTCATTTTCTTCGCACTCACTGCCCGTTAACAAGCTTCTCAAAATCCATGCTCAATTTTTGACAAATTAATTTTTGTTTTCGATGCCTAATGAGCGTATATTTTATTACAGTTTCGTGCTTCGCATATAATATAGATTAATTAAATAACAAAGTAAAATCGAACAAGGGGGCGTTGAAATGTCTGTCTACAATTTGAGTGCCTTCGTATTGCTAATAATAATATTGTGAAGCCGTTCTGCCTTCTCGATACAATATTATGTTAATGGGCGCGTTAAAATGCGAGAATATCAACTAGGACATTTTAAAATCAACGCATGAAAGGAAAATTGTTAACAGAAACCCTTTATATTTTCTGATGTTTCCACATCCCCTGTTCGTATATTAATTTATCATGTTGGAAGAAAGCAAATGTAGATCTTGTCTATGATATATCATTTACGTTATTATATTATAAATCATATATGGTGCGTGATCAACCATTATTTTAATATGAATGCCAACAAATAAATTGTTAATAAAATCAAAGTTGGCTTTTATTGGAGATATTTTTAATAATTAATAAACTTCCAGTAATAGTGTGTATTATGATAATTAATTTCGTGTATTGATGGTCAATTATTTGCTATCCGTTCCCTTCAATTAAGTAGCTTCGAGTCATAAACAGGGACGTATCTGTCACGACTTGCATTGCTTGCCGCAAAACTATATTCATTTCATACTGTACGGGTATTGCTACTTTCCGTCATTAATTTGTGTCCGGGAAATGGCTCATTACATCACTAGGCCGGGAAGTGTTGCTAAGTAACACTTCCCGGACTGTTTGGCGAAATTTTCGTAAAGGATTTTATTTTTTAAATTTTTGCTTGAAAAAAGTTTGCCGGCGGTGTGGTTCGAACCCAAGAAACTCTGGGTGAAATGCAAGGCTGCTAACTCCTACACCAAACGCACACCTATATTAATGTATGTAAAGCGTGAAGTTATAAAGTAGTTATTTGTTGCTAAGTAACGAGTATAAGGTGGATGGTGTGATTTAAAATGAAATACCTACAGCGGATATTTAATTAACGGATGTGGAATTCGTTTCGAAATTCCGGACTCAGCTTCGCTTCGTCCGTAAACATATAACTCATGCTTTAATAGGTCACTTTCCGGACTAATGACATAAATAACTATTCTTCCTAAATAATTTAGGAACATTTTTATTTTCGAGTTTTTGTTTCTCTTTCCAATAGCGAAAAGTCTTCTGTTTTGGGATTGGTCGAGCTCAAGACAAAAAATGTTGTGCCCGTGTGTTCGTAAACATTGTGACACTTCTTAAACTGCTTTTGGCGCTAAATTAGAGAATTAGAGGACTACGAACTACTAATTAACTACACCGTCGTGTCCTAAATGCGACACTGTATAAGTAAACAGTAATAGTTTTACGAAATATCATGTTAGCGATCAACCAACCAACGCAAACAAGCGTGCATTTACAATTTACAAGTTGGAATAATTGATAATCCCCTGTGTAAACTCGAAAATACTTGTTTCATTACACACATTTGCTCAATAAAAAAGCGTAACTAATACGAGTAAACCTTTTAACTAATTTAGCGGGTTTTATTTGTTAGGTCAAAGAATTGCTCTTTACATTTTAAAATAGAAGTCATGCAAATTTTAAATTATAATTTACATTTCCTTTTTAATATATCTACAAAAATATAGAATTTTAGTTAACTGTATTTACTGTACCTCTGCGTTCTTTTTCAATTTACAAAACAGTTACATAAAGGGATGGACGAACAAACTGGCCATTAAATTTCTTTTTGCTTTTAGCTTTTGTGACTGTTATTTACATAAAGCAAAATTTTTAAATAACAAATTACTGCAACATAAATGTACTCAGCAACTGAAGTACTAACTATGTCCATTTTGTGCAAAATGAAAAGTTTTAATAATTTAATTGCGGAGCACTATAGCGTAGTTGCATAGAGTAAAATTTTTCAAATAATGGAATTTTGTACAAATAAAAAAAATGTAGTTATTTAGCCAAATCTGTCAATTTTCAGGATTATGCTCAAAACTCGCCTAAAAAAATTGTAGTACCGCCAATGGTGGAAGTTATGCCGACAATTTTTACATCGATATGACCGCTCACGAGTGCTCGATGTACTTGCTTTTAATAGGGCGAGTGTTATTTTCACCAGTGATACTGACAAAAATTGTCTACATAACTTCAAAAGCGAGGGCTGTTCGAGAGACGAAGAGACAATTCAATAAATATAGATTATTGAGAGAAAAACAACTTTTATGCTTTTATGGTGGTCAGAATAAGCGGTGACGGTTGGTTTAATTAAAATTTTTCTTGTTTTTTTGCAATAATATGATAGACACGAGGAGAGACAAAAAATGGGACAATCTAGTCTCGTCTCAGGGTTTCAGTTCAGTGTCGTTCTTCCAGGGTTTTATGCTTTTGTAAAATAATTACTTCCAAAATGATGTTTCAGTTTCCAGCCCAGTCAAATAAGGCAAACTGAAAGAAAAACATCCAAGAAATTTGAAAAATGTTGTCCGTTACAGCCTGCTGTACTACATTCTGGATGGGGGCGAGCAGGGGGAGAGGGGTCTCTTTAAAGGTGACTTTTTCTTGTTTTTTGTCCAATACCTCGCCGCGCTATATCTCGGAAAGGGTTAAACTTACAAAAAAATGCTTTTAACCAATCTTGTAGCTAATACTGTTGTCTATAAGTTACATAATAACCTTCATCAACGTACGATCTATAGGAGGTGAGTTATTTATAAAAATCAGGATAAGTCGCCTTTAAACAGGCACCCTTCCAGAACTGTTAGTATGTTAAACTGCAGGTTCTAAAGAGTAACCATGTCAAGTTTTAAAACCACTGGATGTTTTTCCCTCAAATGCCATATACCGGGAGAATCCAACTATCCGTATTAAGCTTTTTTCAAAAACGGTTATATTTGTCTAATTTGAGTGGATTATTCATGAATTATGTATTTTCTTACAAAACAAATGTACCCATTTTATACGTTTATAAGAGTGCGAAGCGATTTACAGCGTTAGCTGTAGAGCTATAAGTTCAAAATTGATGAGAGAAGCCCCCATATAGACCCATAGACGGTCTGGGCGCAACAGTTACAGTTTGACCCAACTCTCTACGACCATCCAGTCGGTGTCGCTTGGGGGGGGGGGAGACTCAGTGTGGTAGTCGTGAACCAAATAACAGTTTAAAAAAATTGGGCGCCAAGCAACCTGACCCTTGGGCATCTCCTAGCTGGTTGCTGAGTTCTGGGGCGGTGTAATAATAAAGTAACTCGTCAACAACAGTTTATAATATGCACCAACGGTGTTCAATAATAACTCGAAAATAAAATACAATAAAACCGCCTAGTCCCCAAAGGACGACCTAACTTAGTATAAATACTATGTGTATACAGCCCGTTAACATACGACCTGCGGATAGGAATAAAAAGAGACGAAGAGATAGTTCACAACTTGATTTGACGCTCTGAGATATGCTTTGTTTCTCTTCTTATCTAATTAGACTCAATAAAAATCCGCCTGTGAACCACGAGAACGGTGGTGATAATAGTAAGCAAACCAAACAAAAACCACTTACAGTAGGCTGATATGTAGATACAGAGAACCACGCCAATCTCCTAAACGGACTGCCAGGACACCGGTAAACAGTTAGCGAAGCAATAATCGGTTCCCGTACGGGTCGGGACACTTAATAAATCGACGAAAGGACAAGTAGACAAAGTTATTCGTTGTTGAACTCACGATACGTCGATGTGACTTAAAATATCCGCCGTGCATCGAAGAGCTCACCGTTATCACCCCTATGCTCTCGCGATCGTGGCAGAAAAAAATTACATTTCGTTACTTTTCCTAAATTAAAAAAAAAATAACGTAACAGGTTCCCCCTGTATATTTGTCTAATTTGAGTCTAATTTTCTAATTCACTATTCATGTTCATGAATTACCTATGTATTTTCTTACAAAACAAATGTACCCATTTTATAAGAGTGCGAAGCGATTTACAGTGTCAGCTGTAGAGCTAGAGAAGTACAAAATTGATGGGGGAAGCCCCGTATAGATCCACGGGCGGGCTAGACGGCCTGGACGCAACAGTCAAACTAGTATTGTATTTTAATAAGCGAATGATTCGTAACCCCACGTGGATGCAACATTTTCTTCATTCAGATGGGCTGCACCGATTTCACCTACTTTTGCTACCCTTTTTAGACGGCTTATACAAGCTTGTTTTTATATTTAACATGAAAATAAAGCTTTTCAGCTAAAAAGTAAACATCATTAGTAATATTTAAACGGAAATTGCTTGCTATTTTTGATTTGAATAATAATTATAAGTCGGTCCATTAGTTTCCTTCACAAACTTAATTAAAGCAAAGGGTTGGATATAAAATTGGCTGCATTATTACGTCGAAGATTCACTTCCGGAAGGAAGTCTGAAAACCTCGATTCAAAAATTTGCCACTTTTTCGTTTGTTAAATCAAACTTTATCTTCTAAAGGCACGTAAGCTGTCCGAAAGATGTCTTCTGTCTTTTCTAATTCGAAAAGCTGTAAAAATCGGTATGAAAAACGAATTTTGATACTTTTTTCAAAAATTGTAGCAATGGAGAAGAGGGGTGATAAATTTTAAAATGAGATGAGAGCTGGTCTGTGGTCAACTTAAACAACTCTTTCTCAGGCAACCGTCCTTTCCTGAAGCTTTTCGTGATGAGGTTTTCGAAGATTTATGAAAATACCGACAATGATGGCTACTTCCTCACCTTTATTTTTGGCAAAAATTTTTTCAGTGACTTCGAAAGTCTCAACTTTTTTCACCCTATTGAGGTCATAAAACGTCAAGTAATACAATACGAACTTTTAAATTTTTTCCATCACAATACTTTTTGAGCTTAAACTTCGAAAGCAAAAATATTATTAAAGATTGATTGCACTTTACTCTCATCAATGGAGTTTTCTGAACTATTTCGTCCCGAAGGAAAATTAAAACTTGGCCCAAATTGAATTAAGTATGTTTTTACGACGGTGAGAAGAGCACAATTTCGAAGGGTCAACTTTTTGCCCCAATTTTACAACGAAATTTCCCGTTTAAAATTTTAACTTATAGAATTTCAAATTAACACGTACAAAATTTTGTTATTTGAACAAAATTAACAACTTACTTTACATACATAAACATAAACTTTTGCATCAAATTAAATCTTTCGCGGTTATTAAAGCAAATTGTAGCTCGGAATCGTAAGCTTCTCCGATAGGCGCCCTTGACTCTGTTTTTCAAGGCAAGGACGTAGCTCGCCTTCTTGCCCGGATAAACGGGCAAGGATTTTCTCCATCCTTTCCTGGTATAAAACCATACGCTCATACGTTGCCCCTTACATGAATAAGTAACGGTGCAACAACGCGATATTTACTATTCACACTTGAATTATCTCTTTACGAAAGTAAGTAGGAATAATATTAACGACGTAAAGTGATAAATAGTTATATTATTTACCGGTGGTTATTCAACAACAGTGCGTGCCTAATTATTAGTTAATCCAATTAATAACTTAATAGGTGTTGTAGATAGACAATTAGAGCTATTAACAGACTGTGACGAAAAGTGTTGTGTAACTCGTATTTTGTTTGACGCTATAAATGCAGTTTTCACTCGAAAATTGATCGCTTTCTAATATTTAAAGTTAACAATGACGCCAAATTTAAATTTCGTCAAAAAATTATGCATCATTACCCTTCGGTGTCACAAAAAGAATTTTTAATGTCGAAATTGTAATTATTTAAAATTGGCTCCCTTATGAAAAAGGCATTTGAAAAATAAGATTGATAGAGTGTAAAGCTGAAATAATAGGATAGCAAAATTTGACTGAAATTGATAGGTTCAATATCTGGAAATTGTAAGAAAAATCTTCCTTTTATTCCTTTAGAATTTCTTTAATTTCGTCTCTACGTGTGAAATCGACGAAATGTTTCCCAACACTTCTTTTGACAAAAAATCAGATCAAGAACAAATTTTACGCAGCCACCCACTATTACTCCGCGCGTGTTACTCAAAACTATTTCAAAAATACAAAATATCAATTAAATTAGACAAAATTACGTGCGAGACCGCATTTTTGTTAACTTCTACTGCAACCAAAAAAAAAGTTACCCAACAATTTTGTCATTTCGTAATTTATTTAGTTTAGAAAATTTGTAACCTTTTATCCTTCGACAAAAATCACGTGTGTCGCGCGGATTTTTGTTTCCGGTAAAGTTTCCAAAGTCGTTCGCCTTGCACTTAACGAATGGACCAACAAGGACGCATCTTTGAATGATTTCAAATTAGAGTCTCTCGCATAAGAATGATTTATCAAGACTATTTTTCTTTGAGGAACGATCTCACATATTATGTACAATGTTTAAGGTCGTCCGACATCAAAAACATGTTTTCTTTACATTTTTTCTCAAAGACATTTTATATAAATTCTTTTAGAAGGAAATAGTTCGGAACGTACGTAGAATATCTTTAGGTGCGGCAGTTGACTAGGGAATATTTTCGAAACAAATTGCCACGAAGCGAATACATTATTCAAGGGTTGATTTCTGATAGTTTTAAAATATGTCATTCCAGTTTTAGTCGCTCATCGCACTTTTTTCTGAATTTTAACCGTGAAACTAACTTCAAATTGAGTCTCAATTTGAAGTTGAAAAGGTAGAGAGTTTCTTCAGGAAGTCACGTTTCGCTGGTTCGCCTAGTTTCAGGAGGCAACTACGATGAGACGGCCTTCTGAAAGACCCACTAGCGTTTACAAAATCTTTAGTTTGGATTTGAGTTTTCTAAAAAATGTGTAAAAAGATAATCAAAGAGTGGTTCAGTCTCGACGCAGTTTAGCTCTAATAGCGTCTCTTGTAAAAATTCTTGTAAAAACATTAATAAACAAAAGCCGTGCTACGGCGCGCGTTTTGCATATTTCATTCGCATTTTTACACCGGCAAATTTTCCCTCGAGCTTTAATAATTCTTATTTATTTTAATAGCGCAAAATTATTTAATTTCAGGCACGATGAAGCTCGCACCAACTATGGCATTTTTCTCGATGTTATTAATAGAAGCCAACAGCCAATTCTTCCCGTCAAATTACAATATCTTGTCGTCTCCGGCGTATCAGTTAAAATCGAATTATATCCAATTTGTCGATCCAAACGGACAAAGGAACTTGGCGCATCGCGTAGTTTTAGAAAATTCGGCCCAAGAAGCGCAACTACCACAAGAATTACTAAATCCATTTTACAAGAATCCAATCATTGCGGCACGACTTGCGAAAGAATCTTTGATTACAAATAAGGAGTTTGCAGTTTTCAATCGAGATACTGAAAGAATACCGCGTTCCGAAATATTCAAAATTTTTCAACACGCCGGCTTTCACGACAAAAATTGACGCGAAATAAGAGTGTAAATTAAAAAGGAAATGAGACTGATTTTAATTTATTTATTGGAACGAAAATGTGCGTGCGTCTATTTTAACAAAAATGTAACGAGTTTAATAAAAAGAAATGTTGCCATTTGTTTTAGTTAAAGTGAGCCATTTTTTTAGATTGAAATTTTGAGCAGATTTGTGGTTAAAGTTATAATACGCTTATAGATATTGATAGGAGTTTTCGATCATTTTTAATGGAGGTGTATAAATTACACCTGATCTATACGATCTCGGTGATAAATTTGTTTTTTTTTCCGAATTATTGCTTTTTAGAAGTCTTACCGTGCACATAAAGAGAGCCACGTCGTCATTGAATATAAATTGAAGGTCGGTACTTATACACATCCATTTTATACAATTGCTCGAATCATTAATGCCGACAGTGCCAACGATATCATCAATCATACACTAATATTGGAAGATGATCGTTTCCTGTCATAACACCTGCTGTACTTTTTCGGCCATCGTTTTCGATCGTTCGCGTAGAAGAATTCAATTATCCTACATTTTTATAAAGTCTTTTATATCGATATTCAGATTTTAATCTTTTCAAAATAAATATTTTGTCTATTTCAAATCTTAGTTCTCAGTCGTTCAGTTTCGTTTTTGATAACTTTTAGAACTGGCAACACTAGCTGCCTCAAATGAGATTTGACTTTTCTCGATTTTCATTAGTAGAATCAATTTTTTGAAATTTTATTCGGGAGAGAAAATTTTAAGTAAATTTTTGAAAATAATAATAGACTCGTAGGCAAAGGTATGTAGATTTCATTAATTTGTTATTATTGTTATACTATACCAAATACCAAGACAAACTAAAATTGAGAATTAAATTTTTAACAAATTAGATTTTAAAAATCCCACTTCAATAGTGTAGTTTAAACAATTTATTTCTAAAGTCAGTATTTAAAGATTTTCCTCGATGCAAAATTATCAATTTTTCTTCTTGATGTTTTCTCAAATTACTTATTTTCGGTTAGTCCTACGCTAAAAATATGTATGATTAAAGTTGTAGAGAATAAAATTTGCAACAACTTTTGATTCAACACTTTTTATCTAAGGCGAGTGTTTAAGGATTTACGACGATGCAGAAGCGTCAATATTTTTTCTCTGGACATTTTCTCGAACTACTCCTTTTTGGTTAGTCATACGCAAAAAATATGTTTTACAAAAGTTGTAGAGAATAGAATTAGCAACAACTTTTGATTCAACACTTTTTATCTAAGGCGAGTATTTAAGGAATTACGACGATGCAGAAGTGTCAATATTTTTTCTCTGGACATTTTCTCGAATTACTCCTTTTTGGTTAGTCATACGCAAAAAATATGTTTTACAAAAGTTGTAGAGAATAGAATTAGCAACAACTTTTGTTTCAACACTTTATATCTAAGGTGAGTATTTAAGGCTCTACGACGATGCAAAAGTATCAATACTTTTCTTCTTGACGTTTCGCGAATTACTCCTTTTTGATTAGTCTTACACTAAAGCTACGTTCTCTTTTTCGGTTGGTCCTACGATAAATATATGTTTTACCAAAGTTATAGAAAATAAAATTAGCAACAATTTTGGTTTAAACAATTTTTTTCTACGGCAATTTTATCAAGTTATAGCGTTTTTTTAAAATACTCTTTTTCTTTTCATAACTTTAATCTGATTAATTGTTTTCTCTCGTCAATACTTGTTTTATTTAAAACCAAAAACAATAAATACAATGGGACTCCATTATTATGAAATTCAAGAGACACAATTAAGATTTTTTGGCTATTAAACTCTTTAACGTTTTCGTTCACTTGTCTATTTTGAAAAAGTACTATTACCGAAAGATTATAACTTTTTTTAATTTAATTTTTCGACGTTTCTGGTTCCCCTATGTCAGTCTGTGTGTATGTGATTGCGGCGCATAAGCTGTGGCATCTTGTGCAAACATGAAACTGCACTGTGGCATCCGTTTGCCCTGTGGCATCTTACACCCGGATGCCATAACTTCTATTGACTTTGTTTCGCTAATTAAGCACTATTTGATTTTCTTTTTAATTTAATCCGTAATACAAGATACAATGAACCAATCGCAATATTTTCAACGCTCACGAAACCGTCCTGCTATGACCACATCAGCAGTTTTTTAAACTGTACTACACGTTTCTTTTTACAGTAAAATAAAAATGGAAAAAACACTCTTGAAATTCAATTGAGAAGTTTATGAGTTTTCCTGCACAAAGTAGAAACAGGTGTTTGGAGTTTTGTAAATATCTTACAAAAATATTGAGAGAGAGCATTCAAATACGTACTCAAGTACTGGAGTAGGTACTATGATTTATTCTATTATTAAACTTTTTTTTTTCTTTAAATAAGCTGCTTAGGAACTTTTAATCTCTTTTTGAATTACACTAAATTATTAAAGAGCTTGTATTCGTTTGTTATATTTTGTATTCTAAAATTACAATGTAAAATTGCTGAAGTTTCAGGAAAACTAATAATATAAACGTCCCGCAACAGTGCGTTCCAGCTCGGCTCCTATTATAGTGGGAAATTTCGAGATTAAACCAGATACAAAACAGTATTTTAGAAAATTATTTTTTTATATACCATTCTACAGGGTGGTCGATAAGTATTTGTGCGGTTTACCTGCAGTTTTTTTACAATTAAACACCCTGTATGACTTTTAAATGCTTAAAAGTATCTTGCGCGCTCTCCATTTACTGTCACTCCCCTATTCAGACATGAAAAATTGATTCTACACAGAACCGTCTTTAAAATTTCTCAAAAGTCTCAAGTCCTACTTTTAAAAGAAAAAAAGTATTAATTGTTTAGTAATTGACTCTAAAGAATAAGTAAATAAAATAAGAGAAATCAAAGCTAACCTAACTAGCACTTTAGTTCTTGACCTCCCTGCATACCTTACTCTCCGCAGACGCTAAACGATGGCATTTTCGCGTACTACCCCGTGAAGGATAACTTTAGATGTCTACCAAGTACGCGATTTTGAAACTCACGCTAAATCGATTAAAAGCCATTTTGCAAAATTTATATATCATTTTTCGTACTATCTTTAGCAAATTACACATCAGTGGAGCCTCCCCATTGACTGATTACTCAATCGATTATACGCGCGGGCTTAATAATTTTTTCGTACGCAAAATATCGTGTATTACACAACATACTAATAAAGCGCCTTTGCAGGTGGTGTTACACTGCATATTGAATTATGAGATCGTATAGGAACGATACCCAGGGAGGCTTACACTATATATAACACGAAATATCGCCCCAAAATATAAAAGTAACTTTCCAACTTTACACATTAAAAATATAAAGGTAATTTTGTAATTTCAGGTGCGGGTAAATGAATTGTAGCCAAGTTTAACTTTAGGAATGTGAACACAATGGGTCGTTTAGGTCCACTTTGTTATATAGTCGTCTAAAGCAACCCTCGATTATTTTTTCAGTCGCCTCAACCATGCTAAGCCCAACTCGCTTTAATGTCCATTCTTTAAATTTCGAATAAATAAAAAAATGGCTCAAAATTAATAGCAATTTATATTTTAGAACGGACGAATTTGCAAATCGATACAATATAACGTGCTGAACATTTAAAGAAACTACAATTTAAAAAGGCATTCATTTTGAACTTTTAAGACCGGCTGAAAGCTTTTGATCATTAAATCTCCAACATTAAGACTATTACACGCCAAAAGCTTAAGAACTTTTTCCATCTTCCTTATACAGTAACAATCAATCACACTTTTATTTTTGTTAATAACGTATCTATTAATAGAACGCAAAAAGGGCAATTTAATTAAAAACTAATCACATTAAGAACTAATTCCTTAAAACTTTTTTTTGTTTCGCATCGATTGGATCTTAGCTCATAAGACGTAATTAGGTCTTTTTTTATTGGAAATTCGTTTCTCCACTGTAATTTGTAGTTTGCTAATCTTATTTTCTATGGTTGAGTTTACGTATTTGTTTCGTTTTAAAAACCGTCGAGAATAATTCATTTAGTTGTGTACTCGGAATAAAAAATTTGTAATTTAAGAGATGAATTTTTAGTTTTATGTAAATAGAACTAACTGCATAATATGTTGTGGGAAACTAAGTAAAGTTAGTAATGAAAGCAATTTATTTGCACTTATAAACGTTGAGTTCCTAAAGTGAAATTGGCACTGTTCTGTTTCTTTTTTACCATCCTAATAGCTCAAGCTTTTTAGTTTAATTTTTAAATTTTTCACGAGAAGTACTGTAGCTTTGTGTCTGTCGGAGGAAAATGGTGGCTCTTGTCTATTTAGCATATTTTGTGTGTCGCTTCCTAAGAAATACAACCATTTGATTTTCGATTCTTTCTTTATTCGATGGTTTCCTGACTTAATATTTTAAACGTATATTATTTTTCGAGTACTTGAATCACGTACTCTCAAAAACGCGCAAATGAACTATAGATGCTCTATGGACGCGTTTTCACATGCGAGAACTTTTAGATACTCCTTCAGGTAGAGAGAGCCACATTTTAATGTAAACTGAACTATAACGGAGAGAAAACTCGAGGAAATGTTGCAGAAGTCGCTTGCAATAGTGTTTAAATTATTGCTTACAGTCAAACGAGGCCTAAAGGCCTCTTTTTCAAAGGCGAAAAAACTTCTGCGAGAAATTGCAGAGAGACTATCTGATAGAAACTAAGCTTAGTGTAACTGAACTGTAAGTGCGAGAAAACTTGAGAGAACTCAAAGAAATGTTGCAGAATTCGCTTGCAATACTGTTTACATTGCTGTTTGCAGTAAAACGAGGCCTAACCCCTCTGCTTCACAGGCGAGAAAACTTCTGACTGTCAGATAGAAACTACCTTTGTGTAAACTGAACTTTAAGTGCGAGAAAACTCGAGGAAATGTTGCAGAAGTTGCTCACAATACTGTCTACACTATTGCTTACAGTCAACGAGGCCTAAAGGCCTCTTCTTCACAGGCGAGAAAACTTCTCACTATCAGATAGAAACTACCTTTGTGTAAACTGAACTTTAAGTGCGAGAAAACTCGAGGAAATGTTGCAAAAGTAGCTTGCAACACTGTTTACACTATTGCTTACAGTCAACGAGGCCTAAAGGTCTTGTCTTTATAGGCGAAAAAACTTCTGACTGTCCGAAGTTAGATTAGTGTAAACTAAACTGTAAGTGCAAGAAAACTTCAGGAAATGTTGCAGAAGTAGCTTGCACTACTGTTTAAATTATTGCTTAATGTCAAACGAGGCCTAGAGGCCTCTTCTTTATAAACGAGAAAATTTCTGACTTTCCGATAGAAGCTAGCTTCATGTAAACTAAACTATAAGTGCGAGAAAACTTGAAGAAAAGTTGCAGAAGTAGCTTGCACTACTGTTTAAATTATTGCTTAATGTCAAACGAGGCCTAGAGGCCTCTTCTTTATAAACGAGAAAATTTCTGACTTTCCGATAGAAGCTAGCTTCATGTAAACTAAACTATAAGTGCGAGAAAACTTGAAGAAAAGTTGCAGAAGTAGCTTGCACTACTGTTTAAATTATTGTTTACAGTCAAACGAGGTCTAAAGACCTCTTCTTCACAGGCGAGAAAACTTCTCACTATCAGATTGAAACTACCTTTGTGTAATCTGAACTTTAAGTGCGAAAAAACTCGAGAAAATGTTGCAGAAGTAGCTTGCAATACTATTTACACTATTGCTTACAGTCAACGAGGCCCAAAGGCCTCGTCTTCATAGGCGAGAAAACTTCTGACTGTCAGATAGAAACTAACTTAGTGTAAACTGAACTTTTAATGCGAGAAAACTTGAGGAAATGATGCAGAAGTAGCTTGCACTACTGTTTAAATTATTGTTTAAAGTCAAACAAGGCCTAAAGGCCTCGTCTTCATAGGCGAGAAAATTTCTGACTGTCCGATAGAAGCTAGCTTAGAGTAAACTGAACTGTAAGTTCGAGAAAACTCGAGGAAATGTTGCAGAATTAGCTCACAAAACTGTCTACACTATTGCTTACAGTCAACGAGGCCTAAAGGCCTCTTCTTCATAAGCGAGAAAACTTCTGACTGTCCGATAGAAGCTAGACTAGTGTAAACTTAACTGAAAGTGCGAGAAAACTCGAGGAAATGTTGCAGAAGTGGCTCACAATACTGTCTACACTATTGCTTACAGTAAACGAGGCCTAAAAGCCTTTTCTTCATAGGCCAGAAAACTTCTGACTGTCAGATACAAACTAGCTTAGTGTAAACTACACTGTAAGTGCGAGAAAACTCGAAAAGTCCTGCAGAAGTAGCTTGAAATACTGTTTACACTATTGCTTACCGTAAAACGAGGCCTTTAAAGCCTTTTCTTCACATGCGAGAAACTGTGCTCATTTCCTCTCACTAAAGCAAGTAAATATGACTAAGATTTTTTTTAGATAGTTAACTAGTGCGTTAGCAAGAGAATTAAGTATTCTTTTAGAGCTTTTATCAAATTTTCAAAAGGAATTGTTTATACTACAGCAACTTCTACGCTTTAAAACAATAAAATGAGCCTTAAGCGCCATAGAAGATAATTACGAGCCTAATTATAATCTACACAACGTTTTAAAGGGGACTTTTTGCTGCCCACCTCTCAAGAAGATAGATAAAGAACTTTGATATGTGAGGAAATTAAAAATGTATTTTCTCCACAAATATTTGCATTACCTAATTCAATTTTAATCTTATAAAATCTAAACGTCAGTCACGTAGCGCGTCTTCCCCGGTGTTGGTGAAGTTAACCGACGTTTGATTCGAAACTAACCCGGTATTTTAGCTTTTTACCTTATTTCAGGTCGTATTTCAGTCTTTGTGTACAACGTACAGGGATTTTCGGCGACTATCACCGACCACAAGAAGACGAATAGAGCAAATTTTCACCAGAATAAATTACACTGTAGACACGGTTCTGTTTAGCGCGATAAATGGCTATTTTCGTCTTAATTTTAAATAAAAAAACTTTTACTTTATTCCTTCCGGCCTTTGTGCGTTTGCTTAGAGATGGAAATCCTCTTATACAAGTGAAATTCTATTTGTTTGAATGTTAACGTTACAGAGCCCCAAAGCAATTACTTTTGTAAGATAAGAAGATAACCCTTATCAATATTGCTAGGTAAGAAATTAGTGTTGCTTTGAGCTACTTAAAATAGTGTTTTCAAAACAGTACACGTAACGTACGCGTATTCAACCCTTCTCCACAAACGTACTTAATGGGAAATACGCACTTCAAAAGTCAAGTTTCCGAAATGACTATAAGTAACATGTTTTAGATGTTGCCAGTGCAATTTTTTGGGTGGTTACCTTTACCTAGAACTTTGCCCGCGAGAAAACTTTTCGAGAAAGTTTTCTTTTGTTTTTCTAATTTGAAAAAAATATAAAATTTGGCGTGTAAAAAATTTCTATAAATTTCAAACAAAACTAGAGAAAAATGAAAAGTGCCTTAGCCCTTATTATTTGTGAAATTAGTCACACCTTAACAGTGTTCATTAGTTCATTTTGTAGTTCCCAACGTAAAACTACACGCCAAATACGGGAAAATAATTTTAAAATTGGGCAGGTTTGATCAACCATGATAGTACTGTTGCCTACCCATTAGGCGTATGGTTTTGTATAATAAATTGTAGAGGGACTAAGCCCCACGGCTAAAACCTACCTAAATAAAATTCGTAGGTATACGTAATGCCTAAATGTTTGTTCAGATTTTATATTTAACTAAAAACAACTCAATTTTTATTTATCCAACATGTAAGACGTAACGATAAAGTTTATTTGTTTTAAACTGGAAATTCGTGCCTTAATTTTATTTCGAATCTCAACGCTAGTGCATAAAGTTAAAAGAACCTTATATATTGCAGCAAAAATTTTCATTACGAACTTATATATCATGCAACGACGTCATAAAAGTGCAAAGTAGAAAAGTTGAAAGTTTAATTTAGTTGCAAGTCGATATATCTAAGGGGTTAAATTTAAATATTGCGCTCGAGCGAGAGAAAAAAACTGTAGAAATGCTGAAATATTATTTTTAAATTTTAGTGCCATCTGAAAGCCCTAGGTTTCAAACAACAATAAATTTTAGTTTTCGTAATATATAACATTCTGCTGGCAAATTGCTACTAGTTTTGTATAACAAAAAACGAGAACATAGTGTCGCCAGTAAATTGAAATGTAAAGGAAGGACAACAAAAAGTGATTTAATTATACAAATATGTTATACACAATTATTTGTACTATTCGATTTTTTGAGTGTTTCGCAATTATACTTTTTTTTACAAAAACTTAACGTTATAAATTACAGAATTTATCAAGAGAGGATTAAATTTATGGCGAACAACTTAGAATTCCATTCGAGTATTTGCAACTACACCAATAAGTTTTCTTCCGCTAAACGCTAAATAAAAATTGAAGAGCTATTTGTTTTTCTATTGATTGAGTTTTTTTATTTCGGTTTGCTTAAATCTTTTCTTGTATTAAATTCCTATTGAAAATTGAAAATTACTAAAGGGTAAGTAAGTACAGCTAGTTGAGCGTCTGAAATTGCTTATAATTTCTCAAAAGTTTGTGATTGAAAATTTTACGATGAAACAAGGTGGAGACGAGAAATCGATTTTTGGAAATAAGAAAAAAACGTTCGCTGACTGGAAAATGCATAATACGTATAAGGAACTATCAACTGTAACAGATTGAGCTTAGTTGCTGTGAAAACTAAAGCCATAGTCTTTCTTGAGGAAGAGGGCACGCGACTAATAGGAAATGTTTAAACAAATTTCGGCTTTCCGACGGTAATCGTTGCGGGAAAAATAGTGCACCCCTATTAATTCATAAATATGAGCCACGACTATATACAAGAGCGCTTTAAACAGTCGTCTATTATTCCAATAAATTCGAACGAATATAGAACTAAAGTTAAAAAGATAAAAAAATACATTTTTATTGCACGATGTTCATCAGAGGAGAAAAAGAAATGAATTTTCTATTTCCTATGTATTTCATTGTAATACCTATTGACACATCAAGTTGAAAGTGTCACCAAATACAAAAATTGACATATTACACGAAGAAAGTATAATATTTTCCTTTTTTCCAATATTGGAAAAGTGTTGGTTTTCGAATAAAAAACCTAACGTTCTATTACGACTTTAGATTTTCTTAAACAAACAGCCTTTTTCAACATTTATTTTCAGTTTTATTCAAGTAAAAAGTCAAGTTAATACGTTTATTTGAATGCCGGGGCCCCTGCTTATACATCTTAAAGTAAATCAAATATATTAGAAACCTTTCGTCTTTCACTACTTGATCGAATGCTTTTACATAAAAAAACGGCATTATTAAAAAAATATTTCTACAAATTACATAAATGGAAGTAAAGAATTCAATTTAGTATATGTCGTCATTAGAAATGGGAGATCAAAGCAAAAAGTTGTTTTTTTCGAAATTTCCGAAACTCGCATTCGTTTAAACTAAATTTCTAATTACGTTTGATAAATTTAAATTCTAATACGTTCGAAAAAGTCTCAAAGTAATCAAGTGGGTCAATTTTGAAGAGATTCGATCTGGAAAGAAGATAGAAATGGAGACAAAAATGAAAATAAGGAATGTCAACATAAATTTTTACTACACTTCAAATATTTCTTTTGCTTTTCAAAAAGAAATACTTTGATAACTCATTTTCTTTGCCGAAAATATAATTTAAAGAAAGTTTATTTTTAACGAGCAATTTTTTCTATACAGTGTGTACGCTAAGATACGCCTAAATTCGTTCAGATGTCCCATCCCATCCAGCCCATCCAATAAAGTTTCAGCTAATAATGGGCTACAAGTCTGGAACACACTATACGCTATACGAGTATTTTACAGCTAAAGTGAGTTAATTAAATTGTTAATAATATTTATATGTCACCATATAAAAATTTTAAATAAATGAATTAAAACAACTATTTAGTCTACGAACCAAATGTTGAAATAATTTGGAGCTTTGCCATTTGAGTTACCCAACTTTGCTGAAAAAAACAAAAATAAAAAGTGGTCGTTAAAGAAGTGATAAAGCAGCAAGTAATCACAAGCTTTTGACGTGTAAATTTGACTTTTTATTTGTTACAAATGTGCTTTTCATTACTTTTGTAATATTGTATTTATCAAGGGTGGAATAAAACGTATTTGGGGTTGGAGAAAAGTTATGTAAGTACAAATTTTCGTAGACGTCTAAATTATATCCGTCACATTGGCGTGTTATGAAGTTGGTCTCTTTTTAACACCTCCAAATTAAATTCGTTATTTGCATTTCTTTACTTGCTCTTTCAATTTAAATAGAAATTTATATTTTTTATTAGCGTCTATAGAAACGCTGTTTTATCGACACCCTACGTTCGCAGAAATCTGGCTTTTGAGTACCTTACGTGTAGTTTGCATATTTTAGTAATTATAAGTTACGAATTATTGATAAGACCTACTCAAATATTTAAACTTTTCTGTCCTCTGGCCGCTTCGCGCCTCATTTTCCACTTCAAATCCAGTTGTATATTTCCCCCAATTTTCAATGAAAAGGGTAAACTTTTTCTATTTTTAATTTTTTCACAAAAGTCGATTGAAAATAGAAACTTTTTTCTATTTTTACCTGGAGTCCAAAACATGAACTATAAAATATGCCCCACGAGAGCATTCAGCTTCTCAAACAAGAGCATAATTTTTTTCCCATTCTCTTTGGCAGTTTCGGACTTTCTTCTCTATATCTGTGTAGGTGTTCGTTGCCCGGACTAAGATTAAACACTTCCCTCACACATCTCTTTTTCCGACTGCACTTCGTCTAGGAGAATAATAGTCAGATGGTTTTGGACATTTACATAACACAAACTTGAAAGTATAAATCGTACTTTTAATTGATTCGATGCGCAGTAATTTCAGCTTTCTATTGATTACTGCACCTACACCTACGCATCTTCCTGTAGGCTGATTGGTGAGTGGAAATTCGTCAAGACACTCTATCTAAACAATTAATTGTTAAATCTCTATGTCCACCTTTGGTACGCCTTTATTTATACGCCCGATACGCTTTTGATAAGTTTTTGTAATGAACGAGAACTATTTTGTGCGCTTGTAGAACTTAATTGTAATATTTTAACGAAGCCATTTGTTTATTGAAAATCAATCCCATCTAGTACAATAGCTAGTTGCCTTCTAGGATTATTTGTAAAATTCTTTTAGTGGTAATGTTTTTTATTTTAATTGCTCATTAAAACTATTCTGAATCTTAAGCTTATGAGCTTTCTTCACAATTACAAAAAAGTAAACTCCGAGTTATACATCTTTCAAAACCTCACCAACCCTATATGCGCAGAAGGGCAAGTGAGAAAGCGACTAAAAAAATGGTCAATCCGTGTGCTTAGGTTGGTGTGTGATCTAGGTTGCTCAGGTCGGTGAGGTTTAATAACAACTACAAAAGTAATAAAACTTCAGCTCTCTTTGGTTAGTCGTTCGTGAGTTACTATGAAGCGTAATTCAATTGAATCTATAGAGGTTAAAATAATATTACATGCATGGCAGTTTGGGGGCGCAATAGATAGTCAGATAGTGTCGTCTTTAAGTGGCGAAGATTAATAAAAAAATATGTCTACACCCAGTTGAGCCAAAATAATGTTCACCACTCTGCTAGATCTACATTGTTGACTACACAAATGAATTTGGTAGATAATCCCATAAGTCGTGGATGCAAACTACAAGACGAAACGGTTGGACATTTGTGCTCTGTCCCTGTCCAGCCTTAACGTACATAAAAAGATCCGTGTTAAGAGACTTTTGGCTCGACACGGCCAGAATAAGCACCACCCCTCCCGTCAGAACCCTGGAGTTCATTCTACAAGTAGGATAGCTGATGGGCACAGGGAGGCCGCTTAGAGGAAGTACAATATGAGCCCGATTAAGTGGCCTATGTGCAGGAAGCTAACTCTCCCTCCCTAAATGATCAAGACCCAGATCTACAAGATGTGTAAAATAATGGAGAATGCAGCAACAAAATACTCCTCTTCCGGGACGACTCGTGCGAGACAGTAAAAGACACTCGTCCTGTTAGCAAGTGTAGTAGCTCAATCTGCGAGTAAATGACCCCAAACAAGAAGATAGTGTCATTCAAAAATTCGCGGCTCTATAGAAACAACATTTGGTATTTATCCAACATGAGCCGGATACCTATACCAGTCACCCCAAAGTACAAAGTCTTAATGAACCGCTTTTGAACTGCTTAAGTTTTATCCTTGTACTTATACGATATAGCCATAAAACTATGAAATAAGTGGAAAGGCCAGTTTGAGGGTATCTAAAAATGAAGCATCAGTAAAAGACGGGGGTGTTACTCAATCAGTGTGCGCAGCCAAGTAGGTCTATTGGCAATGATAAGATAGGTTCCCCTTGAGGTTGCTTTGAGTTACTAATGTACAAATTGCCCTCAATCTACCAGCCAAGGTCAGGTCCAACACTTCGCTTTTAAACGGAAGAATATAATTATCTATTCTGTAGTTGAAGTTTATGGGAGTTTTTTTATGGGCATTTCTGAATATTTAAGGCGAGATTATTCAGTCCAGTCCACTCAAATGTACTCTATCGATATCGGACTATCCGCCTCCAACTTGAGATTATCCTTCAATACTTTACGTCGTCTGCAAATAAACTTTTTTCTAAATTTACAGTAATGTTTGGCAAATCTTTTTTCTAAATATGTGACTTCTATATTAGAGAATAAAAAACTTTAGAATTAAGGGCAGAAAGTAAATGCAAAGAGGAGTTGTCTTTCTCAAGATCAAGTTGAATAAAGAACGTGAACCTAGCTGAAGGGTCTCAAGATTGTAATTTTTACAAACAAACGTAATATTCCGTAGTTTAGACCAGCGTTTCTCAAACTGGGGAGTCGCGACCCCCGTAATGTTTTTTAGGGTCGTGGCCACTAGATAAGTCTACAATAAATTTACAGTGGGTATACTTTGAGTTTCGCGCCTAGTCGTTAGATTACATCTTGCTGTAGATTTCGACCCCCAAAAACAAGGTCGTAGTCAGAGAGGGAATCGGCAGGGTTTACCCCCCACCCCCAATATTTTCCAAAGTTTAAAAAAATGAGAATTATTAAATACTTTTCTGCGTCTTGTCCCCATTCTTAAAAGCGTAAGAAGAATATTAAAATCAAAATCAAGCTGCGTGTAAAATAATGAGCTATTTGAATTCGGCCTAAAAGACCTGTATTTAGCCTAAGGCCTTGCGTAAAAGAAGTCCTTAATTATTGCATAATATTGTTTGTTTATTTAAAAAAGTATAGTAATTGAAGGCTTAATTTTTATCCCTTGTTTTTGTGAAACGTCTTTTTTGGAGGTACTATCAATAGCTATTAAAATTGCGAAACTTCATTTTAAGCCGTTTGACCTTGAACAATCAAAAATTTTCGTCAGCGGCGGGCGCTATTTCATTTTATTTCAAATGCAAAAAACGCAAAATTGGCATAGTTTATCTTTTTTGGAGAGACTATCAATTGCTACTGAAATTTCTGAACGTCATTTTAAGCCGTTTGACCTTGAACAACCAAAAAATTTTTGAGGGGCCGCTAAAACTAATGGCTACAATTTGGGGGGTCGCGAGCCAAAAAGGCTGAGAAACGCTGGTTTAGACTACTCTTCTATAAGAAAACCTTTTATTTTAATTTTTAAAGTTTTCGATTCTATTTTAAGAAAAAAAATACTGCTTAAATTTCAGTTTTTCACTTATTTTTTCGTACTAAAAGTTTTTTAAATAATCGAAAACTCTTATTCTTACCATTTACCTCACAAGAAGCTTAAGTTTTATTGGAAATTCTACCAAATACCCAAGCTTTTTAGCACAAGTCGTACTTTTTCTAATTCAATTGAGGTTAGCCCTAATAAAAAGAGAAAAGAAAGTAAATAAATCAAGGAAATAATTTAATTTGCAAAAGACTACAAGACCTTTTTAAATCTACACGAGAAACTTTAATGTTCAAAACTCTTTATTTTTAACTTAATTAGAAAACCTTTATCTTTGTTTTTGTTGTATTTAACTGCTTTTAAACTTCTTTAATGACTTTAAATTAAACCCAAAACACAAAATAAATGCAATTTTAGTGCGCGTGCGCATTCCTCGTTAACAAAATATTTCTCTTCAACTCTCAATTGTGTTAGTTTGGTTGCCTGCTCTTAGGGTATTTACAAGACAACTGTTAAATCGAAACCCTTCACAAAGTGGGTGTAGTTGTAGTGTTAAATGGTTTTTGTTGTAAACAGGGCCTTTTTGAAAACCCGGAGCAACTAAATATTTTAGGAACCCTACAAAGTTTAAATTTTTGGGATTAGGTCATGCAATGGCGTAGATCGTAGCTACTTGTAAGTAGGGGTTGAATATCATGAGTTGGAAATAAAATGTAATTTTTTATTGTTCAAGGTCAAGTGGCTTGAAATGAAGTTGTGGAATTTTAATAGCGATTGATAGTCTCTCCAAAAATGATGTTTCACCAAAAACAAAAGTAGTCCCCCCAAGCCCCGATTGTAACTGAATTGATTCTCATTTTACAAACTTACTTTAATAAAATGGAAAAATGTGTTTATTAGATTTTTGCGGATAAATTTCTCATGAAGGTAGGGCGTTACTTGGGAGAGACGTTCTTAAAAAGCCTCGCATAAAAGTGGAATAACAATTTATATGTGCGAAGTGGCACAAAATACCTATTGAATAAACTTAAAAAGTCTAATTCCACTTCAAGTTTACGTTTACATGTTTTCCATCTTCCTTATTTAAAACTTTAGAGAAGGCCTCGTTTGAGTCGAGTTTTTTGCCTCCGTTCTATTTTCGTCCGTGAGCAAGCGGCTAAACGGCAATTTTCGAAATGCAATTTTACATTTCGTGTACTTGCACAATTGTAAAGTTGGAGGAGAAAAATCTCGTAAAATCCATAAAAACAAAACATTTTTAAACCTTCCATTCCGTGTCGGTAAAAATTATTATGGCCTACATCAACTTTTATGAATGTATCTTTGAGCGTACGCTTTTTACACTCTACGTATATTCGCCACATTTATTCAAATCGAGCGTGGAAGAAGCATTCATTTTTACACTCTCCTCTTTATTGAAATAACAAAATCTCCTTCACTCGACCCCTTTTTTCTTCAAACGCCCAAACCCTAATTACACGACGTTTAATAATCCCTTTAATTACATAGTTACCTTCTCGTAGTTTTAAGTTTTAAGTTCAAAATAATCCCTTAACTTATGCTAATCTTTTGTTTAATACGACTAAAACTAACGTACAGCCCTTTAATTAATATTTGTTAAACACATTTCACAAGTGTGTGTAAAATGTGGAAGAACTTATTTATTATTTAGTTTATAAATCGCCCCACATATAAACATAACGTTTGATTTAATTTCGTAACGAAATATGAACTTGATCACGCGAACTATAACCCACTAATTACGAAGCTCGTAGTTTTAGGGAATTAACATTCAATTTGTAAACGTAAAGTAAAATTAATTTAGAAACAATGAAAGATGGAATTTCTCGATGAGTTTATCAAGAATTTAAATGAGCTACACACAAAACTTACAACTTGAGCAACTTTAAGGGGGTAGATAACAAAAAAAATTCTCTGTGCATACCACGAATAACTAACTAATCCACGTTTTCACAATTTAATTAAGTCGTAAACTTAAAGCTACTTAATTAAATTATTTATCGCGTATTAACAAAAATTTTTAATCTAACGACGGTTATTAATGGCTTCCGATAAGACCTGTAACATACAGACGCGCGAAATTAATGTTGTACAGAAATTTGGAATTAATAACCATACATTAAATGAATCGACGCGAGGCGTCGTCTAGTGATGTACGACGACGAGGTTACAAACTTTATATAAATCTCGACTAATAACAGCCCCTATAGGTGAAAATACTAGTGACAAGTGCGAAGAAAAGAAGGTAAAGCACTCAGAGATGACAACAGATAACAAATTACTTACTCAAACACCCAAAAGATCAATTAATAAAAGAAAACTGACAAAACTTTTAGATAAAATAATTGATAGTGTCGCAATATTAAAAACGAATAAAAAGGAGCGCGCTCGAACTGATTTTTGGTTTTTGTAAAACATTTTCTACGAGCCCGTAACCCGTAAGGGAGTAGTAAGTTTGTGGAACAACTAGGGAACTATTAATTAGCTACCCAAATTTTAGGATTAAAGTCCTCCAAGTTAAATTATTAATTAATTTGAAAATGTCTATTATATTAGGTAGGTACCTACGGATTGTTGTTTGGATAAATATTAGTCTGTTTTGAAAACGTTTTTGAATTCCACTCGTACATTGGTGGAATACGTTGAAAAACTACTCGTAAGACTCTACATCCTTCTAATATCAACATAAAGACACACAAATTATTGATTAAAACATTTCGAAGCAGTTAAATTTACGTTGTAAAGTGCAAACTGTACAAAAAGCCTACAATAAAGATACACTTCGCCACTTCGGTAGTAAAATTAATGGGGGATTTATGAATCTAACAGATTGTAAAGTGATAACTCTGTTTTATGCTCGGATTATTATTTATTTGGCGTATGGGCCTTTTTATGGGATATTTCGGACGAATAAGTCAACTTTGTCTGATACTTTTAGGGTGTCTAATCAGAAGGGTTGTGTGTCTAAGATTAGCAGTTTTGGTTGTTTTAGTGGGCGAATTTGCATTTTTATTAGCTCAAGAGATTTCAAAAAGGGAAAGTAGCACCAGAAATGTTTTACCACCGGATTCTTGCAGACCCAATCTATAACGTAGGCGTAGGACAATCATCAAAGCTGGACATAGAGATTTGTATTGGATCGAACGTTTTACAAAATTTTGAGCACTAAAGTTGTAATGGTAACTGCAATTATTCTACTAAAAGACTTATCTCGCCCGAACTAGATTTCCGATGGGCTCCTTTAAGAATTCCAGATTTGGTTTTGTTATTTTCCCAGAAGTAATTAGGAAAATTGTCAAAAAAATTTTTTAATAGCACAGAAGTAGTATGAGTGATAACGCAATTTTGGAGGGTTATTTGGATAGGTCAATAAGAGTTTTACCATGAGAGTACTGAGTAAAATCACAATTTTAGCCATAGATAGATACGGGGTGGCGCAGCGCGTTGAAATCATCGAAAAACCAAGAGAGATCGTAGAGAAACCAATCCATCCTCAATGAGTCACTGTTTGGAGTGGCTTTTTAGATGGAGCACCGTTTTTTCGAAAATGGTGCAGGCAATGCTGTTACTTTGAATGGTGAACGCTATCGTACCATAACAATGGACTTTTTATAGCCCGAATTAGACGATATAGCCCAGTCAAATTAGACAAATTGAGGAAAATAAATCCAAGAGGTTTGAAAATTGGCATGGTTGTCCGTTGAAACCTGCAATACAACATACTAAAAGTCCTGGGCGGTGCGGGGTAAGCGGGGGGAGAGGGAGCTGCTTAAAGACTGTTCCTCGATTTTGGTTATATCTCCGTAACTATCTCACCACCCTCCAGAACTTTTTGTATGTTGCACCGGAGGTTTCAACGAACTACCATACTAACTTTCAAAACTCTAGGATTTATTTCTCTCAAATGACACATTTTTGTCTAGTTTGACTGAGCTAATATGGATGTGGACGATATGGAGTTGGCAACAAGGCGGTGCCACATGCCACACAATCAATACAACAATGGCTTTGTTGCACGAGAAGTTCCCGGAACGCATTATCTCGCGAAATAGCGATGTCAATTGGGCACCGAGCTCGTGCTATTTGACACCCTTGGACTTCTTTTCTTTGGGGTTATCTCGAAAGTACGTTATATGCCAATAAGCCAGCAACAACTCAAGAACTAAAAGGCGAGATAATGAGTCATATTAGTGGGATAAAGGAGAAATGATGCCAGGATGTCATCCAAAATTTTAACAAACGGATTGATGTGTATCGATTATCGATCAAAAAGGAAATCAAAATCATTTTGACGGACCCATTTTTTATTTACTATCCACCTGGCAAAACTCTTATTGGCCCACCATTTACTTCGAAATGACAATCTTAGGAAACGAATGAAAACGAAAGATGTCAAAGAAAAGAGGCATAATCTTGATAATTTCTTCTAAAAACAAAATATTATAATGGTCTAAATAAAGACAATATGGAAAGTTTTAAAAATATAAAATGAACCAAAATTTTAGTAAAAATTCTCAAAAGATTTTCCACTGGAGATAAAATAAAAATAAAAGTTACTATATTTTTCTTGGGTATTGCAAGCAGTTACTTACTGCAATTGACGTTAAAGTAATAGTAAGTACTTACTAAAAATTCTCATCTTTAAAAGATTTTCCAACATTATTACTTGTGCTTGCGAATTTCCATTGGTTTTATTGATAAAAAATGGATTTAGCAAATATTTGACTGTCACATAGTACTCATATTGAAAATTATTCATAAATAATTAAAAACCTGTGACCTAAACATGCAAACATGTACTAATTAAAACACAACCAACAAAAAGGTTCCAGTAGAAATAAGAGAAAACTACAAATCAATCAATTCCGCAATTCAAATTTTACATTTTTTTATTACAATAATGCAAAGAATGTAAAGGTAACCCCTCCCCGAAAAAACGGTCAATTAAAAATAACAGAATAAACAAAAATTTCAATTCATGATACATTTCAATTATGTAAATATAAAAACATTTGTTCAAAAAATTTTCCGTAATAAGTAAACGCCCTAAAACAATAAAAAGCGGAGAAAGTAATTTTTGTTATAACGATCTTTTTCAATGTCTAAGTTGGAGCAGTTTGCTAAAAATGTTTTCTTGCGTTACATTAAAAGCTTTTTGTAACTCAAAAAAAAGTATGGAATTCGCAAGTTGGTTGTTTGAAAAACCGAACACAGCTATAAAAGCAAGCGGGAAAATGCAGAAAATAACGGTTTTTCGGTAAAAGGACATAAACTTTTAACAAAGGTTGCAGCTTGTAGTGACACTCGAGAGACAGATTTAGAAAGTACTAAATAGGAACTTCAATAAAATAATATGAAAATTTACATTTAGAGCAATCCAATTTTGTTCTTTTTTTCGAATTAAAAATGTAAAAACGAAAAAAATATATATAAAAATTACTTGACCAACTGAATTAATCGCTATAATTAATTAATTGTAAGCGGAATTAAATTTGCATCTAATACCGTTAGTTACCGTATCTTTCATTCGGTTTTTTTGTGTATAATTTATTGCTCTCAATTTGGGGTAAAAACAAAAACCTAATTTTAAATGAAAATGTCATTTGTACGTTCCAAATTTTGAGTTAGGTCAAAAAGGAGAACACCGGCGCCGTAATCGGCAAAATTCGCGGTGGAAACCGTATCCGAAAAAATTGGCATGTGGCAAAATTTAGTGGACTTATGCAACCAGCGTAACATTTTGCCACACTACGATTAAAGACACAGTTTTCACTGAAGTGACTCTGATGGAAACGCGGGTTTAAGTTTTCCAATCGAGGACACGTACGGAAGACCGCGTCGTTAAATTAGTGCTTTCATAAAATAGTGTATTTTATTTTATGAGATGAAAAGTTAATTCACGAGCCGCGGAGCGGCGAGTTAGATAATCTATCGAACGAAAAACGGATGACAGCAGTATTTTGCAACTTCAAAAAAATTGAAATTCAAGTTTAAATTATGAAATATTTACGAAGTTGTATGTGCCATTTTGTAAATTTATAGAGCTGATTTTATCAATTTAAAATAATTAACTAACCAAAATCGCAACCTCAACATCGTCTGACGTCTGTCATTTTGCGCCATCCATCAACATCCGCATATAATGTTACTTTTGCTCTCTAGAGACTAAAACGCTATTTTCGTTCGAGTGAGTAGTCTCAAAATGCTTAACTTTCACATAAGAGAGTAGAAAAGAAATTTACTAAAATAGGAGTGAGAGAAGAGGAGGGGGATTAGGAGGGGTAGAGGGGGATAAGGAAGGAGAGGAAGGAGAAAAATGAGAAAAGTACAAGGAAACAAGGAACAAGAAGAAGAATATGGAGAAAAGAAATGGAAGGGAACTATAGAAAGAGAGATGGAGATGAGACAAAAACGCTATTAAACCGACTACCGGTTGAAGAACACATTGGGTATCCAGCCTTGAAAGCGAATGATTCTTGTTGTTTCTAAAAAATCTAAAATAACCAGACCACTATAATAGCCCCTTCAATTTTAAGGTGCAAATACACGCAGCTGCACGTAATAATGACGGGCACATGGAAGGGCTAGTACAGCGATGGCGAACCTATGACCCGCGGGCAATTTTTAATGGCCCACGAGCATGTTTACGAAGTCTAAGCTAAAGTTTGGTGACTAAAAGAAAATCAGACAAAAAAATGGCCAAAATTTTCATCCCTTGTTTTTGTGAAACAATTATCTTTGGAAATACTATCAATGGCTATTAAAATTCCGAAACTTCGTTTTTAAGCCGTTTGACCTTGAAAAAGCAAAAATTGTTGCCTGCGGCGCTATTTCATTTTATTTCTAGCGCTAGAAATGCAAAATTGTTTAACTTTACTTGCAAACCTTCCCCTGAAAATTTTTTATGGCTACGGCCTTGAACGTGACGTTTCTTATATTTATCTTATCTATCAACCCATTTAAAAAATCCTGGCGCCGTCACTGCCAATAATATACCCACGACTTTATATTTTAAAAAATAAAATTGATTGGTTGACCCGCCACCAAAAAAGGTTCGCCATCGCTGAGCTAGTAGATTGAACAAAGGCGGATTTAGGTAGTAGTGGATTTTAATAGGATTCTGCAATCTTTTCCATTTTAAGAAACATTTCGAAATGAAACATTCCCATCACTAACTAAACAATACATCTGAAAATTCTCACTCAATTCGAGCATGTATGGCCTCGGTATTTAAGAGGTGGGACTAATACCTGCAGCCAATTGCAATCGAGCACAATGCTAACATGAAGTGAGCACGCAATGATCACGGTTGTTATTTACTGCACCTTGAATTTGAATAGACTATAGTTGGATTGCTGATAGGGCACTATAATTTGGGAAACGTCTGTACAAAATTTACGGGATATACAGTATGTAACAAGAAGAAATACATTGAGAGTAATACACCATTACAATCAAAAACTATAATTATTGATCAGATGTCGAATAGTCGAATATTTTTAATTACCTATCCGTCAAATTTCGGCCGTTTCGTCTAAATGTGTGAGTTAATTTGTCATTTTTTTTAAAACCCAACTCGTTTCATACATATTGAGAGATTATAGGACGTTCCGTAATGAGAGTCGATAAAACCGCTTTTGTTTGATTTGGGGCGAGTGAAATTTTAAATCGACTACATTCTGGATACATTCTCAGTCATTATATGGGGCTTATATCGAACATTTCAGAAATAAAGCTCGCAAAAATACGTATAGAAAGGGCGTATTTATATTATCCGTGTCTATGGTTCAAAAAATAAATACGAGTTCAGCACAAAAAGGAGTATAAAGTGAGTTTTTTGCGGGGGCGTCTTTGGAGATTTTAAATGGAGCTTTGAATTATACGTTTTTGAACTTTCAAACTTTCAAAAATTTGAGTTAGAATCGGTGGCTTTCTAGAAAACTCGTAACATTAGTTAATACCATAAAAATAAATTTTATGTGGCTGTAAAGTATAATTCAAAACATAATAAAATACAAAGAGTTTGTGAAAAGTTTTGGATTATGAAATGTTTCCATCAGAAACATTTTATAACGCAATAACGACATATTTTCGAACCATAAAAATACAATTTGGTGGTTGTGCAAATGTATGTTCTTTGGAAAAGACAATAAATTTAGTAAACTTTTTAAGAAAATTTTGGCCTAGTTTACTTGTAGAGTGATGAATTCTTATTTTTTTTATCTCCACAAAACATTTTTTTATAAAAAAAATTTATTTCCGCTTTTTCACTTTCGTATATTATATGAAGCAATTTTTATTCGTTAGTATTTTAGTTAAAGTTAATTTGGACATTTAATTAAAACGCCATTTTTGGGTTTTATTGGATTTAATGCAGTGTTATAATTTTAATTCACTCGTCTTTAAGCGTATACCGGGTGACCCAGGAAGTTGCCACGCTCCTACAGCTTCGTTATTTATTAACTTATCGATACGAAACTTTGAAAGGGTATAAATTTATAATTTTTACTCTACTACTAGTTAACTTTCCTTCGCTTCCGGTTTCACCGGAAGTAGTCCCAACTTTATATTTTGAATTGTACGTAAAAGTCAATATTAATTAGCTCTCGTTGAAAATTCTGTGTATTAATGCATTTATAATAAAGTTTACTGTTGGTGTGGTAACCCAACAAACAAAAAGTTCCTCATTTGTACATTTGGTTGTACTTTCCGCATTTCTATTGGAAAAACTCGAAATATTGTGGAAATGGTCTTAGCAGCTGGAAAACATTAAATTGTATTTGCAATATAATGTACTGTCATCCTGAAGAAGTCTGACCTAGACACGGCACTGAATCGACGTCTAGTTTATTTTTTTTAGTTTCAAAAATTAAATTTTTCCGGTAGATACTAACTGAAAATGGTGGAAACTTAATTACTAGTACAGCAATTTATGCCAACATATCTGTGAGTTGATGAAGTTGCTTCGTGAGTCGCCCGGTATACTCTCGTTCGCTACTGTGCGCTCGTTTTTCATTGGAAAAAAAATAACGAGGTGATGTATGTTGTGCGCTTCTTGTTCGTCCAATTACAAATGCATAACATAACAACATAAGCTTGTGCTGTACTAAATTAGCATATTACTCAAATAAATTCAAGAAGTCAATATTGGGTTAATTTGTACACATCAATAAATTGAACCATTTTGCACACAACATCTCTTTAATGACTTATCGTGGCAACTTTTTATCTAAAATACGTTTAATTAGTTCGCGAATACATTTTAGAAATCATTTTTCTAGATAATAAGTAATTAACAGAATCAAGATTAACCGACCCTCGTAACTTCGTTGTTACAACTTTTTTTAAATTTTAGTTTAATTTCCTTTTTTAAAATAGTATTCAAAACTTGTAATAGGAAAATCAAACTTTGCATGCAACATATCTGAAAAGTAAAAAAGGGAATAAATCAACTACATATAATTAAAAACTTGAAAATAGGGGTCGTTTTGTAGCGTGTACACTAAAATAATGTAACTTCGACTTATATACGTAATAATAAAAATTTTTAAACACGAATTGTAAAAAACATCCATCTCAAATTTAAAAAACTGTGTATTTTTAAAATAATCTTTTGAGAGTGCCTCGTATATATCGAATGAGAGTGAACTTACCCGAAGTGTAAATTAATCCAAAAATTCCGAAACAGTAAAATATATAGATACTCAAATTGTTTTTCTCACACAAATAATTTACGAAACACGCGATCGATTAATCCAAATAAACACTTGGATTCAACAACGATCAAAAGCACACTGATACCGGCGTCGCGACGCTCGTACTTTATAGTAAATATCGCACACACAACTTTTATTACGCGCAAGCTCCACTTCTTTCTTTAATAATCTTCAAACTCTCGAAAAAATATTATTTTTCAACACGACATTTTGGAATCTTGCCTCCCTTTTGATAAACTAACAAAACGACTTAAAGATTGACCTCTAAAGAACCAAAAAAGTGATTTGAATTACAAATTTTTTAAAAGGCCAAAGAAAAGTTTATTAAACCGCAAACTTTAGGCAAATTTTTGAATTTAAAGTGAGATTAGTGGCGCTTTTCGAATTTCGTCATATATTTAATTGGCAAATAAATTTGTATATTTAATAAAGTAGAAGAATTTTCGTCCAAAAAAAAAAGTTGGAAAGAATTTTTTCCGCACAAAAGTATGCATGCATAGGAAAGAGCTCGTTTTAGAAAATTCTAAGCGCGTTTTCTTTTCACGTTGCACCTTGCATCGTCAATGTTACACGCCTCGATACAAAAACTTGATACTTTTTCGGCTGTCTTACGACACGGCGAATTTTAAATTCTTTTTAAACGCGAGAATTTTAATGCAAAAATGTTAAAAGTCAGTTTATGAAGGAAGATGCTGAAAAAATTCCGAACGTTTTTGCTCAAACTGAAAAAAAATATGTAAGACCTCGATGAGTTAGATTAAGGGCATTAAAGCAGTCAAGCTTTTCGCCAGTTACTGAAGTATCTTTATTACAGATATAAATAAGGGCTTCAAGAGCTTATTTTGTCAAAATCTGACGACATACGTTCAACAAAGTGCTAACACGCGTCATTATTTTGTGTGTTTGGTGAGGATTGAAATTATTTCATCATCGACTTTTTTTAATAGACACTACTTATATGATTTTAAAAAAACATTAACATAGTAGAAATGTCAAAAACTGTAATTTGTTTTTAGTCGAATACTTTTGGCGTTGTAGGACCTAGTGGTACAGTAGATGCAATCGATTTCTCGTCGTTGTTGGACCTTTCAACAAGAGCAACTTGGCGTATTTTGCAAAAAGGCTTGGGCTATACCCTTTTCATAGTGGCGAATTACTGTACAGATTCATGAAACGCGTGCCTGGGGCCTCAGAAAAGCGTGGATCTCAGAATCGTTCGTTGCATGGGCGCAGGCAAGAAGAGTCCCACTCTCCGGAAAAAGACCAAAAATGACTGTTACTGCCGCGAACTAAATTATTTCAGTTTTACTCTTTGATAGGTGTTCAGTTTTGAGTAATTTAGACTCGAGACAGAGTAGAGGTTACACTCGAACTGACCAGGGGCGCTACAGCGTTTTGAGTCCCAGAATTAAGGCTTCTCAACAAATTGCAAAAAGACTTGGGCTATACCCTTCCCACAGTGACGAATTACAGTACAGATTCATGATGCGCGTGCTTGCGGCCTCAGAAAAGTGTGGATCTCAGATTTGTTCGTTGCATGGGCGCAGGCAAGAAGAGTCCCACTACCCGGAAAAAGACCAAAAATGACTGTTACTGCCGCGAACTAAATTAGTTTAGTTTTACTCTTTGCTAGGTGTTCAGTGTCGAGTAATTTAGGCTCGAGGCAGAGTAGAGGTCACACTCGAACTGGCCAGGGGCGCTAGGCGTCCCGAGTCCGAGAGAGGCTTCTCAACAAATTGGCTAATCTCGTTTTAAAATATCAATCAATCAGGCGTATTCTGCATCATAACCTCTAAGAATAGTGGGAAACTTTTACGTTAAAATGGCGTTCTATCTTGTTCTGGCACAGCTAAATAAAAAGGATAGAACGTCAATTTAACGTTTAACGTAAAAGTTTCTCACTATTCTTAGAGGTTATTATACAGAATAATAGGACTAGTGTAAAATAATTACGTATTAGAATTGACAGCCCTAGACTTAGTAATGATAAAGCAAAAGAGCTGACGCAGAAAGATTTAAACAGCTTTTCCTGTGGCTCTGAGCCAATCATCAAACCAGCTGGAACTATTACTGTTAATACCCTCCTTAAAAAGAACTGAAAGATGACAAGGAAACGCAAGTTGCCGTCAAAGCAAAAGAGCCTCACCTGCTCCTTCGAAAAATCTGTCTACGAACTAATCTACGAACAATTTCAGGGACTCTCACGGAACACTGTCAGCTACACAAACATCTCCACACACTGAGTGGACTTAGTGGAAAATCCCATAAGTCGTAGATGCAAACTAGAAGCCGAAATGGTTGAACATGTGTTTTATCATTGTTCTCAGCCCTTACGTCGATAATAAGATCTGCATTGGGGCTACTTCTGGCTCGACATGGCCAGAATAAGTACCACCCCTCCCGGAGATCTGATGTGCACGGGGAGACCGCTTGGAGATAGTACAATGAGCCCGATTAAGTGGCCTAAGTGCAGGGAGCTTGCTCCCTCTCCCTAGACGATCCAGATCGCTACTAAAATTCTTAAACTTTATTTAAGCCGTTTGACCTTAAACAATCAAAAAATTTTCGCTACTTCTTAAACAAATTTTAGCCTAAAGGCCCCTTTAAAATAATAAAACAAATGAGTCAATGCTGAGGGTCTCCAAATCAGATCACAAAATCAAGATTCGACACTGCCTGATTATAAGATTGTGTTGACCCAATCACTGACGCAAGTCGATTCGGCTCTAGAGTCTATAGTCTAGAGCTACTCGACTTTTCGGGGAAATATCATTTTTGGCTCAATGAGCAAAATTATCGTTTTTGGTGTGCAAATGAGCCACAGGAGATTCAACAAACGCGATTGATGATTAAAAAGTGAATATCGAACGTTTCCTAAATTGCGACAAGTCCTAACAACAATAATTTTAACAATTACAAGAGTATTACAATAGTAGGTGCGTTTAGAAATTATAAACTAATGGCAAATAGTGGTTTTGAATTAAATTTAATTAATTAATTATTTTAATGTAATATAATAGATAATTTTGTTATACTATAATATTCAACTAGTAAGTGATTTGTTTGCTGCTCAATCGAAAATATGCACCACTCTCTAAAACATTCTAATAACCCTCTACATTTAAAAAGCCACTTTACCTAAAGATTTTCCGAAGTCTTTCAAATGTCTCTTGGATACCGATCCGGGAACACCCTGTGCGTAGATGAAGAACTATTTAAAAAAAATATGCATAAGTTAATGTATAAAATATGGCCTTGCTTTATACACTATAAATATGGCATGAATTTCCCAAAAGACTTGGTCATAACTCATAAATTTGTTTTAAGTGACATATTGAGTATCAAAAATATGAAAATATTTGGATAAATGGTTGCAAAATACATTTGTCTCAAGCAAAAAAAAGCTATGAATAGTAGTAAAAAATATATATGTAGAAGAACGTAAAACTGCACCCCCTTAACGGCAGTTTAGCTAAAAAACGGTTTCATTTAATGGCATCTTGACCTACTAACTCGCAATTGAACTTTTTACATTTAGACGACCCCTCAGCTAAAGTAGTAATTTTTTAAATCCAAAAACAATCTCTCGATTTGTAAACAAAACGAGCGCAATACGATACTACTTTATGTTTGTGACTAGACTATTTGACGCAACATTTCCTCGGAGTATCGTGGTTCAAGTATCTACTACTAGTACTTCATGCAGTAGGTACGCATAAAGCATGAAACTTGGTGCATTTAAAAAGAAAAAAATTATTGAAACTTTTTCTTTTTGGCATCGATAGTGGTGAATTCGTTCGTGTTTGTATCTGTGTACTTCTTATAAGTAGCATACGACACACAATCAAAACAATAACAGTTTGTCTCCAATAAAACTGTACCTCAAACGATTGTTACCAACCAACATTTGAAGTAAAACATCCGTTAAAGAAAAAGTAAGCGAGCAGCTAATTAACATCCTTTTGTAATTTACCTCGTCAGTAAAGCAAGTTTGATTGTCAAAGTAATACTACTTTAGTTGGGCGAACTAACTTCAAACAATATACAGAGAACTTTCCCCGTATAACTTTTATTTCAATTCGAACTCGATAAACCGTCGTCCCATTACCATTTTGAGACAAAAAAAGCTCTACACATTAGACAATCTTTTATAGTATCGTCTATAGAAAAAGAGAACTTTTCTGCTTATACTATCGTTTTATAAAATAAAAAAGAAAAAGTTTACTCGAGCTCTTCAAGCATTTTTAACACCAGTTGGTTGTTTAAAGAAAAATCGTTTTTCCGAAAGTTACTTTTAATTCCTATTACAAAAAATGCAGTCGGTAGTTGGAGTTGGAAAAGTCATCAATTTTAAAGATTTTCTTAACAAATGTGATCGGCTAATTGAGCAAGCGTAAATATTTTAATCAAAGCATTAAAGGACATTAAGGTCCTGTAAGCATACCACCCTCTGTATTTTTCAAGAGAAATTAGATAGTCATTTTGTGAAGAGCTAGAGATTGATTTTATAAGGTACCGTATCCGTGGAGGTATTAAGCACATTTTAACTAAATACTGTCATAGATCGTAATCGTCTCCTTGCATTATTTATTTAAAACTTAATTTTACTGCAAGTAACTCGTATAAAGTTTAAATAAACCCTAAATTGAATTTTCCCGAAAGCCATTTATAAGCTCAAAGCATATACGGTTTAAGGTTAAAGATATCTCCATCTTTATAAAAGCAAATCAACTTATTTAAAGATTCTTTAAGAGCGTTAAGAGTTTTCGAAAATAAAATCAATATTTGAGCATTAAAATCATCTCGGAGTTTGGATAAAGTTTGAAAACTTTGTAAGGTAGATCAAGAACCAAAATGGTCGGAAAACTCGACCAGCACACCACAACATCGTTATCCTATTCCCTAGGCAAATTTAGTTCGATATAAAAAGTTACCTTTCACACTTTATATGCCTTGGGAATATTTTTCGAAGCGAGTTAAATTTTGTTTTGAAAAAGTGAAAGAATTTAAACGTGAGTTTTTAACTTTTTTCTCCGAGTTAAATTGAATTAATTAAATATTCTTTAGTTTTTCGTACGTTTCGGTTAAAAATTTAGCAAGTTTTGTTTTTATGTTAATTCTCGCGCAAAAATCATTTTGGACCAACAATTTTCGCGAAACGATGGGATTTTTGTTAAAAATCGAAAATTTAAAAGTTCGTCGCACGTAAATAAAATCTTTTCAAATTACTTCGTGAAACTTGCGTTTTTTATATTTACATAAATCGAATTTTTCTAAAATTTACTTTGTTAGTTTATGCCGTAACGAATAAGTAAATCAAACTAAAACTTTTCTATTTAAGTGATATAAATGTAATGAAAGAGATTTCTAACCGCTAATTTTGAGTTTTCCCAAAACAAATATTAGCATTTGAGTTTCTATTAGAATTAATTACATCGGTAAAATCGGTAAGACGTCATTCAATGTTTGTTAGCTCTTTTTAAATTTTTATGCTCATCATACAAACAATAACGATTTGAATTATTGTCATAATTTTAGAAAACATGCATAATAGTACTCAATCAAAGTAATCAGGGCCGATGCTAAGAACTGAAAGTATGCCCTTTCGTCGTGTTCAAATTTCAAAACAGAATAATGGCCAAAGTATCAAATTTTGCGACATTTAAATATAAATATAAATAAATTGTGTACTACTTATTCGGAACCAAATTAACAAAAATCTTTCTACGACCATTTTAAAAAATATGTGCTTACCAACGAAGCAAAAATAACTAATAGTTATATAGGTAGGTACTAATAAGAAATTATAAAATTACCTTTAAAAACAAATTTTCTGGACTCGTCGGTCTTCGCACATAATTGAAAGTTTATAGGGTGTTTTAAACCCTTTAAATTCGACAATTTTCACAACACTCCACTCGCGTCATTATCGTACACCGAATTAAATTGGAAAGAATGCTAAGATGCGTTGAGATACAAGTTGAAACTGCGATAAGTCAAGTGACGCGCTTATCTGTTATTAACACCTGATGCACCAAATGTGTATTAATTCAAAGTTGCCGTTTATAAAAGTTTTAATTCTACAAAAATAATAAGAGTTGATGCATTTTGTATTCTTAATTAAATGAATATAGGTATGTAAAATATTTACAGAAGTGGTAATTTCCTTATACATATTAGGAGAATCGCAAAAAAGTGTTAGTGGGCAAAAAATTGAGATTTTCAGTAATCAATTCGGGCACTTTTTTTAACCCTTAAATACCCATGCCCATGCCGATAAAATCATAGTAAATGCTCATACGTGGGGGGATTTTTAAAAGACGCCCCTGAATTTTAACAGTGCGATATATTTTTTATAATAAGAAAATATTATACCCACATCTATACTACGGTGTTCGTCAAACAGTCGGTATTATACTACGAGAAAAAATTTTTATTGTCGAATTTTAGAAAGAAATCGATTGGAGCAATGTTTTATTTGGACATGCCAAATGACGACTGAAGCAATCCACTAAATTCGAAAAAAAAATTTCGTATAAGAAATATCTGTACATAGATATACCGGATGTATTTTTTAACATGTTAATCACAGGGATATCTCTCGCTCAACATAAGTACCCCGTCCATATAGTTTGTGAAGTATAACAACATTCACGGTTTTAATTTTTGGCTCTAGAACAGACACGGACAACGGACATATCACCAGCCTGTTTGGTGCGGAGCCCTGGGGTTTAAAGGTTTGAGGGGCATATGGCAGAACCCGGGTCTTATGCCTGAACTTCGAAGCCGAACTTAGTTTTTGTAGACGAGTTTATTTTAAAATATGGGAGTGAATAGTATTCATTAGGTGCAGTGGCGTTCCGTGGAACCATGCCCGTGAGTTTCAGGAGCCCGGAAGAGAAGATTATTATAATCAAATTCTTCAGCACACAGCATTAGCAAAGTTAGCAGCAATAGCAACAAATTACTTAATTTCACGGTACAAAAATATGTTTACAAATTACTAAAGTTTATGTCAGCTCTGTTGGCCTTGAATACACCAATAATTTTTGTCTGCGGCGCTAGGAAACCGATACAAATTATTTGGCACCTAGGTCAATGATAATGTGGCTATACCACTGGTTAGGTCTCTAAAATAACTTGGAAATTAGGACCCATGAATGTTTTTTGCACCAAAATCCTGTTACTGCTGCTAACTGAGGCGCCACTGCTCTAGAATCGTTAGATATTATTTAAAAAGCGAAGAAACTTTCTGAGAAAAACTCTTTTTGTCCTTTGGGCCAAAAACCGAATCAGCTGATCTACCAGGCGGCTCGAACCGCAAGAATGTTCTTCACAGTCCCCGAGATCTCATTGGCGCTTCTATACGTATATTTCGTACCCTCTGCAAGGAGTCATTTTAAAGTTTTATGCCATCAGATGATAGAGAAGAGAATGTTGATTTTAAAAATGTATAACATGTCAATAAAAATTAAGATTTTTTTGTATCCTATATCCTACAAGGTGTTTACCGGGAAACGCATGTTTTTGTATTGGGTAGTACACGGCAAGTAGTGGGAGATGGCAGTTGGGAAAGTCATACTGTGCGGAGGCTAGTTGGAAGTTGGAAGTTTCAGTTACACTCAAGATGTGGGATTTTGAGCACCGCGCTTTTGTTATGAGACAATTTTATGCTAACAATGAGTCCGTGACCCAGACCCTGCGAAACTTTCGCCGGCACTTCAATATTCCTCCGCGTGGGCCGATTCCGGATCGTAAAACAATTTTGAGGTGGATGCATAATGTGAACACAACGGGATCCGACAAGCTTTCCCTGGAAAAGTTATTTCTCGTTTTGGAGATGTTCCTTGGCCCCCGCGGTCCCCTAATCTAATCACGGACTTCTTTCTTTGGAGTTTCTTCAATTGAACTTTTACTTCCGAATTCAAGTTATACAGTACGACCAGTGCCGTTCAGATACGTCACATGCCCCGTTTCGCAGGCCCTGAACGAAAAAAATGCCAGTTGCTCGAACCTAAGTAATAGAACAACGTCCATCTTATCCTAACCCCCACATTGATTATCAACATAATCTTACAAAAACTAAATTTGGTATAGAAAAATATCTGTAGTATGTTCTTCTCGAAACGAAGTATCCACTTCGTGGATATTTCTAGCATTGAAATATTCGGCGTAGAAAAACGCTTTGGAATTTGGAAAAAAAACACGAAGCGTGGAACTAACCATTTACATACGCCTCAAAGTCGTACTTCGATGTATCAGTTGGTCTTTAATCGTTTTCTTTAATCACAAGCTCGGAAACTTCTATATTTCCAGATATCCTGAAAAATCTCCATATGAACGTTCATTGTCCTATTCTTCCACCTGCGGACAAAAGTATTCGCCAAACATCCGATACTGGCCAGTAATTATTTCTACAACTGTACAAACCAACATTTTGCAAAAGATGAGTATACCAATTAAGTTTAGGCCCTTCATTCACGATCGTAAAGGATAAATTGCTAAAGTGATAAGCTAACAATTTGTTCGCACACCAAAACGATATTAATTTATCAGTTTTTCCCACGTGTCATCAGTTGAAAACGATGTTATCGCTGCATACTAATTAATACCTCCAGCGTATGAGAGGAATTCAAAAATATGGCAGATACGTCTATTTATTAAAAAAAACAGATGAATGCGTGCATTTATTACTGCACGCTAAATATTAATATTTAAAAGACGATATTGAATTCAAGTCGTTCTACAAAATGTTAAAGACACTTTTCAACAAATCGGCTGAAAAAACTGAACGTACAGCCACAGAAAAATGTATTGGCCACTATTTATAGTAAGTGGTAACTTTCTTCTTTTCAATATGCGTTTTAGCAGAGAATGACATGAAAATCGAGAGTGCTGTGACTATAAAAGATTCCATTTGTAATTCGTAAAAATTTCATTGCATAAATTGCGAACGTAAGTATTCACCAAAAAACCTATACTGAGCAATAATTCTTTCTCCGGCTGTACATATAGAGAAGAAAGACACCCAACTACTACAGCTTACAGAAGATTCATTTCAGTTAATGTTTGTTTTTTAGGCATTGATAAGACTGTTTTGAGTTTAAACCACGGTTTGCCATATCCACGATTATCGCCAAGAAACTGACACGGGTATCGCCAGACGATATATCGCTGCAAAGTCGTTTAGAAGTTGTAACGTTATGTTCTCGATGAAGTTTAAAAAGATACGTTTCAAGTCGATCGCTATCGCATCGACCCGGTGAACGAAGGGCCATATACAACCTTAAATATTTAAAAGTAAAAAGTAAAATTTTGGGTACTGAAACCAATTATTTTTCAAGTTGGGTGGTGCTTTTGTAGTTCTTTTACACTTCTTAATTAAAGTAGTTGCGCTTTTAACGATGTCAAAAGAATTACACCACAGAAGAAGGACGTGAAACGTAAAGCAAATTGGGGTTGTAAAAATTTTAAGTTTGTTGCGAAATTGTCCAAAGTACTTTACGGTACTTGAATTACTTACTTATTATACTTTCTACTTTATTTCTTAACACTGAATGGCGAGTTGTAAATTTTAAAGCTTTATCAGGTAAAAGTTGTCTTTGTAAGACGATAATAAGTAAAGATTTGGTGGCGTCAAGACGTCCTTCTTGGAAAAGTATAAAGAATAATTTTTAAAGTGCCCTATTGCTTCATTAAAATGTTGGACGTGATGTCTTTCTGTGTAAATAACTCACTAAAAGCAAGCAATTTGTCTGTTAATATCGTTATGTATTGAAAACGTTCCAGAAAAATCCGAGAATTCGACTAATTGATATTCCTAATGCACTCTTGATATATAAAAGATGTGGTTTTCGAAAAATGCTTTAAACGAAATATTAATTTATGCGAGATGGAGTTTTTAAGGTTTTAAAACAAATTAATAATTTTCAAATTGAAACGGCTTATTTTAAATTGATATATTTTATTCGGTTAAATTCAGAATTAGAAAGGACAATTTGAGGATCAATTCTTCTGTGATTTATTTGGAAAGGATATAACGGAAAAAGTGTGTTTATTTATTATTGCCTTATAAGCTACATTTGTTACCAATACATATTTTAATTTGGAAAAAATTATCTGTGCGAGAGGTTCCAAATTGGACATTGTACGGCCCGCACTAATCTTATGTTAAATGGCTCGGTTAAAACTTTGGTTATGTTCTTATGTAGTTTAGGAACTACTAATCAAAAACCATTATTAGCGCAATCCCACCGATACTGTAGTTTTAGCCTCTATATGCATGGCGTAGAATATCCAATATTCCACTCCGTTAAATTTTCTAGTGCTTTCATGTTTTCATTGTTTTAATTATTCTAGTGGCGACATTCAGATTTTTAAGGGTCGCCAATTATGAATTTTAAGTGGCGAATAGCCTGAGAAAGGAATGAACGCGGCTATGCTCTTGTAGACCCCTTGTAGACCCGTTCAGTCATTAGGCGACACTTGTGGGAAATTTCAAATTTTTGCACTTTTTGTGATCAGCCTGATTCGAGGCGTGCTCGCTACAGATTTACAATCCGACTCCGAGTCGGTAGATTTATAGATAAGTCTTACGGATTAATTTTAATCTAAAATTTAAGAAAAAATTAATTTTCGGCTATAGAAATTTAACTCGAAACCCTATCCTTTATGAAGCTGCTTCATATTTAAATAGCAATTAGTTTACTGTTTGAATAACGTTTTATAGTAACTTTGTAGTATAAGCCTACACTAATTTTAACAACATACACTGTTCGACTAAAAGTTAAATTACTATTCCAAAATTAAAACTTTTGTGGTTTTCCTTGTTTTAATTTAAAATATAAATAATTTTTCTCGTTAAATTCGAAATTGATTAAGTACACGAAGTTTATAGTTATAAAAATGTCATTAAAATTTAAACTTAATATAGCCGCTGAGGCTCGCGTGTACGTGTGGAATTTTAAAGAAAAATTTGTTCACTACACGTTTAAATATCAAATCCAACTTAAAGTATCAAGATCTTACTCACCCATCAATATTCTCTTCGTGAACCACGGTCAGATTGGGTAAAATTACCGAATCCGTGCTAGCTAGTAATATTTTTGAACGACTTCTTGACTTTGCCTGCGGTAAGCTGGCTACAAAAAGGTCATATCTTAAACTTACAAAGCCAACTTTTTACGTTTGTTAAAACTTTTACCTTTTTTCTATAATTTTCCAGGTAAACTTTTGAGCAAATGTGGCTCCGTAAAATTAATGTAGGGTCCTTTAGAATGTGGCTCACCGTATGTAAAGTCAAGAAGTCGTTTTGGAGTATCGTGATCCTCACTATACGAGCCTCAGCGGATTCCGTTGTAACGACGCAGTTTAAAAATCGAATGCCAACTCAAAGAAAACAAAGCTCACGAAGAAATTTTTGTACTTTTGAAGATGTTTTTTTTATATTAATAATAATGATTTATTTCGTCATAAATAATAATTAATTTTATAACTATCAATACAGTAAAAACTGGGTGATAAGTTGTAGAGCTTTAAACACATATAATGAGGGCTACTCTCTGTACCAAACGTTGAATTCATTAGTTAAATTATATACAAACGATTTCTGGTAGGATAGCAGCCAGTTTTCACGTGACCAAATAAAGTCAAAATATTAGACTTCCTGAATAGTCTTCTGCAGGACGAACGGCGAGAAATTCGCAACATTGTTCTTAAAAGTAGCTTTTGTAGTATAAAAATTTTATGAGGTGAAGAGTTACCTTCCCAGAGAGCACTAACTTCATCAACGACTGGAAATTCAATTGCTCTATCAACACACGAAAAGTGTAAATTACAGAATTTAACTTATTAGAGAAAAGGTCAACATGACCACGTCAGCTGAGGGCATCATCCAAAAGAACTCTTAAACACTGGCAGCTGTTCGAAACTGTTAAACAGTAACTACCATCATAAATGGTCTCTCGTGAAGCAACTCGGCAACAGTTTGTTCTAAATATGACGCACTCTGTTTTCCCAGAATTAAGGTACAACCTGTTCAAACTCAACCATTTCCTGATTAAGGCTAGGTGAAAAACAAAATCTATTTCTAGATCAGGAAAACCGTCAGAATACATCAGAAAGGTGGAGTCATCTGCATAATTAAAAATCTTGCGCGGAGAGTTCTCCAAAATCAAAGGTAAGTCGTTAATGTACATAATAAAAAAAGAGACCCCAAGGTACCACCTTGGGGAACACCCAACTCAGTCCGGCGATTCAATCAAAAACTTTCGAAAGATCGAAGACTATTCCACAGGGAATTTTCCTATCCTCCAGACACAGGCGTATAGACCGCATCAGCTCAAAAAAAGCTGTCTCTACTGACTTATTTTCTAAAAGCCCATGCTGCGAACTGTTGACCAAGTTAAATGTGTAGAAAAACTGGACAACTATTTATACGACTGACAATTTTTTTAAAAAACTTGGAGAAAACTTAGAATCGGTTTACAATAACCACTAAAATCGTCAGCTTTTCCTTTATCAGGAAAAAGGCCAGACTTATAATAATAATTATTAATAATAAACTTTAATGGCTCTAATATGACAAGGCACGTAACTACAAGGGGCCTGGGGTGGCCTGGGTTCCCTAAAAATCCTACTGGTCCTAAACTGACTACTCCACTACAAAACCGTAATGATTACAATATTCGATGGCTAAGATTTATCAGATTGAAAAGAGAGTTTTAAGTTTGGTTCATTCCCATGTAATTTAAAGTATCTACAATTTACTCAAAACCCCTCGCTATCATAAGAAGCAACGCCGTAGCTTCTTGAACTTAGTCTTGTCTTTTTAAAGACAGTATGATAAGCAGAACGCAGTGTAGACTTTCTCAATGCAGCAAAACTGGGCATATTCTTATAAGGCGTTGAGAAGATTCATTTTTGACTCCGCAATCTCTTCAAGTCCATGCAAAGTGCTTTTAGACACCTAAAGTCCATGTCCATGTCCTCAAGTCTAGTGTATGTAAGATTTTGAGACCAAGTTCTCTTTATGGAGCCTTAGTTGCGGGAAAATTTTACTTATTCTATTATCCTACAACTCTCCAAGAAAAATGCTTCATCCCAGAAGGACCAGATTTCAAACCCCCCGACTACGGCCTTGATAAGGTTAAACCGAGCTTCTATGAAAACTCGATACAAAGTTTAAATCTACTGACAAAGTATATTTTTGTGCCCCACCCAATTTTCGGTGAGCCTCTCCAAAAAATAAAAGGAGTTACTTAAAGGAGGAACACTGCATTCGTAAACAACATCAGTCATACCATCCACCAGTTTGGGAAAATGCTGTAAAAGTGGCCAATTCTCGACAATAATCCAAGTCAGGATGATGTGATAGCTAACTGAGGCCTGTGGACTAGTTGATAGTTAATTAACTATTTTTCGTCCGCCATAGCTATAACGCTATAACTACGAGTATTCTAATTCCGCTCCGTAAAGTTCTTTTTGACTTACGCCACCAGCAGAGAGGGTCAATACAATCAATAGAAGAATAGAATAGAAAGAGATTATTCATTATTGTACCTCTCTGCTGGTGGTAAAGTTACCGACAACTTTACGGAGCGTACCTACCATACTATAGTGGATGATATTTCATCACCCTGTATATATTATTTCGTGTAAAAAATAAGATGGTGCAAATATACGAACTAAAATGTGAAAATAAACTAGGCAATAAAGATAAGCTAGAAGTAAGGGCAGTAAATACACAAAAATGTAAAGTTAACTGCATTTAAGATTACAGATAAATTTCTGTTCGAAACTACCCCATTATCTTATCAAAAACAGTTAGGTGTGCAGGTAAAGTGGTGTACAATATACTTTTATTTTACTTCAAAAATTATTTTTAGGGGCGCCCTTCAAGAATACTTGTCACTTTACTCATTGTTATTTTTATTAATAAAACACGTATCCACGTAAATTTTTGTTACAACAAAACGGGAGTCCTCTCGTTTGTTAGAAATAGAAAAAAAAGGGCGTTAAGTTATCCAAATTGAAGTGTCTTTCTAGGACTCTGAAAATATCGAGCAAGTGTGCAATTTCTCGCAAATTGTTGAAGACGCGCTCCTTTTCTTTGAGAGTAATTTCTATTTTATTATTCCACTGGTACAGTTGTAAGGGATGATTTTAAGAGCGCTATTAAAAATAATCCTCTCATTTTGTGATATTTTGTAATTAAGACTTATTGTCGTTTTGCAAATAATGTTTCTTTTTGTCACAATTTTGAGTTTAAGGTCGTGAAATGAGAATGCAACAATAAAAGTAAGCTCGAGGGTGATTTCAATAGGATTTCGAGTATTTAAAATTGTGCTAAAAGAAGACAGGTTCTAGTAAAATGGAATGGTCTTGAGGAAAATGAAATGGCAGGGGTTACCACCCTCGAGGGTTTGTTATAAAGGCTGAACGGTTAACTGTGCTGACATTTTCAACAAGTGTTTTATCTTGTAACCACCCTCGTTTTTAAACGCACAGGTAAGTCGATATTTTATTTTTTTTTACAAATTTATAGTATTTTTAATGTTTTCAATTCGTCCTAGTGATCTTACTCTGCACGAATTTTGAGCTAATTTTTATTATTTATTCGCATAGCCGCGCCGTGGATTTATTTAAAAAATTAATTCGCCTCCCCATTAAAAAATTAGTCCCAGAAGTAATTGAATTTGAAATAGTTGAAAATTTAAAATTTGTCCTTTGACAAGGCGAGAGCGTTAAAAATCAAGTTTCTTCACTCCACTACGATAGTTTTTGGCTTAGTGAATTTTAAATCACAAGCTGAAATAACATGAATAGTTAATAAGGTTAAAATGGGAAATTTTCTACGAGGAGATATTTTCAAGTCCAATTTAACTTGAATAAACAGTCGACTATATCTAAATTTCCTACTTAAACTCAATTTTTTATACAGAAAGGTGAACTGAATTTTTTCTAAAGATGTGCAATCCCCTAAAATATTTACAACAAAGTAGGACCAGTAAAAATGGATTAGCGTATCACGCAAAGGGCTGCATAAATGACGGCCAATACACTTAATATTTTACATATTTTTTCACTAATTTTTTTTTGAATATTTTAGGATGCATACTCTAGGAGCCATTTTGCTATCTATAGCATATTTAAGCTACGTGGTTTCGGTTGATGTTCCGGCAGCGAAAGCATCAGAAGCTCGCCCTACTTATCAACCACAAGAATCTGCAGATTATATACCTCACGCTACTTATCCTTACGCAGATAGTTATGGACCTCATACCCCTTACCAAGGATACGAAACACCTTCAGCTATTAGCGCACCCTTATACACCCCATACGGTTACATATCGACTATTGTACCAAAAAGCGTAGTAAGGGCTCGTAAAATTAATTAATTAATTGCACGATTTAAAAAAATATATTTTTCAGGGCTACTTAAACACCGCGTTGAAGTTTTTTGCAAAAGTTGGCTTATTTTTATTAGGGGGCATATCTCTTTTGCTGGTCGGTGGTGCTTTTACAACTGCAGTGTGTTCGCTAACCCCTCTTTGTACGATAAGGTTTGCCGGAATTGGTGGACTCGATAAAGATACCATGAGGATGTTCCTAACGCCCGAACGAGTTGCGAGTGTGGCAGATTTCGTCGACAACGCCGTGAGCCGGTATCAAGATTTACAAAAACCGGAAAACAGAAAGTAAATGAAAATTTCTATATGTATTTGTTAAAATAGTTTTAAAAAAATTAAGGTTTTTTTATAATTATTAGTTAATGTGAATTTTGAAAAGTTTTAATTAATAAAATTATTTTGACAGTTTTGTTTATTGCAAGTGTATTTCGTACGTTGTTTATTTGTTTTTACAAGTAGACATTAACCGTTAAGTAGTATTTTGATTAACATTTTAAAGTCTTATCTCATTTGGTTGCCGCACGTGCAAAAATTCTTATCGAATTAAAACAAATGGTATATTTATGATAAAAATAACTATTTAACGAAAAAAATAATTTAAAGTAAGGTACCTATAAAGTTTTATTTATTTATATCAAATAAAGAAATATTCTCGAATACGTGAAAACTACAAAAGAGAATTCAAATTTTAAATTTGACGTCACATAGATTATTACTGAAATTATCTCAACCTCTGTGGACCAACTCTACTAAATGGAAAATTTTCAAGTTTTCGAAAACCCAAAATTATTCTTTGCCCATCATAATACTCCCAATTAAGCAACTATTAAAATCTGTTAGTTCTTGTTAACTAGTGCCCTAACTACAGCATAAAGAAAATAATTGTAAAAAACATTATAAAAAGGAAATAAATTGAAAAAATAACAAAACCAACACAGATTCTTAATTATTTACTTGCTGTACTTACTCTCAAAATTAGTAATTCCTACAATTTTTTTATAAATAATCAAATTACGTCTATACTGTTTCAGGTTATTCAAATTCGATTCTCCCTATGGAGATCTCGAAAACAGTAAGAGATACGAAGTCAATTAAATTGGGGTGAAGTTGCGTAATTGGATGCTAAATAATAATACGAACCAAAAAGCTCAAAAATTTTAATTTGATCCTGAAGCTATTTAACAGATTAAAATACAAAAAATATATGTTTTTGTTACAATTGTGTAACTCTGTAACTTTATGACGGCATTTTTAGGTTTTTCTTTCATTTTCTCTTTAGGCAACCGTCGCCAACTTAAACCTAAAGTTTAAAAAGCAGTTCTCTTGCTCTACAAGAAGTTTTCAAACCTGAAAAAGCCTCAGAGTAAATCGAACTTCGTATACAGGGTGTCCCTAAAAAACGTGGCACAAATGATAGGGCATGATGCTGGGTCAGAATAAAGAGAGATGGTCCCCATATACCTATATAGAAAGTCGTATCGTTTTCGAAAATAAAAAAAAGCTTGTTTTAAATAATTCAGAAGCGAGACAGGATAACATGATATAATTTAGAGAATTGCTTACATATGCGAGTTTGATCGACAGAAACATTATTTGTGACACAGTAATCGTCACCAAACCACTACACTCAAATCAACTGACCGAAACAGCTCTTCACAATGTGGTAGGACGCATCAAAAAATCTTTGGAGACGAAAGAGTTCACGATATAGACAAGACATGTAAACTTTGATGTCAATAAAATGTATAAAGTATGAAGTAGATCGATATAGAAGACAAAGCTACTTATTAAAGCATAAGGCATACTCTCTAAACATATGACATGTTTCTAATAGGAAACAATGGTTAATCATTGTTAAGTTCATAGGCAGGATACTGGAATGGAGAGCTGTTCAAGTAAGTGTTGGAGACACAACGACAAGAGGCATTGCTACAAAAAACTGTCTCCAGGGAGGGGTACTCTCTCCACTCCCCTGAAACATAGTCGTAGACAGTCTCATCAGACGCTTCAACGATGATGGTTTCTATACCATATACCATAAGCTACGCAGGCGATATTACGATTCTGCAATCAAGCAAATTTGAGAACACTGCGACACTAAGAGAAGCTCCTAATAACATTAAAATGGTGTATCCAACTAACACTCCTTGGCGGTAAATCCGAGCCCAATGAAGCTGGTTCTGTTCAACAGAAAAAGAAAACTAAGCAAAATGATTTGGCCTACTTTGAATGGAAGTTTTCTACATCTAGTGAGCGAGGTTAAGTATCTGGGCATTACTCTAGACCATAAGCTTAATTGGAGAAACCATATCAAAACGATTTACTCAAATCAAGTCTGACTTTCAGGCAGTACCGCATGGAAGAGCTTGGGATCTTTCTCCTAAAATCTAACCTGCCGTCCCTGCAATTGCGGGTGAAGAGGGAAAGCCTACAGGCCGCCTTAAAAATAACCCAAAGCAGGAAATTCAAACCGGTTGACAAAACAGGGCACCTAAAGATTCTAGACTGTTTACAGAATGACCTGTTTGAAAACCCCTGGATGTCATTTCAAGTCAAATATTAAAACAGGAATTAAACTTTACTATCTGGTACTCGGATGAATCTAAAACAGAACAGGGAACAGGTATAAGAATATATGGCCCAAAATATAGAGCATCGATAGCCTTAGGAACCTTCCCCACAATTATGCAAGCTGAAACACTTGCAATAGACCTATGCGCCCAGGAATGCCTACGAAGGCGTACAAAGGGTAAAAAAGTATATATAATGTCTGACAGTCAAGATGTGCTGAAGGCACTCAAAGCCAACAGCTACGAATCTCTATCTACTTGGGAATGCAGACAGTCCCTCAAAAAACTGACTAAAGGCAACAAAGTTGCCTTTTACTGGGTGCCGGGGCATGAGAGAGTTATAGGAAATGAAATAGCTGATGAACTAGCTAGAGCAGGCTCAAAAGCTATCCCGATTGAACCAGAATCCTTCTGTGGGCTATTCAAAACACACAGAGCAGTAAAGATCCAAAAATGGGAAACTGAGAACTAAAAATCTCACTGGCATAATATACCAGGACATAGACAGGCGAAGAAATTCGTTGAGTACTCGTCTACGAATGCTAAAAAGCTTCTTCTTCTATCAAAGAACGAAATCAGACTTATCACAGGTCTGTTTACTGAACACTGCCTAGTGAGGTACCACCTCAAAAAACTGGGACGGGAAGATAGTGACATATGCAGGTTATGTGAAACGGAGGTCGAATCCGCCGAGCACATTCTCTGCAATTGCGATGCACTAGCTCGACTTAGGTTGAAACACTTAGGGCAGGCACAACTAACGCCTGAAGAAATGAAAAGAAAGCCTCTCAGGGACACTCTAGGCTTCATTGACAAGATCGAATTTCGGAGAATATAATACGAGTAGGGTTATGAACAAAAGATCAACGCTGGTCGCAGTTCTGTAAGGTTTACATAGCCAATCCACCCCTGAATACAATACAATACAATAATTGGGGAAACCCTATCAAAACAAATTACACCAAGCAAGTCTGACTTTCTGGCCGTACCGCAGGGAAAAGCTTGAGATCTTTCTCCTAAAATCTCGCTTTGACTTTATACTGCAATTAATAAACTTATAACCTGCTACGGATCTCTTGTCTTGCCCAAAACCAGACAGACCACTATGAAAAGTCTACTAGATAAAATACAGAGACTCGTTTGTCTCATGGTTATAGATACCATGAGAACCACACCCTCAGCAGCACTGGATTCTTTATGGTCAGTTTTGCAAGTTAACACTCGGTATAATACACAAAATTCGATTCACTCTAACCAGTTAGCAAGCTACTCTACTGACCGACGACGCCCAAAATTGCAGAAATGGCCATCCCATGGATGCTACTGGTTAGATGAATTATTTCAAATTATTTAAACATTTTCGGGGGGGGGCAATATTTTTAATTTTAATCATTTTAAATTTAATGCCGGCCCATATTAAGAAATTTGTTGGTGAAGAGTCGAGAAGCACTGCTAGCTACTCTACAACTGCTATTTTAACTTTCTTTACTTTCTCTACTTTGAAAAAATATTTACTTTTTAAATTTAATTTCTCGAGCCCTCCTACTCCTGCTTACTTATAGAATCGATGTGATTACGTCGTTACTAACTTTTTAGATTAACTCCGTTTCAAATTTATTTTTAAATCGACAAATTCGAAATTGTTGATAAATTTTGCAAGTGACAAGTAAGGTAGTCCAATCCAGTAAACTTTGTTACGAAATGCGCACTGTGCTTTTAGAAACAGCAAATATTACGGTACATTTACTAAATATAATTTAAACAAGCGGGTAAATCGTAAAAGCTCGAATATAGACTTGTAATGCTATTATTGAGAGAAAAGTGTTCAAATGAAGTAAAAGAAGGACTCACAAAACAGACAAAGCGTATCTGCAGGACAGGAAAAGTTGTCAAGAGTAAGTGAAAGAGCAGAAAAACTATTTATAGAAGTGATAGGGGTAGAAACTTGTGTGACACTATTTATGACAATTTTTAATGTTATGGCTAATACTGGTAAATGGTAAATACTGAAAGCCATTCCATTCTAAACGTCATTGCAGACGCGTAATACAGGATGTTTGCTTACGAAGGAGGTGACAAATTTATTAAATGGTAGAAATCATCTTCAGATTATGTCTAAGCTATGATTGCAATTTGGCGCCCGAGCAGGGACTCAAATAGAGAGTCACAGTGAGTATGAAATGTTTTTAAATAAAATTGCAAAACTTTAAAAACTGCCACCTCTTCTAAATCGGCTTTGCAAAAAGCTCTGTCTTACCCAATGTACTAGGTAAAAAGCCAATTATTTGGTTTTGGTTTTAAAAATACAGTATAACAATCTTTTTACAGATTTGATTTGAGGCTGAAACTTTTTTAAATATTTTTTTGTATTTTGATTTGTAGGGGGCGGCTATGGGATATTCATACAATCTAGTAGTTCTCGATAATTATTGATTTCGGCTCATATCTAAATAATTTAATTAATTTAAAATCAGTATCAAGTAAAAAGATGAAACAACTGATTAATACTCGGCATATTTTTTTACTTATAAACACTTTCAAAGCTTTAAGATGAGTGAAATTGAGTATAGACAGACTAGAACTAATAAGACGATGTGCAGATCGTTGGCTCTCGTCCCAGTATAGCCTTCTAGATTTAATTTAATTTCAATTGCCCTATATTGCTATCTTCTTGCGTTAGTTACTTAATAAAATATTAATAGTTATTTCCCTATACTGCCTCGGAATAATTTTCCTTTGGATGACTATCCGTTTATTTTAAAACTGTTTCAAGTATTCTATATAAGTGCATTTAATCGACGAACTTCTAGAAATAAATTGTCTATTAGAATAATCGATCTCTTCATTAATATTAGCGAGACTTCTCCTCATTTATATCTGAACTGCATATACATCAATGGATAAACTATAAACATTAAACAAATGCCTTTAGCAAAGACATTCTCGGCACTTTATATATGCAAATTAAAATATCAAAATCACGTTACAAAATTCAATTAACCTTAATGGATGTTGAGGCAAATTGCATTTTTAATTAACTTACTCCTCTGGCAATTAAAGTCAATTAAAAACTTAAAATGACATTTAATCATTTTAACGCGCCAAACGTATAATCAATTTATTTTTCGTCTTTAAAATTTTACGAGATCTTGCGCGTAAATTTCGGTCTTCTTTTTTGAAATTGGTTCAAACTTACATTTTGTCGCCGCCGAGGAAAGAAAATCGTGGCAATTTTCTTTTTGTACCTTCGTTCGAAATTTATTATTTAAAGCTCTATGCATACAATTGTTAGTTTTTATGAAAGCTGATTTTAGTCGATTTTCGATATGTTATTGAAGTTCGTCGTGTTGTAAGTCAGTTACCTTAACAACGGTCAGGTATATAACAATTAAATTAATAACTGGAAGCTTTCAATTGTTTAGTTGTTCATCATTCTCGCTAGAGAATCGAACAAGAACGTGTGAACTTTCAATACTTATCTAAAATTTGGTAAATAAATGGTGTTTGTGGTTGTTTTTTAAGCTGGGTCAGTGCATGGACACTGAGGGTGTTGCATCCTCTATAAAAAGCAACAGGTTTTTATATATTTTTGCTACTTCTTTAATTTAATTTACAAATTATAAGTTAGTTCTTTTTTTTCGACTAGAGCTTAGAGATATGCGAACGGATTACGAGTAATAGTTTTTAAAACTTAAAAGCTGTGTGAGAAGCTTCCACGTGAGACATCTCAAGATGAAGACATATTTAATCTGATTATTAACTCCTTTATTTGCTGCTCCAATCCATTCTCATAGTAGGTAGTGTGCAACTTTGGTAGTTCGTGGGTCGTAGAATGCGCCCTGAGATTTCCAACAAAATTCTGTCATTTTCCGAAAGGCAGCGAGCGCTTTTACTAAACGACAAAGTACAAAAAGCTGGAGAAGGGTGGACTTGTGCTCTTTTTTCGGTTTCTTGCTTATAATACGAAACTACGCAGTTTATCAGAAAATTACTTCTATATAAAAATAAACTAGAACAAACTTTCTACAAATTATATCTTGTAGGATTTTTCCTCGGGCAAAGGGTTTAGGTTGCTAATTGACTGCGTTAAAGTTTGGTAAAAATTCTAAAATCGGTCAAGAAAACTGCTTTTCTAGTTTATCGCGTATAGGTCAAAAATTACGTCATTATTAAAAAAGTATTTTTATACAAAAATAAAGTTCATTCAATTCCCTACAAATTAGGTTTCCTAAAATTTTTTGTTAAACTAAACAGTTTAGGCGCTAGAGCGTGTTAAAGTTTGATAGAAATTCCAAAATTAGTCAAAGAACTGCTATTCTTGTTTATTGTGTATAGATCAAAAATTACGCTATTTTTGAAAAAAGTCTTAGTACAAAAATAAAGTAAATTTAATTTACTACAAATTATGTTTTTTAAATTGTTTTGTTAAACCGACTAGTTTAGGCGCTAGAGCGCGTTAAAGTTTGGTAAAAATTCCACAATCGACCAAAAAACTGTTATTCTTGTTTATTGCGTATAAATCAAAAATTAGGCTATTTTTGAAAAAAGTCTTTATACAAAAATAAAGTAAATTTAATTTACTACAAATTTTGTGTTTTAAATTGTTTTGTTAAACCGACTAGTTTAGGCGCTAGAGCGCGTTAAAGTTTGGTAAAAATTCCACAATTGACCAAAAAACTGCTATTCTTGTTTATTGCGTATAGATCAAAACTTAGGCCATTTTTGAAAAAAGTCTTTGTACAAAACTAAAGTAAATTTAATTTACTACAAATTATGTTTTTTAAATAGTTTTGTTAAACCGACTAGTTTAGGCGCTAGAGCGCGTTAAAGTTTGGTAAAAATTCCACAATCGACCAAAAAACTGCTATTCTTGTTTATCGCGTCTAGTCAAAAATTACGCTACTTTTAAAAAAAGTCTTTTTATACAAAAATAAAGTACATTAAATTTGCTACAAATTATGTCTCTTAATTTGTTTTGTTAAACCAAACAGCTTAGGCGCTAGAGCGCGTTAAACTTTGGTAAAAATTCTACAATCGGCCAAAAAGGTGCTTTTCTTGTTTATCGCGTATAGATCAAAAATTACGCCATTTTTGAAAAAAGTCTTTTTGTACAAAAATAAAGTACATTTAATTTCCTACAAAGTAGGTCTCTTAAATTTTTTTGTTAAACCGAACAGTTTAGGTGCTAAAGCGCGTTAAAGTATAGCTCCCCGATAAGAGTGAGTTTATGGGAGTCAAATTAAACCATAGGGTATTTAAAATACATTGTGGTAGAGGGTTTTAAGTGCAGCCTTTGTGGTGGTAAGCGCCTTTAAAGTCATAAGGCCAAATTTTCTTTAACTTCAAAGGTGTCTGCGTGTCTGCCACCATGCACGAAGGCTGCACTTAAAACCGTGGCAAAAAAACGATAAAACAGCCAAAATCCACCCTCCTCGAGCCACCTCAAAGTTAATGCTGCCACTTTGAAGTCGTTGTCATTAATTATGTACTTTTTTTGTAGTAAAAGTGCTCGCTACGTCTAGAACTATCAGTAATGTTCAACAGAAAACATGTACTAAGTCCGCTACTTTTTCAAAGAATTGCTCCTTACCAAATCTGCTTATTTTCAGCCTCTCAATTAAAACAATGGATGGAGAGATTGTTGTATATTACACACTACCCAGTGTATTCTGCAGATCGGTCATGATGTTGGCTAAAGCTCTCGATATGAAGTTAACTTTGAAGCCAGTCGACTTGATGAAAGGGGAGCACTTGACGCCGAAATTTCTCGAAGTAAAAAATTTATTTACGTCTGTGACAAAACGGTAATTTCTTTGTTCTCTTTTAGATGAATCCTCAACATAGTGTACCGACTTTCGTAGAAAACGACTTCATTTTGTGGGAAAGGTATTTGTCGTTAGAGAAACTGCCTGACACAATTTTTAAATTGATTTTTCAGTCGCGCTATAATGCAGTACATGATAGACCAATTCGATAAAAATAAAACTTACACTCCTAGTAATTCTAAAGAGGCTGCCGTGGTTAACCAACGACTTTATTTTGATGCACTGATGCTGGGTACGAGACTGATCGCTTATATGGTTCGTTTTTAGCAAATTTTTCCAATTGGGGAATTAATCACTTACATTTTAGATTCCCGTAATTGCCAAAGGAGAAAAGGCAGACGTTTCGAAAAAAATTAAATACGAAGAAGCTTTAGGATTATTGGACGGTTTTTTAAACGGGCCCAAGTGGATTGCCGGCGATAAAATTACAATTGCCGATTTTAGCGTCGTTTCGAACATCGCTACGGCTGAAGTAAGTTGGAAATTTTTCGACTTGGCGAGTATAACTCGAAAAAACTTTTATGTCTAGGCTATTGGTATCGACATATCGACTTATCCGAATGTATTGGCTTGGTACGAAAGACTTAAAACTCATTTGGCCGATTATGGTTATCAAGAAATAAATCAAGCTGGTGCAAATATACTCGGTAAATTATTCAAAGAGAAAATGTAAAAGTTAATTCGTGATTTTCGATTAATTAGAAATGCATCACTTTTCTCAAGAAACAAGCACCCATTAACTTTTTATATTTTCGTTAACAATTAACATTAACGTGAATAAGTTAAATTTAAAGTAAGCGTTTGTTGTGCGATTTTTTCACTTCATTGTTAAACATTAAACACTAGTTAACCACGTGTTTCTTTTCTTAAATCTACTGCTCCGCTTTTTTTCTTTGCTATTGGCCATTCGCCATTCCTCCTCATTCTTTGACTTTAACTGCTTATTTTAAAAGGATTTTACAACTTACAACTTTAAATGGTCTTTGGGGTTGGAAATTTTTTTCAGGTCAGCCTAACTTAGTGGGAAGGACTAAATTTAAATACGGGACATATGTTTTTTCTTATACAAACTGGAAACTAGACGCCGTACACCCTTTTAATGGCATTTTTGATATGCCTTTTTACGGTTTTTGATCGATTTTTAATTATTTTAAGTATCCAATGAAGATCATCATTACGACCCAAAGAATTTTTAGATCTTTGATCAACTTTAGATTTTCTAATGGGCAAAGTTTGAAAGCGCGAGCGGCTTTTCGACGTCTGTCTCTTGAGAGTAAGTAGAATACAGCGGTTATACCACGTTATACGTAGCAAATTGTTGAGCTTTGCATAAATGAAAATGACGGTTTTTCACCCCCACTAGAATATTTTTATCCAAATATGACTCAAAAGAAAAAATTATGTTCCTACTCCGGGAAGCTAATTTCGAATTTACAATCCGTAGGCATCACTAGCAGCCTCTATTTTGGAATAGCGTACGTAAACCCCACTAATCTCTAAAAATGATTCGAATATACGATAATTAGTAACTATAGCGATAATTTAACAAAAAAATTTGTAAATTGGCCACGTCCTTTCTCCCAAAACCCCGATTCTACATTATTTACCAATTCGACCCATTTAAAGTTTAAATATTTATCACAAAGGTGCACTTTACAATTCATAGATGGCGCCACGGCGCAGTTACAACTTATTGATTTGAAAAAGTTTCTTTTTTAGTTTTATACTTTAAAAACGGCTTTAATATCACTTATTAAACACACTCCTCAGGAATAAATACATAGTGCTTTAAATTGTTTATAAAGTATCATAAATATTAAATTGTAGAATCCCCTATAAAAGGCACCAATTTAATTTCGAAACTAAACTCGTTCGCTCATCGTATGCCCCCTAGAGATTGTTGTAATAAAATTTGAAATGAGTTCAACGTGTGATTTTGTAGCAAAAGGAGAAAAATGGTTTTACGTTTAAATGTAAACACTGGAGATGTTTTAAAAAGGTTAATAGTTTCATCGGGAGTGTGTAAAGTTTGCTCTCCGTTCGTTAACAGCGTTACAGCTTGTCTCTTTATTTTTTATTTTATACCTTACACTTACATGAATGTAGAGATTGCAAAAAATGGGCAGTAATGGAAAATGTTTGAAATTACTATTTATATTCGAGATTCGAGCGCGCTTTTCTCTACAAAGAAAATTGGCCTTTCAAAATTGAAATGTTTTCCGATATCTTTTTTTTTCTGTTGTCGTTTTCGGAGCTTTGTTTTAATCTTTTTTGTGAACCTTAAATCCGTTACAGGTTTCACTGACGTTTCCATTTCCTTTCTATCTCCTACGTCCTTGCGTTTCGTTCATTTAATCGGGTTAACTGTTAACAAGTTAAATTGTTTTTTATACGATGGGCTTAAATCAAATGGATGCTGGGAAAATTTCAATTGGTAATAGTTTGATCGAAATAATCAAAACATATTTTTATGTATCGGTTAAAATCAAAGTACAAGACCTACAAACACATCGTCGACTTTGAAAAAGTAATAATTTAAAAAAATGTTTTTTTTATTTAAATTTTTGACGTTTTGGGGCCCCCTGCCCCTAAATCAAAAACGCAAAAAAAAATAAAACAACATAAAGTAAAAACCTTTGAAGTGATTTGGTTGAAATTTTGTTTCGGCCACTTTAACAGAATTTCATCGATAAAATAAGCTTCTAAACGGCATCAATACAAGGTGGTCCAAAATAAGGTGGTTATTTTGGCCGCATTTTGAAAAATCTTGACCCACAGTATTTATACTCGGCTATAAGTTAGTACACATCAGCCTTAATAAAAAAAATATTTTTTCAAATTTTTAAATTTAAAATGGCGGCTAGTATGACGATTAGCCCATTTTCTAGTTTTTTTATTATAACTTTGGAGATACTCATTATTTGAAAAATATAAAAATATTTAGACAAAATGTAGAACTATAGTCTTGTTAGAGTGGATTTTTAAAATAATTTCAAAATTGACTACTTTTAATGAACCAAAATTGACTAAAATTTTAAAACTGATTTACTCAAAATCGCTTCTGGCGGTATTTTCTATATTTTGATATGTTGTAGATATAAAAGTTTTTTATTAAACAGTTAAACACCATTGTTTGGTTCATTTGCTATGAACACATCCGGAGCTATGATTTCTTGAAGATCAAAATTTCAAAAATTTATAATTTCTTTTCTAATTAAAACTTATAATTGCAACTGGGTATATTAATTTATTCCATAAATATCTGTTAATTGTGATAATTTTTGTTTAAAAAACGCATCCGGTTAAACCGGAAATTAGCCAAGCAAAATGATTTTTTGCAAACACCCTGTATATTTTACGATTTTTTTCAAATATTGTAGGATTCCCTGTCCAATGATACTAAACATGTTAAATTTTAACTTTAGGTTTAACCGGAAATGAAGTTAGCTTTTCTATTTTAAATTCAACACCCTGTATATTTTAAATGGTTTGAAAGATTGTTAAATTAGCTATCTAATGATACTAAACATTTAATATTATATATATTTTGACTTTCGGTTCAACCGGAAATGAGATTTACTTCTTATTCCAAATAAAAACGCCCCGTATAATTTTAGTTTTTGGAAATCGGGGAAAGCTTCTGAGCATACCATTGTTAAGTACTGTTTCTAAACTTTTTATATATTTTCAATGTGTACGAAAAAGTCCTATTAAGGTGTTAAGGATCGATTTTCTCAAAATAGACTTCGGCCGTTTTGTCTATTTTTGGATATTTCATTTATTTGCTTCTAGAAATTGCCTACTCCATATAACAATGTAGTACTGGTGCTAAATATAACAGCAACGAGTTTTACATGTTTAGCATACCTACACAATATTAAAATTATTATACATAGATAGGATTTCTAGACAGAAGTCGACGAACTTTTACACATTGAATGACGAAACAAATTACCCATTAACGGTTCATAGGAAGTAAATTGTTGCATGTATTGTTTTTAGTGGCGTACTTGATCGATCAATCATTTCATTAGGCCCTACTGTAGCAATTTCGACAAATTATGGTCATTAGTATCCGATACGAGCTAATAAATTTGGTGTAACCTAAAGTTTTAGGTAGAAAAGATGTTAAGGTTGCGATTTTGCCCATGTTCGAAATCATGCAAATAGTGCTTTACTGGAGCGGTTGAGCAGCGAAACCTATTGAAGTTACAAAAAAATTATGGAGGTAAAAAATAAAGTAGAAAGATTGGGCTACAATGTAAGCTAAATTTTGTTGCTGAAATGTTGATATTTAATAGAGATAAGGCTTACTGAAAGTGATGAAAATTGCTTGCTTTTATTTACCCACTTTTGGGTCATTTTTAAATAAAAAATGAAAATTCTGAGATATACATATCGTACTCTATACTTTCTTCTTCACTTTAAGACTTAGTTTTGAAGAATAATTAACATAATGAACCTGAACCAACCGCTCCAGTAAAACGCTTTTGAATTTTTATATTTCTATTATAAGGACAGGGGCCTTCTGAAATTGGGAATAAATTCGCCTAACTATATCAATTTTAATGTAGCTATTTGATAACAGTCGTCGTTATTCTTAAAGTTGCTTACTTTTCAAAATGAGCATATACCTTTCTCACTCTAGCATATCGCAACCTTAAATACTCGTATTATGTAAATGAGCATTTAAAAATAATACAGTGTGTCCCAAAAACACGACAGGATTTAGAGGGTAATCTGGCAATGTAACGAATAAACAGCGAATAGAGAGAAGTGTGTGTTGTCACATACAGTGTTGCCAGTTGAGACCCACCAAAGGTATGAAAATAATTAAATGATGTTTGAGAAATTTCAGCAAAAAATTACTTTTTAGGGGACAACCGTCTAGTCTAGTTATCTAAGCAAAGTCTTGTTCCAATAGAGCCGCCAGCCAAGTCCGGTGTCACGCTGCATCAAGCATTTTGGCCCGCGCATTTGGACGACTACCACGCGAGTGCGATAAAGTAGAAAGCTTAATCAATTTCGGGTAAATTCGATTCCTGCAGTTAGTATGAGATACGTTTTTTTCATATTTAGAAATTATGTTAAGATAGTATTAGTTTGCTTGTCTGAGTCTGAGCTATTCCGTAAAGGTACGGACAGAGTGCAGGCCGATTCAGATGCAGATTCCGATTCAGAAAGTCGGCGCATGCTGTGTCAGAATCAGATTAGCATGTAGTGGAAGCGTTTTTCAGTCATTTATCTGTAAATATTGGCTGAAAGTTGGTTACAATCATGGAGCCATCTGAAGACTTAGTGTTTTTATTAGTTGCGACTGAAAATGTTGAATTAAAATTAAAGAAAAGTAGAACTTCATGAAATTAACCAATTACGATATAAATTTGGTGAATATCATTACCTTTTTCCCCAATTAAAAAAGGATAGAGAACGATTTTTTGAATATTTGTCCCAAATTTGGGGCTTTAGTAACACTTTTGCAATTTGTGCTTCTGCATTCATTTTTAAACTACACTATGTGTACGCCGATTTCAAACTGAATCGGAAACCAGAATAAATAATTCATTCCGGTATAGTATCTGACTCGGACACCTGTGCGCTTATTTAGTTTCCTGCTTCAACTATGCCCACTCCCATTGAACAACACAGTTGAATTCTCGCGCCGATTTTCTGAATCTGAATCTGAATCGGTCTGCACTCTGTCCGTACCTTAACATCTCACATCTCACAGAAGATATTGTGCACCAAATATTCGCTTTATTCACTGTCGGAATCTCTTGGAGCGCTGTATCGGCCCAGTGATGGATTTACCTATAGGCCAACTAGGCCCTGGCCTAGGTCCCTAAGACATTGGGAGCCCAAAACTTCAGCGGCTTTTTTAACCTTAAACGACAAGCGGGCAGAGGCGGATTCTGCTACCGGGCGATAGCAGATTGATTGCTTAATTTCACAGTATACAAAAATATGTTAAAAAATTCCAAAAATGGATCTAATGTTGACCTTGAAAATGTGCAAAAACTGGCCCGCGGCGCTAGGTGACCCGTGAAAGATCAAGATTTAAAAAATTGGGAAAACAAATTTCTCCAGAACTCCAGGGAGCTGAATATGTAACAATGTAACTACACCACTGAACATGCTGTTAGAAAACAGCAAAATATTTTAAAGTAAATTAGCAATTAGTAATTGGGGGCCGCCACTATTTAATTCGTCCGGGCCGTTTCTCCTTCAGGATCCGTTCTTGTGTCGGATCGCCTATTTAAGGGACCCATTCGGTTCTTTTGGCCTAGGGCCTATGAAAACCGTAATCCGACACTGCTTCAGCCGAATTCCCGCTACAATGAAACTAATCTCTGTCTGTAAAAATTCTATTAATCGATTTGAACTTGAACAGTAATAGAAATTTTTAAGTAACCTCGACTGCGTGGAGGTTTTAATTTAATATAATACGCGACTCTTCATTGCAATTTCCACGCCATTGCACAACCCATTCATGTGCAACATACCTATCAAGGGCTTGGTATTACGCCCCTGTGTGTATGAGTATGACTGTTGCCAAACAGGTTGTTGTTCTACTTTTTTTTCCAAATAAATTCATGGTTCAACAGCCACAGGAAGCCAGAACCAGAACTTAAAAGCCATGCAGGGGACAATAAAACGCGTCGGCTATTGTCGGTTTCGTCGAGTTAATAAATGGATGGAATAAATCGCTACTACTCGACGGTTTGAATCGAGTTGTGTTGTGTGATAATCTCGAACATAACCAACTTAATACGCTATCAAACGTTTAAAGTTACAAGGCAGCTGTAAATTGTTTTATTCTGTGTGAACTACAAGCACAAGTAAGTCTATTATGTTTTTGACAATACGTTAATTTCTTATTTTATTTTATTCCTTAATTTTAATTTGTTTGAATTACCTTTTTAACAAAATTTGTAGTTTTAGAACCGGTTCCCCCAATTTTAAATTTTAAATTTAATTCATTCTTTTCATTACAGAATAGACGTTTATTGCTATATCTGCCTAAGTAATGTTGTATAGTTAGTGATAGGTGATAAGTAATTAGGCCAATCAAAAACTTTTATTTTCGTAGCAACTACCTTGGTATTAGGGGCCAGGGACGTAGCTACAGGGAGGTCTGAATGGGCCTGTTCCACCTAAAATTTTGCACGTGACCACCTGGGCTTTAATATGCCAGTTGGCACGTTTGGAAATACCTTTTGTCATACTCCTAGTTGCTACGGTATTAATGGTTTACTTATGCTCTTAGAAAAGTAAGAGGATCGTTAAGAGCCAATTGGCAATGTTAACATTGCACATTTGTGGCAATCGCGTTTAATTCCTTCTAAAAATTTGTGAGGCCGCATCTAGCCCACCCAATAATATAGTTCTGGCTACGCCCCTGTCGGTGGATAAAACCGAGCTTTGTGGAGTGAGGATACTTTTATTACTAGTAATACGTCTCTAAGACTAGAACTAAACTAACCAAAGTGCTCGAGTCGGCTTCATACTAATTCAATCGGTGTATTACTATCGATAAGATGTGATGGTGTTACTTAAATGTTTTAATTGGATATTGGATGCTTCAGAAATGGCAATTTGCGTGGGAAACAACCCACTTATAGTCTGCAGAGAGCCTTGCCTTGAAAGAAATAGTAAACTACTTTATTTTAATTGCAACTTACAAGTTAATATTCTTGCGTGGCGCTTGTCTACATGTCGGGTCCACCGTTTGTTTTAGACTAAAATAAAATAGACGCAGTCTGAAAAGAGTCAAATAAGACACTCATAACTTTACAGGGCGCTTTGTACTACCTTGTTATTGCCACCTAGCCTTCTAGATAACTCTGCGTTACCTAACCTACGATGTTAGGTTGGATGTAATTGATGTTAGGTTAGGTTAGGTTAGGTTAGGTTAGTTAGCTTTCAAAAAGGCGTGGCTTATGAAGTCGGCAGAGGTAAGAACCAGTTATGAAGATACACGACACGCAATTATTAGCAATGAACCACCAGTTTAAGCTATAAGGAGGGGGGGTCAAAATTTTTTCTTAGTTAACTCATGGTGTTTGTTGCAATTTGCACTACAAGATATTGCTTCATATACCTAATTACCTAATATTGGCACACATTTGAACTACCTCCCAGTTTTTCAAATTACTCGCAACTACTTTAATAGAAATGTTTCTTTATTGAAACAGGTTTCACCGGAAGTAAAGTCGCATACCATTTTTATAGTATATTTTATTCAGGGTGGCCATGTGCCGTAAGTAACTTTTGCTAATTTTCTGCCTACCCTTTTGGGAATTGTCAAAAAACTTAGCAATGCCGAGAAACTAAAAGATGAAAGCACTAGGAATTATTATTCTCCAAATTTTCTATTAATAATTTATTGAAAATCGAGAACCTTTTGAATTTTGGATCACATTTAGCAATTTTAGAAAGAAACAAAAAATAAGTTAAATAACTTTGTAGCATCTAAAAACTTACTTTATACAACGTCCACTAGTAAAAAAGTTGTTTTTTTATTGGATAGGCCGTAGGGTGTCCATACCAGAAAACAGCTAATTAAATTTTGTCAATTTCGAAAAATCGCAACCCAATGTTTTTAAATTGAGATGAGGTGCTTGCTCTTAAATTGTTGTCACAAAAAGGCGTCGTTAAGGGACTCCCAGGAACACTAAAGATCTTTCATTTGAAGAACTAAATACTTTTTGTATTACATGCTTTTTATGGCACAAATAATGCTATTTTTTGGTATAAAAATTTTTTTAATCTTATATTATGCTTGTTTTACCCCGCAAAAACACTCTAACATACTTCAACGTGCTCTAGCACCTAAACTGTTGGTTTGACGAAACCAATCTAAGAGGCATAATTTGTAAGTAATTTAATGCACTTTATTTTTGTATAGACACACTATGCACTAAAAGTGCGCAATTTTCGAGTTATAAGCGATAAACAAAAAAACAGTTTTTTGGAATACTTGCCAAACTTTAACGCACAAGCGGCTAAGCCGTTCCTCTGAGGAAAAAACCTTTCAGCTATAGTTGGTAGGAAATTTTATCTAGTTTACTTTTGCGTAGATTCAATTTTCTCAAAAAGTGTGTAGTTTTGAATTTATAAGCGAAAAACTTAAAATAGAGCAAAATCCCGTCCTTCTCGAGCCGCCCCCAAGTTAATTCTGCCACTTTTAAGAGGCCGACGGTCGGTTTTAATACTCACTTGCAATGTTCTTGCTTCCTACATTAGTCAAAATCTAGAATTTTGTATTTTTGTATTTCGGTCCTTTCGGGCACGCTATGTTCTATATACTTACTTACACTAAACTTCAACGCGCTCTACCGCCTTAACTGTATGTTTGACGAAAAAACATTAAGAATAATAATTTGTAGGTAATTGAATGTGCCTTATTTTTGTATAGAAACACTTTTCTCTAAAAGTGCGTAATTTTCAAGTTATGAGAGATAAAACAATTTTTTGGCAGATTTTGGAAATTTTTGTAACTTTAACGCGCGCTAGCGCCTAAATCGTTCGCCAGAGGAAAAAAATTAAGAAATATAATTTGTAGGAAATTGAACGTGCTTTATTTTTGTATAGAAGAAGTTTTCTCATAAAGTGCGTAGTTTTCAAGTTACTTCTCGTGAAAATAAAATTAAGATAATATAACCATATACCTACTTACTTACTTAACTTGATAATTAAAATAATGGTACCTACTAGTACTAAAAGTGAAAAACATTTTTAATTACGAATTGAAGCTAATATTATTAGTAGGGCCTAATAGATAAACAATAAGTAAATAGCATTCGAGAAGCAATAAGAGCTCGCTTATCAAAAAGTTGTCTGTAATTAAAACAGTTGCTATAAACAAATATTGTTTTTAACTTTTTAAATTATGAAAGCAATAAATTGCGATGACAAACATTTTTCATGTTTGTTTGCTACTAATTATAAGGATAGATAAATGAAATTGCTCATACATATCGTTAAAAATCTTAGTCATAAGAAAATTATTTCAAAGCTTTGAAAGCATATTAGGCTCCTATACGACCCTTATTATTTAAATATAGGAAGTGGGGGCAACATACTAAATTAGCCATCGGCATGTACTATTTAGCTATCAACTTCCGCTCAATTTTGATAACTTAACCAACTATGCAGTTTCTACACATACAGGATGAGTGAGTAATCCTATGTATCCTGCAAAATGTTTTAACGTTATAGAACGTGTCATGAATTATAACTTTTAGCTAAGTAGTTTCTTTGTAAGACTTCGGCTAAGGGTTAAATTCAAGAATCAAACTCAATTCGCGCTTGACTCCACCCACTTGCACTTGCACAAGTTCAGTCCCATAGCACAAACACCAAATATTCTAGAAAAAAAATTGTTAACGATGGTGGAGTCAAACTTCAAAAGTGAGTTGAGTGTAATTCTCGAATTTTGCCCTCCATCTAGGCTCACCCAGAATCCCTTATCACACTAATCCTAAGCAAAACGAGATTTAATTAAAATTGTTTTTTTTTCCAGAACAATGACTATCGATTTCTATTACACTCCAGGAAGTGCACCATGCCGTTCCGTCCTCCTCGTTGCGAAAGCACTTGGTCTCGATTTAAATTTAATACATTTGGATCTGATGAAAGGGGAGCAGCTTAATGAAGATTTCGTGAAGGTAAAATAAATTGTTTGCGTGACTAATTTGACCTTGGTTAAACAATTTTTGCCAGACGTTGTAATTATTTTCTCTATTACTATTCGTGCTTTATAATTACCGACCTCGATTGAAATAATTCTTTTTCTCCTCAGCTCAATCCTCAACATACAGTTCCAACTTTAAACGATAATGGATTTGTACTATGGGAAAGTCGCGCAATTTTGACTTATTTGGTCGGGAAGTATGGAAAGCAGGACGATCCCCTCTATCCAAACGACGTTAAAACCAGAGCTTTCATAGATCAAAAGTTGTATTTTGATATGGGAACTTTATACCAAGCTTTTTCTCAATATTATGTAAGTTGCCTTCTATTAGTGCAGATTTTTTTTAAAGGGAAATGACCTTCAATCATGAATTCTCAACGTATATACCTATATAATTATTTTTTTACAAGGTATAACCTGCTTATTAACTTATCACACATCTTTTTTACCAATTTATTTTTAACTCGTAGTTTGCATAGTTAGTTTATATGGCTTTACACAGCTTCAACTTCAAGGCCCCTTTTTTTTATAAGCCTCTACTAAACTTTTGCCAACTTTACAAGCTTAATAACCCTTAATATTGTTTTAGTATCCAGTATTATTTGGAAGCGAAAGTTTCGATCAGGAAAAATTGAAACAGATCCATACAGCGTTTGGTTTCTTCGAGACATTTTTGGTAAAACAAAGCGAAAATCTCGCCAATACGAACGAACCACTTTATATCGTTGGAAAGAATTTAACCGTCGCCGATTTAACGTTAGTAGCGTCGGTTTCCACGTACGCTAGTGTCGATTTTGATCTTAGTGCTTATCCGAATGTCGAGAGATGGTATAAGAGTGTCCAAGAAAATGCACCAGGGTATAACGAGGCCAATGAGAAACCCACCCTCGCGTTCAAGAAACTTTTTGATATGATCATGAGCAAGAAGAAGTAAAGAGGATTGAATGGGGTTTTTTATGCACAAAAGTGTCTTATAAACATTTTTAATAATAAATATATCTTTCACTTGAATTATAAATTGCTAGATAACCAATTAATGGAACCACGAGCACATAATATTCTCTTTGGCAAAACTCCTTTTCCTAAATGTGGTGCCTCAAAACTTTGTCTAGACGTTTTTGTTTGTGAAAAGTCGATTGGAGTTAGAAGCAATTAAAAACAAATCAATTCCTCCAATTAATTTAAAAACGATATCTAATTACTTCATTTAGTTATATAGATAATAATCTAAACGTACTATTACTTACTTACAATGAATAAGCGAATTTAATCTGAACCACTGACCCCCCATCAGCTAGTACTAGTACGCCACTGACGGCCTTTATTTACAAATAAATATTGGAATGATGGAATGCATTTATTAGTATAAGATAACGTTTTATGTTACTAATACAAATTTATTCATTTTTATCGTAAATTCTTCAAGCAGTTGTTTCGTAAACTGTTGTGCTGTGAGGTGCTCGGAGAGAGGCTAAGGTCCAATTATCGTGAGACCATTAGAAGCATTTTAAAGGTATGCTTTTCTAAATATTTGAGAGGTGACTATTGTGAATTGTGACTATACATATAACATATTTATAGCAATGTTACACTGCTACTGTTACTTATTAGCTATGAAAAGCATCGACACTCCTTTGATACGATATAAGAAAATTAATTTTGGCTTTATATTCAGATAATTCCGTGTATAGTGTACTTATAGTAAGAAAACCTTATCTTATCTGAGAAGTCTTGTACAACGTCTATTTGTTTCATAAACAAATGGATTCAAATAGTTTCAAATATCAAATTTCTAGATTCAAAAATTAGTACTTCATATAAAAGTTCTTGAGTTTCGACAGAAGTCAAACTTAAAAATAGGAGTATTGCTTTAGCACTTTCTAGACGACAACGTTTTTAGCTACTTATTACTAATCAGAATCAATTGAAATCGGTTTTAGCAATGTATACATTGGTTTTAGGTTTAAACAGCTTATAAATTAAAATACGCCTAAAGATAGGCAACCCAAACACCACCCAAGTGTGCGAGCACTTAATATAGGCGTTAATTTCTATTGCTTATTCATAACAATTATTTTTTAATTTTATTTTTAATCACTTGATATATTAATTAATTTTTTTAAATTAACTAATTACTTAATTTTTGAAATATCTAATAGTAGACTTAGCACCGGGTTTTGTACAATTCGTAATTTCAAAGTGCACCTTTAGAGTAGTCGCACGTTGCAAATTCAATTAGTAACATAATTGAAAAACGGTAATTTAATGATTAATTTGTAAACAATCCACTTACAAGCAAACTTTAAAACACAGTTAGTTCTTTCCAGTTTAAGAAAGGAAATTGTTGCCTAATGACTGGGCAGACTTATTGTAAATGATGTTACAGTGTATATCGTCTCTAAATTTTATAAAACATCACCAAGTAAAATAAACATTTGTTAAGAATAATGTTTATTTAGGTAAAATCGTACTTACATTATTTAACAAAAAGATAACAAAAAGAAAATTTTTCGAAAAGCTTTTGTTGCATTAAATTCTTGCTAATATTTGCGGATAAAACATAGCGGGCCAGGCACTTTATGAATATTCATAAATTTCGAGTATGATGTGTGAATATTTACACATTTTACATCATACTCTGTTGAATGGGGTGGATCATACATGCCCCGTTGGCCCCATATGCATTGAGCCCCCGTAACCTATGCTAACCACACATTTGCATACGCTTTTACCATTGCCAAGAGCTTAATTTTAATGCGATTAAATTTCTACAAAAACGAGTAAAGTGGATACTCGAAAATGACAATAATTTTATCACTAAAACTAAATTAAATTACAGCACTATTTTTAATTTGCTTTTTTTTTTCTACTAAGTACTTGTTCGACCATTAAATTTAAATTGAAATACCTACCGACAACAAACGAATTTTTTGCTTGCAATGCGGACGCTAAATAATTAGAGGGAGTCGCTTTTAATTAACAATATTAAATCCCTATTCTTTGGTTTCGTAAAAACCGCGACTTTTAGTAGTTGTAACGAGAGGTTTTTAGTAGCGCAGCTTCACAATCTGCTATCTGTCTGTCTTTCTGTTTGTTTACGCACCCGTTATGTCCACATGTTGATCTATCCAGCCATTCATACATCTACCCATCGACCAGTCGCTTGGGTAAAATAAAAAGGCAAATTCAGGAAAAAATGTAGAGGCTGTTTTCTACGTCGTTCTTTATGTATTTTGAGATGCTGAATCCGAATTTCATCTTTGCTTCTCCTAAAGTGATGAGTTTTGTGAAAATGCTATTTTTCAGCTTTTCACTTATAACTTCAAAAATACGCTCTTTTTGAGAAAAATACTTCTATACAAGAATGACATACATAAATCATTCTACAAATTATGTTGATTAAGTCTTTTTCTTCACACTTTTAGGCGCTAGAGAGCGTTAAAGTTTGAGGTAAATTCAAAAATCGGCCACAAAGTTGTTTTCTAGTTTTTTGCGCATAACTCGAAAACTACGCACTTTTTGTAAAAAGTGTTTTTATACAATAATGAAGTACATTAAATCTTCTACAAATTATGTTTCTTAGATTTTTTTCGTCAGGCGTACGTTTTAGGCTAGGTGCTAGAACGAGTTGAAGTTTAGTGTATATTTAACGTATCAGCTAAACCAAAAACAACACTCATTGACTTTACTATAGGTGTAATCGATCAAAAAATTATGAATCGGATATTTTGGGATGCCGCCTTGCTTGGTTTGAAAAGCATTTCTAGCAGATTTTTAGTATTAAAAAATTTAGGCGGTTATGACAATTGAGAAAAAACTAATTTCTGCTTTTAAGTCGATTTTGGAATTTTTGTCAAACTTTAGCGCGCTCTAGCGCCCAAACCGTTTGTCTGAAGAAAGAAACTTAAGAACTATAATCTGTAGAAAATTTGGCGTAGTTTGTTTTTGTATAAAAGTGCTTTTTTCAAAAAGTGCTTCGTTTTCAAGTTATGGACGAAAAACTGTTCCAAAATGCATAAAGAACGATAGAAGAAAAACTTTCTTAATTTTTTCCCCTCCAAACTACTTATTTGAGTGTACTCTGCACTTACTAGTCAATATGCACCAAACATGTAGTGGTGCACTCGTTCATTATTTAGGAAACATTTAGAAATTTATTAAAATGACTTGAGCTGAGCCGTGGACGATGCAAGCTATTGTGATGCTTACATTATACAAATGGAAAAGTCACGTAATGACGATGCATTTCTTTTTTTTTCAGTTTTAATTTCCATCGAAGACGTTCATTATTAGTTAAAAAGTTGAGAGGGTTTGATTGAAACTTTTTTGCGGTAGGGAGAGAGAGTTATGCATAAATCTTACTTTTATAGCTGAAAGTTAATCATTTTTGATAAGTTCTTCTTGACGCTTCTTGTTTGCCTTAAATATTAGCTCATAAATAAATTTAACAAAACATATTTTTGCAACCGTGAAGACGGCAACATAATAATGACAACCATTTCCCCAATCTCGTAACTGATTTATTGAAGCTTTCATAAATTTACAAACTTCCACCAGAGAATACTTTTATAATAAAATATATTTTTATATTTGAATAAGGTTCTCTTATATATAATAAATATGTTAAAATATATTTATTTTTTTGTTTTATTTATTAAGGGGGATTAAATATTAAGTATCGCCCATTTGAAAGCTCGGTATTGTTTTTGAATTATTTCGAGTTGTCTTGTTCGCATTTGGGTTTTTTTGTTCCAAAATGTAAATCGTACAATTATTGAATTTGACGAATCTGGCAGAGAATAAGACTTCAGCGAGGTGTTCTTGTGGAAGTAACAGGTTACAGATGTGCCGTAGTGTTGGTTGGTGAATTCATACATGCGTGTGCACTTGTATCAATCGTCGGGATTATTACACGAGGATTCAACTTGAAGCAAATTCCGTATCAACTCGAATGCGACATCATCACATTGTTGTTACAATCTCTATCTGGATAGGATACTATCGTATAATCAGATTTGGCGGTTTGGAAATCTTTTTGTTCGTTACGAACCGTCGGGCTCGGAGTTAAATTTTAGGATGGTGAAATGTTTAAATTAAAAATGTTTTCTCGTGTCGAATAAAGATTAAAGTTAATAAAAAGAAAATATTCTGTTGAGAAATTGAAAATTTTCTCGGCGAAGATAATTTATTCTGCGGAAGGGAAATCGAGTCATTTACATAGCCGCGTGGCAAATGACGACACATTATATCCTGATAAACGCAAGAAGTATCACAGTCGACAGTCTCTTGGCACTTTCCTTAGGGATTTTCAGGATATTAAAATATCACTTATTTACACCTTACAAATTTAAAATCATTATTACTCAAAAGACGGGATAAAAAAATTTGTCTCTTACTTTTTTCAATTAAATCGAGTGCAAAATTTGTAAACGAAAGCTTTTTTTTTATTTTCCCCAAGAAAATGTACATGCACCGATGGATTTTCTACTTAAGCTTTTGAAATTGAAGAACCCTTAATGCGTCAAAGACAAAATGATGCAATATCTTCTTGAAGAACAGTCGGAGAGTTAAGTTCGCTAAAAGCGTACTCCTTTCTTCCTCAAAAGATGAACGTGAACACCACTCGTCCTGCTAACGATGTCATATTATTAAAACGCCTTTTAATTATTATAACAAACTTAATTATAATCTAAATTTCAACTTATCGACATGTGCATTTTACACTCTCGAGGGGTCGATGAGGCTTGTTAAATATATTCCTTACAACTTACAATGTATTTAAGTTAAAATTTTATATTTCAACTCAAAACTTTTATTTTTGTATTGAAATATGTTTCTTAAAACGTCCGTATTTTTGAAGTTATAAGTTATAAGTGAGAAACTGAAAAATAACTTTTTGGTCGATTTTGGAATTTACTTTAAACTTTAACGCTCTCTAGCACCTAAACCGTTTGTGTAAAGAAAAACAGATAAGTAACATAATTTGTAGAATATTTTATGTAGGTTGTTTCTGTACAGAAGTATTCTTCTCAAAAAGTGCGTATTTTTGAAGTTATAAGTGAAAAGCTGAAAAATAACTTTTTGGTCGATTTTGGAATTTACCTCAAACTTTAACGCTCTCTAGCACCTAAACCGTTTGTGTGAAGAAAAACAGATAAGTAATATGATTTGTAGAATATTTTATGTAGGTTGTTTCTGTACAGAAGTATTCTTCTCAAAAAGTGCGTATTTTTGAAGTTATAAGTGAAAAGCTGAAAAATAACTTTTTGGTCGATTTTGGAATTTACTTTAAACTTTAACGTTCTCTAGCTCCTAAACCGTTAGTGTAAAGAAAAACACTTAAGTAACATAATTTGTAGATTATTTTATGTAGGTTGTTTCTATATAGAAGTATTCTTCTCCAAAAGTGCGTATTTTTGAAGTTATAGGTTAAAAGCTGAAAAATAACTTTTTAGTCGATTTTGGAATTTACTTAAACTTTAACGCTTTCTATCACCTAAACCGTTTGTGTGAAGAAAAACACCTAAGTCACATAATTTGTAGAATATTTTATGTAGGTTGTTTCTGTATAGAAGTATTCTTCTCCAAAAGTGCGTATTTTTGAAGTTATAGGTTAAAAGCTGAAAATAACTTTTTAGTCGATTTTGGAATTTACTTAAACTTTAACGCTTTCTATCACCTAAACCGTTTGTGTGAAGAAAAACACCTAAGTCACATAATTTGTAGAATATTTTATGTAGGTTGTTTCTGTATAGAAGTATTCTTCTCCAAAAGTGCGTATTTTTGAAGTTATAGGTTAAAAGCTGAAAAATAACCATTTGGCCGATTTTGGGATTTGCTTCAAACTTTAACGCTCTCTAGCGCCTAAACCGTTTGTGTGAAGAAAAATACTTAAGCAGCATAATTTGAAGAATATTTTATGTTGGTTTATGATGGGTAGATGTATGAACGGCTGGATAGGCCAAAATGTGGACAGCGGCATAAACAAACAGAGAGACAGAGAGGCGTATTAATCATATTCCTTACAATGTATATAAGTTGAAATTTTATATTTGAGGTTACGAGTCGTTGGAAAGGCTGTATAAACTGCAACTTAAATAAATAAATTACATTTGTCTCCTCAGCGTCGGACTTGATAAAAGACTCAGAACGGTACAATTCTACAATTCCACCACAAGGCAAACCGTTTTCACTAACTTTTGGGATCTGAAATAAGCGTAGCCTGACATTTGGCCGAATGAACAAGTTTGTGGAATGGCTAGGGTGCAATATGGATTTCAAAATTATTTTTTTGAATAGTCTACTGATAGCATAACTCATACGGTTCGTCAAATTTGCGCATTGGGCCACGAACGGTTCGTTCGGTCAAATGTCTGTGACCGAGGGAGTCGAAATAAGTGATACACAAACAGATCGTTTTCATAAATTTAATGAAGCAAAGAAGATAAATCCACAATATAATTTAAATCAACTCTTATTTTAATTTAAAACTAACTAATAACTCAGTATTGCTATATTGACTATTGTCAAAGCGTTAAATTTTATATTATTTATATTTTACAAAGTGTTGACTAGAAACTAATAACTTCAAATGTCGTAATCTTCGCTTTCTTCTTGAATAGCAACGACGTCGACGGCCGGACTATCGATAGACTCAAAATCTGTAGAACTTTCTTCGGAAATTCTACCTTTCTGTTCTGGTTTCGAATGATTCATGTAATCTACAACCAACTCCAAACCAATCAAAGCTCTCAAATCTTTAACCTTCTTTTCCTTTTCTTCTTCTGTCTCCTTATCGACGACTTCCACTTCTTCTTTTCTTTCATTCGTTTCACTTTCGTCATCTTTGCAAGAATGTAACTCTTTGTAAATCCTATCGATGTTACTCATTATGTAATTGGAGCTAATTTTATTGCAAGTCCTCTCGAACCCCATCGATTTGACGTCAAATTTTGTTCTTCCCGTGCTATCTTTGGTCTGAGTACACGATTTGGTCTCGTTCGCCCTTTTGATTTGTGCGTAGTTGCTTAGGTTGATGGGAAGGTTTCTATTGAGTCTCGACGACGGCACGCTAAAAGCGGACGCGTGGCGCGATTGCCTAAATGAGTCTGGTGGCTGTTCGAAATGCGTTACTTCGATGGTTGGTTGTTCTTGAGTGCTGGTGCTGGTACTAGGGCTAGGAGAGTTCGCGGATGTAATCGTGTGGGGCGAAGTGGATTCTTTTTGATTTTTTCTATCGTAAATGTGACCGGAGACTCGCAAGTCGATGAAAAAGTGTAAGGGGTCGATTCCGTAAGGTGAGGGATATAATGGTGGATACCAAACGGGAGGTGGTGGTGGTAATATTAAATCGGAACTTGGAGGTGTTTGTTGTGGGAATGGAAATTGTAACTGATTTGGTTTGGTTTCTTTTTCCGAGTTTAAAATGTTTATTGATGGGGTGTCTAAGTTTTGGTGTTGAAGAAGACGATGGTCTTGAATTTCTGGGCTAATTTTGCTATTGTTATTATTCATAAGCTTCTCTGCTAATTCTAAGGGTCTTTCCGGTAATCGACTAGAATATTTTTGTTCGTTCTTTCCTAACCAATTCGTGGGAGGAGGCATATCGGGTTTTTCTATTTTTTGTTCTTTATGTTGGTAAAATTCAGGATGCATTTGCGTCCACGAGCGTTTTCGAGACCTTCTGTGATGAACGTTTGTGGGATTTCTGTTGGCGTTTTCAGTTTTGGCTTGAACTAGAGACCTTAGCATTTCGCTAAAGAAAAAGTTGTGGGGAACTAGGGGTAAGTTGTAAAGATAGGGCGGTGTTGCCGCTAATAAACGTGAAACTAAATCGGTGTTTCTGTAATCGAAGGGTGATGCTCTCGGTTTTGGCGGTGGCGGTAGCTCTTCGTTCGTAGAAGTCATCTGAAACAAAAAGACTTATTTTTAGTGTTTTCATAATTTCATTTTTAATGTTATTTTAAAGTTTTTGCTGGTGCGCTATTGTGTACTTTTAAGTACTAACTTTCTTGTTTTATTTTGCTCGCGTTTTAAAATAATTATCATTTAAAATCCGAGAAACTCGGAATATAAATTAGTAACTTTTTGTTTGCAAATAATTAATCCACAAACTTTTAACTCGTACAACTTTTATGCATTTTTTTTCTTTCTTATTAATCATTAATTTCATTTTTGTATCATTTTCTTTCGTCGCAAAATAATTAAGAGCTAATTGTTGTATTTCTCATTTCTAAAGTCGGAATATTTAATTTTAAATGTCTTATCTACATAATGAAGAAGATGGAAATTTTTTGAATGTTTGTTTTGGCTTAACTTTATTCAATAAAGAGGGATAAAATTATATTATTTTAGGTAATTGTGAGACGAATATGGGTACGATATGCAAAGAACACCTCATTGCCCCTTCTCTACTATAATAGTCACCCTTTTCACTAACTTTTAATTTTTTATAGTGTTTTAGCTTCACTTTTGGTCGTATAGTGCTTGGTGTGCCTGACAGAAAAATTTTAAGATAAATAGTCCAGTGCAATTAGGTTTATATCTCGAAACCCCGTTATAATGAACGGATTTGAATGATTTTTTCTTTTTTGGAATTCCAATGCCATAAACTAAAAAGTTTACCCATTAAAAATTACCGCAACTTTGACAATCAAAAGTTAAAAAAATAATTTTGGAAATCTCAACGAAGAAATCAATTATCAGAATTTTTAAATATTTCTTTTAAGAAAATAATGATTGTTATAGTTTTCGAGGTTCTTTATAAAGAATTTGTGACGAATTTAAACTTTTTAAATTTAATCTGAAGATGGCAAGAGCCCAAAAAGTTCAACAAAGGAAAGGAACCTTAAATTATAGTCCTCAGTACCTTTCTCACCTAAAATACGGGTTGCTTCAAATAGGGTAGTTCTGATTTTTTAGTATGTTGTAAATATGATGATGGTCTAAAGTCTAAAGATAAATACAAGTTTTCAACCCCGGTGGACTTCCGGATCTTTGTCAAAAATCAAAAACTAAATCGTATATATTTGTGCATATTTGACAAAGATCTGGAGGTTCTCCCTGGTCGAAACTTTAGATTTATCATTAGATCTTCATCATATACAACATACAAAAAAGTCATAATTATCCCCGAAAAAATTAATTAAAAATTAATCCTTGGGGTCAAAATTGACAGAAACTGAAAAAATCTTAAACATTTCGCAGTTTTTTGGATTTTTTACAAAGATCCAGAGGTATGCCGATGCCTAAAACTTGGATTTATCATTAAGACTCCGTCATAGACAAGACACCCAAAAATCAGAACTACCCCATTTGAAGCAATCCGTACTTTAGGTGACAAAAATACTGGGGATTATTATTTAAGGTTCCTTTTCTTTGTTGCACTTTTTGGGCTTCTGTCATCTTCAAATTAAATTTAAAAAGTTTAAATTTGTCACAAACTCTTTATAAAGAACCTCGAAAACTATAACAATCATTATTTTCTTAAAAGAATTATTTAAAAATTCTGATAATTGATTTCTTCGTTGAGATTTCTAAAATTATTTTTTTAACTTTTGATTTCCGAAATAGGTAAACTTTTTAGTTTATGGCATTGGGATTCCAAAAAAGAAAAATCATTCAAATCCGTTCATTAAAACTGGGTTTCATCATTTTACGTTTATATCGCCTAATTACACAGGACTAAAAAAGAACTTGAAACTTCACAAATTTAAAGAAAATGTTTTGAAATTTTTTTAAATTTTTAACCTCTTTAGACTTTCCGCCTCTCTCCAAACACCAACTTACGAACTATTTGAAATTTGGCACTTCAGTTTCGAATGGAAATGCGTTTATTAATATTAGATTAAGAGGGGGGGGGAGATTGTCATCCTTGTTAGGTACTTTTTTGCACATGTCTTTGGAAATAAAACAAGGGCGAGCTTCTTATTAAGTGAAAACTTAGTAAGTACTGCAGAGCACTTTTTCCAATCCGTACCTGGAGTCGGTAAAAAGAGTGTAGGAAAACCTCCCGATTCAATATCAATTTGGAAATACCCTTTACGAGGGCGATAATTAACAGAATGTTAAATAGGCCCTTCTTTATTGAAACTAATTACTTACAAAACGATTGATGCGAATTCTTTTGTGACGTAAAACTTTAATAATAGGAAGACTTAAGAACATTTTCGAATTACTAATGAAACAGTTTTAATTAAAATATAAATTGATCGATTTGGAGGTGGAGCGGTAAGTAAATTTTAAACGATTATTTCGTAATTACGATAAATTCCGGTTATCGAATTGAAGTTCTTATTAATGGTATGTTTGTGTCCGGTCGATTTGGAAGACAATGTAAGACGTGGTATTAAGCCATTTGCAGATTGGTCGAAATATAATTTAATCATCCTTGTTAGTCAAAAGTAGAGAAGGGGTTGATTCGAGAGTATAAATCAAGCTTCATAATTATTGCACAATACTCCAAGATTCAAATGTCTCGGGGAACGTCTCACCCTACCGATGTTAAGATTTATTTATTAAGCAACCGGAAAAGGGTTGTATCTCTCCAATTTGTAGGAAGTTTATTATTTTATCGAATTGTTTTACGAAATGACACGTAAAATACGAAATTACTTATTAAAAGTTATTTAACGTCGAGTTCAATTTGGAGTATAAGTTTAATAAATGAAAATTGTTTACGTGGGAGTATTTCGATGTCGATGTAATCCACTCTTACTCAACAAGAAACCATTATTCATTACCAACAAAAGGTATCAGTAGCAAGACGTAATAAAGTTAAAGTGAAGGGAATAAAACTAATAAGTTCCAAACTGTCGAGGGAGAGGATGCAGGTGTTTGAACAGCGGCATTCAAAATGAAATTGTCTTTACTAAGATATTATACAATGAAGACACTTGATTCTGAATCGCAATTTCACCGAGGTAATGTTAAGCTGCTTATGAGTGGATTTAAATATTTTCGCCAAGCGGTTCGTTTCCAATTAAGTCGAGTTTATCTCCACAAAACCCACTTTGAAGTTCCGCACGTCACGACGTTGGCATGCACTAAATACTCGTCAAACTTAATAATCTTTTGTACGCAAACCTTTTGTGCGATTTGGCGAACGAATTCGCGAATAGATACAAATTTTCAAAAGTGTCTTGAAAAGCGAGTCGGGAGATGCTATTATTCTCATCTTTTAGACTGGAAGTACTTTTCCAACAACAAAAATAAATAACGTCCTCGTCATATCTTTTATCTTTACTAATAGCTACTTCCAACTTCTTTTTTTATCTTTTAACACAAAATAATTAACCTAAAAGTTTTTGTATTTAACCATTGTTCGTTACTCACATAAATCATCCAAAAGTTTTCTCACTCTTTATTTAAAACGGTAACGCTCGCTCTTACACCCCTCTCTCGTGATCCGGAAGGGCAAACTAAACGTCAGCTGTATCCCCTTAACATCTTACCTACGAGATTAAAAATAATATTTAAAAAAAACGAGCTTAGCACCCACCACAAATTGATTGCTTACATATACCCTCAAATGTCAACCCTCTTAGATACGCTCGGTTAACTTACTCTCTTTATCGAGCTTACAATAAATCTGCATGTTGTATGAGGGGGCGTTAAATCAAATCGTACAACTTATAAGAACTTTTATTTACTTACTACGTCTATTTCTGGCACTAAATGAGTTTGCCGAGAACGGTCTCAGAAAAAAAATTGCCATCATTTGCCTCAAGATGAAGATTTACATAAAAGTATCTCAAATATTCCGGGCAAAGTCAAAAGAAGTCAAAAGAAGCTCAAAAGAGAAGCGGGGCCCTGAAATTGCTGCGGGGACTGCTTCGGTCGCCACCACAGAGTAGATGTGTCCGATGTTTTTGCTCGAGTCGAAACGAATCGCGGAAAATCTGTAAGATCGCGCTTTAAGTTGGGGGTTGATTATACACCGCGTTTTATATTTAACGCACATTTTGAGAACAAGTATGGGAGCAGTATCGTTCTATCAAAACGTCCAAGATCCTTATTCTAATTATTTATACCGTTCGCCAATCCCATTGTAGAGGGATTGTCCAAAAAGTGGGCTAGTGAGTCGCTGAAAAACAATTTATTGATCAAATCGGTACAACACATTAAAAGGTTTCAAAACAGGCTCCTCCTGCGTTAACATATTGCTTTCAGAGACGAGATTTTCAGGCATTGAAGGCGTTACACTAGGTCTCCTCCGGAAGATTCTTTAGAGCCTTGGTGTAAGTCTCAACGGTCCAAAAATGATGTCCTTTTGTGGAAATTTTCAAGAGCGAAAACAAAGAGCAGCCTGGGGAAGCCACGTTAGGACTGTAAAGCGACTGAATCGGTCAGGAAACGGGTCACGAGAAAGGCAATGTGGACTGGTTACAATCGTCCGCGATGTCGGACACAGAACCTTCCATTAAGTCTCTTGAGCACTTTTAGGTCGAATTTGGCGTTGACGGTTGTACCATGTGGTACAAACTCGTTTTTGCTAGTGGTGGTCGTTACTGGCGTGGGCTTTATCGCTGACCTCTCCACGGTCTTCTAAAAGGGTATTGTGCTACTGGTAGACTTGTCGTTTGGATCATTACCAAAGGTCATCGTTATCATCAAATTTCCACTGCGGTCTTGCCGAGTTTTGCACAAAACTTCAACGAGAGCTGCATTGCTGCTTGTACGAGAGACCAAAACGAATTACTCTCCAGATGGTCGTAATCAACTGAGCGAATGCGGTTTCGTAAGCTGCCTTCCTTCTTCACCAATCCCAACCGCATAGTCGCTTCACAATAAACTTTGGGACTTTACTTTTGGAGCCAACTCTGTACTCTTGTACTCATCTGCTCTACTAGATGGTGACCGTAAATTCGATCCCATATTCAGAACGACTTGTATGGGTACAAACATGATGTGCAGTTTATGCATCCCGTCCATTTAGGAAAGACCACGGGGGAGAGTTTCATGATTTTTTTGAGTGATCGGTCAGTTTATAGCAAGGAATAGATATATGCAACTCCTTCTAGATATTTCTTGAATTATTTCACACTTTAGTAAAAACTGAAACTAGTGATGGTCTGATGGTCTTCAATCTCCAGCCCACAGTACCATCCAGAGATGGCTGAAACGATTTCGTAATTCGGGAGACTTAAACTTAAATTGACGCTCTTGATATTCTGCGATGTGGAGGTAAACCTATTTTCCCTTCTTAGGAAAGAGGTATTGTTAGCAAAAACTAGATTTTTTTATTTTGACCACTAAGTAACTTTTGTTAACTTTAATTTCAATAGAAAGTTGTATCTGTATATCGAGTAAAGGTAACAATAGTAAACAAAGTTCACGGAACTGGAGCTTTTGCAAGGTGATATGTGCCCCCGGCTTGCCGATATTTCTATCGTCCATTCGTACAATAAACGAGACGGGCATTGTAATGCCCGGCGAGTTGTAAGACAATGAAGAATGAAAACAATCAGCATCTCCATAGCAATGCACTGTCACCGCGAGCACCACAGGATTCACATATTACAATATCGTTACACACAATATGAACTTTTTGTGATAATTTACTGCAAGTTTGGTTCGAAATTTGCACCCTTAATTGGTAACGTGCATTGTTTAACATCAGGTAGCGAAAAGGAAATTTTAACGCGCCATCTTTTTTTTTTAATTGACGAAAAGGCGAGACAAGAGCGCGAGTTGAAAGTATCAAAAGTTAGCGAAGTAAATTTTTATATTTAAATCTTTCTCGTGAGGTACCTAATGCAAATTGAAGAATATATCTCGAGGATTATTTCCGAAAGAGGTTTAGGGATTTAAAAGGTTTTTATTTTCAGCCGACACCATCGAGACCGTGACGAACACGAATTTGAGTGTGTTTTCTTGTAAAATTCTAAAATACGTGATTTTGCATGTCGCGTCTCTTTATTCTTTAGTTTATTTTTCTTTCGCTACTATTTGTAGTCTATTATTTTTTATTTTACGCAAATAAATTAAATTGTATTTTACGAATATACGTTAATTTACATCCCCTTTTTAATACGAACTTTTACCTTAATTTAATAGTATGTGGGGGGGCTTTTCGCTCGAAATAGGTAATTTAATTCTTCCTAATTTGATTTTGAAAACGCTATCTTTTTTTTATTAGATTTAACACCTTTATTCAAAGTAACAACATTTTAAAATCATCCATTACGTGTTTTAGGCAAATTTTTTATTTTGATTAATCATCTTACTTTTTCAATTTTATAGGGCTTCCTCCATTATAGTTATATAATAGGGTCGAGTTTATTGTAATTAATATCTTCAATTTATGCACTTTCAGTTATATTATTACATCTCACTTTGGTCAATTGGTCATGAATTTGAATTACGTCTTTAACCCTATCTTTAATGTACTATATCTGCGATTTAACAATCTACGTAAATGTAACCCTTTTGTGAGTTTGTGCTGCGCTTGTAAAATTAATTAAACTAAGTACACTCTGATTTTAAGTAATTTCTTAGTTTTTCGTGCATACTTAGTACGAAGTTAACAAAACTTATCATGTTCAACTTTTTAAATTTCTAAAATGTAACGAGATACTACGGTACTGAAGATGGCGTACAAGTACATAAGTTAGCCAGTAGATTATTCCAGCCAGTAGATAGATCCAGAATGCAGGCGTAGTAACCTAGTAAATGTACGTGTACGATGTACCGACCTGTACGACCCATCACCCTACCAGCGACTTCAAGGAAAGCCCATCCCTGATGAGATGCTTCCTAAAAGTTCAGCTTGAGAGACACAACAATCCGTCCGGCAGTAAACTTAAAACACTCGCAATGTTATAAGAAAAGCATCTACTGAAAGTGTGATCGCGTTGCCTCGGAATGGTTAATAGCCCAGTACTCCTAAGGTTAAGATGATGGACATCAGTTCAAAGAGTATAATCTAACGATACAGATAATTAGAAGCTTTGAGGGCTAAGACCTTATAGAAAAAGCAAGCTGAGTGTAACTCTTGACGTCGCCCCATGTTAAGCCACCCCACCACGTCCAGGGTGTGATAAATTCGATGATACCTCCTTAGACCGAAGATAAGTCGACGACACGAGTTCTGTCGACCACGAAGACCATGCCTACATAAACTGAGTCAAGACAGGAATGATACTTTACATCACAGTAATAATTAAATCTGAAGAGAACCAAGGAATCGCACAGAACAGACCTGAGCCTCGTGGGACTTGAATCTCAGCTTCAGCTCCGTATATCTAAGACAGCACCAAGATTCCGAGCCTCATCCGAGAACGGTAGGCTAGACCCTTTGTCTATGCCTACGTCTACGTGTACACGCATTTGAGAAAGCACTGCCAGTCTCGCACAAATACCACCGAAAAGCAGAACAGACAATTTAGAGGAATTTAAGACGAGATTATGTCCATTGGAGAAGCTAAGCAGGCTTGCAAGATTGGAATTTAGTGGAACTGCTCGCAATAATGACGTAATCAGGGGGAAAGGAAAGGCAGAGCTGGGTATCATCAGCATCAAAGTGATACTTACAGTTAAGATACGTATGCAAGTTAGACGTATAGATAGAGAATAAAGTATGACCCAAAATAAGTATCTGAGAAAAGCCTAATACACTGGATAGGAGGTCCAAAAATAGACCGTCAGTCTTGACACTTTGAAAGCTGTTCTAAAGATAGTTCTGCAAAAAGGCGATAGATATAATAGAGCTCGTCCGTTTCTTGAAAAATATCGCCAGTGACGCACAATGGCGCCGAGGTGCAACTCAAGCCTTTTCTTAATCCCGCCTTACATCAGGATGTTTTCTAACACCTTAGACAAGACAGGAAGTAGAAATTGGCACAAAGACTGCTCTCTTCCATTGTGAGGAAAAAACGCCTTAGGCAATAGGAAAATTAAAGATGTGCCTTAGATAAGGTATAAGTCAACTCTAATCCCTTCGGTGCGAGAAAATCCCGCCTTCAACCTCAAAATGACTTCCAGAACTTCAGTTTTAAAGTTTCATAAACAAGAATTTAGATGTTTTACTAGAAATTTTACAATTCCCCGTTGACCCGATTGTAACTTTGAAGCGAACAAAAAATGAATTTATCTCTTCGCGATCGAATACATCAGGGGACAAAGCAGACGCAGACCTCCTGTTACTGATAACATTCATCTTTTTGAGATTACCCCAAAGGCCTCCAAAGAGATTTCGAGTCCTGTGATCGGAATTGGTGCTTAAGAAAGGCCTTTTTCAGGTGATGCTCACGGTGAGAGTACATTGCTATGTAGATGCCGATTGTTTTCATTTTTCATTGTCTTACAACTCGCCGGGCATTACAATGTCCGTCTCGTTTATTGTACGAATAGAAGATCGAAATATTGGCAAGTCGGGGGCATATATCACCTTGCAAGAGCTGCGTTATTAGAAATTTTACAATTTTCCATTGACGTGGTTGTCGCCCTGAAGCGAACAGAAAAATGAATTAAGGGACCAAGCAGACGCAGACCTCTTGTCACTGACAACATTCATCTTTCTGAGATTACCCCAAAACCCCCCAAAGAGATCTCGAATACTGTGATCGAAATTGTTGCTTAAGAAAAGCCCTTTTCGAGTTTTTTTTTAATTGTAAGATTTCTGAGACCCATATAATCAAGGCAATGGGATGAGTTTTGCGTTATATCAAATTCTTTATGTTCCTTTTCTCTGAACAACATGAGAACCTCCAAATTGTCGGTAAGCCATGGTTTGTGCAATTTATGAAATTTACGAGTTGAAATTGAAGCATGAAGGTCAAACACAAGCAAAATGTTTTCTGTTTGTTCTGTGTGTTTATCATCAACATTGTGCATATCAAACAAGTAGTACCACGCAGGGGATGGAGTGAACACCTCCTCAAATCTCAAAAGCAAAATTTCTTTTTGTATAAATATAATACAGGGTGAGTCGGGGGAATCGCACGGAACTCTAGGGGCGTATTCTTCACGTAAGTATAAGACGAAAAAGTCCAAAAGGTGTTATCCGATTCTCACTTGTTATCGAGTTACGGCCTTTTAAAGTTCAGCAAAAATTTTGGGGGTAAACCAGTGAGAAAATGTTTGGAGGTCCGTTGAGGTAATTTTGAAAATTATTGTTGAACTTTAAAAGGCTGTAACTTAAAAGCAAGTGAAAATTTACATGTAGAATTAATGTTTCTAGAGTTCGGTGCGATCCTCCCGACTCACCCTGTATAATACACGTTCGACTGTTACGTTTTGTGTTTAAAGAAAAAAGTAGAATTTGAACCTTTTAAAGAAAACTATTATGAAAGTTATAGACTGTTGAAGTTAACTCTGTTTTCTCGTGGTAATTAATTTGCCAATCCGAGATCTAGAAGTAAGGTTGAAGACAAACAAAGTCGTAGTAGTCAGAATTATTGTAGTCGGTGATGATTACAGTAAAAGCTATTTCCAATTGTATACATAACACAAAATTGTAATTAAGTAAATCTTGTGATTTAAGGTGCAATAGTCGGATATTCATCAGGGACATCCTTCGTTGGCAGTTGTATATGCAAACAATCATCAGTCAAAGTAATTACTAGCTAACAATGTTTAATTAATTTCCTTAGGTGGTCGCTGTTGCATCTTGATAATCTTCACACAAAATCTTGTAAAATTATCTCTCGGAAGATGCTGCGATATAAATGACGGCAATTTTTTAAGTTTAAATTTTTCATTTTGTCGCAGATTAACAACGTCGTAAATTTTAATGTTTTATTACGACGAATTAATTATAATTTGCGTTTAATAATTCGATCGCTCTACAACGCGAGATATTTAATCCAAGTACCTTTTGTGGTTGGTCGTAGTATACACCTATATCGAAAATGAGTTTTGTCGAAAGTCCTTTGATGGAAATAAATGTCCGAATGGAAAATATTAGAAAAACATAAAATGTAAATTGGCAATATTTCATTTTGCAGTGCCAATTATTACTTTTTTTACAGATTTATTTGTAATACGCCGAGCTGCAAATTGAAATATCGCAATTTCAAAATAATTAAATTTTTAATTTTAACATCCTACGTCAATTTACAAAAATTTCTACACGTCGCTTATCAAAATATCAATTTGAACTTAATTTCGTCGCGGTTGTACATTTTAGTCAAATTTTTTAATAAGTAACGAATTGTTCTTGTTGATGGGCGCTTTTTACTAATCAATTTCCATTACAAACGACAAATATCTGTCACCCTCGCGTAACAGTTACCGGCTCACGTCCGGGGGTGTCACGCGAGACGGCGCGACGCTTCGCCCCTGCCCTGCACAAGGGTCAGCCTGCATGTGACATACGCAACATGTCTCACTTCCGCCAGTTGCTTTCGGTCCTATTCAAATGTACCGATTGTTTTAAAAATCTAAAACATTTCGGAAACCAACCATGCATGCAGAAAGAGATTAGTCGATTATTTTTAGGGCGAGCTGTTTTACTTCAAAATATAAACCTCCAACGATTATATCTTACAAACAGATGCTCGATGTTTGTATATATTTTTTTTAACTAAAAGATATTTTTGTTTTTAACACACCGTGACATTTTAATTTGGATATAATTTTGGATTTTCGAGTTTATTTTTAATTTTTTCTCTTTGAAGATTTACGTGAGTTTGGAAAACTAAGAAACAACAGATTATTCAAAGTGTCTCCCAACAACTCGCCATTCGAATTTTCATTCACTTTCTTGACTTTTTCACCGACTTATTGTTACTTATCGAAAGTTTCGAAACACTTAAAACTCATTTTTTTTGCCTAAATTAGAAGTTTTCAAACTTGCAAACAAAACACTATTTTTGAAAAAATTTCTCTTGAAAATTGAAGAAAAACTTAATAGGTACCGCACAAATGTTTAATTATTTAATTTAAAAAAAATTCTTACCTTTTCGACTAGTTTTCCTGATTAAAAAAAATTGTTTTCAAAAAAAGTTGTTTAAAAGTCGTTAGTTTTAAAAAAAACAGTCACTGCAACCTCTCGGTTATTAGTCCGGGAACAAAACAGATAATACCGGCGCCCGACGTACCCTATAGCCACGTGCTCGCGCGTTGACAACCCGCAAAGCTATGAGGGGTTGCTAAATGTGATAATAATCGCGGGGGTGGGATGGTATATCAGTCGTGGAGGCGGCGTTTCCATTGTCTACAGGTGAACTTAACCGAAAAACTTAACTCTTATTAGATTTATGATCCTTCAAAGATAATTAAGCCGATTTACGATTTTCATTTTATTCGGAAGATTTTCTTAAATTAAACGAATTGGGAAATTTTATGAGGAACTTGCCAATTTGGCAACAATTTTTAAAAGGGCTTGTTAAAATATAAAATGAAGCTTAAGGGGAAAAAAGTTGAAATTAAAATTTTTTTTACAAAATTAGCATAATTAAGATGTCAAGTTACCCTCTCTTATGAGGGGTACGCGAAATGAAAACGAGACATCAATGACAGGGTTTGTTGCAAATGTATCAAATTTCCCTTACCACCAAACGGCTTTTCGTTTAAATCAGATGAATTTTAATACGTTGTATTGAAATTGGCGTACGAAATCGATGACAAAAGTACTGAAAAGTTGTCGAAACAAAGTTTTTGGATTACTTTCGTCTTCAGTTATTATTTAGGTCTAGGTGAAGACGATATTTGCCATGTTAAAAATGTTTATTTTTTTCGGAAATTAAAATTCCATGGTGCTGAAAATTTAGAAAATATTCTTTTCAGCGTAGCTGACTATAACAACAGTGGTTTTCTGCAAAACCACTATTCTTTCTAACTCGACAATCGTTTAAAAGAGATATATTTATATACGTGGAACTAGCGTGGAACGATGAAACAGTACCGTAGGCGTAAAAAGAGTTCTGCAAATCAATTTACAGGAAATGAAAGTTGTAGGTACTAAAGACGTGAAATCACAGACGAAGAAGCATCGTTTGAGTTGAGCGTATTTACTGATTTCTGTATCGTCTAGTAGTCTAGTTGTTTGAGTTCGAGATAATTCACGTGCTCGTTATTTCTTTATACACATCTTACACTATTAATTGGTCGGAGAGGCACTCTTTGAAAACCGCTTCTTTACTATGTATGTTGACTTCACTACACTTTGCTTACATTTTTTAATTTTTAATTCCACTCTCGTAAACATTTCCGTTCTTCTTACGTAATTGAAAGTCTTTACAGAAAGTTGTTTTCTGCTCGATGCTTTAGCAGCGCCTTTAGAAGTGGCGTAAAAACGCCATAATTTCATACTTTTATATCAAAAGTGAATACAATTTACAGGAAAATGGGTTAAGGTCTAGTTTTAGAAACTCCCCCAATTAAAGGAAACTTAAAATTTTGTTTAATAAAAATTTATTCAAAAGCTTGTAGGACAATGACAAGTTGATAACTTTATTGACTAACTAAAGCTTAATCAGCTCTAAGTCCGCTCGCCATTCCTCGAAACACTTTAATTTTCTTACTGGCCGTCCTCTCCGCTCACGACGAAAAATATTCCCAAAACCGCCCCCGACCTCCTCAAAATCTCACATTTCACTTTACGAGCCAAGAGGGCCTTTTAGCATCCAGTGGCGGCCTTCAATTTCATAATTGAAGAAGCCAAAGAAAATCCGCCGAGAGGAGCAAGGCAAAAAGTGGTGTGGACGTGGTCTAATTTAGTTTTTGTAAAAATAGTCTATAATTGATGGCTTTTAGTTTCAAATAAGACTGCTCACTGTAAACTTTCTGTTTTCGCTTTCTTCTTCCGTTCTTGGTTAGGGAGACTAAGCCTTCCTAGCTTCCTCTGTAAACCGCCACTGTCCCATCAATTTCAAAATTGTAGAAGGTAAAGAAAACACGCCGAGCGGAGCGAGGCAAAAAGCGCGCCGTAGTCAAAAGGGGGCGTGGCCTAATTGAGATTTTGTGAAAATAGTGGAGTTAATTTTTAATTTTAAATGACACTGCTCACTGTAAATTTTCTGTTTTCGCTTTCGTCTTCCGTTCTTAGTGAGAGAGACTAGCCTTCGTAGCTTCCTCTGAAAAACCGCTACTATCCAATCAATTTCAAAATTGTAGAAGGTAAAGAACACCCGAACGGAACGAGGCAAAAAGCGCGCCGTAGTCAAAAAGGGGCGTGGCCTATTTGAGTTTTTGTGAAAATAGTGGAGTTGATTTTTAATTTCAAACGACACTGCTCACTGTAAATTTTCTGTTTTCGCTTTCGTCTTCCGTTCTTAGTGAGAGAGACTAGCCTTCGTAGCTTCCTCTGAAAAACCGCTACTATCCAATCAATTTCAAAATTGTAGAAGGTAAAGAACACCCGAACGGAACGAGGCAAAAAGCGCGCCGTAGTCAAAAAGGGGCGTGGCCTATTTGAGTTTTTGTGAAAATAGTGGAGTTGATTTTTAATTTCAAACGACACTGCTCACTGTAAATTTTCTGTTTTCGCTTTCGTCTTCCGTTCTTAGTGAGAGAGACTAGCCTTCGTAGCTTCCTCTGAAAAACCGCTACTATCCAATCAATTTCAAAATTGTAGAAGGTAAAGAACACCCGAACGGAACGAGGCAAAAAGCGCGCCGTAGTCAAAAAGGGGCGTGGCCTATTTGAGTTTTTGTGAAAATAGTGGAGTTGATTTTTAATTTCAAACGACACTGCTCACTGTAAATTTTCTGTTTTCGCTTTCGTCTTCCGTTCTTAGTGAGAGAGACTAGCCTTCGTAGCTTCCTCTGAAAAACCGCTACTATCCAATCAATTTCAAAATTGTAGAAGGTAAAGAACACCCGAACGGAACGAGGCAAAAAGCGCGCCGTAGTCAAAAAGGGGCGTGGCCTATTTGAGTTTTTGTGAAAATAGTGGAGTTGATTTTTAATTTCAAACGACACTGCTCACTGTAAATTTTCTGTTTTCGCTTTCGTCTTCCGTTCTTAGTGAGAGAGACTAGCCTTCGTAGCTTCCTCTGAAAAACCGCTACTATCCAATCAATTTCAAAATTGTAGAAGGTAAAGAACACCCGAACGGAACGAGGCAAAAAGCGCGCCGTAGTCAAAAAGGGGCGTGGCCTATTTGAGTTTTTGTGAAAATAGTGGAGTTGATTTTTAATTTCAAACGACACTGCTCACTGTAAATTTTCTGTTTTCGCTTTCTTCTTCCGTTCTTAGTGAGGGAGACTAGCCTTCGTAGCTTACTCTGAAAAACCGCCACTATCCCATCAATTTCAAAAATGTAGAACCCGACGAGCGGAGCGAGGCAAAAAGCGCACCGTAGTCGCGCCGAGTTGAGTGTTAATTTCAAATAACACTGCTCACTGTAAATTTTCTGTTTTCGCTTTCTTCTTCCGTCTTAGTGAGGGAGACTAGCCTTCGTAGCTTACTCTGAAAAACCGCCACTATCCCATCAATTTCAAAAATGTAGAACCCGACGAGCGGAGCGAGGCAAAAAGCGCACCGTAGTCGCGCCGAGTTGAGTGTTAATTTCAAATAACACTGCTCACTGTAAATTTTCTGTTTTCGCTTTCTTCTTCCGTCTTAGTGAGGGAGACTAGCCTTCGTAGCTTACTCTGAAAAACCGCCACTATCCCATCAATTTCAAAAATGTAGAACCCGACGAGCGGAGCGAGGCAAAAAGCGCGCCGTAGTCGCGCCGAGTTGAGTGTTAATTTCAAATAACACTGCTCACTGTAAATTTTTTGTTTTTTCTTTCTTCTTCTGTTAGGGTTAGGGAGGCCCTAGCCTCCCCTGTTAGCAGCCACTGTTAGCGTCTTACGTGCGTAAGTAAGTTTATTATAATTGTAGCTAATTGTCGATTTCAAACATCTCTATAGTGAACGGACTCGCCACTGATAGTGAGTGCGACATCCTGCATACTTTATACTGTACCTAGAGTAAAGCGTGTCCTCAAGTGTGGAAATACTCTATTTGAAGTATAGAAACAAACCAAACATACTTCGTTTAAGGTTAAAAAAAGTTTGTTGATTTAAAGTTAATTTGATAAGAAAAACATAAACACAATAAAATAAATTTATTCAAAAGTTACACACTATGACCGATGACACTATTTCAATTCAACGTTCAGTACAACTTGAACTGTGGTGTGATGTGCGATATTGGAGATATGATACAAATTAACTTCAAGAGTAAGCTATTTACCTATTTTAAAGTTTAAATTTAAAAAATTTCTAGATTTCCAAAATACTCCATAACAATTAGACGTATAAATCCATCGTTAAGTGGTAATTTATCATTGTGGGGTTGAATTTTGTTGGAGTGTTGCGTGTATTAGATTGCAAAATCTAGACGCATTATTTTTCGTCCATATAGTGGCGTCAAATTTTCAACTTTTTCCTTCCTCAAGAAACTTTTTGACTTGTTCGAGTGTCCTCTATTTTGTAAAGGAAAAACTTTATTTGTATAATTTATTATTCGTGACCGTGACTAAATTAAGAATACAAAGGTTATCACTTACTGCAAAAGTATTTAAATTGTAACTACATAGTTAACGTATTACGAATTTTTTTAATTAGAAGACGATAAAGTCGAGAACTCGTAAAAACGTTTACAAATAATTACTATTGGGGAAAAATATCAAAAGAGCTTTTCTTATTATTTCCGTTACAGTTACATAACAAATACCTTTTGTCACATTTTACTTTTGTAGTGTTTGTTTGAACACACATAATCAATATAAATCTGTATCTTGTCACATGAGGTAAAAGTAAATAATAGAAACACTTTCCGACACATTCTCACCCATTTACTCGTGGTTTTTTTAAGTACGATATCATACGAAGCAAAAGAAGCGATAACGTTAGCTACTACTACTACTACTAAAGGAAAAATATTTTATACTTTTGGGGGGTAAGAAAAATTTGATGAATTGGAGAGGTGTTTGGTAGATGATCTTAGCAATCTGCGTCTATCAAAAACCGTAGTACGTCGTTATATCGCACACCCCACTTTACTAATTATTAGGGTGCATCCCTTTTGCCTCGCATCGAGGTTATTAATAAAAAAAGGTCGTTGACGGATAAGTAGCTATAATTGTTTAAATTTTTCTTTTGTAGGTAGGTACTTTAAATTCACAAATTTAGCCTCAGCTCAGCAATTTAACCAAAATTAAATGTAATTAAATGGCTTTTCATTCAAACTATATTACACTCGATGCAAAGATAACAAATCGCTGCACACACACAAAAAGTTTTCAATATTCGGTTATTAACGACACGAGTTATAGATTTTTTGACGCAACTTTTATGTACAAAAATAAAATTATTGAAGAGATCGTATATTGAATGTTGATTTGTGCGCCGAGAAGGGGATGAGATCTCATTTCACGTTATTTGTGGGGTCTGTTTTACTACTAAGGGCATGGTGATAATGGGCTACTAAGGGGGCACGCGTCAATGACACTTGTGGCCTCTGTATGTGTAAGTCTTTGGATTATTACATTTCTAGCTAATATTAATGCGCCCTCCAGATATGTAATCAACTCTCTATAAAAGAACTAACAGCGTGACGTATAACGGAAATTTGTTCTTTATTAAATTCAAACAAATGTAACTTTATGCCTCGTCTGTTTGCTCGGCGTTTTTTTTAAACAAAAAATTTGTTAATTAATTTTTTGCCGTTGTAACTTTCTTCGCAGATTTTATTCTGCTTCAAACAAGAAATTTGCCACAATAGTAATTCAATAGTTTCACGGGCGTTGAAACGAAAATATTGGGTAAATGCCACTTTTGACAAAAAAAACCTTTGATGCTCATTATTTTGTCTACCTCTTCCTCTGCAAGCCTGTACCTGGTCGGCTGGTCGCTAGTGCGTCGATCAACCAATTTGCCTATATAGGTGTCTCTATTAAATTCACCAAAAATATACTGTGGATAACCACAGTAGAACTTCTTTGGCTTTGAGAGCAAAATCCTGGCGTAGAAATGGCAACAGTGTGCTCTTTGGTACAGAATAAGAAATAGAGTCGATTTTGATTGGTTGCCCTCAGTGAATTTATCCATTAGGTACCTATAATGTTCTCACTTACTCAATTGTTTCAAAGGTAACTTGACATTACAGCTTTAATACAGTCAATAACGTACCCTACTGCCTAATTTAGGTTAAGCCAGTCCAATCCAGCAAACTAATGTGATGCAATTCATTCGGGCAACAGAGTTCATATGACCCCAATGTACACTATTTCTCTTTCTAGAGTGGATTTGCTGACATAGACAGTAATTTCATTCCTATTTGTTCGTTTTTGGATTAGTCCAGTCAAATAAGCAAAATACTGGGCTGCAATCTTCGGATTCCTCAAGGTGAGGCCGCCATCTTGAATTTAAGTTTTTAAAAATGGCTCAAACCGTTTGTGAATACGTGTATATTGTAGAGAAACTCAAAGGCTACAACTTTTATTATAGCCATTTTTCGTCCCTGAGTGACCGTTTTGTTGTAAAAACAAAAAAAACGTTTCTACCCCCAAAAGTGTCATTTTTGAAAATTTATAACTTTCAAACAATACGAAATTTCAAAAAAAGTTCCAAACAAAAGTTGTTGAATATGCCCTCCTTAACAATTTTTGTAATAGTAAGTTTTTACGTACAACCAATATTTACCGGGATAAAAGGTTTCATCACTTAAATTTAAGATGGCGGTCAGCCCTTGCTAAGTCCGAAGGGGGCAACTTGGCTGGAGTGTCTTAGTAGCAGACCCTACCTACAATTAAAATTTCATCACACTTCTAATTAACGCAATTTAAAATTCCTATTTGATTGAACTTGATGGAGTTCCGATGCTATTTTTGGATCAATGAGTCACTTGCGTCCTGACTTATAAAACGCGCTTCCCTAAAGAGTTTCAAGATTGGAAAAGAGTTAATTGTAAATTTTAGCAATTAAATGTTAAACTACAAACAGTCGTGTCACTGATGTACTGGATGTTGCAGGTTTAGTAAAAAACGAAGCGCTCACATTGCAGTATCAAATCCTTTTGATCGTTAGACTGGAAATGCTCTTGGTGATCTCCTATAATCAACCGAAGAGTTAAGCTGCTGCTCAGACAAAATGCAACACTCTGTGTATTTCTAAACACTGTCTGTTTGGGTTAATCTGAATCCTGTACGTTTGTCAATCCGTTCGTCTGTTTGTACGAATGCGTATGTGCTTGGATTCCGGACCACTTACTCTTGTCTGTCTGTCCGCAAGTTTACCCGCACGGCTGTTTAGCTACATATTACGTAAAATAAAATTGGAATGAGATTGCCTGGGCAGAGCCCATCACCTTGCGCAGTGTATGTAGAGGAAGAATATCAGATAGCTCACCTTTTCGTTGTAGCCGGTTATCGTGCATTGCATTGCATTGACCCCTTCCAGTCAATCTCATTCCAAATTCAAATTTTACTTTACTGTCCATTTGGACGACGTTTCTTTTTTATGTGTCGATTGTTGTCTGGATCTGGATTACTTAGGGAGAGGGAGCAAGCTCCCTGCACTTAGGCCACTAAATAGGGCTCATTTTACTACCTCCAAGCGGCCTCCCCGTGCCCATCAGATCTCGAGCCATTCCACATGTAGGATGAACTCCAGAATTCTGGCGAGAGGGGTGGTGTTTATTCTGGCCATGTCGAGCCAGAAGTCACCCAACACGGATCTTCTTATCGGCGTTAGGGCTGAACAGTGTAAGAGCACATGTTCAGCGGTCTCGTCTTCTAGTTCGCATCTACGACATATGGGATTATCTACCAAGCCCAGATCTGGATCTTGCCAGCTTTTTAGAAGGAAAGCTCTTTTGCTTTGGCGGCACCCTTCTTTGCTTGTCCATCTTTCAGTTGTTGTTCACTGTACCAGCCACTTATCTATAATTTTCCTCAACAAACTTCTTCAAAGCTCTAGTTCGACTTGAGAGTCGAGGTCAAAAACTAATTCAAAGTACATAATTCTTCTAATTATTTTTATAATATGCGATTCTAATTTTTAACATTACATATTTTGTGTTTTTCGAATAAATAAATAAATGTATTGATTATTATAATTTATAATTAAAATGTATAATTATAAAAAAGAAACTTCAAAAAAGAAACGAGTGTGTATGACCGATTAGATTTAAACGTTTTAAAGTATCGTGAAGTCCATTACAAATCCATTAACAAAGAGACAAGCTTGAAAAATAAAATACATCAACGATTTGTGGATGAAAGAGTAGAGATCTAGGCAACAAACCACCGATAGGCAAGAGCCACCCTTGAAAATACAAATAATGCTAGCGCAACCTAAAAAGCTCGATTCGTAAAGCTCAGAGTTCTCGTCTCTCCGTACTCTGATTTCAATACAGCTACATCAACCCCTTTAGGGGTGATTTTTACATTAGAGACCCACCCCCTAACCGGAGTACAATAAGGATCTGTCAATTGTCAGCTCGCTTGCGCTCTATTTGCATACATACTATGATATTTTCTCTTCGGCAAAGAAACTAGGAAATGAAAAATGTATGTTCGACATTAAAAGCTCGTTTCAGTATTTATATGCTGGTTGATGGTGTATTTGTATTTAATAGAAATAGAATCGAACGACTTTGACGATATCGAGCATTTTTTTATCTTTAGGAAAATAATATCTTTTTATTTTTTATTAATTTATCTAAATTTTTATTTTTTTTCTAGAAAACGTAATTAAATTTAGTTTTCTTTATTCTTTAAGGGAATTTTTCCAAGTATCATATTACGTTTCCCAGGCGTGCAAAGGGTCACATATGGTACACGAGGGTGATAAATAAATCGCCAAAGTTCAATTGGAATTATGATAGAATTGGCGGTTCTAAATTTAACAAATTAAGATGAATGATTGCGCACTGTTTATAATTTGTACGCGAACCTCATTTAAATCAACTTCAAACACTTCGCTAACATTGTAGATTATTACTCAAATGTCCAAATGTGTTTAATTTTAATACCTACCTACAACTTCTCATTTCTGATGTATCAAAATTTGTAGATGTTCGAAGTTTTGTCTTCAAAATTTTCGTTTTTTGCGATTGTTAGGCGGCGCCCAATTTTTATTATTAACATAAATAACCACATTGATATAAAAATATAGGAGCTGAAAAAATTCATGAGGCATTGGGGCATTAGAATACCCCAGGGTACCTGAAAGACACTTTGTTCATTATTTTTACCGTCGTCTCCAATATGTTTTCTCATCGTGAATTTTGATCACGTATACAAAAGTGCAATTTTCACTTCAACTGTTCGTAACTTCTGAACTATTAATCGCAGCGTGATGGTTTTTACGCTCCTTGTTGATTAAATTGCTCAAAAATAAGCCCTATGTTCTATGTTTATTCGTAGCGATAACTATTTCTGTTTTCTATTAGGAACTATTTTTTAAAATCGTTACTGTTCATTGTTTGTCATCCCATCAAAATTGCCTTACTCTTAAAAAAATTATAGATCCGACCCTGTCTTAGGTTTTAGGCTTTTTATATTGTTTTTTATGCATTACCATAATTTATTTATTAAATTACCAGTTTTTATCAAGTTCAAATATAATGTTTGTTAGGCAACCAAATGTACACCTTACCAGTTTTTGAAAGACATGTAAATACTTTCCTAGATGGCACTATAATCGCAAATTTGAAATTATCTAGTAATTTCATGATTTTACACTTCTCTTAACGTAAACTACGGTCGTAATAATTATAATTTATGATTATTACAATTAAAAAAAGGTTTTTCAGTGCTAGTTAATTTAGTTTACTAATATTTTAAAAGGGTTGATATTTAATTACGATTGAAACAAACAATAATGTGACGTAATATTTTTACTTTATAAAGAAGAAAAATTAATGCGTAATGATAATGTGGAATTTATTAAATTATAATTACATTACGATTAGCTATAATAGGTAAATCTAAAAACATTTAATTATATGGCGCATAATTTGAATATAAGCGCGAATAAAGCATGTGACTTGGGATCGGTAACTTTATAGGCCAAATTCAGAGAGGTGCAGATTAAAGTGACCGCATCTCTTATTGACAAAAAATAGTTAAATTTAAATTATTATGGCTGCAAGAATTATTCAAAGAATAGTAAGTGCAGTGTGATTTAGTTCTTCATACCCTTTTTTGTTTAGTGAAAAGCAGGGCTTTCTTTTGTGAAAATCAATTAGCTGCTCTAGGCATACCTATAACCTTAAATGTGTGCCTAAAATTTGATCAAAAACTTGTACATATGGCCCTAAGTAATTTAAAAACGTTTTGAGTACAACTCGAATTTAAGTATTTATTGAAATAAAAAAGTATTTTTAGTTAGAAATATAAGAATTTATCGATTATGTAACTGGTGTGATATTAGCATCGTATTTTTAGGTTATGTTGTTATGTAAAAATTTATCCTTTTTTCAGCCTGGTCCAAAGCATGCACTTTCACGTTTATACAGCGCCGAAGTAAAAAAGTGTACTATAATCCCCGGTGATGGCATCGGTCCCGAAATATCTGCAGCTGTACAAAAAATTTTTAGTGTAGCCAACGTGCCGATCGAATGGGAATCCGTAGACGTTACACCTGTCAGAGTAAGTTTGCTTTTCTGTTATTTAACATATTACTAATTTAACGCTCTAAGGGTCCAGATGGAAGATTTGGTATACCTCAGGCTGCAATCGATTCCGTGAACAGAAACAAAATAGGTTTGAAAGGGCCTCTTATGACGCCAATTGGTAAAGGGCATAGATCGTTAAATCTTGCTTTAAGGAAAGAATTTAATCTTTACGCCAATGTCAGGCCCTGTCGTTCGTTAGAAGGGTAAGTTTAACCTCTTGTGGATAATCGAAAGATGCCCATTAATTTATTTTAGGTACAAAACTTTGTACGATCACGTAGATGTTGTTACAATAAGAGAGAATACAGAAGGTGAATACTCTGGTATTGAACATGAGATTGTAACCGACGTCGTACAGAGTATAAAGTTGATCACTGAAGAAGCTTCCACACGTGTAGCCGAATTTGCTTTTCAGTATACCATAGATAATAACAGGAAAAAAGTCACTGCCGTACATAAAGCCAATATTATGTAAGTTACGCATTTTTTGTTTATTTAAAGTTTATTTGTACATTTGCAGGAGAATGTCTGACGGACTGTTCTTGAGATGTTGTCGTAATGCCGCTAAGAAATTTCCCCAAGTTGTATTTGAAGAACGATATTTAGATACTGTGTGTTTAAATATGGTGCAAGATCCTACAAAGTACGACGTGTTAGTAATGCCAAATTTGTACGGTGATATTTTGTCAGATATGTGTGCCGGTTTGGTCGGTGGCCTTGGGTTAACGCCATCCGGTAATATCGGACTTAATGGAGCTTTATTCGAGTCTGTACATGGAACTGCTCCCGATATAGCCGGACAAGATAAAGCTAACCCAACTGCCTTATTGTTATCGGCCGTTATGATGTTAAGATATATGGGTTTGAACGAACACGCGAGCAAAATTGAAAACGCCTGTTACGAAACTATCAAAGAAGCTAAATATTTAACTGGCGATTTAGGCGGTACTGCTAAGTGCTCAGAATTCACGAATCAAATTTGTGATAAAATTCAATAGATACAAAAATTTTAACTCATTTTGAGTCGATCGTGTGCTGATATTTCTTTAGGAAATATATTTTAATTGGCCTTTGTAAAAGATATCTAGAAATTCTGTTCCTAATTCTATTTGAAATTGTGTTACTAATAAAATCGTTACCATTGTAAATATATTCGGCAGTATTAATGTAGTCTGTTCTCGAGACCATTAATACTTGTGATTATAAAACTGCTAGTCATTTTACAAAGGTTGTAGTAGTCTAATATAGATTGTTATTTAACATTAATATATTATATTAAATAAGTATAACTTATGAAACACCAGACATCTAGCAATTATTAAATTAGGCAATCGTTTTATGTGACTCAATTTTATTTCTAACTTGTAAACTTTTATTGTAAGTAACTGAAACCTGAAGGAAAATAAATTAGTCTAATCGAAATTTCGTAACTGATTCAAAATTAGTGCGTAGCCCGTATGAATTGTTGAAGTTTGTGCATGATTCACAAATTGTTACGAGATGGCGCTTGCGTTGAACAAACCAAGTCTGTCAAAATAAGCGGTAAACTCCTAATATTTTTAATAATCAGTCATGTCGATATATTACCGAAATTTAAGTTAAAAATAAATAATTCACCTGTGATATTTGTGAAATTAATTTGTTAGTTCGTCGTAATATATTTTTCTTTGTTTTTTATCAGTTTGTGTTGAAGGAATTGGTGTTTGTTTTGTTGCGTCATGACATTAGGACCTTGACACCTTATCAAGAGTTAACAGAAGGTTTAAAATTTTACTTTTAATTATTTCATGTTTCTGCAAAGGTGACAAGTGTGTATATTTTTGGTGTAGGTTGTATATTCTGTCGTTTTTATTAATAAAGTAAAAATGACAAGTGTAAGATGCAGTTTGGTCACTGCTGGAAAAATTGCATTTGTGGCTAGATCTGTCAAATTTAAACAGGGTAAGGATCAATTTTTTTTGGTTTAATTTTCGCGAGTTTATTAATATTTATTTGCACGAAAAATCTCGACGCGAACTTGTTTTGTGTTTTTAGTCATCGACTCGATGATCGTAAAGTTCACTTCGTGATCACACAACACCAGCTTTTTATAATTTATTTTAAAGATTTTCGGTTCAAACAATTTCAATTAAAATTCGTAGTTTTTTTAAATCGAGATTAATATATCTCTAAGTCCAATTTGCGCCGTATTTTTGCCATTTCAATTTTATTTTCTTGTAAGTGTGCCAAATTTTTGGTCGATCGATATTGCAAATTCTTGAAACTTGTTTATTGTTTTGCAATATAGAAATTGAAATGTGTGGATGGATACGCAAGTTAACTTTACAATCAGTTGTTTACTTTGACCCAATTAATTTGTAGTGGAGCAGAAGCTTCAACTTCTTTCGTAACTCGAATTTTATGCAAAACCAATATTTTATTTCAACAAATTTAATTGTGCACCTATTTATTAGGAGTACAAGTTAATTTTGAATAATAATTTTTGACTTTGAAGCAGTGTCAAACTGTAAGGTTTAACAACCCAACGTACAATAAGTGTTTTTTGGTATATTTTTACTGAGCAGTGACTACAGTAGTTATTTTTGTTTTTTAGTAATTCTCTCTGCGGCTTATGCAAAAACATTTCCAACCATTAATAAGTCGTTATCTACGAGTGTAGCAGTATTTAAGTCTGCCGGATCTGGCGAGCCTCCTAACACCAATGATCCATCCACGACCTCAAAAGATGCTTCGAACAATTCCACACCACCTATTACTCCTACGGGAGGAAGTGGCAATGGTGGAAACAAAAATAAAAATATATTATCTTGTCCAAAATGCGGCGATCCGTGTACTCACGTAGAAACCTTCGTTAGCTCGACGAGATTTGTTAAGTGCGAAAAATGTCATCATTTTTTTGTCGTTTTAAGCGAAGTCGACAGTAAGAAAAAGGAAGGTGTCGAATCGAAAACTGGGTTCTTCAAAAAACCACCACCTCCGCCTAAAAAGATTTTTGAATACCTCAATAAACACGTTGTCGGACAAGATTATGCTAAAAAGGTATGTTGTATGAAAATGAATGTGAGCGCAGTAAAGCTTGTTATTTTAGGTTTTAGCGGTTGCTGTTTATAATCATTACAAACGTATTTTCAATAATTTACCAAATCCGCAAACTGTTAATAGTAGACAAGATATGGCTGTGATGGAACACGGACCTCATCAAAATTTTACACATAGAGGTATTTTAGCGAGTAATCGCCTGTATGAATGAGCAAAGAATCAGAATTTATCACTGTGAAATTACTATTTTACAACTATTCGTATCGATACCGATACTGGAGTCACTGTCTTATGTTCATGATCTACTCTTACACTGATAAATAATGCTTCGCTAACGTATAAATGTATCGAATTATTAAGTCTATGCAACTTGTGCAGACATCCTCCATATAACAGGAATGGGTCATGGCAACTCCATGGGGCTCAACTTCCAGACAACTCCACCAGATAATGCTACAAATACTCGCCACAGTACTTCGGGTTCCGATATCTTGGAACAATCTTCTCACGAGTTAAAATTAGAAAAAAGTAACATTCTTCTATTAGGTCCGACCGGCTCAGGTAAAGACTTATCAAAAGTTTTGTTCTTCGATAATTATAATTTTTTAACAGGTAAAACATTGTTGGCACAAACAATAGCTCACTGTTTAGATGTTCCTTTTGCAATTTGTGATTGTACGACTTTGACGCAAGCCGGCTACGTCGGTGAAGATATTGAGAGCGTAATCGGAAAATTATTACAAGATGCAGGCTATAGCGTTGACAGAGCACAAATCGGTATAGTGTTTTTAGACGAAGTCGATAAAATCGGAGCCGTACCGGGAATACATCAACTGCGCGATGTTGGAGGTTCGTCGCAAACTATCTTTAGAATAAAACTCAACCACTTTCCTTTCAGGCGAAGGAGTTCAACAGGGAATGTTGAAGATGTTAGAAGGTACTATAGTTAACGTACCGGAACGAAATTCGCCTCGAAAGTTGAGAGGCGAGACTATACAAGTGGACACGACAAATATTTTATTTGTCGCTAGTGGAGCTTACAACGGTTTAGAAAAATTAGTTCAACGTAGAAATAATGAAAATGTAAATTGTAGGCTTGTTAATTAAATTCGTTACTAAGGCGTGTTTTAGTATTTAGGTTTTGGTGCAACGATATCGGGTAGTCAAGGAAGGCGTGCAGTGAATCAACAGGCTTTAGATAAATCGTCGATGTCTGCCGAAGCGGAAAATGGGGAAAAGGACGTTGCTCTTAAACAAGTTCAAGCTCGCGATTTGATTGAGTTTGGAATGATTCCTGTAAAGTTTTTGACCGCTTATTTGTATTTTTATTGATATCATATTATTTTAGGAATTTGTGGGACGTTTTCCGGTGTTGGTACCATTTCATAGTCTCAACGAATCGTTATTGGTTCGTATTCTTACGGAGCCACGCAACGCAATTGTTCCCCAATATCAGCGCCTCTTGGCTATGGATCAGTGCGAATTGGCTTTCACGCCAGATTCTTTAAAGGCAATAGCAAGATTGGCCATGGAAAGAAAAACGGGAGCGAGAGGATTAAGAGCAATTATGGTGAATTTTTACACTTTGTTTTTAACTCGACTAATTTTGTTGTTTAGGAATCTTTACTCTTGGAACCTATGTTTGAAGTTCCAGGATCTGGAATAATTGGAGTTCAAGTCACAGAAGAGTATGTGACTGGTAAAAAAGGTCCGATTTACGTGAGAAACACGAACACTACAGATGCAACAACAGATGAAGAAGATCTCAAAACTTCTATTAGATTAAAACAATAATTTCTAATAAATTTTACAGGTGGAACTATAAATATTAATGTACAAAATACCTAAATAATTTATTATTGTTTTACTGATAAATTACACGGTTACTATACAAACAAAAATAAAGGAATATGTTTTAAATTCGTCAGAAACTGATGATGTCCTTGCGTGTGTATATAATTGTGACGAAAAATATTTGTAATTAAACAGTTTCAAAGTGTTCTAAAATTTAAGTTAAGTTTTCCTTTACAATAAATTAATTCAAAGTTTGTACTCGTTTAAATTTTGTGACGACCAAGTTGTCTAAATAAATTGGAGAAGTTGTTTATAGAATTGTATTTACGTAAGCCAAATCCACGTCTCTTAAGTCTTGTCCCTCTTTTAAAAAATCCTCTTTCAATAATTTTCTCAACCTTTGTCGGCGTGCCTAAAGCGTGAATTTTTGTTATGTAAAAAGGTCAATTATGTTACGTTACATATAAATTCATGCGACCTAAAGTGTGCAATTCTGCTCTCATCGGTAATAATACTGGCATAAGTCCAATGTGTTGTTTTGGATCTCTCTCCATTGGCATGTAAGGACTCAGTGTCATAATTGCGTCGTTGCTAAAATTTTTAATTATTTACGTACATATTTTTAAATTGAGAACGAAATAAATACATTCGCAATAATGTTGCTTCGGTGAGGTTTCTTGTAGCCATTTTTATGTAGTCTGCTAATACTTGTCACACTTTTTCATAAAACTTCTGTTTAAGTAGGTATACAACTTGATTCTTTACTTTTAGTTTGATGATTTTTGGCTCTGTTCATTTTTTTACTACTTACTAATTTCCGAAAAAGTGATCTTTTCTAGAGACCATTGATTTGGAATTCTTATTCTATACTGATCAGGAAAAAGATCTAAAAACAAAATAACGATGACTGCCTATTTAACATCCTGTTGTTTTTGAGAAAAATTTTATGCTGTAGTTACATTCTCGATACCATCCACTCTAGTATACTGTGTTATTCTAGATAATGTGCAAAACATTCCTCTTGAACTTGAGACTTGAAAATATTTTATTAGCTCACTGATAGACAATGGTCGCATTCACCGGACATAACTGTTGCGAATTCGTCCGCTGACAACACCGCTACCGAGCGCTACTCTCGCAACATGTTGTGGAGCGGTCGCCATTTTTTCGAGCATATTTTATTTCCGCTACTTATTGGGAGCGGAGTTGTAGCGTATTTTGAAAAGTAGTTGTCAATTTGAATTTGTGATGGACCACGTTTACATTTTGAATTCAGATGGGAATCTATGTAGTCTCACCAGTCAGTGGCGCATTATACTTTTATGGGGCCTAGGGTAATTGACATAATTGTGCTCACTTTTAAGCCAACTTAACAAATTTACCGGACGTTGTACAGCAGTACCGCTACATATGTAGCAGCTAGATCGATATCAGTTTATGCTACGTCCGGTGAATACGACCTTTGTAGTATCCCATTAGTTCACAAAGACACTGTGTAGTATTTTTAGAGCTTTTCAATTCATCGAGAGACCTCGTTAGCTAACTGATAGCTAAGAAAATATTTCAATGTCATTCTATTATTCTTACTAAGATCAATTGATTTCGTCCCTTTCAGCCATTTCATTTTTTTCCGTAATTTTTAGATTTACCCATGTTCTCCAAGAGACATTTACCTATTGGCGAGATGCTCAATAGTATTAAAATATTTTTTAAGCAAGGGTCACTGTAAGACACTGAAATGATAAAGTTTGTGGAGGAAAAGCTCAAGGGCCAGACCTACAATTTTGAAAAATAATGTACTTGAAACTCGTTGAATAGAATAGAAAAAATGAAAATGCCAACAAAAGGCATCAATAAGGTTATTGTATAGGTAATTTAAAAAAATAAAAGTATGATTAGCAATTTGTTAACATTTTATTGAAATAAGAACTAATTTCTGTAGCACTATTAAGCTCCTAAAAATACATAAATATTAAATTCCACTAAAAGCAAAGTATCACGTAGGTATTCACATACACAAAAATACATATTCTATTATAGTTTGATTAACGCTTGTTGCGATTGCTAAAAGTGAATGCCTTAAAAGTTAATATTGCTATTTAATTATGAAAAAACATTAATTTTAATGTGTTATTGCACTTTGTGACTGGAGATATGTGTTAACAAACAACAACACTGTTACTCTTAATTCTTATTTTGAAAAATATGAACAAACACAACATAACTTTAGACAAAAGCACATACTTCTTTATAAAAACGGAGATTAGAATTTATCGAGGTAGCTTTGCTACCACTTATATATTTCACATTTTTTTAAATAGAATTTTCTCAATAATTATTACGTTTTTATATAAAAAGAATTCATTTAGTAAGCGGAATTTATAGATAAACGCAAAACAATTTTTTGGTGTTTTTGTTTTAAATTATTACCGTCTTATTTTACTAGAACACTCGCGAGTTGATTTTCTTTATTAACTGCAAAACGAGTGCTACCTTAAGGCCATAATTGTACGATTATGTCCTTAAATACCCAGTAAATTTTATTTTACATTAATGGAAGCAAAACTATGAACAGCGATATTATATAAAACAACGTACTAAAAAATTATTTTAAAAAAGTGTAAAACAATTTACATTATTATTATGTACTATTATTGTTCGAGACTAATAGTTTTGATCCCTGCAAGTCTGTGTATGTGCACGTAATTTGGTTCAAATTTTGTTTTTTGTAATTTACAAATACACAAGTGTGCAGGCAATAGAATATAGTTATATAATTGGCCTTTTTTCAAATAAAACAACTACGCGAATTTATTAAAAATGAGCGCACCCAAAGATGGGGCGATTCGAGCTCGACACTCGTTGAAAAAATTTGAATGCGCCAGTAAAATTAGTTCTGAATTTCCTCAACACTTAACTATTATAGCCGCACCTACTAAAAAAAACTGAAATGTTATACATATCATAAATTGTACAATACAAAGGCACACCTATTACATCAAATTTAAAATATTATTACTTTTTTGTTTGTATACATATTAATTCAAAATTACGATAATTTTGTTTTATGGATGGATGACATTTCAATCATTTTCATACCTGTTACCATTTTCACACATCGACTTAAATCGAAATTTACAAAAACTAAATTTAAATTAGTTATAATAAAAACCCTAAAAATGTGCATACAGAATATCTCAATAAACAACATATAAATTAATGTTCAAAAAAATTGGGACATCCCGCACATTTCGTTTTTTGTATTTCGAGAGGTTAACCAAAGACCCGGCGCGTAATTTGTATAATTTCCAGCTACTCGAGTTGTAACGAGCTAAAAAAAATATCACAGACAAAAAGAGAAGCATTAGATGCGCAGATTAAAAACTAAAAAAATTGTATTATGACTAGACAGAGGTACGATAAGATTTCGCAGGATGTTTAAGTAGCACTTGACTCAATTTTGTTTTAATTTCGTTAACTTATTGAGAACACCCTGTATCACAAACATCTTAAGCAATATATGCATTTAATTCACTCCTATTTTATAGAATTAATCAATTAAATTGAGCAAACGCACACCGACTTCGATAAAATTTTAACAACCGCAAGTCAGCACTACACCGACGTATTACCTTACTATAATGCCAAAAAAATATAATTAGTTTCATAAAGAAAAATTTAACAGTAAAGCAATAAACTAACTAATTAATAATAATAATAATAACAACACGCAATAAACCACAGTCACACCGAGATTAATAAAAAAAACATACACAACAAGATAATAATTAAAAAAATCCTAATTACCTAAATAAACAGTAAATTTTCTTAAAATTTAATGAGAACACACAAGAGCTGTAAGTCTTAAACAAACAAAAGTGGTGCAAGTAATATTATGATGGAGGTAGATTATATTTATATTATTTGGGTGCACACGAACGCAGTTTGTTGTAGTAAAAAAAAAGAGCAAAAATAGCCCATCTACCATTTTTAAAAGTATACTTTTAGATGTTATCGTAAATATTACAACAAAAATTTGTTAACATTTATTGGCGACAATTTAAAGCTATAGTACTGGCAACTAATGGCACTGCACAAAATTAATTTTAAAAACTTGTCAAATTCAAATGTTAAAATATAACTACCAAAATTACTTGTTTCTTATGTCCATCTCAATCACTGTTGTTGAAGTATTCGGATGCATTTCCCCGACAGATCGGACACGTTCGGTTAGACTGAAAGAAAAAATTGCCAATATTTCATTAATAAAAATACGCGAGTTGTTTTCAAAAATTTGAGAGCCTTTTTAAGAAAGTCGCTTCGTAGTAAAATACTCTGAAATGCCTTCTCAAAGTGATCTAAATCTAGATCAACTTTTAAAATTACCTAAAACGAAAACGTGTATGAACAAATTAAATACTCGACGGCCCAATAGAGCGACAAAGTCGAATAACGCCTTTTTTGTACACAACATATAAAATTTTAAATACAAAAGCGGTGCAAGACCAAAATTGGACAGGGTCTTTCAGTAAAACTAGGCGAGGTAAAAGCAATTTTTAGGTAACATAATTTTGGATATAATTTCCATCATAACTACAGTTGTGGAGGATTTTAAGATTTCATATGAAGTATTGTCGAGTTATTCAAAGAATTGAAAAATTCTAAAATATACAAGGTGATCAATTTAAAAACCATTTTTTTGTTTATAATTTTACTGGAGTTATATTATTAGACTTTGTCACACTATTGGGTCAAGCTGTATAATATAAAACCCATCAATTAATAAATAAAAATTTAACAAAAAAAAATATTACCAAAATTACAAAAACAAAAGATATTTTCTTCGATTAAGAAAATTCTTCTCAATAACCCTTACATAACATCAAATTGGAATCCCCACCAACTTTTAATCTGACCCTGTAAATTCCACAAGGTGTACTTTTATAATGTAACAACCCATTTAAATAATAATTAAACAAACTCATTGGGTCAAGGTTTTTAAAAATAATTTCACCAAAGGCTATTATAAATATTTAAAAGTTTATACAAACAAAAAAAAAACGCCAAACAAAGAAACTGTAAACAATAATACTCACCCTTAACCACTTATCGATACATTTAGCGTGAAATTCGTGCGAGCAAGGTAAAACACGAAGCAGCTGACGCGCTTCAAAATCACACATACAAACAACACACGATGTCTGATCTCCTTGATGAGTATCGGCATTAAACTTATAACTGACTAATTGTTCGATTTCTAGTTTTCCTAATCCTCTCGGTTTAGCTTCACCTAAACGTTCCGCTAAATTAAGTAGAGCTTCGTAATTTTCAGTCTCTGTAGAATCAGAACTACTTAAATCTGTTTGACTAAACGGAGACATAGGTGGATTTGAAAACATCGCCCTGGATTGAAAAAAAAATACGATAAATAAGTAAATGGCTAATTCGAACGAACTTACAAAAAGTGCAATAGGAAGCCCGAATATTGTGCTGTTGCAGGCATAAACGGCTCATTATGATGCCAACGCGTCGTACGTGGATGGGGTAATCTCGAATTGCGGTGCTGGCGTGCACGCATTTGTAATAAATCGAGTTGGCTGCCTCTAGAATCTGCCGCCATGAAAAGAGATGCCGGAGTAGATACTTGAAGCGGTGGCACATGTAAGGAAGAAGCGGCGCGTATTGCGCTTTGTGTATTTAAAAATTCCATTTCTAATGCATCGGGACGCTAAAAATAAGTGTCGTTAAAAAAGTTTTTTTTGAAAACAGAGCGTTCTAACCTGTGGTGGTAGATGTTGGTGTGGGTGCGGATGAGGGAAATGTTGGTTGGACACCGGTAAAGCGTTTGGTGTATTAGGGAAACCACTGTAGTTTTGATGAGCAGGTGGTAAACAACCGGCGTATTGCTGAGGCATTATTTGATGAGACGGAGGCGGATAAATGTTGTGTACGTGGCACGAATGCATGTGGGGAGGAGCACCGGGAGGGGCAGAGCATAACGAAATGTGAGGTGGTGCATAACTCCATACAGCTTCGTTGACTGGAATGGTGACAGGAACTTGGTTGATATCCATCAAGAGCGTAGTAGACCTTGCTGTCGATTGGTGAGGATGAGCATGAGCCGCAGGTGGCGGACTCGGAATGAAAGGCTGGTGGTGATGTTGAAAATCGTTTCGATCTCTATAACGTGGTCGACGAATCGGAGGGCTTCCTTGAAGAAAAGGCTGAATATGTGGCGTAGGAGGACGATGTTGTCTCGGCGATCTACGCGGTGGAGAGACGGGTTGGGTATTGAGATCGATATGATGACCAGAACGCGATACACGCCTGCGTTTTCTCGAAGGACTTTCACTTTTCATGCTCTCGTCGCTCGTTTGACGATAGTATTGGGGCGAATGTTGTTGGAAGTGTATCGGACTAACACGCATATCTGGAAAATAAAATGTAGCAACTGACAAAATAAAAATTGCATTTACCCCTGCCGTGTCTCCTTTGAGAACTCGAATAATCCATTAAAGTCCTTTGAAGTCCTTCGGCTTGTGACGAATTCAAAACTGGTGGGGAGTTATCACAAATGTTAATATGTAATGGAGGCGATATATGTCTCCTATCCAGTAATCCTATACTACCGTGATTCCTTCGATCTCCATTACCCTGATAACCTTGATTCATCCTACGTTCTCCTTGATTATTCGATATGCTAATATGACGACGATCGATTGGCCCTAAAGTAATTATTTTTTAAATAAACTTTTATTTGACCTAGTCGGCAATTAAAAAGGTAAACAGTTTATTGCAAGGTTTCGCCATATTTACAAACGTTTGAAGGTTTAAATAACACTCACCCGAAGCTTCATTTCCAAAATGCATATGAGGATTCCTGACAGGAGGACTTAACTGGGGTTTAGGATAGCCGCCATGAATGTAGTTATTATCTTTAGGACTAGCACCATTATTCATCGAACACTCACTAAAATGACACAAGACATAACCTATTACTCATTGTTTATTGTGGTACAAAATGACATACCCCCGATTAAAATTATCATACTCCCTACCATACTCTTTAGGATATCTATTTGACCACCTCGGATGTACATGATTAGAACGAGGTGGATGATGATTATTATTATGTCGATTGAACGAAGAATTTCTACGAGGCTGACCGTGGTTATTGGAATTCATCTCTAGACGTCCTAAAATAATTATAAAACAATTAAAAAAATGGAAAGCCACGAAATATGAACAATGAAACCTGTTAATAATACATTCACAATTACGTCGTAATGGTAATTTTATACTTGTAGTTGTACACTATTGATCCAATGGTAATGCACATTCACAAAACAAAAACAACTATGCGAAGAATTTTCTCGTCCATAATCAAATAATTGAACGCGTCGCAATTATTTTATACATTTTCACTTTTAACGAAACGAATAACTAGGTACGCCAGATGGAAAACCTATAAAATTATCGAACGACGCAACTTTTCCTTTTGATTATTGTGAAACCAACTTAGTTTTCTACCTAAACCTCTCACACCGAGACAAAAAGATTACATTGAACGGTGAGGTCATTGGGTAGGTGGATTTCTATAGAACCAACCGACTGTTGGTAGTCCTGACTCGATTTGTTTATTCTTTTAATAAAATGACGTCAGAAACGCGCGCGATTTAAAATGTTTTATTTTTAAAGTTTATAATTAGACGTATAATTATAAATACTTTTGTTTTAAATTGTTTAGTTTCGAGTGTAGATAAGATAACAAGTTCTTTACTTACAATTTATTATATTTAGTTGAAAAACAGTTACAAAACAAGTAATTTACGACCCCTGTAAACTCAAAGCCCCCTGCTGTACTACCAGTTCAAGTGAGAATTTTTACCTGGGCGATTTCTCAGCTTTGATCCCTAAATGAATTTGAATAGAAAAAAAATGCTGTATAGGTATATCTACCTGGCCAAGAGTTAAATTCTTCGAAAATGTTTAACTTTTAGTTTGGAATTTGTAAATAAAATACCTAGACTAATACTGGTAATTTCAGCAATGTTTATCTTGTTTATCCAAAGAACGAGGATTTACATTTAATTTTATCAATGTCCTGATAAGATACTTAAAAATATTTTTAATCGTTCATTTCCTTTTTGTTTTCAATATTTTTTTATTTGTGACTGGGACTGCTATACATAGAATTCTTAGGCATATGCCACACATGCAAATTTTAGCTCAGCAACAGTTTGATTGCATAAGTGAGTACCTACCTCTGATTTATATTATATGGAAGCAACTGATATGCAACATGCAACTACAAGTTTGGCAAACTAAAACGTAGTTTGTGTTTTGCCAAAAACTCAATTGCTCAATACAATCGTATGTATCAGTTTGTATCATACATCTGAGCACACTAGACTTGTAGTTTGCAGCTAATAGTTGCATATTTTAAGAAAATTTAAGTCCAGGACTGGAATGTCCGGAATCGAAATTGCATATTATTTCAAACAGATTGAAAATGCGTGTTAAGCAACTGGCAGATCGAACTGTTGCGAAATTGTTGCTCATATAAAAATTTGTGTGCTCGTAGCCTAATAAACAATTTTAAATTTATCTCGATCCCTATCGCCTATCGCAATTGTTTTCGAAAAATAAATATATTTTTCTCAGTTCAGTTGTGGGGAAAAATATAAATATTAAAATATTGCATCAATTGAATTTTTGGACTGTGACTTTGGTCTCGGCTAATTTAGCCAAAAGTTTGACTTATACCAGCAGCCAGCAGCAGAGAGGTGTAATAAGTAATAAGCAATAATGAATAGTCTCCTTGAAGAGAAAATAGAATAGAAATAAAACCATATTTATTCATTATTGTGACCTGACGTCTTATTTTTTCATAAAAATAGCAAATAAATACTAGAATAAATATGGAATTATGTTTTGAGAACGGTTTTGGATCAAACAAAAACTTTCAGTATAAGACTCTTTTCCATCTTGTTCGGTCTATCCAGGGACACTCTGTATAGCCATGTTGCATCTCATAATAATTCATGTGCCACGTTTCTCAAACCGTACTTAACTTTCTAATCCCTTTTTTGTATTATATTACAATTGGAATTGAATCTTACGATCTTGCTTATGACCGTCCGTAAGTGAAGTGAAAGTAGGTTGAACCAGTTGAACCTAGCAGTAAAAAGGGATTAGGAATAATTATGCCAGTGTAATTTGAGGAACCAGTAAAATAACAATATTATAGTTACCAGAGCAAGAAAATAACTACTTTGTACCTGTTTGTACTAAACAAACAGCTGTTGGTTCCAAACAGTCATAGCAAGAAAAGAGAACCTGAAGCGCTGAATATTATTTATATTTTTAAATTTGCCTCGTCCATTGGACAGCTCCTAGGTGACCGCACGAAAGGCAAATAGCGACACACGTTATAATTAGATTTTTATCCATTGGCGTTTTTGGCATTTACTAAAATTTGTGTGTAATTTTAACATTATTTTTATTTCAAAAGGCGCCTTCCAGTATCATTTTATGATAATTATTAAAAAAACGGGTATTAAATTGGGGCGTGTTGTTTTGAAATTTACAAATCACGTGGCCGACTTCATTGAGGTCACCGGGTGCGTTTCTCGAATTAATATAAATAATATCCCCACGAGCGCCCCGCGAATTATTATGATGCAAGCGCAACGCCACAGTCAGACTCCCACGTTTTGATTCGATATGTTTTGCGCGCGATTGTGCGTAGTTTAAATTTCTGATACAGAAATCACCTAACCAGATCGTGAAGGCACTACCAATTTTTGGCGAAATTAATAAGGGATAAATTATGTTGTAGCCTACAATTATAAAAATTATAGAATTATAGAAAAAATCTAAGAACCTTTTAATCGCAGTACAAATGGGCGTTTGCTTCTGCCTTCTATACTTAAATTCGATTTTGATCACCCTGTATAGGTAATATTATTACCATTTATATCTTTGAAAATAATAAGCAATAAGAAAACTACTTGACTTGTTTGAAGAAAGTACATAATTATTGTGAAAGTCGTGTAGGTTTAGATTTTAAGATTTTATTTTCTTAAGAAATTTTAAAATTTAAACGCTTCTGCGCACAACTAGCCAATCAGGACACGGTAGTTGAACTGGGGCGTTGCGCTACCTATCGATTGACGCAAGAAGGTGACGCAGTGGTTTTATCCGACGTATTATTTTGTATACGGGCAGCTGAACGTTAAAGTGGAAGTGGGTGAGTGTGTTATCTACGAGTTAAAATATGTGTACAAGAATTATGCGTTCAAAAGCATCGAACTTAGTTGGCCTTTATCGTTTGTGTTGGGACAATAACATAAAGTTGGTATAGCAACTGGAAATTGCCAAAAAATAAGTTCAAATAATGGTAGTCGGCGACTCGACAGTATTTCTTTGTTTTGATGGTGAGTCGCGTCCATTTTGTGAAAGCGAATATCTACGCTGTGTACAATCGGAAGTTTTTAAACGCAAAATTCTGTGTTCATGAACTGTGATATACAAAATAGCATTTTCTTATACATACATAAAATAAAAGAAAAATAGTATTTTTGTGGACAGGAGAACTTTCAAAGTGAAAAATAATTGTCCGCCTTTGTTTGTGATTTTCTTTATGAAATATGGCTAAGAAAAATCAAGAAGGGAGTATTCGTGACGCTAGTCGCAAAACGAGCCCGGTTAACGTTAAGAAAGTGTCGTCTCCCATAAATATTCAAAATGGGCCCCATAGGATGAGCTCGAATAGGCTGTCGCCTTCTATAAGTAGTACCGGTTCTAGTCTCAGATCTTCGCCGGGTTTATTGGCAGGACATTTTGCCGGTTGCAAATGGTCCGAAACACCTTTACCGTCTGCATTACCGAAACCACCATCTCATTGGATGTCCTCGTCGGAGCCTTCGATGAATTGTAGTTTCTTCAGAGAAGCCTCTGAGCAAATCGACGTTAGTTATCAGCTCAAAATGTTGTTAAAAGTTCAAGCCTGATCTAGAACCGAGGTTAAGGAAGCCATAAATAAATATGACAGGACATATTTTGATATCTTCTCGATATCGTTTTATTATTGTGAGTGAACACGAACTCTGTAATTAATTTTAAGTCAATTTTTTTCTAATAGGCGAGTGAACACGACGGTTATTTTATTTTTATTATTGTCTCGATTTAAAATTAAACCAAAAATTATATAAGCGAATTTATCAACGATACGTACCTAAAAAGATTGTCCTGTTCAGCCGCATTCGGTGATATGCAATTATTATTATTATTAATCGTGATAATGATTGCGTTTAGATTGTAGATATTTTAAAATTAAGTCTTTTCTAAATGTGATTTTTTGTTTAATGTTAAAAAATTGTAAGAGATATAAATTTGAGTTTTATATATTGACACTACGCTCGTTGCGATGTTTTAGAAATTTGGTACTCGAGCGTCGTGCAGACACTAACAAATTAGCATTTAAATTTGTGTGGTCAGTAATTTATTGTTTCTTTAAATAAATTTTAGTATTTGCATTGGCTTTTTTTGGCCAAGTACTGATAAGATGCAAATATCGAAATTGATTAAATAAATTTTTATTTTTCTTTTTTTACGTTACGAGAGTATCACTATTTCACATTAACGATGTGCAATACTTATTTGTTTTTTTGTTGATTCCAATTTTAAATTTTTAAAAACCGATAATTTAATTGCTATTTTGAAGAACCACCAATAGATGTAAAACCTTCTAAAGAGTTACGTCGTTCGAGACGTGTATTTTTATTAAAGGAAGTACAAATGTAAAATCGAGAGATTAATTAATTTGTAAAAGTACTATTAGGTGTAAGATAACAAACAGTATATAAACGAGTGAGTATACAATTTTTTTGTGCTCGAAAAATATATTAAGTTCCTTATAGTTATGATTTATTCATCGAATCACGTCAAAATTTGAGCCTATTTTAAATTTTGTGACAAAAAAAAGATTAATTTTTTAGGTGTAGGTTAGTTTAATTTTTTGTTAATTTTCGAATGTTTAAATATTTTATCTCGATGACTAAATTTTTAAAACAAATTTTGACCGTGATGATTGTATACCCACGCCATCGGTTGTCATCCTTCGATATTGTATTCTGGCAGTGTACGAATTAAACGTCTTCCAAGATTTTAAATGCCTAAGAAAACAATATGTCGAGATGTGCAATATTTAAAAATAAGAAATTATCACTTTTTAAAAGAAAAAATTTTATGTCGAGTATTAGAGATTGTTAATTTTTCGTACGCACAAAATTACCATCTTAACGATGTACGTTGTGGAGTTTCGACTCGTAAAAATTTGCACAAAGTCTCTGATACGTCTTATATTTATGTTAGCTGTAAGCAATGTTGTCAGATCTCAGTGTTCACTACATCAAGCAACCAAGAAAATATTTTAAAACAGCAATACAAAAAAAAAATTGTCACAAATCATCCATCCTTGTAATCTGTGATACCTTCCTCAAAATAAATCCTTCCTATGCCATAGTTTTATTTCCTATCTTTCACATCCTTTGAAAATCCGTGTAACCTATTCCGCTTTCCCGGAGCTTTTGCTCCACCAAATATCTCAGAGAGGGTTTTCATAAAACAAACTTTATTATACGACAACGCCAAATTATGGAACCATGCCAAGCTGATGGAATCGACGACATGGCCGAGGTTCGCAAGACAGTTACGTCGACTCAAGGAATGGGAAGCTTTCTACGACGATGAAAATGGAACTGAGACTTCGCTCAGGATAGTATACATGTGGTGTTTGGGAGTAACACCGAAAAATTTTTAGGAACGATAACACCGAAATGTGCAATTTTTGTGTGAAATTTTATCCTAATCAAAGGTTATTTATTTTTAGAGCAATGAGAAATTTGAAAACGAGTAGGAGAGTTAAAAGAGGTAATCTCTTTTTATTTTTTTTAACTTGAACATCGTGCATATACAGGTTATACAAGTGTGAAATCGTCAACCATCAAACTTCAGAAGGGGTAGCAAGGTAATTTTATGGCCTAGGTCGATTGACTTCATAAATATAAAAATCTTCAAAATTGAAACGTGTTAGTAATTCGCTGTTGCAATGAGTTTTTAGTTGTTGGTGATATAGGTACTGTATCCTAAAAAGAAAAGCCTCAAAGTAGCTGTTGGGTAACGTTGCAGTCAACAATTTAAAGAATGTTATCAATTCCTGCATCACTTGGACGAATATTGGGTGAAATTGTCAACATCGGAAGCTGCAAAGGTATGCACAGTATCAACACCATCTACAAACAAGGTGTACTCACGGGTATGGTATGTCATCAGTCATCACTTTTTGACGAAGTAATTATTGCAAACAATTTTTTTATTTATTTAGATATTATTTAGGCCCAGTTGTATTTATAAACCAGATAATTTCGGAGTCGGGTTAACTCCACGATCTGAATATAAGGTTAGATCTTAGCGCGGATTAGATTAGGTTAGCTCGTACGCACTTGTCCAGGGTTAACCCATCAATTTTCTAGAGTCAAATATATTTCAATTTAACTCAGAATTAGTTGTTGATGTAGGTTGAGCGTGGAGTTAGCTCTGACTCCGAGATTAGCTCGTTTATACAACTGGGCCTCGAGGGGGTTATAATGAGGGACGTGTACGATCTGTCATCTTGAGAAAAGTAAAGACTCGTTTTTTTAAATATCTTTTTTCCAGTGAGCCCTATGCTCAAAATAGGTTAATCAAAGTTATAAAGAATGACATTACCTACAAGTTTTGTATAAACAATTTTTTTGTAGGACCAATATTTAAGGATTCATAGTGACTGACGATTATTATCAACATTTTTGTCATTTTCTCAAAACATCAATTTTATGGTAGTACTCTGATAAAATTTCCTTGTAGAGATAGAGGAAGAAAAACTTGGAGTTAAAAAATTTCTTTTTAGTGAACCTACCTGACAGCGTTTAGCGATTGCCCTAGCAGCTCCTGAAGATTGACCTCATATTATGTAGCTTGAGGTATGATAGTCATGATGTCGTAACACAAGAACTCAACGACTGCTGGATTAATGATGAGTTACCTCTATTTTGCCCGGAAATGAAATAATCTCTTGCCGATACTCACGAAGGTACACGAACATTATTGAAGAAGTGGTTTACAAACAAATTGTTAAAATAATGCCTATATGCCCATTGCACATCATGTAAAATGGAGCCCTCATGAGCGTGATTGTTCAACTGTTCATTTACATAGCAAATAGCATTTATTGATTGGATTCATTGTAAAACAGATTTTTGGCTTCTTATGACCTAATTGAGTATTCTCTTTTTTGGGTCTTCTTGTTAAAACCATTGGCTAAAGGTGTTCGAAGAAATCGTAAATTAAAGAAGGGATTATAAGAGCGAGAATAAATTATCAACTGGAGACTGAGTCAAATAATAGATCCTCTGTGTTTGATAGTGAATACTTGTTTTATTAATGGGAAATTCCTGTTTGCCAAAAGAATCGAAAAACTAGTAGGTTCTAGAATCATTCAATTTCTGGACAAGTACAAAATGTTAAATAGTGAGCAGTATGGATTTAGGCCAGGGCTATCGACTGCGCCACTCTCTTTGAATTAATAAGTGTATATGAAGAAATCTTGACGACTGGAAGATTGTCGTCGAACTGTTTTTTGACCTTACGACAGCTTTTGAGACAGTAAAGTATAAATTTCTGGTACAAAGTTGATGGGAATAAGGGGTTAATGGGTGCGTTTAGTGGACAAAGCTGCTTTAAGTAAGCAGTCATTTATACTGAGTATGTTGACATTCAAAGACCTACAATCCACTAAACTATGCTGAGAGTCAGCACAACGGCACTGTGGTAACTAAATTCATCGTATGCTAACTTTCAGCATACAGTTTAGCGGATTCTAGGCCTTTGAATGTCAATATACTCAGCATAACTGACCGCTTACTTTAAGCAGCTTTGTCCGCTAAATGCGCCCAATGTAACAGGTCGATAGAAAGCTATTTGAGTAAATGGTAAAAGTATGTTCAATCAATTACAAGCTGCCGTTAAATAATAAAAAACAAAAGTATGTTTTATGTTCATCGAAATATAAGAAATAGCCGAGGGAATGGCAAATTGAAGTTAAAGGAGATGCGAATAGGAGGTCCCTCGGGAAGAAATCTGGAACCATTGTTATTTAAATGTTTAGTAATCAACATGCCAGATAAAGTAATGTGTATGCAAATCATATAACTGTGCTTTTGATGGCATCTTCGATGCACGAGTTGAATCAACAAGTAAAAGTTTTTCAGAACTGGTGTCTTAAAACCAGTTGATAGTAAATGTCGGACAACCTAAATGTGCATTTTAGCATAAAAGGGCATGATGTCGATCGTTTCATTAGACTTAGTGTAGATATAAGTGAAACTGTAAACTATGCGGAGGTAACACTAGGTAGCAACCTGAAATGGATAATCCACATATTTGGATGCGAGTAGGGCCCTGGACTGGGAGACATGGCATCGAGAAGGGTTGGAATAAAACATGAAACTTTTTATGAAAAAAGTCAATGAAAAAAACAAAAGTAAAAAGTATGTCGAAAGATATTAAAAAATGTAAAATGTCCATAAAAGAACATGTAATCAATGCGGTGCCCTACTGTCTTGGTGACGAGAGATACACTATTTTAAATTTCTTTGATTGTTGAATTGTACGACTTTGTAACCTGCTCGACAGGTTAAACAAATAAAAATTACTTTTTATTATTATAATTATGACGGTTTTTGCTGTATTTGAAAAGCCAGTTCAAAGTAATTTTTGCAATTAAATTTAATTTTATCTTTCATTTAATTTAATTAAATTTGCAATTAGAATAATGCATAGTTGCCCTAAATAAAAAAATTTTATTATTGCTACCTTGAGTTGAGATAAAAGATCATTCATAGTAGCGTTAATTGAGGAATCTGGATTATTTAAGGAGGGGGAGCAAGCGCCCTGCACGCAGGCCACTTAATCGGGCCCATTGTACTTCTTACAAGTAGTCTCCCCGTGCCTATCAGATCTCGAGCCATCCCACTTGTAGAATGAACTCCAGAATTCCGTTGATTGAGGGAATTGGAAACTCTCACAATCAACGATATAAGGCCCCATATTTCAAATTTGAGCACTGTGGCAGTAAAAATAAAAATGTAACTGAAACAATGTTTTATTCCAAAAAACGAATCTTAATTAATAAAAAACATCAAAAAATGGCCACAAACGGTTCTCTAAGAATGTATTTAATTATTCGACTCTGGAAGTAGTTCTAAGTGAAGAGAACGACGCGCACGAGCGACGCACGTGTTGCTCCCTCTCGACTGTTTAACGTATCCCGGATTACAGATACAGAAGTTTGGAGCCGAACATTGACCGTTCATACATCCTCCTGGACAATGAGCTACACAACGGTTAGCCGGATCCTTGACGTATCCTTGTTTACAAGTACAAATATTTGGTCCAGTACACTCGCCATTATAACAAGGATCTGTGCAATGGGCACTACAAGAAGTTCCCGACGCATCTAAAGTAGATCCGGGTGGACAGGTGCACCTATTAGCTCCAGTACATTCTCCATTACGGCATCCTCGAGGACAAAGAGATTCGCAAACGTTATTTCTCCTGACGAAACCAGGCGCGCACGAACAAATATTTGGACCTACGCACTGACCACCAGGACAACCGCCGGCGCAATAAAATGAACACCTTTTAGTGGCAGAATCCAAGTGCATTCTGAAAATTTTATAATTAGTTAATGCTAAATTTGCGTTAATCAAGTTACCCGGCTCCACAGGAACATAGTTCTGGCGCAGTGCAATTTCCACCGACGCCACATCCTCCAGTACATCGCGGGACACAAAACTCTCCTTTTGGATCCAACATGTAACCTGCATCGCAAGAACACTGCCCTTGTAGAGTACAAATACCGTTAAGGCACGCTCTGGGACATTTTGGAATACAGTTATTTCCTAAATCCCTAATATAACCCGGATGGCATTCGCACACATTTGGGGCCGTACAATTTCCGTTAGCGCAGCCATTTTCACAATCAGGTTCGCAGTGATAAGCGCTATGAGGTTGACGTTTCCATCCGGAGCAACAAATATGAATTTTGCTGAAGCCAGGTCTGGACTGAAAAAAAATATTTTTTTATAGCAAAAGCGTTATGTAATCTACGAAAAGTTATTAATAATTACTAATATAGTTTACAGAATTGAACGATAAATAATAAGATAAAAACGTTATCGTTTGACCTTTTTGGAAATTAAATAATAATTTGAATTGTTTACAAAAATTAGCGAATTACTTAATTATAAAAAAGCTAAAAATATACTAACGCCGTTTCCCATGGGAATCACGCCATGTTTGGCGTTTTCACTTAGAAGGTCGACGGTCCTGAAAGGAGAAAAAACCTTTTAATTACTCGATGATCTAAGAAATGACTTTTTCAATGCCACAAATTTACATAATATTTCCAATAACAACTATAATATTAATATGACGTGCACATCTATGCTTGTTCGTGGCCTTATTTAAACAATAAATTATCGGTAACTTACGGCACTTCCAATTGGCAAATTCCAGCATTTAGGGGATAAGATCCATTTGGGTATCTTCTAACGGTTTGACCCACTACTTGTGCAGAACTTTCTTGAAAGTAAATAACTAAAACGAAAGCTAACAAAACGTCGATCTTCTTGAACAGCATTTTGTCGAATAATGTAAAAGAAGGACGCGTCTTTCGAGCCGATTGAGCTTCGTTAAATTGTGGGCGTTTAGTTAATCTGAAGTTAATGTTCGGTTTCTACATAAACTAATGACGAATATATATTATTTATCATTGATTACGTTATAAAAGAATCGGAATCAGGGCCGTGTTGAGTATGGGGCTCAGTAGGGCTAGAGCGCTAGGGGCGCAATATGTTTCGACAGATATTAATTAAAAATGCAATTTAAAATAGTGAACTAAAGACTATATTTTTTTCTTTGGGAGAACGCAAATTTCTTTAAGTTTACTACGTGTGTCGGTCGCTTGTCGCAAACAGAATGTCGTGGACAAAACTCCAGTTCGACACGACATGTCGTCAGATCAGGATTCCTTATGCCTTATGCCTTTGGTGCTATTACAACGAGAAATAAACCAGCAAAATACTGGATTCACCCAAATATAATTTGTCTCTAACGCAAACAAACTTCAAGCGACATGTCGTATAACTCAAGTCTCTGATTTCTGCCTTCTGAGTCGGTCTCGCCGTCTGCTAGTCATGTCATGTTTATCAGCCGCTTTTCGTTTAGCTGTAGCTATTAAAAAAAGAGTAAAGCCGCCCACAGTCCACAGATCTAGTTATTGTTCATCGGTCCTCGTTACAAGCCGTCATGATTAGATTTTACGCCCGACGAGCCCACAGACCTCTGACCTCATGATTTTTATCGGTCATCTTGAGTCTTGAGTAACGGGAGGTTCAATAATGGCGTTTTGCCAGGATGACTGGATGACCGTTGAAAAATCACGAGATCTGTGGGCTCATCGAGTTTGGAAATCAATCACGACGGCTTGTCACGATTATCGATGATGAATCATGAGGTCTGTAGGCGGCTTAACAGGAAACAGATAATAAACAAAATGTAGGTTTTTATTAATAAAATAGGTACCTACTACTTAACCAAATAAATGACATTGAAATTATTCTGAATAATACTATTTGTAATGCTTGGTTTTCTTATTATTTTGCTTACTTTGTTTTTGTGAAACATCTTTTTCAGAAGCACTACCAATCGCTACTAAAATTTCCAAACTTAATTGTAAGCCGTTTTCTCTTGAACAGTCGAAAAGTAAATGGAGTAGGGTCATTTTGAGCAATTAATGCAAAATTAGTGTTGTACCTCTGTTATTGAATTAAATGCAGCCTTCTTTTGAATGGATTACAAAATAACCAACGTTAGTTGAAGAATAGGATTTATTTTTCAAATTTTCGCAAGAACCATTGATTTTAGAAGAAAAATTCAAGAAATAAAAACACATCATTATAAAATTTGTTACTAAAATATAGCAGAATAGTTTTAATTTATTTTGCAAAAACATATTTTTTAAGAGTTGCAAGTTGACGCTACTCCTCAACGGACAGTTGTAGTAGTGCGCCATTTTTAAAATTTCTACTACACATTGACTTGTATAAAAATCATTACAAAATGTTCACCCGTCTCGGAGATAAGTGATTTTTTTTATATTTTAACTTCAACTTTGAGAGTCCATAACTTTTTAGGGCTGCAGTTTGGGGTATAACTTCAAGACGGGCAAACGTCCTAATTTGGTCCTGGGAACTCACTGTAGAGCGTTGTCGCGCTACTGCCTATCCTAAACAGAAATTCCTCTAAAAAATTGTCATTGGGTTAACATTGTTGCCAACTGTAATAATTGTACTCCACCACTTAAACAAATATTTGAAAATTTTATAATTAGATAAATGCTAAATTCGCGTTACTGAAGTTACCCGGCTCCACAGGAACATAGTTCTGGCGCGGTGCAATTTCCACCGACGCCACATCCTCCAGTACATCGCGGTACACAAAACTCTCCTTTTGTATCCAACATGTGACCTGCATCGCAAGAACACTGCCCATGCGGAGTACAAATACTGTTAAGACATGCTTTGGGACATTTTAGAATACAGTTATTTCCTAAATCCTAAATCCCTAACATAACCCGCTTGGCATTCTAAATGAAGGGAACGACGTGTACGGGCGGCGCACGTGTTGCTACCCATTGACTGCTTAACGTAGCCCGGATTACAAATACAAAAGTCTGGAGACGAACATTGACCGTTCAAACATCCCCCTGGACAATGAGCTACACAACGGTTGCCCGGATCTTTGACGTATCCTTGTTTACAAGTACAAATATTTGGTCCAGTACACTCGCCATTGTAACAAGGATCTGTGCAATGGGCACTACAAGAAGTTCCCGACGCATCTAAAGTAGATCCGGGTGGACAAGTGCACCTATTAGGACCAGTACATTCTCCATTACGGCATCCTCGAGGACAAAGAAATTCGCAAACGTTATTTCTCCTGACGAAACCAGGCGCGCACGAACAAATATTTGGTCCTACGCACTGACCACCAGGATAACCACCGGCGCAATGAAATGAACACCTTTTAGTGGCAGAATCCAAGTGCATTCTGAAAATTTTATAATTAGATAAATGCTAAATTCGCGTTAATCAAGTTACCCGGCTCCGCAGGAACATAATTCTGGCGCGGTGCAGTTTCCACCGACGCCACATCCTCCGGTAAATCGCGGGACACAAAACTCTCCTTTTGGATCCAACATGTAACCTGCATCGCAAGAACACTGCCCTTGTAGAGTACAAATACCATTAAGGCACGCTCTGGGACATTTTGGAATACAGTTATTTCATAAATCCCTAATATAACCCGAATGGCATTCGCACACATTTGGAGCCGTACAATTTCCGTTAGCGCAACCATTTTCACAATCAGGTTCGCAGTGATAAGCGCTATGAGGTTGACGTTTCCATCCGAAGCAATAAATATGAATTTTGCTGAAACCAGGTCTGGACTGAAAATTCAATTTTTATAGCAAAAGCGTTATTCTACGAAAAGTTATTAATAGTTTTCAGAACTAAACGGTAAATAATAAGATAAACACGTTATCGTTTGACCTTTTGAAAATTAAATAATAATTTCAATTGTTTACAAAAATTAACGAATTACTTAATTACTACTAAACAACAAAAGATAATATACTAACGCCATTTCCCATGGGAATCACTCCATGTTTTTTGGCGTTTTCGCTGAGAAGGTCGACGGTCCTGGAAAAAAAATACCACAACTTGATATACTATTTCCAATTTGCAATAATATTATTATGTGCACATCCATGCTTGATAGTGACCCTATTTAATCATAATAGGTAAATTGATAACGTACGGCACTTCCAATTGACAAATACCAGCATTTAAGGGATAAGATCCATTTGGATAAGTTCTAACGGTCTGACCCACTACTTGTGCAGAACTTTCTTGAAAATATAAAACTAAAACGAAAGCTAACAAAACGGCGATCTTCTTGAACGGCATTTTGTCGAATAATGTAAACGAAGGATGCGTTTTTCGAGCCGATTGAGCTTCGTTAAATTGTGGGCGTTTAGTTAATCTGAAGTTAATGTTTGGTTTCTACACAAACATGATGAATATTGTTTATCTTTTGTTTTAGTGTAAATTAGTTTGACCATGAAATGCAAAATAGTTGTCATTAGGCTACTCTTAGTTTATATTATCAATTATTCTGTAAATTGTTTAAAATACCAAAATACGCCTCTATCGTCAGTGCTTCCTGGCCGGTAATGTTACCTCTCTAAAATAGGAGGTTTTATCATTTGTTTTCACTCCCGAAGTAGACAGCGATAATTTTGGGATGTCTTTTGTCTTTTGTTTCTACCTATAAGCAGTTTTTAAAATTTCAGCCATTTTCCGCTCCTTCGACTCCCGCTTTATCGGGTGGGCTCAGTGGTACCAAAACTTTCATTCTTCGATTCGATTCAAATTTTCAAATTCAGAATAGTTACTGCAACCTTTTCCTCATATAAATAAGAACGTGTTATTTCGAAATTACGTTTAGGAACCCGAACCAGCTTCTTATCATTTGAATCGTAAGCATGTGCCAGCGTGGACCAAGCACGTAACTGGATTACTTTTACGGTGGCATCGGAAAGGCCAGCAGAGAAACGGAGGATGGCACAAAAATGGCATCGAGTTTTCGATGCAAGATTTATCCTTATTACACCATATCAAGGCTGTTGTAGTCGGGGGAGGGTCAACTGGGTGTGAAACCTGGTATCTCCGACACTATTTGACCTACAAAGACCATTCTGGTTTCAAATTGTGGAAAATGGAGCCTAATTTCAATAAGTAGGCCCCTGACCCTACCTGTAGAGATTGCAAACTGCGGGGAGAAGAATGAATCTTCTCAACGCATTATAAGCAGATATATTTTTGTGGGGAGTGTCCAGTCTGGGGCCAGTAAAATTTTCGAGGGGGCCAAAGCACCCCAGGCCCCTCGTAATTACGTGCCAGGCCTGGACTAAGTCTATCCAATAAAAAATTGAAAATCAATAGTTCTAATGGATAATATAAAATTAGAAGTGTATAGTAGGCTAAGGTAAATTGTTCCAACCATGACCCGCATTTATTACATTAATCACTTACCTAAAGTACGTTAATTATGAATTAATTTAAGTTGATTACGAATTAACAGAAATAAATCTGAATTAAATTTCCGATAGGTACTTTCTAGACCGACTTCACAACGCCTTAACAATTTAAAATAAAGTTTTTAAATACCCGAAGAGGTAACAAAACGTCATCAAAACCAACAATTAATCTCAATTATTTATCCTTAAACCTAAAATAACATTAATTAGTACAGTATTTATATTTAATTTGATGATGTGGGTAATTAGAATTAATTTTTGTTTCTTATGAACACATTAGTATTTTGGTTTTGGCACAGTATCTTTGGTTAGTTGGTTTTTATGTCTTTTACATTTTTTTTCTCAGCCCTCAACGTTTCAACGTATTCGCATATAAATCTGTTTGATCCGGTAAAGTTTCATCTTCATTTACCAACGGTTGATTCCAACAGGGAATTTCGTCGTACAAATGTTCTTTTGATTCAACGCTTGAAAGTTTTCCAAGTAGTTCTTCTGGTGGCTCTGGAATTGAAGCTGCCTTATAGCTCCCACTCGATGGTGGATGGTCGTAAAATGTACTTAATGTATTTTTTGTCGAAGCTGTAATACATCTATTATTTAAAAATATTTTTTAAAAGAAATATTCTTACGAGCTTGTTGATTGTTGTAATAGTTCGGTAGTTTTAAGTTACAAATCATGTGAGAATCTAAAATACTTCCATTAGCTTTACTAGCGTCCAATTCTATTGGTATCAAATACTCTGAATTTTCGAATATGGGCAAATCTGAAAAGTAAAAAAAATTAATTTTGACCCCGACGTGATTTGAACACGCAACCTTCTGATCTGGAGTCAGACGCGCTACCGTTGCGCCACGGAGTCTTATTTATGGTCGACACTTGGTAAAAGAAACAGTACAATTTGATTTATTGTTGAAAAAATTTAATTTTGAGTAAAAAAAATTATTTGACCCCGACGTGATTTGAACACGCAACCTTCTGATCTGGAGTCAGACGCGCTACCGTTGCGCCACGGAGTCGTTGTAGATTTGTATGACACTACCGTAATTTACGTGTAATCATAGTCATATCTTTTAAAAAGCTTTGAAAATTTTTAAATATTAATACCACAATAATAGTCCATCATTATTAATTATTAAAAATATTAAAGCAGACGATTGTTAGAATTCCAATATTTTTAAAGCTGTGTGGGTTGCCTAACTTCAAGACTGCACAAAAATTTTAGGTTTTAAGCTGAAAACTGGGAAATCGATTTTCATTAAGTCTGCCATTTTGCCCGAAAAACAAAATATATATTTGACTAAGATTTCCCAGTCATCAGTAGACTATCTACATTGATTTTTTAAATAAAGTAATTAATATAATTGGTGTAACGTACCAGATTGGGGCACAGGATGAAAAACACTCGGAGTGTAAAAAGCCACAGTTGTGATTCCCTTATCATCATTTTTCGTAGGTTTTCCAGCTACGGCAATTATCGCATTTCCCTCCTTGATGGCTTTAAGTCTATTAGTCGTAAAAATGGCCAACATTATGATAAAAATTGCGGTAATTACAACCCCGGCGACACTAAAAATCAATTGCGAACGATTTACATCGACGTGATCTTTGGCATGTAGGCCAGAATCATCATTAAGCCAAACCTCTTTTTGATTTAAACTAGTGCTAAATTCGAAATTATTTGACGCTTTCGCTTTCAAATTAGATTTAGAAGCAAATTGCGTAATCGAAATGAGATCGTCAGTTGTCTCATTATTGACAAATTCTCGGTTATGTTTACTTTCATTATAATCATCTGGTAAAGTAGGAACTGGTTTTATATTTGGTTCCGTATTTGTTATCGTAGAATTTAACTTTCCTTCATTGATGTTCGCCAATTGATCGGTGTCACTAGAATTATTTATTGGCTTCGACGTGCTTTGAAAAGTAATATATTTCTCCAAGGCGGAATATTTTGTGTGTTCTGGTTGGTGGATTAAGGATTTTTCGTAATTTTCGTCCGTTTGGGTGGTGGGCGCGATGGGTGCTTCCGTGGACGTCGTGGTTTTAACTTCTAAAATTTGGGTTGTGTCCGGTTCTTCGCACCTGTCGAAGACGGTTATATTTGTTATAGGTAATTAAATTGGGAAATATTCACCTCGAGCCGCTCCAACCTTTTTGGCAAACGCAATCGCCCGTAAATACGTCACAGAGCCCGTTTGTGCACGAACACTCAAATTTGCAATTTTTTCCCCATTTGCCAGTTTCGCACGCTAAAATTTACTAATTAAAAAAACATTTGTAATGTCGTAATTAGATTATTTGGGTCAGCCTTTCAAATATTACTAGTTCTAGATTGAGTGTAATTTATACGTATTATTAATTTATAAGAATTTGGCACATATAACCGAATTGAACTAATTAATTTACTTATTTTACCTTACTTTTGTTGCAAGTTTCGCCCCAAAAACCGTCGTTACAATCGCATTCGTTTAATGCGCAGTTGCCATTAATGCAGTTATTCGAACACTTGAAAACGCAATTTTTCGAATTTTCGTCCATTTCGAATCCAGGGCAACATTTTAAAACTTGACGAGTTTTCTCTTCTTCCTAAAATTCATGCAATTGAGTCATTTGATCGCGAAGAGCCACATTAAAGTAAATTGCAATTTCATAAAATATGCCGCTATTTGCTATTCCAAACGTCCTTTCCCAGCGCATTTTAAGCTTCCTTCCTCGCCACTTTCATTATTTTACGCATTTGACCGTGAACATATTAAATAACTTCGCAGTATTGTGTACATCCTCGTTTCGGACACCTAAATAATATTTTTAGGCGCTCTAATCTACAACCCTCCCAATTTGCAATTGCAATACTTAAAAAATTGGGCTACCAATTGAGGATACATTTAGATGTAGGTTACGATTTAATGAAAACATTTCCTTATTATCCACTAATTTTGGCAAAAAATGCGCAAGTGTAGGTATACGCCTTCATTTTCTTTAAAATTTGAAACAATTTTTGTACAAATCCCACTTTCATAATTAAAAGTCGCTTTTCTGGCAATAAAATCGAGAAGAAATTTCGCAAGTCGAAATAACATTTGCGATGCAGAGTGCACACACGAAAAAAGAACGTTTTGCTCTAATTATTATGCATTCACCATTGAAGAGTGAAAGCATCTTTAGTCCGGAAGGACAAATTACGTTAGGTATTTGGTTAAATTTTCAATAAGTCAAATTACCTTGTAGAACGTTTTTTTTTATTTACTATAAATTTAAATAAATTTAGATCGTGGAAGATTATCATGATAAAATATGGCGTAATTTGAGTAACTCACGTTTGTACGTATTCAGTAGTAAATAATTATGGCAATTGTCTACGACCCTCGAGATTATTAATCTTCGTTTCACGAAGCACGTCGTCGAATTTAAATTATGATTATCGCTGCAGAATGTAATGTACCTAGTACCTACAACATGTTATTGTGTAATTCAATAAGAAAAACGACTCCAAAGCAAAGGGCAGCTTTCAAAATTTTCTAAAATAATTCTTTGGTAGGTAAATGAGTAAATAGCCCTTAACCGACCTACAACTGAAACCTCCCTAACGCGACAACGAATCCTAATTAACATCAAAATTCTTGCTTTTATTTCCTGATGCAATGCGTGATGAGTTCTGAATTTGTTACGGTCGCAATTCTGTAATTAATTTTATAATTAGCAGATTCAACACTAATTGACAAAGGTAATTACAATTACTTAATCTCAATTATACTATAGGGACAAGATATTTTCCAATATTTCACAAAGTAAACTCGTAATAAAGAAAGTGGGAAATTGAGAAGCATATAAAAATGAAGATGTTTATCATAAGACCTACTTGACTTGCTTCGGCATGTCATAATGTGTCATATAAATAATTTCATTGTGATCAGAATTTTAATTTTTGAAATATTTCGAAATTTCATTAATTATTTTTATGCATAAATTGCGTGTTTTCTTTTAATTTCTATTAAACTTGAAATTTATGAGTAAATACCCCCCCCCCCCCCCCCAAATTTCCTTACATTACTATTTTTAATTTCAATAATAGATGCAATTGCAATTGAAGAAGCATAATTTGGCGTTTTTACTAGAGGGTTAAGAAAGTGATAAATGATCGAGTTTTCCGCCAAAGATCGGTCTTTCTTCAACTTCAAAGGGTTCTGCCACCATGAAGGCTGCACTTAAAACCGCCTGCCACAATATATTTAAAAAAATACACAAAAAATGCAATTTTGGGGTATATAAACTGTTTGTGTACGCTTTGGTTTAATTTGACCCTCAAAATCCCACCCTTCTCGAGGTGCTATACTTCAACGCGCTCTAGCACCTAAACTGCTTGTTTGACGAAAAAAATCAAAGAGATGTAATTTATTGAAAATTAAATGCACTTTATTTTTATATAAAATCATTTTATCTAAAAGTGCGCAGTTTTTGAGTTATAAGCGATAAACTAAAAAACAGTATTTTTAACAAATTTTGGAATTTTTGTCTAACTTTAACACGCTCTAGCATCTAAACTGCTCGTTTTACAAGAAAAATCAAGGAGATGTAATTTATAGAAAATTGAATGCACTTTATTTTTATGTCAAAATGTTTTTCTCTAAAAGCGCGTAGTTTTTGAGTTATAAGCGATAAACCAAAATAACAATATTTTTGACAGATTTTAAAATTATTGTCTAATTTTAACGCCTAGCATCTAAACTGCTCGTTTTACAAGAAAAATTAAAGAGATGTAATTTATAGAAAATTGAATGCACTTTATTTTTATGTCAAAATGTTTTTCTCTAAAAGCGCGTAGTTTTTGAGTTATAAGCGATAAACCAAAATAACAATATTTTTGACAGATTTTAAAATTATTGTCTAATTTTAACGCCTAGCATCTAAACTGCTCGTTTTACAAGAAAAATTAAAGAGATGTAATTTATAGAAAATTGAATGCACTTTATTTTTATATAAAATCATTTTATCTAAAAGTGCGCAGTTTTTGAGTTATAAGCGATAAACTAAAAAACAGTATTTTTAACAAATTTTGGAATTTTTGTCTAACTTTAACACGCTCTAGCATCTAAACTGCTCGTTTTACAAGAAAAATCAAGGAGATGTAATTTATAGAAAATTGAATGCACTTTATTTTTATGTCAAAATGTTTTTCTCTAAAAGCGCGTAGTTTTTGAGTTATAAGCGATAAACCAAAAAAACAATATTTTTGACAGATTTTAAAATTATTGTCTAATTTTAACGCCTAGCATCTAAACTGCTCGTTTTACAAGAAAAATTAAAGAGATGTAATTTATAGAAAATTGAATGCACTTTATTTTTATGTCAAAAGGTTTTTCTCTAAAAGCGCGTAGTTTTTGAGTTATAAGCGATAAACCAAAAAAACAATATTTTTGACAGATTTTAAAATTATTGTCTAACTTTAACGCCTAGCATCTAAACTGCTCGTTTTACAAGAAAAATTAAAGAGATGTAATTAATAGAAAATTAAAAGCACTTTATTTTTATATCAAATCATTTTATTCTAAAAGTGCGCAGTTTTCGAGTTATAAGCGATAAACTAAAAAAACAGTATTTTTGACAGATTTTAGAATATTTCTCCAACTTTAACGCGCTCTAACATCTAAACTGCTCGTTTTACGAGAAAAATTAAGGAGATGTAATTTATAGAAAATTAAATGCACTTTATTTTTATATCAAATTATTTTTATCTAAAAGTGCGCAGTTTTCGAGTTAACCAAAAAAACACTATTTTTGACAGATTTTGGAATTTTTATCAAACTTTAACGCGCTCTAGCATCTAAACTGCTTGTTTTACGAGAAAAAATAAGGAGATATTATTTATAGAAAATTGAATGCAGTTTATTTTTATATCAAAACAATTTTCTCTAAAAGTGCGTAGTTTTCGAGTTATAAGCGATAAACCAAAAAAACAGTATTTTTAACAAGATTTTGGAATTTTTCTCAAACTTTAACGCGAGAGCAAAAACCCACACTTCTCGAGAGGCCCCCAAGTTAATGCTGCCACTCAAGAATGGCAAACAGGCAGATTGTGCTACTCCTTTCCTATGTTCTTTCAGCCTGCATTGTATTTTAGTGTATATCTGGGCTCTGCCTCCCGAGCAAAAGTTACGTCCGGTATACTTTAAACTTTAACGCGCTCTAGCACCTAAACTGTTCGTTTGACAATAAAAACCTGCAAAGCATAATTTGTAGAAATTTAAATTTACTTTAATTTTGTGTAGATGTATTTTTTCTGTAAGTGCGTAGTTTTTGAGTTATAAGCAATAAAAATGTTGTTTGGCCGATTTTGGAATTTTTGCCAAACTTTTTCAAACCAAACACAAACGCGCTCTAGTACCTAAACCATTAGTTTAAGGAAGCAAACCTAAGAGATATAATTTGGAGGAAATTTGATGTAGTTTATTTTTATTTAAAAGCACTTTTATCATAAAGTGCGTAGTTTTCGAGATATAAGGAAGAAACCTAAAAAAATCCTGGACTATAATACGTAAAATACAGTAAGTACATCAGGTGGAAAGACCTTCGACAAACCCGTAGAGCGGTCATTGGGAATGAAAAACCCCTTTATTTATTATCTTTACTGAGCTGTAAAAGCACGACTACCCCTTGTCTGAGATACTTCAATTTCAATATATTAAGGCATCCTGCTCTGAAAATATTTACCCGATATTCCATTACCCTATTACTCACCGGATTGCCTAGCACAGAGCAGATAGTTTTGGCTTACTCACCGTAACTTCAGGTACATACTGCTCTTCGGTTGTATAATAAGAACAACGTGGTGGATAATTAACACACCACTTATATTGCCTTATTTTTTTTATTTTCAAAACCAATTGAGTAACATTAACTGTAAATCTGCAAACAAAAAAGTACAGAAGTTAATTACAAATTATAGTGAACAATTTTATTTAATAAACAACAACAAATGTTATATAACAAAAACAAGTTAGCTCGTAATAGTTGTCTATAAAAGACACAAAATTTAAATTTAATATCGGAAGGATAAGATTGTCTTCCGTAATTTTAAATTAATACACGACTTAAATATTTAATTTCACTTTTAATAAATGGAAAAGCTATCGATTATAGACTTCTATTGTAATTGTACTCCATTTATCAAGTTTTTTTCCATCTGTTATTAAATATTAAATGGTTGAATTTAATGCGTGACTAATAATTAAAGCATTTTTTTTTTCGACATTAAAATTGAACTATAAATTTGCGAAACTTTCAAAAATTTTCGGACTTTTGTTTACCTTCAAGTGTTGACTTTTTGCGCGAATTACAAGATTTATGTTTCGATTAAACTAAGTAATTTAGATTGCGATATTGAAGATTCTTAAGTAATATTGGGGAGGTTATTAATGAGACGGCAGAATTCACGGCCTAAGATTGAGAAATTAATTTAAAACTAATTTTAACTTGTAAAAATGAAAAATTAGAAAATTATGTTGGTCCATCAGCTTATACAAGGTGGGCCAAAAGAGATCACTCTATTGGAAGATGCTCTTATTTTTGCTTTCTTTTCTTATTTTAGTTTTGACATTTGTGGACTAGACAGGTGTAGAATACAAGTGAACAAGCCATGGAGCGGTACACTCCCCAGGAACGCGGAATAATCGTGTCTATTTTTTTGCGTAGCAATTCGTCTGTGGTGTTGGCGCAGCGCGAATGCCGTCGCCGATTCCCCGGCCGTCCGACACCGACTGCGCAAATACTGCGCCGTTTGGCCACCAACCTTGAAGGGTATGGGACCACACGGGACGTTGCCAGGAGTTGTCGGCCCCGGAGCGCCCGTTCTGCCGAGAATATCGCCGCTGTTGCCGAGGATGTCGAGCTGTCGCCGGAAACATTGACCAGACGCCGTGCGCGCTATAAGGCCATGTTAACCCAGTTTTTTCTGCCGCAATTGGACGAATTAGGACTGGAGGACATGTGGTTCCAACAGGACGGAGCAACGGCACACACTGCGCGAGCCACAACCGATATTCTGAAGGCGGCGTTCCAGGGTCGCCTCATCTCTCGTTTTGGCAATTTGCACTGGCCCGCAAGATCGCCCGATTTAACCGTTCCAGACTTTTTTTGTAGGGTTTTTTGAAGTCCCGTGTTTACGTGAACAAGCCCGAGACCCTGGAAGCCCTCAAGGACAACATTCGACACGAGTGCGAGAACTGTCGCCCGAAGTTCTCGCCGAAGTGATGAATAATGCCATAAAACGAGCCCGTATGGCAATCAATTGTGACGGCGCCCATTTGGCCGATATCATCTTCTCGACTGACCAAAAAAATTCTAAAGGTTTAAATAAACATAATCAAAAAACAGAATCGAAGTTTTTCATTTAGAAAAAAAATGAGAGCCAAACAACATCGGATGACTTCTTTTGGCCCACCTTGTAAAACTTTTTGTCACAATGTCATGGTTGTGAGCTATTTTTATGGTTTTATAATTTTTTCAGTACCTATATGGAAATTGTAAATGAATTTCGTTTTGAGTAAGGGCGGTTTTGAATTTTTCTTTTAGAGTTGATATCATAGCCTGGCATAGTTAACGCTCGGTACAGGATGGAGAGTACTTTTTTCCATCTTGTTCGGTCTATCCGAGGACATCCTGTATACCTATGTTGTGTATCTATGATCCTCAACATATTGGTAAAACCCGTTGTAACCGTAGTGTTGGAAAATGCTCGAAGAGGGTTAAGAAAACTGAGACACATATTTTCAGCGCCTCATATCTAATTGCTAATTGCACTTTTGGACACCTTACGGCTCTTTTAAGAGCCGAAGGTGACGTGACGCAACTCCGGGGCTCGTTTGAAGTTTCCGCGAGTAACGGAGTAACACCAAAACTTGTGCGCCGTTTGAAACTGACAACAAAGCAAAAGTATTTGTTAACATATCACGTTACTTGCAGTTTTTAACATAATATGCAGTTAAAATTGCAAAACTAAAAGTATACGTAGGTACGTGAACGTTGAACCGGAACAAAACTAGTGCTACAGATCTGTTTTATTTATACCGGACTATAGTAGTAGCATAGTTATAAGAATACCAAAAGCAAATTATTCTATTGAAACGGCATCGTGACGAAAGTAAAAGTGCTCAGGATAGATTTCTTGACGAATATATGTAGTTAACTTGATTTTAAAGAATTTATTTTGTAACATAAATTCAATATGCAAAAAAAATTAAGTGTGTCGTTAGTTGTTATATAATTTTTGCTTTCTTTTTATATTTTTCTTTACCTAAAATAGTAGTAAATATGGTTAATTTAATTTTAATTACGAAAAATTGCACTTCGTAACCTACTTTAGTTATAAGTGACACTTTTTATTCACACAAGTCACATTTGATGATATAAACAATGTAAGGGAAAAACTTGACTCAAAAGTGGAGAAACCCAAAATTTTGATTTTATGTTATTAGTATCACTTTCTAATTTTTAGGTAGTTTGTAATTTGTTAATTATGTACTATAATATGTAATATAACGTTGACCTTTAATATAACAACTACACTACTAACTACTGAATAAATGATTCATAATAGAAGTTTAAAGAAAGTTCTTCTTTTGAATTAGTTTTTCGTTTTACGTTATAACAAAATTATATTACAAAATTTTAAATTTGAATAATATTTTTAGTAAATTACGCAATGTAAATTGCTAGTTTCTTCATTAATGGATTGATTCGAATATAGAATTTAATAAACGTGTCAAGATTAAATGTTTACTTCACATTGGTGAAAAGACGGCCACAGAAAGCTCTCGTTTAAATAAAGGAAGAAACTAGGAAACAAAACACGAGAAAAACACTATTGAATAAATTATTAATGAAAAAGGCGCATTTGTTGCTTTTACAAGGTACGTATGAAAATTCACGATTTTCCCAGCTTAATTTGAAGCGCCACACCTCCTCTAGTGGGTGGAAATTAAACAAACCGCTATAATCAAATAGTACTAATTTGGATTGCGTTCTACGTAAAAATGCTTTATATATTTTTTGTAGCTTATTCAATTCTGAACAAACTTTGTTACGTGCAAAATTGCCATAGGACTGATACTTTTCACGGTAATGGGGTTAGAACGTTAGAATGTCGCACCGCGCGACCCGGTTCAAACGCATGAAGCTGGTGCGTGGCTGGCGCGTAGTTAAGAGTTTTAAGCTTCTTGCACAGTTGTGCAGCTAACTCAAATTGTTGTTCTCAAGTTAACGATTTAAAAAAAAATAAAATTTTACTTTAAATTAAAACGCTGGAAGCAAACTGAAGTCACATAACTTCAATCGGTGAACTGGTGGCCAAGAAAGCCCTTTCTTCGTAATTTTTCCTAAGTGACCTAAAATGTTTGCCCTATTGACCGTGAATAAAATTGGTAACACTTTTTAAGTCACTCTTAAGTGACAATTCGCAAACTATTTAGAGTGGCGAAAAGCCTTGCACTTATTCGAACTGGTGAAAAGTCGTGCAATTAACTGAACTGGTGAAAAGCCGGCCAATTTTTAAAAAAACAAATAAGTTTACCGTTCTTCAACTGGACAAAGGTTACTCTCCTCGGTACTTGCCGCCAAAGAGAAGCAGCTTTGTATTCCAATAAAAAGTAGTAAAATTCCGACGTAAAGCTCCATCTTCTTTGGATAAAAATATCATTCGTTCACTGTAAAAACACATCGATTAATTACACAACGACGTAAAATTAGGCAAAAACGATAATTTTACATTTAATTAAGAAATTAAAATTATATGTCAATGCTAACCACACTTTTTCCTCTTTCGGCTTCATTTAATTTAGTTTTAAAAAAATTGTTCAAATAAAAAGATGCGCTTTAATTATTTTATAATTAACTATGTGTTACGAATGAAAGAAAAAGTGGCGCTAAATTGACTTTTTTATGCATTTCTAGAACATTGCAACTTTCTAGATCAACGAGCTTGAGGCCATGCATGATTTTGTACAAACGAAGTTCTACTATTGACGGTTTTATTGCACCTTGCTGATTATAAGATAAATTTCTTTTTCCATTCATTATGTTACATTATATAACAATTAAGCGGTTCTTTTATTATTATTATTATTATTAAATTATTATCTTTTAATGACGGTCAAAATAGCATGTTTACTTTCAAACTAAGAGTAGCTAGTAATACACGTATATACATGTTTTTAAATAGGCTTTAAACCATTAATTAATAAAAAGAAATTCTTCTGAGAAAACTTTACTGAAATTTCTGTTTTAGTTACGAAACTGATAATTGGCCTAATATGTTAATTATTTTCTTCATTACGAGTAACTGTTTTCAAAAGAACTGGTTCGGATTAAAGAATAGGTGGCGCATGCGATTGCTCTTCTCAACATTAAGTTTAGTGAGCGGGAAACACGGTTTAGAAAGAGATTTGTAATCCGAACATAGTAGCACGTTAATATAGAAAATAATTTTTAAATTGACAACATAATGACTTTATTATAATGTTGTGCTTTTGAAATATTTGTTTAGTTCATAGATTATCTCCGCAAAAACATTTCTTAAGAGAATTTTCTCGGAAGTTTCAATATAGTTAATAAGTTCAAAAGTTCCTGCTCGGGCGCCATTTTGCAATTGAAGCGAATTCCTTTTTTGTATAATTGGCGATTTTTGTTTATTTTTTGAGACAGCCTATTTTATTCATGCCGTCGCGTCGACGGCATGAAAGCTTTACTTTTAATTGCTAGGCAAGGCCAACCATGTTTAAAATTATAGAAACAATTCGGTAGCTCTGTAGGATAACGACTAATCAACGCAAGATTAAGATCAAGCAATTATAGATTGCATATCAATTTCCACGACTGGCGTTTATCCGTTAGAAAAGTAATCAAGATAAGTGAATATGTATTAGGTACGCCTCGAGTCATTAGTGGTGAATTGAAGTGTTATAGAATGTGTATAGGTTTTAATAACGATTGTCTATTACTACAAAGTTGCTAAATTTCACACCGATTAGTAATTTTCCGTTTTAGAAACTGATTATAGAGGTTTTAAATCGATGTTAGAAAATGAGCTTGTATGTGTACTCTTAATATCAGGAAATGCATGCAAGTTATAGGCGGTACCTACAAAACTTCCTGCAAAACCACTAAAAAAGTACTAACTAGACTTTAACTGGGCATTTCCAAGAAAAGATACTGGTGTTCAAATAAGTAATCTGTGCATCTCTAGACATAATTGGTATAGCTTTATGCTTTGTGTAGTTAAAGAATAGGTTAAATTAACAAATTAAGCTGACACTGTCCACTGAGCATTGTGCATGCTCATTATTAGCGGAGGTCGATATGGAAAGTTGAATTACGTTTAAAAATAGGCTGTTATTTAATATAAATTTAAAAATATCGGCAGCATTTAAATAATTACCCATAATACCGGGTGACAGATTAGTAGTTAATATAGTCAACCTTTGAAGTTGAAGAAAATGCGGTTTAGTTGGAACCCTCAAAACTTACCCTCCTTGGGACACTAAACTGTAATGCGCTCTAGCACCTAAACTGGTCGTTTTACGAAAAAAATATAAGAAAAATACTTTGTAGGAAATTGAATGTAATTTATTTTTGTATAGAACCAATTTTCTCTAAAAGTGCGTAATTTTTGAGTTATAAGCGATAAACAAAAAAACAGTTTTTAAATCTAGTTTTGGAATGTTTTTCGAACTTTAACGCGTTCTAGCGCCTAAACTGTCGATCTGAGCTAAAAAATCTATAAAATATAATTTGTAGAAGATTTGATTTAGTTTACTTTAATATAAATAGTTATTTATGTGTCTAGAGCGTAAAATGAGAGTTTTTGATGTGAGGTCTAATTTTTAGCAGCGAAGCGGAGCTGAGCTGCTAAATGACGACCGAACATCAAAAACGCATTTTGCTCGAGATACATACAAAATTTTTCGTACGACGGCAATATAAAATTAGTAACTTTTGTATTTTGTAAGGTTATGTTTTACGTAAATTACGTTTCTAAAAATTGTTCCAGCAAATAACTGTTTTGAGTTTTGATCTTTCGTATTATAATTATAAGTACAACTAATAGGTACTTTCACAATTTTGCATTTTGTTAAATAAGTAATTAATTTACGACTTCAATATTGTCTAAATAATTATTCAAAGTTTGAATTTTGTCAAATGAGCGTGCGCCATCTAGTGGAATAAAATTGAAATTTGACAGAATCAAACAAAAAGTATATAACCGTGAAGTATCTTATTGGTTATATACCTGTCCATGTATAATTTTTACGATCATATACTTGTATGTAAAACAAACTCGATCAAAATGTCCGACTTTAGGCGTTACTTCACGAAGCGTAAAGAATGTTTTTAGAGTCGGTCGTACGAAAAGATATTTTCTCAAAAAGTAAGCAGTTTTGAAGTTATAAGCGATAAACAAAAAATCAGTTTTTTTATTATATTTTGGAATTTTTGTTAAATTTTAACGCGCTCTAGCGCCTAAACCATTTGTTTGAGGAAAAAATCTATAAAATATAATTTGTAGGAAATTTGATGTAGTTTACTTTATTTTACTAAATATTTTTTCAAAAAGTGAGCAGTTTTGAAGTTATAAGCGTTAAATAAAAAAACAGTTTTTTTTCCATTTTGTGGAATTCCGATTACACTTTAAGGCGCTCTAGCGCCTAAACCGTCTATCTGAGCTAAAAAATCTGTAAAATATAATTTGTAGGAAATTTGATGTAGCTTACTTTAATATACAAAATATTTTCTCAAAAAGTGTGCAGTTTTGAAGTTATAAGCGTTAAACAAAAAAACAGTTTTTTTTATCCAATTTTGGAATTTTGGTTATACTTTAAGGCGCTCTAGCGTCTAAACCGTCTATCTGAGCTAGAAAATCTATAAAATATAATTTGTAGAAAATTTGATTTAGTTTACTTTAATATAAAAGATATTTTCTCAAAAAGTGTGCAGTTTTGAAGTTATAAGCGATAAACAAAAAATCAGTTTTTTAATTCTATTTTGGAATTTTTGTTAAATTTTAGCGCGCTCTAGCGCCTAAACCGTTTGTCTGAGGAAGAAAATCTATGAAATATAATTTGTAGAAAATTTGATTTGGTTTACTTTAATATAGAAAATATTTTCCCAAAAAGTGTGTAGTTTTGAAGTTATAAGCGAGAAACTAAAAAAGAGCAAAAACTCATCTTTCTCAAGCAGCCACCAACTTAAATGCTGTTAATTATGAGTGGCAGGTGGTCGGTTTTATTGTTCATTTGTAATGTTCTTTTAGCCTAGATTGCTAGAGCCTAGCGGCATGCTCAAAACTACATTTGGTCAAAGAAAATCTGGTCAGTCAATTTACGAACGTTTTTGCTCGATACGGTTTTTTTTACTTTTAATTTTTCAAGTTTTTTTTTAAATTTTAAAAACCTCATTGCAAAAGCCATTCGCATCTACATTCTTGAACACAAAAGTATAAAAAAATTGGTCTTAAATTACAAGTCGTTAATTTGCCTAATTAATTAAATACGCGCGATACGTCTAGGTTTAGATTTAAAAAACGCCAAATTAGTAATTTTTGTAACAGTTGAGTAACCACACACCTGTGCGCAAAGATTTAACTGTAGATAAAGCTAAACTATTCAGTCGTTATTCATAAAAGATTAAAATTAATTCAATTAAGCGACAAAAGTGACAAATAATTAACTACTCTAATAGCAAAATCAATAATAGAATACAATTATTATATTATTATAAAAGATATACGTATTGAAGGTAATTATTTGTAACAGGTACTAATTACACACCCATTTTCCTTGAGAATTAAAAAGTCACCAACATCACCCTGTCACTAATTTTTTTATCACCACAATCCGGCAATGTCTGTTCTCTGTTACATACTAATTTTTATTACATAAACGTTCACATCGAGACAAAAATGATATTGAAACGCAAACAACGTGCTTTATCGTTGCTCAAAATTTTTTGCCTAAAATTTCGTTCGCTATTAAAGCCAATTTATTAATTATCCGTGTTAGGTTGCACAACGCGGATATCGCAAAACTACAACTATAATAAAAACGTTGTAGAAATGCACAATATGACATTTAGAGTGACTTTTTACAATGTTTCGTAACTCGGCTTGATGTGTACAATTTGTATGCTTCTTAAAAAACAATAATGCACTTCGAAAAATTGAACAAAATATGAGATTTGTACTCAATTTATAAAAATATTCTCTTACAACAACAGTTAATTGCTTAAATGTTTTAGATGATGTTATAAGCTCATAAGCAGATGGTTTTATTGAAGATGTGGGTTTATAATAAGATGTGTTAAAATAATAAAGTTGTTAGTAGTTGTTACTTACTACACAACGCACATGTAATTGAACTACTAAAAAAAGTTTAAATAAAATTCATCGTTTGAACTCTCATTTTAAATGAAATGGCCCTAACAGGACAGGAGAAAAGATATTCCCACACAATAATTTTGAAAATCTAAAAAAATCCAAGTAACCCACTTGTTGCATATTTATTGCGGACACATTGTATCTCTTGCGCGGAAATCATGTTGTACAAAAAAATGCTAAAAACATGAATTGTAGGGAATTTGCTATTGTTTATTTTTATATAGAACTACCTTTTGCTTACTTTTCAAGAAATAAGCCAAAAACAAAAAAAAAATACAAGAATTTTTAGTTTTCTTTGACGATTTCTCTTATTTCCCGTGAAAACTTTTGTTGGTCAACTTCAGATTCGTGTTCAGCAGCCCAAAACACATAAAGTAAGCCACTGAAAATAATTATATCAGAAGTTTCCACTTCAAGCTATCATTTGACTGGACTAAATAAGTCTACCGAGACCATATTGGCCTCAAATGGTAGAAAATTTAGTGTACTTTCTAAAAGTGCCTTAAAAGTCCCCAAGTGTCCTTTGGGCTCAAAATTGACAAAAACTAAAATAAGGTAAAGATTTTCGCGGTTTCTTGGATATTTCGGCCAGTGCCGGATTTACCTATAGGCCAACTAGGCCCTGGCCTAGGGCCCTAAGACATTAGGGGCCCAAAGCTACTTTTTTAACTTTAAACGACAAGCGGGCAGAGGCGGATTCTGCTACCGGGCGATAGCAGATTGATTGCTTAATTTCACAGTATACAAAAATATGTTTAAAAAACTCCAAAAATGGATGTAATGCTTTATTATCTTCAAAACATTATTATCATTCACAAGAAAGCTAAAAAACTATTATAATTTGTAATGTTAACCTTAAAAATTCGCAAAAAATTGCCTGCGGCGCTAGGTGGCCCATGAAAGATTAAAATTAAAAAAATTGGGAAAACAAATTTCTCCAGAACTAAAGAGACGCACCGATTTTTCTTGCTCCAGGGAGCTGAATATGTAACTACACCACTGAACAACTGAACATGCTGTTAGAAAACAGCAAAATATTTTTAAGTAAATTAGCAATTAATTGGGGGCCGCCACTATTTAATTCGTCCAGGCCGTTTCTCCTCCAGGATCCGTCCTTGGCTCGAATCGCCTTATTAAGGGGCTCGTTCTGTTCTTTTGGCCTAGGGTCTATGAAAGCCGTAAGCCGGGACTAGATATTTGACATAGCAACGGAGGTCTGTCGAGATAGAAAACTCGGATATATTATTAGGTCTCAATCATAAACAACATACCAAAAAATCGGAACTACCCCATCTGATGCAAGGTAGGATGTTTAAAATTATACAAGTGCCTGACATATTTATTGAGATAACAGGCGATTTTATACCTTAAAAAGTCCATAGAAACGCGACAAGAAAAAATAGTCGACCTTAACCGATCCCATGCGGGCGCTGTTGAATAATCATTAAAAAATTAAAGATCAGTCCTGACGAAAAAATAATAAATGCAAACGCATCCTGAAATTCCAATCTGCAACGTTATTAATGGGTGTTTTTGATGAAATGAAGAATAAAGTAGCTGGAGTGGTTTTAAACGGAAACATTGCCGTGCAATAAGGAAATTTAACCAGGTCACTTTAAACGTTTAGAGCGTCCATCTAAAAGCGTGCTTTCTGAATTGTTTACGTTTGGTTTGCTAATGTTACTTAACTTTAATCAAAATTGTACTTCAACATAAATTTTCCCGATGTCTTGTTGATTAAAATCGGACAAACTATGTTTTGGAGAATTTTTCACATATCACCTCTAGAGCACCCCCGTACAGGACGACTTTTTGCCGACCAACGAATTTTGGTGCTACAGAAGGCATGGAATTATTTGAAAAAGGTTCTAAAAGTGAAAACACAAATCACAATTTACTACCCTATGAACTCTCCTACTATAGTGTGTCAATAGCTTACTGGATTAACCTTCAGTTTGTCACCTTTATAAATTTTTCCCAATCATCATAATTTTTTGCCTTCTGACGGGTTAACCTAATGTTCTTTATTTATATTTTTAAACAAATTAAATGTCACACATTAAAAAAATTAGATAAAATGCAATAATAAATGAGCCAAACAATCGCATAACAAATGAATGGTAAAAGGCGTATAAGTAACTCGGGTAGGATCATCCAGAACTTTAAACTGGGGTCCGCGCGTCCGCGGGTGCATCGTGTCTGTGGGTTAAATTTTAAGATTTTCGAACCCTCGCGGTTGTTGAATGAGCGAAAGCCACTTTGAGTGAAGGTAATTTCAACGCCGCCTAACCCTGACCCCAACGCAAATGCACACTTTTCACGCACTTTTGAAATGTTGCACTTGATGACACGATGACCTCTCTAATAACTTTGCAAAGCTACTTTCTTGACAAACAAACAAATTATCACAAATTTCGGAAAAATTAGCAAAAGATGAGCACTTAAGCAAAAATTATGCAATTAATCGCAATTAATTTTGATTAATTGTAACTGCAAGAATTAAGTATAATAGGATTACATTATTTTTGAAAGCTTATACATAATGCGACACTTTCTAATTCACTTATTAATAACAGTTTTTTTTAAAGTGCATATTATTAATTTCAGTTTCCTTAAAAAATATTTATTTTTTTCTAATATTGTATTGAATTACCGATGTGTAATTAAACCTTGTAGTAGTTTCACTTTTGTACTTTGTTAAAATAAATAAACGCACACAAAACGTACCTTTCTACAACCTTTTTTTTTTTTATTTCTTCCTCATGACCAAAACTTCACCACTGTTGTACTATGTTTTGTACACACCAACATGTAAATTGATACTAAGGGGGATCTTAAATTTGCAAAACACATCAAGTAATAGAGTATTAAAAACTAACTCTTGTTATTATAGGTTAAATAAATAAGAATAAGTGCGTACTTGATTTTGTCAAGTATTAATTTAAATAAAGTTATTGTTATTATTGTTTAATTCGATGTATTTGTATTAAAGATGTGTCTCACGCACGCACTCTTCGAACTTCGAACGAGAGTAACAAAAATTACTTAGTTTTGTCATATCACTAAATTATAACGTAGTGAAAATTTTAATATTAAATTTGTGGGACGCAATAAATTAAATTCAGGATGCTACTTCCGCTGTTGGATTGTCATCTTTTGATTAAGATTTTTTTGTTTTATTAATATAAGTGTAGTATCGAGAAGCCGAGGAAGGCTTAAAAATTTTAAAGAGTCCCTTTGTTATTTTCAGTCATTATTAGTTTTCATTTTTTAAACCCTCCTCGATATAATTGAAAACCTTCTCACATTTCAGCACCGTCTAAGTCCCTTACTAAAAACTTAATTCCTTGAGACGTGAGACCCCTCTCTTGGATATTTTACAATTAGACAGCTTAAATTCTGAACTAACTGCCAATTGCTAAGGTCAAGCAACTTATAACAACTTCAACATGACTGATGACTCAAAGGAATCTCCTGATTAACGAACCCATCCGCTACAGTAATAATCAGACCTTCAGTCTTCTTATATCTAACGACTCGTTCACTCGTTGCTGTTCTTTGAGATCTTTCTTTCGGCGCAGCCAAGCACGTAACTACAGGAGGGCCTGGGGTGACCTGACCCCCTTGAAATTTTGTGTGGTCTCGGACTGGTCATCTCACTGCAAAACTATAATGCTTACAATATTCCATGGCTAAGGCTAAGAGAAGCAGGACTCAGTGTACACTCTCTGCGTTGGGAAGATTCATCTTTTTCTCCGCATAGTGCGCAGTATGAAGTATTGGGAGACGAGAAAATCTGGGAGAGGCATCTCTGTTTGTGTACGGCGAATACTAATCGGGCAAATTGGTATGGTCTTGATATGACGCAATAAAGTTAAACCGCCCTTCTATAAAAACTCAATACGATGTTAAAATCGACCTTTGTGACCCACTCAGTTTTTGGGGAGGCTTTCAGAAGCCCCCCCCCCCGTTACGTGCCTGCTCATAGCTGTAGCTCATAGAAAAGTTTGATCATATAACTTTAGTCATAATGTACCTATTATAGCTGGTTCGGTACAGTGGGGTTCTCGGCGGAGCCATACGTGATCTTCCGATCAATTCGCTGCTGCAGTCTCTGCACCGGAGAAGCTGTGGACTAGTCTATTTGCGGTTGTACTTTAAATAGTAACGGGAAGGCGAGAATTTTAGTAGGAAGTACTTCAATGCGTGTCGTGCATTTCTGCAATCTGTTGATGTGTGCCTGGATGAAGCACTCAGCACAACACCATGGAAAACCTCGGTTTGAAATAGGTCCTAACGGATGATCTGGAAGCGATTATGTGGTAGCTGGTAGGAGGGCGAGGGATTTCCTGATCCCGAATCGTTACCAGTCACGGTAGTATGCGAACATGGTTCCTACATGCGCGTTCCGCGGCACGTAGAGTGGCTCTAAACAATTCACTCTGATACTGGTACTGCGAGCAGAAGTTCAGAAACGTCTGGTGAGGCTAGATTCGCAGTGGCTTACGGCTTAACTAGGGAGTGTTGACCCCTATCAGCCTACTGCCTTCAACCTTGATATAGTTAGCAACCCGGTGCAAGGGGAGAGCAGGAGGGTCCTAGACCTAGTCGAATGTACACGATGTACTATAGTAACATCAGAGTCTATTGGGAGGAGAGGAGCTGCTGCTCGGGCCTTGCAATATTAGGGAGCCCGAAATTATCTAACAATATATATTTTGTGGATCTGAAATAATAGCAATTTAATTATTAGTAATTTCTCTACTTTGTTTGAGTAAAAAATTTTTTTGAAGACACTATCAAATGGCGTAAAGATTCCCGAACTTTATTTTAAGCCGTTTGACCTTGAATAATCAAACATTTTTACTTGCGCGCATTTTCGGCAATGCCCATAACATAAGTCTCTATAAAATGTTCAGCCTAAAACCCCTTCAAAAAGAAAGCCGAGCCTGTTTGCCCACAATAATACTATTTTTAAGTTTGAAGAGCCTTAAAATTAGAAGCGCGTTTAAAGTTCGTGAGGCCTTAGGCGCTATCAAATTTTGAGGCCTTTTATTTGAAGAGAAGGTAGGATGAAATAGCGCCGCTGCAAAATTTTTTGATTGTTCAAGGTCAAACGGCTTAAACTGAAGTTTAGGAATTTTGGTAGCAATTGATGGTGTCTCCAAAAAAAAGATGCTTCACAAAAACAAAATAGGGAAATTATTTCAGATAAACAAAAATACTGTTTGAGAATTCCGAGGTATCTTTTGACCTAGAGTCCTAGACTTTAGCCTAGTTAGCCTAATTAGAGGCGAATTTAGAACTCACGAGGCTCTGCACGTTTTGAAATCTTGGAACTTTTTTAAGAATTAATTAGTAGCAGTGGCGGCTGGAGAATTTTAGATGGGTGGCTGAAGTACAATACCGACGATCTGATAATGTATAGCGCCGCAGGCGAAAATTTTGGATCGTTTACGGTCAAACGGCTTAAAATAAAGTTCAGAAATTTTTGTAGCAATTAATAATGTCTCCAAAGAAGGTGTTTCACGAAAACACAACAAAATTATTTTGTCTTTTGATATTGGGTCTCGTTACGAGCCAATATTTTAAATTCAAGACAGCCGTTTTGATCTACCTATAGAGGTATAGAGTATACATAAAATATAAAATGAAATTCTAACAAATTTACCCAAATGTCTCGATAATTGATAAAGCTTATTTCTTTATCCGCAACCCTTGCTGAACTAGTAAGTGTTTTTTGTGTTTAAGCGCGTACTGGTAAATCCATCTCTGAGCCTAATGGTAGAGTGGGCCTGGGCCCCCTTTTCTTATTAGGTAGGTACTAAGTAGGAAAATGATGCATTTTCTAATAATTAAAACAATAAAATGGGTAGAAAGAAATTTTAATTTGACATAATTCTAATAAAATGAACTATTTTGGGGCCCTCAAAAACACGAGGCCCTAGGCGCGTGCCTAGTGCGCCTAGGCCTAAACGTTGCACTGCCTAAAATATTAATTGAGTCAGGCCTCGCGTTTTCTCTGAAAAGCTCCTAGTATACTTAAGCTCGTTTACGCCGAGCACCAACGAAATTTTTGAGCTTCTTTACTCTGAGCTAAACCACAGCTAAACTTTATATGTTGCAGGACCGGCTCAGTGACATTGAACTAGGTATAAACATATTTATCTTTTCTACATTTCTAACTAAACAATTGACAATTTTCTGCACTTTGCACAAGAAGCTTTGTAAAGAAAATCTGGATCACTAGATCTAATCACTAATCATCAAACCTTGTCTAATCAGTTACTGTAGAAAATTATTGTTACTCGGTTCTCCTACTGGAGAGTGAAGACTCACTGCAAATACAGCCTATTTATTTGTAAGTTGGTAATGCCCCCCCTCCTTTACAATAACATCCTCCAAATACAATTATCGAAATAAACAAAGCTTTACGTAAGTGGCTACTAAGATAGCGAATTTAAAATAAAATTTCTCCCAAAAATTCCGCCCAATTAATTACCTAATTAATTATCTCATTTTTAAGTAATTATTGTTCAAGAGAATAATTGCATTTTAAATGAGTTTTAAAAATAAGCAACTCACCAACTAATTAATTGACAATTAATTAAGGCAATTGGCTGTGTAAAAATGTTGGCACATTTAATTGTGGTAATTACTTTAAACTTTCAGTAACATTTTTATATGTTGCAGAATCTACCTTTACTACTTACCTATAACTAAATATTAATTATAATTACAAAGCCTCAAAGCAATATCTACTAGCATTTATTTAATAATAACTACAATAATAAGCAATTTTATTTTAATTGCACCACCGCGCAACGCACAACAAAAAAAGCGTTTGTTCGAAAATATTTTTTGCAACACCTAAACTCAAATGATTTACGACTTTTTTTAAAAATAATTTGTACGATTAATTAACAAATTTGTAAAACAATAAAACTGAGCGCATTTAATAAGCATAAATAAGCAGGGACGTACCGGCCTACTTCGATGTTGCAATTTTATTCAACAACCATAACGATTCGTCTGTAACATTGAAACATGAAACTTGGAGCATAATTTCAATGTTAAATAATTAACCGGATGTATTAACCACAAGAATACGTTTTTGATACTTTTTTTGAATAGAAAGTGTATATTAAAAAATGCGATGAATAAAAACGCAATTACGATAAAATTATTTCTTCTACTTCTTCTACACAAGGACTGGGAACGCAAGGTCGTTATAATATAAAATTTCATAAATCGGTTTAATTATATTATTTTTTTTATTTCTCCAAATTACTAAATAAAATTTAATGTTTAACAATGAATGAGAATTGTGTGGAAATGTGGTCTTTCTACAGCGATTTTGGCTCACACAATTTTTTCTTTATTGACAGAGTTATCGAACGTAGTTAAGAAACTAGTTTTGTTATAGTTGTTATAATAGTAATTTTATTCGGAACGCCGTTACAAAATTTTAGTTTTATCACTTAATTAGAGGTCTCGAAATGAGCTTTTCTTGAGAATCTTTTGTTCTAAATAAACTGATCTAACCGAATTGGTAATTAAATTATGAAAATTTTACGCACGGTCTTTTGCTATTTTTTTAAAAACAAATTAGTCTCCAAATTAAGTCGAGCTTTTTTGTTTGTATTGTAAAATAAGTTTAATAGTTATTTAATTTCGACTAATAGAAGGTAATTATTTAATAACGTTAGGAATAAATAGCGCCAGAATCCAGAATTGCTTAACTAAGTTAAGCAATATTTAATAGTCCAAGACTGTTGAAATCAATTTACGAATTATCAAAGGAAAATTTTTAATCTAGCGGAATAGTAATCTACAGGATATAACCAAAATTTTAAAACCACTACTCAGATAGATGATAAGATGCACTTTGAATAAACGAATTAACTCGCCGTTTTCCTGTAGGTTGACCTAGTGGACAGGAATCGGCAAAAACGTTAGAAACAACGTTATATCCCTATGCTCGCCTTTTGTGGCTTACACCAGGTATAGTACAATACGACGCTGCTCTTCAAAGTGGTCGTCGTAAAAATTGTTACGCCGCCGCTAAAGCTCACCCTAGGCGAATAAAGGAGGTTGATAATGCTGGGAGCTGGGAGTGTTGCTATAAAAATTCGAAATATTTCGTTAATTTTTGGCGCGCCCTATTTTTGCTATTTTAAGAAATTAAATTGCAAAATAAATATCGAAATTGTCGTTCAACGACAAAGAAGTGATTCGTTTGTATCGTAATGATTTGCTGCGCCTGGAAATTAATAAAATAGTGCAAATTTATTTGTATTTCATTTGTTTATTTTATATAGATTTAGGTCGTGTATTAACTTCCGCGCATTGTGTTACGGAATGTCGGAATTAGAATTTACACTTTTGTCTATATCAAAACTAAAATTTTCCCCAAATGCTCATCTGTTGGTAATCAATTTATCATCGGGAACAAAAATACATTAACCTCGTCTTGCTACAGTTTCTTCTTCATTATGAAGATGAGGACGCCGCTCATAATCAGCGTTAAATGTTTGGTTTGGGATGGTAATCCATTTTCTTCGGGTTTATGTAGAAGACCTGTGCTTGGAATAAGTAATCAATTCGGTTAACGTAGTTAAGTAGGTTAACCTTTTACGCGTTGTAGCGCCGTAACCGGTTGTCGGTAAACTTAATTTATAAAAAATTTGATGTACTTTTTTCTTCTACAAGAACATTTATCTATAAATGTGCGTAGTTTTTGAGTTATAAACAAAAAGAAGCTTTTTGGACGATTTTGGAACTTTTGTCAAACTTTTACGCATTGTAGCGTCTTAACCGCTTGTCTGAAGAAAGAAACATAAGATACATAATTTATAAAAAAATTAATGTGCGCTCTTTTTCTACAATGGTACTTATCTCTAAAAGTGCGTAGTTTCCGAGTTATAAGCGAAAAACTAAGAATAAAACAGCTTCTTTGCTAATTAAAGAATTTTTAAATTTTAACGCGCTCTAGTGCCTATACCGTTTGTCCAAAAAAAGCTTTAAGAAACACAATTTGTATTAAATTTTATGTAGTTTATTTTTGTTTAGAAACACTTGTTTCTAAAAGTGCGTAGTTTTCAGGTTATAAGCAAAAATATAAGTTTTTGCGATTTTGGAACTTTTGTCAAACTTTTATGCGTTATAGCGTCTTAACCGTTTGTCTGACAAAAAAACTTAAGATACGTAATTTTTAATAAGATTTGATGTACTTACTTTCTTCTTCTACAGGAACATTTATCTCTAAAAGTGCGTAGTTTTCGAGTTATCAGCAAAATCCTAACAAAAAGAAGCTTTTTGGACGATTTGGAAACTTTTGTCAAACTTTTACGCGTTATAGCGTCTTAACCGCTTGTCTGAAGAAAGAAACATAAGATACATAATTTATAAAAAAATTAATGTGCGCTCTTTTTCTACAATGGTACTTATCTCTAAAAGTGCGTAGTTTCCGAGTTATAAGCGAAAAACTAAGAATAAAACAGCTTCTTTGCTAATTAAAGAATTTTTAAATTTTAACGCGCTCTAGTGCCTATACCGTTTGTCTAAAAAAAGCTTTAAGAAACACAATTTGTATTAAATTTTATGTAGTTTATTTTTGTTTAGAAACACTTGTTTCTAAAAGTGCGTAGTTTTCAGGTTATAAGCAAAAATATAAGTTTTTGCGATTTTGGAACTTTTGTCAAACTTTTATGCGTTATAGCGTCTTAACCGTTTGTCTGACAAAAAAACTTAAGATACGTAATTTTTAATAAGATTTGATGTACTTACTTTCTTCTTCTACTGGAACATTTATCTCTAAAAGTGCGTAGTTTTCGAGTTATCAGCAAAATCCTAACAAAAAGAAGCTTTTTGGACGATTTGGAAACTTTTGTCAAACTTTTACGCGTTATAGCGTCTTAACCGTTTGTCTGAAGAAAGAAACATAAGATACATAATTTATAAAAAAATTAATGTGCGCTCTTTTTCTACAATGGTACTTATCTCTAAAAGTGCGTAGTTTCCGAGTTATAAGCGAAAAACTACGAATAAAATAGCTTCTTTGCTAATTAAAGAATTTTTAAATTTTAACGCGCTCTAGTGCCTATACCGTTTGTTCAAAAAAAGCTTTAAAAAACGCAGTTTGTAGTAAATTTTATGTAGTTTATTTTTATTTAGAAACACTTTTTACTAAAAGTGCGTAGATTTTGAGTTATAAGCAAAAAACTAAGAATAGGAGAATAGGAAATTGACTTTCGTCAAACTTTACGCGTTATAGCGCCCTAACCGTTTGTCTAAAAAAGATAAGACACGTAATTTATAAAAAATTTAGGGTACTTTCTTCTTTCACAGAAACATTTATTTCTAAAAGTGTATAGTTTTCGAGTTATAAGCAGAAACCTAACAAAAAGGAGCTTTTTGGACAATTTTTAAACTTTTGTCAAACTTTTACGCGTTATAGCGTCTTAACCGTTTGTCTGAAGAAAAAAACTTAAGACACATAATTTATAAAAAATGTAATGTACTTTCTTCTTGTACAGAAGCATTTATCTCTAAAAGTGCGTAGTTTTCGAGTTATAAGCAAAAACTTAACAAAAAAGATCTTTTTGGATAATTTTGGAACTTGTAAAACTTTTACGCGTTATAGCGTCTTGTCTGGAGAAAGAAACTTAAGATACATAATTTATTTAAAAATTTATGTACGTTCTAGTGCCTATACTGTTTGTCCAAAAAAAAAAACTTTAAAAAACACAATTTGTAGTAAATTTTGTGTACTTAGTTTATTTTTATTTAAAAACACTTCTTTCTAAAAGCGCGTAGTTTTTGAGTTATAAGCAAAAACTAAGGGAAAACAGTTTTTGGTTAGATTTTTGAATTTTTCTCAAACTCTAACGCGCTCTAGCGCCTATACCGTTCGTCGGAAAACAATTAATAATTTAAAGCCTAATTTGTTGAAAAGTTATTCTAGTTTACTTTTGTATTGAAGTACTTTTTTAAGAAGTGGGTAGTTTTCAGGTTATAAGCGAAAAACTTAGAAAGGAGCATTTTTCCAAGTTTTTTCTTTAACCTCGTCCCTTTTACGAGGTGGCAAGTTTTACATTCTGTTTTAAATTTTGAAAAAACAAAAGAGAAAAAGCTTCTATATTTCCGTCCTCGCCAAACTACTAATTGACTGGACATTAACTTCTTTTTAAAAGTTTCACTATAGACCAAAACTAGACTGAGGAAAGCTTCTGTAATAAATTCCAATTTTTAGGCAGAAGAATGTCAATTAAGTAGGTGTAGGTAAAAAGTTTATTTACAAAAAGAGACAAGTTATATGCCTATTGGAAAAATAAGATTATACAATATTTTTAAAACTAATTAGTACTATCTACAAAATTTGCATTAAATTTAAATAAATTGAATAATTTAACAGCCCATAAAGTTTGATTTCTAATTGTTAAAAATTATCGAATTAAACAAACTATTATCAATAAAATGCGTAACAACTAATACTGGCACAGAAACCTAAAATTATTATTAACAACGTCTTGACGTTTACGCGTGGGGCAGAATTGTAAAAACCGCCGTAAACTTGTAATCCGGCAGTTTCTATGCTCTGCTTGCAATAATCGCCGTCGTAGACCCAACCTACGAATTCTTGCGTTCTCAAATTTTCGTTTCTTAGCCAATCTTCGAGTGGTCTGAAATATTCTCTCATTGCGGATCCGTCGATTCTGCTTTCACCTGTCGTTTGAAATAAAACTTCGTTCCATGGTAAAGATGAGCCTTTCTCCATTATTTGTCTGGAATGAAAAAAAAACGTAATATTTTAGAGCCGACTACTTTGATTTATTGGAATTGCGTAACTGTTATGTTTTTATTGTTGTTAATTAGTAAGGAACGTTACGGTTATTGTTTAAGTTTAATTACTACACGCGGAACAAGTAAGGAAAACAAAGCTCGACTAATGGCAGGGTACACATAATATGTACGAGTGGTGAAAGGGGTCTTTGGGAAATTGTCAACTGTGCTAAAGTTATAGTGCATTGAAATAGCTCGTTATGTAAGTTCTCTCTTCAGTTTTTAAAATTGCTAAAAAGTATTTGTTCTACATTTTGCTCCAGTAATCGACAATCGTAGATTTAAATGTTGAATAAATTCCAACTATCCCTTTGAGCGAATTTCTATTGTAGGAAGTGACCTCTTGTCGAACGTTATATTTCAATTGTCTTCCGCAAATAATTTCATGCAGTTTTTAATAGAGCAATCTATTAACAATTCAATCAATCGCAAAAGCTATGTGGAATTAATTTGCGAACAGTCGTTCAGAAGAAAATGGGCTGGTCAAGAAAGCTGCAAAACTGAAGGTGGCCAACTAACGTGTCCAGTGGCCACCCCATCGAGCTTTGGCAATTCTTAAAAGTGCCGGCGTAGAAATGCTTGTAGAATAAATTTCTTAAGTGAAATCGATCTTAAATAATTTGCAAAATTAAAAAAATCTTGTTACATATTAATTAGGTCTCTTAATAAAATCCGGAACTGCGGCATTTTTATATAATTTTCGCCACATGTCGTGCGATGAAAATTGCTAAATCGACGAACTTACGCAATAAACGATTTTTACATTAAACTTTAAATTTTATGAAGTAGAATAATGCGAAGTCGTTACAACTTCTCACACATACGTTTCGCATCGAGTGCAAAGAAAAGCGGAAATATTAATTCATCGGCGTTTGCGAAGACATGACTCATAATTAAAACTTTTTTTGTTTCGTCCATATGTCGTCGTCCAAAAAAAAATTACCAACAAAGTGTCCAATTAAGGAAGTGTTGAAAAGTTTCGATGTAGGATTGATATAATTGTGGAAAAAATTAAAAAGTGAAAGAATATGTAAAGGTTGAGTAATGACATTGAAAAATTTTATAAGAAAACGACAATGTTGGTGGGAAAAAAAGGGCAACTTATAAGTAATTGAAAAAAGTTATAGGAAATGTAAGTAATGAAACACAAAATTCTAATTAAAATTCTCCCATACCTACCATGCAGGTAACCTTAACATAATTTTTATTGTTGGATAATTGTTACAGAAATATTATACGAGTAATTGTGCAAGAGTTTGAAGAAAAAATGCAAAAATTGGTAATTATTATTTACAAATTGTAAGCGTACACATAACCGAAGCACATTCCATTGTTGTAGAATATTTATAAGAAATTTTCAGATAACGAAGTTTCCTCTCTTACGACATTAAATAATTAAGAGTTTATTGTTTTTTAACCCAAATAAACGCTCCTTTTGTGTTCGTTTCTAATTTTGTTAATCAACGATACTAATATGTGCTAATAGGCTAATAGCTAATACTCAAAAAAGACAGTTGTTGTTGTTGTCATTAACTTTTATTGCACACCAAAAATTTTGGAGACTAATCATACGCTTTTGCCACATTTCGAAAGTTTAATAACTTTTTCGCGTAAACTGAAAACCTTGAGCTTTTAGTTGACAACGTCCGATTCGACTCGCTAATAATAATAATTCAGGTGAGTGGCTATTTAAAAGGATCGTCAAGGTCCATTAAAAAAATCACTAAACTAGATCTTATTTTGTTGATACTGTGCTAAAATAGGACACAGATTGAACTATGGCGAGCTTTCACATGCATTGGATACAATTTCTTAACATTGGAAAGAATCTTTATAACTTACACAAAGTTAGGTAACTCTCCTGCATCGACGTAAATTGCTAAACTTAAATTCCGGTCTTTGTAATATTTCCGGTCAACACCTCAATTAACTCTATTATATCTTATATCGTGATCGTGTTAATTTAATAACTAATAACAGTCCACACTAGGAATTTTAAGTACATAAATAGTAAATTCAATTAGACCGCTTATCGATAATTGGGCCAATAAATAGACGCCTTATTTGCTAATTCGATTTAAAAGTGAACAAATAAGAGCGATTTTCACTGAGTAGTTCTATTTGGAGGTAACGATACATTCGCCATTTAAACAAGTTTATTCTCATGCAACTATCTTTTTCTAAGAGCGAGGCACGCCAAGGAAGAAACAGACAATTTTTCCGAGTTTCTTCGATTAAAGTGGTAATAGGTGAGTCGGAGAGTCATCAGTCATGTAAACCTAATCTTCAGCAGCTCTAGAGGCGCCCTCCTCTGGATAATGTACATGTGGAGGGGGTAACAATAAAAGTAGACCTTTGACTGCTATGATTGGGGATTTTGGTTCATCAAATATGGAATCTACGGACACAGAAAAATTCTAGAGAAGTGCCCCAAAAAGCTATCTTTTTTAGAAATGGGTGCTCCTAGAAATGTATATTTCACAGAAAATTCGTTAGAACCGAAAACATTGGCAAGCATACATCACCGATGCCCACAGAAAACTGCTGGTGTATGTATATCGGACATAGCGGTATACTTTAACGTGCTCTAGCACCTAAACTGAAATAAACTAAAAAGAAATAAACTCGGTAGCAAATTAAATGTACTTTCTTTTTGCATAGAACAACTTTTCTCAAAAAGTACGTAGTTTTTGAGTTATAAGAGATAAACAAAAAAACATTACTTTGGTAGATTTTAGAATTTTGGTAAAACTTTAACGCGCTCTAGAGCCTAAACCGATTTCCTTAAGAAAAAAATATACGAAATATCATTTTTAGGAAATCTGATGTAGTTTACTTTTACATAAAAAAACTTTTCATAAAAAGTGTGTAGTTTTGAAGTTATAAGCAAAAAACTGAAGAAACAATTTTTTTGCATATTTTAGAATTTTTGTAAAACTTTAACGTGCTCTAGCGCCTAAACCGTATATCTGAGGAAGAAAATTTTTGACTTGTAATTTGTAGGAAATTTGATGTAGTTTACTTCTATATAGAGGCACTTGTCATAAAAAGTGTGTAGTTTTGAAGTTAGAAGCAAAAAAGTGAAAAAAACATTTTTGTGGCATATTTTGGAATTTTTGGAAAATTTTAACATGCTCTAGCGCCTAAACCGTTTATCTTAAGAAAACACCTTCGAAATATTATTTGTAGCAAATTGATATAGTTTACTTTTAAATACGCCCACTTCTTATAAAAAGTGTGTAGTTTTGAAGTTAGAAGCGAAAAACTGAAATAACAATTTTTTTGCATATTTCAGGATTTTTATCAAATTTTAACGCGCTCTAGCTCCGAAGCCATTTATCTCACGAACAAAACCTTTGAAATACAATTTGTAGGAAATTTGATGTAGTTTACTTTTATATAAACCCACTTCTTATAAAAAGTGTGCAGTTTTGAAGTTATAAGCGAAAAACTGAAAAAACATTTCTTTTGCATATTTTGGAATCTTTGTCAAACTTTAACGTGCTTTAGCGCTTAAACCGTTCATCTGATGAACAAAACAGTTGAAATATAATTTGTAGAAAATTAGATGTAGTTTACTTTTATATAAAAGCATTTTTTGTGAAAAGTGTGTAGTTTTGAACACCAACCTTTCTCGGGCCGCCCCCAAGTGAATGCTGTCACGGAATGGCAGACGGTTGGTTTTATTGCTCATTTCTTCTTTGTTATGCTCTTTTAGCTTGCATTGACAAAATTTTTGTAGTTTAGTACCTATACAATATACACACTACACACTCTGCATGCCGGACATGCCGGACATGCTTCCCTGACACGCTACGTCCGATATACTAAACTTCAACGCGCTTTAACACCTAAGCCGGTCGTTTGAACAAAAATATTTAAGAGACATAATTTGTGGAAACTTTAATGTACTTTATTTTTATGTAGAAAAACTTTTCTTTAAAAGTGCTTAGTTTTAGAGTTATACGCAATAAACAAAAAATAAGTTTTGGAATTTTTATCAAACTTTAACGCGCTCTAGCGCCTAAACCGTTGGTCTTTAAAAAAATCTAAGGAACATAATTTGTAGGAAATTCAATATAGTTTACTTTCGTATAAAAGCACTTTTTTCTAAAAGTGCGTAATTTTCGAGATATAAGCATAAACCAGCAAAAAATCACATTTATCGAGCCACTCTTAATTTAATGCTGCTACTTAGGGGTGGTAGACGGTCGGTTTTATTACTCATGCAATGGTTCTTCAGCTTGCATCGTTAAATATTTTGCACTATATCGTATAGTAAAAGTGCTCGCTACCATCCGGGCGACAAAGAGCGTCATCTGCGATCCCAAAAGAAATTCCCCAGGAACTCAATCGAGTTAAAACATTTCGATTGTTACAAAATACTGAAGGTACTCCAAAACAATTACTACTTTTGGGATCCTTTCCTAAAAAAAACTTTTTTGCGCGATAGAGGGAACTTAATAAGAAGTCGACAGTGACGGTAGTGAGTAGTGATTGGACACGAATCGTTAGAATAATCACACTATACGTATAAAAAACTCAGAGCACACATTCGTGATGTTATCTAATAATCGTGGATGCGACGAAAGTTTCCCATGTCGAATGTAAATTTTTAGGAAACGTTTTTAAATCATTTTTTCTTAAGTGTTGCATTCACCTCACAATTTTTACAGATTTATTCAAAAATTTCGAGACACTTTTCGCAGAAAACTCGAGCATTATCTAACGGAATTACATCATATTTGAGTGATGAATTTTTCCGTAATGGAAAAAGCAACTTTCGTAATGTCATTACCATTACCACAAAAATTGTTTTTAAAAAAGCATCAAAGTAAACATTACGTAATTAAGAAATATTTTCATGGCACTGATCTTGAATTCGTTTTAAAAAAAGTATCGGTTCAATGGAGTTTGTGGTTTGTACACGGCTATTACAAAATTATTGATGCTCTTCGCATCTACGATTCGATTAGTAAACTTTTATGATTGAATGAATAACTCACCTTAAGAGACGACCGGCTTCTTTACTTCTATATATGTCACATTTGTGTAAAGGACGACTGGGATCTACAGGATCGTACTGGCCTGCAGCTTTGCACAAAGCACGATAAATTTGAAACTGTAGAAGAGTACTGACAAAAAATCTGAAACAAAAAAATTGGTTCGCCATTAGTTTTCTAACGAAAGTTTTCAAATCTAGATCATTTTTTGTCGTTTTAATTAACGCGATCGTCGATAATTACTACAATAAACGTTTCATAACGTCTAGTTGGGACCCAAAAATTTTACTTTCACCGTTTTTGCATTTCTTGAACTGCAAAATTGTGAGCTAAACTCGTTATTTTAATTAATTTCTAAGACATCTTTCTGATTTCCGTATTGCCGTTGGGTTTCAAATCTGATATAATTTATACGAGTTATAATAAAATGCAAAATATTAGATGAATCTTGCTAGAGAAAGTGTGGTGGAAGTATAAAAAAAGAAAATAATTTTTAATGGTGATAGTTTAGTTTTTAAGTTTAAAGGATACGTTTACACAAAATGACGCTCTTGGTAAGTTGATTAATCGCCATTTAATTTATGAGGGTGTATCTCATTTTTTGTTGCAGTATTACATTACCATCTTAGTCCTAGCTGTAGTGCTTGTAAAAGCAGAAGCTGAGGAGAAGAAACAAACGAAGCGCGGATTATTGTCGCTCGGATACGGTTATGGTCCAGACTATCACAACGGTTACGAAGTTTACAATTCTGGAGGAGGAGTACTAGAGCATTCAGGGCACGGCTCTTTAGACCACAGTTCTCTAGGCCACGGATACAGACAATATGGAGCCCCTTCCGACTTAGGATACAGTAGTAGTATACAGAGAATCATTACTATACTAAAAGGGTTGCCAGTACCAGTCGAAGTCCATAGACATGTTCCTTACACGGTTTATAAACACGTACAAGTGCCCGTTAAAGTATTAGTGCCACAGCCATATCACGTGGAGAGACATGTTCCTTACGAAGTAAAAGTACCTGTTAAGGTAGCAGTACCAGTTCCTCAACCGTATATTGTTAAAAAGTACGTTCACGTTCCGATACATGTCGCCGTTCCAAGACCGTATCCAGTTAAAGTTCTCGTGCCTCAACCTTATACAGTATGGAAACACATTAAAGTTCCAGTCAAGGTACCAGTACCTCAACCGTATTCAGTGGAAAAACCAGTACCAGTTCCTGTTAAAGTGGCAGTGCCCGTACCGCAACCCTACACGGTTTATAAGAAAGTACCAGTTCCTGTTAAAGTTCTAGTAGACCGACCATATCAAGTACACGTACCACAACCCTATCCGGTAGAAGTAGTTAAACACATTCCAGTAGCCGTCGAGAGGCCGGTACCGGTCAAAGTTCACGTTCCGGTCGATAGACCAGTGCCCGTCGAAGTACCAAGACCTTACCCCGTAGCAGTCAAAGTTGCCGTGCCTCAACCATACGCAGTAGCAAAACACGTTCCTTACGAAGTTGCAAGAGAAGTTCCAGTCCCAGTTAAAGTCGTCGTAGACAGACCCGTTGCAGTGCCCGTCGAAAAACCAGTACCCGTAGCGGTAAATAGACCGTATCCAGTTCCAGTTCAAGTCGGCGTACCAGTTGCAGTTCACGGACACGACGAACACGCCCAATCAAACATTCACAGCCAATTACAAGCGGCACATGCTCAATCGGCCCAAATTCAAATTGCAAGCGCGCAAGCGGCCCAAGCACAACAATACGCACAACAATATGCTCAACACTACGCCCAACAGTACGCCCCACAGTATGCAGTTAATGAGCAGGTAGATCACCAGGCGCAGGCACTTCATCAAGCGCAAGCGGCCCATCAAGCGCAATTAGCCCATCAAGCGCATCAGGAACAAGCAGCTCATCAGGCGCAAGTAGCTCAACAGGCACATATTCAACAAGTTCAAGTGCAACAAGAAGGTGGTCATTACGAACAAGCGCAACCTCAATATGTACAAGAAGCCCAATATGCGCACCAAGGCGCACAAGTTGCGCATTATGAGCATCATTAGTGTTATTTTTGTTAAATTTTTGTACATATCGTTGGTAATATATTCTTTTTTTACCAGTAAATAGTTGTTTTTGGAAGTCAAAACTAAACGCTTAGGTAGGAATTTTCTGCGTTAGAGTTTCAGGAGTTGTCGGTAGTTGATGCAGAATGTAGAGTAGCGAGAAGGGGCTAATAAGACCAGTCTCCTCATGTTGAATTGACATATTAAGCCAATAAATACTTTTATGAATAATTGTACAAGTTGCAGAGATAGTTGACTAGTATTTCAAGTAAATGGTAAAAAATTAGCAATTCCAAAAACAATAATTTCAAGGCCCCTTTAGCTAATACTAACGACATTAATTCATTTTCTCGATTAAAAATTAAAACAATGGTGTTAGTAGAGGCGATTTAATCATATTGTCTGCAGTAGGAGTGTTATTTGTTTAGATGAATTACTATTAATGGGAGCTTTTACAAGGTTGTACTATTGTTTTACGAGGCAGTAATAGAAAAATACGCATTTCCTAACAATTCGAGCAAAGCAAACTAATTTCTTGTTTGTCGTGTCTAAATAAATTCAAATTTTTTTCGTGGGCTCTCTATAATAGGCCAATTAATACAGACGAGACTTAACATTATCTTGTAAGTTGGAAGAGCCATTACTTAAATTACTTCCTCGCATTGTTTTATTTTGGTTAATAATTATTTACACTATAAATAAAGTTAAAATGAGAAGGTTTGTGTTTTTATCAGGATGGAAAAGAGGATACGAAAGGAATTGCGCATAGATTTTAGGGTAATCGATTCCTAATGGTCTAATAAGAAGCCCTAAGAGTATACTGCAAAAAAAGTATTTTGATTTTGAGTTATTGTGAAAATGCCAGCCTGCCTGGACGGACTCTTTGGGCAAACCACAAAATACGGCCAATGGCGTAGTGTAAATTCTTTATCATCTCAGAAGTAGCAGCACATATATGGTCCTCCTAGACATTTACGTAGAATTTTGTTCCGGGACCTGTCTCGCCATTTTCAATTGAGGTCAAAATGTTAGTCTTTTAGGGACAAGGCTATTTGATCAAGAGATGAGCGTGTCTCAGATCCCGTGTTTTCCATTGCTTCCTTCTCTTCCAAGCAACGTCGACCTTATAGTCTGTGTTTTAGTTTCGATAACCAAAACAAGTAGGTACTTGCGTTGTACCACATCATAAAGGCGTATAATGACGCTTAGGTGACTTTGAGTAAACTGTTTATCTTTGATTGACCTTGAAAAGGAAACTGCTCAAAATGGCGTCTTCAAAAATGGAGTCTCCTACAGTTATTCCATAGCAATCCCACCCAAATTTAATTTATTTTTTGTTTTTGGTGTCATTTTTTAACCCTTAATTCCGTTAGCAAAGAAAAGTGTACAAATGCTGCTTTACACAAGAACGCGGTTGTGCTTCATTGCGTCTTCTCCAATAAAGAAAGACTTAATATGTTGCAGAAACATCAATTTTTATGAATACGGAATGTACTCTCTCAAGAAAATAAAGCAAAATGTAACCTGCATTAAACGAGGTTTTCACTTTTAATCAACATTTAATGCTGTTTGTTGTTTGCCATATTAAATAGACGCAAAATAATTTACTGACTACTTTAGGAAAGTTAATATTTAATGCAATTTTCACATATTAATAGCACAAACACTGTATGACTGTGCATAGGAAACCCAACTTTTTTTAAATAAAAACAAAATACCAGAAACTTGAAGAAAGTTCCATCATATCGCTAACGAAAAATAAACAAATAAAAATTTATTGTCCGATGTTATAACGCCAAATTGAACATAAATTATTACTTAATTAACTCTTTGCTTCAGTTTTTAATTTAATATTAAATAAACTTCACAAAACGTATACCAGATGACGGTAAAATCCACGCATAATCTTAAAATTACGTAAAGGCCGCATATGATGACCTCGTATAGGTCTGAAAAATGACTTTCTCAATCGTGGAAACGGAGCAACTTTCAAGCGGGAGAAGACTATTATTGATACAGAATCGTGTGTGGGGCTGAAATTTTAAGCGGTGGTGTTGTATCCCCGGCGAAAGTGAAATGGAAGTATAAAAGTAGCTAAAATTCTTACGACAAGCCATAGTTCAGTTCTTGAACTCTTAAGAACCGTGGTTTACATTATAATGAAGCAACTGGTGAGTTATCACATTTACGAAGTGTGACACCGTGTTTTTAAAAAGTGCATTTGTGTGTTATTTTACATTGTGACGCAAAAATGGATTATTTAGTGCATTCGCGATTTAATAGTTGTAACTAGTGACGGATCTAAAATTAATTAGTGAATAATTTAAAAAAATTTAAATGTTATTAATTTTAGAATCGTCCTCGTTGCCTTTAATTCGATTGGAAAATTTTTAGTTAAATTTGTTTTTCTTTTGTGTTTCAGCTGTGTTTAACAATCTTAGTCCTCGTCGCGGTGGCTGTACAAGCTGGAGGCGAGGAGAAGAAAAGTTCAGAAGCAAGTGACAAGAAACAAACAAAACGTGGATTGTTATCTTTAGGGTATGGCTATGGTGGTGATTACGATAATGGATACCTCTTAGGAGGAGGAGGTGGACACGAAGGTTTAGGTCTTGGATTAGGATTGGGACACTACGGACACTCGTTCGATCTCGGTCACAGTACCGCAATCGAAAAGACCATCACCTTATTAAAAGGAGTTCCGGTGCCTTATCCGGTCGAAAAACACATCCCATATCCAGTGTACAAAAACATACCAGTACCGATCAAAGTACCAGTACCACAACCTTACCCCGTGGAGAAACACGTGCCATACCCAGTTAAAGTAGCCGTCAAAGTACCAGTGCCCGTACCACAACCTTACCCAGTCGAAAAGATCGTTCACGTTCCAATCCACGTTCCAGTCGACAAGCCGTACCCAGTTAAAGTATACGTTCCCCAACCCTACCCAGTAGAAAAACACATTCACGTTCCAGTCAAAGTACCAGTTCCAGCACCGTACCCAGTCGAAAAACGCGTCCCATATCCAGTCAAAGTAGCAGTTCCAGTCCCACAACCATACCCAGTCATCAAGAACGTCCCATACCCAGTTAAAGTACATGTCGACAGACCATACCCAGTTCACGTACCCCAACCTTACCCAGTCGAAGTAATCAAACACATTCACGTTCCAGTCGAAAAACCCGTCCCATACCCAGTTAAAGTACCGGTCGACAGACCATACCCAGTTCATGTAGAAAAACCATACCCAGTTGCCGTTAAAGTACCAGTTCCAGCACCGTACCCAGTCGAAAAACACATTCCATACCCAGTCGAAAGACCAGTTCCAGTGCCCTACAAAGTTCTCGTCGATAGACCCGTCGCAGTCCCAGTCGAAAGACCAGTACCGTACGCAGTCGAAAAGCCCTACCCAGTTCCAGTCAAGGTACCCGTACCATATCCAGTACACTCCGAACCAACTTCCTACGCTCACTACGGTCACTATGACCACCACTAAATTAATTCGCACTATGTGTGTTTCTTGTAAATCTCATTTCTATTGTATTTATACTGTATGTTAATGTAATAAATCTTCTGTTTTATTTTTTTATAAGATTTGTTTCTTTTTAATTTATAACTAGTTATAAATAAATGATCAAAGTTAGAAATTCTTGTTTTAATTTCAATACGGAAAGCAATAAAGATCGTCTCAAAATTTAAATTTGACAACACATAACACGAATTTCTAATATTGTAAATGATGGTAGCGGCAGAAAGCGAATTTTAGTAACACTTTCGTTATAACGTTACAAACTGCAACCGTTAAATTACATATTGTGATATAATATGTACAAACAATGAATTAATGACGTGAAAATTGCGTGAAAGGATATATGTGCGACTCGTAATAATCAACAGGTAATTTTTAATTGTATTACCGGTTTTTTAACGAGGTCCGGTTATTTATCTATTGCATAGACACACCATCTAACACATTTTCTAAATTATTATTAGTAAAAAATGTACCGTTACAAAAAAAATTGCACTCAATTACCTAAGTTATGTCAGTATAACTAATGTATAATGTGGCGATTGCTCTATAAAATAATGTGTAAGGAGTTCTCGATATAATAATTTACTAAAGCGATTTTTAAACGAGATATCTAAGAATGAAAAAAAACTTATTTCGTAAGTAATTTAAAATGGTTATTCAGCAATAATTTTAAGGGCAAGCTTAAACGAGAGCATTCTACTTTAATCTCGAACAACAACTAGTATTAATTTGTAGGTAGTTAAATGTACGTGATTATTCGCCATTCGAACACTAATAAGAATATTAGATGTAAATTAATGCTAATGAAATAAATGATAGATTAAAAACTAATTGTGCAAGTACTATAATAGATAATAGAAAACGAAAGTACGTTACAACCTGTTTCAACGGTTCTATTCCTGAATTACTAAAAGTGCTACTTGGGCTTTCAGCTTTTAGTTGTTTACTTCTTGAGCCCTATAGACAATGCAACAAGGTCTTGAAGCCTATGAGACAGGGTATACAGTATACAGGGTCTTTGATTTAAAAACAATCCATGCAACCCTCTTGAATATATTTAGAAAATCCGTGGAAATTCTGCAATTAATTATACTAGATAATCTTTTTAGAACAAATTATCATATGTAGATCCACCATACCTTAACTATCATCAGGGATTATCAAAGATAGATCAAAATATAGAAGGTAAACGCTCTTGCAATAATATATGAATATATTATAAGCGAAAGAAGAAGACAATTAACAATTATTCCTCTCAATTACCAAAGTAAAACAGGAAACTACTAATAAAAATACAAAAGGTTGTCCATTAAGTTTAGGGTAAAGTTTTCCTTTGCTATTTGCTAATCTTATTTTTTAATTCAATAGTTTTACTCATCGTTGTGCTTCAGATGATCAAATTGTGAATAAAAACTAAAATTGCACCAAACTTCAACTTATGTGTCTATCTGTTGTAACTAAATATTATTCATCATTGCAACAATAATTGTTTATTACTCTAGTCTCTTGTGGTAAATTTAACGCCTAAGGTATAGGCAACACTCTTAGCGTAGAAGTAGAAATAGTTAAATAGTCTCCGTTTTAAATTTTGCTTTTATTGATTTCCAAGAAAAAAAAGAATACCCGATTACGTCCGTCATGTCTGCCAAATTTTGGAAAAAAGCGGCGTCGGTTTGGACAAAAACTGACATTTGCGTTTATGACTCAATTAAGCGACTCAGAGAAACCTACAGAGAACGACTATTGAATGCTAAAATCTTAAAAATGAAAAAAGTAAAAAGAGAGAAAAATTTAAGAATTAAAAACGTATTAACTAGGGGGGGGGGGTAATAATTTGAAACTAACAACTCTTCTGAAGTAAAACTCTAACATATTACTAAGCTCAAAAACTTTCTAAAAAGTTTGTAAACTTCAAGTTTACAGACAAAATTTTGTAAACTTTTTAAAGCTCCAAACCCTATACCGATCGAACGTAAAGAATTAACGTTGCATGCCATTTTTAAGTATTTTGCCTATTACCCCCTGTACTGGATTAAACGAATTTTTGGACGTCATCTGAAAGATGAAACCCTCACCAACATATACTAATAATAATAAATATTTATTCCCGCTATTGGAGTTACACAGTTATATTGAAGCCATAAAAAAAATGTACAAAACGAAAACGATCAAATGGAGACTTACATGGTGCTAGTTCAAATAAACGTTTGAGAAAGTGTCTTGCTCTACCCTGCTGCACCCTAAATAAAATGAAAAGTACAAGAAGACCGAGCGCCTAAAATAACTTAAAATCTAATTTCTGCCAGGTATAATCCACCCCGAATTGACACAAAAATAGTATAATCAAAACCCACACTTAAATATTCAGTAACTAAACGAGCACCATTAAAAAATAGTAAACAAATTACACCCCCAAGCAACAAATAATTGCAGTAAGCTAAGAGAAAATAATATAAACTACAAAAAAAACCTTAATTTAATTATACAATTATAGTTGAGGGGAGCTATGAATTTTTTAAGTTTTGGGGTAGTATTGTTACAACTCCATGTACCGGATTAAACGAATTTTAATTAAAGAAATTTTTTAATCCAAAAGTAAGCTCTTACCAACGAAAACATTCCTAAAATTGACAATTCAGCATGACAAAATACACACTTAAGCGACTTTTGGTAAGTATTCTACAACACTTAGCGTGCACTTCGTGAAAATTATGGATTATGACCCCCATAGTCGACTTAACTGTATTTTATTTTCGTCAGATCATTACTAAATTCGAAAAGGGTTGACAAAAAGTCAGTCCCATGAGTGTCCGCTTATTGGAGCGTTTACTGTATACCCCTCACGTATTCTTCAATGACCGGTATTTCTGTACTGAAGCGTTTTACATCTTTGCAAACTCAGTTCTTAAAACACGTTCTTAAAAAACTTGTATTGTTGGAACTACTATATTAGAAATCTTTAGGACATTCTCATGCTCACGAAGAAAAACAGTCAAGAAGGGAGTTGACAGATGCCGAATGCTAGCCTAAATATCATTTAGAATTGTAGTTTGCTCTTCTTCTTAATAGCCTGTACTCTCTACATTTGTGTAGTGATGTCAGAAGAAAGAAGTAATTCAGCAATCCCCACTCCCCACAACTCCAGCCGAAAAACTGAGGAACAGTAATAGCATAGCTATGATGTCGGTTTTCATACAACAGGAAACTATCCTGTCCCTAGCCAGTCGAAGAAGAATAAAATAAAAGTTTTTTAGTCAGAACAACGTCTTAGAGGATGGAGGATATTAACGCAGTTCTTATTACTCAGTGGCAATACTGAACCACCAACAAAGCATCCAAATGCAAGAAGTAAAGGGAATATTGGCGCTGTAAGTGGTGGTGTTACAAAAGATCCAAATTTGTCTATTCCTCGTTGTTAGGTCTTCCGACAACGACGACTTGGTATATTTGATGAAAAGACTTGGGTTTGTACCAGTTTGTACCCTTTAAGAGTGTGTCGACCTGTCGACACTAGAACCGAAACAACTAGACCAACGTAGATCGTACCCATCGTGAGTTTGCCGATGATTGAGCTTTGGAGCAACTCAAAATTGATCCTAATTTTGACAAAAAAGCCATCTTTTTGGAAAAATCTCATTTTTGGCTGAATTTTGGTGTCAAACGAATTCACAAGCGATTCACAGACGCTATTGACGACTAAAAATTGAATATCGATCCCTGCATTCATGAAATGAGGCCTAATTTATTACCAACAATCTTTAAACGTTAAGTTCATCGATTTCACGCTTGTAAAAGAACCTGAGGCGGCCATCCACAATGTGTACAGAAAATAATTTAATAGTTATGCTTCAAAATAATAATAATAATAAAGTTGTGGATGTATCTTAAATTGATTTTGTTTTATTTCATTCCAAAATCAGGCCCTTCTTATTGAAAAACTCCGTATGTACCAAATTTCAAGAAAATAATCCTATTATTTATGGAAATATTGATTGAAATAATTAAATTTGTCTCAGCTACTTACTTAAATTTTTGTATCAACTTAGATGAAAGCTGGGTTGTATACCTTTCAGGCGCACATTATTGTTAATTTCTAGCTAATTTTTGTCCAGCCAACATATGCACCTAAGTCAAGCCCTCACAAATTTACGCTTGCGCAGACTAATGAGGCAACAACTATAAAAGCGCGCCAAGTTCAAATTATGGTACGAAATTAAAAATCAAGTTTTAGTTTTTATTTACAACAAAAATGGTATAGTCCAGTCAAAATAGACATTAAACTTCGGAAAAACTCGCATAGAGCTGAAAATTGGTACAGACCTTAAGACATCATTATAAATGAAATATAGGAGTTTTGAAAATTGGTGTACTTGTTTATTAGAACCGGCAGTACAACATACTAAAAGTCCCGGAGAGTGGGGTCAAGAGCGTAGAGAGGGAGCTGTTTAAAATCGACCATTTCTATTTCTTGCAAATAACTCGCCTGCCGCCTCCTATAGATTGAAGGTTAATGAATGTTATTATAAAAGTTATAGAAAACCTTATTAGCTACAAGCTTTGTTATATGAATTTTGCATAAGTGTAACTCTTTCCTAAATCTAAGAGAAGGGAAATAGCAGAGAAGGGGTTACAGTGAGTTTGTTTACGAGATGACGCTTTGGAAAAATTTGCATAGAGCTGAAAATTGGTGTAGACCTTAAATACACTATTACAAATGAAATGTCGAAAGTCCCCATCGATTCCACTTGTGCTAAATTGTAGGTAAAATTATATTTGTGTTCGAAAAATAGAAACAATAGAAAAATTATATCCAAGGGTCACTCTTGTTTTTGGAAGCGGGGCTTAGCTGCATCTGTTGAATATATAAAGAATTTCTAATTAAATGAACAGCTTTTTATCGAAAAAAAATTAACTTTGGTGTAAAACCAACTTATCTATTTTTATTCTTAACGTTATTAGTTATTACGCAATTATTTACAAAGCTTTTCCATTTAATGTTAATGTTAAGTAGTCACTAGTAGAACACTAGATAGCCAACAAAGCGGTTTCAGAAGGGGAAAATCAACGCAAGACCACATCTTCACAATTAAACAAATAACGGAAAAGGCAATAAAAGAGAAAAGAAAAGTATATGTGGCGTTTATCGATTTGGAAAAAGTCTTCGACAGGAGAGAGAGGTGTCAGTGACAAGATAATAAGACTAATACAAAATATTTACAAAAATAATGTTAACAGGGTTATAAGAAAAAATAGACAGTCGGATACCTTCAGCACCAATGCAGGATTAAGACAGGGAGGAAGACTAAGCCCACTGTTATTCATAACGTATATAGACGTAATAATTAAAGCCTGTAAACTAAAAACAAAAAAACTAAAAGTCGGACACAGGAAGCTACAGGGGGTGGAGGTGTCCATAGGGGCATTCGCGGACGATATCGTAGTGGTCGCAGAGGAAGAGAGGGACTTGCAAGGGAATTTGGAGATATGGAATGCAATACTTAAAGAACATGCGATGAAAATAAACAAAACAAAAACTCAAGTAATGGTGATAGGGGAAGAGCAACAAGAGATAGAAATAAGGATAGAAGAGAGTACAATAGAACAAGTAAATAGTTTTCCATACCTAGGAGTAACAATTCATCAAACGGGGACAGAAAAGGCGGAAATAAACAAGAGGATCGAGAACACAATGAAACTATATTATACCATGAATAGGAACTTTATAAATAGAAAAGAAATATCGAGAGAAACAAAGATGAAGATATACAAGGCAGTCAACCGCCCTGTGTTGACCTAATATGGTAGCGAGTCTTGGGTGCTGAATGAAAGACAGAAAAGTAAAATACAAGCAGTAGAAATGAAATATTTGAGGAGAGTCAAAAGAGTAACAAAGAGAGACAGAATAAGAAATACAGAAATAAAAAAAGAATTAGAAATGGAATCGACATTAAAATAAGTAGAAGAAAGGCAGCTAAGCTGGTGGGGACACCTACAAAGAATGAAGGAAGATACGCCAGTGAAACAGATATGGGAAGCTCGAATAGAAAAAAATAGGAAAAGAGGAAGACCAAAGAAAACATGGGATGCAACAATAGCGGAAATATTGGAAATAAGGAGAAAGACATGGAGGGAGGCAAAGGAGATAGCGAAAAGCAGAGGGGAATGGAAGAAGTTCGTGAGGGAGGAGAGTGAATAGTGTAGTATATAATATGTTTGTACTTGCTGTGTGCACATATTTTTTTTTTTTTTGATGGAATTATAATATTATGTTGTTTTGGAACTGTACACCAGAAATGGTAATACACAGTAATAGATTAATAATAAAAAGTAGTCACTAGTCACAGCAATTACCCATTTAAAAGGAGTTTAAGCTCGTCACGTATCCATTATGCTAGTGCAGTTCAATTATTTAGAAAAAGTTTAGGAAATTTTTATAAAAACCCTAAACCCCCAGTTGGGCTTCAATTATTGCGACTTGCTCAACAAAATTTTTTTCAGCACGACGGAAGTGAAGTTATTGGGCATTACTATCAGTACTAAACTCTACCAGAGTGAAACATTTTTTTTCTATCTCTCTATCACTTAATGCAACAGTTCCTGTAGTGCAATAGTTTCAGGCAATTCAACTGTTTTCTTTACGTTTTAGTATACCTATTAAATAATAGGTATAATTAAATAAGAAAATGCACTAGAAAATATTTTAAAACGATAGTAATGGTTTAAAATAATTTCAAAGAAAGTAATTATTGACTATAACAGTTTGTTGCATAATCCATTAAAATTCTATTGCATTAAACATAAATACAGGATGTTTCAAAAATAACATAGGTACTTATAGGTACCATCCAATGGCGTAAATATCCTAATAATATTTTCATTAGTTTCTCCTCTCTTGTAAGCGCATTTAAAAAAAAATTAAAGTTAAAAAGTGCGCAAAGCAAACTTTACATAAAATTCTATTTTTTTAATGTAAATTTTATTTATTATTTGATTAATTTTAATATTAATAAATTTATAGCAAAAGTGTTTTGCTTAGCGGCGCACATCATATTATTTTTAATGCCTTTAAGTAAGTCCAAGTTTAATTGATTTTTAAACACACACTAAAATAGTTAAAATTGAGCAATGATTTATTCCAAAAAGTTACTAGGCCTTAAACAAATCAATTATTAATTTTGAAACTAAACAGGATACATACAAAATTTTTAATTGGACTAAATATTTTGACACCAGAAGTAATCGAGCAATTTCGACAAAGGAAAAACAGTTTTACCGCTCAAAAATAATGCGCAAAAGTATAGATAATAATAATAATAATATTCGCTACTTGAAGAATTTTTAATTAGCACTTTCGTTTTAATAATAATAATCCGTTACAAGAAATAAGCATAGGTACGCCAATTATAGTTCTTATCAACGATTATTATTATTCCAAGTGCGATATTATTAAAAGCATTAATCTGTAATCTGTAAATTAAATACGCACTTATGAATTTAGGAGGTAAATGATAGTGAAAGTAGAGTATATATTACAAGCTAATAAACAATTACTCTTTTATTTTTGTTAGAGTTAGCAAACAAATGAACGATCATGACAAACTTAGTAAGTTAAAAATTAGAGCCATTGAAGTAATAAGTATCGAGAAGGCTTGAGAATACGAGAGTTGCAGAAGAATAACAAATCACGCTCTGCGACACGAAAACATTTCAAAGCCTCCTCGAGAAAAAAGTGCCCTATAACTAATTCCAATTGATTTTTAGGTTCAAGCAATTTTCTACTTGGTGTTAATTTCGCTAACGACGGTTATTGGTGAAGAAAATAACACAGACGACACAACTCAACCGAGCATTAATTTAAACAATCAAACGAAGGAAAATGTCTCTACTGGTCATGACCTTGAAAAAATTGTGGAAGAATTCGTAATACATAACGTAAACGATTGGGAAAGTAAACTAGTCAACGAGACGCGAGACGATTTAATAAACCAGAGTGATTTGAAGATAAATTTTACTAAATTTCAAAACAAGTGGAAAACTGCCAATAATTCGAAAAGTAAGAAGAGAAGAAAAAAAGTTATAGTGAAGAAAAGGCAACATATTACAACTGCAAAGCCGCCACCAGAACATTTGCCCCAACTGGCAACAGAACATTCGCCTCGAGGTTCGGTAAATAATATTCGGTTGGGAGAAACCGGTTGGAAACCAATGGATGGTTCAGTGAAGACTGAAGTTAATTCAGGCGACAGTACTGGTATTCAGAGTCTTGTAGTTGCAAATTGGACTAAAGAAAACAGAGAAGTTTTAACGTATCCAACGATAAGCGCGCAATGGGAGGCTTTTAACAATTCGCTAGTGAATAATGCAGAAAGTAAAAGATCCAAAAAACAACTTTCAACTTCCACGCCAATGTTTGAAAATTTGGCAAACGCGACGGCCCATTTAAAAAACCACATCGTCGAAAACGATTGGAAACCCATAACTGGCCTACTTAGAACACCTGCATTTTATGAAAATACCACAGACTCCCTTAAAATCGAATCCAGTTGGGCGTCCAGCTTCGTGCAAAGTGCTCACCAGGCGAGCCATCAAGCGTTACAAGAACCGTCTTATTCGGTAACCGAGGCGTATAACAATCCAGTTTCGAACGAAAAGTTTGTTAAATATCCTGTGTTTGTGCGTGTCAATCAACCATATCCTGTGGAAGTGAAAGTTCCTCATCCTTATCCGGTCGAAGTTAAAGTTGCGGTACCCTATCCCGTCCAAGTACCTCAACCGTATCCAGTTCTAAAAAATGTACCTTACTACGTGAAACAACTAATATACGTTCCAAAACCTTATCCAGTCGAAAAGTTAGTAGGATATCCCGTTAAAGTTCCGGTGGAAAAATTATTACCTCGTCACGTTTATAAACCGTATCCGGTTAAAGTGTATAAAAATGTGTACGTCCCTTATATAGTTAAGAAGCCCTATCCCGTTAAGGTTTACGTGGAGAAGAAGGTTCCGGTACACGTTGAGAAGAAAGTTCCTTATCCGGTTAAAACGCCTTATCCAGTTCCTTACCCGGTGGTTAAGAAAGTACCATATACTGTTTACAAAAAGGTACCGTATCCCGTCAAAGTGCCCGTCGACAATCCCGTACCGTACGAAGTAATTAAATATGTTCAAGTACCAGTAGAAAAGGAAGCTTCGTATCACTTTCCCCACTCTATTCCTATGGCTATGGATGAAGACTATTTAATGTAAGTCGACTTACGTGGAAATTAAGCAACGATTACTGCAGTGCAGGGTTGCCAACGGAAAAAGAATGGGTGCAACTGTCTGAGTTACGAATTTTTTGAGCTAAAGAGTCGTCCTTTCGTTGTTTTTTTATTACATGTGTGGTATTTTACGTCCGCATCAACTACTATGGTTATTACCAGACGGGACCTACAGCTTTAGGTGGGTTCCGAACCACCCGGACCAAGGTATTTGACACATAGAAATCTAGTGGTGTCAGTCGGATTCGAACCAAAAGCCTTTAGATTTGCATCCGACGGTCTTAGTCGCTCGACCATCCTGGTGCCTTCGTCTTTTTGTTATTTTGTTTGTTATTTGTTTGTAATAAATTAACTTATTCTTTTTTTTAAATAAACTTGTTAATGAAGTTTGTAGTTTTACTCTTGTTCTTTACGTCATTGTGTACTCACGGACTTCTACTCTGATTTTCCTGAGACCTAAGAAGCTAAGTTTCCTCGGAGTAAATTCGTCTGAATTCGTCGAAAGTAAACACGACCTTATTTTCGCAAAAGAATAATTCTTAACGACACGAGAACGAAACATTAAGTATTGGTTTAAATCTGAGTTGTAAAGGAGAGCCTAACGAGGGCATTAGTTGATATTCCACGTACTAATCAATTTCGTGGTGATAGCTCAGAATCTAAGGAGTGAAACGGAGCTGCTAGTGATGGTTTTCTTCACACGCGGTAGACTCTAGCTCTTCAGACTAGAAAATCGTTTAAAAGCTAATAGCACTCTCTAAAGAAGGTCCGAGGCGATCGTTCCGGAGAGTATATGGGGAAAGGAGAAAAATCGAACACTGTAACCGCGGGTTTGTCGACCCCGTTGGCTAGCTGCGGTCTAACAATTAAAAAAGACGTCTTAATTTTTAATTTCTACCTCTTCTCTGTGATTCATTTCGATAATCGTGTGGAAGATCGAAACAACTCGTACATAAACACTTTGTAAGATGCTAAAACGATAAACCTCTTTGCATGAACAAGCTACGAAAGTAAAAAATTGAAAGTACATAATGTTCTTCTTTAATTTAAAAAATTATAATGAATTCATAAGAACAGTTAATCTGCAATTATTAATTACGAGGAAGCGTTTCAGTAAGTTAACATTGCACTCCTTAAAAATCCCACTCTTACAAATACGTATTGTTGAAGTTAATTCAAAATGTTAATTAACTAATAAACTTGAGGTTGAGGAAATTATAATTTCGACGATTACGAATTAAATTGAAAGATTATTTCGAGTCCGCAAAAATTTTCCATTGTAAGTATTGACAATCAACAATAACAGTAGGTTATTACATTGGCGAATTACGATTTTTCTGCTTTTATTGGTTTATAGTGTCGCTTTCTAGCGTTATAAAAGAAAGCTAATCATATAAATACGTTAATACAAACAAATAATTTTCAATTATACCGATGACATCCGAAAATTTGAAAAGGTGGAAGTTTTTGATCTCAATTATATCACCTATAAATACTTTCCACTTGGCTTTCATAATAATTTCTTATAATATAAGAAAAAAATTAGTCGTAATAAATTAAAACTGCCTTAAAAAATTAGATAAAAGCTTTTTTCATAATTCTATATAATTAGGCAACAACTTTATTGATGTGTATTGGGTAATTGCTATTCTTGCAACTCAAAAAATTGAGAAAGCATTAAGGGGATAAACAAAATGTTTTCTGTTAGCAATTACAAATTAATTATAATTTGAAATTTTTCTGTAATCAACTTAAAATATTTTTGTACTAGAGCGTATCTAAAAAAAATTAAGTTTTTAATTAAAACTTTCTACAATTCTACGATTGTTGTATTATTTTTGTAAATTAACCCCAAATTTGCATAACTAACAAAAAAGTTAAAACAAATTTTGAAATTTTTTGTTTTTAATTCAAAAAAATCCGCAATACAACGAGTGGTTATGGATAAATTAGAAAATGTGCAATTGTAATTATGTAAGAATTATTAATTGGTCAGTAGAATAGTAGACTAGTTTTAGAGTAATTTAAACTCAACGCGAACTAGAAACTAATTGCACTTCCGCCATAAATTTACTTATCCCGTCTTACAGATGCTCGACTAGTACTTTATGTAATTAACAATTTATCGATTCCAAAATTGTGGAGAAATTGAGTTTGCGGGCACTTCCGATTAATTCTTATCGTTTATATACCATAACAAAAAAGCGCGCATTTCAAATTTAACGACAAACGTAAATAAAAGTCAACAAAATCCATAAAACGAATTCCGTTTAATTACCATCTGTAGATATTAAACTTTCAAGCTAGTAGAACACAATGCAAGTATATAATGTTCAAAACCCCATGACAAGGATTTGGGTGGGAACAGCGAAAGTAGAAGAGATACTATAAAAACTCGGGGCATCACTTTAGGAAATATCCAGTCGGATTTATATCCTTTCACACACGGCACTATGAAATTACTGGTGAGTGGGTTTGTAATAAGAAAAAAAAAGTGAATCGAGTGACAAGTGATAGTGTTATTAATAAAAACAATTTTAATTTTAGGGATACGGGGCGCTCTTTGCGCTTATTCTTCTCGTAACCGCAGATGAAACCGAAAAATCACAAGCCAACGGCAACAAAGCCAACCCATCAAAATCCAAACCGGTCGAAGCTCAAGTCGATAAAAAACAAGACAAGCGAGGTCTCGAGTTAGGATACGGTGGTGGCGATGTTGGAGGCGGCGGACACGATTTTGGCGGTTTCGATGGTGGTCACGGAGAAAGTGGCGGTTTACAAGGCGGACATCACGATTTCGGAGGGCAAGATGAAGGCGGTCACGATTTCGGCGGCCAAGATTTCGGCGGAGGACACGTTGAAAGCGAAAAACAAAATTTTGGTGGCCACGATTTTGGAGGCGGTGGCGGCGGTGACGGCGGTGATGGCGGTCATCACGAAGAGCATCACGAAAAAGTCGTTACAGTCTATAAGAACGTTCCTCAACCATACCCGGTCGAGAAAAAGATTCCCGTGCCCGTAGAAAAAACCGTTCATGTCCCAGTAACAGTGCACGTGCCTCAACCTTATCCAGTGGAGAAGCAAGTTCCCTATAACGTTCCAATTCAAATTAAAGTGCCCGTTCCAGTTCCTCACCCATATCCGGTCGAAAAACCAGTTCATTACCCGGTACACGTTAAGGTAGACAAACCTTACCCAGTTAAAGTAATCGTACCCCAACCGTACCCGGTCGTTAAAGAAATTCACGTACCGTATAAAGTTAAAGTACCTCAACCCTATCCAGTCGAAAAGAAAGTACCTTATGAAGTTAAAATTGAAGTCCCAGTATCCAAACCGTACCCAGTCGAAAAAATAGTCCACTATCCAGTACATGTTAAGGTAGACAGGCCTTATCCAGTTCACGTACCAAAACCGTACCCAGTAGAAGTCATAAAGAAAATTCCATACCCAGTCGATCACCCAGTACCGTACCCGGTCAAAGTGAAAGTTGATAGGCCTATTCCTTACCACGTCGAAAAACCCGTACCTTACCCAGTCAAAGTACCCATCCCTGCACCCTACCCAGTAGAAAAGAAAGTTCCATATACTGTCGAAAAGAAAGTACCGTACCCAGTAAAAATTCATGTAGACAACCCCGTACCGTATACAGTATACAAAAAAGTACCATATGAAGTAACGAAACATGTACCATACCCAGTCAAAGTACCCTACCCAGTCCCAGTTCATCACAAAGAAGAAGAACATCACGAGGAGGGCGGTGGATTCGAAGGAGGCGCAGAAGAACATCACGATTTTCATTAAAAAGTAAGGTGATTAATTTATAAAAATTGAAATTCTTGTTTCTATCAGTATTATCGTTTTGAATTTGTCTTTAAGTTTTGTTATAAATAAAATATTTAAAAAATTCTGTGGCTTACCTCATGTAAGGGATGTTGGCCGGTACGTGGTACTTTGATCCTGGATCGAAGTCCAATTCTGATCTTAAAACTGGTGGTTTTAGACCAGTATACATCTCGCTAGAAAAGAAAACGTTTGTTTTGTGTGCGACTTGATTTGTTTTAAAAAATAGAGTTTTACCTCAGTCTCCAAAAGTGGCAGTTGTATTGGTCTTTAGTTACGTCGCCTGAAAATACGTCGTTTCGCCACTTATCCATGAGGTACGCAAAGGGTAGAAATGCGACTTTATCGAGGGCGGTCATGTATAAATAGTTGATATCGACGGAAGAGTCGTCGACCGACGTCTGTACTAAGCCCAAAGCTTGTAAGTGTCTAGGCGTTCCTACCGATAGGCCGATAGCCTCGCCAATTGCTTCATGAAACGCTGAAATTGCATAATTATTTATTTACGGAACTAAACTTAATTAAATCTTTTTAAGAAAGTAACATGTTGAATATTAACACAACCTACTCGATTCGTATAAAGTTTGGTATACACTTTCACTCATATTAATTATTACTATTCGAATGTGACAGAAGATACTATTTATTCTTTTCTAATTCTTCTTGTTTTTATTGTACAAAATCAGGAAGCCGAAATTTAAATGAAATCGAACTAATTAACTTATTGTTACTCGATTTCACTAATAGTAATTGTAACAACCGCCTCGCGCATTTTCATTTCGATGAGCATCCGGAAATGAGCGTTGGAATCGTTATTAATTTCGCTCGAAGGCTTTATGAAGTTGTAACAAGAAAGGCCAACTTTAGAGTAGTTGAAACTCACCTGGATTTGCGCCATCTCTAAAAGCTTTAGGTAAATATTTGTACTGCATGAAATAGTGTATGTGCCCTAATTCGTGATGGGCCGTAATGAGGTCCTTCATGTTTATGTGCGCGCACATTTTAATCCTAAAAATTGCAATTATAGCGATTTTACGCTCAATTTTGTGGACATTTACCTGAAATCTTCTCGATTACAAAAGTCCCAAGCTGACGGTTGGCACAATACAGGCCTATCTAACGGTTCCTGCAATAACGATCCACTCCAAAAGTCCAAAGGGAGAACAGAGAAGTTCATAGAAACGAAAAAGTCTTCAGCTAATCTAAATATATCTATTGGGCTGTAACCCTACGGAATGAGGAATAAAGGAATAATTACTTAATACACTTTCACTAACAGAACATTTATTAATTAATTAATACAATTACTTTTTTGTGAGGCGTATCATTTATGAGTAAGACTAATGAGTGTTGGAGAAATTAATTGACCACGCTTGAGGCTATTGGCGAATATTCAAATTAATTAAACGGATCACGGAGCGCGATCATCATTAATTTGTTCACTTACGTAAGATCAGACTCATTCATAATGAGAGTTAATTGTACGAACAAACAGACAATCACAATATGATTCAGATAAATAAGTATTAATTGGAAGAACAGTGTTTGAAGGAAAGCTTCTATACATTTCTAAAACATTTTTTTCCTAAGCAGGGGCGGTCTGAACTCCTGACAAACTACTTGCAAAGGCCGAAGAATGAAAGAAAGGGAGGCAGGAGGAGGAGGGTTACAAATAGTAGAAAAACTGAGTAAAATAGTGCATCACAGCGTACTAATAGTGACTCGAGACTAGGTAATTAGAGCACTTGCCTCTGAAAGTGAGAACACGTAACACGCAATCCATAAAAGAATTTTTTTTATTTGTTAAGTTGAAGTGCTTAATCCAAGAAAGAAAAAGAATATAAGAGCCATACAAATTAATTACCTGACGTATCATTTCAGGACCAACGTCGAGAAAGTCTCTTCCTGGGTATGGTTGTGTAATGTCAAAAATGTTGGTCCAGGATTGAGCCCACATATTTCCCAAAATGTGTGCTGGTATGGGTGCTCTTCTGTTGATTTTTTCGGGCCCATAAAAATCACGCAGCCTCCTACGCGCGTAAGCGTGTAAAAGCTCGTATAAAGGCTTGACACTTTCCCAAGCTTCCTCTAAATCGTACTTAAGCGTTGGAGTTTCGTATGGAAAAGCCCAATATTCGGACGTGTCAGTAAAATCTAAAAACATATCGAATATTAATTAAAATTAACGCAATAGAGTAATAAAATAATTTATATATTAGTCGATAAAAATAAAATATGGTCAACCAATTGAAATTACGTGACTTAATAAGAGTCTTAAAATGGAGCTTAAAGCTTAATGATGTTATTGATAGTTAATTTCCACTTTATTTGGGATAAATAACGGGCAATTGTAACCCGAATAATAGTCTTACTATTTTGCTTCGAGGCTTCGTTCGATAAACGAACCATTTGTTCGTACGAATCTTTAAAAACTTGACCCGTATTTCTTCTCCATTCGGTCCACACAAACTGCAATTCGTCCCAATTACGACTTTTTGCCATAATATTCTTCAAATCCGGATTTAATCTCAAACCACAACGAAACGGCTCGTTTAATCCACAAATGGACGCCCCATTGTAAACAGACAACATATCGTTAATTAAACGATTGTACTGAAACAAATTAAACGTCAGGTTAGCGTCTTTACTTGGCGTCGAAGTCTCCACGAGTTTATTTAGCGAACTTTCTTACCCTGTCCAATTGATCTGGCGAGAGTGCGGCAGGACCGACGACACTCAATAATTTCAGTTGTCTCAAAGTTAAAATATCTGGACTTCTTTGAAGTCCAACTTGATTTATTAATTCCCATAATCCGTGTTGGAATTGAGAGTAAATGTGTTGCGCATTTAACTGGAAAAAAATTGAAGATTAACACACCTTTATTTTAATCAAATGCACGTAAAAATTATGTAAGGAAATTACCTATTTAATTGATTTTATGTGAAGTGTGTTATAACAATTAGGTGATGTATTAAAAATTGTTTTGTGCGTTGTAATAGGATTTAATTTAGTTTATCGTTACACTATGTTGTTAATGTGTCAATTCGGTCAATTAACAATATGTAATGATTTTTTTCAATTTGTTTATAATTACATTAGTTTATAAAATCAAAAGAGATCGATTTATCTTGATCAAGGACAAGGACGCTTGCCACAAGAAATTTAAATTGTTTACATAAGTCTCTTAAATCTAATAAATTATTGAATATAGGTAATTATTTTTAATATTACTCCTTTTTTACTTCATCAGTTTGATTTGCTTGGATGATTCTTTAATGAAATATTTTTAAGTGAAGCTTTGAAAAAAATGAGGAAGTCGCGCTTACAAGGACGCGGTCAATTTTTGGTGCCTTTCTGGGATTCCAATTAAAGTTTCGTAATGTGCTAAGACCTAGCACAATATCCAAATTCGATTATTTGATTGTTAAATTTTATTGTTAAAGTCTCATACTGCGATCAGTTCATAACGTTAATCAAATCGCACATTTTTGAGACTTTTCTTTTGTGGGGGCATCTAAAAAGTGGTAGCAGATCAGCTCAGATCAGGAGTAATTCACTAATAAAATTTTCGCTCAATTCCAGGAAGGAACTCTTAATTATATTTCTCGGGTATTTTTCCTCAGACAAACGGCTTGGCGCTAGAGCGCGTTAAAGTTTGACATAATTTCCAAATTAGCCAAAAAGTTGTTTTTTCTTGTTTATTGCTTATAACTCTATAACTATGCATTTTAAGTGAAAAGTGTTTTTGCACAAAAAAATAGTGCATTCAATTTTCTACAAATTATACCTCATGAGTATTTTTCCTCAGACAAACGGTTTAGGCGCTAGAGCGCGTTAAAGTTTCACAACATTTCAAGATTTGCCAAAAAACTGTTTTTTCTTGTTTATCGCTTATAACTTTAAAACTACGCACTTTTAGGGAAAAAGGTTTTTACATAAAAATATAGCACATTAAATTTTATACAAATTATATTTGACGATATTTTCCCCTAGACAAATGGTTTAGGAGCTAGAGCGCGTTAAAGTTTGACAACATTTCCAAATTTGCCAAAAAACTGTTTTTTCTTGTTTATCGCTTATAACTCTAAAACTACGCATTTTTAGGGAAAAGAGTTTTTACACTAAAATATAGTACATTCAATTTTATACAAATTATATTTCGAGGATATTTTCTTCCAGACAAACGGTTTATGTGCTAGAGGGCGTTAAAGTTTGAGAAAATCTCCAAATTTGGCAAAAAACTGTTTCTTTTAGTTTATCGCTTATAATTCTAAAACTACGCATTGTATAAGTTTAAGAAAAAATTATCATTTGGGTAAGAGGATAGGTTTGAGTTGTACATTATAGCTCGAAGCTCAACGGCAAGTCTACCTTATCATTGTCAACGGATCTGACAGATGATTTACTGTGAAAATGATGTACAACTTGCCGCAAGACTCTCTAACGAAAGTGCTCAAGACTTCTTTGAGGGTCCGTATAGCCCAAATATTAGAAGAAAATATTACTCTTATTATCTTGCTTAGTTTCATGAAAGGAATCTCTGACTAAAGTTTTGCGTAACATCCCTAAAACACTATATTTAATAATAAATCGGTTAATTGGATTCAATGACAGCATTTCTAATTTCTTTAGAATTCTCTCCGGCACCGGCCTGAGGCGTGTGCCTTACACCTTATAAATAGTCAGGAACTGATATAGTCACAAAATGTTCTTTCTTAAAGAACGTTCAGTTGTAGAAAGATCATTATTTTGGGTGATCACTTATCCAAGAGCGAGAGCTCCGTTTGCTCTGCCAAAGGATCATTCATTCATTATGTGATCTAAAATCTTCCTGTTCCCCCCTTGTATCAATTTACTAAACCAAAGGTATAGGATAGGTGGCTAGAAGTTATCACTCCGTAAAGTAAACTTAACTGTATACTTCCTACCGGACTTTGCGTCTTCCCGTTACTATTTAAAGTACAACTGCAGTTAGACTAGTCCACAGCTCTTCTGGTGCAGAGACTGCAGCAGTCAATTGACCAAATGATCACGTATGGCTCCGCCGAGAGACCAACGCACCAAAACAAAGGGTGTAGTTAACAGACCATGAGACTCGTACGTTAGGGCTCCTCTATTTCCACTTTTATGCGTCGGCGCTCATCCCGCTACCGGCATCCCATCAAATGTAAGATAAGGAAAAGCATCCGCCATTTTAAGAGCTAGTTAATTACACTAAAATACAGATAATGTCCTGATTCTCACAGAGAGAATCAGTGATCTTGAAGTGCCCTACTAAGGAGTCCTAAATTGTCCTAAATACCACCACTGGTGTTACTGAAGTTATTGCAACTTGTAAGTCGTTTTTGGTTATCAATTTTGAGCATAATTCGAGTTTAAAAAGTGACACCTACAACTCTCTGTACATAGTCCGCACCAACAATAGCTTGTTGGCCTCTGAGGATAAAAACAAAAAACTGAGATTTACCATTATTTTGCAAACGTGAATACCAAGTGGTGTGTGTTACAATCTGCAACCCAAAAAGAACGTAATAAATATTTACTTTTGACTTAAATTGTGTTGTCATTTTGAGACACAAAAGACTCTTTTTACTAATATATTCGTTTAAAACTTGTGAAATTTTCAATTATATTTAAATTTTATTCCATGTTTTTTTATTTTTTCCTTATACGTCCGTGAACCTTGCAAACTAAACATTTAATTATGTAACGTTTTAACTTGGCCTGCTTTAACAATACAATACTTTTATCCTATTTTCAGTCGAGTATTTGCAAATTTTTATTTTGAGATTGAAGTAACGTGTAGTTAAAAGGATTTAAAAGTGTTTAACACGATGTGAGCTGCGCTGTTACGAAATTTGAACGAAAATAAAAATTTGCGCGATAAAAAGTAACTGTTTTCGAATTGATAAAAATAAAGTCAACGCACTTACTGCATAAATATTACATTTACGGCTACTTTCTCCTTCATCGATTGTAATTTTGTTAGGGCTGTATTTAACTTTTAATAATTTCAAGTGAAATTATTATGAGTCAGGTTAATTTATGTTGTTTGTACTGAAATTAATAATTCACCTTGGTATTAAAATTCGTATAATAATTAGTTATAATTTTATTTACTAGAACTCATTCATAAAAACGGCATTCAAGATGAGATTTATAAATAATAAGGTCAATTTGTTACTCCTAATTATATAAATGGGGTGAATTTTAAAGCGTTTGAAATTAGGGGCGATAATTTAACCCTTACAGCTACCACAAGGAATCACAGATGGTCCCCCAAGCGAAACGTTCGTACGGGATGACCAGTGGTAATAATTTACCCCCATTTTATAGCCAACTTTGTCGTGTGTTAATAGGGTTGGTTAAATTAGCAAAACTTTGCAGAAAGTCAAAGCACTCGTGGTATACCTACACCTACGTGTTGATTATTTACAATTAATCGATTCGTAAAAGCATCGATTATTCGATCAAACGATTTAATTCAAACTAGTTAAGCAACTTTTAGGAAAACGGACTTAGCCATTCCCATCGGGTTTCATTAATTAAAATTAGCCTCAATCTTTCAAATACCGTTCTTCCTTAATTTTTAGAATACTTTGAGAGTAAATACAGAAATTTAAAATAAAAAACAATCGACCCTTAACGAATTATTGAGACAGTTAGGTCGAAGCTTGCAGAACTAAAACGCCGAAAGTAGAAAATAATTTTGGGTGGGCCAAAATTATTTTCGATATAGAGAATGAATGTAAATTTTCTATTAAATAGTCACTTAATGCAGTTTTTGAGTTCAACACACTTTAAATCCTCTATAAAGCAAAAAAACTTAAAAGGAAGACCGAATTTTAGAAATGGGAGAAATATTAAAAAACAACTAAACAACTTCCACAAACTATAGATTAGGTATAGAAAATTTAAATGCTTTCGTTTATAATCTAATTAGTAATTAATAAATTAATTAGCACCAATATTTTTCGCTTCCGATTAGTCTGTTATACAGTGTGTTCCTTACAAAACTTCCCATCTGAAATAACTCAAAATCTAATTGATACACTTTTTTAAAAAACCGCGTCGACTTAGATGCAGAGGGGGAACTTCAAAACCGCAGTTGATTAATTTTAATATTGCACCATTTTACCCCCAGCAACCCCTACTTGGAAATCTCTAGTGGTAGCATCTAATGTGTGATAAATCATGTTAAAGCGCACCAAAAACCTAATCTTGCCGTAAAAATAAAATCGAAATCGGATCATAATTTCGTGAGGTACAGAACTTTCCAGGTAGGAAGTTTTCAAATGAACACACTGTATACGCCAAATAACTGCTTAAATACAAGAAATTAACTTATTTTATATTGGTTAATTCTACAAACTCAAAATATTTCTAAACCTATCAGAAATTGTACCAAACCAATAATAGTACCTATGCTCAGAGGCTCCCCGTGGTTTCAAAAATCGACAATTATACGGGGTGTTTCTATTTAAAATAGAAAAGCTTAACCAGAAGTCAAAATGTGGCCAAAACCAAATTTCAACAAAATTGCTTTCGTAGTTTTTATTTGACACACACGCCCACCTAAAACGACTTTTTTAAAAAGTTTTATTTCTTTAGGTGTAGGGTTTTGGATTTAGGAGACCCGAAGAGTCGCAAAATTAGATTTTTAAAAATTATTGTTTTTCCATCTTACTACTGTTTCATAGAAGTCAACGAAAAAGTGAATCCATCCTTCTATAAAAAAATTAATGACGTCTTCATTTGCGTACAAACTACCAAAAAATTCGAAAAATATTTAGAGCCACCCACTATTATTAAAAAGTTGCATAAATTTGGCCACTTGGAAGACAAAAAACTTGAAAAGAACCTCACAATTAAGAAAATAAGCTTATATTTACAGAAAGAGAAGTCTTTGCGTGTATTTTAATTATTTTTCCCAACTATCAATTTATAGACTCACACAGGATGTGATAAAATTATGATTCAAGCAATTAACAATCTAGAAAAACAAATAATAAAATAACATAATTCCGTAAGGGCTCTTTTATAACCTCTGGTAGAGATTCCTGGGAAAAATTCATGGTCGTTCCCATTCAAATTTCCCAACAATGCTTCGTGTGTAAACTCGTAAGCTTTGCTTAGGTGTCTGTATGTGTGTACGTACCACCTATGTACGTTTCGTAACGTAATAATTGTACAATTTAAACTAAACTTTGTGTTAATGATGAACGTAATGTCAATGTCAAATAACCATACTCTACGACAAATTTACTTTTATTTAAAAAGGCTCTTTTAATTATAGGTAATAAAAGGTTGGAAGGTATGTCAAGCGCGTTTGGGAAAAAAATGTTAATAGCTCACACGAGACATTTGGAGTTTGTTTGGGTTTAGTCTTTTTTAAAAAATGAGAAGGTCGTACGTGAAATTAAAGCGTGATTTTCTTAATAATTAATATTTTTGTAGAACAAACGCGTAATTTGAATTTTCATGACATACTACTCGGTATGATTTATAAGAGGTTTTGGCTTAAATACGTGAGGTGTATGGGTAACACACAAAGATTTAAAGAGATCTAGGTCAGTTTGTTTGAGATTTGTTTATAATTATGTAACTTAATTAAAATTTTTTATTTTTTCTAATTTTTATAATATTCCTAATTGTATTCTTTTTTCTAAGGTCAATTTGCAATTGTTTAAACACAAACTAGTTTTCAGTTTAAATTTTAAATTGGCTTTTTTCTTCATTTCGTCCCATTACAAAGTCCTCCCTCGATTTTATCTACTATAATACGCTCGGATTGTTACATAATGTAATTTATAATCAATTTTTTACGCTTCGTAAATTTAGGAAATTCGAACAGAAGCGCATCTTTGGTATAAATTATCAGAACAGTGAGCTTTCAATATAGTCCAGTCAATGGGGAGAAAAACAGGCCATTGCCCTACAATAGGTGGTGTAGTTCTGATTTTTGAATATGTTATTGGGTGAGGGGCCCTAATGAAAAATCCAAGTTTTCGACCTTGAGGGAGTCCGCGGGATCCGCCATCTTGGATTAAAGTTAGGAAAAATTGGTTTATCTGATTTAACTTCTTAACGGTTGATCCCACGACAAAACTAGCAACTTTGGAGAGAACAAAATGCCCTACAATATCTGTTCTATTCATTTTCTTCCTCTCTGTTACGGTTTCTGAGATATAAGCTGGAGAAAATCGATATTGTGAGAAAAAATAATTTTTTTGGGTAAACTTCGCTTGGAGACTTTTTTACCGTTCATTTCAGAGAAAACTCTTTGGAACAAAAGTTGTAAGATATTAAATTGCCTTCAAATTGAGTATATCACTGATATTTTAGCTCAACCAGATCCAATGTTAAAGCAGTTTTATGATAACCTATAAATGTCGAAAATTGAGTCATGAGTGTTCGCAGCTCGAAGTTTTTGTTACATCCCCCCCCCCTCTCCCCATATCAACCCATAACAATTTCTCTCACATTTCAACATGTATTCAATTTAAAATGTTTATGGGGGGGGGGGTAGAGATGTTGAGCGAATTTTCTCGTTTATATTGCCAACAACCTGTCTCATATGTCGACAATTATTATGGGAGAGTAGTGTTTGAGAGGGGATTGGGGGGGGGGGATCGACCTTATATAACATTAAAATCGGTTCAGGAGTTTGGCAACCACACGCGTTCAAAGATTGCGGTAAGTCGAACTTCTCCATGAAACCTTGTTTGTCGGTACTCTTGTGGCTATAACTACAAAAATATTTATCCGATCCATAGTTTTTTTTTTTGGTCTGAAAGCTTTGGATCTGGTTGAGCTAAAATATCAGTGATATACTCAGTTTAAAGACAATTTAAAATCCTACAACTTTTGTTCCGAAGAATTTTCTCTGAAATGAACGGTAAAAAAGTCTCCAAGCGAAGTTTACCCCAAAAAATTATTTTTTCTCAAAATATCGATTTTCTCCAGCTTATATCTCAGAAACTGTAACAGATAGAAAGAAAATGAATAGAACAGATATTGTAGGGCATTTTGTCCTCTCCAAAGTTGGATTTGACAGTTTTGTCGTGGGATCAACTGTTAAGAAGTTAAATCAGAAAAACCAATTTTTCGTACCTTTAACTCAAGATGACGGATCGCGCGGACCCCCCTCAAGGTTGAAAACTTGGATTTTTTATCAGGGCTCTTAACTCAATAACATATTCAAAAATCAGAACTACACAACTTTTTGTAGGGCAAAACCCCCCATTGACCAAACTAATAAGCCCAAAATTGTAAACTAGGGAACGCTGTATTTCTCATTATAGCTTCCGATATCCCAATCGTGAGTGGCCAAATTAAACTTTTTAGAGCTCATTTTTTGGCGGACACTGTCGTAAAATGCAGATTCTCTTACCTAATATTATAGTAATAGCGTAGTACGTAACAGGCACTTTTGTTACATGGAAACGATTAAAAATTGCAATACAAATTTAGTTTAGTCTATTAGTCCGAGAAAACAATTTCATGAATCACTCTGATTTCTGATGAGCACACTGAAAATGCTATAAAATGAGTTACTTGTCTACTAAGATTGCGAATTACAGAAGCACATCAAACTAATTTAAAAGTTATTAAAATTACAAGCGATGTAGTAGGTTATTATTTATACATCACAACTTAGTCACATGCCTAATATACATCTATTAGTACAGGGTATTAGTTATGAAAGAATAAGTCACCGTTTACATATATGCTGGGATATAACGAATTTTCCAATGTTGAAATGAACACTATGGTTTTCTAATGAGAGCCTGACTAGAATTGTAAAACAATGTTTAGATAGCGCCTTTAAAACTTCTTTAATAGTTACTTGGAGTTTGGGGTACCACCCCTACTGATAAGCGTCCAAAAACGATCACAAATATAATTTTTTCAAAAGCGGTAAGTATTAACACTTATGTTTGTACCGCAAATGTACCGAATTTTAGAATAACAGTCGCTCTGTACTCTGAATATAATAGACGTTCCGTGTAAAGTAACTCATCTTGTCCAAACAACGTTCCTAATTTTTTGCAGCCAGTGCAGCGTTTAGGCCTAGGCGCTTGCCTAAAACCCCGTGTTGTTGAGAGCCCCAAAACAGCTCATCTTATAAGAATTATGTCCAATTCACCCGGGTTTGTCATATAGATGTAAACTATGAATTAAAACTGATACCTAATAAGGAAATGGGGCCCATGCCTCATTTACCATTAAGCTAACTAGGCTAAAGTTTAGAACTCTTGGTCAAATGGGGCCTCGAAATTTTCCCACAATATTTTTTGTTTATTTGAAATAATTTTCTTACTTTGTTTTTATAAAAAATCTTTCTTGGAGACACTATCAATCGCTACTAAAGCTACTAAACTTCATTTTTATTTCATCCCACTTCCACTCCAAACAAAAGTCCCCAAAAGTTAGCATCGCCTAAAGCCTCAAAAACTATAAACGCGCCTCTGTATGCAGCTCTGTTTAAATTCATTCATACCCTGTGTCTCTAGGTATACGAGGTGGTCCCAGAAGCACCCACCTGGATGTTGTTTTTTGAAAATAATTACTTTGGTAGAAATTCCCAACCTTATAAAGCTTAAGGTTTAAGGTACCAACATCAAAGCCGAGCTACTCTAGAAGAGACTGTTCCTTCGTTTACAACAATAAAATATTTGGTAGCCGAGTTTAAACAAGGCCGTACGAGTTGTCAAGACTAACATCGCAGTGGTCTACCAAACGAAGTGACCACGCCAGAAATGGTAAAGAAAATCCACAAAGTGGTATTGGACGAATGTCGACTAAAAGTGTGCGAGCTAGCAGACACGGTAGGCACTTAAAAAAGGGCTATTGACTGAAAATTTGAACATGAGAAAGCTGTGCGCAAGATGAGTGGCGCGTTTGCTAACAATAGAACAGAAACAGAGTCGTGAGGATGTTTCAATCGAGTGCTTAGCGATGTTTCACAATAGTGAAGTCAAATTTTTGAGTCAATTCATAACCATGGATAAAACATGAGTTCATCACCTCACATCGGAGACGACGAAACAGTCAAAACAATGGATTGAAAGGGGGAAAATTGGCTTCAACGAAGGCGAAGACAGTTTCATCTACATGCAAGGTCATAGCACCAGGTTTTTGGGATGTGCGTTGGATAATTTTTATTGATGTTCTTCAAAAAGAGAAAACAATCAACAGTGAGTATCATGCGAACTTATTGCAGCGTTTGAGAAATGAAAACGACGCATTCGGCGAAAACGAAAGGGTTTCGAAAGTTTCGTCAAGACAATGCGCCAGTTCACACATCCTTTATTCCGGTGACCAAAATCAATAAATCAAAGTTGGAATTGCTTCCTTACGCATCCTATTTGCCAAATTTGACCCTCTCGGACTATTTTATCTTCCCAAATTGGCCCAAAATGGCTTGATGCTAAAAGATTTGCCAACAATGAAGAGCCGGAATCTGCTGTTAATGGCTATTTTGGGAAGATCGACGGTTTTCGCTATAAACAGGGTATCGAAGCTATTGAACATCGCTGGAAAAACTAAAAGAGACTATGGCTCCTAAAATTTTTATGTTTTTCTTGTTAGGTTGGGTACTTCTGGGATTACCTCGTATCTCAAAAGCGTACCAACCTTAATAGCCTAGTAGTGCTAGTGCACTAATTAAAACCAATTTAATGGAACCTGTTCCGTTTTTGCTATTTTTTTATAGGTAGGTACGTACTAGCGGTTCAATTAAATAGCAATAATATTAAAATAGTTGTCATATAATTAGTATGTTAATTAACTATGACTATGAATCATACAGATTCATTTTTTAAATTCTTAGAAATACACGATGCAGTCAGTGGGTCAGTAAATATACAAAGTAATTTTAAATCAACGCCAGAAAATTTCAGGGATGATAGAATAAGCCAATACAATCATCTTTTGTTATAAAATGTTTTGGGGGTTGCCGACGCTTCGTAACCCCACTTGGTGTGGAGGTGACTTATTTTTTAAATAATATTTTTAGGGTCACTCCCACCAACTCTGATTAAAGAATTTAATCACGGTTAATGGCAGCTAATCAATTAACGACAATGAGTTGTCATGAGAATTTGCTATTAATCGTGATTAAATTTAATCAGAGTTCGTGGGACACGTGGGACTGGCCCCAGAGTTGGTGGAACTGGCCTTAAATCTGACAAGGATTTAACAAGATACATTTTTGAATCCAATAGGTTTTAAGACTTGAAAGGCTATATCCGTTCACTCCTAAAAATTTTATTTAAAAAATAAGCCACCCCCATCCCAAATGAACTTTCCACGAGCAAGACATTAAATTGATTTTCCAGTATTTAATGAATGTACAATAATGAGTGTGACTGTGTGACTCGTGAAATTCCTAACCATCTAAGTCGGTAGAACCTTGCGAAAAACCACATTTTACCCCTAAATTTGGAGAGTGAATTACGGGGTTACGAAGCGTCAGCGACCCCTACTATTACCAAAAATGAGTGTATTGGCATATTCTATCATTTCTGAAATTTTCTGACCTTGATTCAAAATCACTCTTTATACTGGGTGCTTCGGCTTCAATAACAGAAGAAGAAGTTTCATAATTTTATGTAGTTTTTCGTTACCTACAAATTTTTTTGAAAAATATTGGACGTATGAAATTACATAAAAACGAAGGCAGGCTTTAACCTGCACTAATAGGGTACACAATTAAAGCAAAAGTATATCCTTCTCATTATGCGTTAATTAATTTATTACGAAACAAACGAAGAGCATCAATGAAAAAAAAAATTTTAAAACGTAAACAATCGCGAGAAAAGTGCACAGAAAATTTCTTATAATTCAATCGCATCTCCAATCGTAGTTTCGTGTGAAAACAAATCAACGTAAATTAGAACTTTTACTCGAATAAATTAAATAATTTCGAAGTACTACTTACTATTATAATTATTATCAAAACTTCAATTTCACCCCCAAGAAAACTTTTTAATGGCAATTTATTGCGTATCTTGGATTAAGCAACATTTTTGAAAAAACCCTTTCTAACACACCTCACGCTTACCTCGGTTTATTAATCACATCCTCAATTAAATCAAAATCAATAAATACTTACTGCTTCTAATTGAGTCACTTGATTAACGTTAGTCTCAAAATTCCATTGTGCTGCGACGTTATTGGTGCACTGTTGAGAAGCTTGAACGTCGATGGCTTGAAGCAACGCTCTAATATCACCGTGATAAGGTAAATCCTTGCGGTTATAATCACGATCTAAGGGCAGTTGATTGTTTGGCGAGTCGTTCGTATTGTACGAGACCGTTCTACCGTAACCATTTTGGTACGGATTTTGGCTCGAGTATTGATTTCTATCGTAATTTTGATTTCTATTGTCGTAATTTTGATTTCTATTGTCGTAATTTTGGTTTCTGTTATCGTTATTTTGATTTCTATCGTAATTTTGATTTCTATCCGTATTATATTGATTTCTATCGTAATTATTTTGATAAGGTGCCCCTTCGTAATTTTGTCCTACCGAATTATAAGGAGGCAAATCTAATTGAGCTTTCGAGAAGCATTGTAAAAAGTTGAGCGATATAATTAAGATCAGAGTGCGTAAATTTGTCGTTAACATTTTTGTACACTTCACCACTCAATTAAAAGGAAACTTGTATTAGGTCGGACATGTATAACGTAACTAACCGACAATAGCATCCAGTATCTTCTGAAAATACAGGTGAGAACTAGGTGGGAGGCTCCCTTGTGTTTTACCTTGTCCTACACATTGTCACTTTCACGCAATACTTTTTTAGATATGATAATTAAAACTTACTGGATAGTACTACTATATTTTTTTCCAAAAGTTTTTGCATTGTTTAAAATAATTTAAATAACTACCAATTATGTATTATGTTTTTATACGTCAATTATCACACGATTAAAAAATTTGTACTGTCTATTTAATTTTGTGAAGAAATTTTATACGTTCAAGATTTTCTTTAAGCAACACAATTTCAAGCTCAAGTATCGATAACGATCTCATTAACTTTACTTCAGTAACCTTAGCTGAAAATCTAAGTTTTCCATTTTACACAAAATTTACATGTAAAAGTAAAAGCGATAAGGTGGCCATGCGGGAAATAAAAAAAAGTAATTTCTTTTTACCGAATTTTTTGAAAACACCAACTCTGCCGAGTTAAAAATTTTCTTTTGCAAGCACCGCAACAGAGTTCTAAAAGGCATGCTGTCGTGTACTGAAAATTTACTATTTGACGTTTTTGGAATTGATATTTTTTTAAATTTCAGCTCACATGGTAGGTAGGTACCAAAAATTTTAAGGCGAGAAAACTAGAGTGTGGTGTTAGGTTCAAGTAGTCACCAGGTCACCACCGGTGCCTTTCCCAGTTTTTTACACGCCCTGTATAAAATTTACATAAAAACGCACTACAAGTGGCCTCTCTCATAGGCTCGTATCTTCTATTAATAACAAAGTCGAGTTTATTTATAAAAAAGTGTCATTAACCCTTATTAGTCTCAGGGTAAAATCAATACGTAATTAATTGATTATATTAATAGCAGAGACAAATTAAAATTTATAGTATTATTTAATGGTTTTATTTCTTAATTAAAAACGAACTTTGAAAGATGTTAATATAAATAGAAAACGTGTTTAATGACGAGTACTAAACAATTTACTTCAGTTAAACGTGTGTGTGATACATACAATTGCCAACAGGTAGGTAACGAAGGTTGTTGTAATTACCTACAGTGAGGTATAAGATTAACAATGAATTCACTTCATAATTTTCTTTGAAATTTTCCTCGGTAATTTTTATATAACACAACAAAACAAAAGAGCCTTCGGAGTCGTTTTAAACCAAGGTGTAGTGTAGCTACATAATGATATTTATGAATGAACTGCTTCTAATTTTTTTAAAAACAATAATAACTAACTTAATTGTGAGGAATGTTTAAAAATGCAATTAAAAAGTGTTGAAAATGATGTTGGTTTAATTTTTTTGTCTTTACCTTGTGTTTAAATAAGTTTTAGATACTTTTTTAAAAGGTCGTTCACGAGATGGAAAAATATTTTTTGTCTTAATTATTCGAGACGGCGACGAGAGTAGAAAACATCTAGACCCAAAAACCCTTTACAACTACTCAAGATTTCATCGAGTAGCGATTCCTTTTTGGGACAACCTAGAGCAGGTACCATTTGAGAGTCCTCATTTCTTTTGACTGTGCTCGGGCGCCTTTTTATTGGACCAATCCACAAGGTCTTTTCAAATCAATATTTTTAGAATTCTCTTTAGTTCTAGGTCTGCTCGCAATCCACTCGGATATTTATTGATTGGATCAAAATTTAGCGTGTTTCCGTATGGCAACACAAAGAAACCAATACAAAAGTTTAGTCAGATTAATAGGTTCGTATTCTTAATAATGAGCCTGGGTGACGAGAAATAAAGACGATTTCTGTAAAAAACTGAGTTATAGGTTGTAGATCATGACTCATGATAAACCTATAAGCGAGAAATTAAAAATAATAGAATAGTAGTCCAGTCAAATAAGGAAAATCGGTGGAGCAATTTGAGATATGCAAGGTCAAAGGTCATCAAAAATTGTTTTTTGCAAATAACTCGTCTTCTATAGATCATATGTTAATGAAGGTTCTTATAAAAGTTATAAAGAACATTATTAGCTACAAGATTAGTTATATACATTTTTTTTATAAGTGTAACCGTTTTTGAGATATAGCGCGGAGAAGAGTGACAATAAATTCGTTTACGGGATAACACTGATGTACAAATTGCGGAGTAAGATGCGTAGTCTCATAAAAGGAGTCGGCCACCAAACTTATCGACTGATAGATAATGTGCCACTGCATGAGGTGAGATAAAGATGTAATTTAAGATTTATGAAAGTAACAATGGTGTTAGGTTTCATCTTCACCTATTATTAAGAAATTTAAAAAAATTTTGTTCGAAATTGTAGGCTATTGAACTTCAGAAGCTTCTTATTGACAACTTGGAGGTACCATAAAGATTTCCCATACCACATCAGATAGAATAAGGACGTAATTAAAGATTTTTTAAAACAAATTCTTGATCGTACCTTCAAGTCGTTAATAAGAAGCTCTTGAAGTTGAATAGCGCGCCTCTTATCTTACAATTTCGGACAAAACGGTTTTTGAAATTCTTCATAAAATGCAAAGGCGGAACCTGGCACCACTTTGTCTATAAAAAACCATCAACTACGTCCTTATCTATCTGATGTGATATGGGAAATGTTTATGGTACCTCCAAGTTGTGAATAAGAAGCTTCTGAAGTTCAATAGCGCGCCTATAATTTCCAACAAAATAGAATTATTAACTAAGGCCTAATTGTATAAACGAGATAATCTCAGAGTCAGAGCTAACTCTACGATCTAAATGTAAGGTTAGATCTTAGCGTGGATTCGATTAGGTTAGCTCGTAGGCACTTGGTCTAGGGTTAACCCATCAATTTTCTAGAGTCAAATATATTTCAATTTAACTCAGAATTAGTTGTTGATTTAGGTTAATCGCGGAGTTAACTCTGACTCCCAGATTAGCTCGTTTATACAACTGGGCTTAAGTAACTATTTTGATTTCAATGATGGATATTGATTGGTATAATAAACTGACATTGATTTTTCCAGTAATTCATGGTGCGGTTTTGAGATTCTTCAGAGTCAAACTTTTCAATATGCGGCCACGTTGGCGTTAGAGTCGTATAAAAAGATACAAGTTTTCTCGTACGAGGATGTAAATCGGAAAACTTAAAATAAAAGAAATATTTGTTTTCAATAGAGCTACAAGTCCCATGTCTTTATCTAAGTCCAGTCGATAGACCCTGTTAGTTGTATAGAGATGTTCCGTGGCTCGATCCATGACGAGCTTGTGTTGAATATTTTGATGACAAGCGTTGTTAATAGACCTTGTAATGGCTCCAAACGCTTACTCCTATTATATACTGCTATACCAAAATTTGCATGACATCGAAACAAAATCTAGACTCAAATTCATCGAGAAGCGAATTTTTTAGGGTAGCAAGTACAATTCGACAGTTACGATTTCGTTTGGGGGTTCCACTCAGATAGTTATTTTCTTCATAAAAAGTTACCATACTCCGACTTTTTCTATTTAGTAATCGCTTGAAATATGTAGTTTGGAGGATAATAGGCAACACATCACACACATAATGTGGCATCGCTTGTATCGGCCAATTTTTTAGAAAAAAACGCTCCAATCCGATGATAATAAGACGAAATCAGTATAAAAATCTGATCGCTACGTGCTAGTCCGTGCTCCAAGTAATGAACCTGGGTGACGAGAAATGAAGACACTCTTATAAAACTCAAAGTTGTAGATCCCAACAAGATAAGCCCCATAAGCGTGGAATTATGAATAATAGAATTATTCAGGTTGTTTTTAAAATTGACGAACCGTCATGCACCCTATATCCGAACGCATTAAAATTTGGAATATTTATTTCCTGCTCAAATTTACTTAAAATTAAAGGTTTTTTCATGATTATGAGGTTCAGTTTATTGTTTTATCCTTAAATGTAAGGACATTCTTTTATTAATTAAATAAATTTACTCCTTAACAGTTGTATAACGACTTGGTAGTGCCTAAGACACAACTACAACTAAGCCGTGTACAATTGATTATTATTGTTATAGCCAACTATGTATATTTCTCTCCGTGTTACATTTACGTCGTCCGTTCAGAAGTTATTGGCATTCTGAAAATAACAATTAATTAATTAAATCATTAACCGAGCTCGCCTCAACAAATTACTCTTATCTGATGGATCCCAACCAATAAATGCGTTGCTTTTCTTATTTTCAGCCTCGAGCCATTTTTGAAGAGGTCTGAAATATTCCAACAAACCGCTCGCGTCCATTTCGCGTTGTCCCGTCAAAACTTCCATTGCGTCGGGCCATTCTTTCGAAGCTCCCATTTGTAACATTTTTCTACAAAGGTATAACTCAATAAATTCGGCAAAGGAAGAAATCAAATTACTCACCCTATAGCTTCGCCAGCTTTCTTATTTTGATAAATATCGCATTTGTGGAGAGGTTTGTTTGGATCGTTCGGATCGTATTCGCCTGCAATTTCGCATGCTGCGCGATGGAATTGGAATTGGATAACAAAGCTTATGAAGTATCTAAAATGAAACAGTACATTTGTGAGCTCGAGTTTAGACTTGATGAAAGTAACCTAACGTAAGGGACGTCGGCTACGATGTGGTATTTAGCAGCTGGATCGAATTCTTCGTTTGATCTATCTAATGGAGATTCTATTCCTTGAACTTCGTTCCGTAGTTGCCACCACTTACAATTGTAGTTTTCGGGCTTAGTTGCTCCTTCGAAAACGTCCCATCTCCATAAGTCCATCAAATATCCAAACGGTAAAAATACAATTTTATCTAATCCAATCTGGGAAAGACCAAGTTTCTTAACTGTCGACGACTAATTTAAAATGTTACCTACCTTATAGAGATTGTTGAGATCGCTTTCTTCACTATCTTGAATTTGGGGGTCCATTAAACCAATTTTTTTCAAATGTTTGGTCGTGGAAACTGAGAGCGCCATAACATCACCAACGGCTTCGTGGAAACCTACAGAAAGAGCCTTTTAGTGAACTGAGTAACGTTACAGGAAATTTTGCTTAGCCATCACCAACTATTAAGCATAGCCAAAAACTAAACTACTTAGCAATAATTTGTTAATTACCATCATTCGCCCCCTCCCTATAAGATACAGGTTGATTTTTATATTGAAGATAGTATTGAATATGCCCCATTTCGTGGTGGGCGGTTATTAAGTCGTCAAAATTAACCCTCGTGCACTGCTTAATCCTAGAAACAAGCAAAAACTATCAAAAAACGAAGCCATACTAGTTAAAGCCCCAAACTTTTACAGTCAAGCATCAAAGTGTACAAAAATGTTGCTGAAAGCCTACCAGGATTCGCCGAATTTCTGTAAGGAAAAGGAAGATCTTTATATTGTAAGAAGTATTGCACGTGGCCCATTTCGTGATGAACTGTAATTAAGCTCCTCTGCTCTATCCGAGTGCACTGTTTTATCCTGAGAAACGACACATTTTATTATTCGTCTCCACCAGCTTACCAAAATATCTCCTGGCCAACGTTTCACCAAAAATTTTATTTTTCAAACAGAGTTGCATTGGTTGCATTTAAAATGAACAAGAGGTCATTGTTTTACTTTTAAATTAAATATATACTACTTGCCTAAAATCTTCTCCATCGTAGAAGTCCCAAGCCGAAGCGTGGCAAATCAATTCGCGTCCATCTTTCGGCTTTTCTAAAATTGAACGCTCCCAAAACAACGGAGGCATCGGATCGAGATTTAAAGAGACAAAAAATTCTTCAGATAACTTAAACATCCGTTCCGGAGTGTAATTCTACAAAATTAGGTTAAAATTGTTTCTTTGAAGCGAGTAAAATGTGGAGATACCTGTTTTATCATTTCTTCCGTTACGTCGGCCGATTTAACTTCTGGGTAAGGGATCGTAAAGTCGGCAATGTTACCCCACGATTGAGCCCACATATTACCTAAAAGGTGAGCCGGTATTGGACCTCTTTCGGGTACGACATCTCCGTAACGCTGCCTCAATTTCGTACGGACGTAAGCGTGGATTTGTAAGTACAGGGGTTTGAGTTGATCCCAAAGCTTTTGGATTTGTTCTTTAAAATTGGAATCTTCGTATCCGTTCAACCAGAACGCAGTATTATCAGTGAAGTTATTCAACTTGGCTGCTTCGTTCGAGAGATGGACGTATTCTTTAAACAGTTCTTTGGAAGGTGCCGTTTTGCGTCTCCACTCTGTCCAAATGTGTTTTAGCTCTTCTGGATCGCGCGACTCTATCAGCCTTTGAGTTAGTTCTAAAACAGAATTACTAAAATCAAAAATTTAAGGTTAAGGAGTGAAGTTACCTGGTTCTAAAGATAGATCGCACTTAGTTTTATCGTTATAGTCGCAGATTTTTGCAGTGGAATAAATTGCTTGCATGTCGCTGATTATTTTATCTAAGCGTTTGTATTTATCTTCTGGTAAGGCAGCCGTGCCCAAAATGGAATACTTTTTAAATTGTCTATACAAATCGTAATCTTTGAATGTTTGCCAATTAAATTTAATAGTCTCCAGCCAATCTTCTTTAGTTTCTTTTGCTACTAGAGCATTAACTTCCAGCTACCAAAAACAGAAACTTTTATACAAAACTGCGTAGTAATGAGAGAGAAACTTACTTGTTTCTTCAAGTTGGGTTCTGTTAGATTTGATGCATAGTTCCAAGCGGCAATTGAAGCGACATTTGCTCTAACTCGCGACTTTTCGTTTAGAATTTGTAAAAATGCGTTTGCGCGAATTTCTTCCTCTTCGATAGCTGGATCGCTCGAGTGGACGGAATTGTAAATTGAAAGTTGCACAAAACACCATATTAGAAAAAAAGTTTTCATCCTGTATAATCTGTAAAAATAAAAATTTGAATTGTCACTTTGACAAGTTTTCGTAAATGAGTGCGATTGCTACGATTTGTTGGTTTTATACAGTGTTTGAGCTCGATCCATGACGAGCTAACCGCAGTTTTCTCATTCAATAGCTATACCTTGGCCTAATACTCTGCCCTAAGTTGCTTAAAAAGTCGCGGTAAATCATAAATAATTTATTAAATCTCGCGCGATCGAAGAAAAAGCTACTAAAAAAGGAAAACGAAAATTTGAATTAGGTTTCGGAAACGTGTCATTTGTGTTGATGCATATTGACGACAAACATTGTAAATAGACCTTGTAATGGTTCCAAATGCTCCCTCCTAAAGATATATTATACGAGGCTCTATTGAAAAATTCTTAGCCTACTATAGAACCAAACAAAATTTCAATGTCAAAATATTTTATTACTCAACATATTCTCCTCTTAATTGGATACATTTATTACAGCGAACCTGCAACGTCGCTAGACCTTTCAAAAAAAATGTTTCTTCTTGCTCTGCAAACCAGATCTCCACAGCTTTTATTACCTCCTCGTTGGAAGAAAATTTACGACATTTTAAACTTTTTTTCAGTTGAGGAAAGAGATGATAGTCGGACGGAGCCAAATCTGGAGAATAAGGGGGGTGTTCTAGTAATTCAAACCCTAAATCACGAATTTTTTGCATGGCAACATGAGATTTGTGTGCAGGGGCGTTGTCCTGCTAAAACAAAACACCTTTGGATAGCTTTCCGCGTCTTTTCTCTTTAATTTTTTCCCGTAGAGTGGTCAGTAATGTCGAATAGTAATCTCCAGTTATTGTTCTACCCTTATCCAAAAAATCAATCATGATTACTCCATGGCAATCCCAAAAAACTGAAGCAAGAACTTTTCGATCGGTCATCATCTTCAATTGAAAATTTACCTCTTTTGAAGCTTGCAGTCCAATTTTTCACGGTCGCATACGAAGGACATTGATCACCAAGGGTATTAACCATATCTTCGTAAATCTGCTTACCTCTTAACTCTTTTAAATACAGGTACTTGATGATGGCTCGATACTCCAATTTTTCGATTTTCACAATTTCGGTGGACATCTTTTTTCTTTTAATTTATTGCTTAACTCTGGTTTACTTTTTTGACGTCAAACTTTACACTGACACTTCTAATAAGTTATTGTTTGTTGCTATGGTAACACAATATTTTTTTTTGCATGGAACTGGTCTAGGCTAATTAGTTATCAATACATCCTCGTAAGTCGCTCAAAATACAATTCTACAACAGGGTCGTTAGACTTAACGTTGATAAAATAAAAATTAGCAAACTTAAATTAACGAAATGATGGTGGATCAATGATAACGATAACATAACTAACTATCTATTGTAAAGAGAAATTTTCAAACAATCGACGTGATTGTGATGGCTAGCGGTTTCATAAAATTTGAGCACATCCTGCTGTTTGTTCTGTTTCGTCCTTTATAAAAGTCGAATTTCAAATTTTAAATATCGAATTTGTGCACTGTTAAAATTTCTAAAACTCGCTCGACCCCCAATCTCTTTTAATGAGTGCAATGATACTAAATTCAAGACTGGAATGCACAACTAAAATCAGGTTTGCGTTGTTTTGTAAAAAACAAATGAAGAAAATAGAATGAAATACGCTAAATACCATAATATGTTTTTGATCACCTGTCTCATTGTGCCATTGGCTCTAGACCAAGAGCTTTGCCTTTATTGCTTGTTTTTATTACCTTTTCAACTTCATAACTAAGAACTTGAACCTTTGTCCTATCACATACGTATTATACCGTGTTCATTCTCTGATCGATTGGCAGGAAACGTATAAGCTATAGCTACGTATTTTGATTTTTGTAAATCGACATCTTACTGAGGATAATACTCACTCAATGGCACCACTTATGAAGGTACCGAATCGAGCGTAATAAACTGAACCACTTGTGTCGTTTTTGAAATATTCTGAAAAACTATATTTGCTTTTTCTTCAGCATCTTCGTGAGCGTAACGGCAGGCGTTCTCTGGACGTTACAAAAATTTTTTGAACCTTCCAAGTCATCACGATTTGCGAGCCAACTTTAAATTTTTTGGGGCGTCACATCGAATTGAAAAAAAAATTCATTTCAGTGATCTAGCACTCGTTCAAACCTTGAAACTTTAATTTCACAATTATCAAAATCGAGTTGCCATGAAATAAGAAACGACTAATAAATATTAACAACAAAACGTAACAAAACTACATAAATTGTCTAAATTACTCTATTGTTATTGCATGACACATGAGTCTAAAATCGTGGTGTTTTTCCTGCATTCTATGGTATATATATATAGGTATAATACCTATATTTAACATTGTTCTAGCCCCTATAGGAGCATCAAAAGTCGGTTACAATGGCATGAAGAGATCCAGTGGGTCTATAGATGCTCTAAGGCGTATTATTATAAATAATTTTGCCCAATAATTTTATAGTTAATACTACGCAGTGCTTTGAATATATTTATAGTGTGTACTATTGATCGCAAAAAGGGGAAACTTGGTGTATACGTGGCCTATACATTGGTACTAGATATTTGTTTATTTCTCGTAACTGCTTCCAACGGATAAGAAAATAAAAAATGTATTTAAAAATAAAATTCAGGTATATCTCTCAACTTTTATCCGGTAATAGTCGAGTTACCATTATACACGTACACTCCGTTTGTCTAGGGTAAGTAGGTATAACCCGTACTAATAATATAAATTTTGTAAAACGTACGAAAACATCAGCAAAAACAACGAAATAATTGTATACCAAAGACTAATTAATTGTGTAATAGTCAAGGATATTTCTATTACAATTAATTGCCCAACTAAGCGCAAAACTGTAAAAAATAATAATTTGCGACTGCCGAGTAGTATAAAAATTTAAAATAAAGAAATAGTTACAAAATGAAATAGAGCAACAACTTTTACATTTACACCTTACATTTTGAGCAATTAAATAATTTCTAATAAAGGGTTAATTGGCAACAAAATTTTATGTAAAATAAATGAAATTTACTCACCACTAGTCACTAACGAACTAAAAATATTATAACGATGCGCTCCACTATAAATACAACCTAAGAAGCTATTATTCGAATTATTGTTTATTTTAATTTATTGTTATTTGACAAAAAGTGGACACTGTCCACCAACCTAACGTAGCAAAGACCGGTTAAGGTGGCCAACGACCGCGAACTTTTAATATCAAACAAGGTAAAAAGAGCGGCGCAAAGTTGATTCTACTTCTTTTTTTTTGCAGTGCTAGTAGCTGAGTTTTTCAATTATAACGTAATTTACCATCAGCGCCACACATAAATTGCTTAATAAACTATTTTGTTTATTGTTGCGGTTTTGTCAGGATCGTACTCGAATAAAAAGTGAACGAAAGTGTACACGAATCTGGTACTAAAGTTAATCTTTTTGTCGTCAATAATATTGTCTAGTTTACTTGTCGCATTGCTTTTGCAACGTGGGTTGCCTAGTCTAAGACTGCACAAGAAAGTAAAACTTTTGTTTTGTTTTTTTCATAGTCCGGAAGGTAGCGAACACTTTTACTAAACCATAATAGTACAAAAATTTTTACTATGAAAGATGAAAGAGTTGTAAATAAGTAATAAAATCGACCGTTTGCCGCCTGCCTGTTAAAAGTGGCAGCATTAACTTGGGGGAAAGCTCGAGAAGGGTGGATTTTAGCTCTTTATTAGGTTTTTCGCTTAGAACTCGAAAACTAAGCACTTTATGGGAAAAGTTACTCTACATAGTAATAAAGTGCATTAAATTTTCTACGCATGCTATTCTTAAGTTTTTTTCTTCAGGTAAACGATTTAGGCGCTAGCGCGCGCTAAAATTAAAAAACTTGCAACATCTGATATACAATTATTTTGTTGCTCATAACTCGAAAACTGCGCACTTTTGAAAAAAGGGTTTTTATACTAAAATAAAATAAATTAAATTTCCTATAAATTATGTCTCTTAGATTTTTTTCGTAAAACAAGCAGTCGAGGTGGTAGAGCGCAGCGCGTTGAGGCGGCTCGAGAAGAGCGAGTTTTTGCTCTTTTATCAGTTTTTCGCTTATAACTTCAAAACTACGCATTTTTGCAGAAAAGTGTATCTATGTAAAAGTAAACTAAATAAAATTTCCTACCAACTATATTCAAAAATTTTTGGCTCAGATGAACGGCTTAGGCATTAAAGTATGTTGAATTTCCACAAACATTCAAAAAACTGATTATTTTTGTTGTTCGCATTTTCGCTTATAACTTGAAAACTACGCACTTTATGAAAAAGTTCTTTTATACAATAATAAAGTAAATTAAATTTCTTACAAATTATATTTCCTAAGTTTTTTCTTCAATTAAACCAGTTGGGCGCGATCGCGCGTTAAAGTAAAGAAAACTTTCAAAATCGGCCAAAATATTGCGTTGTCGCTCTAACTTGAAAACTACGTACTATTACAAAAAAGTGATTTTATACAAAAATAAAGCATCTTCAATTTCCTACAATTTACGTCGTTCAATTTTTTTCTCTAGAACCACCTCTTTATTTGTGTATAGAAACACTTGTCTAAAAGTGCGTAGTTCTCGAGTTATGAGCAATAGAACCATTTTTTGACAGGCTTTGCAATTTTTTCAAAACTTTAACGCTCGCTAGCGCTTAAACCGTTTACCTTAAGAAAAAACGTAAGATATATAATTTGTAGAAAATTCAATGTGTTTTATTTTTGTCTAGAAGAACTTTTCTCATAAAGTGCCTATTTATCGAGTTATAAGCGAAAAACCGAAAAAAGGGCCAAAATCCGCCCTTTCTTAGACTCCCCTAAGTTCGCAGGAGGCTTAACTGCCATAATGTTTCTATAAGATGGATTTCAGTGGGTTCATTACCCCAAAGTTTTTGCTGAAGTGTTGTTGCCTAGATGTGCTTATTTATATTCATTTTTCCAGTAGGTAGGTACTTCAGGAGACCGGCACTGGACTGTTTATAGTGTTTATCAAAATTTTTGTCCAAATAATAACGTTACGTCAATTCTCGCATCTCCACCTAAAATAACAGCAAGAGCAAAGTTTATCTGAACAAACTTCAGACTTTTAATCTAGAACAATTATTTATTATTTAATTTATTACTACCAGCGATTTTTATGCAAAATTTACCGAATGAGATTTAGAAAGCTTAAATTCGATTAGCCCTTCTTCACAAGTCTAATGTATAAATGTCTTTAGGGATTTTTGGTATGTTGCTTAGAGGCCTTGTGAAGGTTAGAGCCAACTTTTTTATTCACAAGATTACACAGTATTATTTTTCTTCCAGAAGGCAAGAGTGAGTAATAAAGTGAGCAAGCTAAAATGCTTATATAACCCCTTGCCCTTAACATTTTAAGGGTACAAACTATTTAACTATTTTTCGTTTTCGTTTGTACAGTTTTTACAATTAAAAAATATTTTCCTAAAGCGGCAATGCGTTTTTAAACACAAAACAGTTTTCTTGACTGGTGGCGCCATCCGGTGACGCCAACCCAATCCATTCACGCGATTCTTGCAGGAAACTGTCTCTCCACTCTAGTAAGTTCTCCTCGTTGACCACAAACAAAAATAATTCAGTTCGAAATGGAGGCTTGTCGGTAAGAGTGTAAAGATGTGCTCTCATAACCTTATCGTGATTTCTATTTTGTTTTATTTCGAATACATAATTATGTTTTGAAAATATAAAAACTTATGTGTGAAGTTTAGTGACGTTAAATTGTTTGTTGTTCGTTTACGTTGTGTTTGCAAAGGAATTTATTATTAAAGAAAAATTTAAATATTTGTTATAAACAAAATTTTTTAAGTTTAAATAGAAAGCAACCCATTTTTTACTAGTGCGTATAGTTAAAAAGCGGTTAGTCAGTTAGTGTTTTGAAATTGATTTAAATTTTTGTATTAAAAATGAATTCACGTGGTAATCTTCAGCCTTTTTTAAATAATTCGTTAGCAATTAGACAGGAAATACAAAGATTCGAAAGTGTTCATCCATCGATTTATGCCATTTACGATCTGATTGATTTGTTACCTGATGGACTAGTAGGTGTTGCTCAACAAATACGAGATCACGTTGTTTGCATCGAAGGTGAGTTTTAAATTTAACAATGGGGAATGGGGAGAGAAAAAAATTAGTTTTTAAGGTCGAAAAATCACAGGTAAACTAAAACAGGTCGAATAGTATTTCGTTTATTCGATTCGTATCATCGAACGTTAACTGTAAATGGTTTGGAATTTATTAGGTGGATTGTGGATTGAAAAGAATCTTTTGTTGTTGTTGAAGATGGAAGGGAGCCTTTTAAACGAGTAGCTTTTAAATATTTGATTTTTGTAAGGTGGGCCTTTTTGGGTGCACTTTTAGTTTGTTCAGCGATAAAGTTTTAAGACAAGACCAATATTTACACTCGAAAATAAGGCTACTGAATATGAATGAAGTATTTTAGTCCCAAACTAACAGGTATTTTGTGATTGTACGTTAATCCGTGCTTACGCCTTACCAACAAATAGCACTTTCTTTGGATTTTTACACAAAAATAACTTGTTGAATTTTTTTGCAATTAGCTCGCTAATGGTGGAACCGACGAAAAAATTCGATTAGGTATACTGTATACTGAAATGTTCTTTAATAAAATTTCTTTAGCGAGTGTTGGGAAAGAAAATTATTTCGCATTCGAAAATTGTGGATTGTGGCGTGAAATTAGGATTTATAAGGATTAAATTGATGTGGTTAGGCCTTACAATATTCGCTTATTTAATGATGCTGATTTGTATACATTCCGACTTTAAAAAAAAAACTAACGCGGAATCCCGAATTAGACGATGTTTAGACCTTGTCAAAAATAGGAACAAACGTGAATTTCGACTTAGGACCGCCCCCTCGATGCGCACCGGTTAACTACCGCATTACTTCAGTTCGACCGGGCGTCCCCGTTCTCACAGCTGGTTTTATTATTTACGAGATGTATACAGGGTGCATTAATATATTTCGTTATCGCTATTGGTATCTCGCTTATTTTAAGAGTTAGAGAATAATAGGTTAAATTTGTCATTTCTGCCAAGTTTGAGTCTCTACTTTCAATAAAACCCCAAAACTGCAATTTTTTTGATTTCTTGTTCATGGGCACTTTCGATCGGGATGATCACAACTATTCAATATTTCAAACAAATTGTCCATATTGACGAAGATACCATAAAGTTTGTGTGGGAAAAAGTATTTCTTCATTATCTAGCACTAGCCTCGAACCCATTCACTTGCTTTACCTAAAGTAATAGCAACACAAGCTTTCTTTTGATAAGACATCGTTGAACGCTAATCAGGAACTGTGTAAATAGTAAACGTACGAGATAATTGCAGGTTTGTCAGTATTTTTGACATTCACAATATACTGGGTGTCCAGATAAACTAGCGATTTTCAATAGGTCTTGTAGGTGTCAAACATGGGGATCTCGCTTATCTGAAGAGCTTAGATGCCTAAATCATAGGTAAATCTGAAAAAAAATTTACGCGCTCTCGCGAAAATTTGAAAAACGAAAATTCTCATTTTCTTTTTTTAGCCATAACTTTTTTATTTGTTAATCTTTTTTAATTCTGTAAAACATTTTCATTGTAACTTTTTAACCTGCTTTCGAATCCGTAGTCGCCGTTTTGATTAGTCGCTCTGTTCTTGGTCTCTTAATGTCAACTTTATTTTTTCTTATGGGCGTCATATTGGATTTTTTCACCAAATGGCTTATTTTTCAATTCTGAATGCAACCATGTATCGCTTTTACCGTTTGAATTAATTAAGAAAAAATAAAGTTTACATTAAGAGACCAACAATACATCAACTAATCGAAATGGTGACTACGGATTTGAAAGCAGGTTAAAAAGTAGCAACGAAAATGTTTTACAGAATTAAAAAAGGTTAAAAAATAACAAAGTTATGGCGAAAATAAGAAAATGAGAATTTTCGTTTTTACCAGTTTTCGCAAGAACGCCTAAATTTATTCGAATTTTTTTCCAGGTTATTTGTCAGCGTCCAATTTAGCAACTTTGCTAAATTGAAACCTATAATTTAGCTCTTCAGATAAGAGAAATTCCTATGCTGCACAACGGATTTGAATCACCCTGTGTAGAATATACTATGAGGAACCAATTATATGATTTGGTTAGAACTTCAGAGCAACACCAAAAATGTATTTATAATTTATATTAAATCCACTTTAAATTTAAAAGTTATTTTCTAAACTTTTCCCCAAAAATTTCCACACACAAAGTATTAAATTTCGTCCGAGTACTTACAAAAACTTTACTAATTAGTTTCAAACATGATGAAGTTAATTTGAAAAAAAAAATTTCCCCGAAAAATCAATATGCGAGAAAATTGTGGAACAACCACTTCTATTATTGTATAATTTAATTTGCATATTTATTTTTTTGGTTCATTTAAACGGCGCAAGATGTGACGGCATTTTTCTTTAAGAAAAAGAAAATTGATTAAACTTCGTCTACTATTATTTGGATGTATGTACATACTTGAAATCTATATTAACTGAGAAAAAGAAACAAATGATCAAACGTATATACAAACCGTAAATATTCTATTGATTTACTCTAAAGCTCTTTATGCGATTAACATTAAAGAAGCTCTATGTTGGTTTCTACGCTTTATTTGGTAGAAAATAACTCACATTTTTATAATAAAAACGATTAGTTAAATTATGGATGTAAAGGGAAAAAATTATAAGCTATTAAGGGTGTGTCGTTTGGTTGTATATTGTTGTATTATATAGGTCATGTAGTTGGAAAAATTGCTTTTAAAGTGGTAGATAATAATTCATTAGTTGAGTTAATCGATTGTTTGATTTATTAAACGTCTCTACAATTTTCATCGATTTGAAACAATTTTTAAAAGGTCACGAATCGTCGATTATATTATTTCCCACACGCCGACTAGCGATGCAAACACATTTTTAAATACCGACTGTTTAAGCGTGACTCGGGTTTTTAAACACCGTGTATATATTTTAATCGCTTTGAAATTTATGTTATTGAAGTATCGATTAGACTTGTTAATTATGTTGCAGTTGTATTTGAAAACAAACAATGAATGTTTCCAATTTACCAAGGTGGTAGTAGTACAAAAGTGTATTGAATTTATTATTTTTTAAAAATTTATTTCAAAAATCGTCCCGTGATTTATCACGCACGCCGTTGATATAAATAGTCGTAATTTAAGTGAACGAACCTTTGGAGACTGAGTTTAATTTGAAAAAAAAAATTTTTTGAAGTTATTAATTATAACTTTTTAATTTATTTTTAAACATTTAACATTTTTATCAGTAAATGTTAACTGTTAATATTTAATTTTAATCATGATTCAAAAATTTGTATATTATTATTATTTTGTTCAACTTTGAGACGAGTTGTGCAATACGACCAATTGACGAAACTGTTCCTTTTTAATTCATTAAAATTTATTTTAATTAATTGTTAATGAAATGCATATTTAAAGGCCTTGATACGATGATAGGTATAATGAAGTGTTAAATAAGTTTAACCACTCGGGATTTGAAGTGGTAAGACGAGACTGGGAGAAATGCAGCGCTAATGATTATATTTAAATAACTAATTAATACTAATTTTATAATTTGAACGAAAAAAGTAGGATCGATACTAATTTAAATTATAAATAAGATCAGTGGCGTACTAAATTTAAACTTCAATTTTGTAAAAGTATCGTTTAGGGATGCATTAAGGGTGATGCATCTTTCATAAATAATTCTATTTAAATATGAATTTGGGGAGTTGGGGAAGGTGATATTGTAATTAACATTAGGTTGTAAATTGTAATGTGCCACTTTCAACTCTCAACTAATTTTTTACTGCCGTTAAACGGCCAGTTCCTTTAAAAATTTACATTGAAAATTCTTAGCAATAAATTTCCGACGTTCAACCTCTTCTCGAATGATATTTATTTCACTTTATCACAATTTTTGAAGTGGAAATAATGGTTTTAAATAAATTTTCACTTCCAGGGGAAACTTTCGAAGTGGCATACAATAAAATACCACACCTAACGGCGTTTTTCAAAGACTGACTGCGTCAGTCTTTTCTGAAGCGTTGATCTTTTTCAAGCATTTAATGAACTTCTGCCCCACACTCCCTTACTTTGAGAAAGACAAATTTTGGGGGCAGGTTTTTTATATGCTACGGGTGGCTCCATCTGTTGGGAGAAGCGCTTTCTTTCATGTCTCCTCGAACAAGCCTTTTCCGATGGATTCTTTGAATCCTGGGTAGACTGTCTCAGTCCATAGCAGAAACGTCCCGCAACGCGTTTCTAATCCATCTTGACATGTATCTAAACTCAAAGAGTGTCTTCTTCTACACCGTTCAAATACGACCCCTATGATAAAAAATCTTATCTACTTACTTTAATTGTACATGTGGCAAAAATGCATTCTTTAGTACCCCGCAGTTAAATATTTATATAAACAATTCGTTTCCTCCAGTCTATTTTTACCAAATACCGAGCCCCTCCCTGTAGCTGGCGTAGATTTAATTTTAATCAAATTAAAATTCCTTAAGCACCCCATTTTGGTCACGACGCTTCAGTTAGCAACCCCTTTCCCCCTTAATCCAATAATAACCTCGTCTAAAATTTACATCTTAATTTGCACTTTGGTAATGTACGATTTTCTCCATTCGCGTCCGCCAAAATTTAAAAGCAACCCCAATTTTGATTTAGACGAGTGGCTTAAAATAGAAACACATATATAGTACGTGCTTTAGAAATTTCCAACTTACTCAAAGTTTATTTGCACGTTTCCTCTCTTGTGCAATTCGAGTTACGTTGAACTTGTCTACTGCTAATGGTTTTCAGTTGGGTTCATTTTAAATTTAGCCCAGAGCGCGCGGCCTTTAATTTTTTTAAATTAGTTTGAGTACCTATACGTAATTAGAGGACGCCACCACCAATCGATAGATCGGACGGAGACAATAATTAAAGGTCCACGACGTATAAAATTGGAAAAGGAACGCGATGAAGTGGAAATGAGCAAGTGTTTGTGCGTGGGCGCTACCTTCGTATCTACAAAAAAGTTGTTGTTTATTATATACCCAAAAAAATATATGCGTTGGCGTCGGTAATTTGTTTTAATAATAATAATAATATAGTACGTAGTATCCAGAAAATTCTTTTTAGACGATTATTTTTTGTATGCGAAATTTGTGACATTTTAAATTTGTTTTTCTATTTTCTTTCTTTCGAAACAAGACGTTTTGAGTAGATTATCACATATGCGGTAGACGTCTCGTATAGTAGTTACATATTTTATCGTGCAAGTTTGGAGGCAATTTTGTAAACATTAAATTGTGTTTTCGTATTACTTTTCAAACTGAGGAAACTGTTCGCATTTAAGAATACAAGCCGACTTACGGTAAATTATATTCTTTTAAGGTGCATCATTGCGTTAAAAAGTGCTCAAATTTCCACTCCATTTACTATGTTTCTTCGGTGTACTGATTGAATTGTGATTTTTTTAAAAATTGTTATAGGTATGTGTGCTCGGAAATGGATTTACGAGTCACTAGCATGCCGGAAATTGTTCTAGTTGCTTGAATTTTATAAAATGGAATGTTTATTGTTAACGTGTGTAAATTTATGCTGTTAATTTTTGCTAATTTGGAGGAAATACATTTTTACAATAAAAACGATTATGTGGCCGTAACAGGACTTTTTCGTACGCGTTCAATATATTAAAAAATACACGAGAAATACATATGTACATCAGAAATAGTTCTTACTTCCGGTTGAACCGAAAGTCAAAATATAAAATGATAGATAATTTTAGAATCTTCCAAACCACGGTAATTCCTGCTTGCAACGAAAAAATCTTCAAAGAGCACACAACGTTTAGAATGAGATGCAGTGAGTGATTTTACAGTGTAGGTGTCCACGTGGTCGCTATACTCTCTAGTAATAGAAATTTATAAGTCGTGCCACTGAAATATAGGCATTTATACACCGAAACATGAGCTAGCTAATTAGAAATGATGAGAAAATGTGCCATTTTTTGGGCAACTTTTGGGTGGAAATCGAAAATACAAAGATGGATTTACTGCCCGACAAGCTTATTTAATAAATTTTTTTCAAGTTTACTTGGTTATGCGCTTTACAAATATGGCAATTTTCATCACCAAATTTGAAAAACTAAATGCTATTAATTTAAAAAAAATATCTTGTCGCGCAGTACAATATAGGTACTATGAACTTTAATGTAAAGAAATAATATTTCAATTAAAGTTAATAGTTACAACGTCATTTACAATCGCCGTACCCATTGAAATTACGAGCGGAGATTACCCTCTTAAAATATACAGGGTTTGTATTAAAAATAAAAAAGCTCACCCCATTTCCGGTTAAACCGGAAGTTAAAAATTACTATGTTTAGTATCATTAGACAGCTGATCTTAAAAGATTTTTAAAAATCGTAAAATATACAGGGTGTTTTCAAAAAGTCCTTGTAGTTGGCTAATTTCCGGTTTAATTTCCGGTTTAACCGGAAGTATTTTTTAAACCAAAATGGCAGCATATATTCGAAATTTATGCAATATATTAATATAGCAACTTGCAATTACAAATTTGAATTACAAAAATAATTATGAATTTTTGAAATTTTGACTTTAAAAAAATCATAGCTCAGAAACTAGCCCATAGGGAAAAATGAAACTATGTTGATAAATTAAGAACTTTGATATCTTGAATATATCAAAATATAGACAAAATGGCTAGGGCCGATTTTGAGAAAATTCGTTTTAAAATTTTAGTCAACTTTGGCTCTATAGAAGTAGTCAGTTTTCAAATTATTTGAAAAATCGACTGTATCAAAATTAAAGCCTTATGTTTTGCCAATATATTCCTGTTTTTAGATTTTTATAATAATAATTATCTCCAAAGTTATAATAAAAAAACTAGAAAATGGGAAGATTGTTATACTGGCCGCCATTTTGAATTTAAAAATTTGAAAAAATTATTTTTTAATTTGGACCGATGTGTACTAACTTATAGCAGAGTATAAATACTGTGGCTCAAAATTTGCTGAAATGCGACCCCCTTATTTTGGGCTCCCCGTATTGATTTCGTTTAAAAGTTTATTTTGTCAACAAAATTTTGTTAAAGTGGCCCAAATAACGTTTCAACAAAATTGCTTTAGCCGTTTTTATTTGACGGCGTCACATACACACACGCCCCCCCAGACTTTTTTAAAGTTTAATTTTTTTAGCGTTATAGATTTAGGGGGTCCCGAATCGTCGAGAAATGAAATTTCCCAAAAATTTTTTTCGTCATAATATTTTTTTAATTCGACTCGCGTAGCGAGGAGCGTTTAATGGAGTCCTGCTGGAATGATTTAAATCATAAATATCATAAATATGAAATGAGTTTTCATAGAAAAAATCGAAATATAAAAATTTTGGATTTTTTGTTATGGTTGGTAGGGGTTAACCTAGCAGTATTAATTGCAAAGTGACATTTTGAAATTTAAAATAAATTGCTTTGTAGGTTGTATTGTTCTTTAATAAATTAATTTTAATTATTATATAAAAAAATAGGACCTGTTAATTCCAAAAGTTGCCATTTTATCTTTCTTCGATTTGACATGAAATGTCAAACTTGCTACCAACTTAGAAACAGAAAATTGTACCAAAGTTATTCAAAGCACTCATAAAGCTATTATAGCACTCATATGGATGCTGTAACAGCTTTCTTATAGAGGCAAAATATAAAAAGTTATTTTTTAATTTATTTTGTGCCCGAAATTCCAAGGGCTGAAACTTCGTAGTATCTTTTTCGAACAATTGAAAAGGGTTGGGAGATTATCTCTTACATAGTTAAATTAGGTCAATAATGCACGCTGAAAAGAAATTCTTAATGACGCGCAGCTTGAATCTTATAATACCAACTTTATTTTTTCTACCCTTAAATAAGAAAAAAACGTGCCGAGAACTGCCGTTAAAGGATAATGAGATAAATTAACTAATCTTACCTACATCTGGATGGCTTAAGGAAAGCATACGGAATGATAAAAGGGGAATCCTAAGGGTAGTTTGTATGTGAAGCATTCTTGAAAGTCTATCATCAAGCGTTTTATACGCTCTCTCCGAAAGTCAAGTTGGTTGACCATTCTAAAAGGGTTAACGAGTTTTCTCATAGTTTCGACAAAACGTTGAATTTTAATTGATTTTTGTATAAAAAAAGGTCTCGAGGACGCGTAGAAAAATTCGTGTCACTCTTTTTTAATCGTCGAGCACGCTATGAAATTACGCCGTCGAAATGTCTACACGGAAATTTACGTTTAAATATTGTCACGAAATTTGTACCAGCTAAACATTGAATTGTACTTAATCGATTTTTTTGGTACTTTTGCGATCTTGGCATGCGTGACGTATTTATAAATTCCAGAAGCGCCGTGGCGTCTACTCTATTACGACGCCAGACAGACTTCATTAAACTGCAGTCCCTTTTATTGCATTTTCATAACGAAATTAACAACCTATTAGTTTCGAGCTTGTAAATACTACGCCTGTAGTTAATTTTATTTACAAAATACATTTTCTGGACGGGGATGCTCTAATAATTTTGAAATGCATGTAGAGCTTATCAGTTGTCACTAGGGTGCAGTTTCCTCTCTCTCGCTCTCTCGATCGATTTTAACATTGATCACAATAATACGATAAATGCAACTTAATTAAACGTTTTTAATGACAATTGACTATTACCTTTACGGCTTGTGAACAATTGCGCGATGGTTAGTTATAGAGGCACGTAATAAAAATATTTTTATGTCCCCTGATTATGAGGGTGATTTAGTTACATTTTGATTAATTATTTGTGTAGAAACGTCACGAGTTACTTAAAAGCACAATTTCCGTCAATTTGCTCGAAGGGAAGGGTAGTTTTAGGGCGCCATCTTATCTTAAATAGCATTAGAAACTTTTACCCACCAAAAAGTGCTTTTTCATTGTATCGCAAGGAGATTTATTTATTCGATTTGAAAAAGTTTTGTTTAAAAACGAAAAATTAATCAAGAAGCGAGAAGGGATGCTATAAATGCCCAAAAGGTATGTAAAGGCTAAGATGTAATCTAATTTTATTTCTGATTAAATAGATTGGTTATTGGTTTGGTGGGTAGCGAGACGTGTATAGTATCGACTGAAGCGAAAATGTTATTCGTCGGATAGGAAAATATTTTATATACAAGCCCTCGACTATAAGTTGAAGGGTGTTACTCATAAAATTTTCTCGTAAAAAAATGTTTTTCATTTAATCATTTTTATTTTGGGGGGATAGATTCGATGTGTACGGTTTGTGTATATTTTTTAAAAAGTAAATTGCCGTTTGCAAATAAAAATAAAATTTTATATCGTTCGATTTTACTTAGCTCAAGGGTTACAGTTTATTAGATATTAGATGAGAGAAATTGAAAACTGTATTTCGTCGAATTTTCAGATTGTTCGAGTTTTCAATTTCTGAAATAATAATAACCCTGGGGGTTCAGCTTAAAATTTATCTAAGCGCGTTTCTACATACTAAACGCCCTCGCGTATCCTCCATATATTCGTCAGTCTTGGAAAAATAATTCATCTTTATCATGATAGTTTTGAGGGGACTTCTAGTATGTTACCTTAGAAGGCATTTGAGGACACTGAGCCAAATTTATATTTTGTTCTAATTACATCTAGGCCAATAAAACTCAAAAACCTACAATTGCGGCTCAATAAATTACTATTCTCGTCTTCCGGTCTTCCTAAACAATTAAACTTAAACGTGCGCCTATTGTTACTTTTCTAACCTCAAAAAACGTTTAAAAAATTTTTTTGTTCGCACATTTCGTATTTTTTAAATTTATTTAATGTACAATTAGCAACACACCATTGTTGTTCATACACACAAAAATTTTTATCGTTAATTTTTGCGCACTCAAAACAATCAGGTATAAAAATGCGGCATCAGTTCCACCCCATTCTTTTAATTTAAATGAGTTTCGTTATTTTACATCACTTTTGCAACTTTTTAATAATAATTTTGACAATTTATCGTGTGATTTTTGTTTAGGTGCCTCTTTTTTTATTAAAATTATTTCAAATTCGACCGGTAAACTTTCTAAAACGCGCTTAAAAGCAACAATAGTAAGTGTAAGTAATAACACAAATTAATGAGTTACGTTTTTTGCTTTAACCTACTTGTATAAAATGTATAAAACATTAATAATAATTATTATTTTAACTCGTACGCTCGTTTTATTATACGAAAGGAATTTCAATTCTTTTGAAGTTCTTAAATTAATTAAAAACATAAGTTTTTGCAGAGTTGCATTAACTTGTGACTTCATTTTAAATTAAAATAAACAAAAGGTCATTTTTATTGTTTATAACTTGTAATAGACAATCTTTTTTTAATTTTAATTTTAATTACTTATTTAGTTTGGCAAACTGAGTCATATGTACATGCACAAGTTCAATGTAATTCGAATTTTTATATTTGCATACAAATAAGGGCGGGACACGAAATGCACGTTTAAATAAAATGTTTTGAATTCGCAATTAGTGGTGACTTGTAAAATGATTATTCATATGTACGTGGTCGAAGGAAATAGTTGCTAATTTATTTTTTCGCTTCACATTGCCAAGGTTTTGGTTTCCAACATTACACGACGCATTTAAAGTAAAATATGAGATTGGGGGAGACCGAATTTCCACCCATATCCCCTATACCATTAAAAAGCCGTTGGTTACGGAATCTGTATCGTAATGATTGCGTTTTCTCCAAATCATTATCATAAAATAAATCATTTTTTCCAATATTAGTAGCAGTGTAGGCAATAGCATTCTTCTTTTTTAGTTTTTCGCTTATAACTTGAAAAGTACGCACTTTTTCAGAAACGAACTTCTATACAAAAATAAACTAAATCAAATTTTCTATAACTTAAGTTTCTTAGGTTTTCTTCTTTAGAGGAACGGTTTAGGCGTGTTAAAGTTGGCTAAAATTCCAAAATCGCCCAAAAAACTTTTTATTTGCTTATAACTCGGAAACTACGCACTTTTAGAGAAGAGTGGCTCTATAGAAAAATAACGTACATTAAAGTTACTAAAAAGTATCTGTTAGGTTTCTTTGCCAGACGAACAGTTTAAGCGCTATAGCGCCTTAAAGGTAGACAAAATTTTGTTATTTTTAATTTATTCCTTATAACTCGAAAATTACGCACTTTTAGAGAAAATTTCCTACAAATTGTGTCTCTTAGGTTTTTTTCTTCAGATGAACGGTTTACGCGCTAGAGGGCGTTAAATTTTGACAAAAATTCTATAACCGACTAAAAACTGATGATTGCTTATAACTTGACAACTACGCACATTTAGAGAAAATTGTTCCTATAGAAAAATAATGCGTTCTAAATTTCCTTGAAATTACGTATGTTAGGTATCTTTGTCATATGAACAGTTTAGGTGCTAGAGCGCGTTAAAGGTAGACAAAACTTCCAAAATCGGCCCAGATTTATTTTTTGGAGGTAAATTTTCCTATAGAAAAATAAAGCAAATTAAATTTGCTTCATATTGTTATTTAGGTTTATTCTTCAGACGAACGGTTTAGGCGCTAGATCGCGTTAAAGATAAACACAAAAATTTCTAAATCGGACAAAAAACTGATTTTTTAGTATATTTCTTGTAACTCAAAAACTACGCACTTTTAGATAAAATTGGTCTTATAGAAAAATTAAGTGCATTAAAGTTACTAAAAAGTATCCCTGTTAGGTTTCTTTGTGAGACTAACAGCTTAAGCGCTATAGAGCGTTAAAAGTAGACAAAAATTTCTTAATGGGCCAAAAAAACGACTTTTTAGGTTATTGCTTTTGCTTATAACTCGAAAATTACGCAGTTTTAGAAAAAAGTGTTCCTATAGAATAATAAAGTAATTTAAATTTTCTATTATGTCCGCCAGGTTTTTATCTCAGACGTACGGTTTGGGTGCTAGTGCGCGTTGAAGTTTAGTGTATATCGGACGGGCTCGGGCTCAGACAAAAAGACAACAACACCCGCCATAAATATGTCTGTACCCAGAGATATGGGAACTCTGTCCCATTTTGCCCCTTTCTGTAGAAAATGTGCTTTATTTTATTTTTGTATCAAAGCGCTTTTCTCAAAAAGTGCGTAGTTTTCGTCTTATAGTAAGCGAAAAACTAAAAACCAGTTCTTGGACTATATTTAGAATTTTTGTCAAATTTGAACACGTTCTTGCGCCTAAACCATTTACCTGGAGAAAAATATCTACCCAACATGATTTGTAGAAAATTGAATGCGCTTTATTTTGGTATAAGAACATTTTTCTCCAAAAGTGTGTAGTTTTTGTGTTATAAGCGAAAAACCTCGCGAAAAATTAAAAAAGCAGTTCTTTGGACTATTTTGTAATTTTTGTCAAACTTAAACACGTTCTGACGCCCAAACCATTTGCTTGAAGAAAAATATATAATCAACATAATTTGTAGAAAATTGAGTGCGCTTTATTTTTGTATAAGAACACTTTTATCCAAAAGTGTGTAGTTTTCGTGTTATAAGCGAAAAACAGTTTTTCGCAATTTTCTCAGAACGCGTCACTTTTACGAGGTGGCCAAGTTGAAATTCGAATTCAGCATCCAAAGATACTACAGAAAGAAAAAAACTTCTGCTTTTTCCCCCACCCAACTGCTATTTGGCTGAATTACTTCTGTACTGCGATAAATTACTAAAGTCATTCAACAGTAGGTACAACTTTAAGATGCATTCAAATTAATTTGAAATGTATACCATAATAATATGTAATGTCATAAAAAAGATGAGATTGAAATTATTATATGCACTTTCCGTTATCTTAATTTGCATAACTAAATCGTGAAACAAATTTGCACAAAAGATATATACGATGATACAATTCGAATGACAACTCTTATATTCATATGCTAAATGTTAAGCCAAAACCTGCTTTATCACCTGTGTAAGCAAATTATATATCAAATGGGATGTTTATTATTATAATTATTTATTCGTTGATTTAATTACGAATTATAATTTCGTGTTTTTTTACGAAAACAACAGTATTTTTGTCTATTCACGGAGGTCGTGAGAAATTTACTTTGTAAAAATATTTTACGATAATAACTAAAATTAGTGGGAAGAATAATGAATTAGGCGTTAGACTGACTGAGAAATAAATTTTGGATTAAAAAAAATAAAAGATTACGAAACAACTGTTATTATAAGGGTGGGCCTCGTACTTTGTCAAACTCGATTGTTTTACCTGTTGAGTTATGAGGAAGTGCTTAGAGCTGTAGATGTACAAATGTGCATACCGCGTGTCCCATTTCAGAGCGGTGCTTAGAAAATCTCAAGTTGCTTACAGTTTTTTCTTTAATTAAAAAAAATTATATGGAACGTTGCAATAATTTTTACTGGACCAAATGCACTCGTAATTTATGAATTGTTGTTTTTTTATGATTTTATGCTTGCAAGCGTTTAAAATAAAAATAAATTAAAAAGTGAATTAAGAATAAACTATTGTTGAACAGTATGCACGTAATTTCTTTATATTATGCTCTGTTTTGAAATGGGCCATACGGTATAACGAAAAAGACGACAAGTCAAGAATACGAGCAAGTGAATGAAATAATGTGGTATAACGCTATAGTCCAGTGCATTTACGAAAATTCTATACGTGTGACCCAAAAGTTTTAGGCACTGTCATTTTTTATTTTTGTATTTGATAGAGGGTTAGTCGGAGACCTTAACTCTGATTTTGCGTATCTGCGAAATTACCCCTTTCGCCGCCATCTTGGAAAATGCGTTGTGGCCCATATCTCGAGATCTATCTACTGCAACTCGATGGTTTTGGAATCGTTTGACTCGTTAGTATTTTTCCTTCAAATTCATTTATATCATAGTAAGCGCTCCGATGACGAGAAAAAAAGTTATTCGTGTTCAAAGTTGAAAATTTTTCGGAAAATTTTCTCTTTGGGCGGTTTTTTGCGAGCAGTTTTCTTATACTGCTTTGGAGCTGTTGATGACTATAATGATTTTTATAGAAGACTCAATTATGCGTATTTTCGTATAAAAATTAATCCGATTGGTCCATTGGTCGCCGACCAATCCAAGCCCAAAGTTGCGCTGCCTATGTCGCACGCAACGATGAAAACTTCTAATCGAGCACGATGCGCCTCGCAGCGTTTGCAGTTTTCTTCTCCTCATCAATATTCGTCATTATTTTATACAATCGAATGTTTCTTCATATTGTAGGTAATCTGGTAGGTGTTTAAAAATCGATTCAACGTATCTTCTTCTTCGTACCTTACCTCTAACCTTTGCCCTCCTAAGGCGAAGACGAGTGCGACGATGAGACGGAATACGAGAAACCAAAAATACAGAGAAAACGGTAAGAAGTTGAAAATTGTAAGCGATTCTTTTGGGTATAACCAAATATTTCGTGGGAAAACTTGGTCTCTAGGACTTTAAGACAATTCGACCAAAATTTTAGACATCATGACTATTCAAAAAGTCAGAAAAGTGGTTTAAAATTGCAGTACTTTTCAAACATCTCCAAATTTGATCTCCAGATCAGTTTAAAGAGGTTAAATCACTGACTTTATTATGACTTACCAAAATCATGAATTATTACGAATAACTTAATTTTAAACATCTTTCATATTACCATATGTTCCATATGTTGTTTTAATGTTACAATATGAAGAAACATTTGATTGTATAAAATAATGACGAATATTGATGAGGAGAAGAAAACTGCAAGCGCTGCGAGGCGCATCGTGCTCGATTAGAAGTTTTCAACGTTGCGTGCGACATGGGCAGCGCAACTTTAGGCTTGGATTGGTCGGCGACCAATGGACCAATCGGATTAATTTTTATACGCAAATACGCATAATTGAGTCTTCTTTAAAAATCAATATAGTCATCAACAGCTCCAAAGCAGTATAAGAAAACTACTCGCAAAAAACCGCCCCAAGAGAAAATTTTCCCGAATAACTTTTTTTCTCGTCATCGGAGCGCTTACTATGATATAAATGAATTTGAAGGAAAAATACTAACGAGTCAAACGATTCCAAAACCATCGAGTTGCAGTAAATAGAACTCGAGATATGGGCCACAATGCATTTACCAAGATGGCGGCGAAAGGGGTAATTTTGCGGATACGCAAAATCAGAGTTAAAGTCTCCGACTAACCCTCTATCGAATACAAAAATAAAAAATGACAGTGCCTAAAACTTTTGGGTCGATTTGTAAGTGCACTGGACTACTAATAGAATTGGTTTAAAAACATAGAACTTGCAGCTTCTGAACTATTTTCCAGTCTTTCCTTCCTCACCTTATAAGAATTTAATTTCGTCTAATCGACCATTACTCATTACCCCAACATTCCCTTCTTTAACCACGTATGTGTTTTATCTTTGATAATTACACCTGCTTTAATTTTTATCATTGTTATGACTCCCGCATCTTATATCGTGTTTATTTTTAAACAATTTCAGACTATTTTAAGTACACGCTTTTTGATAAGAGGCCCGTTATTTTGGTAGGTATTTGTTTTCGTTGATAATATACTACACCTACCTATACAAATACGTATGCATACAGTATAATATGTAGTATCTATGTATACGGGATTTAACGTGCATAAACAAACATAATATTATATTATATTATTATGTATTATGCAATTGATGCAGTTGAGTACATTTAAACAGGGGGGTAATAGCAATTATTTTGGCGAATGCTTTCCAAAAACTGGTCGTAAATTGGTCATCTATAGGACATCTCATTCAGCACACAAACACTTTTTTTATGGAGACATTCAAATCCAAAACTACTATACAGTATGTCCTCGGATAGGTTACAAAGAGGGAACAAAAGTTTTAGTTTTGATTTCTCAAAAAAAGTCCACTCTTTATGAGAACTGCTGCTTGCTTTGAAATTCGTATAACACAAATTTGTTTTTTCCGTATCTTCCAAGAAATGGGAAATGGTCAAAGCATAATAATTACGTTACGAGATCTTCGAAGCAAGCAGGAGTTCTCATAAGGAATGGATTTTTTTTGAGAAATAAAAAATAAGTATTTATTTCTTCTTTTTAACCCCATGCGTGGACATGGACAATGGACATCCTGTAGTAATACCACTCGCAGCAAGGTTATTTCATGTAGAACATACGTCAGTCGCAAAGTTATCTTAACATTAATATACTAATTTGCCACCATAATATGTTGTGATAATTACACAAATATACAATTATTAGAAAATGTTTATTTAATACTTGCGAAATAGCTTGTTCTAATTATTATTTTCAATTGCAACTAAGCATGGTAATTTTTCATGTATGTTATTGATTGCTAATCAACGATTTTTAATTACTATTAAGATAGGTTAGTGCTGGTATGAAATATTTTAAATGATACAATTTTAAAACGACTTTAATAACACTTTTTTTATTTGTTCTAGGTGAGTCTCAATTTATTTTCACAACTTGCTGCGCTGCGCGTCGAGTGGTAAGCTTTTAAAATTGTTTTCAACGGTGTAGAGAGAATACCATCTTGGCACAGAGGAGTGCCAAATATCGCATAATTAGATCCTTATACAATAGCGTCGAATTGCATATTCTTCTAATGCTGAAACTATTTTAGAGTGCCATATTTGTGAAATAATATTTACATCGAGTAACTCACATACGTCACATGCAAGCAAACTTACTTTAGACTCGGGGGAATCGCTCCTGCATAATAGGTACCGCTTCAAGTTCCAAAAATTCAGAACATGGCCTTCTAAAAGCTTTTTACTGTTGTCTTAATTTAGCGATGATTTTAATACTGCTGTTTTAAGTAGCGGATTAGCTTAAATGAGGGTTAAAAATTTAATTGGAGATGATCGAACGAAAATATTGAAGGCATGCATGCTCTCCCAACAATCGTCATGTTGATTTTCCAAAGAAATTGCAGTTAATTGGTAATAGTATTGAATAAGAACTACGATGATCGTTAAGGTAAAGATGGAAATCTTAGCTACCTCTTAGAGGAAATGCGATTGGACGGAATTCCTATCGATGCATAAAAATTCGGCGGTTTTTAAAAAATGGTATTGGAATACCAAAAATAAGCTGAAAACATAATAGAATTATCATTCGGGAGGCGTAGTCAGCATCAACGTCAAGTACTGCTTGCCATTGGCTTGAAGGACGATCGATTCCGCGGACGAAGAGACTCTGGGGTTTGAGGCAATCTACGATTTGACATCTTCAACCTACTTCTCCAAATTATCGTAGCATTTGTCAATTTGCCAATTTTTCAGCTAGATGTTGATGGGTCCTCAGTGGGAGAGTAGAGAGTAGGGATGGATTCGATCACACGGCTTTCGATATGAGGGCGGGCATTGTCGTGGTGTAAAACGATTTGGTTCTTTTTGCGCGGTCTTTTCAGCTGGATGGCAGTATAAAGGCGATCAAGCTGGGCCATGTACACGTCACTGTTGATGTTGTACTGCCTTTGGCCATTTCTGTCCGGGGTCGCCACTTCTGACACTCATTATTGTCATTCTATCAGTAGCAGTGGCTGTTGGAGGCGATCTCCTAGTGAATGATTCCGGTCTCACCGGACACTCTACAACTTTCTTGCAGTGCACAACCTTTGGAATGCACTTAGGAGTTTGGACGGCTGACACGCGCACTTTCTTTCTTTTCGCGATTTGATAGAAGAGCCAAGACTCGTCTCCTGTGGCGAGTTTATTGAGGAACGGATTTTGCCAATTTCTAAAAATTTGTACTCGGGAGGCCTGTTGCTGTCTGAGAGCTCGTCCGGAGCCCATCTGGTCAATTTCCAAACCTGGTCGAGTTTTCTGAGCTGACGAACAAGCGTGGACCGATCGATGTTGAAGTTCTCAACCAGTTTACTGGTGGTGCAACTTTCGTCTTTTTTTATAGCCACCAGAAGGGCCTGGTATTCCAATTATGAACTAGGCATGCCCTGTAGCTTATCGGTCGAATTTTCTGAGCTGACGAACAAGCGTGGACCGATCGGTGTTGAAGTTCTCAATCAGTGTACTGGTGGTGCAACTTTCGTCTTTTTTTACTGCCACTAGAAGGGCCTGGTATTCCAATTATGAAGATCGGCTTCTTCTTGACTAGTCGTCTTAGCTGGTATCGCCATGTTTGAAGCGGAGAAGCCACTCTAGGCATGCCCTGTAGCTTATCGGTCGAGTTTTATGAGCTGACGTACAAGCGTGGACCGATCGGGTGTTGAAGTTCTCAACTAGTGTACTGGTGGTGCAACTTTCGTCCTTTTTCACAGCTACCCAAAGGGCCTGGTCTTCAAATTCTGAAGATCTACTTCTTTTTGGCTAGTCGTCTTAGCTGGTATCACCATGTTTGAAGCGAAGAAGCCACTCTTGGCATGCCCTGTTTAGCTTATCGTTACTTTGAGTGCTTTAACAGACCTACTCCTGCTAACATGGGACACTCTGTATATCGTGGCCATTTAACAAACTGAAAATGTTTGGGTAAATTTGTCGACTAAAAAGGCTTATCATTCGTCTGTTACTTGAAGAAATCTTTAAAATAACTGCGTAACTGCAAATATCTAACTGCTCGCTTAGGCATTACCACATTATTTAATTTGCGGTTTGTAAACTTCCGGGTTGTGAGCGAATTAACCACAATTTTTACTAAAACAGCAGCTCAAAAGAAGATTTCGAAGCTTTAATAAGTAGAAATCTCATTTTGGATTAAAATTCTTTAATTACCAACTTAAATCAAAGACGTTGCATTAAAACTAATTATTTACTTCGATGAACGTAAAAGACTTTAATAATATTTCTGCATCAAATCTCGGAAGATTATAGTTTTATATCCGAGCGACTTTGATTAACAAATAAGCGTTGCGAAGAAATGAATGAAAATCATTTAACTGGATGTTGGATGTATCATTTGGATTATTTTGCGCATAATTAAGATTTACGCTCGAGTGGAAGCTTCTCAATCATATTACGAGTTACTACATGACTAACTTTATATATTACTTTCACCTTTATTGTTAAAGGTTCACTATTTTATTGGATCTTTATTTCTTTGGTTAGGTTTCAATTTGGTCCTCGTTATTATTCTATGACGTCTAGACCGTTTTCTGTTTAAAAATTTACATTATCGATTGAAGAATTTTTAAATTATACCTTTTTGCAAATGAGACATAATTATGTTTTTTTCTGTTATTTACAAACGTGTTCCGAATACATTCAAGTTTTTTCGACGAACATCAGTTATACGGCACTCGACTTTTGGAAATAGATCGCCACAGGTGATGAGGTGACAACTGTCATGTTTCATCGTGCATTAAAAGGGCTATGTAGCGCACAAAACTATATCACTATTAGGTGTGTATAGTTGACAAATTCAAACATAACTACAAGAGTAGGTCTTAAACGCTGTACCACGACCATCGGTATACCATGCCGATACGTAACTTTAAATAATTAGAACAATTTTATTTGCATCCTTAAGAAGGTACTGACTTGTCTACCTTTAAAATATTGTGTTATCGACAAATTGACCGGCTGTGCATTCTGTGCATTGTACCACTATACAATAAGAGTGGCATCTGATACCGATAGTCGCTGATTGCGTATAATTTATCAACGCACGTTACGGGTTAATTTAAAAAAACAGTTTTTAAATCCGCACCAATTTTAAGTGAAACGGAAGTAAAACTACGTGAGCAATATGTCTCAGGTTGAAAGCATTTTGTAAACTCATTCCCCGTAGTGTTTATAAACGATTTTCATGGCGTTCACGTACAAACTGTTAAAATTCATACCCATATGTAAGTTATTTGGAAATATCGGAATGCAACAGAGGATATATCGACGACGATCTGAAATTTTAGTCTCGACTCCATTTACTGCTATATTTTATGTGATTTCTGGTTGATATTTGTCAAAACCACAGTTAGGAATTTTGAAACTAAAACAAATGTTAGGAACGTCTCCTAAATAGCTTTTGAATGCGAAAATTAGTATTTAATAAAATATTTTGATTGCAATCTATACCAATTTACCAGTTAAATTAACCGAAAATCTGTACAGTTTTCTTTTTGCAAAATTTAATTATTTTAAGTATACGCGCTTCAATTTCAAGCCATTCCCTTTGCACATTTCTTGACAATATAATGAATTTTCAAGTTTCTGCTTTTGCAGTTGTATAATTAGTTTAAAATTATATAAATTCAATTTAAATATATATTTCTAATTGTGTAGAAAATTTGTTTGCTTTTCAAATTACAAAATATTTTTATAAAATGAAAAACTTCTCCGATATGCTCCACCAACTCCATCTTCTATCCCACTCTTCTTTTTTTTGTAAATTAGACCATAATATGCCATTTAAAAGGTTAGAAATTTATTTTAATTATTAACATCCTTAATTTAATTATGTAACGAAATGACACGTTAGGTTAATTTACGTTGGGTGTTAAATTAATGTGCCATACATAACGTGATGGCTTAAAATGTTATGCGATTGGCATTGAATTGTGTAATTTGAAATTTCAGCATTAACTATGCGGTATTAACGTATAGTCACAACAATTACCGCTTGTGATCGAATTAATTTTAGATAACGAAAGATATACGGAAAACTCCACGAGCATCTCGGTTCTTACAATTACCTCAACTTCCAACAATTGAAACTGTCTAGCTTCCACGTCGAGATTAAATTTTTTTTCGAATCGAAAATCGATTTGATTTGGCGAAAAGCGTAGTGCGTATATTTTTGACTCGGCGTGAGAATTGCAATAAAAACTTTCTGGCAATAAACTGCACAGGTTTACGTCTAGTAGGCAGCCATCATCACTAAGAACCGCCAATACACTCCGTATAATTTTAGATTTTTGATATCAGGGAGAGCTTCTCTGAGCATACTATTGTTTGGTACTATTTCTGATATATTTTGTAATATTTTAAGAGCTTGTATAGGGCCCAATAATTTGCCAAGAAAATTATTTTTTAAACCACTTCATTAGGCGTAAGCTCATTTTTCAAAAATGCAATAAAAATCCGTCCGGACGCTCTTTAAAGAATTCATCGAGATTTGCACGAAAAATGCGCCTGTTGTTTTTCCATCCATCCCTTAAATCATTAAAAAATTTACGCCATACTAAATTTTCCATCGTTAACTTTTTTGTAACTTAATACTGCGTAAGGGTGTTTACTAACCCTCAAGATCATGTTTTGTCATTGAATACGTAATTTAAATTTTGTATGTTAATACTTCCTAATTTTACATTGTTTGGGCTCTTCCGTTCACTCTTGAAAGGACTTGTAAAGAAAATATTTTCAATAAGGTAATTGAAAATAAATATTAAAGTTTTGGAGAGACGAGATACAAAAATAATTAAAAGCGTCGCACACACCTCCAATTTCTTTTTTAGAAAATTAATTAAGTTTTGGTATATTATGGGTATCGTGGAAACCTTTTTAGATCGTTTTTAGCATTTTCTCGATTATTTCAAAAAGTTGGCAACATTATTGCAAGCTTGCCCGTTGCTTGTTTTGTTTATTTAACCTACTAACTTTAGGATAACGCGTCGATTATACAGTCGTCCAATATTAATAGCCGACTTAATTGTTCTCTCTAAATTTGGGCTACCCTTAACGCCTTAACGGAACGAATTTGTCCTTATATTGGATTTTTTAAAGTAAATTACGTAGGAACGCTTCGCTTGAGGAAAAATGCCAACCTTTACGAGTTACGAGCGATTTGAAAAGTACTACCTACTACAGGAAATTAAAATGCTTGAAATGAAAGTGGAATATTGTTCATTTAAAAACTATTTTTGTGCAGCAATTATTCTCCCATCATGCTAATCGTAGCTTTAGTGAACGCGTTTTTGTATAATGAAAGTGCAAGATTCTACTTGAGCATTATGTGTTTAATCGACGCGTACCTACAACTATCTATTTATTTACATAAGTAGCCATTTGCTATAATTGTGAGGGACTTTCAAAGAAGCATTCATTATTTCTGCATTTATTTTAGGGTACCTATAGACTTTCTGATGGAAGAGCTACGCCAAATTAGAAATATTCGCTAAGTAAGTGATGAACTTGAAGTGTGGAAGGAAAGATTGTGTAGTTCACAGTCGTTTAGAAATGATGTCTGTTTTCACTTCGAGATTAAAATCTAGAGCCTTTTACAAATGATTCCTTATCTTCTGAGATAGGTACTATAATCCGATGGTCGTCAAGATAATACCGTCTTGTACGAGGTGGCTCAAAAATCCAAAAAACTTCACCCTTTTTCAGTTTTTGGCAATTTTGACCCTGAAGAGCTAATTTTTCGGCAGAGGGGTTTTATACTTTTTAAAGGTAGACTAAATTTTCTACAATTTGAGATCAGAATGGTCTCTGTAGACCTAATGGTGTCCGAGATACAAGTGAACAAAAGTTTGCAAAAATATACACGACTGCTGCTTCAGAGGTGTTTTGTCCTGTGTGGTAAAAGTGGCCGCACCGAAGGTTTAGGAGGGGATGTTTGCCGCAGCAGCTAACAAAACGTCAGACATCTCTCAAAGAACCTCTCGACTACGGCCCATTAGCCCGGAAAACGCTCACACTAATGACGCCGACCGTAAAAGCTTAAATTCTCAAATAAATCGTATATATTTTTGCAAAATTTGGTACACTTGTATCTCGGATACCACTAGGTCTACAGAGACCATAATAGTCTCAAATTGTAGACAATATAGTCTACTTTTAAATAGTATATGACTGCCTTTGCCGAAAAATTAGTCCTTCTGAGTGAAAATTGACGAAAACTAAAATTTCGCGGTTTTTTAAATTTTTGAGCTACCCAAGACGACAGTTAGGCGACCATCGGATTTTGGTACCCCAGAAGGTAGAAGGTAAGGAATTAAATTTGAAAAAGGTTTCAGCTTTTAATCTCGAAGTGAAAACAGAAATCCCGTGCACTCCGTGCACACCACTAAGAAGAAAAATGATAATAATATTAAAAATTGAGTGTCTATTAAGCAGAATGGTTATTGTGTATTTTACTGTAATGATAATTCTATCCAATTTCCATTTTTGGACGTCTATAAATTATTGCAAGTTGCAAATGACATAATTATGTTCACTTGTAACCACACAATTTGATGGACGTTTCAAGGAAACATTCATTATTTGTTAACCTACATAGGAAAATTACGATTATAAGTAGATATACATTAGGTGCACTAAAAACAAAATAATTTCTGAAGTAAAAGAATGAAACTGATGAGTTAAGTACTTATCATAATTACTTACGTATTAGTTATAACAGCGACAAACTAGGTAGTAAACAAACATAATTATTCTAATATATCCGTTAAGTGTACTATTGATCGCAAAAATATGAAACTTGGGTATTTTTGTGTTTTGTGTTTTTCATGCTCGATATTGCTACCATCGTTCGATTTAACTAATTGTTTATCAATGAAAAGGGAGTACTATTTTTTACGTGTTTAGGGCTCGGGACTGTGCGGTTTCGCCTTTATCTTCCCTCACTTATTTTTCATTCATCTCGCAAATTGCTCACAAATGTGAGAGCTCCATTTCGTTATTTGATTGCAATTAACTAAAATACACTCTCTACCTGCATTTTAATTAATACAAATTTCACCATTGTATGCATATACCTATATTACATTTTATAAACTAAACAAACAATAGATCGTTATGTAACTCGGCGTTGTATGGATCTTTAATTATAACGCTCATATACGATATATGTAACAATGCAAGGTCGCATAACTTTTTGGCGTCCTTCTTTAATACCTAAAATTAGCGCATGTAAGTCGTATTTAACATAAGTACTAATTGCTACTACTTAAAATGGCATTACTTGCATACAGGGTGTTGAAAAAGGGCGGTACCTAAGTTTTAGACGTAGGTAGTGCTTGTCGAACTAAACAAAAGCGTTAATTACAGTAACTTTTAATGACTGCCAAACGAGATGATGGCATTTTCATTCAACTAAATTGAGTTGATACAAATTTATTGCTTTACAACTTAATTTCTATTATCGTTATTATTGTTCAATTGGATAATTCTGTAATTTAATTTAGTTAATTAGAGAAATAATGTTAAAATAATCGATTCAAGTTAACTGTTAAGTGAAACCAGTTATTTTAGATTGGTAAAACAAATATTATTTAATACAGGGCGATTATTAATTAGCTATACAAGCGTGGTGGGGGAAATTTAACTTTTTAAGTAGGAGAGGGTACTAGGGGCGTGAAGGGTAGAAGGGTGTCGAAAAAGTACAAAAAATGAAAATAAAAGGGAAGGTGTAAAACCACCTTCTTAAATGGGTATAGGAGTGTTTGCGATTTTCCGAAACGACTTCTTGACTTTACCTACGGTAAGCCGGTTGAAAAGGCCATAAATAAAACTTACTACGCCTTCTGATATGTTTGTTTAATATTTAAATTGAGACAGAAACTATTACGGAAAGCAAGCCAAAAGACCTTACGCAGTACATTAGTATCAAGCTCTTGACTTCCTCTCTTTGTACGTTATTAATTATCACAGATAATCCTCGAAATGTATATTACTGATAATGATAGTTTAGATGTTTGGATAAGATTGTAATTTGGCGACAATTTCCCTAGGGGTTTGTTTTAGTTTGTCGGGCGGAAATATACGCATATGCGCGACTGTTTTAATTAAATATTACCATAAATCAAATTTTAACGTTTTTACGTTAGCGTAAGTTGTTGATACTTGATACAGAGACCCACTTTAGGTCAAGTACCTTCTCAAATAAAATTAAGTGCTCTATTTATAAGTAATTACATCAGAAGGATATTTACTTTAACAAATTTTAATTGCGAGAGGTCTCAATTTAAAATTGTCTATGAGAAACCGCCTAGATCTCGCCTGTTTTTTTCGTACGGGGCCTCTTCGTGCAGTAATTTTACGTGCGTTTTTTTACCGTGCGGATTATTTACAGTGCGTTGGGTACCTATTTTTAATTTTTCAATTGCTCGGGTAAACCCCGTCGTCTTTGGCGCCACGTACTTTTCATCGTAACACTGTTGTACTAATTTAAATTTAAATTTAAATTTTACTCCTACACTTTACCTTTTTAGCATTTTATTGTTATTGTAAACGACATTATGACACGTAATTACGTTTCTTGTCAACCAACAATGATTAATTTAAATTTTAGCAATTAAGTGGGCATTTAATTACTCACTTTTCTTGAAAAACAATTTTGGATCGCTACCTAAATTTGTATAAAATCTAAACTCGTAACGAAAACCGAATTTTTGACCTTGCTTCGAATTTAAAGAGCAAATATTAACAATATAAGCGAGTCACTTAAATTTGTGGGAAGCAATTTAACCGCTCACTTTACTGTTTAGTGAACTCTCGTGTACGCTATAGCACCGAAATATATTATTCTTACGCATTAACATAAATTTAGACGAATTTTACGTTCAACTTCGATTTACGGATTAGCGTGTCGGTTTAAAAAACGCATTTGTGCGAGTTTGCCTCCAGCTAATAGTATTCAAAGATCAACGTTGAGGACGAAAGCGATAACGTATTTTCAGTACGCGGGTATACACAAGAAATCTATGCAGTTTTCAATGCACGAAAACTACATCAGTTACTTCACATTTCACTTGAACGAGAGTATTTCAACGGAAATCGACAAAATGGAGTATTTACAACAATGATGAAGTACCTGCAGCTAGGGCTGGGCGATATTATCGAATATTGGCCAGACCTGGCCAGCAAGAGGCATGCAAAATGCAAATTCTACCAAAATACCTCGTTGCTAATCAAAAGATACGAAATTGGGGAAAAAAGACGCAGAAAAATGGAAAATGGGGGGGGGGGGCTGTTCTTATAGGATAATGCATCATGTGCACACAAAATTGAACATTGTCGTAAAAATAATTCAGGAGGATACATTTACTCGAATGCCTTCATTATCCACCAGGATTGACTTCCTGAGACCATCTCTTCTCTGAAATGAAAAAAAGTTTCAAAAGTCATTTTTTCTGAGGGGGGTTTACTGGGCTCTATTATACATTTACCAAATTTATTTTTGTAATAGGCCAATCGATACACCCTCTTCGTGTAGCGATGTAGCCTCCAACGCGTGAACATTTCAGCCAATAATTTCCCCTCCAAGGACTTGAGGGAATTTGAAATGTTTAAGGGTTGTGTAGAGAAGTTTATAAAAGAATTTACGGATACAAGTTGAATAGTTTAGATAAAGAGTCTCTCGAGTCGAATTAAATTGGTAAATCGTTGATTTTGTAGATGTTGTGGGTTGATCGCGCGCATTGTAATAACTCTGCACAAGAAGAGATTGAATTGTGCGAGTGGGTGACATGATTTGTGCGAAATTTCGATATGACAACCGAATTGTAATAAAGTCTAAATTTAGAGAGGAAGTATAAGAAGCGCGTCAATGTTAAATTTGAACACCTCTCCCTCCACATGACAAACACAAAACTTTTAGGATTCAAAGTGGGTTGTTAGTGCAAATGACGAGGATTTTCTCCCTGAATTTATAAGCAACAAAGCTGAACGGGATTTATACGTAATTGAGAGTTTGGGATTGTATTAGCGCGGTTTGTTCGGAACGCACTTAAATTTTTCGTAAATAAATCATCGAAAATTTATTTGTCTTAAAGAGAGCCGTTGTTTTCTCTTTTTTTATTCGGTTAGATCAATACGAGTTCTGTTCCTATTTCAAAAAAATTCCACGTGCACTTCTCGGAGCATTTTATTTCGTATAAACGTAGCTTTACCTTTCCACAAACTTCGCAAATTCAAATAAAGACGTCCCTACCGGAAAAAGACACATAATAACGTCCTATCTTTATTTGCGCTTTCTTTCCAATTTCTTACTTAATTACCAAATCAAACTTTGTAGCAAACGTAGAAGCTAATTTCCCCGATAACGTTTGTGAAAAGGGACGTTGATGGATGAAATTGTTAAAAAAAGGAAACTCGCCCTGAAATAGTTTCTCTATTCGTGTATTTACACGGTGTCGTATCTTGTAGGAAATTTGTTCTTATTTCGATTTGAAAGGCACGAACAAGAAGTGGGCGTCTCGATAAGCTTGTGGGTAAAGCTCGTGTATATTGAGGATAAGCTTTAAGGGTAAATGAAATGCCATTGACTGTCGGGGAGCCCTAAATAAACTCGCGGTTTTGCTAACTATAGCAGTTTTCCCTTCCTAGAGAGGCCGCTGACATTTCCACGTGTCGTTTTCGTTACTTTTTATTTATTCTATACTTAACGACGTCATGAGGATTTAAATTTTAATTGAAGTTCTTAGAGGATTTTAAATATATTATAAAGTACAAAGCGAGCACATAATGAGCTCTAATCAAAAATGTCGGAATGGTATAGGTATTTTAAATTCGTTCTGATTAATGAACTCCTGAACTCGGCGAATGCCATTGATTGATTATTATAATTTTTGCACTTCTGTGAGAACATAAGAATCGACTTTTGTTTTAGAATGTATAATCAAGTAGTTCGTGCTTCTATTAGATTTTTTCTACGGTTTGTTTGTTTGTCAATAAATAAAATTGATTTTTCCGACAGGTCGACTTCAATTTCCTATTTTTTGGCAGCTTTTACCGAACCATTTTTCGTATTATTTATGAATTGTTAAAGACGTTTTTACCAATTACATTAATTGGGGCGATGCTACCAATATACCTATTACATTTTCAATTTTAGTAATTCGAATCTCGTCCCAACTTGGGCTCCTTTTCACGATGCTTATTTCCTTATTTGCGTTTGATTCGACGTCTTTAATTTTAATTATTCTAAGATCGCTCTACTTGAACATATTTTAACCGAGCCGACTTTACAGGTAAAAGAATGAAATATATGAAAGTTAGGTCGAGTTATGAGGACTCAACTCCCCACCCATAAACAATTCGTACAAAGAAATATTACACTATTTCTGTAAATATGAGAGTGACGCATTTTTTTCCTGAAAAAATCAGACGCCTACATTTTTTAGAGTAATAGGAATATTTGGGTAATAGTTTTGAGGAAATTGAAGGAAGAATTTCAATTTAGTACACTCGATGTGATAAACCGTTTACTAATAAACAATTTTCATCAATTAAATATTTTTCTATTGCTCCAAATATCAGAGTTGTGAATTTTTTACTCAAAGGGCAGAGTTCGCTTTAGAAAAACGGCTGATGTGGTCATAACAGGACTTTTTCCTACGCTTTGAAAATATTTAAAAAGGTATCAGGAATAGTACCTAACAATAATATGCTCAGAAGCTACTTCGTTTCAAAAAACTAAAATTATACAGGGAGTTTCTATTTGAAATAGGAAAGCTAATATAATTTCCGGTGGAACCGGAAGTAAAAGTATTAAATGTTTGGTATCACTAGATAGCTAATTTTACAATCTTTCAAAACACTTAAATATACAGAGTGTAGTGTTTAAAGTTGAGAAGCTAACCCCATTTTCGATTATTCCTTATTTTTGTAATTTTTGTTATTTTTGAATTGAAGCACTTTTCTCTAAAATTGCGTAGTTTCCGAGTTATAAGCGAAAAACAAGATAGTTTTTAGGCCTATTTTGAAATTTTTGTCTAACTTTAACGCGATCTAGTGCATAAACCGCTCATCTGCCGTAAAAAATGTACGACATAATGTGTAGAAAATTTCATGTAATTTAATTGTATACCCAGAGACTCAACCCTTTCAGACCAGAACTCGTGTCTCTTTAGAAAAACTCAAGTTTCTATAGGAACTAGGAACACTTTTATCTAAAAGTTTCTTTTCTTTCGAGTTTAAGCGAAAAACTGAAAAACAAACTTTCTGACCTATTTTGGAATTTTTCTCAAACTTCAATGCGCTCTAGTGCCCAAACCGCCCGCTTGACGTAGAACAAGCTAGGAAATATAGTTGGTGGAAATTTAAGGTAGTTTTTTTGTGTATAGAAACCACTTTTCTCTAAAAGTGCGTATTATCCGAGTTATTAGGGAAAGTCTAAAAAACAGCTTTTTGCTGTGTTTTGCCATTTTTTTCAAACTTAAATGCGCTATAGCGCCCAAACCGCTCACCTGACGTAAAAAACCTAGGAACTTGAGTTTGTAGGAAATTTAATGTAGTTTATTTGTGTCTTGATGTACTTTTCCCTAAAAGTACGAAGTTTCTGAGTTATAAGCGAAAAAGTAGAGAAAACAGCTTTTTAGCCATTTTTTCAATTTTTGTCAAACTTTAACGCGCTCTAGCGCCCAAACCACTCGTTTGACGTAATGAAATGGCCAAAATAATTTGTAGGAAATTGAATGCAATTTGTTGTTGTATAGTAACACTTTTCTCAAAAAGTGCGTATTTTTCGAGTTATTGTGAAAATTTAAAAAGCAACTTTTTGGTGTATTTTGCCATTTTTGTCAAACTTAAATGCGCCATAGCGCCCAAACAGCTCGCTTGACGTACAAAACCTAGGAACTTGAGTTTGTAGGAAATTTAATGTAGTTTATTTGTGTCTTGAAGTACTTTTCTCTAAAAATACGTAGTTTCCGAGTTATAAGCGAAAAGCTAAGGAAATCAGCTTTTTGGCCGTTTTTTCAATTTTTGTCAAACTTTAACGCGCTCTAGCGCTCAAACCGCTCGCCTGACGTAATGAAATTGGGAAAATAATTTGTAGGAGATTTAATGCAATTTGTGGTCGTATAGGTAGTATACTTTTTTCTAAAAGTGCGTATTTTCCGAGTATTTGTGAAAATCTAAAAAGCAGCTTTTTGGTGTATTTTGCCATTTTTGTCAAACTTAAATGCGCTATAGCGCCCAAACCGCTTGCTTGACGTAAAAAACCTAGGGACTTGAGTGTGTAGGAAATTTAATGTAGTTTATTTGTGTCTTGAAGTACTTTTCTCTAAAAATACGTAGTTTCTGAGTTATAAGCAAAAAACTAAAGAAAACAGCTTTTTGGCCGTTTTTTCAATTTTGTCAAACTTTAACACGCTCTAGCGCTCAAACCACTCGTCTGACGTAATGAAATTGGGAAAATAATTTGTAGGAAATTTAATGCAATTTGTTGTTGTATAGGAACACTTTTCTCTAAAAGTGCGTATTTTTCGAGTTATTTGCTAAATCTAAAAAGTAGCTTTTTGGTTTTTTAACCATTTTTGTCAAACTTAAATGCACTATAGCGCTCAAACCGCTCGCCTGACGTAAAAACCTAGGACTTGAGTTTGTAGGAAATTTATTGTAGTTTATTTGTGTCTTGAAGTACTTTTCTCTAAAAATACGTAGTTTCTGAGTTAATAAGCGAAAAACTAATAAAAACAGCTTTTGGGCGTTTTTTTGCAGGAAGCTAATCTCATTTCCGGTAGAACTAGAAGTAAAAATCTTAAATGTTTGGAATCAGAAGATAGCTAATTTTCTAGTCTTTCAAAACATTTAAAATATACAGGGTGTAGTGCTTAAAATAGAGAAGCTAACCCCATTTCCAGTTAAACAGGAAGTTAAAATTTAACATGTTTGGTGTCATTGAACAACTAATCTTTTGCCATTGTAAGAAATCATAAAATATACAGGGTATTTAAAAAATTAAGAAAATATATTGTTTTTCGCTCATATTACTTTCTAAAAGTAGACGTAGTCAACGAAAAAAATAAAAGTCGAAACGCGAACTTCCAATTAATTCTGAACGCACCTTACACATCCCAATCATTTTCCTAGGGTTTGAAGGCGAAAACTTGAGTTTACGGCAATGGGTATAAGTTATAATATATTAAGTCAAAGCACAAAAATTGCCCCTTGAAGATTTCCTAAATTATTCAAATTTTCAATTAACTTTTCTTTTCAACATATTCTCTAACCAAGAATAATTTGCGTGGCAGTCGTCGCGTTTTTATACTTTTTTTATTCGTCCATTTAAATTTTTCTTTAGTAAGACTTGCATTTTTGTGTCTTTATTCTTTTTAATAAATTTAAATTTTTTTATTATTCAACCTCTCCTACAGGTGTTTAATTTCGCTATACTTAAACCGCAATTTAATTTTCTTTTCCGTATCATTTTCTGGACCACTAGCCCATTTTTATTATTTATGATTTATTAAGCGCGCTTTATAGGATGTAATCCAAAAATATGTTTTGAAACTCTGATTTATTGCGCAGCTATACGCGTAAAATTAATCAATTGGAAAAATTGGGATACAATTCCCGGCAAATATTCTCGAAATGGATCTTTTTGGGAAGCTTAATTTTGTTAATTTCGCGCTCAATTATTTTACTTATTGTTTATTTGCTCGTTTCTAAATTATGTAAATTACTCCGATGGTAATATTATTAAGAATCAAGTCTATTTTTCGCATTGTTCGTGCAGGAATTAAATTAGATAACACGTAAAGTTCGACTTATTACAATACAATGAAACGAAAGTATTACTAAAGTAGGTCAAAAAGTATCTTTACCAGATTATTCTTGACGGATGCTCGTTTGGAAGAGTAAAACGAACTCTTTTGTAATTTTTACACTTTTTTGTTTTGATTTCATTACTTATTACCATTACTACGATGTAATTACAAAGTAAAACGGAAAACAATGCTACAAACATTTTTCCTTTTTATAGATTTTCATCGTGACTTTACCTTTCTAATTTCTAATCCAATTTTCTTTAATACGCGATTCTTTTCAAACTGAAATAATTTCAAGGTCAAATATGACTAACTTCAGCCCTTTTACGATTTCTTCTATTTTTGTAAGTTTCTAAAATAGTAATGCAAGCGCCCAATTACCTGATGAACATCAATTTCTGTTCATTCTTACAAAATTAAATTTGCTAATTTCAAGTACATACGAGTAATTTGTAATTATCATCGTTGTGTTTGTTAAAAACTATAATTACAATGAGAGATAATTAAATGATGACTGTAATTGAGTTTACAGACGTTAATCAATCGCCAAATTTTACGTAAAATTATTTAAATGCGCGAATTAGAATGTTATTATAGCGGTTATAACATTAATGATGTTTTAAATATAAATATAAATAACGCGAACATGCAACGTTACTTTGGAAAATTCAAACTCGCAAATTATTTTGACGGCTTTTTTTAAATTGTGCTGCGTGTTTTTTCAAAATTTAGATTAAGATTGATGTGAACGCGAATATTTATGTAAATTTTCTGCTTTTAAACCGTAGGTACATTCTAATTTTTTACCTTGCCATTTTACCCTTAAGCCCGTCCTGATTTAACTTTATTATTTAACTTCGTAGTAACTGAACCTTCTCGTGCCTTAGCCCCGTTTTAACCCCAACTAAAAAACTTATGAACGCTTTTACGTTTTAATTGTTGGAAAACTCGAGAAAAAACTGATACTAATTGGATTAATCGTAACGATGTTAAAAAGTAAAACAATATTTACAATTCCCAATTTGTCTACCTTTTACTTATCGAATTAACTTCATCTCTAGTAAATAAAATCAATAAATTTTCTACTTAATAACCGAGGATCGCAATTTCGATTGTTAAAGGTAAAATTCGAAAGCCCTTTTTTGTTACACGACTTTACAGTAACCTTTAAGGAGCGCGCACACATAGAAGGATACAAGAGTATTCGAACTTCGAACACAATGCATTTTACATCCCACAACAGCGCCAAAATGAGATTATCATCTCCACAAGTGGAAAATATTGGGAGCGCAGTTTTGTCGGTATTTTGAAATGTTTTTCACAATTTTAGCCTTATCTACTTAAAAAAATAGAAATTACATAAATATAAATATGAAATTAGCAAATGGGGGGGGGCAGTAAAACAGACCAAATTGTGATTTGTGATTTTCCACCTGTATTATTTAAATAAGTTTGTGGAAAAGTACCTCTGGCGCCATCTAACGACGAACAGCAGACTTTACGATGGTTTGAAAAACAATTCGAGAAGTTTCCGAATTGTAGGTTTGAAGCTTGACTATGCAAAGAAACTTCATTTAGTTCGGCACCGATTCACTAGATGGCACTAGTAGGCATTTTTAAGATATTTTCAAATAATTTAATTATAGTGAAGTTGATTTTAATGGAAATTGTATTTCTTTTTGTCCACCAAGAGCACCTAAAATGTGATTTTTAGGCACCGCGAAATTTTCTTTAAAAACGTTAACGTGTTGCTACTACTTTTTTCTACTAGAGGTAGGTATTATAAAAAAAATAACAATGTAAACCGCAACCAAAATTAATTAAAGACGCCGCGCCGGGTCTATCTATTCAAAAAAGATACAATTTTTTGCGCACTTTATTCCTCGGAATTTTTTATTATATTTTTACGTACGAGAATTGAATTGAATGAACTTAGGGAAAGAACTCGTTTATAAAAAGCCCAAGGCATAAAAACGTGAAGAGAGGATAAATTGTAAAGGTGCCTTCTTTAGCATACTACCAAACTAACCCTTGGAGCCCTTGGCTTGGATTCATTATGCTATATGCGTTGCATAGAAATAGGTTTTTGAATAACGAAACATATTTACTCTTGTTTTAATTAACGACTATACGACAAGTCGACCGTTATTAATTAAAGCGAATATTCAAATTTGAAAAGTTGAATTTCGCATTTATAGTCGAATCGAAACAATAAAAAAGCACTCGACTTTCAAAACCATCGCTATTAGATAGATGATGCAAACTGAATTAACAATGCGAGGGAGTTGCACGACGAAAACAATAGAGTTTAAATTCGAAAAACACGAGCCCATTTAAATCATCCCCGTAATTCCCCCTTAATAATAAATAACCGAAAGCTAATGACTATTTTTTGCCAAAAATTTTATGAATACCAAAATAATTTTAAACGTCTTATAAGAAAGGACTAAATTGTATGTTTAAATTAAAGCACTGTTGTGCAAATTTTAATTCAGCGTGTGGTATATAATTTATATAAAGGAACTAAACTTTCGGAAATTAGCTCCAGGTGGTCTTTAATCCTGCAATTAACCTTAGCCGAGCTCCTGGAGTTACATATTAGACAAGCGTAATTGCATTCGGATAAATTTGGCTTTTATAAAACACTTGGGCCCAAACAGTCTACAGCATACAAATTACATTCTAAGGGAGTGCATATAAAGAGAAGAAAGAATGAGAAAGAATGTTTAATCGAGTTTGTAATTTTGAAGTCTAGTGTTAAATTTTCTTGTTTATTAAATATGAACTTATGCGTTTTGTTTGGGTTTATTTGATGCTTTTTAATAAAGAATCATAAGTTAACATTTAAAGGGTGCTTTGAGTGTAAAAAAAAATAAGAAAAGCGAGCCGTTTTATCTGTTGGTTCTGTTTGAATACTGAAAAATATAAAGGAAATGTGTAGGTACACCTTGTAGGGTTATTGATTTCACTTCTCTACTTCGCAAATAATCCCTGTGGATTACAAGGACAAAGGTTTGTTTGAAATATGAAATGATAGTCAATTTTTTATTCTCTTTGTTTGTGGAGTAATAGTTTCGTGACTTAAAAATATTGTAATTTTTATCGAAATCAACAACGGGAGGATTGATTACTCTGTCATTAACGTACACGATATGAAGCTATGCGAGTTTCACTTCAACTGTTGGTTAATTAATGGTCGGTAGTCGGTAGTTCCACTTATCGTAATTATTATGACTTAAATTAATATACAGGAATTAATTTTGATTTATACGTACAAAAAAGTTGTGTTGGATGCATACAAAATTTGTTATCAAAAATGTAAACCGTACCTCCTAATAGACTTTGATTTGATTTTTTAATTTCTCGTTAATTGTAATAAACTTTGGTATGTACACAGCCTCGGGAGTGAATTCATTTTGGCTGTATGTATTTCCTATTAGTGCAGTCACTGGATGTATTTTTTGTTCTTGCATTTTCCATTTTCCAGTTTGTATTGCGCGTTAGATCTTATAATATTTTTGAATATTGGATAACAAATATTTTATTTTTATTTTTTAGGCGTTCTAACGCCTAAAGTATACGTCTGACGTAAAAAACCTGAGAGACATAATTTGTAGGAAATTTAATGTGCTTTATTTTTAAATAGGAATACTTCTCACTAAAAGTGCGTAGTTTCCAAGTTAAAAACGAAAAACTAAAAATAACTTTTATACCTATTTTGGAATTTTTGTCCAACTTTAACGGGTTGTAGTGCCCAAACCGCTCGCCTGACGTAAAGAATCTAGGAAATTTAGTTTATAGGAAATTTAATGTAGTTTATTTGTGAATAGAAGTACTTTTCTCGAAAAGTACGTAGTTTCTGAGTTATAAGCGAAAAACTGGAGAAAACAGCTTTTTGGTGTATTTTGGCATTTTTATACAACTTTAATGCGCTCTAGCGCCCAAACCACTCGTCTTACGTAAAACACCTATAAAACTAAATTTGTAGGAAATTTACTGTAGTATATTTTTGTATAGAAGTGCTTTTCTCTAAAAGTACGTAGTTTCTGAATTATAAGCGAAAAACTGCAGAAAACATTTGTTAGACCTATTTTGGAAGTTTAAAACTTTCACGCGCTCTAGCGCCCAAACCTTTCGTTTAAATAAAAAACCTAACACAAATAATTAGCAGGGAATTTATTGGGACACTTTTTTCTAAAAGTGCGTATTGTCCGAGTTATTAGCAAAAATCTAAAAACAGCGTTATTGTCACACTTAAATGCGCTATAGCGCTCAAACCGCTTGCCTGACGTAAAAAACCTAATAAATTGAGTTAGTAGGAAATTTACTGTACTTTATTTGTGTCTAGAAGTACTTTGCTCTAAAAATACGTACTTTCTGAGTTATAAGGGAAAAACTATAGAAAACAGCTTTTTGGCGATTTTTTGAATTGTAGTCAAACTTTTGCGCCCGACCGTTTGTTTCAAGGAAAAAACCTAGAATTGATTAGTAGAAAATTGAATGTACTTTATTTTTTAATAGCAAACTTTTCTCTAAAACTGCTTAGTTTTCGATATACGCGAAAATCTAAAAAACAGCTTTTTGGTGTAGGTATTTTAGCATTTTTGTCAAACTTAAATGCGGTCTAGCGCGCACACCGCTCGTTTTACGTAAAAAACCTAGGAAACTTAATTTGTGGGAAATTTAATGTAGTGCATTTTTGTCTAGAGAAGTTTTTCTCTAAAAGTACGTAGTTTTTGAGTTATTGGCGAAAATGAGAGAAAACAGCTTTTTGGTAGTTTTTGGAGCGTTTTTTTCATCAAACTTTAATGGGCTCTAGCTTCCAAACCGGTCGTTTGAAGGAAAAAACCCAAGAGCCATAATTAGTAGGAAATTTAATGTACTTTATTTTTTAATAGCAGGCTTTCCTCTAAACTGCATAGTTTTCGACTTAAAAACGAAAATCTAAAAAACAGTTTTTTTGTTTATTGTTTTTATCAAACTTTAATGCGCTCTAGCGCCCAAACCGCACGTCTTACGTAAAAAACCCGCGAAACTTAATTTGTAGGAAATTTACTTTAGTGTATTTTTGTATAGAAGTGCTTTTCTCTAAAAGTACGTATTTTCTGAATTATTAGCGAAAAACTAGAAAAAACGGCTTTTTGGTAGATTTTGGAATTTTAGTCAAACTTTCACGCGCTCTAGTGCCTAAGCCGTCCGTTTAAATGAAAAAACCTAAGACACATAATTAGTAGGAAATTTATTGTACCTGTTTGAATAAGAAGAGTTTTCTCTAAAAGTGCGTAGTTTGAGAGTTTTAGGCGAGACACTAAAAAAACAGCTTTTTGGTCAATTTTGAAATTTTCGTCAACTTTAAGGCGCTCTTGCACCTAAACCGCGCGTCTGAAAGAGAAAACCTAAAAACTTTAATTTGTATAAAATTTGATGCAGTTTATTTTTGTATAGATGTGCTTTTCTCAAAAAGTACATATTTTCTGAGTTACAAGCGAGAAGCTGTAAAAATACACTTCTCGCAGTTTTTCTCAGAACTTTTGCGAAATGGCAAAGTTGAAACTCGGATTCGGCCCAAAAACATGGAGAAATGTGGAGAATAAAAGTAGTAGATGTATTTTTTCTCTACCTAACTACTATTTGACTGGACTATATCGGAATCATTCCATATGAAGCGAGGGAATGGCCTTTGAAGTAAATGAAAAATTTGTTTGTATTTTTTTAACGGTTGTTAATTCTGTAAATTATTCAACCCCCAACAATCAATGGCAGCCAGTTCATAGAACTTTTATTTTTATCCACTAAAGGTGGCAATTATAGCAATCTTATTAGAAACATTATATTCAACAATAAAATGTACAGTAGAAATTAATGGAAATTAATCACCAAACAAACGGGCAAAGCCAACAGTAAAGTAATAGAGCAGTAGCATCCGAGTGCCACATACATAAATTACAATTGGAGAAACTGGTGATATTGTTTTCATTTTCTTTAAATTCAAAAAATGAAAGTGTAATTGCCCACAGAAAGAAAAGTATCTAGATCACCTCTCTTTCCAAACAAATAAACAATGTTATCGCTAATTATACACAATAAAAGTTAACAAAGCGACCGCTAGTGGTGAGTAACCATTTAAACCGCAATGTCCACTTTACGTGTCGTATAATTTTAAAATATCATCTGCCACATCGAAAGTCTTTTTCTTCTTTAACCAGTAGGTCCACTTGACGTACACTTTAAAAGCAGTTCATCTTATAAAATCTAAATGGGGTGGAAACGAGATTAGCCTTGTCTGAAGAGCACTAGAAATTGTGCTACAATAACAACATCGTAAAATTTGAATATAAACTCATGTATCATTTTCAACCGGTTTTTAGCAATAATATTAATTTAATATAAACCCCAAAAAAATGTATTCGTTATTTATAATGCGTACCTACCCAAGAGGCTAACCCTTGTATTAACGGGGGAAATAATAGTGTTATGGTAATTTCGTACAAAATGTTTCTACATCTTTTGTGGACAATAGAATTTCTCTTTCGTTTTTTTTTGCTTTTTACTTGTCGCTGCTTTTTGCTGACACATTACTCAAAAGCGGGAATTTTTGATCGAGTTCGGTTGCGTATCTGTTGGTCAACTAAACAGGCCGGGTTGAAATCAACCACAGTTTTACAAGTTAAAGGAACTAAATTTACAAAACGCCCATTGCCAAGGAAACGATCACGAAATTATAAAGGAAATGCAGAACGAAGTTACTTAAACAAAACTTCAAGAATTGACTTTGAATTTGGTTTTTGTTGCTCTAGTCGCAATATGGCGAGCATTTCTTTCGAAAAACTTAACTGATTTGTGATACAATTTTCTATGAGAAATCAGTAGTAACTAAGCAACAAAATTTATTGATTTTCCTATGACTTTTTATCGTAATGTAAAACAAACAGAAATTACCTAACCAAAAAAGTCATACTTCCGTAGCCTACTAGTTCGTTGTTCTGAGTCTAACCGCAAACCTCTGGTTAACTCGCCTATAACTGTTTATATTTGTTATAATAAGTAATTTATTTAATTATGTACCCATCTCGTGCTGTTTTAACAACTTGACACACCCATATTTAGTTTCACGCCGAGTGTACCTGTGCGTTAACAACTACGATCTTAATGACAAATACTTATTCTTTAAGCCCTCGCGGGATTCAAAAAAGCATTATATTTGGGATTAATTTTGCTAGTTGAATCACCACCCTCTTTTATACCATTCACCCTATTTCTAATCTACGCGCACATACTGCTCGAGTCGTATATTTTAAAGCTCAATTTTTAGCTTCAATGGATGTAGATTAACAAAAATTCGACTTATTAACCGGCGGTTGCTTTAATTAAAGCGACTTGCATGGGGTGGAAACGTGGAAATGTCTTAGATCTAAAAGACACCCCCTTAAATTTAGTTTTTATGAAAAGTTACAAATTAGGGGTATACCTACTAGTTGAAATGAATGTTATGGTATGGAAGAATAATTGTATAATGTATAACTAACATACCGAACTGGTTAAGTAATAAATCAAGGTAGACAATACTTAAAAACGTTTAAACACCAAGAGAGAGCTATTTGCGGTTGAAGTACAATGAGAACATGTCACATAAATATCAACATATTGTATTTGAAAACCATTGGTCAACCGGTAGAGATATAATTTACGTAAGAAAACCGCGTACTTCTTTAGTTCGTCCATGGAAGTCGGTTACCGTGCGTAATTAGAGCGTAAAATTACTTCGAGGCAAGAGGCTGTATATAAAGAAGTCTGTGCTTTTAGAAATTTCGACGCCCTCCGTCGCGTAAACTAAAGGGGGATTCTAATGGCATCATTGAAAATATATTTGCTGACTCATTTTTATCGCTCCAACGATCATAAGTTTTCACGAAAAATCAAGTTGACTTGTATCGCATTTTATGAAAATATAATCCTTTAATACGTCTGTTAGTTAATGAGATTCTTATAGCGTAAGAATAAGTTTTAAATTTTTGGGGTTGTTTCGGCACGCACGTGAGAAAATCCGTAATAATCGGAACTGACAGTTCGTCAAAAAGTATAATCTCGCTCTACAATTGTATAATGAAGGGTCTCACTGGTAGTAGTAAGTAACCTGTGCAGAAACTAGACCGAAAAAGAAAAAAAAAACAATAGGTTAAACACAATGTAATACATATTTGTAACGTTTATAGAAACATCATATCGTAGTCAGCTGTCACATCACAAGAACGAGCAAAAAGTTGACAGACCGAAAGGAACTTTTAAAGAGGGGTCAACTATGTTACTTTAATGAACTCCGCTTCGGATTTTACGTATTTAATTTTAAATCAATTTTTTTTGTTACAGGTAAGGAATTTTCTTTGGAAAATCGTATGCGAGTAAATTAAACATCTGAGGGCGACCGATACTTTTGTAAGTTGCTTATACTTTTGTTTTGGCATTTTTGTTAAACTTTAACGCGCTCTAGAGCCTAAACAGCTCGTCTGACGTAAAAAAAATTAGAGACGTAATTTTTAGGAAATTTAAAGTAATTTATTTTCGTATAAGTACGCTTTTCTCTAAAAGTGCGTTGTTTCCGAGTTATAAACTAAAATCTAAAAAAATATATTAAAAAACACTTTTTAAAAACTTGTCTTCTTTTAGAAATGCACTAAAAGGTAGAAAATAAAAATTGATCATCATGATTAGAAGACAAGGGTGCTCAGTTTGAGCTTATCAAATTGATGTTAAACGTTGTGAATAGTTTTGCACCCTTGTCTTCTAATCATGATGATCAATTTTTATTCTCTACTTTTTAGTCTTTGCACTTTTTTTAATTTTACAATATTTGCCAATTTCTTTAGTTTTTTTAAGCCGTGGAAAAAATTCACAAAAATTTGTGAAAAATTCTGAAAAAATTCACAAAAATTTCTGAAAAATTACTTAAAAATTCTGAAAAGTTCTGTCACGTAAATTGAACATGCATGCAAAATTTCAGGACGATTGGATCACGTGAAGGTGTTCCAAATTGGTAAAATAGATCCCCAACATCCCTACAAAGCAAGCTAATATAAGACAAGTAAAAACAGCTTTTGAGCATACAATATTTCGGAATTTTTGTCAAACTTTAACGCCCTCTAGAGCCTAAATCACTCGTCTGACGTAAAAAAATTAGAAACGTAATTTGTAGGAAATTTAAAGTAATTTATTTTCATATAGGCACGCTTTTCTCTAAAAGTGCGTTGTTTCCGAGTTATAAGCAAAAATCTAAAAAAACAGCTTTTGTACATATTTCGCTATTTTTAAATAAGTTTTCTGTAATTTTAATTTTATCAACCCTGAAATGGGTGAATAAGGGAATAGTTAAAACTGTTGTCAGTGAAAGTTTCAGAGGTGTGGATAGTAGCTTCGCCCGCCCAAAAAAACATTCCAAACTTACATCGGGGCGGTTTCAGTGTAATTGTTAGTCGCACTGGAAAACTTCTTACCTACTTATTGAATATATTCCGTATTAAACTCATATTCTTGGTGCCATTAGGTTGGATAGGTTTTAGGAAAATGCTTGAAGAAGAGCAAAGAGAAGCTTTTTTTTATTTCGAAGGTTCTTTAAAAGTGTCCTTGCACTAGGCCAGACGGCGTTTTGTACATTCCTGTCGTGTTATCCTGGGCTCTATATTATGTATATCCACTGGTTCCGGATAAGCAGAACTCAGGGTATATACTCTCAGTATCGCAAAACCTGGTCATCTGCTTAAAATGTAGAAGCTACATGTGGATCCCGGGTTTTCTAGAGTCTAGAGGACCATAGCTCTAGTTGTAGAGGTCTAGAGGTCTCCTTTACGGAGCTGGACTGGATCCATATCGGTTTCACGGGTCTCCAGGGAAAAAACAGACCACTTCCACAAGACCTGGTTAAGAGAATAAGCCTGAAATACCACGGGCACGTGAAATCATTCACGTATTCCGGGCCATTTTCTTAGCCGTCAGATCTAATATATTTATTTCCTGAAAACCAAATATGAACGTGCGAATTTAAACGACTTTCACGTCTAAAACCGTTAATATTAAAAAAGGGTAATCCAGTATTTTTTGTAAAAACATTTCTGGCCTCTAAAAATGGTTCTATCTAATTTTGCCTTATGTGCCCATACTTTCAAACGCAACCGGTTTAATCGAATAACGTGAATATCTCCATTTTTTCTTAGAAAAAATTTAGTAATATAAGTATTTTTACGTGCGAATGTTCCAGTATAGGTCAGCTGAAACAAATTCGATTTCTTCATTTTTTTTAGAATACTAATCTTGGCTATTTTATTATTTAAACTAGACTACCATGTCATTTGTTAGAACGATCGCAACCCTAATTTTGAAAGTCCAATGTATGAAAATTACCACACTTTAGCAAGAGATTATAAGTTTTTGTACGAAAAAAGTGCGAAAAGCGAGTAGTACCTACTATATTAATATTGAAAAGCGATGTAAATCCGGGAGGCAGCGAACGCTTTTCTCTAACAGTGCGTAGTTTTGGCCAATTTTGGAAGTTGTTTAGCTTTAACGCGTTTTCGTTCACTTGAGAAGAAAAACTTAAGAGACATAATTTGTAGGAAATTGAATGTAGTTTATATTCATATAGATGCACTTTTCTCTAATAGTGCATAGTTTTCGAGTTATAAGCGATAAAACAATTTTTTGGCCGATTGTGAAATTTTTTCAACTTTAGTGCGCGCCAGCGCCTAAATCGTTCACCTGAAGAAAAAACTCAACAACTATAATTTGTAGGAACCTTAATGTAATTTATTTTTGTATAGAAGAACTTTTCTCATAAAGTGCGTAGTTTTCGAGTTATAAGCTGTAAAACAATTTTTTAGGCAATTTGGGAAGTTTTCTCATCTTTATTGCGCCCAGCGCCTAAATCGTTCACCTGAGAAAAAAAACTTAAGAGACATAATTTGTAGGAAATTGAATGTAGTTTATATTCATATAGAAGCACTTTTCTCTAATAGTGCGTAGTTTTCGAGTTATAAGCTGTAAAACAATTTTTGGCCGATTGTGAAATTTTTTTAACTTTAGTGCGCGCCAGCGCCTAAATCGTTCACCTGAAGAAAAAACTCAAGAACTATAATTTGTAGGGACCTTAATGTAATTTATTTTTGTATAGAAGAACTTTTCTCATAAAGTGCGTAGTTTTCGAGTTATAAGCTGTAAAACAATTTTTTAGGCAATTTGGGAAGTTTTCTCAACTTTATTGCGCCCAGCGCCTAAATCGTTCACCCGAGAAAAAAACTTAAGAGATATAATTTGTAGGGTAATTAACGTACTTACTTTTTGTATAGATAAACTTTTCTCATCAAGTGCGTAGTTTTCGAGTTATAAGCGAGAACCCTAAAAAGAGTCAAAATCCCCCACCCCCAACTTAATGCTGCCACTTTAAATTTAACAAGCAGACGGTCGGTTTTATTACTAATTTGCACTGTGCATTCATTCTTCATAGTCAAAACTTTTATACATCTCGGACTATTAGATACTATTTCCAAATGGAAACCCTGCGTGCACGGTACACGTGAATAGTTGCTTAAACCCGAACCAATTTTTTTTATTAATACATTGGCAAACTAACTGGCGGTATATTTATGGGTGCCCTAAATAATTATAGTTTCGATATAGCCTCCTCGTAGATCGTGTCACTCCACGTCCAAATTGCGTTCCCGAATACTTAACGTCAAAATAAAAATGCGAAATAATTCAATACTTCCAATAAATGGAGGGTTCGAAATTTTTTTTGTCTCGTTTCGAATCTCGTTTGCAAGAGATTCATTCGTGTGTATCTAACCTATTGCCCCCTTCTTGGACCCGATTTCTTCCTCTTCCGGATTGTTTCCATTATGATGCTGTTTTTCATTTACCGAGACTAGACGTGAGAGCCGTTGAAGACATCTCTCTCCCCATTCTTGTACGACAACTTTTAAAAAGACGAAACCCCAATTTAAACTGGGTCTTTCTCTCCCCCTTTTTAAAATATCTTACCTGGACGACTTCGATGTTACACCTTGCGACCGTGCGAACCGCCCAAAATTACAAACGTTTCCGTAACGCTATCGATTACACGTTTAGATTGACTTTTTTTTAAATTTACATCACCAGATTTTTTTGGATTTTGGAAGTTTAATGAAATGGAATTTTTGGAAATTCAACTAGAGCCGTAAAACAATAAATGCGATATTTTGGGATTTACTTAAATCGACTTCATGAAAAATTCATATTTAAACTACCAACCTACTTATACGCAGAGTAGGAAGATATGTTATGCGCATCCCTAATACAATTTCGCATAATTTACACATATTGTTATCTTTTTTATACCATGATGATACGTACATTCCACCTGGGTATTATTATTACCGTGACTTAGCGCTTTCCTTATACCAAATGTGCCAACACGAATTGTTATTCAACACAATTTTACTTAATAACAGAATTTATGTAACTTATTGTTGTCATCACGACGGGTTAGATTTATAAATGATAGTTTGATAGGTCATAAAATTTTTTTAAGGAGATCCTGTTGAGGTTAGCTTTTCGAGTATTGTTAAGGGAAACTGTTTTTATTACATTTCGTTTATAATAAAAGCTTTGTAAGAACAAAAATTTTATGTTTAAAAGATGAGTTGGTATATATTTCTATCGGTTGGTATTTCTCGAAGGGGGCTCTAAAAATGCCACTACTAAATGAAAAAGATGTAAGATCTACAATAGTACGTGTCTTCCACTATAAAAGTTAAAAGATTGATGAGTAGGAAGTTGGAAATTATGGTGAAGAGCTCTTATTTTAGTGCAGCCAATGCTGGATCACCGAGTAGCGGCGAGCAGTGCTCCTGGGGCTTCAGAGAACATTTTATCTTCTCGTAAACTCTGAAAGTATTGTAAGAATTTCAAGAAAAGTTTTTAAATACTACTCGTACAGCGAGTAGGGGGTTAAAACAAATACAAACAACTCAAATCTGCAATAGCTAATTTAATTGTCGAATATCGTGCTTGGTTGTAGCAGGAAAATCGAAGATAAGGGCCCGTATTAGTAATTATAAATTGATAAAATCTGGATGCGTTCTAAATAAGTGGCCGATGGAGGGAGTGGAACACTTAAAGCAGAAATTTGATCGCTTTTCTAAATTATAGAAGCCGATGGTTAAATTATGTGTCGTAGGGTCAACCACCTTCCTCCCCCAAATGTAAGCAATAATAGTTTTGCATACATTAAAATATTTTTAAGTACGTAGCAATTTTCATTAACACACAATTAGAACGAAATTGAAAAAAGCAACGGTTGGTTGAAATTCTATAAACATAGCAATCAAATTGGGGTGTAAGGGGGATACGTAAAATGAATGAAGTTACATCCCAACATATGTAACTCACTAATAGAGTAAATAGTCATTTTATTATGTTGATGAAGACATGCACTACAATTTTGTATATGTTACGTAATTAGCATTGTCGGAATTATTCGACATATGGCGTCAATTGTCTGTTACGTTATTTGGCACGTGCCTTAAATTTTTCATCCAAATCGTGCTTTACGAGCGTCGCGACGCGTTTCAAGTTTCCCTCAAATGAACGCTCAAGATTGCATTTTGTGCTCATCTCTCTAGAAGACGATTTTTGATTACAATTTAGTCGAATTAATTTATTCTAATTAGTTTTAGTAAACTTTTAATTAAGGTCGTTGCTTAAAAGTGTAAATTAATTGATGATTTTAAATTGGTGGTTCGAATATAAACGAGATCAGTTGGCTAATTGGAAAATTAAAATGTATACACAATAAATTCGTTTAGTTTCGTTTGGAAAACTTAAGGAAATTATTTAATCACAATTTTATAACTGACAATTAATTACCTAAAGTCAGTATCAGTCGAGTTAACCGAAAACTCGTACCGGACGGTTCTCTCACAATAAACTTCCACGCACTCTAGCACCTTTTCTAAACCATTCATCTGACAAAGAAACCTAACAGACATGATTTGTAGGAAATGTAATGCACTTTATTTTTCTATAGGAACACTTTACTCTAACAGTGTGTAGTTTTTGAGTTATAAGCCAATAAATCGCAATAAACTAAAAAAATCAAATTTTTGTCCAATTTCGGAAGTTTTACCTACTTTTAATGTACTCTAGCGCCTAAACTGTGCGTGTGGAAAAAATCTAATTGGCGTAATAGGTAGGAAATTTAATGTACTGTATTTTTCTATAGGAACGCTTTTCTCTAAAAGTGCGTCGTTTTTTAGTTATAAGCAATAAACTAAAAACTCAGTTTTTTGACCGATTTGGGAATTTTTGTTCACCTTTAACGCGCTATAGCGCCTAAGCTGTTCGTCTGACAAAGAAACCTAACAGACATAATTTATAGGAAATTTACTGTGGTTTATTTTTCTACAGAAACAATTTTCTCTGAAAGCGCGTAGTTTTTGAGTTATAAGCAATAAACTAAAAAAATCAATTTGTTGGCAGATTTTGGAATTTGTCTTCATCTTTAACGCGCTATAGCGCCTAAGCTGTTTGTCTGACAAAGAAACCTAACAGAAATAATTTGTAGGAAATTTACTATGCTTTATGTTTCTATAGGAACAATTCTCTCTAAAAGTGCGTAGTTTGCATTGTAACATTGAACTAAAAAGATCTATTTTTTGGCCGATGTTGAAATTTTTGTCCATTTTTAACGCGTTCTAGCGCATAAACCGTTCGTCTGACAAAAAGACCTAACATACATAATTTGTAGGAACTTTAAAATGCTTAATTTTTCTATAGGAACAATTTTCTCGAAATGTGCGTAGTTTTCGAGTTATAAGCAATAACCTAAAAACATTAGTGTTTAGTCGGTTTTAGAATTTTTGTCAAAGTTTAACGCTCTCTAGTACCTAAACCGTTCGTCGGAAGAAAAAAACCTAAGAGACATAATTTGTAGGAAATTTTACGTAGTTTATTTTTATACTGACTCACATTTCTCAACAAGTGTGTAATTTTCAAGTTATAAGCGAAAAACTGAAAAAAGAGCTAAAAGCGACCCTTCGCGAGCTGCTTCTTAATTAACGCACGCGCTGCTCGCTGCAGACGTCTCGCTCTATCGAGTTACCATTTATGCGCTAAACTGAGATGAAATGAGTATCTTTTATAGCATCTGCCGTATAATTACACTTTAATGAATCTTTGGAATAATATCGTGTGGTAAATATTTTTGCTAGCTTTTGGACTATCGTATCTACATTTTGTTTCAAGATACAAAATAATTTAAAAGCAAAAAGGGTTAAAGTGAATTTTCTCAAAGAGGTAAAAGTTGGCAGTTTAGAGCTGGTACACATCTGGTTTTAAGAAACCGTTCATGACTTTGTTACTTTTAAACAAAACATAATTTACTTAGTGAGCCGCTAGGAGTTTTCCATCGTCTTTTCTGGAAAAATGTATACTTTCGTTATTTTGCTCGATTTTTAAGTTTTCCACATCTCGTCTAAGAAAAAAAATCGTTTTTATGTTATTTTTAAAGATAGCGGGGTGAGAAGCTGGGGGACACCCTATACTCCTATACACTTACAAAAACAGAAGCAATTTTTAGTTGAAAATCGATCTATTGAATGTATGTCGTTAACTATCTGCCCTTTCAGTATCTAATGTCCAATCTATGTGTCTCTTGTTGTACTGTAATTTAACGTATCGCATCGCGTTTTTAAAAGCTTTTTGATTTACCAAGATAAGAGGCCACTTTGATGAATCCAATTCATATCAGTTTTCAATTTATAAGGTTCGATTCAAACGTACAAAATTTATTTGTGGTATTATCAAGAGAATTCAAATGTCGTGGCGGAAGTTTCTCTCTTACCGTTATCAAAATTTCATATACCTAGAATTATTAAATTTTTAATAAATTGGGGCGCCTACAGAACGGAGAAAGGTCGAGTTTGAGAGACCGAATTTAAAAAATAAAGTCTTCGAGTGAGCTGTTTTGCGAAATTTTGTTTCAAAGTTTACTATTTTTAAGCCACTATTTGTTCGCTTGGACAACAGTTTGATGTAACTTTTTGTCTCTAATGTAGGACATCCGCTCATCGAAAACACACCCACACAAACCAATTTGCAAAACAATAAGTAACTTCTACTTCCCTTTTCTGTTACGAAATTGATTTAACATCGGTGGAACTCCGGCAGATTAAAACTTCCTCCCAAACGAAACAGGCCAAACTTTACGAATCTTAACATTTTTTTTTGTTCATTCGATAACGATTTTAGATAAAGACACCGTCGTGTATGAAACAAAGTGGGCGTGCAAGTGCAACCAACCTTTCCATGTAATGCAAGCCCTTACATACAACGTGTGTGTAACATATTCTCTCTCGCGTTTGTTAACTTACCCCTAATCAAAAATTCGGCACGTGGACTATTTGACCTAATTGTAATAATATTTGGGATCTTTTTAGCGACTGCCATCGCTAATGAATCGACAGCTGTACGAAAACAAAATAGTTACTACTGGACATGACACGCAAATTGACTTTTTAGGCTGGATTTATGCTAATGATAAGCTAAATTTACAATGCAACTCCCATGCTACGGAATAAACGAGACTTAGTTAATGTAATCTGTTTTGGTTAACGGTTTAAACTTGTATGCAACAACACGATAACAAAAATGAGGTGCTACTTTATGGATTTTCGAAATATAAATTGTTTCCACAACACCTTTAGTAATTAATGACGTATAGTGTAATATTTCGTTATTAATAATTTACAACAACCAACCCCGTTTGGACGTCAAACGGCATATGGTTTGTTGTTTGTTTCAGTTTGATTATTATATCAATTTCCACGCCTGACATCGTAGGGTTTTAATAATAATTGGTATCCCTTCAATAATACAGGAAATATCCGTTTTGATTTTATTTCGTTGTTATTTTGAAATAATTCTACATTTTATTGCCGTTTCTGTTTAAATAACATAAGTTTTGGAAGGGTTAAAACGAAGCCTCCCACCGGGCACGCTTTTTAAATAAATGTTTACTAATTAGAGATACACGGAATGATATCAAATATCTAGTATGGTGTATGTGTTTCCGTTAATAATTTATAACTATAACGTACTGTATAGTAATTGTTATTTAATTACCCTTCTCTGCTATTTATTACATTTTTTAAATGTGCGGAAGCGAACACTTAAAAAATGTGTCGTACCTATACTCGCGTTTTATGCCAAAATGAATAATTGATCCGAAGGAGATACGAAATAAATAAATAGTTTGAAAATTACATAATTAATGGCCCAATAATTTGCCCAAAGAAACGAATTTGAGTCCTAGGAATTAAGGAAATTAATTGATGGGGCCGAAACGAACGAATAACTGTCTAATTACACGTAGTAGGTACAATTTAAGATTGCGCATCTGTAGGGGCGTAATCAGCAGCTCAATAAAGTACAATCAAATTGTTAATTGATTTACAAATGTCGGAAATTCAAATTTAAAAAGAAAATTTATTTTAATGATCCTATCTAATTAAGTGCACCATTGAATAAATTACAATAATTTTGCCACTTTATTGTTTTAAATAAATATTTTTTGTAATAACTTGGCGTAGCAACACTAGTCCGACATCTGCCCTTTAGGTACGACTTGAGTGCTTGAGTAATTTAAAACAATATTATACGTAATACTCGTAGCTAATTTGAATTTTTAATTTAAAAAAAATTAAGAAATTGTAAAGTAAATTTGAATTAACTTTAATTTGTTGTAGGTGGGGTATACACAAGATAAGGCATTGTTTGTAATGAAAAATGTGGGTGAAAATTTTTTCGTTGATTGACGTATAAATTTTTATGGAATTTAACTTCAACGAGAATAATTATTAGGAACCAAAAGAAAAATATTAATTATTTCGACTTTACGAGTATGATATAGTGGGCTAACCTTTATTTTTCCTGGATTGGTAATGAAAATGTTCTTAGAGAATTGGCGAAGTCATCAGTCGAACTGTAAATAATATAATAGCTCTCTCTTGATTAACCAATTCATACACAGAGATTATCAAGTCGCATTTATCATCGCACGGTTCTGAATTTTCGTAACTATTACCTATGTCTATTAAAACTTCTCAAGTTGTTTTCGAGATTTCTTTTTTTACTTTTTACGTGAAAAATTATGGTATAACAGTATGGTATTTTATAATTATTCGAAAGAGAAACGTGGAAGGCGTTCAGAAATTCGATGAAAAAATAGAAAGTGGTATTTTAAAAGAAGTTGACCATGTTTCGCGTAAAAGAAGCAGTAAAAAAGTTTGATGTTGCGGAATTTGTGTCTTTGCAAAATATTTGAGGTATAACTACGCAAAAAAATTTGCGAAAATTTGCTGGGCCAGATACACGTTGCTGTTGTACATTGTACATACAGCCTTTGACCATTTCTGTCCGGGATTCGCCATTCTTGACGCTCATCATTATCATTCCCCCAGTAGCAGTGGCTGTACGAGACCTTTGGTACGAGACGACCTCTCAGTGAACTCCTAAGTCAATCTCTCACTTAAGAGTTTGACCGGCTGACGCGTAACTTTCTTTCTTTTCACGTTTTTGTAGAAGAGCCAACCCTCATCTCTTAAGTTTATTGAGGAACGGACTTTGCCAATTTCTCTGGAGCAAATCGGTAAAAATACGGACTCGGCGGCTAAAAAGATCGTTGAGATCACGAAGTGACTTCGCAGTTTTCCATACTTTCTCGAAGGGGTATACAATATGACCCAAAATCTTTTTTCGCAATTAACCACTAAGTATTAATTTTTAGCGGAAACCACATTATTATCATTTTAAATTCCATTTCGTATATTTTATCATAAATAATTAATTTATAGAGCACTTATTCCATAACCAACCTCAAGTGTTGTATGTATACCTACGTCATGAATTTGTTTGATGTTGGTTTCGAAAAGAAAAGCCCACTTAATACTTTGGGAAATTTACTAACCGTATAAATTTAATTGGACTTAATTTAATTTGTACTCCCTACTACTCGCTTAAATTTTTTGTTTTTTTTAAACCGCCATCGAATTGATTTTGTTCCGATTTGCATTTTTGTAATGCATCGCCGAACCGAAACTTAGTTGGGTTGCTCTGTGCACTTTTGTTTCAGATTTAACGACAGTTGTTGTAGGAAAGAAAATAATATACAAGACAGGTGGTATTTTACATTGTCGTGATTCGTGACTTGTTTGTGCCTCGATTTATCCACCTACAAATAATAGGGAAAATGTTCGTTTTACATCTTTTTAACATTATTTATTCGTTTACGGTAAAAAGTCCAGATTAAATATTATTATCCTTAGGGGGTAAAAATGGTACCTTTGTACCTTTAGATATAACGCTGATTTACATGCGGGTTTCTGTGTAATAAATTACGGGCTCTTTTACATTAAAAAGTCACAAATTCGCTACGCGAGTTCAATAGAACGAGAAGTGCAAGTTCCCCAAAAAAACTTACTTTTACGTACTTAAATAAACATTACGTTAATGCCAAATAGTTTCACGTTTTTTAAACAAATTGTTAATGTTTACTTCCTGTTATACAGCATTTTTACTATGGAGTAGTGTAAAAAATTTGTGTGTTGACTAGAGTAAAATAATAATTTAAAGCAGGATGTAAATGTTTTGGCGCTTCTGAAATTCTTACCACACTAGAAGTTATTGTTTTATTTTTAGATTAGTTTCACTTATCGGTTGTTAAATATTACATCAATATAGATAATAATATTTAATTTGACCCGATCGATTCTAATGGATCCTACGGGGACAGGGGAAGATATACGTAATACAATTTCAAGGTAATAAATATTTTGATTTTTTTGTCATGCGAGAGCAAGTACAAGTTTGTGGAGTAAATTAAGCATTAGAAACGGAACTGGGTGTCGAAATTTAAAAATGAAAAATTTTGTGAATTTTTTGGTCTATAAATTTGGCGTGTACCCTGTGGTTTCGGTTGGCCTTCAAACACCGGCCCTTCTCGATGCGCTCTAGCACCTAGACTGTTCCTTTCACGAATAAAATCCAAGAGACATAATTTGTAAAAAATTGAGTGTACTTTCTTTTTGTACAGAAAGACTTTTCTCTAAAACTGCATAGTTTTCGAGTTATAAGCGATAAACAAAAAAAACATTTTTTGGCAGATTTTGAAATTTTTAGCAGACTTTAACGCGCTCTAGCGCTTAAACTGTTCATCTGAGGAAAAAAACCTAAGAGATATAATTTATAGAAAATTTGATGTAGTTTATATTCATATTGACGAACTTTTGTCATAAATAGCGTAGTTTCCGAGTTATCAGCGATAAACATAAAAAACAGTTTTTTGGCAGATTTGGAAATTTTTGTCAAACTTTAATGCGCGCTAGCGCCTAACTGTTCATATGAGGAAAAAAGTCTAAGAAATAGAAGTTATAGGAAATTTAATGTAGTTTATATTCATATCATATTTTTCTCATCAAGTGCATAGTTTCCGAAAAAAAAAACAGTTTTTTGGCAGATTTTGAAATTTCTGGCCAACTTTAATGCGCGCTAGCGCCTAAACTGTTCATATGAGGAAAAAAGTCTAAGAGGTAGAAGTTATAGAGAATTTGATGTAGTTTATATTCATATCGAACAATTTTTCTTATCAAGTGCATAGTTTCCGAGTTATCAGCAATAAACAAAAAAAACAGTTTTTTGGCAGATTTTGAAATTTCTGGCAAACTTTAATGCGCGCTAGCGCCTAAATTGTTCATATGAGTAAAAAAGTCTAGAGATAGAAGTTATAGAGAATTTGATGTAGTTTATATTCATATCGAACAACTTTTCTCATCAAGTGCATAGTTTCCGAGTTATCAGCGATATACAAAAAAAACAGTTTTTAGGCAGATTTTGAAATTTTTGGCAAATCATAATGCGCGCTGGCGCCTAAACTGTTTATCTGAAGGAGAAAACCAAAGAGATAGAATTTATAGAAAATTTAATGTAGTTTGTATTCCTACCGAAGAAGTTTTGTGGTAAAGTGCTTAGTTTTCGAGTTATAAGCGATCAACAAAAAACAGTTTTTTAGCAGATTTTGAAATTTTTAACAAACTTTAACGCCTTCTAGCGCCTAAACTGTTCATCTGAAGAAAAAAACCTAAGATATATAATTTGGAGAAGATTTGATGTAGTTTATATAGATAGATAGTTATATAGTTATATAGATAGTTCATATAGAAGCATTTTTCTCATAAAGTGCGCTGTTTTCGAGTTATAAGCAAAAAACTGAAACCACCCTTCTCGAGCTTACTCCAAGTTAATGCTGCCACGTAGGAATGACACATGGTCGGTTTTATTATTCATTTGCAATGCTCTTTTAGCCTACACCATTAAAAACTAAGTACTTGATCGTTAGTAAAAGTGGGTGCCTTCTTAACTGAAAGTTTCTGGAAGATTCTACGGAATATTCTGAATCTTTCCATATATTTATGTAACTGCTTTCCTTTTCAATGACTGATAGCTTAGGAGAATCGTCTCGTAAATAAACTAATCATGACTGAAAATGTTCATCCACAATTTGTTTTACGTTACATTTAGCAATTATTGTTTTAATTGTATTGATATTGAGCTTTGCTCATATTATGGTTCCTATAATGAACCTTGCCATTAGCTATAATACACGATTTTAGAAAAATTAATTGCTTATTAACTAATCTCAAGTTGATCAAACCTATCGGTATATTAGTGAGTGATACGAGATACGGTTATGCACTTAGCTTTTTTTTATTTTTTATTTTATGCTATAGACATAGACAGACAAAGACCACCAATACATTATGAGATACAAGTTACTTGTATTCAATAACTGTGACCTAAATAAAGCGAATCAAAGTTGAAATTTTATTGCTCGTAAAAAATATAATAAAATAATTGTAGTAGCTAATCCTAATCTGAATTTTCACAAAGAGCTTGCGCAACACTTCAACACGCGTACACCACTTTGGGTAGGGGAAAACTCTCCCAACATTACTTCGTTCAATCACCAAAGCTTTTATTGTAGTAACTTCAACTTACGTATACGCGCGCGAGAAATTTAAAAAAATACGAAATCATTTCGTAATTTTTTTTTTCAAAAAATGTTTTGGCGCGAGTGATTTTTAAAAAATGGTTGATTTGAAAGGTGATAATGTGGCTACGCCCAAAAAAACTAAGCACGGATTATCGATGACTGCTGTGAAAAATTGGCTCTTGCCCGAAAAGAAAAGTCACGAACCTTTTCGTTCTCGCATGCCGGAGTCGTTTTTGCGCTCAATCAGGAGACGTTCTTTGCGCGTCAAAAGGACCAAATCGTTAGTTTTGAGCGAAAAGCGCAAATCTGGTGAGTTCGAGAACATTATCAGTTTAATTTTTTAATTCGAATTTCCTCCGGTCGTGATAAAAATGGCGCTAGAACGTCTTTTAAAGACGAGTTACTGACCTAAGATGATTTGTTGTTGTTCTTATCTTTTTTTATAATTACGAATTCATTGGTAGCTTGATTGTTTTAATTTAATTTTGATTCATTTAAGTTTAACACGCGTCATTTAAAAATAGATAAGGTATAATTTCCCAACCGTTGATAACGAGAATTGCATTTCTCAATGGAGCGGCGAGCGGCGAGTTATTTCCAATTTTCTCACACAACTTTGCCTAATTTACTTCCTTTAAACATTTTTTTTTTACATTTAACTTTAGTTCCAGTTAAGCGATTTTAAATGTTTCGGCATTGGTCATTACTTACTAGAACGGTTTCAAATGACTACATTTCCTCTTTGTCTAATTTTCAATTAATTACATGCTATCGAAGTAACCCTCGAATTGTGATTACGTCTGTTACGGTATATTTGTTTTTGGCACCTGCATTTTTAAATTGAAAGTCGAGTGTCCATGAAAATTTTTCTTCTTGTCAATTACTCAAAAGTTCAAGGTATTTCTTTGAGTCAACTCGACTCAAATAAACGCGAGCGCTTTAATACATATTTGTTAAATACATCAAAAAGACTTGGATTGTTTAAACATATGATTTGGATGGGTAAATAAAAATGACATAACCATCAATTCAATCTGAAATTATTAGTTGAATGAAACTTACATAATACGCTTTTCTAGCGTGACAATAACAAATTTTTATTTTAATTGCAGTCTGCTTTGTGCTTCTTTTGTGCCCTCGCGTAAAGGGTAACTACTCTATAGCCACCTACGGTGCACTTTCGTGTAATTTTGGCGGAAGATTGATTAACGTAGTCCATAAACACCAACTCTAATTCCAATTTATGCCGTGACTTGGCCCAACTTCACTCTTTCGAACCACCGATTATCCCTAACCGCTTTCGGGATTTATTTTGACTTTCATTATTTACTCAAACTTTATATAACATTTGCCACTATAAAAAGTGTTTTAGTGCACGGTTAATGTAATTTCGATATTAAGTGCGCAATATTTACTCGTGAATCAAAACAGGGAACTAAGGGATTAGTTTTCTTTTGTAAATGGTATTTACTCGGGATTGGGATTGAGGGAGCAGCTGCTATAATATTGTATAAGAAATGTCCCGTGCTAGAATAAAACTCTCTACATGACTGATATGTCAGCTGGTGATGTTCTTAAGATTTCAATATTTCATCTCACCTTTTTTTTATATATACCGTAAGGCTCAATTTTTATTTACAATGGAAGCCTCTCGTGTAGTACGTGAAATTAATTTTTAACAACAATGCGAAGCAACTTTTACGGCATCTTCGCTTTCGTTATTCATTTCTCGTTAAATAAATTTTGTTGCGCTATAAAATTTCTATTAAAAGAGACGGAGAAACCGATTAATTTATATTTGCCAATTGTTAATTCTTAAATTAACCTAAGGCGACTTTCACGAGTATCGAGCAAATCTATTATTGGCATCTATAATAAATTGTATAGATCTTGACCTTTAATTTTATATCTTTTCATTTCGTGGCATGCATTTTGCATACTTTTTTTTTTACAATCGAGCCATCTTGAAGATGGAATTTTAAATCTAGCAACACGCTCGCACGAGCTCGCAATTCTTGTTTACGCGAAAATTCCTTTTTCTTGTTTCGAGATCTTTCCTTAAATGGGGAAAAACTGCCAAACTTTTCTTATAATGATCTCATAATTTCTTTTATCCGAGGGGGAAAGTCGAAGACTACGAAACAACAATGAGGGTATAAGTTTTCTATTATTTGGTAGATATCTTGGAAAGAACCCCTCATTTGATGCACGAATTGTAATCTATTGAACTGTTTGATACATAAATTTTATATAAATCCCAACCTGAATTGTCTTTTGTGCCATTTTACCTGAATTGGATACATTTTTGCGAAACAACCGTCATGTACTCGTAGAATACGATAATATAATATAATATTAGAATTGCGATGGGCGTTTATACTAAATTCACTTATCACTTTGTGTGATGTTTATTTAATCAGGACAGGCTTCAATTATAATTAAAAGCAATAACTAACAAAATAAAGGAGAAATTCTCATCTCGCCTCGTTAATAGCTAACGTAGGTACCTAATTTAATTGACGCGACATTTCCTCGATTTAAATTTAATTTATGATGTGTAATTTGATTTTCTGTAATTCCAAGCTACATTTTGCAACTAGAAGATACGCCCTGATGACCCCAAAACAATTAGAGTTGGCCCAATTGTAAAAAAATTGGCAGTTTTTCAGGCTCTTCCAGGATTTCTCGTTTCTTCGGCGATTTTTAAAAGACTTGTGTGCAAGCATCATTTGGCAGGATCATGTAAGCCTCACGTGGACCATCATGAAATAATTTGAACAATTTTTGTAATTTTTATGAGTTGTTCGCTCATTTACATTCAATTTTACGCCAATTTAATTTTAATTAATAAAAAAATGCCTAAATTATTCATTTTTCATTTCATGGTCAACTCGATTTTGTTCATAAATTGTTAAATTAAACTTTCAGGGTAAAACGAAAGAAAAAAGGGTTCCCTCGTAACACATTCATCGGTGAATTGCTGAAAGCCTTTCAAGGGCCCCTCTTTTGCAATTGGCTCCTTCCGGCTTAAGTATTTCAGTTTCGAGCTGACCATTATACGGAGAGTTAAATCTTTGGAAGATGCAAGTACATAGTAGGGTTGTATCTCAATTTAATCATTTCTGAATTGAAATCTTCACAGGACGCCCTAGCAAACTTCAACTGGTGTGGCTCGATGAGCGCTCTGCAATTATCGCGACCTCACCGCGCCAGTGTGCACCTCTCTTTACACTCTTTACGTAATTAAAGTTTACTAAACAATTAAATTGCTTAATGGGAGTTCCAATTACTATTTAAATTCGAATCATGCAAATACTTTTCTTTTGCAACTTCAAACTTTTTTCTGTTTGATACGTATAATTATTGTTACGATTCGTTTTTATTGCGTGTTTTTATCAACATGTGGGTCAGCCACAACTTGACGTATTAAGTTTCGAAGTTTTCAATAGATAGTCATTCGCGTGAAGATCCACGTTACCAACTGCAGGTGCTAGTACGTGACATGGATGCCATCGCATCTGGTGCCCGGAGCCGGAAACCGTAGACGCTTCCGGAACTTCCGGAGGCAAAACTAATATGGGCTATCCTTTTTGTGTACCTTTACTTACAAATATTTAAATAAAGCGTATTGTTTTGCTTACTGGATGACTACTTTTTGGCATTCTTGATTTTTTACTTAAAAAAACTAAAGCAGGAAGGATGTAATTTTTGAGGTTTGATTTACTGACGAAGCGTGTTAAGAAGGGGCGGCTTTTAATTATTTTAAAAAGCGCGATGACATTTGCACTGCAATGTGCAATTTACGCGATTAAATTAAGTTCGTTAAAATTTTAATTCGTTGAATTTTTAATTATTAAATTGTTACAGCGCAAAAAGAAACATTATTCGGTACGAATCTAGGGCAGATGTGTTTTACATTCCGTTATTCTTTCTATCAAGGCGAAATAAGTAGACAACAAAGATTTTTACCTTTAAACAGCTGCCCGAAATTTGTAGATCTTTTCAACAAAATTTAGAGCACTTGCTTGGCTTGTTAACGCTCTCTTATACCTTGTAGATATATTTCAAAAGTGAAGTTACGAGAAATTTTCACCCTTGTCCAAATAAAATATTGCCAAACTTTTGCTTCCTATTTTTATTTGACCTAATGACAACGGTGTATTTTTACAAATTGAGGTTTATACTTAAAATTATTTTTACTAACCTACACAAGTGTGTCCTATTAATTAAATTGAGCGGTATATAGGCACTTCAAATATTTGGAGTACGTGTACAAATCATTCGCTTAACTAAGTGTAGGTGTTTTAACATACCCTATAATGTATAATGTATGATGAGTCGTTTATTTTAAACGTAAAGTATTGAACTTTCATCGTAAAATTAGCAAAGCGTCCCAAAACCATAAAATTTACATTTAAGTTGATTTTAGTTAATTACAGTGTTTCGGGGGCCACTTATCGGGGATTAGTGTTTTAAAAGAGATGTGTATGAAGCATGAAGCTACAAGCATTTCAATGACATTTACTCAGAAAACAAGTATGAAAATACCTATATAAAGAAAAATCTTAGAAACATCTCAACATGAAATAACACCCACTCCATTGCAGGGTGATGCAAAGGTTGACTCATTGCAGTCAGAAATGAGTTTAGTGAGTGACGTTTCACAAGCCATATTTCAGTAGCGTGTTTTGCAAAAACTCCGCACTTTATGAGAAAAATGCTTCAATATGAAAATAACTTCCATCAAATTTCTATAAATTAAATTTCTTAGGTTTTTACCTCAAATAAACGGTTGAAGTGCTAAACGCGCGTAAGCGCGTTAAAGTTAGATCAAAATTTCAACATCTACCAATAACTGTTTTTTTTGTTTATCGCTTATAACTCGAAAATTACGCACTTAATGACAAAAGTTCTTCGATATGAATATAAACTACATTAAATTATCTATAAATTGCAGCTCTTGGGTTTTTTGCTCAGACGAACAATTTAGGCGCTAAAGAGCGTTACAGTTGACTAAAAATTTCAAAACCTACCAATAAACTTTTTTTTTTGTTTATCGCTTATAACTCGAAAATTACGCACTTTATGACGAAAGCTCTTTGATATGAATATAAACTACATTAAATTTTCTATAAATCCGATCTCTTAGGTTTTTTTCCTCAGATGAACAGTTAGGGCGCTAGAGGGCGTTACAGTTTACTAAAAATTTCAAAATCTACCAAAAAACTGTTTTTGTTTGTTTATCGCTTAAAACTCGAAAATTACGCACTTTATGACGAAAGTTCTTCGATATGAATATAAACTACATTGAATTTTCTATAAATTGGATCTCTTAGGTTTTCATGCTCAGATGAAGAGTTTAGGCGCTAGAGAGCGTTACAGTTTACTAAAAATTTCAAAATCATCCAAAAAACTGTTTTTTTTTGTTTATCGCTTAAAACTCAAAAATTACGCACTTTATGACGAAAGTTCTTCGATATGAATATAAACTACATTAAATTATCTATAAATTGGAGCTCTTGGGTTTTTTGCTCAGACGAACAGTTTAGGCGCTAAAGAGCGTTACAGTTGACTAAAAATTTCAAAACCTACCATAAAACTTTTTTTTTTGTTTATCGCTTATAACTCGAAAATTACGCACTTTATGACGAAAGCTCTTTGATATGAATATAAACTACATTGAATTTTCTATAAATTGGATCTCTTAGGTTTTTTTCCTCAGATGAACAGTTAGGGCGCTAGAGAGCGTTACAGTTTACTAAAAATTTCAAAATCTACCAAAAAACTGTTTTTTTTGTTTATCGCTTAAAACTCGAAAATTACGCACTTTATGACGAAAGTTCTTGGATATGAATATAAACTACATTGAATTTTCTATAAATTGGATCTCTTAGGTTTTCATGCTCAGATGAAGAGTTTAGGCGCTAGAGAGCGTTACAGTTTACTAAAAATTTCAAAATCATCCAAAAAACTGTTTTTTTTGTTTATCGCTTAAAACTCAAAAATTACGCACTTATGACGAAAGTTCTTCGATATGAATATAAACTACATTAAATTATCTTTAAATTGGAGCTCTTGGGTTTTTTGCTCAGACGAACAATTTAGGCGCTAAAGAGCGTTACAGTTGACTAAAAATTTCAAAACCTACCAATAAACTTTTTTTTTTGTTTATCGCTTATAACTCGAAAATTACGCACTTTATGACGAAAGCTCTTTGATATGAATATAAACTACATTAAATTTTCTATAAATCCGATCTCTTAGGTTTTTTTCCTCAGATGAACAGTTAGGGCGCTAGAGGGCGTTACAGTTTACTAAAAATTTCAAAATCTACCAAAAAACTGTTTTTTTTTGTTTATCGCTTAAAACTCGAAAATTACGCACTTTATGACGAAAGTTCTTCGATATGAATATAAACTACATTAAATTATCTATAAATTGGAGCTCTTGGGTTTTTTGCTCAGACGAACAGTTTAGGCGCTAAAGAGCGTTACAGTTGACTAAAAATTTCAAAACCTACCAAGAAACTGTTTTTTTTGTTTATCGCTTATAACTCGAAAATTACGCACTTTATGACGAAAGCTCTTTGATATGAATATAAACTACATTAAATTATCTATAAATTGGAGCTCTTGGGTTTTTTGCTCAGACGAACAGTTTAGGCGCTAAAGAGCGTTACAGTTGACTAAAAATTTCAAAACCTACCATAAAACTTTTTTTTTTGTTTATCGCTTATAACTCGAAAATTACGCACTTTATGACGAAAGCTCTTTGATATGAATATAAACTACATTGAATTTTCTATAAATTGGATCTCTTAGGTTTTTTTCCTCAGATGAACAGTTAGGGCGCTAGAGAGCGTTACAGTTTACTAAAAATTTCAAAATCTACCAAAAAACTGTTTTTTTTGTTTATCGCTTAAAACTCGAAAATTACGCACTTTATGACGAAAGTTCTTGGATATGAATATAAACTACATTGAATTTTCTATAAATTGGATCTCTTAGGTTTTCATGCTCAGATGAAGAGTTTAGGCGCTAGAGAGCGTTACAGTTTACTAAAAATTTCAAAATCATCCAAAAAACTGTTTTTTTTGTTTATCGCTTAAAACTCAAAAATTACGCACTTATGACGAAAGTTCTTCGATATGAATATAAACTACATTAAATTATCTTTAAATTGGAGCTCTTGGGTTTTTTGCTCAGACGAACAATTTAGGCGCTAAAGAGCGTTACAGTTGACTAAAAATTTCAAAACCTACCAATAAACTTTTTTTTTTGTTTATCGCTTATAACTCGAAAATTACGCACTTTATGACGAAAGCTCTTTGATATGAATATAAACTACATTAAATTTTCTATAAATCCGATCTCTTAGGTTTTTTTCCTCAGATGAACAGTTAGGGCGCTAGAGGGCGTTACAGTTTACTAAAAATTTCAAAATCTACCAAAAAACTGTTTTTTTTTGTTTATCGCTTAAAACTCGAAAATTACGCACTTTATGACGAAAGTTCTTCGATATGAATATAAACTACATTAAATTATCTATAAATTGGAGCTCTTGGGTTTTTTGCTCAGACGAACAGTTTAGGCGCTAAAGAGCGTTACAGTTGACTAAAAATTTCAAAACCTACCAAGAAACTGTTTTTTTTGTTTATCGCTTATAACTCGAAAATTACGCACTTTATGACGAAAGCTCTTTGATATGAATATAAACTACATTAAATTTTCTATAAATCCGATCTCTTAGGTTTTTTTCCTCAGATGAACAGTTAGGGCGCTAGAGAGCGTTACAGTTTACTAAAAATTTCAAAATCATCCAAAAAACTGTTTTTTTTGTTTATCGCTTAAAACTCAAAAATTACGCACTTTATGACGAAAGTTCTTCGATATGAATATAAACTACATTAAATTATCTATAAATTGTAGCTCTTGGGTTTTTTGCTCAGACGAACAATTTAGGCGCTAAAGAGCGTTACAGTTGACTAAAAATTTCAAAACCTACCAAGAAACTGTTTTTTTTGTTTATCGCTTATAACTCGAAAATTACGCACTTTATGACGAAAGCTCTTTGATATAAATATAAACTACATTAAATTTTCTATAAATCCGATCTCTTAGGTTTTTTTCCTCAGATGAACAGTTAGGGCGCTAGAGAGCGTTACAGTTTACTAAAAATTTCAAAATCTACCAAAAAACTGTTTTTTTTGTTTATCGCTTATAACTCGAAAATTACGCACTTTATGAGAAAAGCGATTCTACTTGAATATAAACTAAAATTAAATTGCCTGTAAATCATATCTCTTAGATTTCTTTCCTCAGATAAACGGTTTAGACGCTAGAGAGCGTTACAGCCTACCAAAAAGCTGTTTTTTTGGTTAACGCTTATAAATCGAAAATTAAGGACTTTCTGACGAGAGTTATAACTCAACATTACGAATTCTTATACAAAATAAAGTAAATTGAATGTCCTACAGATTATTTCTTCTAGATTTGTTTCGACAAACGAACAGTTTAGGTGCTAGAGCGCAGCGTGTTGTAGTATAGCGCCTCTAGAAGGGTTCGTTTTGGGGGACCAAACTAAACCATAACGTATCGTCCTTTACGGGGTGAGCTGGGTGAGCTTATATTCTAGAAGTTTTGTCGAAATTTAGTACATTATTTTTCTTGGCCCTTTTTAAAACTTCAAATAGGTACGTGCAAGATTTGAAATCTATAATAATGATCTATCCAACACAAGTTTGTAGATAAATTATTAACTCGTGCCATCATCATCCTACATAATAATCGTTTTAGATGAGTAAATCGATGACAAAACTATTAAGTGACTTAAACAGCGCTATAATCATTTTACTGTTTTTTTGTAAATAATCACGAGTTTGAATTACAAAAGACTTGCGTAATTAGCAATTGCAATTTATATTAACCTTGTAAAAATTTTGGTATTTTGATTATTTAGGTCAAGTCTTTATAAAAACGATTAAAAAGATTTGATCTCAAAACGTTATACCTTAATTTGAGTTTACAACCAAGCAATCTCGTTCTTCTTCAAAATTTATTTATAGTAGAAAAAAATTATTTTAGCACAGGTAGACGGGGACGTTAAATAAAATTTTCGAATAAATAATGTTGGTTGTTATTTATACGTAATTTATTCGGGCAATTTTTTGCCCGGTATCGTTGGTCCCAGAACGAGAAGGATATCTAGGACTCGAGTGGAAACCCCCAAAGACTTATTGTAAGGCGTGGTGCTTTGTTCCTGTGACAGGAGGTCGTTATTGCTCAAACCCGTAATTCAAGACTCGTGAGGTGCAAAAACTAAATCCAAGCGCTACTATAAGCTGTTAATTCTCAATACATGCTCATCGGCGAGGATAAATCGCCTCTGGTTGGTACAATTGTGGTCCCGATTAAAACCTTAGTGAATTCGTCCGGAAAGTAAATAGTATAAATTGATCATCCTTACCTAATACCTAAAATTTTGTTGCGAGCTTAATTAACGAAAACCCTTTTAACTAACACCAATCGTAACTAAATTTGCTCGCTCTCAATTAGTAGTCCATTAGCCTCGACGTCGAGCTTATTAGTTGTACAAAATTTGATTTTGTATTAATTTTATTTAATAAGTACCTAGTACCTACCTATGCGTGCACTTTTAGAAACTTGTAGAAACTTAATTACAATTTATTACGATGTGTGAAGCTACGTTTGGTTATAGCGAGGAAATCCGGAAACTCGACTGGCTCAAGTTGTGAATTTTGTGGAATGTTTGGTGTCGTTTATTCAATTAGAATTCTCTAAGGATTGTCGCATCCCGTCACGTCGTTATAAGAATGTTAATTTAACAAAAAAAACTTTGATACACCCACGATGAAGCGCCTTTTCCGCCTTTTCTTTCACAAGAGGGGTCTCGTAAAAAATTTAAGCGAGGTGTGTTTATTGTCCGCTCTGCTACTCTAATTAAGATTTCGTACGTTTTACTCTCCATTGGGTCACGGAGTAATTTAACGATGCAATTTCTTACACGACGTCTACGTGTTTCAATTTCGTCCATAAATTAATTTTTACTACAACGGTAAAGAAAAGTGCGTTAGTTTGGCTTTCTAAAAGTAACGCGAGAGTGTGTTCTCCTTCCGCAAGAATAAATGGCCCGTGTGTTGAGTTTACACGTAACTTCGCTTTACTTAAAATTCGGCCACAAAATTGCCTTATTATTTATTTATTACGATCCTATTACGAATTTGGTATGAACGCGATGAGAGGTAATTTATATCCGATGGCTAGTTCAAAGACCTTATTTAGATTTACTCGATTTGGTTCTCGTTAAATTAAAATTTACGAGACCATGAATAAAAAATTATTTTTTTTGAAAGGTGTGAATTACATAATTCATGTGCTTTTGATATAAACTTATGGATTTTTAAATTACGTGTTGAAAAAGTAAGAGCGCGTGTACGAGCGAAGTGAATATTAAGAGTGGGTGTTCAAAAAGTAATGGATTGCAGACGAATTTGTATACTTCTAGAATAAATTGGCGTTTAACTTCGATTCAAAAATGTATCAAAAAAGTGTGAGGAGAAAAAGGCCGCTAGTCGCCCACCGAATGGATTTTTAATAAACAAAAAAATGTAAATTAATTCGGCCTTCTTGTTCGGTAGAGCGTAAGAAGATTTGTTATATAAAAACAATTATTCTGTTCTGAACCACCGTTTAGAACACCTCAAGCCTTTTAGGACTGACTCACTCCTCTTCTATAATTCTCGTAGATTGAAGTGGACCCTATCAGTAAAATTACCATGATTGTAGTACAATGTTTATTTACCAGTGGCAAATGTCAGCTAACGCGAGCCGTAAGCTCGAGAAGCTTGATGCTTTCCAATGTTTCGCCTTTTTGCCAGAATAGTGTTTGCTTGTACGGCTTAGTACAACTTTTATTTCGTGTTATTATCCTCCGCCATGTACAAGTGCTATTTTTTTTGATGAAACGCTATTTTTTATCTTTCTCTTCAGATATTAACTTTTGGGACAACAGGTGGTTTCAAATTTATCATTGTACAATTTTCTATAAATCTGAAAGTTAAAAGAGCATTATAAGGGCGCATTCTTTTACTAATAATTCAAGCTGAAAATAAATAAAACTTCAAAGAGTACCCCATTTCCACTTTTTACTTTATAGAAAAGTTAGTTTACGAATAGAGCCAACGCTTACTTGACTTTTTGTGCACTAGCAGAAAATTCCGCGTTTGTCTATTGACAAAAAACAAAAAATGCTTAACAGTGTGGAAATTGAAAAGCTTTTACATTCCTTGTTTTATGTAAAAAAAATTTCTCCATATTTTGTACGAAAGTTTAAAGTGCATTTTAAATTACCGACACAATAGTTAATTTAAATAACTCTTTTGTTCTCGTTTTTTTAATTCTTCACTTTATTGTGCTCATGGAAAGCGTTTGAAAAAAAATTACCTCGAGGAAATTATAAAATACTTATCACGAAATAATAAGCGTTCAGTCAGTAGTTTTCTCTTTATGAAAAAGTTTCTTTAAAATGTTTACAGGTACTTTGATGTGGAAAACTCGTGTACATAAAATGAATTTGTAATTTCCACCTAGTAAGTTGGATGTGGTCGCTTCAGTTTAATTTAATATTCAATTCCATCGATTCCAAGCATTGTTGTTGCATGCCCTTTGATAGCTTACATTTAATTTCGGTCAAGTAAGCTATGAAAGTATGTAAAATGGTATTTGCCAGTGCAGTGTTGACGTTTAAATTTGTTTCTGTATATAAAATTGTATTTTGGGCGCACTTTAATAGTAGTGTGGGCCCCTATATCGGCGGTAACGCAGCCTTTTTCTGTTTAATACGATTCTGTTTACAAAAGTTTCAAAAATTACATGGCTTTCTACCTATGATTGAGTTCCTAGAGTCTTTTCCGGTTTTCTAGTACTGTCTGTCTCTCCCTCTTCCTGCAATTTCGCGCAGAAATTTTCTCGCATGTAAAGCAGAGGCCTTTAGACCTCGTACTGTAAGCAAGAGTGTAAACAGTATTGCAAGCGACTTCTGCAACAATTCTTAGAGTTTTCTCGTACTTACAGTCCAATTTACATTAAGCGAGTTTATGTCTCTCTCTCTCTCTCTCTCTCTCTATCTCTCTCGGCAATTTCTCGCAGAAGTTTTTGGCATGAAGAAGAGGCCTTTAGGCCTCGTTTGACTGTAAGCAAGAGTGTAAACAATAAGCGACTTCTTCAAGACTTCCTAGAGTTTTCCCGCACTTACAGTCGAGTTTACATTAAGCGAGTTTCTGTCTCTCTCTCTCTCTCTCTCTGCAATTTCTCGCAGAAGTTTTTCGCATATGAAGAAGAGGCCTTTAGGCCTCGTTTTACTGTAAGCAAGAGTGTAAACAATAAGCGGCTTCTGCAAGACTTCCTAGAGTTTTCCCGCACTTACAGTCGAGTTTACATTAAGCGAGTTTCTGTCTCTCTCTGTAATTTCTCGCAGAAGTTTTTTGCATATGAAGAAGAGGCCTTTAGGCCTCGTTTTACTGTAAGCAAGAGTGTAAACAATAAGCGACTTCTGCAAAACTTCCTAGAGTTTTCCTGCACTTACAGTCGAGTTTACATTAAGTGAGTTTTTGTCTCTCTCTCTCTCCCTCTCTCCCCCTCACCTTTCTCTCTCTCTCTCTCTCTCTGCAATTTCTCGCAGAAGTTTTTTGCATACGAAGAAGAGGCCTTTAGCACTGTAAGCAAGAGTGTCAACAATAAGCGACTTCTGCAAGACTTCCTAGAGTTTTCCCGCACTTACAGTCGAGTTTACATTAAGCGAGTTTCTGTCTCTCTCTCTCTTTCTGTAATTTCTCGCAGAAGTTTTTTGCATATGAAGAAGAGGCCTTTAGGCCTCGATTTACTGTAAGCAAGAGTGTAAACAATAAGCGACTTCTGCAAAACTTCCTAGAGTTTTCCTGCACTTACAGTCGAGATAATAATATTTTGAAGATAATAAAGCCAATATAAAAATAAAAATATAATTACGCGTTTTGCCTTTAAGTTTAAACATTCGAGTTTACATTAAGCGAGTTTTTGTCTCTTTCTCTCTCTCTCTCCCTCTCCCCACCCCACTCTCACTCTCTCTCTCTCTCTCTGCAATTTCTCGCAGATGTTTTTTGCATATGAAGAAGAGGCCTTTAGCACTGTAAGCAAGAGTGTAAACAATAAGCGACTTCTGCGAGACTTCCTAAAGTTTTCCCGCACTTACAGTCTCCATTTACATTAAGATAGTTTCTGTCTCTCTCTTCCAGTAATTTCTCGCAGATTTTTTATCGCATATCAAGAAAATAGGCCTCGTTTTACTACAAGCAAGAGTGTAAACAGTATCGCAAGCGACTTTTGCTTCAAGACTTCCTGAAATTTTCTCGCATTTAAAATCTAGTTTACATTAAGCGAGTTTCTGTCTCTCTTTCTCTCTCTCTCTCCCTCTCTTCCTGTAATTCCCGCAGAAGCTCTCTTGCACGTGAAGAAGATGCATTATGCCTCATTCTACTGTAAACAAGAGGGTGAACAGTATTACAAGCGACTTCTGCACGACTTACTCGAGTTTTATCGCACTTACAGCTCAGTTTACAATAGGCTGTAGCTTTATTTGGCAGTCTCTCTGACATTTCTCGTAAAATACAATTGCCATCGAAGGGGCGATCTTATTACCATCAATTATTATCACTTAAAATAATTATTAATATACAAGAAATAATATTAAAATAAGAAGATAATAAGAAATTCAAACTGTTAAGAAGGTAGTTTAATGAAAGTACAAATAAATTTGTGTAGTTTAGGGGTTGGCAAGCTAATTCTAGTCGCGCTATCGCACCTTTGCCGAATCCCCCCGCATTGTTGGTTCTCTAAAAATGAAAAAAGCACTCTTTTATTTTTTTAGCGTTTGTAACACATTTTAATTTAAATATTCTTTCTAGATTCGTTCGTAAACAGCCAAGAATGGACCTTATCGAGATCGGTTCCGGATTTAAGGTTGGGAATTGTTGGCTCGTTGTCATCTGGCAAGTCGGCTTTGGTTCATCGTTATTTAACTGGTTCGTATATGCAAGAGGAATCTCCTGAGGGCGGAAGGTTCAAAAAGGAAATATTGGTCGATAATCAAAGCTATCTTTTGCTTATACGCGATGAGGGGTGGACCGCCCGAATTACAGGTAAAAAGCCTTTTTAATGACTGGAAAGTGAAGACATTAAGGCTAATGTCACGCCTCGAATGTTCTTGATAGTTCTAAATGGTATAGTAGAGCTAGAGGAATTGCATTTCTTGCAATTGTTGTTTGTAGATTAAGCGTTCATTATACTGTTAAACGCCTCACGTACCACGGTATTTTATGAGGTTGAGGTGTATTTATGTCTGATCTCTAGGTACCATCGCTTCAAGAAATATCTTAATGTGAACTCGCTTAATCTTAAATTATGACAGGCTGTGATGGAAGCTTAGATTAAAGAGAGCTGACTGAAACAATCCGAATATTTCTTCGGCAGTTTTGCGACTCCTTCTAAAAGTTATGATGAGCATAGTACAAACCTTCTACACGTATTGGCTATTATTTGTTCGCTCAGTAAAGTTTATTTAGATGATGCTATTATTTTCACTTAAAATTCAAATTAGAATATTATAATTTTAAATTTTATTCGTTAAAAATTAATGGAATAGACTGCAAGTCACCTGTCATACATATAGAGGCACAACTTCACACCTTTCAATACCGGCAGTTGATTGCAATTTTTATTAAACAACAAAGTTGGCTTTGAAACGAGTTATTTCTTTTAAAACTGTTTCAAAAGTCTTTGCGGGGTAATCTAATCGGGAACATTCTAACAATGTATTGCTAAGTACTTGTTTGCGTGTTTACAAAGGTAAACGTAATTGACGCCCTGCGTCGAGGCGCCACTCTTACGATTTTTTGGCGACAGCGAGTCTTTTCCTGTCTGTCATTGATTAATGGCTTCGGAAAGAAATTTATTTTATCGTATCATTGCCTGCCTTCAATGGTTAAGAGAATATTAATTTTTAATGATGCATAAAAATTAATTTAATTTATTCCGCTTCATGGAGCGCGAGTGAGCAGTCTGGTTTTATTGCGATTGTTCTACGATGCCTTTACTTTGCTAGTTGTAGGGTAGGTAGTAGTAGGGTAGTAGTAGTAGGGTCTCATTTTTGCGTAGAGTGGTCAGTTCAGTTAGAAATGGCAATTCGCATTTATGTAAATTTTACAAAGAACACTTTCGTTTAAGCAGTCATCAAGGTAGTAGTTTAGAGAGGACCCCCCTCCTTGGCATACAAACAATCTGGTAGCCAAGCGGGCAGTTTGTTTAATTATCGATCACATTAAAAATTGAGCTATTTTTTGGTCACAACTGCTAGCTCTTATCGATTTTATTAAAAATGTATCGCAACGTTTCCCATCCGTATTTATCGTTATAAATACGTTTCCACCCTTAGGAGCATTTTATAAATGATTCAAGTCATCAGTTGGCATTTCTCTCGCTTATTTGTCAATCTTTTCTAATTAAGTCCACTACCGCTCCATCTAAAGCTCTTTTTCATAACTTTAACTATAAAAACTTTCATCGTTAAAGTAATTCTATTAAGCAAGCCATTTTTTTGTCTTTTCTCCAGTTGAAAACTACTCTCTATAGGTAGCGAACGTAATTATCTCTCCAAGCTACGCTTTACCTATTTTTTTCAATTTAACTAGCTGCGAGTTTTCTATTTATTGCAAAAAATCAATTTTTCAACGTTTCCGATTGTTTTTCCACTAATTGCCGTCGTTTGTTGGGCTCGAAAGCTCGCGGAACTAATTGATGTACGGAGCTTATTTCGTTAACAGCCTTTCGGTTTATATTTATGTCTATTTTATGCACTTTTAATAAACACAAATCAAAAATTTTATTAACACGGTTATGACTACGACAAATGAAGAATGTTGTAGAACTAAATACTTCCAATTATTGGACGGTAATTTCGTTTAATGATACTTCTTCTCATTTGCTCATTAAAATAGATGTAATGGAATTTGATGTACCTATAGATAATTTCCGAACAGGTTATACATGTTTTAATAGTATGTATGTATTTATTGTCTATAAATGCAACCTGTTAGTGGTAATTCTTTAAGAGTAATGTTAGTTTAATAAAGATGGAAGGGCTGTGGCACCGTCTGGCGCCTTATTTTATCCGATCGGACATTACTAACTGGAGAAACTTTTTAATTTCTCTTTTTTGCCATAAATACCATACTCGAAGTGCGCGTTTTATGCCCTTTTCTTATACGGTGCCGCTTGGTTGTGGCGAAAAGCTGTAAACAACTTCAAAAGTTTTAAATGACTGGTAAATTTATGGGCGCTTCGTTTTTGCCAGTTATGAGAACTGACAAGTATCGCCTTTTTTAAAATTGACACGCGTAATTACAAAGGGGGGCTGCGCCCTCGTGAAAAATCCATTTTTCGTACTTAACGCTCAAGTGAGTGAATTTTTCTTTGTTTTTCCCTCCAATTAATTCGGATGGAATAGGGAGGATGAAGATAACAATACTTTTATTTTTTGGGGGGCGAAGTAATAAATTTAAATTTGCGAAATGTCGCCGTGACTACGAAATTGGTACTTAAAACTGCAGTATTTTGAGATGTCTCGTTGTACATACGTTATGTGCGGGTGAATGTTGCACAGTGTGTACAGAGGGTGAATATCGATTGTGGTGGATAGCAATAGGAAATGCATTGAAAAGAGAGCTCGGAAATGGAAAATGAGATGGAGTTGGCGCCGCGGTGCTACCGGCGCTCACTTGTCGGCTACGTTCAGTACAACTTGTACGGCCCTTTAAGAGCGTACTTTGTGTCTTCGCTTGATGCGAATATGAATTTATTATAAACCGTACCAAAGTAAGTCCTTTTTTCTTACTCTCTTAACTAGTTTTTAAGATTACATTTTACAAAAATTTCTTTTGTTTTAAAAGCTCTAGACCACCTGGCCCGGGGTTCGCCTTAATTATTTAAACCTTTCGAAAAGTTGATTAATAAACAAAAGTTAAACTTAATTAACAACTTTTAAGACTTTTTCATGAGTTGCGGCCTTATTAAATTTTTAAGGGGTGAAATTTGCTATTTGTCTCCAAATAGACACCGATTTATTGATTTTAAAATACCTCCTAGGTAATTGTTACCTGTATGCACTTTTTTACGGTTTAAGCGCCGGAAAATGCTTATTTATGTTTGATTTTGCAATAATTGTGATAAATCGAGGAAACGTTACTTACACTACTATTATATTTAAATCACGCAATTGCGGCTTCATAATTACAGTTTTAAAACGCTCTCTTATTTAATTGCATATAAGAGGAGTTATGTCTTCGTTTTATTTAAACCTATAATTAATACTTTGCAAGTAACTCGAGGCAAATTGTTATTTGACTACTGGGTGAGTTCAATTAACATACTAAAAGCTCAATTTCCACAAAGGGGAAATTGTTAAAATTAGAGCTCAAAACACGTACAGCCATCGAAAACGCAATAGATCGAGGAGGCCGTGTCGTTTATTTGTACAATAAAATTGAATGCAAGTGACTTTTAATAATTTAGTAGTTAACTGACGTCCATAAAATGATTTCATAACGCTTTCGGGCTCTCACGGTCGATTTTAATTTATTATTTATTGTAATAAGAGCGTCGTGGCGGTCTAGTGCTACGACGGCTCTGGAGGTGAAGGTTTTCTATTCGAATCCAGAACCAGGTATCAACTTGGCGCTTTTTTACCCCACGACGATTGCTCGCGTAGTGCTGTTGCCAAAATTTATAAAAAGGGGCCGTTATGTTATAATTTATAATTTACTCTGATACTTCTTGAAACGAACTTCTTATCTAGCTCAAAATGAACGAAACTGCCAAGAGGCACTATTAAATGAGAGAACAGTTCTGTACACTTTCGTCCCCATTGTGTTTTACTTGAGGAAAGTTTTTTATTCTGATGGCGAAATTTTTCTTCCACACACATGACATACTCTCGTGATTAAATCGGCGTTGAGTGTGTCTATTCGATCGACTTGAAAAGCTCAATTTTCAACACTGAAAGGAAGGGTTCGTATTTGAAGAAATTTAAACTTGACAACGTTTCTATCAGATTTTATTACGGAAAATGTCGAATTACATACAAGTTGCACAATTTGATATATTGAATTGCACTCAGAAGGCTATCTACTGGGTGTTACGTATTAGCCGATACTTATTATAGGACAGGCAACTTGTCGAAATTGTCTCGTAAATTATTTATCATTGCATTAGATGAAACGTTAGAGTTAAATTAATTCGATTTATTCGGTAGCAAAGTTTTCAGAAATCGCCAAACTCAACACTTCAACACTAGCTGGCTTGATGTGTAGGAGTGTAGGGTGTAGGTACTCATTACTCATAGTATAATTTTAATAAAAACTATTTACAATTACGACTTTCTTTTAATATTATAAAATTCCATTTACTTTCTTTCATCTCGCTTTTTAATCGGAAGATTAATTTCCATATAAAGATAAATAATTGATGTAGACCCAACAAAAGTGTATAAACAACTTTCGCAATAAATTACCATAACATTTTTCCTCCACATTTGTACTAATTGCAATAATGAATTCCCAACCGAAACTTAATGTATTTTTGGCGTAAGCCCAAAATCATTAATTTATTACTCGACCACTTTTATGCTACAATCAATTAATTTGTAATTTTTTTCCAGTTTACTGCTTGGGTGGACGCCGTTATATTTGTGTTCAGCTTAGAAAACGAATCTTCGTTTAACGCAATTTATAATTATTACACCAAAATGGCTCATTATAGAAATTCCGCCGAAGTACCTTTAATTCTTGTTGGAACGCAAGGTAAGCATCTTAATTAATTTTTAATTGCCAATTTAATTCACACGTAAAATGTCATCAAGCAACTAACGAGGTGGGAGTTTGTTTATTTTGAACCAGGAAACAAAAACTAAATCGTCAATTTTCACTAACTGACTATTTTACCACAATTTTCACTAGGGTAATGCTTATTTTTTGCCAATTTTTCTGATAAATCTGGACGTCAAGGTTCGTGTCTCAGTTGTGCTTGAAAATAGCACTCGTTTGAGAGCACATCGAGCAATCGTGATACTGACAACTTATTGCGAGTGCGAGTATTTGTTTTAGTCTGAACCAATGGAAAAAGATTATATCGGTAATTTTCACTCAAAAGCTTTTTTCTTAATTTCCATTCATCAACTTGTCTCTCAAATAGCACTCGTTTGCGAGCACATTGAACACTCGTGATACTGGCAATTTATTGCGAGTGCGAGTATTTGTTTATTCCGAACCAATGCAAAAAGATTATATCGGTCATTTTCACTCAAAAGCTTTTTTCTTAATTTCTATTCATCAACTTGTCTCTCAAATATCACTCGTTTGCGAGCACATCGAGCACTCGTGATACTGACAACTTATTGCGAGTGCGAGTATTTGTTTATTCTGAACCAATGGAAAAAGATTATATGGGTCATTTTCACTCAAAAGCTTTTTTCTTAATTTCTATTCATCAACTTGTCTCTTAAATAGCACTCGTTTGTGAGCACATCGAACACTCGTGATACTGACAACTTATTGCGAGTGCGAGTATTTGTTTATTCTGAACCAATGGAAAAAGATTATATCGGTCATTTTCACTCAAAAGCTTTTTTCTTAATTTCTATTCATCAACTTGTCTCTTAAATAGCACTCGTTTGTGAGCACATCGAACACTCGTGATACTGACAACTTATTGCGAGTGCGAGTATTTGTTTTAGTCTGAACCAATGGAAAAAGATTATATCGGTAATTTTCACTCAAAAGCTTTTTTCTTAATTTCCATTCATCAACTTGTCTCTCAAATAGCACTCGTTTGCGAGCACATCGAGCACTCGTAATACTGACAACTTATTGCGAGTGCGAGTATTTGTTTTAGTCTGAACCAATGGAAAAAGATTATATCGGTAATTTTCACTCAAAAGCTTTTTTCTTAATTTCTATTCATCAACTTGTCTCTCAAATATCACTCGTTTGCGAGCACATTGAACACTCGTGATACTGGCAATTTATTGCGAGTGCGAGTATTTGTTTATTCCGAACTAATGGAAAAAGATTTTATCGGTCATCTTCACTCAAACGCTTTTTTCTTAATTTCCATTCATTAACTTGTCTCTCAAATAGCACTCGTTTGCGAGCACATCGAGCACTCGTGATACTGACAATTTATTGCGAGTGCGAGTATTTGTTTTAGTCTGAACCAATGGAAATAGATTATATCGACAATTTTCACTTAAAAGCTCTTTTTCCTAATTTCCATTCATTAACCTCAAATATCTCAAATAGCACTCGCTCTCGAAGTATCTTGCTTGATATGCTTTGCACTCGTGATATTAATAAGCAAGCACGTCGAACACTCGCGATTCTGTCGTAAAAATTGTCTCGTGGTGCAAATGAAAATTTAAAACTAACCCTGTTTTACAAATTAATCATCTGTTTTCTCGTCTAATTTACGCAAATTTTATGCAATTTTGCCTTTGTTAGTTTTAAGGGAAGTTTTCCCGAACGGACTAAAGTGTAATCAAAACTTTCGTTCGGAAAGATACGGTAAACTGAGATAAGAACTCGAAGGGGGACTCGATGGGGAGGTTGTACGATTTAGTGATATTTCGATGACGTCCTTATAGTAAAGAAACTCTTCCTTTTTGATTTACTCTACTAAAATATCGTGTTTCCAACGCTACAAATGGAGAAAATACGATGATAACGAACACAAAAGAGTTTGCTTTGTTTATAAGGTTTCGTGTAAACTCTACTGAACATCAGGATGTGATGATGTTACATGACTTCTTTGTGTATTTCCACTACGTCGAGTTTGAATTTGAAATTTAATTTTTTTATGTTTTTCAGATGCCATAAGCGAAAACAATCCGAGGGTTATTGACGACGCTCGAGCTAGAAAATTGGCAAACGATCTTAAGAGGTGTTCGTATTACGAGACTTGTGCAACCTACGGCCTTAATGTCGAACGCGTTTTTCAAGACGGTGAGTCACTCATAAATTTCATTATTAACAGACACCTTCGCATAAAATGACAGAAGGAGGATCGAGGATGTATTAACTTTGAAAAGGGCGGTTAACCCGTATCCTCTGTATTAAAGTAGAAACGCGAGGGGTTTAAATTTTTCTCGTTTTTCTCGTGTTTTTCTTCTTCGCAATTTCACTAAGCTCATGTTTTCTGTTGTTTTAATTAAACCACAACCGCCACAAATTTGTTTCGGCAGATAAGGTTGTTACGGCTATCCTTAAATCTTAAATTTAGCGGGTCAAAGTTTATGTAAAAAATTTATTTTATCTTCTAGTGATCTAGTGATCGATTATTGTTTTAAATTTTCGAACGAATTGTTGAAACTTGTTCCTACGTGTTGCTTTAAATAATGTGTCGACCTTGCATCAGGATAGTCTTTACCTACGTATAGACGGCCGTGGTCATCGGCTTTTAATGGTCAGCGAATAAATATCTACCTGGCTGACGTATGGCCTATAGAGATTGGTCGTTGTGAAATACTTTCTCAGTCATTTTTACACTTGTGACAAAGCGCGTGTTTAAATTTTAACTCGTAGTTTTCTTTAAAAAAAATGATACAAGTAGAGGTGTGTTTAAAAAAACTTAGAAAACGCGTGTTTGGGACTAGAAAAAAATATAGATTTTCACGTAAGTCGAGATACATGTTTTTTGAGTTTCAAAAAAGAAAAGAAAATTGCGGTAATTTAAAACCCACTACATAATGCATGCAAGAATGATTCATCTTAATAACAAATGAAAAAGGAACTGTAATTTGTAGTAAATTTACATAATTGCCAATTTTCTTGATGTTTTACCTCGTTTAATCGAGAAAGCAGCCAGAAGGTAACGTTTTCTCTTAAAACACTTTTTTAACTTCCCAATTATAATTTTACGATTTAAAATTTGTTTCAGCTTGTCAAAAAATCGTACAACAGAGATTATCCGCGTCCACGAGTTGTCTCACACCGACAAATTCGAGACCATCAACCCCCAGCAGCCACTTTCATCCAGCTGGTAACGTCGGTATTCCTCGTCACATAGTACCAACAAGTTCAAATAACGGATACCCTCCATCGAACCAAACGTCGATACCTAACTTAATGTCGTCTCCTAGTCACAACCATACCCTTTCCCACAAAGAGTCCTTCAATCCGGCAAGTCGACAAGTTCACACTTTATCCGGATCAAACCAACATTTATACAGACAACCAGAAAAACACGACCCATTATTTAAGCACTCGGACGAAAAGTGGACTTCCTCTTCGACTTTAGGAAGCCACGGCTCTTCTCAAGCACTTGTAGTACAAACCGAAAATAACAACGTCGCTAAATTCACCGTACCTCACCTAATCGATAATTTGCAAGGCACGCAAACACAAAAGGATCCCAAAGACTTACCAACACCCAGTTCGACGCCCACGACTTCGAGAAAGACGAGAAGACGTTCAAATCTATTCACGCCGTCGAAGAAAGGCGACGACAAGTTAAAAAATGGAGGCGATTTCGGTAGTGGTAGGGCCATTCCTATCAAACAGGGTTATTTGTACAAAAGAAGTAATAAGCCTTTGAATAAAGAGTGGAAGAAAAAGTACGTTACTCTTTGTGATGACGGACGACTTACTTATCACCCCAGTTTACACGTGAGTTCGAAAAATTATTTTTTGTTCGTCTTAGTAAAATACGCTTTTAGGATTACATGGACGACGTTCACGGGAAGGAAATTTCTTTGCAATACGTAACGGTTAAAGTTCCCGGTCAAAAACCACGCGGCTCCAAGTCTATTATTACGGTTGCTGGGACGAATGGAAGTAGCAGTATTAACGACGGCATCGGAGGACTATCGTTGACTGGATCCAAAGATAAACGACTCACTGAAAAAGTTCTATTGACTGCTTTTGAAACTGTTAAGGATCCGGGGCGGTATACTCAAATGAGCGGCGACGAAGGCGTAATTTTACCAAGTAGCAATTCGTTTTTAAACGGCGATAATTTAAAAACGGAAACGCCCAATGTTAAAAAAAGACATAGAAGAATGAAGAGTAGTAGCGTGAAAAATTCAGAATACGACGGTTAGTTGCACCTTAATAAATGATTTAATCCAAATAACTGTGGGTGCTTTTAGATTCTGACGGATACGAGTTCTATATCGTGTCGTTAGATAACAAACAATGGCATTTTGAGGCTTTGAGTTCGGAAGAGAGAGGCGAATGGGTGGCTGCAATAGAACAACAAATTTTAAGCTCTTTACAGTTAAACGAGTCGTCCAAAGGGAAAAAGACAAATAATCCGATGGAAGCTGCTACTATTCAAACGATAAGAAGTCGTGTACCTGGAAATGAAACTTGCGTCGATTGTGATTGTTTGGGTAATTTAATTACGCTCCCCTATACATTAAGTTTTACTAATTTTACTTTTATTACAGATCCAAGTTGGGCAAGCTTAAATTTAGGAGTCTTGATGTGTATCGAATGTTCGGGAATTCACAGGAATCTCGGTTCTCACATATCTAAAGTTAGATCTTTGGATTTAGACGAATGGCCGTACGTATTTCTTCACAATTTTAATTGTTGGGAGTTTAATCTTATAATCTGTTTAGAGCCGGACATCTAAGTGTAATGCTAGCGATAGGAAATAGTTTAGCAAATTCCGTTTGGGAATATAAAACTCAAGGACGAACGAAACCATCGCCAAATTCGCCGAGAGAAGAAAAAGAGAGGTGGATTAGGGCTAAATATGAAATTAAAGAATTTTTACCACCACCCAACAATACGATGCCTCTTGGACAACAGCTCGTGGACTCCGTTTGCAGCTCGAACATTAAGGGAATAATTTTAGTTTTGGCTCAAGCGACAGTAGAAGATGTGAATTCGACGGTCGCCCCTAGAGATCTCAGAACACCATTACACCTCGCATGCGCTATGGGAAACTTGGCTGTTGCTCAATTACTAATTTGGGTAATACAAACAAACTATTCCTATTGAAAGTTTCTTAACAAAACTTCTTACAGTATGGTGCAAACGTGTCGTCGATAGACCAAGATGGTAGGACATGTTTGGCTTACGCAAGAGCCGCAGCAAGCGTAGCGGCTGCAAAGTCTCAATCTGGAAACGCCGTAAGCACGGAAATATCGGTGGCAACGAGCAGGGCGCTCGTCGAACTGTTATTATCAAACGGATGCCCCGATATTAAGAACGTCCCCGGAAGCGGAACATTACCTAGAAGAAGAGGAAATCAGCCGATCCCCACATTTGAAAAACTTCCATCGAGCGTAATATAAAAGTCTGACTCAACTCGATTAAATTTTACCATTAAATAGCACCGACACTTGTAAAAGAAACTTTTTCCCCGACACAATTTTTTTAAAAATGCAAGTTGACGCCTAGTTAATTAATGAAAGTGTTCGAATGTCAATTCTTTATTGTTGTTTGTACTCGTGCACACCTTTCTGTAAACTTCAATTAGTTGACACTTCGAAAATGGCTTAAAATGATAGAGCGTTGATGAAAATTCACACTTTTATATGTTGTTTTTGTAATGTTTGTACCTTGTAAGTGATATTTATGAAATTGAGCAATATGATTGGATATGCTTCATGTTTTGTGATGTGGGTTAAGTTACATGTTACATACAGAAAAAAGTAATACTCTCTCGTTGTTACGATGTATATATTTTCGCCAAAGATAATGTTTGTTTTATTTTGTATATAGAAAAGATAAAGAAGCTAAAACAATATGTACAGAAATTATATGCGTTGTTCTTCCTTAAACTGATGTTTTATTTTTTCCTATACGTACCTTTTTTACCCTAATAATTGTTCATATACTTCTAGAGTAGGAAAATCATCACTTTTGCGAGTATTTTATTTACTCGTTATTGATGATAGGTATACAATTTAAAATTAAAAGATGTTACAGTTTAATAATTTTAATGAAGTGTAGAGAATTTACACATTGTGATTATGTTTGTTAAGGATTGTAATCGATTTTAGGGCGTTTAATTATAATCTTTCCCTAGGTAATTATTAATTATCATATTTCAATAGCATCTTTTAGAATTTGATAGGTAACTGTAACGCTGTATTCATAGGTATAATGATGTTTTACCCTCGAGTATTGATTATAACTTAATCCATCTATTAAAATTAATTAATTAAAATCTAATACAAGCTTACTTTGTTAATTCGATTTTTTGTATTTCATAATTTTTTCCCTGCGTAAGCAAAATTTTCCCTATGGACTGGGAGAATTTGATATTTAAAACATTGCGCTTTTGGAGTATTACAAAGCAATTTGTAAAATAAATCGTAGCTTTATTGCTGTTTTAATAGAAATTGCACCTTTTTGTTTTTGGCACAAACTGGCTTTAGTAAAGCGCAAGAAATGATAATTTTACTTCCCATTTCTCTAACGATCATTTTAATGTAGTCTCTGTAACAAGTGAAAGAGCCTTAGAATTACAAATGCCCCTTAAAATTGCAGATAGAAACAACAATTTTGGTATATCTGGCGTATGCTTGTACTATAATCAAAATTTTTTAATCTTTCAGTGCCTGCCAGTTATGCAACACTTCGTACACTTGGTTTTTAGTTTGAAAATTATTGCCATCCAAAAGTGGCTAGGACCTAGGACACATTTAAATAACTCAAACTGGCGAGAAACTTTTACAAAGTTTATAGTCGTCATCCCCCCTAAATTCGATATTTATTGGTATGGCCATTTAAGGGTTAAAAAGGGTGTTCGAACTGACTACTGAAAATCTCAATTTTTTTAATACTTTTTGTGTTTCTCCCGATGTAAGGGAATTACACTCTCTGTACACATTTTACATCCATTCATTTAATTAAGAATACAATGCATTAAAATAATTAGCTTTTATTATTGTTGTGGAATTATAACTTTTATAAACGACAACTTTGAATACACATGTTGCGACTCAGGTGTTATAAGTGATAAGCGCGTCACTTATCGCAGTTCCAACTTGTATCTCCACGCATTTTAGTTCGATTCTTTGCAATTTATTTCGATGTACGGTAATGACGCGAATGGAGTGTTGTGAAAGTCGTCGTATTTGGAGGGTTTAAAACGCCCTACAAACTTTCAACTATTGTGTTTTAGAAAATAACGCAAAGACTGAAGAATCCAGAAAATTTGTTTTCTTAAAGGTAATTTTATAATTTTTTATTAGTAGTACCTACCTATAACTATTTATTTTTGCTTTGTTGATAAGCACATATTTTCAAAAATGTCCGTGGAAAGATTTTTGTTAATTTGGTTTCGAATATGGTTCCGGTACACAATTTATTTATATTTCCTTGATTTTAAGGACAAGGAGGTAAATGTTGCAAAATCCAACGCTTTGGTCATTATTCATCAGTTGTGCAACTTGAATACGACATTTTTATGTAAGAGTCTCGTGTATAAACTCTTCATGACACATTCATGTTTAATTGAAATTTTGTTTTAAAATCAATCCAATATTATTTCCTTAAAGTTTGTGTACATTCTTAATTAACACCCTATATATCTAGAAGTAGTTCTTCTTCTGCATAGAAGAGAAATAGTAAGCCTTACAAGAATTGGCTACCAAAACACCTGCCTATTGACCTTCAGAGAGCTCAGAATTATTAAAACGATGGTATAGTTAAAACCAGGAGAGGTATCCTATGACTCATCGCTAAAATGACGTATTAAAATATTGTGATGAGTCATAGGACACCTTTCCTGGTTTTGACTATACCTACTGCGTATATGCAAGGGCATTTCTTTATGCAGTGTCAACAGCACAGCACAATTGCACAACACAAAACTGTTTGTCACTTGGTCTGTTTAATCAGAATCAGTCTATCTAAAGAGACATGCTAGCGTTTCCAAAGAATGCTCACAGCTCTGGCTACTAGAAAAAATCATTTATGCAGAGAAAGATTTACTAGACAACTGAAGGCGCCTTTAGGACTTTTAACATCTTTTTAACCTTTGACTCGTATTATGCTCTTCTTCTGACGCTTGTACTGGATCACATCTCAAATACGCTCAAGTTTCGTGTTTCATGTGTAGCGTGAAAGATCTTTGACCTCTCTCTCCGAGTTAATTTCCTAATGTCTTTCAAATTAGCTTCCTGTTGTTTCACTTTTCGGGGGGAGGGGTGAGTCTCGGGTATTTAACAATTTTTTCCCGAAAACCTCTCATTTATTGAATGTTGATACTTGTCCCTAGACTCCGGTATGTAGCGTACGTGGTGACGAAACCTTAGAAACCCCATTTCGAATCGTCCTATTCTTAGGTCAGCGTCTGTCTTCAACAGATCGATATTATGCTGAAGACAAACCTATTTGTTGCATAAAATGTGTCTCTGGGGACGTGAAATAATATGGTAATGTTTCTTATTAGTTGTGTAGTTGCTATCTACCACGAAAGCAGTGGCCCAACGATACTACCCTGTGGAACTCCACAATAATTATACTTTTTTATTTATTTACTTTGATGAATGTACATAAACAAACTACAGAAACCTTTTACAATGATACATTTATAAATTAATATTTTGTACAACTTCAAGAGTTACAGTTATTTTCAAATTTGCGGAAATTCGTTTTCCCTGCCTACAATAAGTACAAAAATTACCAAAAATTTAGAAATTTTTTTTAATAACTAGGGATGCTTTTTTACTTGCTTTTCTAAACTTTCCTAACGTAAGCTTACATTAATTTACATAAAATACGATATGTCTATAACCTTTAAATGAATGGTTATACCTAAGCGATCAAAGCTGTACCGTATGGAGAAGGCTCAAGGCATGATAGTGATACATTTTGATATTTTCTATTTTAATCGCTTCTTTAATTACTTTATACTACAGGATGTTTTTTTACAAAAAGGAAGAAACTAATAAAATATAACTTGCTATAAATTCCTATTCTTTTTATCACAGAGGGTGGTACAATACAGTAATAAGAATAAGAAAATGGGTATTTTAAAGGATTGCAATAAACTTAGTATTTACACAATGGTCCTGCATTACCAATTACACAATATGAAATTTACACCATCCAAGCAACTCTACTGACACGTTCATTAGGAGAAGTAGTAGTCGCTGGAGGAATAGTAAAGCCACCAACACCTCCAATAACACTAACACCAATTTGTGTTGCTTGGAGATCGGCGGAAGGCAACGATCAGTCAGGATCAAACTTACAATCAATTCTAAGCAACGACAAAACAGACAATAAAGTTATGGCGGATAAAATTAATTCTACGATAGCTAAGATCGCTATGTCGTTAACATCGTTCGGTAAAATATACTCTTCGTAAACGCCGTATTTTTGTAACCCAACTAACGTTTTTATAGCTTGAATAATAACGGCAGCAACAAACGAACACGTCGAACCCCATAAAATTGCAACGGGAACAGCTATACGTAGTGTAGGTCCCAAAAAACGAAACGGCGAGTCTGGCGCACAACTGGAAGCTTTATAACCACCAAATCCTTTCGTCGTATGAATACTCGCAGCTAAAAAGTTAAAATTTAATTAACTTACTAATTACAGTGGCCAAACTTTATGAATAGAAAAGTACGAGAAGAAATAAATGGGACCAATTTGTAGTTTAACAAAAGTTTTGTTTATATAATACCTATACAACTCTTGTACTTTGTGCAAATTGAAATGCCAAGCAAAACATTCTTGGGAAATGAACAACTAAAATAACAATTGACGAACAAAAAAGGAAAGGCAGTTTTCTCTACCTTGGCCATTTAAAATGAACAACCTTTAAATGAGTTTCGCAAAGGCAAGGGTTGTTGCGAGTGAAACAAAATTTTTTTAGGTAATCAGTTCTCCGCATTCTCTCGAGAGCCTAAGGTAATTGAACAGCGTTTTAAAGAGCGATTTTAAGACTACGGCTCAAAGTAAATTCATCGTATATTGGAGAGATTACGTACAAGACTTGTTTTTCATCGAAAAGCCGTGTAAAAAAAGATCACTGCAACAGATTGTAGGACCACAACAAGGCAAGCACAAGAAGTCTTGGTAGCAGTGTGCTCCAACAAAAGGATCGATCCCAATTTTAGTTGTGGTCCATTCGAATAGTAGTTTGACGGGGGGGGGGGATATGTAACTAAAATAATTAAATAGTAAGTAATTGAATTGTTTTAAACAAAGGTAGGTATTATGAAAGAAAAGAGTTCTCTACGAGAAATGGTGATGTTGTTCTTGGGTTAGCCGCTACGTTTGACATAAATAAGACTAAACTTCAACGCGTTCTAGCGCCTAACCTAAACCGCACGTCTGACGTAAAAAACCCTAAAGGGATAATTTATAGGAATTTTAATGCGCTTTATTCTTGTGTAGTAACACTTCTCCGTGAAAGTGCATAGTTTCCGAGTTAAAACGGAAAAAACTATAAAAACAGCTTTTTGGCATATTTTGAAATTTTCGTCAAAGTTTAACGCGCTCTAGCGCCTAAACCGTTTGTCGGAAGAAAAAAACTTAAGAAAGATAATTTGTAGAAAATTTTATGTTGTTTAGTTTCTTATAGAGGCACTTTTTGAAGAAGTGCGTAGTTTACAAGTTATAAGCGAAAACTGATAAAAGAGTAGTTTTGGGCAATTTTCTCAGAACCGATCACTTTTATTATTGGCTTTTGGCTTATAACTCGATAACTACGCCCTTTATGAAGAAAACTCTTCTACACAAAAAAATTAAATTAACTGTTCTACAAATGATATAGGTACCTTACGTTTTTTTCTTAAAGTGGACGATTTAGGCGCTGACGCGCGTTTAAGTTAAAAAAACTTCTAAAATCGGACAAAGAAATCTACCAAAAAACTCTTTTCGTGGTTATCACTTATAACTCAAAAACTATGCACGTTATGACAAACGTTGTGTAATATGAATATAAGCTACATCAAATTTTCTATAAATTATATTTCTTTAGTTTTTTCCTCAGATGAACAGTTTACGCGCTACAGCGCGTTAAAGTCTGCTAGAAATTTTTAAATCTGTCAAAAAACTGTTTTTTTGTTAAACACTCATAACTCGAAAACTACGCACTTTTGGAGAAAAGTATTCTCATACAAAAATACGCTACATTCAATTTTATACAAATTATGCCTCTTAAAGTTTTTCCGTTAAACGAACATTTGAGATTGTAGAAGCGCTTTGAAGTTTAAGGTACCTATACCGGATAAAGATTGAAAGAAAATTGCAAAACGAGTAATAAAATCAACCCCCTTGTCTCTTAAAAGTGGCAACATTAACTTTGGGGCGGCTCGAGAAGGGTGTTTTTTGCCCCTTTTTACTTATAATTTGAAAAGTAGGCACTTTTTGAGAAAAATGGATCTACGTAGAAGTAGGCTAGATAAAATTTCCTACAAACTATACCCGAAAGTTTTTTTACTCAGATTTAGGCGCTAGAGTGCGTTAAAGTTTGACAGAAATTTCAAAAAAACTGTTTTTTTGTTTATCCCGTTTAACTCGAAAACTACGCACTTTTTGGGAATAGTCTTTATATACAAAAATAAAGTACACTCAATTCCCTACAAATTATGTTTTTAGATTTTTTTCGTCAAATGAACAGTTTAGGTGCTAGAGCGCGTTGAAGTATGAAAGGTGGTTTTTTGGAGTACGAGTAAAACTAATCCATATAGGGCACAAAAAATTTTTATACCGCAAATTTGTTCGTAAAATGTTAACTCAAACTAAATCAAAATTTTTATTTAAAGGCGACAAATTTGCAGTTTCTCCTTTCACTGCTTTCAGTTCAGCTTTAGTAAAAATAATAACAAGATGAAAATTTAAATATTTTCCAGCTCGTAGCTTAAATTCTACAAATAGAAGAGAATAAAAAGAAACTTTCAACTGGAAACTACCTCAGTAAACAAAAACTTGTGTACCTTTCGGGTTGTGTGTATGTGTTGGTGCATGGGAAAAAGGTTTTCAATTTAAGTTACTTGAATAATTCAAACATAGGTTCTTGTTTGCTTAACATGAAACGTTATTAAATTTTCATTTCGTATTATAACTTACCTATAACAGTACCTAAATGAAATTCGTGCGGAAAACTGATATTTTTGATTTCACCAAAGTTTTAATTTACTTTAGATTTTTGTTTTAATTTCGAGACGCATCGCGAAAGTCGGATTTACGGAAAAAAATAAATTCCCTAGAGCCGTTTATGGTAATTCTCGAGGTTTGTAAATTTTTGAAGCTTTTTGATTTTATTTAATATTAATTTTATTCCGCATCTACGAGATTACGTAACATAATTTGTGTAATAAATTCTGGTTCGCCCTCGAGGATGAAAGTAAAATGGAAATTTTTCCAAAGATGATTTTCGTGTTCAACATAAATAAATTTAGGGATTTTTACGACAATGCAATGTGCGAATTAGAAATTTACCAGTACTTTGTGGATAACATTCACATGTAAAGTTTGTGCGTATCACAAACTTAACAAACTCCATAGATAATCAAAACTACGAACTCAAACTTCAGATGTATTTCACGTACTTATCTACACAGTTTTCGAAAAAAAATCCCAAAAAATGTTTTTATGCGGAAATTTTAAGAGGATAAAAGTAAAATGGGGTAATTTGAATTTCTATAAGTAACATAAGGAGTTTGACACATTTACAAGATCTGAAAATTCAATTATACGCAAATTGAAATTTCACACCAATGTTATTGCATGTCTTATCTGGTTATTCAAAATTACTTTTATTCGTTTAAGAATTGATAATTTCTAAAAACCTCATCGCTTTTCCGGATTTTTGATTTAATTCAGTTTAATCATATCCTGTTCCAGGTTGGTAATTTATTTCTCGTACGATTTTCTCGAACAAAATCAAAGATCTTCAATTTAAAAAGAGAAAAATGTGGTGTTTTTTATAAAATGAGCAAGTTGTTGAAAACGTGATAAAACATTATTATGTGATAAGTTTTTCGACTATTTATTTTTAACGTTTTCTTTGACTCCGTCTTCTTGAAAAATGAGTGTAATCGAAAAAAAAAATTGAATTGCTGGTTGGTTATTAATTTATTCTATAAATTTTTACTATTCTTTACAATTTTAGTTTAAAAACATTTTCGGTTAAACCAAAAATTAGCCAAGTAATAGAATGTTATGTAAACACTCTGTATATTTTGTGATTTTTTTAAATATTGTAAAGTTAGCTATCCAATGATACCAAACATGCTAAATTTCAACTTTTGGTTTAATCATAAATGGGGTTATCTTTTCTATTTTAAATACAACACCCTGTATATTTCCAGTAGTTTGACAGATTGTAAAATTACCTATCTACTGATACCAAACATTTTACATTTTAACTTCAGTACTCGAGTACGAAACAGTCCTGTCTCATCAGTTTCTATGCAAAAATGCAAATTTGGTGTAATCGAGTAACTTATTTCAAACTTAAAACAGACAGACAGTTGTGAGGCTATTTAAAAGCTATAAAATTCTTCTCTTAAAAGCTGATAATTAGATTGTAAACAACTTTAAGCGATAAATATTATTTTCTATTTTTTGAAATAACTAAGTTACGCTTTCTTAACTCTGGAAGTCTCAACCCCCTGGATATACCAACTTTTTCCTTAACCAGCTCCTGATCTGGGTGGGTAGATAATTAAATAATAAACGTCTACCAATAAATACGTCCTATTTCGTTCAAAATTTCCAAGTTTAGTTTAAGAACTTATCAATAAATGTATTTTATACTCCTTTAATAAGTCCAAGTAAGAAATATTGATAACTCCTCAAATGTCAACACAGTGGGGGGAAGGAGCATTTTCTGTAGATAAAGTTTTAAGCAAAAACTATTGCTCTCAATAGAAAAGTGTCTTAATAAAAGTGACAGATAAATTAATAATGAACGATTTTTAGTTGGAAATGTTTTCTGTGTTTGTGAAAATAAAAAAGTTATACCTCACTGATGTCGACCGATGTCAAAAATAATTGCCTTCGTTTAAATATATCTAAATAAAAGTTATAAATAATTTAATAACAAACTTAAATTTTGTTTACAAGTAGCTTTTATACTTTTTTATAAACTGCTCTAGTTAACAAAGTGTTCAAGTTTCAAATCCCATATTTATTTTCAATATTCTAACAGTCCTGAAGAATCAGGTGAAGAAGAAGGTGAGCTCTAGCGACAGTGAACGAAGACATGTCACTTTTTTCGCTTTTCTTAAATATCTCGAAAAGTATGGATTGGAGCCGAAACGTCATTACATACAAAATGAAAGCTGATAAAATTTGCTATAAAATTGAACGTATGCTTGTTTTTTGTTTTTTCAAAGTTTACGAAGTTATAGGTATAGGGTGTTGAAAATTGGTGTTTTTGTTTTGTGCCACAACCACCAAGTCTGCTCCGATGACGAAAACAGATAAAGTGGCTAATAAATCGTAAAAGTAGCTGCAGAAATAGTACGGCAGAATATTAGAACAATTTTTACTATACATCGATACACCCCCTCCCACAGGCAATAGCTTCTTCAAAGAAGCGACTGCTCGTGTGCCCACAACCCTTTACGTTGCTTGCAGGTTTTAGAGAAAAACACCAATTTTCAACACCCTATAACTCGGTAAACTTTGGAAATAAAAAAAAGATGCATATATTCAATTTTGTAGCAAATTTTATCAGCTTTCATTTTGTTTATAACCATGTTTTAGCTCCAGGGCATACTTTTCGAGATATTATCAAAAAACCGATAAAAGTTGTGTCTTCGGCCACACTGCCGTGTGGATTTTTTGAAGGTGAAATAACTTTTCTTTATTCTTTTATTGTCCAATTGTCCAATTTAAAAAGTTAGCACTTGCATCGACTTATTCAAAGGTGTATCTTTTTAATGCTCAAGATGAGCTCTAAAAGGAATTTGAGAAAAGGTAACTAAATATGGGCTTTTAATGCAAACCTTTTAATTTTAACCCAAAGGAGTGATGTAATTGCAACGGACCACTACTTCGTGACTCTCTAAACTGTTATAAAATTACACCCTTAATTGGTGTAATTACACCATCTTGAATTTCACAAATACACGAATATGCTCCATGTGAGTGGATCTATACTTTTTTGTATTGATTCAATTAAGTTGGATTGAATTTTTTTTCGTTAATGGTCTCTTTTTACTCTTTTTGCAATGCTCTTTTGTTCGTTTTCTACTATTGTTTAGTTCGTTTCTTGCTGTGACATGACATAACTACGGGCGGAGAATTGTTTGAAATTCGAAAGAATAATTATCCATGCCCTATACAACTAATTGCAATTAAAGAACTTCTACGGGGGATTCGAATTTGATGTAAAAGCAAAATCGTGTAGGGTATAGAGACTAACTTGTTCAGTAAAGTGTTTTTAAAATTGTGTTACTTGTATCTGTAAACCCTTACTCGAATTTTAAAAAAAAACTTAAAAATTATTATAGGTACGAGAGTAGGGTAGCCAAGAGACTAAATAAAAGAACGGCATTAATACACAAATTTTCCTTAGATACCCGAAAGGAATTTCTATATAGAACATAGCTAATTCCATTTTGAAGAGCCAGCCGCTAATTAAGCGTCGGTTCTTGTGGTTATCTTACCTGCAGCAAGAATTGTGGTTCCTCCCGCTGGAATGCCTAGTGATAAATTGAGTTCTCCCCTTTCTTCGATAAAAGCCACCGTACCAACTACCAAGAAGGAAATTCCACAAACTACCTATAACGCACGTACGCAGATTATGTCGGTATTAATTTGAATTGATATTATACTTACTTGTAGTACTCGAAGTCTTAAGACTGTCGCGAAAGGATAAAATTCGTCCGATACGTGATTTGCTTCGAGAGTCCTATCGCATTCTGAAGGAGCCACAGTTTCTTTCAGTCTCGACAAGCACACCTATAAAAAATTGTTGTAATTAGCCACTTTATGTACTTTGTTTAATTAGAAAATTTTAATTTAATTAAGATTTAAGAAGCGACGACGAGTAAGTGGTATGTTACGTTACCACTACAGACGGTGCATAAAATAGTGGTAGAAATAGAGAACTAAAAGCCTTTAGATTCGTAAATTATTCATCCCTTCAATGTTCTAGTCTGAACATGATCTCTACTTATTTTCGAGAAATAGAGTAAAATAATTCAAAGGAAATTCTCGAGATAAGTTCAAGTGGTTCAAATCAAATTAAAACAAATCTTAAAATTACTTCAAAAAGGAATTCCTTTAGCGGGTAAACCTGGTGGGTGAACTTATTAAAAAATTAATTTTCTTTTAATTACTTACCCACTTTGAAATTTAATTTTAACTATTATTCGCATTTTAACCTTTAAATGTGGCACTAATTTCATCGAAAAGCAAAATTTAATTTAGCTGCGATTAAGACTTTGAAACTGCTTTTATGTTTAATTAACAAACATTTAGCATAAGAGGAAGATTGACGTACAACTGATAGCTGTTGATTAACTAAAGTTTGTGTTTCGAAGCTTTGACGAGAAATTGTACCTTTCATAACTTTGCTAAAATATCTCTATTAATTTAAGCGCCGCAGTAAGAAAGGAAATTGTCTCGTCATTATTAAGAGAGTCTAATTTCTATGCCGAAAAACCAAACTGAAACAATTTCATGAATTTTTCCTTAGAAAACCAGACAGTTGACAGTAAAAGAAATTAGTACTTAGGACCTAATTTATTGAAGACGCTACTTATAATTTTACTTAATTAATGCCGAAACTTTGGTAATTAACTAACTGTTTTGTTAGTAGTAAAGTTCAAAGCATTGTTTTAATTGGATAGTTTTGACTCGTAATTTTGACTAATTGCTTTCAGACGGCAAATTTGCAAGTTGTGCAAGCAAATAATTACATAAAAGCCCATGTATACAAATTATTTTAAGAATTTTGCCCTGCTAAAGGCGATGTCCCCAAATTCACGCAAGAAGTAGTTTGTTTTAATGGGAAACACATCGGGTTTATAAGGAAAAATTGTAAATTTTTTATTGGCCTCTACGACTTTGCTGACAACAGCGCTTAAATTCTTCCTTCAAGGCGTGGGTAGTCGTGGGCTTGTTGGCACAAACCTTAGACTTCAAAACCCCCAAAGAAAAAAGTCCAACGGCGTTAAATCGCATGAATTGGACAACTAATTCTGATCGCCACAACGCAAAATTACACGACCATCAGGAAACCATTCGTGCAATAATTGAATTGTTTCTCGAGCTGCAAGGCATGTGACGCAAAAAATGGATGATCATGTTGCGATAGCGAGCACCATAAACTGTTATTGCCAGCCTCATTTTCGAAAAAGAATGGTCCGATGATTTGTCCAGCTCAAAATCCGTCCAAACAGTGTGGCACGTTGCGGATGCGTTTGTTTCTCAACCATCACTCGTAGATTTTCAGAGTCCCAAATGCGACGATTTTGTCAATTAACCAAGCCGTCGAGATGAAAATGAGCCTCATCGCTGAAGATGATTTTGTTCGAAAAATCAGCGTCCACACACAAGTGGCATGTGCCACCATCTGAATCCCGGTTCCTGGTCGTGTAATTTCGCGTTTTGATGATCAGAATTGGCCGCCCAGATCATGCGATTTTAGCTGTTGAACTGTTTTTAGAGGGGGGGAGTTTTAAAGTCTAAGGTTTATGCCAACAAGCCCACAACTACCCATGCCTTGAAGGCTTTTAAATTTTTAATTACAAACCTGCGTTTTCTATCAAAATTACCTCTTGCGTAAATTTTGAGACACCCGTTATACTAATGTTATTTACTTTGCTGTAAATTATATATTACGAGTCAAAGCTTAATTCATCAAAAGTTACTTTGTTTGAAGTTATGCGGTAAGTAGTAATTTAACAGTACTGTGAGCACGTAGTTCTCTCGTTTAGTTTAGTGTCAAAAATTAACTATTACCAACGTAAGACGAAAACCAAAAATTGTATAAAAATACTAATTACGCGCCCTCTAACCGGCTCATTTTTGCTAAAATTTAGTGGTCACAGAAATTTAGATAAGATTCTATTCCAAATTTCAAAACGATCGGTTAAAACGTTCGAAATTCGAGAGCACCATACACAGATACACTGGTAGCACCTCCACCTCCAAATTTTTGGTGCATCCGTTTGTGCTTGTTTGTGCTTCAAGTCCCGTCGTTTGTGCTCAACCCCTTCCGGAGATATTTCAAAAATGTTGTGGGGGTGCTGTAGAAATGCCAGCACCTCCATCTCGGCCGATTGATTTCAAACATAATTCATTCGTTTGTGCTTGTTTGTGCTTCAAGTCCCGTCGTTTGTGCTCAACCCCTTCCGGAGATATTCAAAAAACATTGTGGGGGTGCTGTAGAAATGCCAGCACCCCCATCTCGGCCGATTGATTTCAAACATAATTTATTCGTTTGTGCTTGTTTGTGCTTCAAATCCCGTTTTTTGAGCTCATCCTCTTCCGGAGATATTTAAAAAATGTATTGGGGGTGCTGTAGAAATGCCAGCACCCCCACCTCGGCCGATTGATTTCAAACATGATTCATTCGTTTGTGCTTCGTTTGTACTTGTTTGTGCTTTAAGCCCCATCGTTTGTGCTCACCCCTTTCCGGAGATATTTCAAAAAACGCTGTGAGGGTGATGTAAAAATGCCAGCATTCCCACGTCGGTCGATTGATTTCAAACATGTTTCATTCCTTTGTGTTTGTTTGTGCTTCAAATCCCGTCGTTTGTGCTCATCCTCTTCCGGAGATATTTAAAAAACGTTGTGGGGTGCTGTAGAAATCCTAGAACCCCATCTCGGCAGATTTATTTCAATCGTGATTCATTCGTTTGTGCTTGTTTGTGCTTTAAATTCTGTCGTTTGTGCTCATCTTCTTCCGGAGATATTTAAAAAACATTGGGGGGGTGCTGTAGAAATGCCAGCACCCCCACCTCGGCCGATTGATTTCAAACATGATTCATTCGTTTGTGCTTCGTTTGTACTTGTTTGTGCTTTAAGCCCCATCGTTTGTGCTCACCCCTTTCCGGAGATATTTCAAAAAACGTTGTGAGGGTGCTGTAGAAATGCCAGCACTCTCACCTCAGTCGATTGATTTCAAATATGACTCATTCGTGTGTGCTTGTTTGTGCATCAAATCTTGTCGTTTGTGCTCATCCTCTTCCGGAGATATTCACAAAACATTGTGGGGGTGCTGTAGAAATGCCAGCACCCCCATCTCGGCAGATTGATTTCAAACCTGATTTATTCGTTTGTGCTTGTTTGTGCTTTAAATCCTGTCGTTTGTGCTCATCTTTTTCCGGAGATATTTAAAAAACATTGTGGGAGTGCTGTAGAAATGCCAGCATCCCCACCTCGGCCAATTGATTTCAAACATGATTCATTCGTTTGTGCTTTGTTTGTACTTGTTTGTGCTTCAAGCCCTATCGTTTGTGCTCACCCCTTTCCGGAGATATTTCAAAAAACGTTGTGAGGGTGCTGTAGAAATGCCAGCACTCCCACCTCGGTCGATTGATTTCAAATATGACTCATTCGTTTGTGCTTCTTTTTGCTTCAAATCTTGTCGTTTGTGCTCATCCCCTTCATGAAATATTTAATTTTGCACCTATACACTGGCAGTGTTACTAAAATATAGTTCCTATTGTTTTTTTGGTTATTACCTCTCTACTATAATAGGTTCGGTTCCAGACTATTACTATAAAACAAGTTATACGAGGTTATTAAATTTAGTTCTTGAATTAAATATTTCATTTGTCATTAATGTCATTATTGTACAGAAGTAGGTAACATACATAATGCTTTGTGCATGTCAACATCACTTCTAGGTGGTGCTCGTGTCACGTCGAGTTTTAAGTTATTCAATCCAATTTACTTATTCAAAATTAAATAAGATCCTTATAAAGACGAATAAAAACATAACAGTGCTACCACAAGCTTTCAAAGGATAGAAAGAACTAATACCAATTCAAAAACGTAAAAAACGTTTTTTTAAATTGTCGAATTAATTATTTTTAAGATATAATTCTCAAACTTGCATTTCTGTCCGATGAAATGCTTCAGGTAGGTAGTATGTGGCTGTTAAACTATTTCCGTAGAACGGAATTTAAGGTACCTAATGCCAGCTTTCGCAAATTTCAATATTGTTTTGTAAATAAAACGAAACAAAACTTGTAAACTGGATACAATATACAATAAATTTTGTAATACAAAGTTATTACAATTCCGGAACATTTTAAATTTAATAAATAAGTAAATATTATACGGCTACCGATAGAATTGCGAGAGTTGTATTTATCAATTCTCGGGAAAAAGTTTTCACAAATTACAGTTAATGGTTGGTGAAAAGGTGAAAACAAATATTAATTGGTTTTAGATTTTTAATTTGTAAACAATTGCTATTTGACTAGCGTACTTATTTACTTTTTACACTTTGTACTTTTTCGTTTAGTTCCATTATTTGATTTCTCGACGCTTCGAGCCCTTCTGAATCCAAAACACTAAAATAATAAATCTCTTAGAAAAAGTCGGAGATTTTATTCAAATTTGGTTTCGGCCACTTTAAAAGAGGGCTATTTTAGTCGCAAACATCCTGTATATTTTATGAGTCTTCAAAATATTGCAACATTAGCTGCTTAAACTTTAACTATACCAAACATTTTACATTTTGGCTTCTGTTCAACTGGAATTAAGATCAGCTTTCTCATTTGTATTAACACTCTGTATAATTTTTGATTTTTAAAAAAAGCTTCTGAGCATACTATTGGTGCTATTTCTGACATTTCTGTAAATATTTTAAGAGTAGTATGTACCTAACACATACGAAAAAGTCATGTTATGGCCACATCGGCCGTTTGTTTGTATACATGTAGACTGATTCAGGTGATGCTTTAAAATATCAAAAATTCTCTTCCGGATGAAAAAGTTTGTTATTGCACTTATTTTGAAAGTTGTTATCCGAAAAATTTTTAATTTCAAAGATCCTTGCCCTTATTCCTAAACAATACCATGTAAGAATTGTTGGTAAATGAGCTCAAGTTTGATCTCAGCGAAAATTTAATTTTAAACGTTAAAATTTTCAGAAACACGTCCAGTTTAAAGTTTGTATACATTGTAGACAATAATGCCTACAGTATAAAATTAATTTTCAAATTTAAGAACTTTTTAATTTTAAACTAAAACAATTTAATTAAATAAAAGTAATTAGTTTAATTACAAAATTTTAAATTAATTTAACAGACAGATTATTTAATAAGCAATTTAATGCCTTATAATTTAACTAAATTTTGTACAGTTTGTACAGGGTATGGCAATGACGGGGCGGTAGAGAAGATACATCTCCAAAGTTACTAATTATAAAACGTAATTATTAATTATTTGACAAAAGTTGAATTGCTAAAATATTCTTGATACGCGGGCTGGTTTAAAAATAAATTAAATTGTTATCGTTGAGAGTCCCCAAAATTTTAGTTGAAAACGTCGCAAACCCAATTGAACTAATTCTGCCGTTCTGTAAAACTGTAAGTGAGGGAAACTGGTTTAGCCCATGGCATTTCCAAAATAATTTAGTTTTAAAGTTAAAATGTAATTTTTTTGAATAAAAATGTTTCATTGCCTGTATCCTGTATCCAATTAAAAAATTTTTTTAACGTACCAAGCACAAAGGAAATTTGAGTAACCAAATTATCCGAGTAGATTACGTTTGTGGACTTTGTGAAATTCATACACTTATCGATTTTGCCCTTTCATTATATTTTTTATCACAGAGGTAATAGTACTATTACCTATCCTTAATACCTTTTAACGAAATTTAAATTTTGCTTCACATTAAAATGAAATATTCAAAAAGAGCAGAACGAGTGAAAATGAACTTTGCGCACCGTGCAGCTTTGTGCCTTTTAATAAAGCTCTCGAGGCAGAAAAATTAAAAAAGAATAAATGAGAATTTAATTTAAACTAATTTCCTTATAGGAGGAATTTTAAACTCGACGTTGGAAAATAAAATAACCAAAAATATCAAGAGAATGCGTTTAAATTGTCTCTCTTTACAAAGGGACAATTTTCACAAAAGCGCCAATCAAGAAAAAATATCGATAGACACACTTTAAAATTGTAGAAATGTAGACAACTGTTATTTTCTGGCTGATAAATTTTACATTGTTTGTAAGAGCTTTCTTGTATCGCATTCTCGTCAGAATTTTCTTTTTTGCAAACAAAAATGAAAACTACGCGAATTCCTTTTAGAGGTGTATTGAAGGTGCATTCGAAATAAGTTCACTTAATGAGGCCACAACTAAGTTAGTTATCTTCTACTTGCTCGTTTCTGTGTTACATTCATTTTAACAAGGCGGGAAATTTTTTTTTTCGTCGTCTTTATCTCTTTGTGGCGTATACGTCATTTTAATCCGGGAGGCAGCGAGCACTTACTGAACGATAAAGTACAAAATTTTTCATGATGCGGGCTGGAAGAACATTGCAAATGAGTAATAAAACCGACTGTTTGTCACACCTAAATGGTAGCATTAACTTGGGGGTGGCTCGAAAAGTGTCGATTTTTGTTCATTTTTGCATTTCTCACCTCTAATTTGAAAACTACGCTCTTCATGAAAAAAGTACTTGTATAAATAAGTAAACTACATTGATTTCCTATAAATTATATCGGTTAAGTTTTTTTCTCAGACGACCAGCTTAGGCGCTAGAGCGCGTAAAACTTTGACAAAAATTTCAATTTTAAAGAACAAATTATTTTGTGTTTATCGCGTATATCTCAAAAACTACAAACTTTTAGAGTAAATAAGTTCTATACAAAAGTAAAGTAAATTAAATTTCCTACACATTACGTCTCTTAAATTATTATTGTCAAACTAACAGTTTCGGCTCACCCTTCTATAACAGTATAGAAGGGTGAGTTTTGGCGCTAAGCTGTTAAACTAACATCTAAGCTGTTAGTTTAACAAACAAAATTTAAGAGACACAATTTGTAGGAAATTAAATGTACTGTACTTTTGTTAGAAACACTTTTTTCTAAAACTACGTAGTTTTCGAGTTATAATCAACAAACAAAAAAACAGTTTTTTGGCAGATTTTGAAACTTATCAAACTTTAACGCGGTCTAGCACGTAAACTGTTCATATGAGGACAAAAACCTAATAAACATAATTAATAGAAAATTTGATGTAGTTTATATTCATATCACAGAATATTTGTTATAAAATGCGTAGTTTTCGAGTTATACGCCATAAACAGAAAAACTGTTTTTTGTCAGATTTTGACATTTTTAGCAAACTTTAATGCGCCCTAGCGCCTAAACTGTTCATCTCAGGGAAAAAAGCTAACAAATTTGATTTATAGAAAACTTGATGTAAATTCTATTCATCGCAGAACTTGTGTGATAAAGTGCGTAGTTTTTGAGTTATAAGCACTAAACAGAAAAACAGTTTTTTGTCAGATTTTGACATTTTTAGCAAACTTTAATGCGCCCTAGCGCCTAAACTGTTTATCTCAGGGAAAAAAGCTAACAAATTTGATTTATAGAAAACTTGATGTAGATTCTATTCATCGCAGAACTTGTGTGATAAAGTGCGTAGTTTTTGAGTTATAAGCACTAAACAGAAAAACAGTTTTTTGTCAGATTTTGACATTTTTAGCAAACTTTAATGCGCCCTAGCGCCTAAACTGTTTATCTCAGGGAAAAAAAGCTAACTAATTTGATTTATAGAAAACTTGATGTAGATTCTATTCATCCCAGAACTTGTGTGATAAAGTGCGTAGTTTTTGAGTTATAAGCACTAAACAGAAAAACAGTTTTTTGTCAGATTTTGACATTTTTAGCAAACTTTAATGCGCCTTAGCGCCTAAACTGTTCATCTCAGGGAAAAAAGCTAACTAATTTGATTTATAGAAAACTTGATGTAGATTCTAGTCATCGCAGAACTTGTGTGATAAAGTGCGTAGTTTTTGAGTTATAAGCACTAAACAGAAAAACAGTTTTTTAATAGATTTTGACATTTATAAACATTAAACGCGCTCCAGCGCGTACCCTGTTCATATCTGAGGAAAAAAACCTAAGAAATCTTATTTATAGAAAATTTGATGTAGACTCTATTCAGATCGCAGAACTTGTGTCATAAAAAGCGTAGTTTTCGAGTTATAATCACTAAACAGAAAAACAGCTTTTTAACTGATTTTGACATTTTTAGCGACTTTTAACGCGCTCCCGCGCGTACACGGTTCATTTGAGGAAAAAAACCTAAGAAATCTCATTTATAGAAAATTTGATGTACACCTTATTCAGATCGCAGAGCTTTTGTCTTAAAGTGGGTAGATTTCGAGTTATAAGCAATAAACAGAAAAACATATTTGAAATTTTTGTCTAACTTTAACGCGCTCTACCGCGTAAACTATTCGTTTTAGAACAAAAATCTCAGGGATATAATTTGTAGAAAATTTAATGTAGTTTACTTATGTATACAATTTCATTTCTGATAAAGCGCAGTTTTTGAGTTAGAGGCAATATACCAAAAATCGACCCTTCTCAAACTAATGCTGTGTGTAGGTGTGACAGACGGTTAGTTTTAGTACTAATTTGCACTGTTCTTTCAACCTGCATTGCCAAAGACTTTATACTTGTAGTAAAAGTGCTCGTTGCCTCCTGACTCCTGAACTATTTGGATGCCTCCAGAATGCAACAAGACCTGTGCTGGAGGTCGAGCATTAATCGAATATTTCAAAAAAAATTTCAAGTTCACCAGGCCGTATAAAATAAAGTGGGGATCGGTTAATTAAAGAGTTCTTAATAAAATAGGATAATGAATTAAAGTTTGCATAATTGTAATTGCGGTGTAAAGTAAAATTTCTCTGTAAGTTTTCCACTTTTTTGTAAAAAAAAAAGCTTAATACAATATAAAAGCACTTGGAAAGAAATATAATACTTAATTTCCGGTACGACTTATCATTTGCTAGAAATAACCCAATTCGAGCTTGCAGAAACATTTTAACCGAAAAATAGAAAAGTTGAAATTATTGATTTTTGCAAACATAGGTACTACCAAGTGGACAATAATGTAAATTGGATTATTTCAAAATAAAAGGGAAAGGTATAATACTTGTGGGTATAATTGACTGTATAAAATCTGAGTCTTATAAATCGTGACCTACGACGAATCCCACGTCGTTAAATTTTGCAATACTCAAAGAATATCTCCAAAAAGAATTTTCATTCGAAAAACCCCAAATCTGTCAGCATCAAAATCGTTCTTCTATAAAGTTTATGATGTAAAATACAAAAAAATCGAGTTTCGTATTTTCTCTTTTTTCACATAATTCGCGTTTTGACAATATTCACACACAAACGCTCATATCGAATTCCGTCATTAATTTCCAAATACGTCAAATACAATAATTAGATTTTAAATTTTAATCACTTTGCAAACTTCACAAACATTCAATCGAAATTAATATTATTACGACATTTAGTATCCAAATCGTTATAATTTTACATAAATTGTTTGAATGTCGGTAAGCTCTTCCTAATGAGGCTGAAAATAACTTCAAAATTAATGAACGACAAATTTTGCAAACTTTGCTTACGAATTTTTTACAAACAAGTTTCACTTTAGTAAACCTCGAACTCATTAAAAATAATGCTGCTCAATTAAAAACAAACTTCGGCTTAGTATATGACGCGTCTTCACGCGTCGGGAGTTTCAGGCGGAAACGTCGGTTTGTGTATCGTCGGAGGCGATACGAACGAAAATTAAAAGGAACCAATAATTGCGTAACGGACTAGCTAGTTGAGAGCTTTCAGCACCAGTAAACCGCGAGGTAGTAAAATTAAATAGAAAAGTAGACAAAGGAAAGCGCCGTTGGGCTACAGGGTTTGGGATTACAAAAAGATTCTGTTGGGTACGTACTCAAGAGCTTTAGACATTGGAACGTTCCGTCTCAAAAGTGTTGGAGAAATGCCAACTTAAATATACCTCAATAACGATTTGTTTCATTTTAACTAAAGCATAGGTAGGTACTACAAGGTAGCAAGATATAGAAACTCGATAATGACGTTGAAGGGGTACTACATTTGGCTTTTTTTAAATGGACTTTAGTAACATCTTGTATAATATGGGCATTTGCAGCAACATATTAATCAAACGAGACTAACGAAGCTTTTCGTGCAATTTTGTCGTGCGACGTAGTGGAAACGCGCCATTATCAAAAACTTGCACTTACAGTTGACATTTTTAGTATTGTATTTCATAGTGATTTCTGTGCGAGGAAAAATTTTTAAAGAGCACTAAAAATCTTTTTTAACTCGAGCGCACTTCAAAGTTGCCCCGCAATGAAAATAATGAGTTTTCACCATACAAAGAATAGAGCTGAATCTTAAAGAGCCGTTAAATTTTAAACATTTTCATTCAAATCTAGTTGAATGCTATCTTTCAACTCACTCGAGACTTGGCCTAAATAATTTAACACTTGTAAAATTTAAGTGCCTGTTCGGATAATTTCGTAACCTTTAGATAAATCGGATTTTAACAAAAGTTTATAGAAGATACTTAAAAAGAAAAACAAAATTTTACTAAAAGAATACGACCACTTTGTTCCAACGTATAAAGTTGAAAGATTATATTTTGTGTAAGAGATTTAAGGGCGGATAAAACAAGCGAATGGATTAAGTAAACTTCTTAGTGAGAACGTTGCTAAAATTAAGCTTGTGGAATTATTTCAACCACCAGCCTAAACAATTTGTACTTGATTTTATAATTTTAATGAACTCGCTAAAATTAATTATGAAGCAAATTTCTTGCCCTAGCTGCTGAAAATGCTGAAGATATTAAACTCGCGGATTATAATCTCGCGTCGTCAGAACGTAGATATACACATCAGAAGCTTCAAAAACACTTTTCGTGGATAATTTAACGACAAGATCCGATCTGTGCAAGTGCATGAATGCATTAGGTTGATGCATAATTATCCACCGTTTTTTTTTCAGTTTTATTGTAACCAAAAACAAACTGAAGACATAATACAGTAGTTATTATTTGGGAGCATAGCCACCATCAACGTCAAGTACTGCTAGCCATTTCCTTAAAAAGTGGCCCATGTCGCGGGTAAAGAAGCTCTGGGGTTTTGAGGCATCCCACAATTTGGCATCCTCAACAAACTCCCCCAAATCGTCGAAGACTTTGAAGAATTACCAATTTGTTAGCGAGACCTTGATGTGGTAGTCCATGGAGTAGTGAGCGAGTAGGGATGATGAGGGAGCAAATTACAGCTCTCGTTAGCGATCAATTCGATCACACGACGTTCGATATTAGGGCTTGCATTCTCGTGGTGGTTCTTTTTTCGCGGCTTTTTTAGCTGAAAGGCAGTATAACCGCGTCAAGCTGGGTCAGGTACACGTCGCTATTGACGCTGAACTACCTTTGGCCATTTCCCGCGGGCTGAGAACACCTTAATGCACGATTCTGCGACCTTAAGTCCCTTTCAGAGCCGGACACTAAGAATCTTCTAGCTTAACAACAATCTGAAGTTGTGCCGTGTGGTGGATGCAAAAAATCAGGACTATTGATTTTAGACTAGCTTTGGCCATTTTGCCAAAATCGCGCCGGTGAGGGCCCTCGAATTCCGGCATTCAGCTATCACAGCCTAGTCTACGGCTCTCTCAGAGCCAGACACTGGACAACTTTCTCTGAAAACAACAACCTGTAGTTGTGCTGTGGTGGTTTTGATAAATCAGGACCAACTAAAAACTATTGATCTTGTACTACGTTTGGTCATTTCACAATCAGATCAAATCAGATCGAGACCGCGGCCGTGCCGGTGTGGGCATTCTAGTCCCCGGAGTTCAGCGATCACAGCGCGGCCGCTAGTAGGGAACACCTTGATGGAATGCACGATTCTGCGACCTCAAGTCTCTTTCAGAGCCGAACACTGGGCATCTAGGCACTGGGATCAAATCAAATCGCAACCGCGGCCGCGCCGGTGAGGGCACTCTAATCGCCGCCACGGCCGCGGGCTGGAAACGCCTTAAGAGGGGGATTCAAAGTCGCCAGAGACGCTAGTGTACAAGTTTTGAAAAATTTTAAAGGTTTCTGTAGTATCTAAAATTAAGTGACTCGTTTATAAGCGAAGTGTCGTCGTTTCTAACTAACTCTTGTTTTACGAAAACAAGAAATTGTTGGTACGCCACTGCAATTTTTATATTTCGACTAAAAACTAACCTTAAAATAAAAAATTTGACTTTTTTGCTGAAAAAATAGCAGAGTTGTGAACCTGGCCGTTCAACCTGGCGGAATTTTTTATAATTATTAATAATTTCGCCCAGGAATGACTCCCGCTTTTATTACTAAACTTTGGAACTTAATATTTTGGCATTTGACTATTGTTAGGGCTGCCTAGGCTTTTTAAGATTTTAAACAAAATCCTTAATTTTCAAATTACGCTTTCGGGGAAACGGCGTTACCTCGCTTATCAACGCGATTTTTTTATTCAAAAGTTCTGAACTCCTTCTCCAATCTATTACCGTCCCAGAAATACTAAAATTTTTATTCTCAAGCTTCTGTGAAGCCCGGGAGTCATCCCTTAGGAATGGTCTAAATTCGATTTTTTATTGATTATTAATTATAATTAATTATTAATGCATAATTAGTGCATATTAATGCAAAATTTTGCGACCTCAAGTCTCTCTCTAAGCCGGACACTGGGCATCTTCTTCTTAAGACAACAATTTGTAGTCGTGCCGCGGTGCTTTAGTGGTTTAGTGAAAAACCAGGACGACTAAGCTGACTAAACCTTAACATAAGAAAAATAAGAAAGAGAGGACGAAGTATTTCAAATTGTTGTCGTTTCTATAGAAGGCCATATCAACACACTCTCATAATAATTGTAAGAAACTTCTCCCACAACTTTTGGCAAAAATTTTATTAAAACTTATCTCAATGGTATTTAGATAAAAGCCCGAGAAGAATGGGCCACGTCAACTATGTGCAAAGTATTTCGGCAAACAATGACATAACTGTGCCAAGTATAAGTGTTTTTAGTCGATAGATTATTACACATTCTGCGGCGAACAATTGAACAAAGGCGAAACTCTCTCGATAACGTTTCGTGTACTTAAAACTTTGTGAATTTAAGCTCCGAGAAGCTTAAGAAAATTAGTTTGTTAGGAGAGGTCTGCATAATGAACGAAAAAAATGGTTACAATATCGAAATAAATCAACACTTCCCAACTTGACGCCTTTTTGTTCACTTTTTCCTTACAAACGCCGCCTCTTACACTTAAATCCCGAGACCAAAATTCAATTTGCCGCGTAATTGTAAAAACAACGTTTCTTTAACATTTGAAATGGGCCGAGATTTTTCTTTTCAAGCTCTATTTTCGCTTCCAATACCTTGTAAAAGCTCCTGACGGAGTAGAACAAATAGGTGGGTTAGTGCGTCAGATTATAAATGATTGATGGTAATAATAATAAGGTTAAAATTCAAATTAGTTTTAAGGTAAATTGGTCTGTCAATTCTAAAAATGAATTATTAAAAGTGTAAGTTACTGGAGTAATTTTCGTGTTAAGTAACAATGTCCTTAGTGAACGGTTAGTAATTAGATTTCAACTTTTACAAAGGAGCAGACACCTGACCGACTCTAATCAAGTTGTAGAGTGAAGAAAAATTGTTTTTCGAGTTAAGAAAGCTCGGCGTACTTTGAAGTATATTACATAAGTTATATCCTATAGGTTTTCATTTTAAAAGTTTGAAAATTCGTGTATTAGTTTTCGGTATATACGTGTAGTCGAGTTTAAGAAAGTTTATTTTTAAAGATTTTATTACGTAATAGGTACATAAATATTATGAAAGAGAGTAATTGTTAAAAATGTTCGTTTTATTAGTTTCTAAGTTATTGCCACTTCGTTATGATAATAATTTTTCCGAAATATCTAAATCAATCAACCACAACATTGCTATTTGCTTTATTTTTTTGACAATTCGTGCTTGAGTTTCATCGGAGCCAAAATTGTTCATTTATGTACAAAAAATGTATTACATTTTTTTATCAAAGTGGCCGTTTTATATGTTTTTTTAATTTGCCGTAGAAATGCCGCGAGCGCTACCTTTGTACTAAATCGTTTGTACAGCGCTTACTATTCCAACTAAATGCCTTAAAATAATATTTAGCATTAAACAACTCACAATCAAAATACATTAAAACAAAACTCCATTAAAGCAACGATTTTGTATATTTTTTTTAAATTGAAGCAGAATTGCCGCAAGCGTCACTTTCTTTACATCCTTTGTACACATCCTTTATTTGTAGAGATTTGGGGAAAAGCCATTGACAAAAGTATACCGAGTATTAAATTGTCTTCCAAATTTAGGATTTAATTATATTTCTAAAATTTAAGGGAGTTTTTGTATAAAATCGTTAGTACAGTCCACCTTTTTGCTGTCACGTATTGTGAGTGGTAAAGTGGTAGTGTATTATTTAATGCAATTTGGTTTAAGAACCTCAGTCTTACCACTTACCATTAGGCCCAAGTCTTTATTAATAACGTGTCAAAATAATTTTCGTTTTACATTAAGAAGAAAAGAGATTCAATTTTTCAAAGCCACATAAATATTAATAATAATAATAATAATAATTTTATCGTGTGTAGACGCACTTACACATCCCTCCATCCTCGTGATTTTTACTTTTACATTTGAAACACATGAAAAAATATACACTAGTCACAAAAATTAAGGAGTATTAAAAAATTCCAAATTTTAGAGCCATGTTCAACAAGGGATAACTCGGAAAAAATGGTTGTACCTACAGAAAATAAAAAACTATCTAGTGTTTAGATCTGGACTGTAAAATGTTTTAGCCTGGGCGGTTTTCACGTAACCATTCAAAAACCAATTAAAAATAATTTTTTCTCGTCTTTGAAATGGTCTGTGGACTTCAAAATTTTGTTCATTAGGCCACCATAAAACGTTTTTTGACAATTTAGCCAGCTTTAATTTGACCTCTTAATGAGCCGCGTACGATGATTTTCCGCGGAGTAATTGTCGATCAAAACAAAAAAGTCCATTTTAACTTTAACAATCGATTACTCGGGAACTAATGATCGTACAGAAAATAAAGGCTAGGTTTTGGAAACTGCAAACCATTCTCTATACGGTCCAATCGGTAGTGATTAATAAAAAAATTTTTTTCAAGCGATGATGTTGGCTGAAAAAAAGTTGAATATTTGCGAATTTAAGAATGTTTGGAAAATTTGTTATAACTTTGGATATAGTGGATGAACAAAAGATTTCGTTGCTAATTTTTTATCCTCAAAGTGTCCCTAGAAAACCTTCAAAGTTTCAAAGCGTTACGATTTTTTTCTTAGCGCCCAGAAGGTTTCAATTTATCGTTTCGACCACAAATCACGGTAACAAGCAATTTTTCTATTTTTATGCATTTTATCGACTTCAATATGTTTTTTTGGATACAATCTATATTTCTTTGCTCAAAAACTGGGAAAAAAAAGAAATCGAAAAAAATTTTTTTTCTGAAAATTTTCTTTTTCTGAATTTTTCTTTTCTAAAGCTAAGGCCACGCAACACTCTAACTGACTTTCTCTGTATAGACAACACACTCTCAATATGCTTTGTAAGACCCAAAATCAACATTTGTCATAAGGTATTCAGGATTATATGCAGCCGTGAATTGCCAACTTTGCAGTCTCCATAGATACTGAATCTCTTATTTGTCTCAAACAAATTATACCATTGGTCGTAGAACCCACCGAACGCTCAACGTGTATCTCCCAAGTCAGTTTACCGTCCAGGATAACTCACATAAACTTTACCGAGTCGAATAACACGAGATTGTAGCGCCGTCCGCATGGAGTACTACATTCTGTTCCATTAGATACACAGACAGGTCATTAACAAATATCAAAAACAACAGTGGGCCGAGGACCGAGCTCCGTGACACACTTCTCTTAACTTACACACTACTCGAAAAGGAGCCATCTAAATATTCACATTGTATTCTACGGTCAAGATCTTTGGATCATCTTCTCCTTTCCGAGAATGCTGACGGCTTCTTGTGAAAGCCTCGCAGTGTAGCAGAAGATGAATTGGAGTTTCTCCTTTCTCTGCACATGTGCACATCCTCGGTATAGTTCTAGTCTCATTGTATACAGGTGCTTTTTAAGTTGGCAATGGCTCGTTATTATTGCTGTTGTCGGTCGCAATTCACCTCTGATGATTCTGAGTAGAATGCGAGATTTTTTGTCAGAGGGTTTTTCCTGTAGAACTTTAAATGTCTCTGTCTAGGAGTCTCCCTCCTGGATTTAATACGCCACTTCACCAGAAGTGACTTTATTTTTCTCTTTAGCATTTCACAAGAAACGCCAAAAGCTGGTTCTTGTTCAATGTGTCTTATTATGCTACCCTCTTTAGCCAGACTGTCTGCTTTCTCGTTCCGTGGTATGTCGGCATGAGCTGGCACCCATGCCAGATTGACAAAATTTTTTCCCCTAGTACGTCGATAGTTGCTCACCTCAGTAGTTTCCCCCTTTTTGTACAAAGGTACGACTTTAGATAGCTTTAAACACATGGGGAAGATCTGACGTTGAACAGTCTTGCTAATGGAGCCGACAATACACTTTTCTCCTATTTCGAGTCCAGACCATAAACATTACAACTGGTACTATTTTTAAAGCGCATTTGGCATCTCTTACATCAACAATCGAAACCTCCCTGAATTCAAAACATACCCCTGCATGGACTTGAAGCATAAAGATTTCTCATATCTGGCTGTTCATCAAGATTCTTGAAACTCATTGAAATGGCCAGCAGCCATACTTTTAGAGGAAGGGCTCAATTTATTTATGCGTTGGTTAAGAATTGTAGGTATAATTGGTCAGTTGTTCCGTTGTTCCTAATTTCAAAAATTGGTAGCATAGACCCAAGGAACCAAAATACTTAAAATAAGGTGAAGATAGGAACTTAACATTGTTTTAAAAGTTTTGCTGATTTGTGTTCACCAATTGATCTCAGAAAGGCAACAAATTGAGCATCGAATGATACTGGAGATTACGATTAAAGGTACCATTTATTGTAACTTTAAAATCTATAAATTATCAAAGTTAAAGATTTTGAAATATTCCTCAAAATTGGAAGAAAATTTTCGAATTCTGTAGACATCATTTAAAATTGTAAATCATACTTTAAACCGTAATCCTGTAGGACGAAGTAAGCAGAAATCAGAAAAAAAATTGATTACTGAAGTATTTGGTGAAACTTGTGATAACAATTAATTAGCAACTGATTAGAACTTGGTAAAATGTTCGGGAAGTTCGGTAGAGAGAAAGCAATCCTTATTGTTTAGTTTTAAAAATATTTTCTATTGGTAAGGCGTTGAGGTGGTAGTACGCGTGAGAAGCTCTTAAAAGAGACATATTTTAATATTTTTGGCAGTAAGTTTCGAATAATGAAATTTGAGGATAGCAGTATTTAGGTAGGGGCTGCAGTAGAAAGGCTTGCATTTTTTTCTCCTATACAATTTCATTTCTTCTTTCCCAACATTTTATTTGCATCTAACGTTCTATTTTGGCCATGCGCCAAGTGTGCTGTGCGTCATTATAAGATTATAACGTAATTAACTGCTTATAATTATAAATTAGGTAAGTAGTTGGCGTTTTCAATGCATACAACTGGGTAAAACTGCGTTTCAAATTTAACCCTTTCTTAAGAATTACATTTAATTCCAACAGCCAATTGGATATAATAACTAATAACACTCCATTTGAAGTTTCTAACTAAAACTACAACTGCTAGTTTTAATTAAGTAGATAGTTTCGTATTTACAAAATTTTGCAATTAAATTCATACGACGTTTTTACGGCGGCGGTTTTATGGGGAAAATTCAGGAAATTAAAACTTTAACAATGTATATGCCACGCCGTATTCACACCATTTGAAATGATGGTATCAATTTTAAATATTTTTATCGAACTTTCGGTGCAGTATTGAATAGGAAATACATTTCAAACACTGCAAAATTTTCCCCACGAAAACTAAACTTGCTTTTCGTAGTTCGATTTATATCGGAATGTTTTCGATTAGTTTTGGCTATTAAATTACACAAATATTTAATTATACAACTTGAATAAACCCTAAACTAGCAATTTGAGTTTTTGAACTCCTTCAACAAAAACAATTTTCATCAACTTTCCCCACGAAAGTGTATACGTGACAACCAAATGTTTCAAACTTACTATTATGATGAGAGTGCAACGAAATTTCGTTACACTCCTGTAATTTCGAATGCAACAGAAGGATCCTGAAGGGTTTACAGTTACAGTAATGACGAAATTAAATTATACAAATTAACTAAACTAACGACCACATCTGCTGGTAACAAATTGCGAATCGAATTCTAATTAGTAGCAACAATTAAAAACGTTATAATCGAGATTTAAATTAATTAAATTAAGAAAGCAGTTCGTTTTTTCTTCATTAGAAAGTAGTTCATTGGAGTTTCATTAATTTTATTTAAAATTTTACGCAACTTTTTAATTGTGTCGCTAAAAATGCAGTTTACGATAATTACAAAATATCCGTTAACGATTGGTCATTAAGAAAATTTATGCTCGCGCTCTCCTCCTCTCTTTTTTGTAAATAAAGTCCACATTTGGTGTTGGTAAAAATGTTAAACGGTTCAGCCATCAATCATCCCTTAAAGTTTTGAGAGTAGTATGAAATGAAAAAAAGTTTGAATATCGATCAGCTGAGCAGGGAAAAGAAATAAATATGAATATTTGAGGTTTATACGGATATTTTTTAGGTTTTGTAATGTAAAGGCAAAAAGTTTATACTTGGTATTTACCTAGTTTTCAAGTCGAATGAAGATGCGGTGAAAAAATAACAATCATTTACGATGGAAACCTTTTTATTCAAAAAAATGTGTTTGGTCGGTACTAAAGGGATAATTAATGTTTATTTGGGGTAATAAACCTTCCACTCCAATTTATATTATAATAGGGTCGAATGAAAATTTTATTTCAACCCTTTCAGTATGCAAATTTAAATAAACCGGGCTTTAGATGCCCTGCGATATAGGAGGATGTATTGATAACTAATTAGCCTAGACCAGTTCCATGCAAAAAAAAATTATTGCGTTATCATAGCAACGAACAATAACTTATTAGAAGTATCAGTGTAAAGTTTGACGTCAAAAAAGTAAACCAGAGTTAAGCAATAAATTAAAAGAAAAAAGATGTCCACCGAAATTGTGAAAATCGAAAAATTGGAGTATCGAGCCATCATCAAGTACCTGTATTTAAAAGGGTTAAGAGGTAAGCAGATTTACGAAGATATGGTTAATACCCTTGGTGATCAATGTCCTTCGTATGCGACCGTGAAAAATTGGACTGCAAGCTTCAAAAGAGGTAAATTTTCAATTGAAGATGATGACCGATCGAAAAGTTCTTGCTTCAGTTTTTTGGGATTGCCATGGAGTAATCATGATTGATTTTTTGGATAAGGGTAGAACAATAACTGGAGATTACTATTCGACATTACTGACCACTCTACGGGAAAAAATTAAAGAGAAAAGACGCGGAAAGCTATCCAAAGATGTTTTGTTTTTGCAGGACAACGTCCCTGCACACAAATCTCATGTTGCCATGCAAAAAATTCGTGATTTAGGGTTTGAATTACTAGAACACCCCCCTTATTCTCCAGATTTGGCTCCGTCCGACTATCATCTCTTTCCTCAACTAAAAAAAAGTTTAAAAGGTCGTAAATTTTCTTCCAAGGAGGAGGTAATAAAAGCTGAGGACGTTTGGTTTGCAGAGCAAGAAGAAACATTTTTTTGAAAGGTCTAGCGACGTTGCAGGTTCGCTGTAATAAATGTGACCAATTAAGAGGAGAATATGTTGAGTAATAAAATATTTTGACATTGAAATTTTGTTTGGTTCTATAGTAGGCTAAGAATTTTTCAATATAGCCTCGTATATGTAAACTTTAAAAACCCAGGACTCATAGTACAGGGATTCATAGCTCGGTTTTTCTAAAAGATAATTTATAGTTCTAATAGAAAAAACTATAACTCACAAACGCCTAGCAATAAATTAAATGCAAATTTTATTTACCACCCTGAAATATTACTCCCTACTTGAAATATAAATAAATTAAACTAGTTTACTGGTGTATAAGCCATCTAACTAGCTATAAAAATTTAATATCAAGTTTGTCGCGACATTATGAATAAACTTTAGCTAAATTTCAAATTGACAACTTTCAACAATAATAATAAGCTAACAGTTGGGCTAAACAAATGAAATAAAATGAGAATTTTCGGTTTTTCCAATTTTTGCGAGAAAACTTGAATTTAGCAACTTTGCCAAATTAAAACTTATGATCTAGCTCTTCAGATAAGCGAGATACCTATGTTGCACAACGAATTTCAATCATCTTGTATATTATTATACAGTTTCCGAGCTATGTTAAGAGTTTTCCAAGCGCCGTCGTTAAAAAAAGAATTTACTACGGATACCTTTGGCGCAAATACGAACAAAAATAATTGCATAAAAACAATAGGGAAGAACGATAAATAACGGACCTTCGAAAAGCGCAATTACAAGCATTTGCCTGCCCTTACAAAAAACAAAGTCGACGATTTTATGTCAGTTAGGGATAAATTAAACACTTCAATGAAAGATAATCCATTCCATGTTCGAGGAAAATACATTTCATGATTCGTGAAATAACTAATTGTCGAAATAATTCATTTTAAACCCTTAAAGAAATAGCTGGCTTAAATTAAGCTTTAAGATGTCGTTTGTTTCATCTATTTATTACTATTAATTATTACAATCGTGAAATTATTCAATTATTTTACTATTTTCAAGTTTGAGCTATATTTTAGTGTAATTAATTAAATTCTAAATTTGTACCCTTTGTTTTGGTGAAACGTCTCTTTTTGGAGATACTATCAATCTCTATTAAAATTTCGGAACTTCGTTTTAAGCCGTTTGACCTTGAACAATACAAAAGTTTTGCATGTCGCGCTATTTCATTTTATTTCTAACGCAAGAGGCGCAAAATTGGCATAGTTTGCCCTTTGTCCAACTCTACTTGCAACCCCCCCCTGTTTTTCTGGTCTTGCCCAAAAAGCATTATTAATGAATGCATTAAAAGACACCAGACCAAAGCGGCCATTAGAGCTAAAACATTGTATTACTGGTTTAAATTTCCCTTATACGTATATTTGGTGGATTTTGTGAACCTCAATGAGCTGGACGTCGATTTTCCTAATTTGTTTTTATAAAACTCGGTTTGGAGAAACTATCAATTGCTACTAAAAAGCTTTTGCCTGCGGCACTATTTCTGAGGGTTCGCCAAAAATAATGCCTAGAATTTGAGGGGTCGCGAGCCGAAAAGGTTGAGAAACGCTGCTCTAAACGGCTAGAGGGCAACTAAAAACCATAATTGAATCTGGCGAAGGTACGATTCCTTTGAAATTGAACACTGTACAGTGTACAGTGTACAAACATGGGATGTTTTTTAAAGGAAGAGGCTATTGCAGTGGCGGCGCTATAGGATTTTCTTTAAGATGGGCAAATAAGGCCACCAAAAACAGTTTGTAGGGCGGGCACAAAAGGCACGGAGGGAGAATGCTTGAGTCAAATTTTTTGCATTTTTAAATATTATCATTTAGAAATAAAATAAAATAGCCAAAAATTTGTATTGTTCAAGGTCAAACGTATTAGTCGTAGGTCGTAGTCAAACGTCGAAAGTATTAGATGAGTTCTTTTCAATACTAAAGTGACACTAATTCAGAGTTTAAAAAAATTCCAATAACTGTTTCTAAGGACAGGGTGTCTGCAAAAACATCTTACAACGCTTTAGGGTACACTTACGAGAGGATATTAGACCGATATAATTCAATTTACCTCTATGCAAAAGTGCACCATTCCAGAGTTACAGCTCTTCAAAGTTTGCGTTTTACAAAAGTTTCTCGTTTTGCGTTTTTCTTTTATATCGGAAGAACCGTTTTTAGATAGGAGTTTAATTCGTGGAACATGTTTTTCTCTCATGGAAAGCTATCAACCGACAAAGTTTGGGGGGAAAAACACAGTGGAAATAGACCAATCACTGCATCGTTACTATTAACAGTTGAATATCTTTGTAATCTGTCAATGAATTGTAAAAATTGACTGCACAAGATGAAGTGAAATTTCAATATTTAGAACTTTGGCCTCTTCAACTTTTCTCATACGGCTTTTGGTTTTGTACATAAAAAGAAAAAGAGACATAAAATTAATTTAAAAAACAACTAAAAAAATTAAAATAATAAAATTTGAACATGCAAAAGCTAATCACCTAATCAACCATTTTACATTTTGGTCACTAAATTTAAGGGAGGAAACCTTAAAATCGATCAATAATTGCATCGTTAATAATACGATAACTATTGAATATCTCTTTAATTGGTTAATGGTCAATAAAAAATAAAACTGACTGCATCAGACGAAATGAAATTTCAAAATTTGGACGTTTTGCTTCTTTAATTAAATGTTTTTTTAATTTTTATCAATTTTTGTAAAATTAATTTCAGCTTATTTTTCCATAGTTTTCCTTTTATGTACAAAACCAAAAGCCGTATGATAAAATTTTAAAAGGCCAAAGCTCAACATATTGAAAATTCACTTCATCTTGTACAGTCAATTTTTACAATTCATCGACGGATTATAAAAGGTCTGTTCGTTTGGAATGTCTGAGTTCACTCTAATATCAGGCAAATCATGTTGGAGTTGATTCGTGTGACGTCACGATACTGATCTACTAAGAAAACATTTTACAAACGAACACTCGACTTCATGATCTCACGCAAAAAGCAGCGAAAACATTGCAAACGAACAGACCTAATGATATTCAACTGTTAATAGTAACGATTCAGTGATTGGTCTATTTCCACTATGTCTTTTTCCCCCAAACTTTGTCGGTTGATAGCTTTACATAAGAGAAAAACATGTTTCACGAGTTAAACTCCTATCTAAAACGGTTCTTCCGATATAAAAGAAATACTTTTGTAAAACGCAAACTTTGAAGAGCTGTAATTCTGCAATGGTGCACTTTTGCATATAGGTAAATTGGATTATATCGGTCGAATATCCTCTCGAAGTTTACCCTAAAGCGTTGTAAGGTGTTTTTGCAGACACCCTGTATATTTTGCCAGGATGGGTAATGAGTGATGAGGTGACGGAAAAAACTATTGAGGTGTGCTACCGCTCACTCCTAGCGCCGCCCGCCGCTGGGCTATTGACAATGTCTTGTTCCGATAAGGTATCTCGTTGAAATGTATTAGAATTACAAGGGGTTCTCTTATCTCATTTCATTAACCCTATCTACCTTAAGAGAACCCTAAAGCTACCGTGTGGGGTACCCGGGTACTTTTTCGGGCGGATGTTATTTGAGCACCAAGCTAGACCAAGCTACCTGACCTTTTAATCCGACATGTTACAGAATCGGCACTAAAAATTCGTTTTTATTTAATTATAATTCAATTAGACTACTGTAGATCCACATTACCAAACCCAAAGCTAAATGCAATGAAATTAACTTTTATGAAGTTGTGTATTTTATAAGCTGTGGATGTATTTGCCAGTGAAAAGTCCAAAAAAGGCCTTGTTGTTATTAAAACCTCAAATGACGTAAGTATATTTTCTTAACAAAATTGGAGGCGCAAAATTTTAAGAGGCAAACTTCGTTAATGCGGCACTGACTATTGTGTGAATGCTATTATTGCATGTAGTAGTCCAGTCAAAATAGACATTCAACTTCGGAAAAACTCGCATAGAGCTGAAAATTGGTACAGACCTTAAAGACCTCATTATAAATGAAACGTCAAAAGTCCCCATCGATCCCACTTCTGCTAAAAATTTTATTCAAAGTCAAAGGTCGAAAAGTCGGTTTTTCGCAAATATCTCTCAATATTAGTCCAGTCAAATTAGACAAACGGATAGCATTTGAGTAGAAACCATTCAGAAGTTTTGAAAATTGGTATGGTTGTTCGTTATAACCTGCAGTACCACATACTAAAAGTCCCGGAAGGTGGGGTGCAAGAGGGGGGAGGGGGGCTGTTTAAAAGCAACTTTTTCTATTTAGTGCAAATAACTCGGCTTCTACAGATCTTACGTTGATGAAACTGGCCCTTGGCCCTTTTGGAGATATAGCGCGGAAAAGGGGTTACAGTGAATTTGTTTACGAGATTACGCTGTATAAACTGCGGAGTAAGACACGTAAGTTTTACGAAAGGAATTAGCCACCAAAGTTAACCATTTCTGGATAATCCGGCACTAGATGAGGTAGAATAAAGAGGTCATTAAGAAAGTCTGACAACAAAAATCGTATTGGGTTTTGTCTTCCCCTTTTGTGAAGAGGTTAAAGAAAACTTTTTTTGAAATTGTAACATTTGTGAGAGTGCTATTAAACTTCAAAAGCTTCTTATTCACAACTTGGAAATGTGATAAAGATGTTGGTAAAAAAATCTTTAACTAAATCTTTATTCTACGAGTTTTAATAAGTAAATCTTTATATTACCTCCAAATTGTGAATACAAAGCTTTTGAAATCAATAGCACTCTCACAAATCTTACAATTTCGAAAAAAAGTTTTCTTTAACCTCTTCACTCTTCACGAAAGGGGAAGACAAAACCTGGCACGATTTTTTGCTTTAAATATCTTTAGCTATGTCCTTTTTCTATTAGAAGTAATATAGGAAATCTTTATATTACCTCCAAGTTGTGAATACGAAGCTTTTGAAGTTCAATAGCTACAATGTCGGAAAAAAAATTTGAAATATTCAAGTTCACTTACTTCCGAGGGGTTCAAAGGGGGAGTACCTACTTCTCAATGCACAAAAACCGCGTGCACTTTGACAAACGGCCTGTAAATTAGTAATAATAAAGATTAGCGACAGCGTCATCCTGTCAATTTGTCAATAACACCATATTTTAAAGGGAGACAAGTAGGCAACTTCTTAAAGATGTAAAAAAATTGTTATGCAAGTTTAAATTTTACATGGGGGTATGACATACCGTGCTCGCGAGCAAAGAGGTAATATAATCGCAAATATCTCAAAAACTATAAGGAATTTTGAAATTTTCTAAAAGGCACTAAAGGGCACTAATGAAGGCATACAATATGGGTACCAATAAAAAAGTATTGCTTTCAAATTTTCGCTAACTTCACGCTTGAAAAAAAGTCGCGGCTTATAACTCGAAAACCGTTGGTGTGACGTATGCGGTTTTGACGGCACTAAAGGGCACTAATCGGGCACTTTTGAATGGCGCAGAAATTTTTTTGAAATTCAAAAATGTTGGTGCCAAGTGGGAAGTTGGCACCAAAAAAAGTCGCGGCTTATATCTCAAAAAGTATAAAGATTTTTGAAATTTTTAAAACGGCACTAAAGGGCACTAATCAAGCACTTTTGAATGGCCCAGAAATTTTTTTGAAATTCAAAAATGTTGGTGCCAAGTGGGAAGTTGGCACCAAAAAAAGTCGCGGCTTATATCTCAAAAAGTATAAAGATTTTTGAAATTTTTAAAACGGCACTAAAGGGCACTAATTGGGCACTTTTGATGTATGAGTGTCACTAAATTAGTGCTTCCAACTTTTCGCCAACTTCACGGACCCGAATTTGCCAGTACTTATAACGTACTCGTAAGTAACGAATCTAAAACGAAACATAAAAGTAACAATTGGTAAATTGTAGATTGCGAAAAGACTATACGAAGCATTCGCCGAAGCCAATCTAGGTAATTGGGTTAAGGAGCCTCTAAAACAGGCCCAATTTGAATTAACTCTTCAATTAGTTACAGTCGCACGAAGGAAAAGTTTGGAGACCGACTGCGAAAAAGTGCGACAGACCATCTGTCAAAATAATGACTAACGCACTTTGCCAACCTCAAAATAAAATCCCTATAACAGTGTCGAACATGGAACTATTATAGTTTCCTATTTCCTTACAAAATTCGTTCTTTTAATGCTAAACTATTTCACTGAAATTATTTTAAATTAGAAGTAATTAGTTTCATGTAAAATAAAATTTAAAACTTTGCGCATTTATCAGGATTTTTCAATTAACATTTCAGCGTTCGTAGTATTTCTCCTCTTTTTCCTAGCGCATCATTTATAAAAACAATAAAAAAGCGTTAAATAATAAATTGCAATTAAAACTCAACTCTAGATGAACCAAATGTCGAAATAAAGCTTGGCAATTGAGTTTGATGAGGAAATATTTTTTTCGGAGCGATGAAAATTGTAAAAGTGGAAAACTTTTGTCGGCCAATTAATAAAAGCGCCGCTAATTGTAATTTTTAATACTAAATGAAAGTTTATGTTTATAAAGAGATATTTTTAAGTGTTTTTAAAATTATTATTGGGTTCACAAAATACAAAATATTAAACGTAGGTAGACTATTAAAAGTAATCTTTGCAATTTTGTTTTCATTCCTTGGACGCTTTAATTTTCATTTTGCGAATATTTTAAACCAAATTTGCTCGTATTTTAATTTTAGAGAGAGGCTTTTTTATAAAATTGGGAATTAAATTTTTTCAAAATATTATGTGCTTCAGCTTTCCCATAAAATGCGACTATTAAAAGGAAGCTTTTCACAATTGCGTTTTCCAGTCCCCGAGTAGATACTTTTCAAAAATCGTAAATTTAATTAAAAGCGGTTTTTAATGTGGAAATATCTATTTTGCGACTTTTTATAGGTAGCCATAAATCAAAATTTAAAATTTAAATCCCTAAATGCCTTTTATTAAACTCGTTGTTGTTTAGTTGTTGTCAGTAAAGAACTGTAACAGCACCAGATCTTTCAGGTGACTGGCTACTAAACCTCCTGATCTTGGCAGGTTTTTTCAATCAGTGGGGCGGCCCATCAATTTCAAAATTGAGAAGTCTAAAGAAAACCCGTAGAGCGGAGCGAGGCAAAGAGTGCTCCGCAGGCAAAAGGAGGCGTGGCCTAGTTTAGTTTAGGTGAAAATAGCAGTTGGTTTTTAATTTCAAACAACACTGCTCACTGTGAATTGTTGGTTTTCTCTTTCTGCTTCTATTTTTGGCTGGGAAGCCTGAGCCTAGGAAGGCTCCTTCCCTAAAAAGCCCCGGCTGTCAGTAGCGGTCCATCAATTTTAAGATTGAATTGAAGAGGCTAAAGAAAACCCGCCGAGCAGAGCGAGGCAAAGAGCGCTTGCAGTCAAAAGGGGACGTGGACTAATTTAGTTTTTGTGAAATTAGTCAAGTTGGTTTGCAATTTCAAACAACATTGCTCACTTTAAATTTTCAGTTTTCTATTTTTTCTTCTATTTTTGGTTAGGGAAGCTAAGTCTTCCTAGTCTTCTCGGAAAAGCCGCGACTGTCAGTAGCCGCCCATCAATTTCAAACTTGAGGAGGCCAAATCAAAACAGCCGAGCGGAGCGAGGCAAAGAGCGCTCCGTAGGCAAATCGAGGTGTGGCCTAATTTAATTTTGGTGAAAATAGCAGTTGGTTTTTAATTTTAAACAACACTGCTCACTGTAAATTTTTGGTTTTCTCTATCTGCTTCTATTTTTGGCTGGGAAGCCTGAGTTTTCCTAGCCTTCTCTGAAAAACCCCGGCTGTCAGTAGCGGTCCATCAATTTTAAGATGGAAGAGGCTAAAGAAAACCCGCCGAGCAGAGCGAGGCAAAGAGCGCTTGCAGTCAAAAGGGGGCGTGGCCTAATTTAGTTTTTGTGAAATTAGTCAAGTTGGTTTGCAATTTCACAACAACAATGCTCACTGTAAATTTTCAGTTTTCTATTTTTAGTCCTATTTTTGGTTAGGGAAGCTAAGTCTTCCTAGTCTTCTCGGAAAAGCCGCGACTGTCAGTAGCCGCCCATCAATTTCAAAGTTGAGGAAAGTAGCGTAGAGAGTAGAGTAGAGCGAGGCAAAGAGCGCTCTGTAGGAAAAAGGGGGCGTGACCTAACTTAGTTTCTGTGAAAATAGTAAAATTCTTTTGCAATTTCAAACAACACTGCTCACGGTAAATTTTCAGTTTTCTCTTTCTTCTTCTGTTTTTGGTTTGGGAGGTTGAGCCTGAGCCTCCCTAGCCTCCTTTGAATACCGCTATTGCATTCAATTAAGTGTTTGGTCAATCATTATAAATATCTAAAACTACCTTGTTGAAGGATTCCCTTTGTACGTCTCCTCAGGTCCATTACAAGTAGTGAATACAGTTTATTACACAAATTACGAAGAATATCAATTTACATAGGTACGAAAGTAAATTTTTATTACAGAACTTTTTTAACTAAAAGCTTTATAAAATGTTAAGCCGTATTCTAAAAACTTTTTCAACTTTGTAATAAAATCTTTTACCTCTGATATTTTCACAAAAATCAGTTTATTTTAAACCGGCATTTTTGTTCAATATAAAATTATCTCTCAATTATTACAAACAAAAGGTTTTATTTTTTTGTTTTCTTATAAACAAAATAAACGAAATGAGCAATAACTAGAATACGAAATGTTTTTACAAATAAAATGTAACCTACATTATCTTTTATAGGAATATAAACAAACGTAAAGTACAATGGAATATTATGTATTACATCCACCTTAACATTTTCTTGCATCGGTTAAGTTTTGTTATTTTTATAGTTATAGGGTTGCATTACGGTCGTGTAAAATGTAGTTTATGTAGATGCTATTACTAGGAGCGAAATTGAACTACTATATTATATAAGATAAAAATTTTCTTCCGAAATATACTTTTATAACACCTCCATTCCTTCCTCCTTCTCTATCTAAGACAAATCGACGACATGGCAATATATTAGATGGTATTTATGAGGAATTCCTACGCTTTTACAAATATAATTCACAAGAAATTTCTGCAAAATATGTAATTTAATGAAATCCACTTTTTTAGAGGCTTAAATGGTTTTAAATTTATGTTAACAGCGGCATTAAAAAATGCCCATGATGGTATATCTAATTGAAAGACTTTTATATGCTACTGAGTTTCAAATTTTATTTTACGAGGCTAAAAAATATATAAAACAGATTCAATTTAGGACCGAAATCTCCAACTACGTTTGATGGTCCATAAAATTAGTTAAACTGTTATATAAACTAAATTTTATTTACATTTTTACTATTCTATACTGTATAGGGTGTTTACTTTAAATTGTCTACCATTGCTATAAGACTTATAAAAGCTACGAACTAGCTTATATTAGACAACAATTTATTATTACTATTTTAATAAGAGAATATCAAGGAAAGCAGTAATTCTTTCTTTTGTCCGGAGATTCTTCGGATTTTGATTACCAGGCCCCTCTGGCGGCTGTGGAAAAAGACGAAAGTTGCGCCACCAGGACACTGACTGAGAACTTCAACATCGATTAGTCCATGATTGTTCGTCATCTCAGAAAATTTGTCCAAGCGTGGAAATTGACTGGATGGGTACCGCACGAGCTCCCAGACATCAACAAGGCTGTTCGAGTCTAAATTTTTACCAATTTGCTCCAGAGAACTGGCCAAAATCCGTTCTTCAATAAACTCATCACAGGAGATGAGTCTTGGCTCCACTACAAAAACGTGAAAGGAAGACAGTTTGCGTATGAGCTGTCCAAATTTGTAAGTGTATTGCAACTACGGTTGTACACTGCACAAAGGATATGTGGTGTGTCTGGTCAGACTGGAGCGGAATAATTCACTAGGAGACCGTCTCCAACAGCCACCGCTGCTAGTGGAATGACAATGATGATGATGAGCGTCAGGAGTGGCAAATCTCGGGCAGAAATGACCAAAAGCAGTTCCTGGCCTAAGGCCCAGCTTGGTCGCCGTTTTACTGCCATTCAGCTAAAAAGACCGGGCCAAAGAACCAAATCGTTTTCCACAAAGAATCGAACGCCCTGTGGACGAATACATCGCTAACAAGAGATGATATTTGCTCCCTCATTTGCTCTACTCTCCCACCGAGGCCTCCACGGACTACCCCATCAACCGCTCGCTGAAAAATTGACATGTTGACAGTCCATGACGCTTTGAAGGAATTGGTTGATAATGTCAAACCGTGGATTGCTACTTCCATTGATATTCTTTTATAAGATAGTAAATGCTGTCTAATCTGTTATTAGGTCTCGAGATAGCAATGGTGAACAATTAAAATTTAACGGCGTTTATTAATAAATTTTTTGCTGGACAAATTAATCCCACCTGCAGCCTGAACATGTGAACACCGTTCATCAAAATCGTAAATTCAATTTTTGCCGACACTTTGAACTTTGCTATAACGTTGCCTCGCAGGGCACGTATAATTTAACATTTATTAAACAAAATCCTTGAAGATTAGTCGGCCAAGTTATGTCACGTATATTACTTTGTATGTTGAGTTGTTCCTTTATGAGTATTCTATGGATGTTCTTACATAAATATTCCGAGGAAAGTTCTTTTGACAAGTATTTGTGTAAAGTACTGAATATTTGAATGAAAAAGTTTCATTTAACTAGCAGCTCGAGTTTTTCTTTATAATTTTCGCGTTTGGATAAAAGAAGTTTGAGTTTAGTTTGTCGCGTAAATAAAAAGAAAAACTGTCACCCCAGAAATGTATACAACCTTTCAACGTTTCAAGAGCTTTAAAACGACGTGTAAAATATGAGAATCGGATTAGTGGTTTCTCGTATATGTACCTATAAACGCGTATTTAACAGATATGGCACAATTTTCAGTATTTTCGGTACAAAAACTTTTACTTTGTTCTTAAGTACAAGATAACAATCAAATTTGCGTAAAAAGAAAATCGCAGTTTATGTTTTCCATTCAGAGTGTGTGGTCTGCCAATTTGTCGAAAAAAGCAAGGGATTTTCAATCTAATAGTAGGTAAAGGAAATGATGCCCATCTACAAATCCGAGAATAACGTTTTCGTAAAAATCTCTTCTACGGGTTTCCCCCTAGCCCAGTCGGGAAATTTCATATACGCTTCAGTAAATCACTGCCAGCAAGTTATTGGCGTAATTTATTACAGAAATTGTGGATAATTTTAAAACCTGCTGAAAAATAGTTTCAATGTAATTCTACCCTATAATATACCATCCTGACCACCCTGTAAAATTTCATTCTACTAACAGGGGATTTAAATTTTTATTTGATCGGTCCGAGTATTTTTCGGTCTTCGTATTAAAGCTTAGCATTGGAGTTGAAATTTTACTTTCTTTTACAATCGAACCACCCCGATAGGTTTATCGAGTCGTCAATATGTCCTAAAAAAGAAGCTTAATAAAGGAAACCGTTATATCTTTGGCAGTTGGCTAAAGATCTAAAGAACAAATCCTTACAATCCTCCTTATCACTAAGAGGTTATCTCAACGGCGATTCTTTTTCGAAAACAAAGTAGGGATAAGAAATATAATTGCTTAAAGCCTAGGGGTTAACGAAGTAATTTAAACAAATTAATGTCATCGGTCATCGGCCATTTTCCTGTAAAGGCAAACAAATTCAAATCGTGTAGGATAATGGTATCAAATTGACGATGCGCGTCGTCTCGTCTTCTTTTTTAATTATTCACATTTTTTTTCTTAAGTGCCCTACTCTGGAATCTTCTTTAAACTGTGTCAATTAGATACACTTCGGACTTGACAACAGATAAAGATTGCTGCAGAAATGGATCAAACTGTCGCTGCGTTAAAGAATACGGATCAGCTCGTATCCTTATTAGGTTTACCGGGACGGAAAACTAGAAGGAAAAATCTTATGCTTTAGAGAGTTTCTCGACTCTTTTTTTTTTGTATCAAATTTACAAAAAAATGCCCAAAGCTTTTGGAAATGGCTGTAATTTACTATTTAAATCTAAAGGAAGATTTTTAAATTATATTCTCCCAAGCAGAAGTAGCGCGTTTGTTAGTTTAATAACGTTTTACTTTACAAAAGTCACTTTTGTGATTGTTAAACTTGGGAATTTGATATTAAAGTAGATAAATGATGAAGTAGCTGAGTGGGCAAAACTCTTTTTTGGAAAATAAAAGAATTTATCTACTTTTATTCGATAGTAAAACGCATGAAATATTGCCAAGAAGTGATAATGCGTTAAAATGCGGTGTTAAATAAAAAATTATTAGATTTTCAGCGCCTTTATTGCTGTCTCGTGTAACCTATAAATATTTCTATATGGTATAATAGAACATATTGCATGGTGGTATATTTGGTACAGGATGTTGGCAACAAGTTCAAAGCAAAAATAGGAGCTTTCGAGCTTACACATCTAAAAATTGCGAAAGCTGCAAGAAGGACGCCTAAAAAGCTTTTAAAATGAACACCACGCTAATTGCAAAGACATTACGTGAGAGCTTTCGAAACTTAACTTATAAATTTAAATGACTCGTAGGAAATTTGAGAACTTTCTTTATTTGCTTGAAAAATTTAGCGAACCAACCCCTTATTAGTATTCCACCTGTAATTTTTATACGAAAAAAACAATGAAAAGTATGTCAAATTTTTATAGCTACTTTAAGGGAGGAAAAGTTTTCGTTTTATTCTATGCATGGCTTGCCGGTGTTTAATAATTCTTACCACGAAGTTTGAACCGCTTTAGCTACTATATTAGCGAGTTTGACGGTGTGATGAACATTTCTAAATTGGACGTATTTTCAAATCTCTATACTGCGGAATTTACGTCGACTAGTATTAATTTAAGCCTAAAGAACACAAAGGTCTTTATTTCGTTAATCTGAATCTTCAAAATTAAACATTCCTTCCTTACTTAAGTGGCTAAGTGCTGTTTTCTTGTTCCTATTTTTCATTTGTAATCACAGAAAGCTGCAGAATTCGTATACACTACATTTTATTGCATTCTAGCCTCCTTTAAGGGATTTTTATTTTAAAGTTATTTTTCTTGAGGCCGTTTTACAAGGGCTTACCGTGTAATAGTTGCCCATAATTAAGAAAATAGCCCGTTAACGCACTTTCTCGAAAGTTGCTACGGCAAAGTTGTAGAGTGTAGAGCATCCGTAAAACTATCCTAAGCAATTCTACAGAAGCGGTTCTCGAGCTATCAGTCATTTCATGACGTGGGAAATTAACACAGTAGGGCAATTAAATCAATACTAGAGGTACCTACTATTTCTTTAAAAAACTTTCTTCACTTGAAACTTATACGAAAAAGCAATAAAATTGACTAGCAATTAGAAAACATTCCTAAAGCCCCATTTACATAGTCTTAGTGCAGATTGATGGTGTAGTTTGCTGGTCTAGAACTCGCCAAGTGGGCAACGTGGCGTAAAACCATTTACATAGACTTTAGTGGCAATTATTTTTTTTTCCTTATTTTTTTTTCTTATTTTTTTTCTTAAGCTTGAACAATTAGATTAAAATAGTACTACCGAAAACCAAAATGAAGAAATAAAATCAAAGCAACTATTATGTCAGCTGTTTGTTTAAATTTCAAATAGCTGGGCGACGTGGGAGAGATGCGCTTCTATGATTGGCTGGTGCCGATTAAGTGGTCTAAAAGCTTAAACCTTACAAACTTTTTGCCCATTGTTAGCAACGACCTTGCCAACTATACTTCATTGTAAACGCGTTCATTGAAAATACCCTATTCAAGCTTTTAGACGACGCATGCCCTTACCAAAACGATTAGACTACTGTCTATGTAAATGGCACTTACGTTGTCTCGATATATGGATATTATTGTCCGCTTGTAGGACTTCGAAAGGGCCAAAAAATAACGCAACATGTAAAAAAAATATTTTTATTCAATAAAGACCCCCATACGCAGTTTGGGGTTTACTTTGTGGTTTACTTTGCGGCCGTTTTTCCACTTTTTTTCTTCTTTTTAACTTTCTTGACAATCGCGAGAATTTCTGCAGGGCCACATTTAGGAGGCGGCTTTGGAAGAGCTTCTACAACAGCCTCTGCGACAACCGGTTCGGGAATTTTCTTATCGATTGTCCTAAATCTGTGCTCGATGGAGTAATAATCTGGGTCCAAAAAGCATCTTCTATCTTTACCTTCCCTTACAATTTTCAACCAATCAAAATCGTACTCGAACCTATTTGCATTAACAAACTCGTCGAGTTCCTCTTGAATTTTTAAATAACTTCTATAACGCTCTGCGTTTTCCTCGGCAGTTTCACAACAAACATAAGGATCTGGAGTAGGCGGCTTTGCCTTTTTCAAAAAATCGGGAAACTCCACTTCGACTGTCTTCGTAAACGTCTCATCTCCAAGTTTCAAACTCTCTTTTTGCTTCTCGTCCCTTTTACTCAAATCCCTTCTCATCTCAATTAAAGGCATTTGTTGGCCACGAAGAAACTCGACATCTAGACGCTTCTTCTGTAGCAAAATTTGAGTCAACCTCTCCTTTTCCGCCAACGCACGTTGTTCTAACATCAATTTCTTACTTTTTAAAGTTTTCCCATCTTTGCTCTTACTTCTCTTAAAGTCTCTCCTATAAGGTTTCGTCGGTTCCTCAACTTTAGGCGGGATGTTTCTGGCAACCCACCGTTGTTGCCACTCGTTTAAAACTTGCTTTCGATTCATTTCCCTCTCGAGTAACTTGGCAGTTGCTAATTTATCGTCTTCGACCGACTCGTTGGTATCTTCGTCGAAAGAAAAACAACGTAAAAAACAGTTTCCATCTGCAATGCCAACTACATTTTTTTGTATCGTTAGGGGATGAATGTAAGTGCCTAGTAAAGCGTACGAAGATAATTTTTTCAAGTCCAAATATCGATCGGTTTGTCGATTTAAAGCCCAAACCTCCATACAACCGTCTGAGCGCGTTAATCTAAACATCGATGGACGATGAATGTTCCACGTACCGCAAGTATACCTATACTTACTTCTTCTCCACAAAACAGGCTTGTTTGGATATCCTTCTTTCCAAAGCGCGAATATTTTTCCACCGACAGTTAGAAATAAGTCGGGTACATTTTGCGACCTGGTGACGCTTACAACAGGCCCATCGTGATACTTCGCGATCGAGTTAATCGTAGCTGGTTGTTCGTTAAGTACTTCTTCTGGGTCGTATTCCAAACTTTCCCACTCTGCAGTCAAAAAATCGCCTTCGGTCGTACCAATAACTAATTTGGGCTCTCCTAAATGAGTCGGCTTGTTAAAAACGGGCTGGTGCACGACACGGTCCGAGATGCTTAGTCTACGATTTGGATTTGGTGCGACTTCGACGTAATTCGGAAGAGTGTTTCTGAAACTTAAAGACGATATTGGAAGTATTACGTCTGAATTGGTTGGATTTTTTAGGGTTATTTTAAAAATTGGACTAAGAACACGATTTAAGTTGTTTAAGGTTGATGTGGCGGCGCTCGCAGTTTTTTCAGTGTCCACTTCCGGTTGCGTCTCTGTACTCAAATTCCACACCAAAACAGAGCCATCTCTAGAGGCAGACAAGAAGGTTAAGGTGTTTCTCTCTTTTATATCTTCGACTTCTATAATCTTCCCACACCTATCTATCTCTCTGTAAGGAGACATCCATTTAATAGACGTTACCGCATCTGTGTGCGATAGTTCCAAATTCGAAACAACGGCCGGCCTGACAATTTTCGCGCTTGTGTTCACCTTCATCCAACCCACTAACGCAAACATACGTTTACGAATTTTCTCCTGCTGTACGTTTAAAACTTTTTCGTTTTCAATTTGTTCGAGCTTACTTTTTAGATCCCAGACGATTATTTGTCCGTTAATACAACCGCCCACTAATATATTTTCGTCGTACGGACAAAATGAAACGAAAGAAACCTCTCGGGGAGTTTCTAAATTTAAGTGCGGATAAAGTTTGTCTTTAAAATTCCAAACTAAAACTGGGAAGCGTTCGTAAATCGTCCTGTTTACCTCATCTATGTTGGATTTTGATTTTCTATATGTGCTCGACGCTTCCGTCGAATAAGCCACCGCTATAGTTCCAGTCCACATTGGATGCCAACTAGCGCTCGAAATAGCAAGTCCGGCAGTTTTGAATTCAATATCGACTAACGAGGTGTATTCTTGAAACGCTTTTATTTCCTTAACTTTTGTAAACTGTTCGTCGCGAACTAAATTACCGTAATCGTCGGTATAAAAGTTAATTTTACTGTTAACGAGAAGTTTTTCGCTAATTTCGCTCAAGTTTCTTTCCACAAAAGTTTGGATGTCGTCTTCTAAATTTTCGTCAAACGTTTCTAAACTTTTACACTCGTATTGTGTCCAATTATTTTTTGGATACGTATAAACTGTTTGAGCTTCGTTTGTTTTTACTTCGGGAGTAACTTGAACACAGCTATCGATTTTACGGAAAATTATATTGTCGTAAATTAATCGACCTGCAAGAAATTCGACGTAACCGTCTCTGATGTCGTGCGATAATCGCAATCTAAGTCTAGAAGGTTCGGCTTTCAATGGATAATCGGTTACATATTCGACCCTTAGTAGAGGACGATTGTTTTTCACCCGTAACAAATCGACGTAGGACTCGCTACCTTGAGACATCCACGGTTTTGGCTTTTTTTCGACTGTTCTTTTTAACATCTCTTTTCGATTTTGACGCACCTGAGTGATACTTTTCGAAATTATTGTTTGTGCCTCGTTCGTAATGCACATGAAAAAATCGTCTTCTCCATTGTCGCTATTAGGTATGTATCCAAAAAGGAGTTCGTCCCCTTCGTAAGCTAAAAGTTCGTCAATTATTGACAAAAATTCCGAATTATTTCGGAACGTTTGCAAGTAATTTATTACGTCCTTCTTAACGAGGTATTTCCACGGATTTATTTCCGATACATCGTAACCAACCGTACATGAGAGACTTTTTTGTGCTTCGGGATCAATGGATAATCGTTTTACGCCAGGTACGTCGAAATCGACTGTAGTTACCTCGTGTTTATTCCGTTTCACTTTTTTACGTCTTTTACTGGGCGAAGTGTCCATTTTTGCGTATTTGAAGTGTTGATAGTTTACTAAAACACTGCACGAGCAAAGTTAACCAATTTACCACTTGTTAATAGGCACACTTTCAATAACTAATTCGCCCCTTTTTAGCTTTACGAAACGGAAACGAACACAACGGTATCGATAAAACATTCAAAGGTGTGGTAGCTGGTAGCATAGACAGAGAATTACTACGCCAACAAATATACTCGTTATTTAATTAACTAATTAATATAGTTCATAAGAAACCTCACTAATTGAGTTTCAAAGACTAAAATGTAATAAGTTTTATACGCCGAGTATCTACTCTTTACGCAACGCAACTCTTTTTAGTTTTAAATTTTGTATTAGTAACGATTGTTTGGGTAGAAGAAGCTTAATAATTCAAATTACCCACGTTTTATTCTGTGACATTTCCAACTAATTTATTGTTTCATCTGACCTGAGAATAACAAACGATGAACTTAAATGAGTGTAAAATCTCATTTTTCTTGCTTTTCCTCTAGAAGTAACGTATTTTACCTCATTAGCGAGCTCTAGTCTTCTACTCGAAGAGTCGCTCTCATTATTCCTTAATCACTTGATGATCTACTAAAGGAAACTTCTCTTTGATAATAAAATTGCACGTTAAATTTTTAAGCCGAGGGTGGTTTTCTTTCTACCACGTCCACGGCTCGCTTCGATTGTGTGTATTTGCTGTATTTTTTATCCAAAGAGGCTCATTTTCGAGCAATTCAACTTTTTTTAAGTTATTCTATTTTAAAGCAATCAAGAATTGAATTTGAGTCGTTAAGTCTTTCGATTTAGATGCTGATTAGTGATAGTGTCTCGATTCATAAACATAAAGTGTGAGGGAGTCAACTTCTAGTAATTGGGACCTTTATTTGGACCTATTGTACGGACCATCAGTTTTCAAGCTATTCTACTAGTAGGGCAAACTTCAGAGTTTTGACAGAAGGTGTTGTGTCTATTCTGGCCATTTTGGTTATAGTTGTAGACGTTAAACCGCCTACAAACCCTGTGAATCTGTTCAACTATTATCGGCGACCACGACAAGCGATTGTGATTGGTTTTCAAGCCCGATGAGCCCACAAACCTCGTGATTTTTCATCGGTCATCGGTCATCGTGACAAACTGTCTTGATTGAACCTTCATGTCTGTCACGATGACCTACGAAAAATCACGAGGTCTGTGGTTCTCTCAGTCTCAGGTTTCAGTTCTAAAGCTATTCTACTAGCAGGACAAACTTTTGGTTATAGTTGTAGACGTTAAGTCGCTCACAGACCTCGTAACTCTGTTCAGCTGCAAGCGTGACAAGCCGTCGTGATTGGTTTTCGAGCCCCATGAGCCCACAGACCTCGTGATTTTTCATCGGTCATCGGTCATCGTGACAAACTGTCCTGATTGAACCTCCATATTATCTGCCACGATAGCCGACGAAAAATCACAATGGTCGCATTCACCAGCCGTAGCGTAAACTGATACCGATCCAGCTGCTACATATGTAGCGGTACGACGTCCGGTAAATTTGTTAAGTTGGCTTAAAAGTGAGCACAATTATGTCAATTACCTTAAGCCCCATAAAAGTATAATGCGCCACTGACTGGTGAGACTCTACATAGATTCCCATCTGAATTCAAAATGTAAACGTGGTCTATCACAAATTTAAATTGACAACTACTTGTCAAAATACGCTACAACTCCGCTCCCAATAAGTAGCGGAAATAAAATATGCTCGAAAAAATGGCGACCGCTCCACAACGTGTTGCGAAAGTAGCGCTCGGTAGCGGTGTTGTCAGCGGACGAATTCGCAACAATTCCACAACAGTTGCATAACAGTTACGTCCGGTGAATGCGACCAATGTCTGTTGTTCTCTCAAACTAAGGTCTCAGTTCTCAAGCTATTCTACTGGAACGACAAACTTCAAACAGAAGGTGTAGTGTCTAAGCTGGCCATTTGGTTATAGTTGTAGACGTTAAGCCACCCACAGATCCCGTCACTCTGTTCATCTGTCTTCGGCGATCGTGATTGAACCTCCATGCCTGTCACATTGGCCGACGTAAAATCACGAGGCCTGTGGTTCTCTCAGTCTCAGTTCTCTAATTAGTAAGATGAACTTCAGAATTTTAGCAGAAGGTATTGTGTCTAATCTGGCCATTTGGTTATAGTTGTAGACGTTAAGCCACCCACAGATCCCGTCTCTCTGTTCATCTGTCTTCGGCGATTGTGGCAAGCTGTCGTGATTGAACCTCCATGCCTGTTACAATGGCCGACAAAAACTCACGAGGTCTGTGGTTCTCTCAGTCTCAGTTCTCTAATTAGTAAGATGAATTTTAGAATTTTGGCAGAAGGTGTTGTGTCTGTGCTGGCCATTTGTTATAGTTGTAGACGTTAAGCCACGCAGAGACCCCGTCACTCTGTTCATCTGTCTTCGGCGATCGTGACAAGCTGTCGTGATTGAACCACCATTCCTGTCACAATGGCCGACGAAAAATCACGAGGCCCGTGGTTCGCTCAGTCTCAGTTCTCTAATTAGTAAGATGAATTTCAGAATTTTGGCAGAAGATGTTGTGTCTATTCTGGCCATTTGTTATAGTTGTAGACGTTAAGCCACCCACAAACCCCGTCACTCTGTTGATTTGTCTTCGGCGATCGTGACGAGCTGTCGTGATTGAACCTCCATGCCTGTCACAATGACCGACGAAAAATGACGAGGCCTGTGATTCTGTGATCTGTGGACGGCTTTAGACTTGAGCAATCGGAGGGCACCCGCTAAGTCTACATTTCCAGTATCGTGCGCTAGTTTGAGGTCTATCAATTTAATGCAACATTCTAAATACTCTAGAGGACGCTGCTAGCTGTGTCTGCTGTTTCGGCAGCTTAATTTGCTTTTCGGTCTTGTAATAAGTGGCAGATTTACGCGACATTCTTAAGCATATTATCGATAGCTGGTTTTACGATTGGTCGAGGGCCACGAGATATTGAGAAAGTATAGACCAAAAAATTAAAAAGATTAAATACGCTATAAGCGAAATATTTTTAGAAATTCGACATCGCGCTCCTTGCGAAATCAATAAAAATTTTAATAAATGTAAGGAGACCCCAACGTATCTCTTTGTTGCATTTCATCAAAAGTAATAACAAAATTGCTATTATCTTCCCAAATATTACAAAAATTTAATAACAGAAAGTTCGCAAAAGTTTGAATTAGTATTATACAGAAACATTTTTAAGAGCATATTTCATATTTCGTAGCTTATGTTTTATCCAATTTTCCTTGGAAAGTTTTAAGTATTTTCGCTTATTTCCGTTTTAAAAGAGCCGAGTAAAGGACATATTTAATTCTTATTTGACGTATAAAATTAAACATGAAAAGAACTTTTAATAAAAAAATAAATTTACAAGAAATTGGAAAAAAATTAAGTGCATATTGGTTCCTTCTTTTGCACAAGCCTAATCGTGTTTACGTCGATTCTAAACTAAACGAAAATAAGGACCCCCAGTCGGAACTTTGTGGGACTTGTGATAGGTTGCTAAGTCGTCTTAAAGCAACCAAATAGATCATTAAACTAACTTTAAAACACTTCTTTATTTAACTGCATTTATTAGTCTTTAATTTCATCACTAGCAGCTTCGTCAGTTTCATCAGCACTTCCATCAGCTACTTCGGCTGGCGTCGAATAAATATCAGAATCCACACTGGATTTCGGAGTGATTCGCCGATTAGCGTACGCCTTTGCCATCTCTTCCATTTCTTCTTGGTTTGTTTTTTCTTTCGCCAATCTAAGATTGTGTTTATAATTGAAACTATCGCTATATAAGTTTCGTCGTCTAACATTTCCTTGCTTCATAGTTTCTAACCAATTGAAATAATAATAATAAGGTTTTTCGCGTATGGATTCGTCACAAGTTGGAACTGCAGCAACAAATGTTTCAAAATGCCTAAATTCCTCGTCTAAATTATCTTCGGGTTGATACGGATCTGGTGGAGGGGGTGGTTCTTTATAAACTGCATCGGGAAATAAAGTTTTAACTGCGTCGTCGTACAATTTTTTGGAATTTTTCAAGCGAGTTTTGAGTTTCTCTTTTAGCTTTTCTTCTTCTTTTCTTACGTGTAACAGCGGTTGCTGTTGTTTTATTAAAACTTCTCTATCTAGACCTTTGTTTCGCAAAATCGCGTTAGTTACAATTTCAATTTCTTGTTCGTACATTTCTCTTCTTATGGTTTCCCAGTAGTCGGCCGCTTTTGTGTGTCTGCGATTTTCAGTCTCCTCGTCTGCTTCTTCTACGGGAGCGTGTCCTTTTTCTCCTTCTTCGTCCGTATCTTCGGCAAGTTCGAGTCTGGTTTCTAAATTATCGGCGTTTTTTAAATTCCAGTTTTGTTGCCACGTATTAAATTTTCTTTTTCTATCGACCGCACGTCGACAAAAATCTTTTATAAAATCTTGATTGCTTTGCTCATCCGTAGACAAGCCTGCCGCTATGTAGTACAATCTCAAAGTTCCGTTAGCATCTCCAAATCCTAAAATGTTTTTTTTAAGCGGCAGAGGATGATAATAAAATCCAGTTAGAGCGTTTCCCGATATATTTTGTAGGGAAATGTGTTGGTCACTTCTGTTTACCAAGTTCCACTCTTCTATGCAGCCGTCGGAACGTGTTAGTCTAAACATCGAACGTCGATACAATAACCAAGATCCTTGGGTATATCTACATTTTGAACGTCTCCAAAAAATTGGCTTATCGGCGAAACCCACGATCCACAACACGAACACTTTTCCTCCGACGGACAAAATTAGATTGTCGTCGAGGAAAGATCGCGACAAAGAAACAATAGGCCCATCGTGATAAATGGCAAAATGCTTAAATTTGCAAGTTTCTTTGTTTACCGGTGCACCGGCATTAAAGTCGAATCCCTCCCAAGTTGCGATAAAAAAAATGCCTTCATTCGACCCTGCCATAAACTCTTTCTCGGTAGGGCCCTCTGGTTTCTGTAGGATCGCCTTGAATTTTAAACGTTTGGTTATATCATTTTTATTAGCGTTCGGGTCGATTTCTTCGTATTTAATACGCGTGGAGTCGAAAAGTATTTGAGTTAAAGGTAAAGGTCTGGTCGTATTAGGAAATAGAACGTCCAACCTATATACTGGTTTCATGACACGGTTCAAAGCTTTATATGGGGATACGTCCATCGTCAGTGCTCCCGGCGGTTCTTTTAAACGTCGCAATTTTCTTTTGGCTTTTTTAGATCCTTTACCTTGCGGATTAGCAGTTAAATCCCAACATAAAACACTTCCATCTCTGGATGACGTTAAAAATTGAATTTTAGTTACGTTTTCGGGCACGTCTTCCATTTGGCCATTTCGCGTGATTTCGTGGAATGGGTTCAACCATTTAATACCTGTGCAAAAAAAATATGCGAGAAAGCGATGGAACAAGTTAACTATTTTAATAATATTTTAAAATCACCTGTAACTATACTCGTATGGGAGTATTGTAAGTCTGACGAAACAGTATCTCGTACCAGCTTATCTTCGCTAACTCTTTTAAACCACTGAGTCATGGAGTTCATCAGTAATCTATAATGAAGTCGAGCCGGAGTTAAACTAGGTATAGATTCGACTTTTTCTATTCTTTTGGTTATATCCCAAACTACGATTTGGCCATTAATACACCCGCCGACTAAAATATTTTCGTCGTAAGGACAAAATTCCAAGACTGAGATTTCTCTTGGAGTTTGTAATAGTAACTTTGGCTCGACAACGTCACTAAAGCTCCACAATAAAACGGGTGGTGTGTAATAAATAGCTTCGATTACTACGTCTTTACTGTTATCGTATTTTCTGTAACTGGATAGGGCATAATCCGAATAAGCCACTGCCGCTATTCCGGTCCACAATTTATGCCAAGTTACGGAAGCTATCTGCATTCCTTTACAATAATTTGTATCGATGATAAACGAAAATGGCTCCACGACCGAAATATCTCTAATGGCTTGGTACGATTCGCAGTGAGATAATTCTATGTAATCGTGGGTATAAAAATTCATTTTACTGTTAACGTAGAGAATAGAAGATAAGTCTTCCAATTCGTGGTGCATAAACCACGTTAGGCTACTTACAAAACGTTTAGTCAGTTTTTTTGCTGGACCAAACTCGTAGAAGTATTGGCAGAACTTATTTCGTGGATAACTATTGTAAGTGGCGAAGGTTTGTGTTTCGTTTTCTTTGTACACAGGCGCAACTTGCACTTGTGCGTCCTGTTGAATTTTGACGAGGTTGTGGAACGTCGTTCGTTTCGAAAGCGTTTCCACGTAACCGTCACGCGCGTTTTCGACGCGTCGCAATTTGAGATGACAGGGTACATCGTCCGGATAGTGTGTTAGGGGAAATCTCATTTCAAGTTCCACTAATAACAAAGAACGCGAATTGTGATCGCTCAGATTGTAAACCTCCTCTTCGCTTCCTAAGCTTTCCCACGGACGTGGGCGTTTATTGATCGATTTGTCTAAATCTTCTTGGCGTTCTCTAAGTATGTTTGCTATTACGGCCGAAATTGATTCTTCCGCTTGTTCTGTGATGCATATGTAAAATTCGTCGTAATCGGCTAAGTCGTCTGGTTTGTAGCAGAGGAGCATTTTTGGTCGAGGGTACGAGTCAACTTCTTTTGCGAAAGGAAAAAATTCAGATTCTTCTCCAAAAAGTTCTAAACTTGCCTTAATTAATTCGATCGGAACGTACTTCCAGGGTATTTCGGATGTAACGTCTTCGGTCACAATGCATTCCAAGTGTTTTTGAACTAGTCTGCTCATTACGAAGGTTGCAACTCCTGGACTTTCGAACGCTTCTAGTGGAAGTAGCTCTTTCGTTTTTCTCAAGACTTTTCTCCATCTTTTTTCTTTCTTGTGAACTAACACAAATTCTACTTCTTTCTTCTTTTTGCCGCCTTTTTTTCCTGCCATATTTTAAATATTTTTTTGACGTTTGCACTCTAATTAATAACACACTAAGATCAATTAATAATTTTTTTTTCGTAATTTAGCGCAAGGTGGTTGGTTTGGCTTTCGGTTGGTAAACAGTTGATGTCGTTTTTCTTCATTATTCCGCCTTGGTTAATCGTCAAAAATATACACAAATATTTGATAATATATTAAACGGAAATGCGTATTGAAGCTTCAACAACATATTTTAAAAGTAATCTAATTATTACAAAATAAATTCTTCCCCAATCATTTATTTTTCCACAAAAGATTTGATTCGCACTTCCCTAAAAGTTTAAAAGCTTTTTGAAGTAAAAAAAGGGGAAGCGAGTCTTATTAAGTCTGTAATAAAAACATTCAGCCTTTAAAAATTACAATTTGTCGTCAGTCCAAAATCGTTTGATGGAAATAAAAAAATCATTTGTAAAAAGACGTATGAGACGTGCTTTCAAAAAATCTACTTATAAATATTTGACGCCGAGTTTTTACTAATTAAAATTTAAATTAAATTCGAGCATATTTTCCATCATTGTCTCGGCAGTTAAATATATGCAAATAATTTAAATTGAAATCATTATGACCGCAATTTTTTTTCATAGACGCTCGTCGAAAGATTTTTTGGGCACTTTTTGTGGACACTTTTGGTTTTCGTGAAGTTCAATTAAGAAAATTATAGTTTTTGCATCGTACAAAATAAGTTAATTAAGCCTTACCTTACTATTTAAGTAAACCTGCTTAAAATCGTACACATCCACATACACAACTTAATTAAATAATTCAACTATAAGCTGGAGAAACTACTAAAGGGTTTTACAAAGGCTTAGCGAAAAAAATTAATGCCCTTATAGTCAGATTTTTTTAAGAAAATTTAATTAAAGTTTCTTTGACTGGATTGTTTTTAATAGTATTGTTTAATTAATTAGTAATTAATTAGTGATAATGTTAAAAATTACTAGTTAAAAAAAATTTTAATTGCCACTTACCGCTTCCGATTCCTCCATAACTTTAAAAAAAAATTTTACGTACGCAAACTTTTTATAATTTTCGTAAACTTTTCAATTGAGTAGTATCGAGCGTCGCGACGCCGAGATGAAGAGAAACTACAGGTGAATAAAGTATCCACAGCAAGCCTCCGTAGTTGACGCTGGCGCAATCAGTTAAATTTGTTCAGTAAATAATTTTTTAAATACGTATAAGTAATTTAGATTAATTTACTTTACTCTAATTGGCTATGAAATAAATAGGTTAAATGCTAGAAAAGTAGTTGGTGCCACTAGCAAATAAAGAAGATTTTTATGGCGCACAGGAAATAATTAATGCACTTTTTAGAAGAGACGCCTCTTTGCCTCTTTAGAATGATTTGAGGTGAAACAAAAACTTAACTAGGACATGAAATATGATGAGAGCGTAGAAATAACGACCGAATTGTGGGCAAGACATGACTTACGATAGCAATCCGTTTTTAAGCACAAATTCAGAATATTTATAATAGTAACGTGGCGAAATACAAGGCATAAAGCTCGATTGTTATTGTTAGGGGTGGGTTTTTGCTCATTTTCAGTTTTTCACTTATAACTTGCAAAATACGCACTTTTTGAGAAAATTACTTCTGTATAAAAATAAACTAGATAAAATTTCCTAAAAATTATATGCGTAAGATTGTTTCACCAGATAAACGGTTTAGGCGCTCGAGCGCGTTAAAGTTAGACAAGCATTACAAAGTCGACCAAACAACTGATTTTTTTAGTTTATCGCTTATTATTCGAAAAGTGCGCACTTTATGGGAAAAGCGTTCCTGTAAAAAAATAACGCACATCAAATGTTTTACAAATTATAGCTCTTAAGTTTTTTACGTCCAACGAACGGTTCAGGTTTGGGGTTACAAGCATTCCAAAGTCAAAAAAGCTAAATTTTTTAGTCTATCGCATATAACTTGAAAACTACGAAATTTATGAGAAAAGTGTTTCCGTATAAAAATAACGCACTTAAAATTTTCTACAAATTATAGCCCTTAATTTTTTACATCCAACAAACGGTTTACGCGCTAGAGCGCATTAAAGTTTGACAAACATTCCAAAGTCAACCAAAAAACTGATTTTCTTAGTTTATCGCTTATAACTCGAAAACTAGATACACCAGGAGAAAAGTGTTTCCGTATAAAAATAACGTACTTAAAATTTTCTACAAATTATAGCTCTTAATTTTTTACATCCAACAAACGGTTTACGCGCTAGAGCGCATTAAAGTTTGACAAACATTCCAAAGTCAACCAAAAAAGTGATTTTTTTAGTTTATCGCTAATAACTCGAAAACTAGACGCTTTAGGAAAAAAGTGTTTCCGTGTAAAAATAACGCACTTAAAATTTTCTACATTTTTCCGCATTAAAGTTTGACAAACATTCCAAAGTCCACCAAAAAAGAGATTTTTTAGTTTATCGCTTATAACTCGAAAACTAGACGCTTTAGGAAAAAAGTGTTTCCGTATAAAAATAACGTACTTAAAATTTTCTACAAACTATAGCTCTTAATTTTTTACATCCAACAAACGGTTTACGCGCTAGAGCGCATTAAAGTTTGACAAACATTCCAAAGTCAACCAAAAAACTGATTTTCTTAGTTTATCGCTTATAACTCGAAAACTAGACGCTTTAGGAAAAAAGTGTTTCCGTATAAAAATAACGTACTTAAAATTTTCTACAAACTATAGCTCTTAATTTTTTACATCCAACAAACGGTTTACGCGCTAGAGCGCATTAAAGTTTGACAAACATTCCAAAGTCAACCAAAAAAGTGATTTTTTTAGTTTATCGCTAATAACTCGAAAACTAGACGCTTTAGGAAAAAAGTGTTTCCGTGTAAAAATAACGCACTTAAAATTTTCTACATTTTTCCGCATTAAAGTTTGACAAACATTCCAAAGTCCACCAAAAAAGAGATTTTTTAGTTTATCGCTTATAACTCGAAAACTAGACGCTTTAGGAAAAAAGTGTTTCCGTATAAAAATAACGTACTTAAAATTTTCTACAAACTATAGCTCTTAATTTTTTACATCCAACAAACGGTTTACGCGCTAGAGCGCATTAAAGTTTGACAAACAATCCAAAGTCAACCAAAAAACTGATTTTCTTAGTTTATCGCTTATAACTCGAAAACTAGATACACCAGGAGAAAAGTGTTTTCGTATAAAAATAACGCACTTAAAATTTTCTACAAATTATAGCCCTTAATTTTTTACATCCAACAAATGGTTTACGCGCTAGAGCGCATTAAAGTTTAACAAGCATTCTGAAGTCAACCAAAAACATGATTTTTTTAGTTTATCGTTTATAACTCGAAAACTAGATACACTAAGAGAAAAGGGTTCCATAGAAAAACAACGCACTTAAAATTTGCTACCAATTATAGCTCTAAGTTTTTTATATCCAACAAACGGTTTACGCGCTACGGCGCATTAAAATTTGACGAACATTCCAAAGTCAACAAAAAAACTGCTTTTTTTAGTTTATCGCTTATAATTCGAAAACTATGCACTTTAAGAGAAAAGTGCTCCTTTAAAAAATAAAGCACGTACAATTTCCTACAAATTATAGCTCTTAAGTTTTTTACGTCCGACAAACGGTTCAGGTTTGGCGCTAGAGCGCGTTGTAGTTTAGTAATGTGTAGAATCGCCCGGCACGAGCCCCAATTTAGCAACTTTATTACTCTTGTTACTTGTTACGCTACTGATTCTATCTTTTTAGACCCAGAATATATGTTTTTAATGTTTTATATTAAAAAACTATTTTACCAAAAAGTTTAGTGCGCTTCGTAAATAATGGGCAACAAAAAGGAACCTCCATAATTTATTGTTTCTTTTTTACATTTTACAATGTTGCTCGATGTTAGTTATTATGTTGCACTATCACCTGATAAATATTAATGAGTAAAATTTTTCATCATAATGTATTGCGCAAATACTGACCGAACTGAGAAAGATATACAATGTGTCCCAAGGGGGTCGTTGAATAACACCGCTAGTATATGGTGGAAATTGAAAATTGATTGATAAGTTGATAAGCAAAGCAGTGCAGTGTGTACATCAGGTACACCAAGAATAAACAATTGACAACAGTCAGAGTTGGTAGAGATGTAAGTATCAAAAGTATTACTTTACGGGGATGGGTAGGCTATTTACTTTACTAACTGGCATTAATGAATTTTTATTCAGCTAGGAGGCCACTAATGAAGACACCCTAGTGTCGAATTGAAATTACTACCAAAACTTTTAACAACTGCTAAACGCCAGATCTGACGATTTTTAGAAACAATTTTCACGAAATGAAAATGTTTCATTCGTTTTCATAACCACCCAAAGTTTCTTTTTCTTTTTATTTACCCTTTTTTAAATATTGCGAGAATTTTTACCAACGAGAGCAAAAAGAAATCCGTGACTAAAGTCAGGAAGTACTATTTAGTGAGGCCAAATTTGTTTAAATTATTTTACGTCAGCTCGGTAACGAGCTGGCTCGGCTCTTCATCTCCATCACGAAAACGAAATTTAGTAGACGCGTTAGACTAGACTCGAAAGGGATTTATTAAAAAAAACAAATTTTTTATCTAAGCTACAAGAGCATTGTAATTTTTATTTTTTGAAGCTCTGAAAAATGGACTTATCGAATTACAGATGCGAGATACGAGTAATTCTATCCAAGTTTGCTCTAACAAATAATGGAAATTTGACACTCGGTGGCCCAGTTTATCAAACGATTTTCACATAATATATCGGTTAAAAGTGTAACGAACTCTAAAAATTATGATGGTTTGGGAATTTTTCTTTGGCTATTTGATGACGACAGGACGCAATTACTATTATAACCCATTTGGATTTGAATAACTACACTTTTTTTTACTTTTTCAATTTTCAAAGATTTTATTTCTATTAAGAGGATCTCTTTTTAAAACCGAATTCCGTTACAACTGTTATAACATAACTTATCTTTTGTTCCATTTTCTTTACACAATAAATTTCCCGATTTTCTTCTTTTTATCCCGTTTAGCAAACTGAAAGAAACAGCTGCGATTTTATTAAGTGCATTGTATTGAAATTCAGATATTTGAATATCTCATTGGATTGAGTCGCTCGAATGAGTTTTGGTGGAAAAAATAACAAACACTTTTTTTGCATAAAACTTTTTTAAAACAGCTGAAAAGTATTGACGTTGGTGCTTCCCCGCGTACAGTTATTCATCTAAAATAAATTTAGTGTTATAGAAAATATGTTGGGCTTTCTGCCTTTCAAGGTTTTGTCTTCGTAACGTCGATCGTAAATATCGTCTTCGTCTCGGGTTATGTACGTATTTCAGAGGTTTCTTTCGTTTAATTGGCAATAATTATTGTAGTAATCTGAGCATTTGATCATCAAGTTATGTATGATCTAGACTTTAGACATCTAGACACTACAACAAGATAATTATCTTATAACTTGATACCCCTTTAACGTGTACAAACCTTCTTGTTAATTAATTAACTAATTAATTAAATTAAGAGTGGGGGACACATCAAATATAATATTTAGTGTAATAGACAATTTTAAATGGCATGTTAAAAATTAACCAAGTAATCTGTTTCAGGGAGCTGAAAATTTAATTAAATTTTAAAGAAACTTCTTATCGAGGTGATTACTTTTAGTTCAAAGTAAATCCTAAATTATTGCCTTATTCGTGGAAACTTCGTTTTCATAAATCATAAACAGAAGGCTATTCGAATTAAAAATGGAACGTAGGTGACCCTTAAATTTTTCCATTTCCTCAATTAGTGTTTTTAGTCAGTATCGAGAGGACTTGATTAAAAAATTAATGAAAAGCAAATTTGGAGTTTAAGCAAATAGTACATTTACTTTGTATCGAGGGCATTGAAAAAATTACTTGTTGGTGTTTCACGTAGTAGAAGGTAGAAGATCAATAGCTACCTACAATTGCTAACAATGTAAATTATTTAATGGTTTATATCGGCCTAAAGGCATGGGAAAACTACGCACAGAGGTAGGTGGGTTTGTAGTAAAACGCACCAAACGCACACAGGCTCGATTATTGCTGAATTGCTGTTTTCAAACCTAATTTTCGTTTCTCGTATTAAAACGTATAAAAACGAACCAACATCAAGTATTTCTACATAACTATCCAAATTTAGAAGTTGTAAAGGGTTCTGTCCACGAAACATCCAATTTTCAACTTGAATTCAAGTTCTTGAATTTTTCTCTTTCTACACAAACTTCTCTTGTAATATTCTTATAATGTTCAATTGCTTATTTGCCCCATTCAGTACGTTCTTACTTGTTTGACGCTCAATTTACCAAATACTTACCTTTTCAACTTTCGACTCTTTCAAAACAGCCCTTTGTGAGTTTCGGAACTTACATTCAACATTGAGATACGACGATGACGTTACTAGAAACTTCTTGTACTTACAAATTCTTTTATTCGACTTTAAATCGAAATTGAAATTTCTAAGAAGTCTTTTCGTTATAAAAATACGCTTTGAACTTATTTAACGCGATTTTTATTAAGTGTCGGGTCGTTTTTAAAATTCGTTTCTGTTTGGTTGCTTCAGTTTAATTTAATTTTTAATTAATCCTTCTATACGGTGCAGCTTTCATTTTAAAGATGAAGTTAAGAAAACTGAAATCCGTCATTACGTTTTGTTTTTCTCGTCTACAACTAACGTTTCATTAATTAAACTCAAAATCAAATAAACTTTTACTCTTGGAGAAAAAGAAAATGGTTATGACGAGCGATAAAAAGTATATTTGTGTAATGGTAAATATTTATCAAGCAATAAATAGTAAACTTATTGCCTCTGGTTTATTAAAAAGTACGGAATTATTTATTCGAGAGCATTTGTTCACTTTTTAGATAATAAAATCGGTTCAAAGTGTGGATAAATTTTTCAAAAACGTACAATTTCTTTACAAAAATCGAATAGTAAATCCAAAAATGAATTAAAATCGATTTTTTATTCACAATTTTAAAATTTAATATATGTAGAGCAAATTGTTTAGTAAATATTGAAAACTTATTAAAAAAATTGAAGGAGTTAGACAAATTTTTCCCTAAAATTTAAAAAAACATTGTCTGCTTACCTTGGAACTTACACCACAAATCCAATCAAAATTAAGGGCCCTTGATTTGATTAATTCATGTTGTTGGCACCCGTAAATTAACTTTAACGATTATAAACACAAGTTTAATGTAATTTCTAGAAAAAAAATTGAAACATAGATCAGTAGAAGCTTTTAAAAACCAATTAAGAAAGTAGTTTTCTCATTAATTCAATTAAAAAACTTTATAACTTTAGAACAGCGAATAAAAATTGATGGATACTGATTAACTGTGACAATATCCAAGCTTCTCGAATTGATTTTAAAATTAAATTGCCCGTCTTCGCATGACCGATGAGTTAATAAATCACCACATATAGATACGTGATGTATCGACTCCGTCGACAGCTTCCCGCAGCCACAGAATCTTCTAAGAAATCCAATAAAAATATTTAATTAAGATCCATGACAAAATCCGAAAGCAAATCCAGGAGTTTAGAGTTTGGTGAATTTTAATAGCAGATTGTGAAGTGAGTTCCACACGGATGCAACAAATGCCAATAAATAAACGAATATACCTGCAGCAGTTGACATCCACGACTACGAGACGTATTCTAAAAGTTTACAGTTTTGGTAAAATAAAAAAAAAATCTAATTTGCTAACATGATAGGAGTATAATAGAGCTTATAACGTATAACCGACTTCATATGTGCCCTCGTGCTTTCAAAAGAAGGGCACTTTTATTACAAAAACACTGCTGACGCAAACATTTAATTTTACCGCACTCTAGCGCCTAAGCCGTTTGTCTCAGGAAAAAACCTTTCCAGTATAATTTGTAGGAAATTTTGTCTACTTTACTTTTACTTAGATGCACTTTTCTCAAAGAGTGTGTAATTTATATAAGTCTAACTAATATAAGTTATTAGTGAAAAACTGAAAAAGAGCAAAACCTCACCCTTCTCGAGCCGGCCCCAAGTTAATGCTGTCGCTTTTAAGAAGCAGACGGTCGGTTTTATTACTCACGTGCAATGTTCTTTCAGCCCGCATCGGCAAAAATAAAAAATTTTGTATTTTTATATTTTGGTTTTCTGTCTCTTGAACACGCTATGCTCGATATACCCTAAACTTCAACTACCACCTCACCTGGCTATTTTAACAAAAAAATTTAGGAGACATAATTTTTTGGAAATTAAGTGTACCTTATTTTTATATAAAAACGCATTTTTCTAAAAATGCGTAGTTTTTGAGTTATGGGCAATTTAAAAACTTTTTGGTCGATTTTTGAAATTTTTTCAATTTAACAGGTGCTAGCGCCTAAATCGATAACATGAAGAAAAAACTTACAAAATATAATTTGTAGGAAATTTTATGTGCGTTATTTTTGTATGAAAACACTTTTCTCATAAAGTGCGTTGTTTTTGGGTTATAAGCAATAAACTAAAATAATCAGTTTTTTGGTTGACTTTGGAATGTTTGTCAAATGTTCACGCGCTCTAGCTCCTAACCTCTTTGTCGGACGAAAAATCTTCAAAGTTATAATTTGTAGGAAATTTTATGTGCGTTATTTTTGTACGAAAACGCTTTCCCCATAAAGTGCGTTGTTTCCGAGTCATAAGCGATAAACTAAAAAAATCAGTTTTTTGGTTGACTTTGGAATGTTTGTCAAATGCTACGCCTTCTAACGCCAAACCTGTTTGTTGTAAAAAAAATCTAAAACTTATGATTTGTAGGAAATTTTATGTGCGTTATTTTTGTACGTAAGCGCTTTTTCCATAAACTGCGTTGTTTTCGAGTTATAAGCGATAAAATAAAAAAAATCAGTTTTTTGGTCGACTTTGGAATGTTTGTCAAATGTTAACGCGTTCTAGAGCTAAACCTATTTGGCGGACAAAAAAACTTTAAAGTTATAATTTGTATGAAATTTTATGTGCGTTATTTTTGTACGGAAGCACTTTTCCCATACACTGCGTTGTTTTTGAGTTATAAGCGATAAGCTAAAAAAATCGGTTGTTTGGTTGACTTTAGAATGTTTGTCAAATGTTACGCGCTCTAGCGCCAAACCTGTTTGTCGAAAGAAAAAACTTAAAAGTTATAATTTGTAGGACATTTTATGTGCGTTATTTTTGTACGGAAGCGCTTTTCTCATAAATTGCGTTGTTTTTGAGTTATAAGCGATAAACTAAAAAAATCAGTTTTTTGGTTGACTTTGGAATGTTTGTCAAATATTAACGCGCTCTAGCGCCAAACCTATTTGTCGGACAAAAAAACTTAAAAGTTATAATTTGTAGAAAATTTTATGTGCATTATTTTTGTAAGAAAACGTTTTTCTCATAAAGTGCGTTGTTTTTGAGTCATAAGCGATAAACTAAGAAAATCAGTTTTTTGGTTGACTTTGGAATGTTTGTCAAATGTTAACGCGCTCTACCGCCAAACCTATTTGTCGAACGTAAAGACTTAAAAGTTATAATCTGTAGGAAATTTTATGTGCAATATTTTTGTATAAAAACGTTATTCTCATAAAGTGCGTTGTTTTCGAGTCATAAGCGATAAACTAAGAAAATCAGTTTTTTGGTTGACTTTGGAATGTTTGTCAAATATTAACGCGCTCTAGCGCCAAACCTATTTGTCGGGCAAAAAAACTTAAAAGTTATAATTTGTAGAAAATTTTATGTGCATTATTTTTGTAAGAAAACGTTTTTCTCATAAAGTGCGTTGTTTTCGAGTCATAAGCGATAAACTAAGAAAATCAGTTTTTTGGTTGACTTTGGAATGTTTGTCAAATATTAACGCGCTCTAGCGCCAAACCTATTTGTCGGGCAAAAAAACTTAAAAGTTATAATTTGTAGAAAATTTTATGTGCATTATTTTTGTAAGAAAACGTTTTTCTCATAAAGTGCGTTGTTTTCGAGTCATAAGCGATAAACTAAGAAAATCAGTTTTTTGGTTGACTTTGGAATGTTTGTCAAATATTAACGCGCTCTAGCGCCAAACCTATTTGTCGGGCAAAAAAACTTAAAAGTTATAATTTGTAGAAAATTTTATGTGCATTATTTTTGTAAGAAAACGTTTTTCTCATAAAGTGCGTTGTTTTCGAGTCATAAGCGATAAACTAAGAAAATCAGTTTTTTGGTTGACTTTGGAATGATTGTCAAATATTAACGCGCTCTAGCGCCAAACCTATTTGTCGGACGAAAAAACTTAAAAGTTATAATTTGTAGGAAATTTTATGTGCGTTATTTTTGTGCGGAAACGCTTTTCTCATAAAGTGCGTTGTTTTCGAGTCATAAGCGATAAACTAAGCAAATCAGTTTTTTGGTTGACTTTGGAATGTTTGTCAAACTTTAATGCGCTCTCGCGCCAATCCTGAACCTGTGTTGTCAAAAATTTTAGACTTTACTCCCGGGCTACAAGTAGATACCTGAAAGAATAATTAAAGCAGTGGCTGTGTAGACTTCCTTCATCACACTGTATACTGTATACATGTTAGTATATTTATTAGTTTCGTGCTATATCAATTTTCTTTAATCTAAAAAGTTACGTTACTATTATTTGAAAATCATCAACTCACTTCTTTGCAACGCCTCCACTATTAGAGATAGGTATCCAATTTCCCAACTAACTCGATGCAACGTATTCTGAAGTCTCGCGTCTTTGGAGCACCTTCCAAATAACAATTAAAATCTAATTTAAGCGTTTTAGATTCGTCAAACTTAAACGAATTAAGACAAAATTGAAAGATGTGTCTCTTTTTTTTTAATCGCTTGAAATATACGTACCGATTAAATTACGTCTCGAGGCGTTTTTCGAAATTGAATTTAAATTGAACATACAACGTTAAGGTCGATTTAAAATTCAAATTTCCTCATTAAAGAAATGTGACTGAAAATTATTTTAATTAAGTTTAAAAAAATGGCGAAGGAGATCCACGAGAGTTTTGTATTTTTTATAAATTCAAAATTATTGAAGCGTTATTAATGAATAATAAAATTAACGTATTTTTGTTATAAAGAAATACCTACGCCTTTCGTTGTTATAAAAGGCAGTTCGATTGTTTTTGAGCTTTTCGGAGAAAAGAAAAGTTTTAATTAGCGCGAAATGTATACAAAAATCGGTTGTTTTTTTCATTAATTAAATTTTTAATTGCTCCAAGTCATAATACGAACTTGGAAGAGATCAAGCCATTTATTTTATTAAAGCTTTCATAATTATTTAACGTATACTCGATGAAATTTAATTAAAATTCTTTATGTTACTTGAATGTAAAATTTTTCGAGATCCATAACTTAGAGTTGTCGTTTCATTTTTTTATTACGAAAGTCGGTGGTAACTGGTAACTCAAGAAATTTTCCCTTTGCAAAGAATTATTCATAAAACAAAGATTTGTATCTAATAAAAAAAGATTAATTAAATAGGCTGTTGTTGAGCGAAATTTAAATAATTAAATACGCTCGATTTTAGAAGAAAAAATTGCAGTGGGCACTGCAATAAAATAAATGTTGTTTGATGGCTCTTTGGCTCTTTTGCCTCACGGGGAAATGTCATAAAACTTTTAGAATTTTCAATTTATTAATGATACTCTTCAATAGAAATAATTTTAGTGCCCATGGCTTCCTACGTATAGCTATTGGGGAAGCAAAATCACAGCCCTTATAAGGTATGCAAAATTTCAAAGAGATCGACCTGCTTTGAACTGGTCCTTAAAACCTTAGTTTGCTCATATTTCCAAATTAATTCAACTTATTTGATGTCGCAAATAAAATGCTTGACATGTATTATTCAAAAACAAAAACACATCGACGTTGTAAACATTTTGATTAAGTTAAAATAAATGTTGTACAAAACACACGTAATATTTAGGTGACTGCCTTCTCTGGGGTAACATTTCGAAGTAATAAATTTTGCTTTTGGCAAAATGTGGAACTAAATATCGTATAAATTTATAACAGAAAACAGAAGCTTATAATTTTCCTTCTACTGAAATCGCTAAAATACGAAATTAATTAAATTCTTAACACGCTCTAGATTTCTTTTCTTAAATAATACTTCTCAAGACAGTTACATTTAAGCAAGTTCATTAAATATTTAATTTTTTTACGGGGTAGCTTCGAAAAGTTCCCAAAATTGGCTTTTGGAAGTTAATTCAAAGCTAAAGAAGGTAAAAAGTTAGAATCGCTTATTCACATCATAGTGGTGAAAAACCTTTTTAGCGTCAACAAGTTTTAATAAAGTAGAAAGTCGAAGAGATCTTATGTTGTGAGAAATATTTTACGGCGGCTACAAATAGGATTACATCCACTGGTGATGGGCCAAAAAAATAACAACAAGGAAAAGCGCCCAGACGTCACAGCACGACCGGCATTGCCATCTTGCTTCCTACCCGTCCGTGTAGAGTAAGAACAGTTTGCTTGAGAACTTTTTGCAGCTACTGCATAAATGCAACGCTTAGAATTATCGAAAACGGTTAAAGAATTATAATAAATAATTGAAGAAAAGTCTCCAGCGTGGTAATTGTTTATTCAGTATACAATTTTTAATTGAAGCGGAAGCTTTTAAGCCTACGTTTAAATAATAAAAATTTTGAAGTTACACGAATAAATTATACATTTTTTTAAATATAGATTCTGAAATAAATTGGCGCATTTCGAATTAAAAATTTTATTGGACTGTCGGAAAATCGAAATTGTTGCTCTTTTATTTTTAGTGAGGAATATTAAAATCTGATTCAGTTTGATATTTAGGAACGAACTGTTGTAAACAAACACAAGCTTTCCCAAAATATACGTTTTTATGTATAATGGAAAAGCTTTCACATTATTAAATTAAAACTAATTTGCTAAAAATAATTTTTTTCTTCTTCTAGAATCTACTGACACAGCTTATTGGCCGCCTCGGAAAACGCAAACAAAGATAATTAAGACTTCAAAGCTTCACGAACTTGACACTTAAGAGCTTTAAATTTTAAACACGCAAAAGTGATAATACCTTTTTGAGGCCTAAGTTCAGCGACAACAACTGTAATAGCTGTAAATGACTAAGATAGCGAGCAGGCAGAATGGAAATTATAATGTAAAGCTCTAGAGTCCCTAGAGTCTAAAGCTTTCATATTAGGCGAGGTTAAAAATTATTTCTCGTGAGAATACAAGCTAATTTTATTTTATTTTAAGACGTACTGGCCTTCTGAAAATAATAAGAATAATACTACGAATTCAAAGCTTCAAACAGGTGCATTAAGGGTAATGCAAGACGAATTGCATTTGTGAGAATATTCGTCGGCCAAATGAGGAAAGCGGTAGCTTATCAGAGCGCACCCACTCTGTATAAAGTAGTTACCTATAGAATGGAGATGTAAGTACGGGTCATCGGCGAGGGCTTAGAGGTTTATACGTAAAGCTTTAAATACACAAAAGTGGTTACAATTCGGAGAGGCCTACATTCGACGGCGACTTATAATAGCTCTAATAGTGGAGATTAGAAGATTATACCAGTAGACGAAAATTAATGTAAATTTTGCCTAAAATACTCATACAGCTGAGGTTACATCAGTCACGTAGATTGATGGCGCATCACACACAGACAAACCACGACCGTATGAAAACAATTTAATTTTTTTACTTTTTCTCTGGTTTAATTTTCAATTTTTTTAAAATTATAATTCTGTAAAACAAAATGATTAAATTAAAATAGTTCGTCGAGTTGTTTAACGTTTAAAGGGTTGTTAATTCCGCAATAAACGTTTTTGGTAGCAAATTATGTAAAGTGTAAAGCCTTAATGTGAAAAGAGGCACAAGTTATACACCGAGAGATAAGGGCGGATTTGAGATTCATTGTCAAAGGCTCTTAGCGACGTACTTTTGTGGCTTCATTTCGAGCGTCTCGGAATTTATCAGACAAGGGCGTCGCGACGGGCTAAAAATTTATTTTTTAACGTCACAATTTGGAATTTGTTGTTGCTTCATTTAAAACGCGTCTGCGATTTTTTTTGTGGTGTTTTCGTAAATAGCAACCATACAACCATAGTTGGATACAACATATTTGAATAGCGTTTTTCATCCTCTTTTCAAAGATATATAATATTATATATTTTTTTTTTTATTTTTTTTTTTTCGTTTTTTATTTAACAATTTTTAATAAAATCGGATAAAACTGAGATGATGGACCCCACTTATTACATATCATTGAAAAGAGGATGAAAAACTCTATTTAAACATGTCACATCCAACACTATGGTTTTTATTTAAAAAACACAACCGGAAACTAACGAAGATATTAAAAATCTTTTCGGCTCATTTTATTGTTCTTAAAAGTGCATAAAGAACGTGCTAATATTTTTTCTCTAACTTTACAACAACCGAGATATCGATATTTAGTGAAAACTTGAAAAATCGAACTGTTACTTATAGCTTCTAAAACAAAAGAAGATCGCAAATTTCGGTTTTGCCATTGAGTTCCTCTCAAAAAAAGAGAACGAGGATGCGCCATCCATTTGTCCATATCTCTTCTAGTTATTGATGTCTCTATAAGAACCATCGAATTTTACAGGGTGATTGAGATTCGTTGTGCAACATGGAGATCTTGCTTATGTGATGAGCTAGATCACAGGTTAGTTATTCACAGGTACTCGGCGTGTGCGGCCGACATTAGGACACCCTGTATGAAAACGAGCCGACAAAAGCATTTATAAATAACAAAATTATCCAGAAATTTAATTGAAACGAACAAAGCACGTATCGGTAACTCAATAAAACTATAAATAATTAACGCTTTAATTAGCTCTTTAGCCGTGTTTAACTTTATTATTTATTTTTACAATAAAAAAAAATTTCAATTGCCCCGTAAATTGATTTTATCATAAAAGTTTATTTTCTATTACGAAAATATGGTAAAAGGGAGGTAAAGTCAATCAATTTTTGACGTCTTCTATTTTCTCTTGTATCTTTATATAGTTTATTAAATATTGCGTTCGCAAAATAAAAGAAAAAAGTTAATAATAAAAGTACATTTTTGATTTGTTTCACAAACAATGTGTTTATTGGACGTAATTAAAAGTAAACAAATGAACGTACAAAAAAATTAGTAATACAAACAGATTAATTCGTGTGGTTGCGTTTTAAATCATGTGAGGCGTGGATTTTAAAATGTGCGGATTTAGGTAGTACATATACGGCAAACAATCCATCGCATATATTGCAAAAATAATAAACAAAACATTTCAGCGGGAATTAATAAAATTTTTGACGTATTGTTTTAATTATCAAACTTCTTTAATTCGTTTCGCGTACATTTGTAATATCTCGATTGAATCCAGAGGCGGTTTAGAGAAAAAAACTTTGTGAAAAAAGTATTTTATTATAATTCCTAACTATTTACATTTTTTTAAACAAAATTTAACTATCACAGATAATAAATATATTGTTTATAATATACAAAACATCACTTGGTGTCAACGAAGGTACTGAACAATATACATCTTTGCTTACGTTTGGATTAAATATTTCATAAATTTAGAAATGCGGGTTCCTACTGGGACTTCTACTAAAATTACACAACTGCGGTTATTTCCGGTGAAACCGGAAAAGTAACAAATTGAAAAATACATTTAAAGTAAAAAGCAAAAGATTTCGTTGACACCCGTTACATCAAACATAAACTTCCTTATTATGCAAAGTGCACCAACCAAGCGAAGAATAAAAACATCTTAATAGGTGTGGAAAATCGTAATGAAAAATTACATTCAAGTTGTAGGAGACTTTTACTGCTCTATTTATAGGCTAATCAATATGTATAATTTTTTTCTTTAAACAGTGTAATATCTTTAGTGAATTTTGACCCTTGTGGTTCAGAGAACCACAGTTGTCTACTCCCCACTTCAAACAGTACACTGCCTATTTTTTGGAAAAAATTGAATATGAAGCCAAAGAGCACCATGCAACTCCAACTAGAAACTAAAAATCCATCCTCGCTTGTGGTTATACCATGCATTTAATTAAACTTAATTTGTTTGAATCTTTTTCTCGGCCATTCATCTAATTTGAAAAACTTTAAAGCAGTGCAACAACCAAAATAATCCAGAGGAAATAAAAAATATTTTTATTTGCTGTATCGCCATTACGTTTACGTTGTAAAATGTTAAATAATGTAACGTCCAAACCAACACAATGCACCTTAATAGTTCAAATATATACGCGTGTGGTTTATTGTCGAATAGCATCCCAATAGTGGTAAGAGATGCAATGATGTAACACACAAACCCAATTACCGATATTGGATTCATTCCCTGTAACACGCATTAATTAATCCAGTTGTTTGTATATAAAGTAAATTTACAGTGTTATAATTTAAACCAAACATAGAGAGAAAATTACGAACTTTAAAACGTCGCATAAATATTTTAGGGTCGCAATCGATATTTGTCCCAACCCGACCTATGGGCTAGGACAATATTGACCTTTGTAGATAAATACATTAAACGCGGTTTACAAAGTGTCGATCCTTGGAAGAGTAAAATAAAAATTCGAATTAATTGAGTTGGAAAAAGGAATATTTACTTTAAGTAAAAAAAGCTGAAAGGTTGGTAATATTTATTCTACAGTCCCACTGGACCAATTAACTGTTGTTTTAATTAAAAAAAGAGCGGATTTGTATAAATATACATTGAGCTGACTAACGTTTACTCGTTTACAGAGAGACTTGCAATTGAGGGGAGAAATGGAGCTATAAAAAGATTTTAGACGGCAACTAACATGAAATATGCATCAGGGGTAGGTATGGATGTACAACAGGGTTATAAGTGAAGTAACTTGCTCGAAGGAAGCATGGAGATGCTTGCGGCGAGACACGGGTTAATAGAGAGTCAGATGCAGAAATTTCAGCTATTTGAGCAGCCTTCAGGACTACGAGGTCCATAATACAACCACAATGCACAAATGGGCGACTGGCGTAGTTAAGGGGTGTTTGGAAGAAACACTCGGAAGGAGAAAAGAGTAAGGCAGAGGCTTGAAAAACGGCAAAATGGTTTAATACAAAGAGACTTAGACCTCGTCTCCACATGTGAAAATGTCAGACAGCCTGTCAGTTAAAAACTAGTTTAATGTAAACTGGACTGTAAGTGCGTCAAAACTCTGAAGTCTTGCAGAAGTGGCTTGAAATACTGTTAAACGTGCATTAGAGCAACCTCTGTAAGACCTTTTAGAATTTTCTCGCACTTACAGTGCAGTTTACATTAAACTAGTTTCTAAGGAACAGTCTGTCTGACGTTTCTCACAGAAGTTTTCTCACATGTGAAGACCTCGTTTGACTGTAAGCAATATTGCAAGCGACTTTTACAAAATTTTCTCGAGTTCTCTTGCACTTGCAATGCAGTTTACATTTACACTAGCTTCTAAAAGACAGTTTGCCTGAAATTTCTTGCATGTGAGGAAGAGGCCATCAGGCCTCGTTTGACTGTAAGCAATAGTGTAAAGAGTATTGCAAAAGACTTTCTCGAGTTTTCTTGCACTTGCAATCCAGTTTACATTTAGCTAATTTCTAACTGACAGTCCGTCTGAAATTTCTCGCAAGCGAAGAAGGGGCCTTTAGGCCTCGTTTGACTGTAAGCAATGGTGTAGAGAGTATTGCAAGCGACTTCTGCAAGATTTTATCGAGGTTTCTTGCACTTGCAATCGAGTTTACATTTACACTAGTTTCTGAAAGACAGTCTGCCTGAAATTTCTCGCATGTGAAGAAGGGGCTTTCAGGCCTCGTTTGACTGTAAGCAATAGCGTGAAGAGTATTGCAGGCGACTTCTACAAGACTTTCTCGAGTTTTCTTGCACTTGCAATCCAGTTTACATTAAACTACTATCTAACTGCCAGTCTGTCTGAAATTTCTCGCATGTGAAGAAGGGGCCTTCAGGCCTCGTTTGACTGTAAGGAATAGCGTGAAGAGTATTGCAGGCGACTTCTACAAGACTTTCTCGAGTTTTCTTGCACTTGCAATCCAGTTTACATTAAACTACTATCTAACTGACAGTCTGTCTGAAATTTCTCGCATGTGAAGAAGGGGCCTTCAGGCCTCGTTTGACTGTAAGCAATAGTGTAAAGAGTATTGCAAGCGACTTTTACAAGACTTTTTCGAGTTCTCTTGCACTTGTAATCCAGTTTACATTAAGCTAATTTCTAACTGAAAATCTGTCTGAAATTTCTCGCACGTGAAGAAGGGGCCTTTAGGCCTCGTTTGACTGTAAGCAATGGTGTAGAGAGTATTGCAAGCGACTTCTGCAAGATTTTCTCGAGGTCTCTTGCACTTGCAATCCAGTTTACATTTACACTAGTTTCTAAAAGACAGTCTGCCTAAAATTTCTAGCATGTGAAGAAGAGGCCTTCAGGCCTCGTTTGACTGTAAGGAATAGCGTGAAGAGTATTGCAGGCGACTTCTACAAGACTTTCTCGAGTTTTCTTGCACTTGCAATCCAGTTTACATTAAACTACTATCTAACTGACAGTCTGTCTGAAATTTCTCGCATGTGAAAAAGGGGCCTTCAGGCCTCGTTTGACTGTAAGCAATGGTGTAGAGAGTATTGCAAGCGACTTCTGCAAGATTTTCTCGAGGTCTCTTGCACTTGCAATCCAGTTTACATTTACACTAGTTTCTAAAAGACAGTCTGCCTAAAATTTCTAGCATGTGAAGAAGAGGCCTTCAGGCCTCGTTTGACTGTAAGGAATAGCGTGAAGAGTATTGCAGGCGACTTCTACAAGACTTTCTCGAGTTTTCTTGCACTTGCAATCCAGTTTACATTAAACTACTATCTAACTGACAGTCTGTCTGAAATTTCTCGCATGTGAAGAAGGGGCCTTCAGGCCTCGTTTGACTGTAAGCAATAGTGTAAAGAGTATTGCAAGCGACTTTTACAAGACTTTTTCGAGTTCTCTTGCACTTGTAATCCAGTTTACATTAAGCTAATTTCTAACTGAAAATCTGTCTGAAATTTCTCGCACGTGAAGAAGGGGCCTTTAGGCCTCGTTTGACTGTAAGCAATGGTGTAGAGAGTATTGCAAGCGACTTCTGCAAGATTTTCTCGAGGTCTCTTGCACTTGCAATCCAGTTTACATTTACACTAGTTTCTAAAAGACAGTCTGCCTAAAATTTCTAGCATGTGAAGAAGAGGCCTTCAGGCCTCGTTTGACTGTAAGGAATAGCGTGAAGAGTATTGCAGGCGACTTCTACAAGACTTTCTCGAGTTTTCTTGCACTTGCAATCCAGTTTACATTAAACTACTATCTAACTGACAGTCTGTCTGAAATTTCTCGCATGTGAAGAAGGGGCCTTCAGGCCTCGTTTGACTGTAAGCAATAGTGTAAAGAGTATTGCAAGCGACTTCTACAAGACTTTTTCGAGTTCTCTTGCACTTGTAATCCAGTTTACATTAAGCTAATTTCTAACTGAAAATCTGTCTGAAATTTCTCGCACGTGAAGAAGGGGCCTTTAGGCCTCGTTTGACTGTAAGCAATGGTGTAGAGAGTATTGCAAGCGACTTCTGCAAGATTATATCGAGGTTTCTTGCACTTGCAATCCAGTTTACATTTACACTAGTTTCTAAAAGACAGTCTGCCTGAAATTTCTCGCATGTGAAGAAGGGGCTTTCAGGCCTCGTTTGACTGTAAGCAATAGCGTGAAGAGTATTGCAGGCGACTTCTAAAAGACTTTCTCGAGTTCTATTGCACTTGCAATCCAGTTTACATTACACTAGCTTCTAAAAGACAGTATGTCAGACATTTCTAGCATGTGAAGAAGATGCTTTCAGGCCTCGTTTGACTGTAAGCAATAGCGTGAAGAGTATTGCAGGCGACTTCTACAAGACTGTCTCGAGTTCTATTGCACTTGCAATCTAGTTTACATTACACTAGCTTCTAAAAGACAGTATGTCAGACATTTCTCGCATGTGAAGAAGAGGCATTAAGGCCTCGTTGGACTGTAAGCAATAGTGTAAAGAGTATTGCAATCTCTAAAGGTGTAGAGCGTAGAGTGTAGAGTCTTTTAAAGAGCATTGACAAGCGAACAGACATGCAGAGATAATGATGAAAACATGCATTGTGCAATGCAACGTGCATTTTAAAATGCACCTACGAACAAAAGATTGGATTTTTTCCGGTTTGGCGTAAAATAATTTGAAAAACTGACATCTGCAAAAATAATTTTATGAATATTAATACATCAGAATATCCGAGTAAAAATGTGAAAATTGAATTTTGTGAATATATGTGCTATATGCTAGTATCTCTAGAGACATTGTTCGGTGCTCATCCATCTGAATAAATTAGAAGAGAAAATGTATTTCAGTTTCATTGATTTATGTTCCATTGTTTCATATTATAACAAAATTTGCATAGAGAGAGGTTCGCCACAGATTAAACTTTATACTAACACTACTTACTGTTTCAAAACGTTAATTAACATTAATCAATAATCATGTATATATACGTCTTATTTAACTTACCATATGCCGTGCCGCTAATTCTTGAAATCCGTATATTACCAAACAGAAATGTACCAACAAATATAAATTGCACCAAAACGGTAGTTTTACGTCGTATAATGTTCTCGAAGTAACCTATAATAAATTTACGTTAAATTACAGTTTGTTCAATTACCTAATTGTTATAAATACTTCGATTTTATCTTCCATTAATCCCAATCTAGGTTTGCCCGGTTCCCAACTGGGGCCGTAAAAAAATGCCGCAAGTTTCGTTCTCCACGTTTTCATACTTTGAGCCTTTGTCAGCACGTACGAAGTGTAAAAGGTCTAAAAATGGCCACTGTTACACTTTTGTAATTTTGAAAAAAAAAATTGTATCTACCTGTAAGAATAAGGGGTTAAACGATGGTTGATTGAAGACCAATCCATAAATAATGGTCTTGTTTTGAATTTCTTCGGCGAAAGTTCCAAAAAGTCTATCCCAAATTATAAAAATACCAGCGAAATTTTTATCCAAACAGTATATGTTGCTTCCTGTAACCTTTTCGTTGTTTTTTTAAAATTAATTATAAATTCGTTGAAAACTCACCATGATGCACTCGGTGATGTTTCGGAGTATTAAAAATGTATTCTAGCGGCCCTAATGATTTAATGGCTTTCGTGTGTATCCAAAATTGAAACAACAAATTGAATTGTTGGTGGCTAATAAAGTGCACGGGCGGTATAAACAAGGCCAGTGGTAAATAAAAAATCTAAAAGCTCAAATTTAATTCGGATTTTACAAAATTAAACTTTCCTAAACTTACAAACCCGCACATGCCTTGGATGAAAGATTGGCGTAAACCAACGGCTAAATTGAATTCTTCCGAACTGTGATGTACTTGATGTTGAGCCCATAAAATGTGAACTTCTAAAAAGATTTTAAATTTTAAATTTAACTTATTTGCGTATTTTACCACGATAATTTACCGTGACTCGCCCTGTGAAACCAGTAATAACAAAAATCGACTCCAATTAAAGCTAAATACCACGTTAGGGCGTTATTCCACGGCAAGTCGACCAAATGAAAATTTTCGTAGATACAAACGTATAAATAACTTTCACAGCCACGAAATATAAGCCTGCGGTTGTAATTAAAAGTAAAATTAATAATTAAAAATGTTTTTTAATTTAATCACCTGAAGCACTCTTGATACAATCCATTCGAAATGCTCGTAATTCCATCGTTTAATCTGTACGTTGGTAGTTTTCGAAACCATAAAATTAAGTTTTCCAATAAAATGAACACTACGAGATGCGGAAAAGCCTGAAATCGATAGATAATAGTAAACTTGCAATTTGCTTCGGTTGCTTTAAGTTTCAGTTTATTTTTACTTTTTTACATTTCTATGCAATCTGCAACTTTATTAATAGAATCGCATTTTTTTTATCAATCGCGGTTTTAAAAAGCGCCCAAGGATGAATTAATAGGTTATCTTTTTCGGTTTTATTTTAAAACGCAATTGCGTCGATGTTTAGTTGAAAAAATAACAATTTATATTCATTAGTTTAGATTAAAAATTGCATTACGTTTCAAGTCTGACGGCCCCCTACATGAGAATGAAGTCGTTTGAGATAAAAGTTCACAGTAGGCCATGAAAAATAAATATTTACAGCAGAATGGCATTCAAATGGAAATTTTCGCGTTTCTTAAAAAAATTTCGTATTCCGGTATTGTCATTTGTCCCAACCACGCGCATTTTTTTTATTTCCCACTGCTGTATTTACGTTGTGTTGCAGCTAAGAGGTATTAATTCTTCTCTGCTTTTTTATTTGTACAGTGTCCTTTAGTTCTCTAAAAAGCCAATTACGTTCAACAAGGTTAAGACCGTTTTTAAGGTTCAAAAATAATCTCTCGACGTCGTCTTATCGTCGAGTTGAGTCTACGGGGTGTCTTAAATCGAGTAGCATACAGTGGTTATCTTTCTTATTATTAAATGTAGTGATTGGGTTAAACGGGCAGTTTGTGCAGTTTTCAGTGCTAATTCAACGGGACTTTTCTTAAAAGCTGCAGTGAAGGAAACTAATTTCAAATAGGGAATTAAAAAAATTACGCCCAGTAATGTTCGAGAACTTTCTTAAAAATTAAAACAATTTCCATCACAAATTTAATACAAAATTGTACGAGGATTAGGAAATAATGTTTGTTCTCGTGTTATTAACATTTTTTGAATTGCTAAAAAATCCATACGTTTAAAATAAATAGAAAAATCCAATACACTTTAGTAAAATAAAATTCATCAAGTTTAAGCGCCGTGACATATTGCCTTTTTCCCGTGCAATAAAGAATGGGAGGAAAATTAAACTATTCCACACACAAAAGTATACATTATTTGAGAATCTCATTTTTTAAACAAACTATAGATTTTTAAAAATAAATTAATTTCGTGCAAAATCAAAAACAACACTTTGTTGATTACGTGCGATAATTTCACATTTTTTATTTTGGAAAGCCACTCAATAGAATGCGATTGTGTTAGCAGCGATAAAAATTTCAGTACAGTTTTGGCAAACCATCTTGTATTATTAACGAACTTGAAGTTTTTCCGATGCCGGTGTGCGATTTTCTTGCAGAATCTTCCACGTATTCGTGAATTTTTCATCACTTTTCGTTCGAGCTCTTGTTGCTGTTGGCAAATAAGGCACTTATGTGCTTATTTTGTTCTTACCACAACAATAAAAGTGTTCGTGAGCTCGAAAAATGGTTCGACTCACTCACAAGATCATAAGTGAAAGTTTCTTAATCTAATATTGCTACCAATAAACAATAAAGAATACCTATAGGGTAAAATATCTAAAAGTTAGGTAACAATTAAACTGGTCCATTTTATCCTTTGTATATTAGGGCATTCTGCGCTAGTATTTGCTTAAATTATATAGTGCCAACTTCCTGGACCCGAATTTTGGGTTGGGTACTCATAGTGACCTCCTTTTCTTCGAGAACCTTGCTCTTTGCAGAGTGAAGGCGGCTTCCTTACGTGCATGGTACATCGAGCCTCTTATAATGTCAAGACACTTACTGTTTAATGTGAGAATCTAGTCGATAACTTGAGAAGCTTCTCTAAAACTGTGCTACTCTGCGTGGCTCGCCACCGTCCTCAGTGAGTCTCACCAAAAATGGTTCAATCATTTAAAAGCAGGGGTGCAAACACGGCACAATTGTCAATAGGGAGGCAGGCATGTTCTGATATGAGAGCTGTCAAATCTTACGCGTTTGTACTTCCCCCTTCAGTACTACCAACTTTAATAAAACATTAAATGGTGTGTCGATGTGACAAAATGCAGATCAAAGATGTCTAAAACTATCAACTAACGGTAAAAGATGCCTGTATACTGTATAGGGTTGAGAGGAGAAAAGCCCTCTCGTGAACTGCATCAAATAAAAGATTTCTAAAAGGAATAAACCGCTTAGCTGTACAACAACTCAGTGGACGTAAATTAAGGGTCGCGGTAGGTACGTACGGTTAGAGAGCAAGTGGTTACTTCGTCCCCACTAAGTGGGCCGAAGTACCACCATAAGAACCTTCTTTTGGAAATCAAGCAACCTCCCCGTCGATTTTATTTCAGCCTAACCACCGTAATCAGGTCCTGCCAGACTGGACTCGTGCAACCGATAAATAATAGAACCTTTCAAAATTTTTATATTTTTCAGCGATGAAGATTCTGTAATGGTGACCTCGTACAATAATTATACCCCCCCCCCCCCAACTGCGTAGTTGGTTTTAAAAACGCCGCTTTTAGACGCGAACGCGGTGATTCCAACACTTGGGAAAAACATTGGTACAAGCGATTGTATCCGGAGGGAAGCACCTACTTTGAAGAAGACGGTGTCAGTTTAATTTGGCATATTTTGTGTAGTGTACAACCGCATCAAAGTCGTCTAGAAATGATTTCTGTTTTCACTTCGAGATTAAAAGCTGGAACCTTTTTAAAATGATTTCTTACCTTTTGGGATACCAAAATCCGACGGTTGTCAAAAAGTCGTTCTCAAAAATCCAATAAACTTTACATTTTTTCAGTTTTTGTCAATTTTTACCTAAAAGGACTAATTTTTCGGCAAAGGTAGTTCAATACTTTTAAAAGTAGACTCAATTCAAAACTAAATCGTGAATTAGTGTGAGTGGTTTCTGGCCTAATGAGCCGTGGTCGATAGGTTCTTTGAGAGATTCCTGATATTTTGTTTGCTGCTGTGGCAAACATCTTTAGAGGTATTTTGACCTGTGTGGTAAAGGTCGAAGGTTCAAGAAGAGATGTTGGCCACAGCAGCCAATGAAACGTAAGAAATCTCTCAAAGGATCTCTCGACCACGACTCAGAAACCACTAACACTAATCGAGAAAGCTCAAATTCTCAAATAAATCGTGTATATTTTTGCAAACATTTCTACACTTGTATCTCTGATACCATTAGGTCTACAGGGACCATAATGGTTTAAAGTTGTAGAAATATAGTCTACTTTTAAAAAGTATAAAACTACCTTTGCCGACAAATGAGTCCTTTTGAGTCAAAATTGACAAAAACTGAAAAATGTAATGAATTTCACGGCTTCTTGGATTTTTGAGTACAGGACGGCATTTTGACGACCATCGGAACCATCGGTACCCCAGAGTATAAGGAATGATTTGAAAAAGGTTGCAGCTTTTAATCTCGAAGTGAAAACAGACATCACAATTTAATATCCCGTGCAGTCTACTATAACAGGAAATGAAATATTACCAGTTTTGCGGTAGTTTTAAAATTGAGAAATTATCATTTTTAATTTCTCAAAAAGACACTCTTTATAAAAGCTCCTGCTTGCTTTGAAACTGTCGTAATACAAATTACTTTTTGCCCATTTCTTACAAAAAATAAAATATTGCTAATTTTAATTATTTCTGACTCCGAAACTTTTTTAAAGGATTACGGAATTGTAAATCAATCCGTGGACATGCTGTATAACTACGTATTACGAATATACATTTAATGCATAATTCCTCATTATCTAATTGCAATTCCTCATAAATTCTTAAGAACGGCGAAAAAGTTCCTTATCTAATGTTTCCTAAGCTAATTTCCTCTCGACTAACAACCGGCTTTGGATAAATAATTAAACACTAATTATTTAAATGAAGCGTTTTTGTACAAAATTTAAATATGAAAACATAAACATAATAAACGAATACGAAAAGTTTTTGAAAGTTTATCACAAACCTGTAAATTTATTTAATAAACATCATTTTAGTTAACCTTAATTTGTGAAGGTGAATTGAAAATCGTTTAATCTTAATTAATCAATGTAAATTCTAACGAAACAATTTAATATAAGTTGAGTTGGATAATTAGTAATTAGAGTAAGATGGTGCTCATCATATTTTTATACGCTTTATCGGTTTGTTATCAATTTCAAACATTGATAGTGGATATATTTTCATTTTAGGTACATCGATTATACCAATCGTACCGTAGTAACTGCATTAATGAAATTGTTATTGGATTTTTATCAAATTGACACTAATGGCGTTTTCTTTACTTATTGAAAGAATTTTCTTTAATTTTCCCGCTAGTTAAAAGAGTAACACCGACTATTAAAAAGCGATAACAACGGTTATTTATTTTACAACCACTTACAATAAAGTGTTGTGACCTAATTAATTTAAATCTAATAAAAATTAAAGCCTACTACGACGGTGGTTACAAATTAAAAAAAATTATTTTTTAGACGCCGGTTCCCATTTAGAAGAAAAAGGTGTAAATTGTAAATCAATAATAATTCGTCTTACCTCTCTGTAAAATTTTGGCAATAGCCCAACGTCGCCCAAGTCGACCCTTTTGACACTATTTTTAAATCCTCCATTAAACAAACTTTCAATTAAACCAACAAAATAACTTTCGTAATTATAGCCATTTTTATAAAAGTTTGTCTCGCAAGACGACTCGTTAATAAAACATTCGCTTAAATTCATTTTGTTTAAATTATAATATTTTGGCTCACAGCCAAATAAATTAAAAATGGTTATTATAGGTTTGTAGTTCAATTGGCACTAAAACTTAATTTAAATTTCATTCAATTTTGTCCTTATTTATAAACTGAATAAAAATAATGTCGCTGGTTTATAGTGGGGGTAGATGGTAGATGTTAATACTCTTTATGCTAATTACTGCTAATTGTGATTCTAATCTTAAAAAGCTATATTAAGTAGTTTGTTTACCGTTTCTCAAATCGATTAAATTATTATTATTATTATTATAACAATGCGTCTTATACACAGTGAGTCAGTAAAAGAGCCCAGGTTGAATCTTCCTTACTACAAAACACTACAAAGATTATTGAAAAAAAAAGCGTTGAGGCGATAACATCGCCTACTCTATACGAGCCTTTGGATCAGAATTGTTTAGGGAGGGAGAGCAAGCTACCTGCACTTAGGCCACTTAATCGGGCCCATTGTACTGCCTCCAAGCGGCTTTCCCGTGCCCATCAGATCTCGAGCCATCCTACATGTAGAATAAACTCCAGAATTCTGGCGAGAGGGTGGTGCTTATTCTGACCATGTAGAAGTCCCCCAACACGGATCTTCTGATCGACGTTAGGGCTGGACAGTGACAAAGCACATGTTCAGACGTTTCTTCTTCTAGTTCACATCCACGACATATGGGATTATCTACCAAGCTCAGGTGTGGAGATGTTTGTGTCGTCGACAGTGTCCCTTGAGTGTCTGCGATTGTTCGTAGATTAGTTCGAGACAGTATTTTGCCAGCTTTTTAGAACAAGCCCTTTTGCTTTGGCAGCACCCTACTTTTCTTGTCCATCTTTCAGTTTGTAGTTAATGGGTATTAGTTTTAAGGAAGTGTATTAACAGTTGTTACGGTTGGTTTGATGATTGGCCCCGAGCCACAGGGAAGGCTGTTCGAACCTTTCTTAGCCAGCTCATCTGCTTTATCGTTACCCTCATTTCCGTGATGTTCTTTCACCCAACGGAGTGTAAAAACATTGTTTTTTGATATCTGGCTCAGTAGCTCTATGAACTCCAGCAGGAGACTAGAGATTACCTTGCAGGTCAGGTGTTTAAAGCTTGCAAACACAGATGTACTGTCCGTCGATATCAGTATTTTCTTGTTCAGAATTTTCCTGTTCAGGATTTCGTTGGCGCTGTGTAATATTCCCATCAGTTCAGTTTGAAATACTGAAGCATATTTTCCCAGCGGTGTCGAAGGCAAGCTCAGATGAGTGAACACCTGCTCCACAGATCCCTTTTGATTTTTAGATCCATCGGTAAAGACAGCTATGTCCGCTACGATGTTCTCAGTTGAATCCATTGGAGTTTGAACGTCTCTGTTGAATGTATATTTTGGACAGTCTACGAGCCTCTACTCCTCTACTCTCTAATCTCCAGCTGTTAATAGTTTGAGCTATAAAAGTATTGTGAAGGCTATTATATTAAATGGTACATATTGTGGCCTTAATATGTACTGAGTGTCCTATTTAAAAACTACAAATTTGTGAGACCACATCATTCCAACTGTACACCCGGTATGGCTAATAACAATCGTAAAGTGTAGTCATTAGTTTCTGTATAACTTTTATTAAAACAGTTTGTATCTATTGTTTATGTTACGAGAAATATGCACAGTGACACCCTGTATAATGTTGCATATCTTAGTAGCGATAGTAATAAACTTTTTCCACAAGCTTCATTGACCTATTAAAAAGATCAAAGAGAACAAAATGCGCTTCCTAATAAATCGATCATAATTCACAGTTTTAATTTAGTTTTTGAAAAAATGCAAATCGAAGAGTCTAGATCAAATTAAGGTTACATTTATCACATTGTAATTGTTAAAGGGTGAAATTAAAGACACTTCTAGTCAACATTTTTCAAAAATTTTTGTAGAACTTAAAACGAATATGAGCGAGTGGAAAACGAGAGCAATTAGTAGTAAAAGTCGTAATGCCTCTTTTAAGTGTAATTTTCTGTTAAACTTACAATGGTACAAAATGTCATTTGTCCATTGACGACATTTCTATACAAAAAATTTTTTGGAGAAGTACATTAAATGTGAAGTATTATACAGGATGGCCAAACATTTATGGCGGTTTTAAATGAAAACCAATACAGATAGAAAAAAAATGTAATAATATAATTTGTACTCGTATATGAAGGTGTTCTCTCCAACATACAATGAATATCTTCATTTTATTTTTAATAGGAAAGCACCGACAACGCCTCCTACGATTTTTTTTAATGACACCGTATATTATCTAAATAATTATGCCAATCGATAGATAATTTTATTCTCTTTACAGCTATGCAATTATTTTTATCCCTACACTCCTACACAACATCATAAGTGTTTGACCACCCTGTACGTTTAATTGCTAAAAGTAGTAGGTAAGTCCAAAGTCCTGAAAAACTTTTCGTAAGGTAACGCGTTAATTATAAAGGAAGCAAAATAAAGGAAGGAAGAGGAAGATACATCACGCAGAACATTTACTTCCGAAAAAAATGACAATATTTGTTTTAATATTCTTTACGAGTTTTTCAATAACAAACGCATAAATTAATAGCTAATAAAATTAATTTAAATATTGTTGTCTACGTTTTGGCATTCTTCAAATGGCATTAACATTGACCATGAATTTTTCTAATTAACTTAAAAATTCCTGTTTTATTCATTAGATATGTAATTTTTTTTGCCTCAAATTAAAATGTCAATTAATAAACGTAAATAGCAAAAAATACTAAGTCAATTTCTTGACATCGTTGACACAATTTATGCTCGACTTTTGCGTAGAATTTCAAAGTTAACATTTTTTTATAAATTACTGATAATAAAAAATGAAGAAGTAATACCTGGATTAACTTACATCACTTTTTTAATAATGAAATTTACTTACATTTATTTCGCATTCGTCTTTTTATAACAAATACCTTACGTGCTAGCTACAAGACGCAATTTACAGTCATTATGTCATGTCATTATACAGTACGTCGATGCCAGCACTTTTATTCTTATATCCATCCACACGTCCTGCGTGGAAAAATTTTATCAGTGTCTGACAGCAGTTGCTCGTCATGGACGTACTTCGAATACGGGAGAGCAGGTAGGAGAGAGCAAAGAAGATAGTTGAGTTATGAGTTTGCAAAATATGAGGATACCTATACGTATACCTGAAACCCTAGAGCCCTAGAGGAACGTAAAAACACATGTTGCTAGTAGCTATTGAGGTACGTTTCTTTTTTCCCCTATCCACTACTCGCGTTATATTATTGGATGCACTAACTGTTGCGATAGATGCGCTGCAGACGCAGACGCTGTTACCTGATATTCCATTTTTCTTAATAACCTTGGCAATATCGAAAATATTAAAATTTGGTACCTCCCAAACTCATACTCGTTGACATAACGCGATCTTCATATTTTTCAAACTCAACTATCTTCTTTCCTCTCTCCTACCTGCTCTCCCATCGGAAACGATTTTAAAAAAGTTTTTCTCTGAATCGTAGATGGGAACTGCCCTTAAATTTAACAAAGAACCCCTAAATTGGTTTTTGACAAGTATCTAGGAAGAGGTGCATCGGAAGCCAATAATAATTCAGTATAAAAATATAGTATACAGTTTCCAACAAGAATGATTATAAGGTTTTTTCTGCGAGAGCCATATAGTTTTCGAGTTATACGTTAAACACCATGCGTGGGATGTGGGAGGGGTAGTTAAATTGTTTAAATAAAGAAATTTAATTTAGCACTCAGACAATTTCTCCCCTCTACAACTTCATTTCATTACATGTTCATCGAAAACCTACCCTATTCTTAGATATGAGTTTTATTGTTAAAGTATACATACTATAGTAATATGTGATGCAGGTTATAATTTGTACCACATGAAAACTATTGTTTTCCGCCTAAACCATGGCAGATAACGAAATCGAACAAAAGGTCATAAAGGTTTCAATTTAGAAAAATACAGGGAAGCTGCAAAATTTGCTTCCCTGTATTTTTCTACTTTCTTGATAATCTTCAATGCCATACACCGCTCCATATCTGTATCTTGCACCTTAACGACTTTTCCAAAAGTGCCTTCTGCAAGAGTGTCGAGAACTTTATATCGGCCTTGAAGAATGTCTCCCGGTCGATAAATGAGGTGACCTTCTTCGTCGCCTTCCACCGAGAGCGCACGCGAACTCTAATCGGTAGAATGTTTTAGAACATCCGCTTACTCCTTTTGTTTTGGTGATCAATCAAGTATTTGTCAGATACTTGAGTAAAATCTATTTCATCTTCGAGTGGAGTGTCAAATGCATTATTGATCGGCTCATCGACGGAGATAGTTCTCACATATTTACCATCATAACTAGTACGAACCACAATTATTGTGGTTCGTAGTAGTTACGATGGTAAATATGTGTGAACTATACTATTAAACTTCTTTCGATCAACTGGGCACATATTAACACTCTTCGACCACTCTTCGATACAACGTGCACAAAAGCTATGATCACAACAGTTGGGTGAGCCCGCTTCTTGATTTCTAAATTTAATCAAACAAATAGGACACTTTTCGCGTTCACCATCCCCATTATCAGAAGACGAAGACATATCCTCCACGGTAGTTTTACCTTTAGAAGCCGATTAAACTACGGAAGGTTCACATTCCCACTCACTATTACTGCTACTAGAACTACTACTTTGAGTATTATTTCTTGCATCTCTACTTTCTTCAGATCTCGAACTGAAAGAAGAATCGCTTCTCACCCTCTGAAACATAGCTCGATTAACAAATTAAAACGTCAGCAATGTTAAAATCTTACAGCCACTCTTTGTCTCGGATATACTTCGACCGAATTGTCGCTTTCACTCTCTGAACTCGATTCTTCTATATTATATCTTCGTTGCCTCTGCCTCTTTCTCGAAGATCCTTCGATCGAACTGCTACTCGAGGAGTCTTCCATAGCGAGCAGTCGACGCTTACGTATTCCTAGGTAATTTTACCTAGGAATGCGTAAGCGACGACTACCGTTAAGAAAGACTGATGCATCAGGGTTAACAGTTTCATTTTTAGCTCTAAAATAAGTGACGAAAATTACCTGATGCTTAATAAAAACCGGCGAATTTTACCTTTTCTAATATTAATTATAAGCATAATGCTCACTAAATTTTAATCGTTAATTTAAAAAAAATGTGTACAACGAATTTAAAATGACATATCAAACAAAACTATTTGTGTAAAATAAACTGACTACTATGATAAGAAGCAATCATTATGAAACGACATCGTGACGTAGTGCGTAGCATCGGCAGCACCTTGGTCGGTAAAACGTAAAATTGAAAAATAGACGTCTGTTTTACTATAATTAGTAAATTATTGAAAATTTTGAACACTTCTAACGATGTTTTTGTCCTTTTTCTACATAATAAAATAAGTCTCATAAAAATTTGATTTTAAATCGTTAATAACTTTCTCAAATCATCGGTGAAGGGTTCTAAATTTTTGAGGAAAGATAACTACGTGATTAAATTTGCCGAATCTCAAAAAAAAATTTTTCCGCAAATCGCTAGGAAATTTTGACATTCCTGTCAAAATTTCTTGAAGAAAAAGTCAGGACTTCCTTACTGTAAGGAAATGTCATTTCCTTACAGTAAGGAAATGATATTTCCGTACAGTTGTTAGTGTTCTACATAAATGATTGAAAACACATTGCTTATAAGGAATTAATTTATATTTTGAAAACATCAAGTCATTGCTGAATACATTTTTAAGATCAATTTGTTATATTTACAGTAATTTGACAGTTAGTACAATTATTGAACATTGGAGGAACACTCTTAGAACTATGAGAAACATTTTGGACAACATGAAGGTTGGTAGGGTCATTTTGTTGAATATTTTGTACTGTGAAAATTTTATTTGCCACCTCAACCTTATTGTTAAGCGATTCTTCGATATATCCTTCAGCAACGTTTGATGACTTCCATCCGCCATGCCTCTTTAAACTAGTTATGTCGGCACCAGAGTCAACCAATATTGTTGCAGAAGACCGACGAAAGCAGTGACCAGTATATTCTGTCGGATTTACCAAGTTCAAATAAGTAGCAACTATTTTGGGCATTTTTCTAAATTGATGAATTCCTACCACTTGTCTACAACCCTTTCCGCTTTGATATTTAAAGAAAAATCGGTCACTGTTCATATTTTCTGGTCTTAACGAAACATACTTTCGATAAACATTCAAGTAGATCTGATTAATTACAAATGATCTTGGTTTGTTGGTTTTCGAATCAGGTATGCTGATTAAAAGCTTAGATTCTAAGTCTTCTATATCGTGTACAGTCATTCGGACTAACTCATCCATTCTACAGGCCCCAGAAATACCAAATATTACAGCCACCTAAAAAATAAATAAAGCTATAATCTAAATAGAAATTAAAACCTTGTAAATTACCTTAATCATTAAATTTTTTTTATCTGGAGCTTCCTGGATAAATTTTTCAATTTCTTCCTTCGTTAAAATCTTAGATTTCTTTGCCCTATAACCTTGAGCTTGCCGTTTCAATAAAGAACGAAGTTTTGAGTATGTAGATATATCTACATTGTGTTTAAGTGCAAGGGTTGACTTCAGCATTGAATAATTGGACCATAATGTTGAAGATTTCATCTTTAAACAAAGGTCTAGGAAGTATGCCATTACAACATTTTCTGAGAAAGAACTCGTATTTTTACTCATGCGATAATCCATAAAACGTCTGTATGCATTTTCGTACTTTTCTCTTGATTTCTTTGGCAATAATTCTAATGAAGCAGTATTCACTGCCTCAACCAGCTCTGGAGGAGTCCCAGGAATGGAAATTTCATCATCACTTATCATTTTACTTTCGAGAACACCAGCAATTAACTTTATAAGCGTCAAGTTTGACAATTCAACTTTAAAACGTTTCCATAGTAACCCAAGTAATTTTATTAAGAATTTCAAAGCACCATTTATTTGGGAATAAAATTATCGCGTTTTTTTTAAATCAATCAATATCTGCCGAATTTTAAACGATTTGCGGAAAAATAGTATGTTTACCTCGTAGGAAAAGCCACATTCCTGGACTCTGTGTTGCTAAGTCTCGGCTTGCGCCTCGACTTATCAATCTTCACAGTCGTCCAGGAATGTTAAGCTTTTCCTACCCGGTAAACAATGTACTATTATCTACTAACAAGTCTCGCGCATGAACGTCCTTACCATTAGTTATTAATGATTGTTCGTTTAACTAAACTAAAAGAAGCATTTAAAATTAAAATATTTGTATTTCAAAATCAACCACGTTTCAAACGTCAAATTTGAAATAGTTTCGCCGCTGACCACGATGTGGCGCTGGTGACGTTTCCTTAGCAACACATAAACGTGTGGGTAAAGCTGTCAAAAGTTGACAGCTAAGGTGCAGTTTGCAGTTGATAATAATTTGTAAACTATAACTATAATGTTATCCGCTAACTTAAAACTGGAAGAATTTCCGAAAGAAGAAGAGCCTTTTGGTCTGGGTTGTGCCTTGGAATTATTTTCCGAAGTCGAAGATGTGTTATTAATGATAGATAATTTAGTACTTACAGCACTTAATTCCAATCAATCGGTTGCCGAACGAACATATGACAAATTTTTCTTTATTTTGAGTCATTATCAAGAACAACCTCACTTATTAGACTCACATATTGATATCATATTGGAAAAATTGATTAACATTGTTAGAAATAAAGAAAATGACATACAAGCTAAACATTTTGCGTTTAAGTTTATGTTTGTCTTAATTAAAGTGCGAGGCTACAAAGTCGTGGTACGACATTTACCGCACGAGGTATACTATTTGTTGATTATCTATAATTAAGTTATTGTACTACTTAACCTATTTTAGGTGTCTGATTTTGAACCAGTTTTACAATTGTTGGAAGCACAAGATTCTTCCGATGCAGACACTTGGATGACTCGTTATGTTTTATTACTGTGGCTGTCGATTATTGTACTAATTCCATTTCATATGTCGAGACTAGATGGTTTTGATGCTAACGATAGTAATTGTACTAAGAAGACTGTTATGTGTCGTGTACTCGATATTTGTAAAATTTACATGGTCGTGTCCGATAAGTGTCGCGATGGTGCTTCCTATTTGGCTGCCAAGTTTCTAACAAGGTATTGACGTAAATTTAAAGAAAAGACCAATTTTTAATTTTGAAGGTCTTAGATACGATGTTAAACAAGAATACTTAGCCGAATTCTTTGATTGGGCTTGCAACATAAGTGTAAATCCAGATAGTAATGTGTTTGTAAAATATGGTTGTTTAGCATCAGTTGCTATGATTTTAAAACATGGAAAACGAGAGGACTTAGTTGCACATGCTCCCAAATTGCTACAATGGATAGTTAATGCAGAATTCAAGGACAATCCTGGAACTAATATTCAAAAACTCGTCTACAAAAACGTTCAACGCATTGGTACGATATAAGTTTTCAAAATGACTCGTGTGCACATGAATTTTGGTTTAGGTTTGACATTTTTACCTGCTCGTATTGCAAAGTGGAGGTATCAAAGAGGTAATAGATCTTTAGCTGCCAACTTAAGTGGTGGAGATACCACTGGTAAAAAAGTCGAAATAAATAAAAATAAAGTAGAAGAAGTAGATAATTCTGATAACATTGAAGTGCCTGATGAAATCGAAGAAGTAATCGATCAGTTAATTCAAGGATTGAGAAGTATAGATGGTGTCGTTAGGTTTGTTAATAGTAGGACGCTAAAAAAAATTTTTTTGATGACTAATATTTTTCAATAGATGGTCTGCTGCTAAAGGTGTAGGTCGTATAACAAGTCGACTTCCTAAAGAATTGGCCGATGAAGTAGTTGGTTCTGTTTTGGAATTATTCAACCCTAGAGAAGGTGATGGAGCTTGGCACGGTGGTTGTTTAGCTTTGGCCGAACTTGGTAAATAAACGATTAATATTAAAATGTTTGGCTAAAAGTTATTTTTCATTAGGTAGAAGAGGTTTGCTATTGCCCCAACGTTTACCCGAAGTAGTCCCTGTCATTTTGAGAGCCTTAGTTTACGATGAACCTCGAGGATATTCCTCAGTTGGCTCACATATAAGAGATGCAGCTTGTTATGTTACTTGGTCCTTTGCCAGAGCTTATGAAACAAATATTTTGAAACCTTTTGTTAAGGATATTGCTAGTAATTTGCTAATTGTGACTTGTTTTGACCGAGAAGTACGTAATTACTAGAATAGGTTATAGATTCTTATAATAGAAGAATTTTCACAGATCAATTGTCGACGTGCCGCTTCTGCCGCATTTCAAGAAAATGTTGGTAGACAAGGAACTTTCCCGCACGGAATTGATATTTTAACAACTGCCGATTTCTTTTCTGTCAGTGTTCGCAACAACGCTTATCAGCATATTAGTGTTTACATTGCCGAGTTTGAAGAGTACACTGTACCGCTTATTAAACATTTATTAGATAGAAAAGTGGATCATTGGGATGTGGTAATTCGCGAATTAACTGCTAAAGCTTTACACAACTTAACTGAAAAGGTAATTTAGATTTATCTAAGATTAACTTGAAATTAGCTCATTGTTGTTTTGCATTCAGAATTATGTATATGTAATAAATACAGTTCTACCTACTCTCTTTGAAAAAACCAGCAGTATCGATCTAAACTGCCGTCATGGTTCTGTGTTATCGATTGGAGAAATTTTATTTGCTATTTCCAAAGTTGTGAAAGAACAAGACACTAAAATAGAAACATCTATTGGTGACAATTTGCTGGAGCAAACAAAAAATTTGATTTCTAAGTTTAATGAACGCCTTTACTATCGTGGATTAGGCGGAGAACTTATGAGACAATCCTCTTGTGCATTTATAGAAAAGTGTTGTTTATCGCACATGCCTTTTCATGACAGTAACGTTATTGGTAAGTTTGCCTAGTCCTCATTATTTATTTCACATAAAAATTCTTTCAGATGTTTGGTTGAAATTGCTGAATGACTGCTTAATTTACGATGTTACAAATGTAAGAATGGCCGCAATAGAAGCCATGCCTGCATTTTTCAACGAATATTACAACAATTCGTCTGAAGCTTATTTATTAAAAAGAATTAATCTAGTTAACAATTATGTTTCCGAATTATCTTCGAGTAACCAAATCAGTCGTATGGGCCATTCTTTAGCTTTAGGTACGCTACCGTCATTTATGCTATGTTGCAATTTGAACAATGTACTGGAAGCGCTTATATTGGCTACTCGAATAAGCCCGAATACTTTGAAGTGGGCCGAAAGTAGAAGAGACGCAATCAAAGCTTTAACTTCTATTTGTGCAACCTTAGAAAATGTCGTGGGAGAAGGTTAGCATAAGACTGCAAAAATAAAATTGATTTTATAGTTCAAAATTTTAGACTTGACCGATAGTCAAATAAATGCAATTTATAAAGCGTTTCTGAATGGTTTGGTGGAATACACTCAGGATAATCGTGGTGATATAGGAGCATGGGTACGCGAATCTTCTATGGTCGGATTACAAACTTTGACCCTTATATTAGCCAAGAAAAAGCCCGCTTTACTAACTAAAGAACTTGTCATGAAAATAGTGACGGGGGTGGCACAACAAGCAGTCGAGAAAATTGATCGTACACGTGCTGTCGCCGGAAAAATTTTCTACAGCTTTATTCATAAGTAAGTGCTTTTTCTGCTTTTAAAAGTTAGTCTCTAACCGAATTTATAGCGAACCACAAGTACCACAAATTCCAAATCGTGACAAATTAATCGAGCTATTCCCGAAGGCGGAGTGTGAATTATTAAACTGGAATTCTGCCGCAATAACATTTCCTAAATTTGTCGAGCTAATCCGACTGCATGATTACACTTACAACGTATTGTTAGGATTCGTGTGCAGTGTGGGGGGTTTAACTGAAACTTTGGTAAATTTGTTTCCGTTCGTTTTCTATTTTTAATTTTGTAATCTTTAGGTAAAATATTCGAGCTCTTCTTTCTTTTCCTATTTGAATACTATAGGAGCGCAGCAGGAAGAAATTGTACGCCTATGTGATATGATTTATAAAATATTTTGCGATTATCAAAAAAATGATCGCATAACTATTTCGATGTTTAAATTTTTAAGGCAGTTAATGTCCTCATCGTACATCGTTACTTATATGTTGGATTCTAGCAACGATTATGCTAAAAAGATTCTCAAATTAGTCCAGTTGGAAATTGCAGATTGTAAAGATATTTACAAACTAATTGATGGTGTCACTCTTCTTTGCGAATTTGTGCAGGTAATGAAATTAATGACTAGAATTTGAAGGTACTGACTAATTGTGTTATAGATCAAAACAGAAGTCTGTAGTACTGCATTGATACATTTGAGTATTTTACTTTGTCATCGTCGAAGTTATATAAGAAGATCGACCGCAAATGCCCTCTATGAATCTCTTTTAGTTTATGGTTATAACAGTATTATCCCAGAATCTAATTTAGACGAAATAATGGTATTATTAAGTGAGACAAATTGGGATGATCCGGTTGATGTTGTGAAGCCGACTCGGAATAACATTTGTAAATTAATGAACATCCGAGTTCCTGTACCCAAAAAGAAAAGTTAATTTAATTTTATTTATATAGCGTTTATAACTTATACTAATTTTATTATTTTAAATATTAAAAAGGAATTTTACAAATTAAGGTATGTACTTTTGAGATTCTCAGATTTTTTGATTGTGTCACCATGTCACTAATCACCGATCAGTCCCTTCTGAGCTACCGGTGAGCACATTTCGACCACTACTGTACAAATACCTAATGATTTTTTTGAGTTTCTTATAATTACTACATATGAACGACACTTTAAAACTAATGATCTATAACGTAATTAGGATGAGCAACAAGTAAAGGATCTTGTTCGGCGTCTTTTTGATCTTTCCCACGCAAACCAACTCTTGATAAGGAAATAATGACTTCTTCCTAAAATAAAAATAATAAATTGACACATTTAAATAAAATTATAGTATAATTTAATCTTACGTGATAAGTTAAACGATCTAAAACCTTTTCGATCATTTCTTTCTTTTCGATTAATTCATCTTCCGTCTCAATCTGATCGGCTATTAAATTTAAATACCATTTGACAACATCGCTCCTTCTAACTCCCTCGCTATTTTCTAAAAATGAAAGGGAAGTCGATTAAATTAAGTTTTCTTTTTTATTTTAATTACCTTCTTCCATTCGAGTTTCTTCTCGCCTCAAATGTAGAATAATCATATCGCTTAAAGCCTTATACTCTTGGTAACCAATAACGAGCTTCTTTTTAGTAATCGGTTCTTCCGGTTGGTCTTCATCCATGGCATCATCTCTACTCTCGTCGTGTAAAGCAGGCCGATCAGTTTCTTCGTCGAAATGAATATCGGGTTGTTCGACTCGAATAATCGATTTATTTAATAAACGATAAGCTTCTTTAACATGTTTCGGTTGTACTTCGTCGGATATTTCCATCCGCGCCATAGCTTCGGCTAACCGTATCATGCTTTCCAACTGCCTCACGGTTATCCTCCAAGTCGACCTTCCGGTTGTGGTGCTGTCACGTGAACGTAATCGATTGTAATGTTTTACTAACAATTTGGCTGCATCTTGATTAATAATCGGTTTAAATTTGCGCGCAAAAGTAATATATTGTAAAACTTCTTCCCTAGAATAAACTCTATCGATGTTCTCTTCAACGTTACTGTGTAAATCCACGATCTTTCTAGCAATTGCATAATCGACGACCTCGTTGCATTCGTCTACAAGTATAAAAAATAAGTCGAAACGTGACATAATTGGAGCCGAGAGTTTAATATTTTGTTGCAAAGATTTCGCTCTATCGTAACGTCCCCCCTCAGGGTTTGCGGCGGCTAATATTGAAGTGCGCGCGTTTAAGGTCGCTCTAACACCCGCCTTAGCGATTGAAATAGTCTGCTGTTCCATAGCTTCGTGAATTGCAACTTGATCGCCCGGATCCATCTTATCAAATTCATCTATACAACAAACTCCATTGTCAGCTAACATAAGAGCACCAGCTTCTATCACAAACTCAAATGATTCTTCGTCTCTCACGACTGCAGCCGTTAAACCAGCGGCCGTCGAAGCTTTCCCCGATGTGTAAACGGCTCTAGGAGAAAATTCCGATACTTGTTTCAAAAATTGCGATTTAGCCGTACTTGGGTCTCCAACAATGCAAACATTGATGTCGCCTCTTAAAGTTGTACCTTCGATAGTTGTTTTCGATACTCCCCCGAATAACATGAGCAAAATTCCTCTTTTAACTTCATCATTTCCGTGCACACTTGGGAATAAACTGTTGATTAAGTTGTTGTACAAATTCCTATCGCGACTCATTTCGTACATATGCTTCCATTCGCCATCGGTCATCTGCTTTCTCATTACTTCGGGTGTAATTTCATCTAAAGGAATGTCGATGCCGCCGAACCGAGGATTAGTGGTTTGAACGCTACACGCTAAGAAAGCCATTCGATAATGAAGGTCGCGTACACCTAATGCTTTCAAACCACGAACACCTTCGGCGTCGTCTCCTAACTTATGTCTCGAATCAACCTGCGCTTTTGCTCCGGGCAAAGCCAAGCTTCCAACATCCGGAACGACTATTAAAGTTCCCGTAAAATCGTAGCGATCACCGGCTTGAACAGTTTCGACATTTTCGGCTCTTAAAATTACTTCGACGCTTCGAGGTATACAACCCCTAGGTAATTCGGCTTGAGTTTCTTGAATTCGAACTTTTTGAAAATCTATAAACGTCGACTTACCCACATCCAACATAAAACGTCTGCGATTATTACAAACGGGGTTTCGGCAAATTGTCGGGTTGGTAAACTAAAATAGAAAGTTAGTAAATAAATAACTCCAAGAAATTACGATAAACTCACCTTAAACTGTTGTTCGACACCTTTAATTACAGTTTGGCAATCTAGACAAACAAACGTACCAGATACTAGTTCGGGATGTACCGGATGAGTACGAATTACTTGTCCAGAAATACGAATTAAAGTACCAATTTTATCAGTTTTTAGTTCTCTCACACGATGACGAGTGGGCACATCGACAAAACTAACGTAACAATCTTTGTTCAGCTTCAAATTACTCCTATCCGTAACAAAATTAGTAAAAGCCTGGCACATATACGGAAAAATTCTAAAGTATTCCTCAATAATAGTTGTAGAAAGATTTTGGTTGTACTTTTCGACATCTTCAAAACTGACTTCGAGAGTACTCCTCTCTTGGTTTAATAATTCGTTAGCCGGATCTATGTACTTGAGTTCTCCGTCTTCTTTAAACCTAAATTCGTATTTAAAAATGATTTTCTTAATGGATACAAAGGATCACTGTGTACTTACTCTTCTAAAAAATCTTGAAATAATTTCTGACAACGAATACCGATATCATCTCTTACACGAATTTGACCAATATGGGCATCGGCTACATCCATTACTTTTCAATTTATTTTATTAAATACTAAATAAATAATAATTTATTAAACTTAACTACTACTGGTATTTGGTGGTGTACAAACAAACTTGGCGGGAAATAGCTTAACGAATATAACCTCAAATGTCGAGTGTCAAATAATAGCGGTAAATAGACGTCAAACGTCAACGTCAAATTTAAAACAAAAATAATTATTACGTAATAAGAGTAAGAGTAAATTGCCTTGCAATTTCGCTTATTTGGCCACTGAAAGTATAACTTTTCGTATTTCACAAAACATGGCCTTAACTTCGGCAGAAACGGTTGAAACTTTAATGAAATGTATTAATTTTGCTGCAACTAAGCATAAAGACCAAAGACGTAGTGATGCGGAAAGCACCCCTTACATAAACCACCCTATTGGTGAGTGGTAGTTGGTAGTTAAAATTACGCTCTACCATACAGGCTAACTATGGAGTTTTAATACACAGGTGTAGCGTACATTCTCACACATGAAGGAAAAGTAACCGACATCGAAGTTATTCAAACGGCTCTCCTACACGATACCGTCGAAGATACAAAAACCACGTTTGAAGAAATCGAAGAAGAATTTGGCTCAAAAATACGTAGTCTGGTAGGCGAAGTTACGGATGACAAATCTTTACCAAAACTCACGAGGAAAGCTCTTCAAATTAAACACGCACCTCATACAAGTCATCAAGCGAAATTAGTTAAATTAGCCGACAAGGTGCATAACCTTAGGGATATGGATAGAGCCACCCCAAAAGGTTGGACGGCTCACCGTGTCGAAGAGTATTTTCAATGGAGTAAAAAAGTGGTTGATGGTTTACGTGGTACAAACAAGCTGTTGGAAGATATATTAGACGAATTGTTTAAAAAACGAAATGTTTAGTGCTTTTAGTTGCAGCGATTATCTAATTAGTATTTCAATAACAATTTAATCCATTTAATTTTAACAAAAAGTAATTTCTGCATTTCTGTCGTAACTCGTGGCAGCTTTATATTTTCCCCATTTTAATGAATATAAAAGAGTTTAACAAATAGTCAGATTAAGAAGAAACTGAGGGATTGGTTATTTTTGTAATTGCTAGATTGTAATAGAAACACGACTCGCGAAAAATGGCAACAAGCACTTGCAGACAGGCCTATGTCGGCCTATGTCTTGCAAAACTTCATAAATATAATTTACTGTATGTGGTTAATAACTTAAGTTTAAACAAAAATAATTGGGGCACAAACGATTTTGAAATTGGCGATTAATGCAAAAACTTTCATTCTATAATGATAATTGATCTGAATGACTTGTGGAAGATTGTAGCTGGTTATGTGTTTAAGTCATATTCTTTTTATAATTTACTAATAAATTATAGTTTGGAATACTAGGATAGAACTAATATTATTTTCAGTAACTAATTTTTATATTATACTACGAGACTACGAGTACTTCTAGTACTTCTAGAAAGCTTAGAAATAGTTATAATGTGACTAATTTGATCTGCAGTTCACCAATTACATTATAAACATTCTTCTTGTTTTCGATAGCTTTTTGATTTGAAGACTTACGAAGATCTTGAACTAAACGGTAAAATGTGTGCCTTAATGTTTACGGACAGTAGACATGTAGGATTTCTTTTTTCAAAATGAATAATTATGACAAAGGAAATCAATGAAATTTTACTTTTAAAGGTGAAAAGGAATGAAATTGCAAAAAAACATTTATTTTCAAATCTGTTATTGTTGACTTTTCTTATTGAAACAAAAAGGAAAAAAATTTAGTCAAAAAGTACTTCTTTTTCCGAGGGTATAAACGAATAATAAAATTTAGGACATTAGAGATAGAAATGTTTTATTAAAAAATTTCTACATGTTAAAATTAGAATAATATATCAAAAATTTGTACATATTGCATTGCTACTGCAACATTTAATATTTTAATAAAAAAATAAATAATTTTGTTCTGAAGATTTCAAAACTTAATTAAGTATCATTCGAGATAACAACTACTAACTAAAAAAGGCCTATCTAATAGTACAATAAAAAAAAGGTATTTTTAAGTCTACTAGGTATAATTTTAGGAATAATATTGACTATGAGTCAAAGGTTTGGCTTATAAATTTTTTAACTTAAAGTAACATGCGATAGAAGCCAAGTACGTATTGGTAATATTACCAATCTAATTCTTGCGGAACTCCACCTGGGTATTCTCCAGTTAAACATGCAGTACAGTGTCCTAATATAGTCGGACATTTAACTTTAATGTCGCTTCGAACTGCTTTTAGTAAGCCTTCGACACTTAAATATTCCAAAGAGTCGGCACCTAAAATAGAAAAACAAATTTAATTATGCAGTTTAAAAAGTAAAAAATTTTGAACTTACCGACGTGTTCTGCTAATTCTTTAGGTTGTAGTTTGTTAGCAATTAGTTCTTCGCGAGTTGGAATGTTTATTCCCATATAACAAGGGTATAAAAGTGGTGGACTAGCTATTCGAATGTGCACTTCTATTGCACCGGCGTTTCTTAATAACTTAATGATGGGCCCAATTGTGTTGCCTCTCACAATAGAATCGTCTATTAAAATGATCCGTTTACCTCTAACACTTCCAGATAGAGCACCTAAAAGATTTAGAATGTGACGACTGTTAAAAATTCGTTTTTTAATCATTACCAAACTTTTTAGCAACCGCAAGTTGTCGCAATCTGGTACTTGGTTGAATGAAACTTCTTCCAACATACCTGTTCTTGCATAAAACTTCTGAGAATGAAATGCCAGTCTGTAACGTAATTTAGCATTAAAACTAGCTGGTGCTTTAGAAGTCTTGAAATAAACAAACGTTTTATGTTTTGGATTAGGAACTGACCTGTCTAGAATAACCGTGAGCTGCGGCCGTCCCAGATTCCGGTACAGAACTAACAAGATCGGCTTCGACTGGTTTTTCTATCGCCAGTTGACGCCCACACTGAAGTCTTACGTTGTAAACCATTTGACCTTCAAATATACTATCTGACCGAGCAAAATAAACGTATTCAAAAATGCAGAAAGCCTGTGCCTTATCTGCAGGTCTATCCACAATATCAATCGAACGAATACCCTCCTTGGTCATTTCAATTATCTCTCCAGGAAATACTTCACGAACATATTGAGCACCGATCGATAAAAATCCACAAGATTCCGACGCAACAACCCACCCATCGGCTTGCCTTCTTTCATCACATTCGCCGTACAAAGCTAAAAAAAAATTTTAATTTACAAGAGCAAGACTACCGTTTTAAAGCTTACGTTCGTTCATAGGAAGCATTTTGCCTAGACATAAAGGTCTGTTGCCGTACGGATCTCGAACTGCATATATTTTATCCCTTAACATAATAACGAGGGAATAACTAAGCGGAGCTAACTGCATTAAATGCTTAATGCGGGCGGTCCAATCTGGACCATCTTTTTCACCCTCGGGTGGGTTCAAACACAACGCTTGCGTAATTAATTCACTGTCCGAGTGTGTTGACAATCCAACGCCTCTCGATAATACCTAATTAAAGAAACATTTGTTTTATTACAGGAAATTATACTAAACCGTATGTCTAAATTTTTTTTTTAGTTTTGTGCAAGTGTTACATAAAAGAAATACTCGATATTCATTCAAATATTCTTTTTTAGGAAATAACTTATTATTTTCATTTTAGAAATTCAAAAATTTTTCAAAAATTTTAATAAAAATTAAATAATCGATTGAATTTTGTTCAGAAAAAAATTCTGAACACGTTTCGTGTGATTTTTAAAAATTTAAAGTCCATAGCAGAGATGAAAACCAAAATTTAAAATTCTCCATGTAATTTCCCTATGCTCGGCTATAAATGAGACATAATACAGTATTAATTATATTAGAGTAGAAAAAGTTTTGAAAGTGCAATTTTATTGTTCCAAAAGCTGCTTGACAGAGCAACTATAATATTGTATTATTACACAGAAAAAAATCTTTTACCGAGAAGCTTGTGATTTAAGAGAATTCTGCATTTTAGAAGGTTTTGCTTGTGTTTTCCGTCAATATTTCAGCTCTTACTGGTTGGATTCTAGAAAAAAGTTCCAGAGCGTTTGGTACTAAATTTTCTTTAAGCCTGACCAGGCCGTATAATTTCCCGAGCCCTACATTTTCAACAAAAAAATGTGCGAAAATTGCACATTAAATGTAAAATACAGAAATCACATGCTGTGTCAAGAATATTGCAACAATAAAATTATTATCATCTTCTGGTCCAGTTAAGGATAATTCTACTATACTATTACTATAAATATCTATCGGATCAAAAAAATTACAATAATATTTACTAAAATTTGTTATTGTGAATTGATAAATAAGACAATATTGTGCTTAAAAGAATAGTTCCAATTTAAGCCATTTGGTAAACAATTTTATACATAATAAAATATTTTGTAACACATTTTGCAATAACTGCGATTTTGTTTCCAAATGTAAACAGTAAATTTTGTAGTGTTTACTTTAATATGTTAAAGGATTAAATTTTTTCCCTTACCATTTTACGTAAGCTATCACAATTTACTAATTCTCCATTATGTGCTACGGCTAATGCTCCGTGATTTGTATGCACCACAAATGGTTGACAATTGACTTCTTCGGATGCCGCACTAGTCGAATACCTAGTATGGCCGATTCCTAAATTTCCCGACAACCTTTTTATAGCCTCATCGTTGAAGATGTTATTGATCATTCCCATTCCTTTATGTACTTTGAAGTGCTTAGTGCAATTTCCTTCGCTCGTTACAATTCCTGCAGATTCTTGTCCTCTGTAAATCAAAAAGGTTGTCGGTAAGTCGGCAGTTTTAAAGAATTTTTTTAAATAGATAAATGGGGCTCATCATTTAGAGGGTTGGAGGCTTCGAGAATGGAAATTCTACCTAGCCCAACAGCCCTCGAATTAAATAAAATTGTAAAAGAATGCATGAAAACGCATCCTAATAGGAACGGTACGATTAAAATATTTATGCGGGTCCGTGAAACAGAAAACGTAAAAATCTCACCTATGCTGTAGCGCCACAAGTCCCCAACAAATAATTTGCGAAATTTCCAAATCTGTGGGCCATTCTCCAGTTGCGATAGCACCAAAAACACCACATTCGTGAGTTAATCCGGATGGAACAACCCCTCTACCAAGTCTCTTCTTTCCCAAAGAATATTTTTCTTTAATAACCACTACCTCATTGTTCTCCTTAGATCCAGAAGCACCATCCATCTCCTTAGATCCAACGTCGCAGTTTGTTGACATCCTGGAAAAATAGGAATAATCCAGTTATTGCTTAATGCAATAATTGAAATGGTACAAAAAAAATAAGTTACTCAATTTATTTTTATTTCAATAATTTGATAAGTTATCTCTTCTTTCGTATTAAATGGCCGATAACCTTCCTACATTTTTGATTTTTACGATTTTGAAATGACCTGCATTGATTTCATCACCATTAAGAAAATTTTTAAATAACATCGTTGCTAACTACGGGGGGTTATCTGCTTTTGTTTCAAATTAAATACAGATAAATGGTAAACAATAACAAAGATTAGTTCTTTCGAATAATTTTATAAATTACTACAGTTTAGGTGCCGATAAAATTTTTCCACAATTTATCGTCTCATTTGTATAGTTCGACGTAAGTTTTTTTGGGGGTAAATGGAATTTTTTTAATTGGCAATAATTGTTGAATTAAATTCTTCACGAAAATTAAATTGTTGTTAAGTAATAGAGGTGGAGAAGGTACTCGCAGAGGTACTTACCCACTCTGTTATCTTTATGAAGTAATGGCAAACTTTTCGGGTTTCTACTTAGTACACTATCTTAAGCAAACTGATTTTAAATGCTGAAAATTGAATTTTGAGCACGCGGCATTTAAATTGGAATAAAGGTGCCAGTATATAATATTTGACCAATGACTAAGCTGACGTTGTTACACTTAAGTTACTGAAAGCGCAGTTTTTTATACAAATTACTGAGAAACTTGGGGGTTCCCTTAACTTAAAAAAACAATCTTTCAGCAATTAATTAAATAAAATAAATAAATAAATTTTTTCGTTCATAAGTATAAATAAGTATTACTTTTTTTGAAGTAGACGAAGTCAACGAAAGAGTAAAACGTAGTAAACTGCACAAACTGACGTAATTCAAAAAAGTTTTCGAAAAATCAAAATCAAAAATTTTGAAAATAGTTACGTAATTTACCGCCAGGGTTTAATGGTTGAGACTTTGTATACCCCTACGTAACAAGCGCGTTTCAATTCCACCTGTTGCTTCCCCAAATTTAAATAAAATAAGACGTACTACCTTTTTAAGATCGTTCTGAATAAATTTTTAACAATTAAAAACACTCAACTGACTAAACATGAAACTTGAAGCAGAATTTAACAAAACTCATAAGATTTTTACGCATTCTTATTTATTATAACACGTGCAGCTCGTATCCCTCTCCTGTTTAATAGCGAGCCACGTGATTTAATTCTTTTGAAGCCGCTTCGAAATTGAAATTATGCCAATTTCGCAAATGAAATTATAATGACGTACTTTTCTAAAAAACTTATCACCCAACTCGAACGCGTAATACGTTTTGACAAACACAATGTACTAATTGAAATCGAAGTTTTTTTTATTGCTTATTTCCAATTTGCGCATTAGTAATTAATTTGTTTATTACATTTAAAATTATTGTTTCGATCAGCGCATGCTCGTTTTTTTAACCTTATAAAAGGTTGATGTTTTCGTCGGCTTAACCCTTTTATAAAGCGGTTTAGCAATTACTCGATTGCTATTGCATATTTAATTTGTTTCTTGTTATTTTAAAGTTTAGTTCAATTAAAATATCAAAATGGTTGCAGAAGGTACGTATTTAATTCAATTTCGCTTAAAACTTACTGGTTCTAAATCTAGGGGTATCCAAACTTTTTTCGGAAAAAATCTTGGCGTTTCTTTTTATCGCTTATTAAAGATAAATGATTTAAACATAATGTTACACAAATTAATCAATTGTCCCTGACCTTGCTTTTTGTTAAAATCAAATATTTCGTTTGAACCGTTGAACAGGTTTCGACTTCAAACTAAATTGGAATTTTTTCAAGCAGTTAATGTCTGGCAATGTCGAATGAATGAAATCGAAAGTTGATTTTTGTAAACAATTACACTACATTTGGGGTTCTAAACTGCCCCAAATAACCAAGAACGATAATTGCAGAAGTACTAATTGGCCTACGAGCAATTGGACTTGAGTAAACCTTATTTTATCAATTTTTATCTATGCCACTTTGAGTAGAGTTGAAGTCAAAACGTCACAACTTCCAATTACTTTTGAAGCGTACCTTATTACCACGATAATGGGTCACCACGCCACCACATCAAGCATTAGATTAACATATCTTCCCTATTTATAACAACCCTGTCTCTCCTGTACAGAACATAACCAGCCAAGCTTTTTTAATAGTACCACTCGAACTCAACTAAAGGGGTGTCGTAAAAATGACGAAGGAAGAAAGAAGAGCCAATGCAGAATTGATAATAATAATGTTGATTTGGGGGCATTCTATACTTAATTTCAATGTAGCGACAGTATGAAAATAGCTATCCTGCAAGCTTTTATAAATGAGCTCGATAATGTAAAGGGGTGTTATTTAATGGGATGCGGGATGGATAAAAACTGGTGATGATACTGTCTAGTGCTTGATTTGGCAGCATTAAAAGCCATTATTTAGTGGTCCCCATAGAAATATAATAGAAATGCAGTCGATCAAGTTGAAGATGGAAAAACGTGTTACTTAAAAATTCATTTATTTCTAGTTGCTGGTTACAAACTGGGCAAATTGATAATTGAAGGCAAAACCAAACAAGTCTACGATTTACCTTCTCATCCAGGACAATGCTTAATATTGAGCAAGGATAAAATTACAGCAGGCGACGGAGTGAAAGCTCACGATTTAGCCGGTAAAGCTGCAATTTCGAACAAAACCAACGCTAAAGTATTCGAAATACTCAATTCCGTCGGTAAGTTACAACGATTTTCACAAATACTTCTCAAATTATATAATTTGTGTCTATTTTAAGGAATCAAAACTGCATTTAATAAAGTCATATCGGAAAATGCATTCTTAGCTAAAAAATGTGAAATGATACCGATCGAATGGGTCACTAGGCGTTTAGCTACTGGCTCTTTTCTGAGACGTAATACTGGCGTACCTGAAGGTTATCGATTTTATCCACCCAAATTCGAAACATTTTATAAAGATGATGCAAATCATGACCCACAATGGTCTGAAGAACAAGTCATATCAGCAGAGTTCAAGTTTAATAATCTTACTATTGGTGTGTGGTAATTATTGTTTATCTAACTGAAAAAAATTTCCATCTTGTGTGTGTAATGTTGGTCAAGTCTTGCTACAACTTTTTATCTAAATTTTTATTGCTCGTAAGCAAGCTTTTTGTTAAATTATAAACAAGAGAAGATAAAAGAAACCAGGCGCTGCTTTTAATATATTGAGATAAGCTCAAGGTTATTAAACGGGACTTTAATTAATAAAATGACCTTGCCATAAGGTATTGTCTCAAATCGAAATCGATCAAATTTTTTCATCCATACATATTAGATAATAAGCAATTTTTCTACTTTTTTAGGTCCGACCGAATATGAAATAATGAAGAAAATGAGCATTTTAGTATTTGAAGTACTAGAAAAAGCGTGGGCTACAAAAAAATGCGCCCTTATCGACATGAAAGTTGAATTTGGTGTTGATGAATCTGGAGAAATAGTATTGGCCGATATTATCGATTCTGATAGTTGGCGTTTATGGCCTTCGGGTGATAAACGTTTAATGGTAGATAAACAAGTTTACAGAAATTTGACTTCTGTAACTCAGTCTGATCTTGATGTTGTAAAACGTAATTTCGAATGGGTCAGCCAACAATTAGATGATTTAACACCGGTAAATGATCATTTGGTGGTTATTTTAATGGGTAGTCCATCGGATGTGGAACATTGCACTAAAATTAAAAATCATTGCACAGCTTTAGGATTAAATGCTGAAATGAGAATTACTTCGGCTCATAAAGGAACCGAAGATACTTTAAAAATTGTGCGTTACTACGAATCTTTACCTTTGAAGGTAATTTTCGTAGCAGTAGCTGGAAGATCGAACGGATTAGGACCCGTTATTTCTGGAAATTCTGATTTACCAGTAATAAATTGTCCACCACCACCGTTCGAAAACGTCAAACATGATATTTGGTCAAGTTTGAATGTTCCTTCCGGTTTAGGTTGCTCGACTGTTTTATATCCAGAAGCAGCAGCTTTAAATGCTGCCCAAATAATTGGATTGTCCAATTATATTATTTCGAGCAAACTTAAAGTTAAACAATTCAACAATTCGGTAGTTCTTAAGAAAGCCGACCAAAAATTACATGCATAGTATTCTTTTTTGTTATATTCTTTGTGCTTATCATAATCAGTTGCTTTTTTTATATATTTTAATGTAAAATAAACGATTTATACATTTTTTTGTGAAGTTTTTGATCCTAGTAGGTATCATCGGTACACAGTTATACTATTCCTATTGGAAGTAATCTTTAATGATGAACCCATGAAGGGATCATTTTTTCTTTTTCAAAATGCAAAGTTTTCAAAAAGAAACTTACCCTTACCAATTACTTCCATGAACATCAGTTAATATTAGGAAGCTATTTAAATAAGTTTCTATAAGTTAATATGGTAAAACTTATGCTTAAATGTATTTTATTATAACATCTTTCATATCTGTTACAGTCTGTAGCTCTAATTTAATGGGACATTGCAACCAAAAACTTAGCAATTCTTCTGTGTAACCTATCAGAAAATACATTTTTCTAGGACTAATCGTCTGTTTTAAAATTCCTGCAATTCGCACAATATTATGTTGTCGCTTAATAATAATTTCGCTCACGAATAAACCATGCCAAGTGCCCGTCATAAATTTTCGTACAAAAATATCTTCAATCGCAGTTTCTGATGAACGAAGACCTCCTTCAACATTAGCTGTAATATTTAGGTGCATTTAATTAAAAAATTAACACGAACAGAATAATTTATACATGTATTCCACGAGTTCCAAGATTTCCTGTGTGCTATAAAGTGTGGTGGGTTTGCCATTTCATAAGTTAAAGGAAAATTGCCTTTTGGAGTCACACGGTATCTTCCTGCTTGCACTTTGTGACATACCGTGGTTGTATGAATAAGTCTATGCTTTTGTAAATTGGCTCCTACTTGAATTACCTTAAAAATGTTACACATTCAGGAAAAAAGTACGTTTAAAATTTAATTTATACAACCTTTTTTATATTTAGTAGCATCTTGTAAGTAGATAATTCACAAAAACATTAACACATAACCTAATTTAAATTGCTTTACGCTTTCGTAAAAATAACAACCAATTTAATATTTATTTCGTTGTTTATAGTAAACTTATTGCTACAGTTATGGAAAACGAAAAGAAATTTAAATTTAAAAAGTAAAACTATATTTTTTTAATTACACCACTCTTATTTTACCGTTATGGATAACCACGGTTTAATAAACACAGCCAATTAAACTACAAAAATATAACCTCAAAATGGCTGTTGTAATAGAAACAACTATAGGTAACATTACCGTAGATTTATATACTAAAGAACGTCCTAGAGCATGTCTTAACTTTCTGAAATTGTGTAAAATGAAATATTACAACTACAACCTTTTTCACACCGTGGAACGCAACTTTATAGCGCAAACTGGTGATCCTACGGGTTCGCGTCGGGGTGGTGAAAGTATATTTGGGTATCTCGAAGGGCCCCTGAAGAGATATTTTGAAGCCGAAACTAAACCTCGAATTAAGCACACTGTGGCAGGTTTGATTTCTTTTGTAGCTGTGGAAGAAAACATGATCGGGTCGCAGTTTTTTATCACTTTGTCACCCGAATTAACTTACCTGGATGATCATCACTGTGTATTTGGCGAAGTTGTCGAAGGATTTGATGTGTTGGACCTCTTAAATGAAGCAATATGTACAAACGATAATAGGCCGTATCAAGATATAAGAATAACTCATACGGTAATACTTGATGATCCTTATAATGATTTACCCGGGTTGAAAATACCAGATCGTTCTCCGTCTCCTAGTGCAGAGAGACTTCAAGGAGGTCAGATAGCTCCAGACGAAGAAATAGACGAAACCGTTGGAAAAAGTAATAAGGAAGTCGAGGAATTGTTAGCAGAACGAGAAGCTAAAGCTCGTGCCACTATATTGGAAATGGTAGGGGATATACCAGATGCCGATATGGCGCCACCCGAAAATGTTCTTTTTGTTTGTAAGTTAAATCCAGTTACAACTGATGACGATTTGGAAATAATATTTAGTCGATTCGGGAAAATAAATTCTTGTGAAGTCATTCGTGATAAGAAAACAAGCGATTCGTTACAATATGCTTTTATCGAGTTCGATGAGAGAAAATCCTGCGAGGACGCTTATTTTAAAATGGATAATGTTTTAATAGACGATAGAAGGATTCACGTTGATTTCAGTCAGTCTGTTGCAAAAGTCAAATGGCTCGGTAAAGGTAGGGGAGTCGCACACATTGGCGATTCAAATAGGGCGAGCGATAGAAATATTGGCCAAGGTCATTATAAAAGTGAACAAAGGCAAAATGACTGGTCAAAAAATAGAAATAGAGAAGATAAAGCTAAAATCCAAAAGAGATCTAGAAGCCAGGAGAAATCTTCTAGAGGTGGAGAAAGATCTCATGAACGTCACAATTCGAGAAGGCATAACGAATCATCTAGAGAAAAGTACAGAAAAAATAAGTCACCCGTTAGAGACAGAAGTAGACACAGTCGAGATTATGAATCGCGAAGAGATCAAAGTTCGTATCGCACTTCAAAACCAAGCCATAGAGCTGATCGAAAATCTGGAAAATCAAGTCAAAAACACAGAGATAGATCTAGATAATAGTAATATTTTTCATTTAAAATATGTAAGGTAATTTAATAAAAGATAATTTTTTTACTAGAATTTTTATTTTATGCAGAACAAGTATTATAAAAATGCGTTTTCATAAATATTTATTCAAGTTCCTGTTCGATAAGTTAACATTACGTTACAAATTAAGTCACTACGAAGATATTTTGGTCGATGTTATGACATGCCTTCGTGCACGTCTATGGTGCTATGACTATGAGTAATTTGCGCAGGCGCCGCACTTTTAAAGCTGTAACATATAGTTAGGGGATTCCCATAAACAATCTGTGGGGGCGTAGTTCGGTCGCTTATCAGTTCGCTATTTCTTTTCAACGTTAAATGTTATTAAATAGTACCCAAGGTAAATAATAAAAATATTAGTAAAAACCCAAAATTTTAAGTGTAATTTTTAGATGTTGAATACTGAAGACCTATTGAATTTTGTACCGGCTGATTGGACGCGAGTTCATTATACTCAAGATTACGAGCTGGTCGAGATTCCTGAAAGCAGTCCTACTTTTCAACAATTAAATAATCAGATCAGAGGTGCTTTTAATAAAGGTACAAAAAAAATTGTGCGTGTTCAGAATCCTTTTCTGTACACCCAGTTTTTAATTAAAAAAGAAGAATACGTGCACCGTGGATTAAGTCCAGTAGTTATGCTGTTATTTCACGACACTGCAGCGTCTAAAATTCAATCTATTGTTTCTAATAATTTAGATTGGAGGATCGTGAAACGTTGTAAATTTGGAAAAGGTGTAAGTTTTTCACCGAGACCAGCATATGCTAATAAAGAAAGTTCAAGAAAGAATGGAACCCTAAGAGCCATGATTTTTGCTGATGTTATAGTTGCAAAATGCAAAGGAGGTAGTTATGGAACAAAATTGCCTTCTGTGGGGTATGATACAACAGTTGGCAATTCTAAACAAGTTTATGTGAAGTATTGCGACTATGAATTTTATCCCAAGTATATTGCTTATTATGATTCTTGATCAATATTTCGTCTATGTTGACATTAATCATTTTCTCTAGTATAATTTTGTTTGCACGGCAGCTATTTTTAGTACGTGTTCATTTTATTGTTGCTGTGAATGATTTTTACGCCAGTGTTTTTTAGTTATGGTTCATTTAAATATTATCTTATATTTTTAATGTGTAGCTTCAATTGTTGGAATAAATCTTTATTATTATTATTCAATTGCTTATTGATGTTTAGTGCTGTTATCCAGTTATATGTTTATTGAATGCATAAAACTCTACAAATTATAATGTCATTGTTGTGCGCTGTGCGCATCCTCCACCACATTTAAATTTACAATTATAAATTAAATTACTATTATTTCATAATACACAACATCTCCCTTCCAAATAAACATTAAAAATTTAACCTCACCGGTTTCACAACTCTACCAGACAGTCACATAGCCATCCACATCTTTTGAAGTGGTAGCCTCTGGTTCTACTATTTCAACATTTTCATCTAAACTAATTGGAGCGGAGCTTGTATAGGAGAAATAATATGTCTGGTGTTTCTTTTATACAAACTCCCAGTATCATTGTCCTTAATTAAATAGGAGCGCGGTTCTGGCGTTTTTTTACAAATTATACCAGGAGACCACACATCATTTGGTGATTTTTTATACATTATTGTTTGTCCTATTTTAAAACTAATTTTTTCACCTTTCTGTTCTTTTCTATCATAAACAACTATTTTAGGTTTCAATAAATTTTTCGAAATTGGAATTCTACATTTGAGATTTCTTTATTTTTAGCCAATTCTTCTTGAAAATTATCGTACAGCCTCGAGAAAAAGAAGCCTTCTTCGTTTCTTTCGAAAAAAATCGTTGCTCATTATGTAATGAAGTTCTCGACAGCCTTAGAAACGACTGATTTATTCGATACATCGAAGACATTGAAACTAGAAGCTTTTGATAGTTGTGCTGGAAAAATAAATTACCTATTATTTGATAAATACACAAGTGCCATAAGTTAGAACTATGTTTTTATTTCAATAAATAATGAAAATACGCTTTTGAGTAATTCATAATTTGCTCTAGAATCCCCTTGTAACTCATTGGAGAAATTGTTCCCTAAGAGCTTAAGCCTCGTGGTGCAGAGATGGCTTAGTGGGTAGAGCACTCTGTGAGAAAATAAGTTCAATCCCTATAAACCACTGTTCCAAGGTTTTCTCTTGGGTAAATTGCATCAATACAGGCGGCTAGCATCCACGACAGCAAAAAGATATTATTCCAACTCCCTAAATATCTAGGCACGACCAAGCCCCTACCCAAAATCTAAAAAAAAATTTACATTACGTAATTTGTCAAGATATCTGCATGTATGTGTTGACGGTTACTGCACCTTGAATTTGAATGGAGTATAGTTTTGTAAGACTTTTTATTTATTTCAGGAATTTGAATTTAATTTTTTAAGGACAAACGTCCTAAAGCTTAAAACGAGAGTCTTCCAAAAGCATGCTTTCATGCTTCCCATGAAAAATTATTTTTCAAAGAATTTTATTGGCAACTAATTAATTTATGTTTAAATTCGGAGTAGGTAGATCTCCCAAATCTTTTATTTAAGTCCTGTTGGTGACAGTCCTACACGATTTGCAGCTAGTTTTACTCATTTTCCAATAAATAAAGACAAAGAGAAAAAACAGCGTTTACCGTCAACACTCGCGCGACTGCCAAACACGGTATATGGGATTCCCTCACGAAGTTAGAGTACTGCACTGCACTACTCCACACATAACCTAGAAAGCTAGCTATTTGTTTCACGTTAATTTTAATTTGTAACCCAAGGTAAAATAAAAATTAAAATCGAACTAAACATTTTAAAATTGATTTTTTAGATGTTGAAAACTGAAGAACTATTAAAATATGTACCGCATGACTGGTCACCAGTTGAGTATGTTCAAGATTATGAGTTGGTCAAAATTCCCAAAAACAGTGCTACTTTTAAAGAAATTAATAAACAGATAAAAAGTGATTTTAATAGACGTACAAAAAAAATTTGTGGGGTATGATACAACAGTTGGCAATTCTAAACAAGTTTATGTAAAGTATTGCGATTACGAATTTTATCCTAAATATGTTGCCTATTACACGAACTACGAAGATGATGACGACTACGATGATAACTACTCCTACGATGACGATGACGATGGCGATGACGACTACTCCAACGATGACGATGACGACTACTCCAACGATGACGACTACTCCAACGATGACGACTACTTCAACGATGACGATGACGACTACTCCAACGATGACGATGAAGACTACTCCAACGATGACGACTATGATGACGACTTCAACGACTACAACGACGATAACTACAGCTCCTACGGACCTTATGATGACGATTACTATTACTGACGGCACTAAGTTGTCTATTTTCTATTTTTTTACGATAAAAATTGTATTTGAATTTAGTTATTGTTTAATGTTTTAAGTTTGAAGTATGTATTTTCATAAATAAAAGTTTGTTTCAAAAATTCCGTCTATAATTAAAACTGTTGCTGAATAATGGGAATCTTACAAATTTTCGACTTGTCAACAATAGGTACGTATTTGTACATTCAACATTGTTAATTTTAGTCAAAAAACTAAATCCCTCAATTAATAATATACAAAGTGTCTAAAAACCACATTCGAATTATCGAAGTCATTAGATTGTAGCACGTGCTATTTCAGCTTATTTTTATAAAGCACAATAAAGCTGCAGTTTGAAAACAGAAACTATCAGAGATTTATTCATATATCGGAGATATATCACCTGAGATAAAATGGAGCTAGTGTAAACGCTTCTGCGACAAGTCTCAGCAATATATCAAGAGTTTTAAAAAAGTAGACGACTATCGACGAATATTTATGTTCACCCTTCAAATCTCGAGAGATTGAAAAAAGTAGACGACTATCCATCTCTCGAGATTTGAAGGGTGAACATAAATATTTCAATAATTGGACATTGTTTTTTATTAGTGGCCCGACAAGATTTACCAAATCGTCGAGATCCGTTGAAGACATCCTTATAAAATTATGGAACTGTAGGGGATCTTCGATTCTCAGTTCATGAACTAACTGAGAATAAGCCCCTAAGCTACTTCTTCTGAGCAACCAGTTACGCACCCAAATTTTCCTTTTTTTACGCTTTTATTCCTCCAATAATAGAATTATGGCAACCACCTGACGTTTAGAGCAAGGCATAATTAATGATTACCCCTTGCTTGAAACTGAACAAAGTGTCGACATATTTTTCTATCTAGTCTAAACAAAATTATAACAAAATAGCACCACTTTCTCTCAACCATAAATGTCAGCATTTTATTCAGTTACATTTATCTCATAGTCTAAACGCATCAAAACATTTCTCTCCGATATCTGAGATATCTATCATGAAATAAATCTCTAGTGTAACTGCAGCTTAAACGTAGTTGTGATTTGTCACTACTTTCAACCAGTGGCGTAGCTAGAAGTCAAAATTTGCACAGCGCCTTTTGAATGTAACGTATACTCGTATTATTAGTGGCGACTGGTGAGTCTTTTGATGAGAAGGTCCAAGTCTAATTTTGATTGTCTCATAAAAATATATAGCGCCTCAGGCAAAAATTTTGGATTGTTCAAGGTCAAAAGGCTTAAAATGAAGTTAAAAAATTTTAGTAGCTGTTAGTAATGTCCCCAAAGAAGGTGTTTCACCAAAACAAAACAATATTCTTTTGTCTTTAGATATTGCTTGAGACTTGGGGGCGACGCTCCTGCACCCCTCCTCACCAGTCGCCACTGTATATTACTAATTTCGCTTTAATAAAAATCCAAGGGGTATACGTATTTTACAGGGTGATTAAAATTCGTCGTGCATCATGGGGATCGCGCTTACCTGAAGAGCTAAGGAAACTAGAAATCGTAGATTAAATTCTGATGAAGACTTGAATTCAAAACAGACAATATTTATTTATTTATAGGAGCTTTATCCATGCGTTAGAAATTCTAAATCAAGAGTCTAAATACCTATAATAATATGTATTTTTGTATTTTATTATTACTCTTATTATTTATTTTTTCTCAGCCATTAAGCACTTGGCGCCTACGATACCTCGGCGCCGAGTAGCGCCGCAACCCCTGCAATCCCTATAGCCACGCCACTGCTTTCAACTTCTTAAGTCAATGTCGTCTGTCGTGTTTACTTTCTTTCAAGCCTAACTCAATCGGCTCAACTCGAGTCAAGCTAAACTTCGTTTACGACGTAACTTTCAAGCGGATTCAATGGATTCACTAATTTACTTCGTTAAAGCGTCTTGAAAACACTCAACGTAATCGTACTCTTAATTATTACTACCGGGAGTTCCCCAAGATCATAAACTGCTAGAAAATAGTTACCGATGGATTTTCCACTATTTTCCGAAATATGAAAGCTTCTTTGTGGGTTGAGTAGATGAGTAGCATCTTTTAAGGGCCCAGCAACGACGATTCCCTGAATGACTATCGACGCCCAAGTAATTTTAATCAAGCTGCCCTTAGTTGGAAAGGGAATGTTTAATTGTCTGTCCAGCAGAAACCTCGGATTGTGAAGGGCTCAGGGCTCAGGGCTCAGGCTCAGGGCTCAGGCTCAGGGCTCAAGAAGCTCATTAGTAACACGCGCCCATATTTTTAAAAATTTGTTCAATTATTAGAATTACAGTTCTCCAGCAAACCCAGGTTTGGTTATATTAGGGGTGCGTTCAGAGAGCTCGCTTTCACGCTATTAGCGCCACACGCTATTATGACGTATTACTGTGCGTTCGGGGAGGCTTTTAGCGTTTGACGCATAAGTTTACGTACTGGAACAGTGACGTCACGAAAGCTTTCATAGCGTTGAAAGCGAGCTCCCCGAACGGCAAAATCGTGCTATTAGTACTAATAGCGAGCTCCCCGAACGCAGGGTAGGAGGTTAGCTTAAGTTATATGGAGGGAGGTCTCTGGAATACCAGAAAATATACACCAACAATCAGAGAAGAAGTTTTTAGAATTAGAAGAAGGTTGTGGCGATTCCAGACAGACAGACAGGGATTAACAAGGACTCGAGATAGTTTAGCTAGCAGCACAAAAAAACTAAAAATAAAAATGCGCGGAGTGCGCGTTCCAATAATTGTCACAAGTTATAAAATCTGGGACCTACAATACACTCTTGTATGGTAGGTTGCATCTTTTAACTTAACACTGCCTTTTTTAGAATGGAATCTCCATTCAACTGGAATGATAAGAGTAGTAGACTAGTAGAATAATATAATAGATTAATTACTGCATCGTTAATATTAACAGTTGAATATCTTTGTAATCTGTCTATCAATTGTATAAATTGACTGCACAAGATGAAGTAAAATTTCTTAGAACATTTGTCTTCAAATTTTATCTAGATAATAGATAATAGTAATATTTTTCATTTAATTAATGATTTGATAATATGTGAGGTGTAATTTTGCAAAAATACGTTTTTATAAATATTTATTTATTTATTCAGTTCCTGTTCGATAAGTTAACATTACAAATTAGGTCACTACGAAGATATATTTTGGTCGATGTTATGACCACGTGCACGTCTATGGAGTATGACCTGCTATGACATTGAATAACTACGCAGGCGCCCCACTTTTAAAGCTTCGACGTAGGGGATTCCCACAAAGTACAATCTATGGGGCGTAGTCCGGTCGCATATCAGTTCGCTATTTCTGTTCAACGTTAAATCTTAGTAAATAGTACCCAAGGTAAATAATAAAAATATTAGTAAAAACTAAAATTTTAAGCATAATTTTTAGATGTTGAATACTGAAGAATTATTAAGTTTTGTACCGACTGATTGGACGCGAGTTCATTATGCTCAAGATTACGAGCTGGTCGAGATTCCTGAAAGCAGTCCTACTTTTCAACAATTAAATATTCAAATAATTGGCGCCTTTAATAAGGGTACAAAAAAAATTGTACGCGTTCAGAATCCTTTTCTGTACACCCAGTTTTTAATTAAAAAAGAAGAATATGAGCATCGTGGATTAAGTCCAAAAGTGATGTCTTTGTTTCATGATACTGGAGAGTGCAAAATTCCGTCGATTGTTTCAAATAATTTAGATTGGAGGATTGTGCGACGTGTTAAATTCGGAAACGGTGTAAGTTTTTCACCAAGCCCAGCATATGCTAATAAGGAAAGTTCACGTACAAATGGTACCGAAAGAGCCATGATTTTTGCCGATGTTCTAGTTGCAAAATGTGAAAGAGGTGGTTGTATGACACAATTGCCTTCTGTGGGGTATGATACCACAATTGGTAATTGTGGACAAGTTTATGTTAAGTATTACGACTACGAATTTTATCCTAAATATGTTGCTTATTATGATTCTTCTACAATATTTCGTCCACGTCGATATAATCATTTTCTTTGGTAATTTTGATTGCATCGCAGCTTTCTTGGTTTCATGTTGAGGAAGCTTTGTTTTAAGAAATTGAATTAGTTGATTAGTTTTAGGAATTCAAAGTTTTATATTAGTGAGTAGTGACTAGGTACAACACTGAAACAGTAAATATTAGGCTTGTAGGATGGTAGCCATCAATATGCAATTAACCATGTATTACCTACCAATTCTGATACTAAAATAATTTGGATCTTTCCCCTGCTCGCCACCTTTTTTTACAGACCTTTTTTTCTTAGGGTCACTTAACCAAGTACTACTATTAAAATATATTTTTGTTCTTAGTAAATTAATTTTTAACTGTTAGAACCTAGCAAAAGCATTTCAATTTCGCTTCTGACATCCATAACCGTAATCATAAAGTCTGCGAGCAGGGGAGATAACAGGAAAGGTCGAATATTTTTTTACTACGTATAGGTACACCTACTGGGCAACAGAAAACGCATACCTACTGTGAATTTTATCTTTTGACAAATTAAAGAGTGGTAATACTTAGGTATCTACAGTTTTCTATCGTTTTTTTGTTAATATGTTAATAAGTGTTCATTATTGTTGATGTGAACGATTTTTATGCCAGTTATAATTCATTTAAATATTATATTCAATTTTGCTTATTGATGTTTAGTGTCATAAGTTAAAACTATGTTTTTATTTCAATAAATAATAAAAATAGGCTTTTAAGAAATTTATAATTTGCTCTAAAGCCCTCTTACAACTCGTTACAGATATTGTTCATTGTTTTCTAAGAGCTTCAGCCTCGTGGCGCAGAGATGGCTTAAGGTGGAATCACATGATGCGGTTTTCCGAATCCAAAATGCGGCTTACCGCAATATCTGTTAAAAAAAATTCGTGGCGGTAAATTTTTAACTTGTCCAGCGACGATTGTGCCGTGTTTTTTAGTGACTTTTCGTTAGGTACTAACATACTAACTACTCAATAAAAAACTAACAATCAACTCAACTATTAAACTTTGCAGCTAGCTTTACACATTTTCCAATAAACAAAGACGAAAAGGTAAAACACTGTCGACCGCCAACACTCGCGCGACAGCCAAACAGAAAACTTTTTTTACGGATTGAGGGGTAACTAAGGACCCGGTTAACCGACGACCTTCGGTATGAAGGTGTAGGGGATTCCCTCTAGAAGTTAGAGTACTGCACACATAACCTAGCTATTTGTTTCACGTTAATTTTAATTTGTAACCCAAACCCAAGGTAAAATTCAAAATAAAAACTAATCAAACATTTTAAAATTGATTTTTTAGATGTTGGAACCTGAAGAACTATTAAAATATGTACCGCACGACTGGTCACCAGTTGAGTATGTTCGAGATTATGAGTTGGTAAAAATTCCCAAAAAGAATGCCACTTTCAAAGAATTAAATAAACAGATAAGAGGTGATTTTAATAGACGTACAAAGAAAATTGTGCGGGTCCAGAATCCTTTTCTGTACACCCAGTTTTTAATTAAAAAAGAAGAATATGTGCACCGTGGATTAAGTCCAGTAGTGATGTCCTTATTTCACGACACTGACGATTCTAAAGTTCCATCTATTGTTTCTAATAATTTAGATTGGAGGATCGTGAAACGTTTTAAATTCGGAAAAGGTGTAAGTTTTTCACAGAGTCCAGCGTATGCCAATAAAGAAAGTTCAAGAAAGAATGGCACCGAAAGAGCTATGATTTTTGCCGATGTTATAGTTGCAAAATGTGAAAGAGGTCATTATAAGACAAAGTTGCCTTCTGTGGGGTATGATACAACAGTTGGCAATTCTAAACAAGTTTATGTGAAGTATTGCGATTACGAATTTTATCCTAAATATGTTGCCTATTACACGAACTACGAAGATGATGAAGACGATGATGACGACTCTTACGATTCCTATGACTACTATGATGACGACGATTACTATTACTATGATTAGGTACTGATGGCACTTAAGTTTTCTATTTTCTATTTTTTTACGATAAGAATTGTATTTGAGTTTGAGTTTAGTTATTGTTTTTTAATGTTTTAAGTTTGAACTATGCATTTCAATAAATAAAAGTTTGTTTCAAAAAGTCCGCCTAAAAATTAAAACTTCTAACCAATGTGAATCTTACTAATTTTCCACTTGTCAAAAGTACGCATTTCGTTGTAGATGTCACACATTTTTAATTTTAGTTAACAAAACGAAATCCTTATCTTAATAATATATAATCTGAAACATGTAGCGATTGAATTCTCGAGGGTGCGTTTTTAAACCTTTTTTTTTAAGTATAACCTAACCTCATAATGACGATGTGTGTACGAAGACAGAGCATTAATATTTTATATGCAGTATCATTTATCGTACGTATGAGCTACTTGTTAATTTAAAGAAATTTATTAGTTTGATCGTATAGGATTTTTTGGGTATTGGATTAACGTTCCCTTTATTATTTCCTCAACTTCGTTTGCTAGGAGCTTCGCATATGGTCGTCGGTATCTTTGGCTCTACGTATTCTGGATTGCAAGTAATTTCGGGCCCTTTAATTGTACGTGTCGGCTAAAGCTCGATTTAGTTTAATTAAAGGTAAATTTTTAGGGAAGTTGGAGTGATAATAGAGGCCATAAATTTGTTTTTATAGTAATACTCCTACTTTCGAGTTTGTGTTACTTCGGTATAGGTTTGACGTCGTCTTTAAGTGCTTTGTATTTTTTAAGAGTTTTGCTTGGTGCGTAATTAAGTTTGTAAAGTTTGTTTATTTAACGTATGGCTTTTAGGTCTGTTTAAGCATAGTCAAGTATTGTGTAGGACTATAGTAGGCGATTTGGTGCGAGTCGATCGACATGCCGAGGTTTACGGTCGTTTAGCCGCAACTAGTTCATTAGGATTTGTTTTAGGACCTGTACTTGGCGGTTATATTTCTGAATTACATAATGGTTTTAGTTACGTGTGTTGTTTAACTTCTATTTTATTCATAATCAATGCAGGTTTGTACTTGGCACACGTTTGCTTGTTAACATTTGACGATTCGAGTTTTAGGTTTAATTTCTTTTCTACCAAATCCTGCCGAAGTAGGTGAAAAAAGTGTTTTTACGCTCCACACTTTAAAAAGTGAATTATGTAAATCTGGTAAAGATTTGTGGGAAATCGATTGGAAGATTTATTGGGACACATTTACGTTGCGATTTTTATTTGGTTTTGCATTATCTGTATTCTTTTCCCAAGAATCTCTTCAACTTAAAAGGAAATATGACGTATCTCAAATACATAGAGGATATATTTTATCCTTTTTCAGTATTATTGGATCGGGGAGTGGATTTGCTTTAGGTTTTATCAAAAATAAGTTTTATAAAAACGATTTTGATGGTTCGAATCGCTTATTGCACTCCTTCATTATTATGACGTGTTCTTTATTTTTTTTAAATTATTCTCCAAGTTTGGTGTTTTACATATTGTTTTTAATTCCATTTGGAATTTCAAACTCGATTTTAAGAATTGTTACGATGGAAATCATGTTGAGTAGGTCGACCGACAGTAAAAGGGGTTCTCTTTCTGGGGCTTCTACAAGCGTAATGTCTATTGCAAGATCGATAGCCCCAATTACAAGTGGAATAGTTGGCGATTTATTTGGCGAAAGTGCCATTATGCTAATAGGTGTTACATCTTCTTTGATGGCAACTCTTTTATGTCTTAAATTAATGTACCACAAAGAAAGTGTAAAACGGGATTAATTAGGAATTTTAGTACAATTATATGACCAATGTAAAAATGTTAAGTTTGTTAATAATTTAAAATTTTATTGAATAAATAATAGTTTTAATACGAGGTGAACTTTGTAACGAACCCCACTTTAAACTTAATTTTATTGTAGGGCCGTGGAAAATTTTAAATCCTTAAAAATGAGTTGATGCAAAATTTATATTGTTACACATCTAGCCGCATTGTGTCACAGTGTACAAATTGAAATCGTTAACCGTAAAACCACCTCGATGATTTTTATTTTTATAGTTAATTACTTTCTCTTGCAATGGACACCTTGAATATAAAGTTGTACATCATTTGTTTTTTGGTAAGCCTCTTTATTAGCTATAAATGAAATAAATAAATAAATTTTTAGGATGCCTTATCTTTAGGATTCATAGTTCCTATTTTGTCGACTCATATTTTTACTCTAGGGGGTACGCACACTATTTTAGGATTGTTAGCAACATTCCATTTTTTATTCCAGCTATTTTCGGGACCGCTCATTGTAAGTAAAATACATTTACTAAACCAAATTTAAAAAACCGTCTTTTTAGCGCACATTAAAACAAACTTATGGAAGCAAAGAAACGCTTTTGTTCACTTTGTCTCTTAATTTTGTTACATACGCTTTGTTAGGAGTTACCACTTCGTGTGCATTTTTGATTGTCCTACGACTTATTTATGGTGAGTTACATATCATTATCAGAGTTGAACATTTGTAAAAAAATTGCTACTGCACTGAGTTTCTTAAAATTTTAAATAATTCATCCTGTATAAATAGGTACTAATATCAAAACGTCGGCGTACGATGAATTATAGTTGCCAGAGTGCTGTTTTTCAGCATACGGTTTAGCAGATTGTAAGCAACTGAATGTCAGCATATTTGGCATAGTTTACTGATTACTTTAAGAAGCTTTGTCCGCTTAACACCCCATAGGCTTGGCTTATTTATTTGTCTGCTCGGAGTAAAAAGAGCAAATTTAAAGCGTTTGTTTGCCTACTCTTTTGCATATGTATCCTGTTCTAATGACGTCACACTTACCATCATTGGAGCAGATCGAGCAGACAAATTAATAAACAGACCTATTAATTTATTAAAGTAGCAACTTTGCATAAAAAATACTTTTAGCTACATTCAACCAAACGCAAACCCTATGCAAAGGACTTTCTTCCGAATTCAATCCTTCAGAAAAGCAAGAATTAGTAACCAATGTTATGAATGGTATATCGGTTGCTGGATTTATCGTTGGGCCCATTATAGGCGGCCACATTTATGAATTTGAAGAAGGCTTTTATTACATCACAGTATTATCTTCGTTAGCCCTTCTACTTAGCACAAGTGGGTGATTTTATTTCGTTTATGAAAAATAATACTTGTCTTACTTATTAAAATTTTCAGTTATTGCTACGACGCTACCTAAACCTTCAAAAAATAAGGAATGCACCAGTTTAACTTTCAAACTAAGTGAGAGCTACAAACATTGTTCTAATATCGTCAAAAATGTTGATGTGAAGCAGCAATGGGATTCCATTCTTTTAAAAGCGTTGTACCACAGTAGTTTTACAATGTTTTTCATAAAGTTTGCTTTGCTGCTTAAGGTAAATCACAGCGTTTCATCTACAGTTGTCGGTTTTACTTATGCATATCAAAATATCTTAACATTCCTGGCCCAATTTCTCGTAGTTTTTATGAAACCTATTCAAAAAGAGTTTACTTCTGTATCTTTTACAGTATCACTTTTAAGTATAGCAACGAGCTTTTTAGGCCTCTGCTTCGCCCCTTCTTACGATATATATTTGCTTAGTTTCATTCCGATGATTTACTCGCACACTTTAGTCAATCGTAATTGGAAAAAAATTTATTCATTTCGATCAACAACGACCGACAGTATTGAGGCCTTTGACGATATAATTGTTAAGCTCGTGTCCATTTTTGTGCCTGCAATTTTTGGCTTATTGTGCGACTTGTACGGTTATAGAGCTTTACAAGCTTTTGTTATTTTACCAATAATTTTAAATGTTCCTATTTCTGTTTTACCAAAGTTTCGGTCCGGTAAACTAGCTAAGAAAGATTAGGTAATTATATTTTATTGTTAACAAATTAAAACATTTATAGCTTTAAATAATGTTGAAAATTTTAAATTCTAATAAACTAATTAAATTTATTTATACACTAGTTTTTCTCCAAAAGTTTTAGTCTCTCTAATTCTTGTTCTTTTTGTAATTGTCTAATTGCGTGTCGAAAATCTGTGGTTTCTTGTGTATTATCTGGGGGAAATATTTCGCGACGAGTCTTCGTTACCCATTCTTCGAAATATTGTGGTTGATTGAAGTAATAGAATAGTGCTACTGGGAAAACCATGTAAATCCCCATACGAGCAACTTCTAATTTCCATCCACCCATTATTTTAACTACAATATTTGAATATTTCTATTATTAAAAATTGTTGCTTAACCTCAAAAATTTGTCAAATTTTTTAAACAGCATTAGTAGTAAGTTAAATGGTAATTTACCTGTTTATTTATTACTTATTTTTTAGATTAAATTAATTTCTTCTAAGCGTATTATTCGATAAATTTATTTTTGATTGTAGATTGTAGTACAGTCTTGAACCAATTTCTTACAGTAGTGGAGCTCACGGAACATCCCAATATATATATATATGAGGAAGAGACAAAGCCAGCTATTTTTAATTTACCGTCTTTTAGCGCCCCCTGGTATTGGCTGCCGAAATAAATACGTGTGCGCGGCAAATTTGAAACAATGATATTTCATTTTTATTTAATTAACTTAAAATAATTTAAATAAAACAGATTTTTAATTATTAATAGCTTTTATTTTTTATCGATTACGCATTTGTTTAACAATTTCGATAATAAGTAATTAATTTTAGAAATTATTTACAATCTAATAATAATAACTAAATATTTAATATACTAATCACAGCACTAACAGTAAAACATTATAAACTTACGCAAACTTAAAAAAATAGTCGTAATAATTATAATTTGTACATATTCATTCATTCAGTCTCAAATCTCAATCCCAAATGGTTTGTCTTTTAAGGGTAATACTAAAACTTAAAATGATAATATAAGCTCTTATAAACGATTAAGTTGCAATCTTTTGTTAAAATTAGTAGGTAGCTACTTGCGTGTATAATAATTATCCCATATTAATTAATTTACTATCCATAAAAAGAGGCCACTGCATTTATTTACTAAGTTTTTAGTGATGCGCAAAGGGCTCTTTTGTAATAACTTTCTGTTGTATAAATTAATACGTTGCTAACGTTATTTCCAATTTAAGTAAATCGGTAAGTAAGCCCGTCACAGTATATATGAGTAAGTGCTGGTTTAACAATGCGCCTTCAAACTGAAGAGGAAATGTGTAGAATTTTGGATTTGGAAAAATGTTGGTATAATAACTGATACCAATATTTCATTTATTTGAGAGTTAAGTGAATTTAATTTTGGATTTACATCAAGTATAAATTTATTCTCCAGTTAAATGTGCATTATAAAACCGTAGATTGGAATAATAAATTTATACTAATATCTAATTACTTCCTAATTACAAAAATGCTTGACAAAATGGTACTAACGTACGACGACATGTTGTGCCTATAAGAGACATATACTGGTTTATCAATACTCAGTTAGAACTGCTTACTAAAAGCTACAAAGTAACTTTCTAATTAAATGTATAAGGGTTGGACTAACAAACTAATAGTTATCCCCAATTGATAAACACATTACTTACATTAATACTTATCTATTATTAGTCAAATTTAACTTGATAAATTCGTACGAACTTTTATTAAACTAGAAAAAGGAGAACTGTTGTCAACCAAAAATAAGGAAAGTTCTTACAAAAGTTTAGTAGTGGTAAATGTTGAAAATCTTGTATAAAGAGGACTCGCGAATGCGCCCACTCAAAAACAGCAAGACTATAATCTATAATAGATTAAAATTTGCAGATTACTGTCACTCACCAATTTATACCAGAATTTCAACATTTGCCACACTAAATTTTTGCAAGAACTGCGTACATACTTAATGCAACCTCTGAAGCTGCCTGGACACTGTTCAATTAAAATTATAAAGAAACCAGATACAGGTACTTATATTTACATAGTTCCAAAAAACATAACCTTGATGAATAACTGAAAGCCATTGAATTTTTTGGCGCTGTATCTAGAGCCTAGAGAGCCAGTTTCAATCAATTAACGAATATATTATTAATTATTCGGTAACTACAAAAATATAAACAGTAGAAGAAAATTTCTTATGACTTGATGTGTCCAGGCAACTTAAGGGCGATTTTTAAACTTTGAATTTTTTATTCTCGTTAGTAATTACCGTTCTCGTCGAAAGTTGAAGTGTGTATATTGAATCGCTTAAAATATAATTTGCCACTGCAGTTGAAGTGTTGAAACTATCACAAATACATGACCAAGCCAAGATGGCACTGGTTGCCTTTGATTGACACATTTAAAGTTTTGTACCTTAATTTACTGCATCACTGCAGCCGAAAGTTTATAAATGACCAACTGCTTGATAACAATGAACGAGAACAGGAAAGTCAAAGTTTATAAATCGCACTTATATAGACCCGGTATTTTAGTTGCTGGTTAAAGTCGTGGTTACCTTAATCACAATTACTTTAGTGGTTAAACATCATATTTTTGTGATTAAACGTAGAAGTTACAAAAATTTGATGTTTAATCACGAAAATAATCGTGATTAAGGTAACTAGGACTTTAACCAGCAACTGAAATACCGAGTCATAGTATTATTCAGCGTTGTTGGCGTGTGCGTCATTATCTCATTATATTATGTTATCGTACGTTATTGGTAAAATACAGAGAAATAAAGGTACCTGACACATAAAATCAAAAACATCATTTTGTCATTTTTTACATCAACGTACTTCGAATGATAAATAACGCTGGGATGAGAGTAAAAACAATAAATACTATAACTCATAAATTACGCGCCAAGATCTCTGAATAATACTATAGTACTTATTCTTTTTTGGCATTATAAGAGACTAATAGAACTGATAGGTATTACTCATGCTGGTTTTCTCCACCGCTTCGTACCGGTATAAGTAACCATTGCCTAAACTGATGCATTCAGTTTTGATGCCTACAACGTTACAGGGCGATTGCCATAACTTTAAGAGATTAACATGTATGCAGTTTAGGTAATTCTTACTCTACTGTTACGAAACGTTGGTGAAAACCAGCACTAGAAAAAATCGCCCTATATATTATAGTGGTTTGATTTGTAAATTAGGGTCACTTATTTGAAGCAGACGTATGCAATTTAATAAAATTATCTAAAACAAAATTTGGTCGGCGATCGACATTCTTAATTTTTCTATTAATGGAAGTGATAATATAACGAAACATGATTAAAATAATTGTACGTTTGATTAATACAGCATTAACTTTATCATGAAATTTACAAATCTTTATTCGAAATTTTAACTGATCAAAAATAAAACTGTACAGATTACTGTTATCAATATTTTGGAAAAATAAATCAAAAATACGAGCCTTCATTTTATCTATTTCTATAATAAATGAATTTGAAGGATACATTAATTTACCTCCATAATCTTTAAGGAACGTAAATGAATGTTCACACGGCGATTCATGAGAAAGAAAATGTGCACGACAAACAGAACAATTATTTTTTAAAAACTTTTTACAAATAAAACCTGCTATATATGAACTAGTACTAAAACGAATTTGATTTATAAATTTAGTAGAATAATTAAGAGGTGATGTGAGAAGTTGACTTTCATGGAAAGATGAAGAAGAAGGTGTAGCAAAAGGAGAAAATGATAATAAAGCTTCAGTTCCATCTTGTTCACAATTTGTTGTATCTGAATTTGAAATAAAATTATTGACTAGACAGGTTTTAAAAGCTGCAACAAATTGTGAACAAGTTGGTCTGGTGTTATTTCCACAAAGACCTCTTATAATGCCAAAAAAGTTTTCCAAAGGATCTTGATTCAAACTTCTAGTTGTTAAAAATTTGAATCCGAACCTTTGTAAATCTACCCACAATCGCTCGATGTTTTTCAAACTTACAATGAAATTTTTTAAAGATGGAGGGGCAGGAATTTTTTTCTCGTCTTTAAAAAATTCCACAGTTGAAAGAAACATTTTAGCTTCAGCCCAAAATCCCATATGCTCAGAATTTTTCGATAGTGGGCGGCACAGTGGTTTTGAGGACTTTCTGACGGAGTTCATACTATCAAATATTTTGTCCATAAACAAAACCAGCTGTGCCGTTCCTTTACTATCTAGAGCCGTACAGGTATCCGCAAATAAAAGTGCAGCATATACAGAGCGACTGAACACCTGTGATGCTAGCTTTACTTTCATTTTTTGTTTACCCTGCGGGTTCATGTGGCTATCTGTCAGTTTTGAGCAGATTTTACTATCTGGATTACCTCCATCTAGTTTATACAGCTGTTCAATATCGGCCCATTTAGCAACTTTATTTCCGAAGTGGATGTTTTTAGTCAAAAAGTTATTTCTGAAACATTTTAAAAGATGAGGTGGATCAAAGATGTGATAAATTTTGAAATCATCCACTTTGTAAATACAATCACCATCAAAACCACTTTCGTGGCTGAGTTGTGAAACTGCAGCCACATTTGCGGAGCCTTGATCGGAAACGGAAGCTACAATTCGTAGTTCTGTTACCTCATGGACCTTCTTAACTATACATTTAATCAATCGCTTCAACTGAGGAGTTTTGGTGGCAGACTTAACAAAATAAAAGGCGAGAGGCTGTTTCCACCTGACATTAATTCCTCTTAACATAAAAACCAAAGAATGATCAGCTACATTTTTTGTTAAGCCTTCCCCAAAGTCTTCCAACCCATCCACACTTTTATAAGATGCATTCATACTCAAATTGGGCTGAAGATAAACTTCATCGAATAAAAGTGTACAGTACTTTTCTAGAGGTTTCATAGTACGTGACATCCTATTTAAAGCCTTAAAAATGTTGTCATTTATACCTGCACTAATGTTTATAGCTGCCAACATTCTTTGCAGGGTTTTCTTCGACGGCAAGTTAAAAATTGTGCTAAGAAATCTGTAGCATCGTGGTGATGATTTATATACGGCAAGAAAAAACTTTTTTTCTTCTGTCGTCCATCTGATGCGTTTCTTTACACTGCTAGTTCTTAGCTGAGAGCGAATAAAAACTTCAGCAACAGGAGATAAATTTCCTAAAGCTTTAAAATTTTTGTTTGACAACAGTTCCTTAGTATTACCCTTCGACAATAACCTATTAAATTTTCTTAAACCTAAACTTAACTTACATTTTTTCAATCTAGTCGCGATACGCTCCAATTTTTTATTACGTATAAATAATTTTCTTTTGATTGGGCTCATTTGATTCTTTCTAGTGAAGCCCAATTCCTTCAAGGAATACCCTGATGGAGTAATTGACGATTCTTCTAAAACCCCGTAGTTAAAAAAAATGTAGGTATCATAAAATAAACATTACTTACGTTTTTGCAACTCTTCATCACTAGAATGTTGTGGACCTTCCTCCAATAGTGGCAATGGTTCTTCTATACGATAAGATATTGTTAAATAAAGTTGACAATTTTAGCGGTCTTATTTCTTACCTTGCATTAATATAGGTGCTTTAACACCTGGCACTGCATTTCGATTTAACGCTTTTTTCTCAGCAGTTTGGTACTGAGATACATCGAAATGCAGGCCGCACACACTATAAAGATGCCGAATAGACGAATATTCGGCTGCTTGAGCTTCTGGCAAAATATTAATATTTTGGAACCACTTATCCCTCAAAGATTTTCTCCTCGGGAATAAGTGGTACCTAATATTTTCTCGCGGTTGGGCATTGTCACATCCCACCACTGCGCATTTATTATACTGTTTTGGCATATTTAAAAATTAAGTATTATTCTTTTTCAGGACTTATATAACTGACAGAAGTAATAAGCACTAATAAGTAAAAACAAAAAAGTCGACCAACGCCGCCCGTATATATTTAGGAATTTCGAAGTCTGAATTATTAATAATTTTTAAATAATTGGTGTTTTTTGGAAATTCTTTCTTCGGGTTTAAAAAATAAAATAATATTATAGGTACATACGGCTGGCTCATGTAACTGAATAAAATCAACTTTAGGATACATATTTAAGAATTATTTTCATTTAACTTATGGTAATAATTATGAATAATAAGAGAATTTTGTGTTTTTAATAAAAATTAACGAGTTGTAGAAATCTTTCAGTGTTGAATGCAAAATAAAAGTCATCTCCATCTTATTAAGCTTTTATTAACAATAATAATGAACAATTTTTAGTTGGGATGCGTACATTATTAAATCCTGTTAACAATAATTATTATCGTATAAAATTTGTTACAATGATCTACATAATCATTTTTAGGTTTTTATTTAAAACTAACTTACTTATTTATTAACAAAGTCCCTAAAATGTTTTATTTACATAATTAGAAAATTGGCGTTCTTTTAAATTTGAAAATCGAGTAGGGGGATTTTAGTTGTCACTTGAAATTTTTGATTTTCTGTCATTCTGACAATCACTGACAGCAGATATAGTAGAACTCTAGAAATTAGTGACACTCAGCGCCATCTCATATTGGCTGCCACGCTGTTCTTAATTTTATATCTTAATGTCCCCTACCTGGTGGAGCTCAAGCATGGAACCATTGTTTTCAATTCCGGTACTTAAAAAAGACGATAGATGACACTCGCATTCAAATTTTAATTTTATACGTTTTTAATATCTGAATTTGATGTGTATTATCTTTTAAAAGCATGGTTGCATGGTACGTTATAGATTATATATAGTTAGCTCTACTCGCAGATGAGGAAAAACGTAAAACAAATGCATACGTACTAAAAATAAAATTCTGAACCGACTAACCGTATTAGCTGAAGGCTGATGATTAGATGATGGAAAGCGAAACTAAAGATTTGCATTGAAGCTACACAAATAAAACTTCTGAGGTCCTTGGTGTTCTAATCCCTTCTATACGGAGTCGGATCGAGGACAGTTTCAAACGTGCCAACGAGTAGTTTCGAAACGTCTCAAATATGGGCATTTCGAATTTCGACATCTATAGAAGAATTATTCATCTGGATCATTTGATCCAGAAACAGTTTCAAGTCTTAATTCACAACTAGTGCCTCATTGCAGAGTTGGAAATGAGGTGGAATTGTCGGAGAAAGTCGGTAAAAGGGACGAAACTACGTGATCAGCCATAGATCATCAAACGTCATTTTGACCGATGTAAGAGGCTGGGGGGCGCCTAATTTAAATTTACAGGCTGGCGCTAAGAACCTTTTGTGGTTTCCTTTTGCATCGAAACTTGAAGAACCACTTTGTGAATCGTAATTTGGAATTAATATTTTGCGTGTGAGAGCCGGGTCGTTCCAACGGCGTACTGCTGATAGCTCATACTACCTAGTTTCTCAAAAGTTATCAATTAATCAATTTTAGGTGCCGAACATGCCGACCGCACATGAAAATGACATTTGACGATTACTTTTATCGCCACTCGACTCAATAAACCAGTAGTTGTTAAATATACGTGCTTTTTCCTATTGTTGTGTAGGTGTAGTAGAATAATCGTAGTGTGGATCTCACACGTGGGCCGTGGGGTAGGTCGCGACCGCACGCCCTATGCTAATGGCCCACACATCACATCGACCCATCTATTTTATATACTAACTGCCACTTATATACTCGATGATAAATTTGTTTTGTAGTAAACTCTAGTAAATTTCCCAAGAAGAAAAGAAGCAGAGGAAAAGTTACAAAAAACACCAACTCGATTCTTTATAAAATAACATTAACAATAGCTAACGTTCGTATGTAGAAGAAGAGCATTGTCATTTTGTCGTCAAGACCACGCAAGAAATAGTTAAGCACGTTCTCAGTTGACACCTAGTGGAAGTCATCTGCTCTCATCTACAACGGTTAACTGACGTAATGTATCACCACCACCTGGCATTCATGATCCTCTTTAATGGGATCACTGATCTTACCGTTCGTGGTTTATTTTTATTTGTCCATTTTATTTCTAACTATTAAAGTTAAAATAAAATTTGTATCATTTCCGCATGGTAGTCCTCGTATAGCTATAGATACATTTTTTTTGCAAAAATTCAAATAGATCAATGGCTAGTTTCTTTGTTAACATCTCGCAGTTCCATTTGAGTTGGACGTTTTCTTTGTCACAAAATTGCATTTCGCGACTTACGGATAATAAATTTAACGTATACGACTCCTTATTAAAATATGTGCATGCGAATTACATTTTTTGACCCAAGATGCGCTACGTGGGGGTGTTAATGTACAACTATACACACCTGCATTGTCTATCAGAAAACACAACTTTGTAGGAGGAATACAAATAGCTTTGGTTCCATCCCGTATTTCTTATTTTTAGTGCAGTATTTCTTGCTTAGTCATTCCATTTTTGTCGGAGACACCTTTATCTATTGTTTTCTTTCTTATAGAAATTGTTCTGTGCCATAGCACAACGGTTTTACGTCAATGGCCACCGAGAAGAAGATTAATGCATGCGTTCCTCGTATTATAAATTATCAGTAACTAATAATTATAATTGGACGTAATTGGAATTATTTTTTTGTTTGTAGTACCTAACGCTTTTGAGTAATTTTCGTAGCAGTGGCAGCGTCTTAATAAAGTTTCGATGGATGTGGCCCATACATGATGAAAATCATTAAACATATTGTAATGAAACAGCAAATCAGACTTTCCAGATGAAGAATCTGCAGTGTGGCGAAACGCGTTATGGGGTTTTAATTAAATATACGTGAAAATCTGATTTACTGTAATATCCTAATAAAGAGCCCGCAAAAGCTTCTTTTGAAGTCCCGGAGTTCCGGAACTTACTTGTACAAACTAGACACTCGGTATTAAAATTAAACACGGTCCCGTTTGGGTACACCGCGCGAGTCCCAAAGTTCTTACCCTTAGTAAATTTTTGTGAAAGCGAACCTTTTTCATTTTTGTCTGATTGCTTCGTTCGAAGAAAAAAAACTTAATTTCCGGGTATGTAGTGACACCGGAGTTGTAGTGTATTGTAGTAACCGTAGATGTTTATCTGTGGGGCGACCAAGCACAGCGGGTGGCCCCGGACTGGTGCACGCAGCACGACTGCTGAAGAATGCACCGCTGCCACTGAATCACATTATTTACTTCTTTTTACTTTTACTGTTCCTTTTCATAAGGACGAGCAGTCTGAAAAATACACATTTTACTTTTTCGTCGACTTCGTCTACTTTTTAAAAGGGATACGATCGAAAAAAAAATATTTTTTTTATTTATACTTTCTCGAGTTTACTGGCCCGTTGGTTTTCCTATATCCAAATTTATCGTGTAAGTTGGTACATTAATTTATTGTATAATCTTCTATTGCTTGTTGCTATAGTTTGGTTTAAATACACTTCCGGTTAAACTAGAAAGTAGCCATGCTACCATGCAAAAGAAGTTTTTAAAAACACCCAGTATATTTTACGATTTAAAAAAATATTGTAAGATTATCTGTGTAATGATACCAAGCATGTTATATTTGTACTTCCGGTTTAACCGAAAATGAGATTGGCTTTTCTATTTCAAGTACATCCCCCCTTCGTATAATTTTAGATTTTGGAAATGAGGGAGAGAGGAGAGATTTTTAGATTATTTGGTACTATTTCCGATATATTTTTGTATATTTTCAGAGCTTGTAGAATGAGCTTTACCGTCTACAACAAACTACTGCCTCTTGTTACGCCCACATCGGCCTTTTTTAATTTGATAACGCGTAGAGTAGAAATGGCACTATTTAACAGCAATTAATTTCCGTTTTAGAGTTTGTTAAGGGTACATTTGAAAGTGCATATCTACTGTTATGCTTGATTTTTCAAAATATTTTTGCGCTCGTTAGGCCGCAGGGAATTTTACAGAATAATTTTTAGTTTTTGAAAAGTTTCAATTTTTACACTTCCCTTCCCTATTGAAAGCTCTGTAGCGAGAGCAGTATACAAAAACTAATAATTTCTGTTACTGGGATTTTCAAGAGCACACTTTAAAATGACAAAATTTAACTTTAAAAGAAAATTTGCGCTCAGAATAGGCGTAAAGAAGCGTCCAAAATAATTTTGAATTTCTGAAAAATTTTTAATTTCTACATTTTTAAATCTTGAAAGTGCTGTTAAGGCACTAGTTAAACAGTTACAGGTTTCAATAATTGAACATTTGAGAGAACAATGGTCATAGAATATTTTGAAAATAATTTTTATTTTTGAAAATTAAAAAATTTTCCACTTTACGAGATTTACTGTGATTAGAGCAGAATTAGCCCACATTGGGCGAGATAATTTTACCAATAATATTTTTGGCCTCAAAATAAAATTTTTATTCTCTTTTTTAATTTTTACGTATTATTCGAAAATTAATATTTATTTGACAATAAATAAAATTTGATAAATAAAACTGCAAACTAGTCGCGTCTTGTCGTCTTTATCCTATTACCATCTGCTTTACTTTGTTAAGAATTTTTGCACATTTGTCGACGAAATGAGATAAGGCTTTAAAATGTTATACAAAATACTACCTAATAATCGTCGAATTTTTAATAATTTAGTCTATCGTTGAACTCGGTTTAGTTAAGTGCTCGTGATCGCGTTTGGAATTTTTTTTTGTTTTGCCCTTTGGGGCACTCTCCAAGAAGTTTAAGTTCAATTTCCGCTATTTCATCCAGGTAAGGTATTTTTACTTAATACTACAAAATTTTAAGGGCTACACCTTTGTTACTACCAGTGATACGAAATAAGACTGCGTAAGAAAGATGTCAAAAAGTGCACAGAAACAATGTCTAGCGATATTATGACATAATAATATTTTTTTACACATTGAAAGTCGCACTTGACCATGGCGTCAATAAATAGGTGGTCTCTGATGCTTTTAGAATATAAAGGGTACTATTTATTCTACTATTCTACTGGTAAAAACATTTGAGGTATGAATCTAATCCCCCCTGTGTGCCTGAATCTTAAAATGTAGAAAATAAGTACATATCTTATAAAAAGGCGGCAACTAAAGCGATTTTGTTGACATTTTTTGACTTCAGCCACTTTAACAAACTTTCGGCGACAAAATAAGCTTTTAAAGGAAATTGTTATACAGAGTGGCCCAAAATAAGGGGAATAGTTTGGTGGTGACATTTTAAACCAATTATTTTTGGTTTTCGAAAATTTAAAAATTTTCCACTTTGCGATATAAGGTGCAGAATTAGCCCACAGAGGTCGATATAATTTTGCCAATAATATTTTTGACCTCAAATTAAAAATTTGAATTATCTTTTTAAATTACAGAACCAATGTTGAGCGACATTATGACATGACATAATCTTCTTGTACATTGAAAGTCACATTTGACTGCGACGTCATTAAACAGTTTCTGATGCTTTTCCAATATACAGGGTGTTATTTATAATAATATGAATGAATCAACTTCACTAGCGGATTCTACTATTCTACTGGTAAAAACAATTTGGGGTATGTTTCCGACGTTGTTTTACCACTTTTTTTTTAAGTTTTGAACGACTTTCTCATCTGTAGACGTTAATTAGAAATCGATTGGAAACTAAAATTTTTCTTTTTCATTGACTTTATCTACTTTGACGAAGTAATACGATCTAAAACAATATTAATTTAATATCTCGACGTTTTGGTACCCCCTGAATCAAAAAGTGTAGAAAATAAGTATCTTAGGAGAGTGGGCGAGGGCAGGTCTGTTTGACAAGCCACTAAAGCGTTTTTGTCGACATTTTTTGGTTTCAGCCAATTTGAACAAATTTTATAGACAAAATAAGCTTTTAAAAGAACTCGATATACATAGTGGCCCAAAATAAAGGTACTATTTTGGTGGTGGCATTTTGAAAAAATCTTGACCCACATGAGTTATACTTTACTCTAAGTTAAAAAGGTCAAGGGTTCATTTTTCCCGACTATTAATTGAAGAAGTTCTTTAATTATTGTTTATTTCGATTATATTTCTAAAAAAATTGATTAGGTAATAAAAATGCAAGAGCTTATTTTGAACGCTTATGGAAATCAATTTTTACCGACATTTCGCTTAATAACATTTTATGTTCAATTTCCGTCAATCCGTTCCTGATTATATCATCGTCTGATTAGGTTCCTCCGTTTTCTAACAAGGAAATGTTCTCTTATTACTCCAAGTAAGTACTTACTTTCAGAACTTTATTACATTTATCAGACCTTTTTCTTTATTTTCCATCATATTAATATTGCATTATCTGTACCTACTAAAGATTAAATCGTTCGTGTTGCAAGAGTTCATGTTAGATTATGGTGCACCATTTATTCTCATACTTTGATTGCCATCTTATTTATAATAAGTAGTAAAGAAACGAACGATGAAAATTAATATTTTTTAAAATATATCCGGTAGGGCGAAAGAGCCGTTTTTTACCCTTTTTAAATTTCCGAGCGATTTAGTAAAAGTGCATCCGCTATCCTTCGTATAACAAAACTTTTTTTTTACTCAAAATAAATTAGGGATTATAAAATTAAGTTGCACACACGATGCACACGTATACAAAGGATTTTCATGTAAAACTAAAAAAAAGATGCAATGCAGTTTAAACTTATAAGACCAATATCACGCTTAAATGATAACACAAATTGATAAAAGTGCCTATATTCCAATATAAAATATTCCTTTTTTCGCTTTATCCAAACCTGCAAGTGTAGTGTTTAACAATGTTTTTCACAAAGTTTTCTAAAGAGTGCAGTTCAACCGACTGCAAGTGCATTTATTTGTGAAACCGTATCCTATCTGTAAAATTTTGATTATTTGAGCGTAAATTTTAAAAGAAGAGAAAATAGGTCTGTGGCGTATTTACCTATTTACCAGTCATCTTTTTTTATTATCCAGTGTTTATTTAAGGAAGAAATACGAAACGATTCAAAATGTTCAAATATCGTTTTCTAATTTTATTAAGACGTAAACAATATGTAATACCATTAGGGGATGCCTCTTTTCCTCTCGTTAATATTTTGGAATTGAGTAAATGCAGTTACTACTGGTAGTGATGGAGGAATTAAAATACACCGTGATGATAGCTCCCTGCCGTAAAAGTCCTCTATCTGCTTATCTTTTAACGTTTTTATAACTTTATTTTTAAATTTTACATTTTGCATAATATTGCTATTTTCTATGTAAATTTTCTTTATAAGTATCTCATTATTTTAACATTTTTCCTAAAAAAATTGATGGTCAGTTAAAAATGAACATACCAACTCGAAGTAGTCGTTTAAATAACATTAATAGTCCCGCAAAAAATTAAAGGAATGATATATATGACGTCACTTGCTACCCCAAACGCCTGCTATCTCTGTCCTTTTTTAGCAATGATCAAAATCACGTTAGTACCTGTCATTTCGCGTCTAAACTCTTAATAAAAATAGAAGTCTTTAAAGGTGCCTGAAAATGGCATTTGAGTCGTTCCATATGAAATCGTCTAATCGGTAAAGCCAGCATATTTTAGATTTTGCTCAAACTTTGTGAAAATCTTCATTAGGGATCCAACGAAAGAAATCCACCGTAATTTAATTTTCACATGCGTCAGTTCCCACCTATCACAATTAAAGCATTTAAAAAACGTTATTTTTATGTAGATCTAATACGTTGTAAATGAACCCCAACATACACACATAAGTGAAAAAACTTTAAATGAGAAAGTTTGTTTTCCACCAAGTGCCTCGGGAATCGAACCCAAGACTTTGCTATTTCCGGTAGCACGCCTATACCCAACACACTACGGAGGTTAACATACTTTCACATGTTATGTGAAAGTATATACTTTATATATAAAGTATATAAAGACTTTGGGAATCAAACCCAAAGTCTTGGGTTAGGACAGGACAGAGATAGCAGGCGTTTGGGGTAGCAAGTGACGTCATATATATCATTCCTTTAATTTTTTGCGGGACTATTAATGTTATTTAAACGACTACTTCGAGTTGGTATGTTCATTTTTAACTGACCATCAATTTTTTTAGGAAAAATGTTAAAATAATGAGATACTTATAAAGAAAATTTACATAGAAAATAGCAATATTATGCAAAATGTAAAATTTAAAAATAAAGTTATAAAAACGTTAAAAGATAAGCAGATAGAGGACTTTTACGGCAGGGAGCTATCATCACGGTGTATTTTAATTCCTCCATCACTACCAGTAGTAACTGCATTTACTCAATTCCAAAATATTAACGAGAGGAAAAGAGGCATCCCCTAATGGTATTACATATTGTTTACGTCTTAATAAAATTAGAAAACGATATTTGAACATTTTGAATCGTTTCGTATTTCTTCCTTAAATAAACACTGGATAATAAAAAAAGATGACTGGTAAATAGGTAAATACGCCACAGACCTATTTTCTCTTCTTTTAAAATTTACGCTCAAATAATCAAAATTTTACAGATAGGATACGGTTTCACAAATAAATGCACTTGCAGTCGGTTGAACTGCACTCTTTAGAAAACTTTGTGAAAAACATTGTTAAACACTACACTTGCAGGTTTGGATAAAGCGAAAAAAGGAATATTTTATATTGGAATATAGGCACTTTTATCAATTTGTGTTATCATTTAAGCGTGATATTGGTCTTATAAGTTTAAACTGCATTGCATCTTTTTTTTAGTTTTACATGAAAATCCTTTGTATACGTGTGCATCGTGTGTGCAACTTAATTTTATAATCCCTAATTTATTTTGAGTAAAAAAAAAGTTTTGTTATACGAAGGATAGCGGATGCACTTTTACTAAATCGCTCGGAAATTTAAAAAGGGTAAAAAACGGCTCTTTCGCCCTACCGGATATATTTTAAAAAATATTAATTTTCATCGTTCGTTTCTTTACTACTTATTATAAATAAGATGGCAATCAAAGTATGAGAATAAATGGTGCACCATAATCTAACATGAACTCTTGCAACACGAACGATTTAATCTTTAGTAGGTACAGATAATGCAATATTAATATGATGGAAAATAAAGAAAAAGGTCTGATAAATGTAATAAAGTTCTGAAAGTAAGTACTTACTTGGAGTAATAAGAGAACATTTCCTTGTTAGAAAACGGAGGAACCTAATCAGACGATGATATAATCAGGAACGGATTGACGGAAATTGAACATAAAATGTTATTAAGCGAAATGTCGGTAAAAATTGATTTCCATAAGCGTTCAAAATAAGCTCTTGCATTTTTATTACCTAATCAATTTTTTTAGAAATATAATCGAAATAAACAATAATTAAAGAACTTCTTCAATTAATAGTCGGGAAAAATGAACCCTTGACCTTTTTAACTTAGAGTAAAGTATAACTCATGTGGGTCAAGATTTTTTCAAAATGCCACCACCAAAATAGTACCTTTATTTTGGGCCACTATGTATATCGAGTTCTTTTAAAAGCTTATTTTGTCTATAAAATTTGTTCAAATTGGCTGAAACCAAAAAATGTCGACAAAAACGCTTTAGTGGCTTGTCAAACAGACCTGCCCTCGCCCACTCTCCTAAGATACTTATTTTCTACACTTTTTGATTCAGGGGGTACCAAAACGTCGAGATATTAAATTAATATTGTTTTAGATCGTATTACTTCGTCAAAGTAGATAAAGTCAATGAAAAAGAAAAATTTTAGTTTCCAATCGATTTCTAATTAACGTCTACAGATGAGAAAGTCGTTCAAAACTTAAAAAAAAAGTGGTAAAACAACGTCGGAAACATACCCCAAATTGTTTTTACCAGTAGAATAGTAGAATCCGCTAGTGAAGTTGATTCATTCATATTATTATAAATAACACCCTGTATATTGGAAAAGCATCAGAAACTGTTTAATGACGTCGCAGTCAAATGTGACTTTCAATGTACAAGAAGATTATGTCATGTCATAATGTCGCTCAACATTGGTTCTGTAATTTAAAAAGATAATTCAAATTTTTAATTTGAGGTCAAAAATATTATTGGCAAAATTATATCGACCTCTGTGGGCTAATTCTGCACCTTATATCGCAAAGTGGAAAATTTTTAAATTTTCGAAAACCAAAAATAATTGGTTTAAAATGTCACCACCAAACTATTCCCCTTATTTTGGGCCACTCTGTATAACAATTTCCTTTAAAAGCTTATTTTGTCGCCGAAAGTTTGTTAAAGTGGCTGAAGTCAAAAAATGTCAACAAAATCGCTTTAGTTGCCGCCTTTTTATAAGATATGTACTTATTTTCTACATTTTAAGATTCAGGCACACAGGGGGGATTAGATTCATACCTCAAATGTTTTTACCAGTAGAATAGTAGAATAAATAGTACCCTTTATATTCTAAAAGCATCAGAGACCACCTATTTATTGACGCCATGGTCAATCGTGCCTCGGGAATCAAACCCAAGACTTTGGGTTTGATTCCCAAAGTCTTTATATACTTTATATATAAAGTATATACTTTCACATAACATGTGAAAGTATGTTAACCTCCGTAGTGTGTTGGGTATAGGCGTGCTACCGGAAATAGCAAAGTCTTGGGTTCGATTCCCGAGGCACTTGGTGGAAAACAAACTTTCTCATTTAAAGTTTTTTCACTTATGTGTGTATGTTGAGGTTCATTTACAACGTATTAGATCTATCTAACTAATTAACCCTAAATATTTAAAAATTTGTAAGTTATTTTTATGCTTTAAGATTTTGAGCTTTAAAAATTTTTTCCATTGGAGATATCTGCAGCATCAAGGTGGCATTTCAAAGCTAAAAGATAGTGATTTTTGTAAAAAATATAAAAATCCACACAATACATACCCCCCAAAAATACCACCTTGCTGAAAGTACGCGTATTTTACTGATTTTTCGTGATTTTTAACCGACTCCAGTGTCTCGATTGTTAAATGCAAACAGCTAATATTTCTCAGAGATTAAGTGCACATATCGTGGAAGAAGTTGAACCTATAATTGACTCGTTCGGCCTACTCTTTATAAAAAAGTCACTGCTTGAAATTTTGAAATTTTCAAAAATCGCATTATTTAGGCCGTAATATGAACGTGTGGACCACAAGATAGAAATATGAAACTTACAGGATAATGAGTTCTTACCTTGGACTTCAAAGAAAGTGTAAATTACAAACTTCAAATATACTTCAAATAGAAATGAAATAGTTCATAGGATACAATCTTCTCACTAAAATCTATAATTTTATTAATTGCATCTTCGAATCTTCGTCCTTGCTAGCACTATCAGCAAAAAAACATTTTCATGGTCAAAATAGAGAACTAGCGAGAGAAATTTTTTATTACCGTCCATTTTATAGTCATATCATAATTACAGGCACTGGGACACACTTCTTAAAATTCTTAGTTATTTTTTCCCACTACGCACTAATGACACCAAAGTCACGTGATAATTTACTCTACTCTTTTTGTATCTGCTCTGAAAATGCATAAGCGAGCGCAGCTTAGTACGTGTTTTATCGCCACCGACGTAAAAGCAACGTCCATTCACGGAGAGGAGTGCGGGAGTGCCTATGTATGTCTTAGGGAATACTTTACCTCTGATGATTTTTCAAAAACCTCTCCCTTTCAAAGATACTCAATAGGCACAATATTTTGTTTGATAATGTCAAACTAATTGATTGGAGTTTATACACATATATCCTTTAGAAAATTTTTAATTTAGTGCTCAATTGTGCGTTTTAAACTGTGGCTAGTAAATATCGCTATCATGAACCATTAAGAACTCCGAGATGACAGACATGCATCCTAGCCGGTGATAATAATTTTGAACAGTTTTTGTGAACTTATAAGTTATAAGTTTGTAATAAAATAAATAAATGTAATAAGAGTATTGTTACTTATTAAATATCTGGCCCTGTATCTTCGAAAGATTTTAGTTTTAGTTTTAGAAAAATTATCAGAGGTGTAAATATTCATAGAATAACCCCAAAAATCACCCCTTGAATTTTTGCCGCGTCTTTAAGAAACACTCTGTAGATAAAGACCGGAACTGAACTAAATTTTGTTTAAGTTCAACCCCGGAACGAAAAGATAACGGTTCGAAGCCCTCAAAAGTATCAATTGTGAGATATTTTTAATCGATTAATCTTCTTTTTGATGCCAAAAGCTCCGTAACTCATAAATATTACGTATTTCTGGGTTGTACGAGAACGGAACCGCAACGGTCAAAACCAGGAGAGGTGTCATGTGACTTATCGCTAAAATGACTTAAAAATGACATAGCTATGAAACTATTCTGTTGATTCCCATAAAGTAAAAACAAACTTAAAAACATGGATAGCGTAATTCAAGTTACGTAGTTTTTTTGGAATGAGTCATAGGACACCTCTCCTGGTTTAGTTAGTTTAGTTAGTCGTGGCTATGGATGTGCCGAAATTGCTAGAGGCGAGTTGTGAACTGTTCATAAATGATTTCTAGTTTTTTAATATACATTTTTTTCTACTTGATATGTCACAATGTCAAAATGTGCCCAACATCAGAACAACTGCGAATAATCCAGTTATTTTGGATAGGTCGCACATCGCATTGTTTTCGTTCGAACTCATTTACTAAAATGTCCCATTTTCGTCCGATTTCTAACGAAAAAATTCGGATGAAAACGCATTCACAGGACGACAGACCTTAATTGCCGTTCAGAATATTGTGATCTAACGAGGTGACTACCCCCCTCACCCCTTTTGGATAGTTTGTAGGAAATTTTATTTAGTTTACTTTTACATATATGCACTTTTCTCAAAAATGATGCAAAATAGCAAAAACCTACCCTTCTCGAGCCGCCCCCAACTTAATGCTACCACTTTTAAGAGGCCGGTTTTGTTACTCATTGGCAATACTTTTTTAGCCTGCATCGGTAAAAATTAAAAATTTTGTGTTTTTGTATTTTGAGATTCTGCCTCCTGGACACGCTATGTCCGATATACCCTAAACTTCAACGCGCTCTACCACCTCAACCGTTTGTTTGACAAAAAAATTTAAGAGATATAATTTGTAGGATTTTAAATGTGTCGTATTTTTGTATAAGAACATGTTTCTCTAAAAGTGCGTAGTTTTAGAGTTATGAGTGCTAAAAAATTTTGGGGGTAATTTTTAAAATTTTTTTAAATTTAACGCGCGCCAGCGCCTAAATCGCTTACCTGAAGGAAAAGCTTGAGAAATATCATTTGTAAAAAATTTACTTTACTGTATTTTTGTAAAGAATAACTTTTCTCATAACGTACGTAGTTTTCGAGTAATAAAACACCCACCTTTCTCGAGCCTTCTCCAAGTTAATGCTGTCACTTTAACATGCAAACGGTTTATTACCCATTTATAATTTTATTTCGTCCTGCATAGTCAAACATTTTGTACTTTATGGTTTTGTTAAAGTGTTCACTACCTCCCGTACTAGAACACCTGGTTTCCTTTCCTGGCCAAAGTCAAAACCTGAACTTCTCCACCCAGTATAGCATAAGGTTAAACAAAATCAGAATGAGTATTATACGTTTTTTAGTATACTATTTGGAATTGGCCACACATTTGAATCTAACTCAAAACAGTATGTTCAAAGCGAGTACATTTTCCTTCAAGCGTCTTTCAGGAAACCTCGTCCTCGGCCAAACTAGACTGTTACATATTCCTTTAGCACTGCGCGCAGCCTGCAGCGGACGATAACAGCCAAGAATCGTAAACGTTTATTTGAAGAACAATTGGACATGGACATGGAGAGTTTCGAAACGTCATTTTCATTTAAACTAAACCCAACCCTGTTGAAGTTTGTACAAGTAGTTCAACTCCTTTTTTCGTCATCTAGTTCTACAAGACTAATTAATTTTGTCTATTTTGAATAGCCATAAACTATTACAAATGTAATTAACCTTCTCGTCCCACCTCTTGTCAAAATTTTTAATTTTACATTCAATACAATTTACAGAGGAGTTTTGCTTGCTTAGACATTAAAAACAAACGCAAAATAATGTAATGCGAAGTTGTCTTGGTAGTATTATATCAAAGTCTGATGAGTGATAGGAAAAGTAACCTACACAAAACGCCCTCAGCTCATTAACAAGTAAATCTTTTTGTGCTCGCATCTCGCATTTGTACTAACTGTTACATTTTCTTATTACACAGTACACACACTCTTGAACGTTAACGGTAAATTTATTCTCGTAACTTCTTTTGACAGTGCAACAAGAAATTTTTGAGGAAATTTACATAATCCCCAAACAATTTCTCCTATCAAGATCAGAGACGTGTTTTTAAAACTCGAAATTCAAACTTTTTGATTTTTATCAAAAACTAAGACACGTATCCTACAATTTGAAACATTTTTAATGCAACCGACGTAATGAGTTAACATTTTGAAATCGTAGCACGTATTTAGTTCAGATCAGACATCGTCGAGACGCCGAATACTGCACAAGCGTCGCCGCTTGTGAGGTCATAAAGTAGACCAAGTTATACATCCGTAGATCTACATCGACGCCGTATTATTTAAGCTTATTTATGACGTCATAGTTGATGTAAGTAGATTTTAGTGTTATTGCTATGTTTTTCCATCGAAATTGTTATATTTCGTGAATATCGATTAATTCGTTGCACCTTAATCAATTTTGAGTTTGTTTTGTTTCATTTTTATTAAAAAAAATTAATATTTAATTTCAACTTCAAAAATTAGCACCTATACAGAGTGTTGTAAGCAAGCTAGTATAGCGTAAAACATTTAAAAGTATTTTGAAAATATTTATATATAAACAGGGTGTTTTGTTTCAGCTCACTTAAAGTCAACTTTGTTATTTGACATAAAAAGCACATTTTCGTTCGAAATACGGAAATTACATTGAATTATCCTTACTTTTGGTCTTGGTATATTTTCTTCTAAACCTCATTTTGAGTTTTCTACAAATTTTGGCCCTTAACGTGCAACTCGAAAAATCAATAGCATCCATTTCGCACACTTTAAATAAATAAAATATTTACCAAATGATATTTAGACCGCCAACTACTTAAAATTTAATTCACTCTTTTAAATGCATGTACAGAGTGTTCAAAATTGAGTTACTTTTCCGCAGCTTCAAATTACATTCGAAACTTGCATTGTTTCTCCTTATATAAATTATCCCAACTCCCAAGATGGGCTTGTTTAATAATAACAAACAAAAATCCTTCAAAAGTTTATTATAATAGTAAAAGGAATATAATGTTATGTGAAAAGGTTAACCAAATCTATTTATTTTAATCGCAACACGACAGGACAAATGCATGCAGTTGCAATGCGTTGCGTACTACACCTACGTAACTGCTCAACATGTAAGGTAGTTTTCGAAGAATTGTATTCAACATAAAACTATTTTTTTTAATTCGCAGTGTTGCAATTATAATGAAACATCTTACATACCATGTAAGAGTAACTAGAAAAAAAAAAGTTTAAAGTAGAACAACTTAATTTTAATTGAGTAATTTATTGTGGATAATGGATGTAGAAAACGCAGTTATTAAGAGCAGATGAGACGGAAATTTAACAAAAAATTTGTAACAATAAGTGCATGATTGCGTTAAGATGTGTTGGGCAATTATTTAAAAAAGTGCATTTGGAAGGCTTTTCTCCACCTCCGTTTCACACGAGTAGAGCGAGTTTAAAACTACATCAAACGAACTCTTGCTGTGTTTATGGCATATTTCAAGCCTAACTATCCTAAAACATACAAGTGGCGCCTATAAATAAATGAAGAATTTGGTTTTAAGGCGTCGGAAGCTAATTCGACCCTCTTCTGGTCTTCGGGTTCGAGGCGTGCGAAACTATCGCTACCTATTCGAAGTTACATTGTATTTACTACGCACTTAAATCCAAAAGCGCCTATTTTTGGGGCATTTGGACAGTATTAGGGCCTCGTACCTACACCTAGGTAAGGAGTAGGAGTAGGAAGCGCTTGTATGCTTCTTTGGTAACTTTGATGCGTCCCGCTGGGATAGAATTACTGCCCACTGCACAGTAATAAAACTTCTAACGCAACCATTTAATTTCGTAACTAATTCAACAATTTTATTAACCGTAAAATTGGTTAAAATAAATTTTTCGTATTCGAACAATTAAAAAATAGCAAACTAATTGATTTCACACAAATAATCTGTACACTTTTGCCGTTAATACAATAATATAGAATTTTATTACGTACTAAATTCTGAGCAATTTATGAACCTGCAGGAATATTGATAGGGTGTGCTCTGTGTGCTGGTGCACCGTTGGGATCTGCAATTCGAGACTCGTAAATATTTCTGTCTCTGCTAATGTTAATATCGCACGGAAGACGACGATAGTCCATAAATTAGGATACCTCCACTCGAAATTACACCATTTTAGAGAAGTTTCATCTAATCACTCTAATTTACTTTACGACAAAATGAATAAAGTGGTTTAACTTAATTCGGGGTACAATTCAAAAAATTTTGGTAAAAAAAAATGTTTTCTGGGGTAGTATACGTAGTGACTAAGTATAGAGAGTCGAAAAGTTTCGGTGCATTTCCTAAACATTGGCGTAGCGGCGCACTCTTGGTGTGCGGCGTCTTCCGGATGTGCGTAGAGCTTTTGGTCGATGAGGGTGCAGTGGGGCAGAGTGTGGTAGGTCCGGGATCGGTCGATAGGCCCGTCTGGTGCGTCCCAGACGTTCGGTGGTGTGAGTGAAGGTGGGTTAAAACACCCTTTGCCACAATGACGCGTCTGCTTCACGAATTTTAGTCAATAAAGAAAACTTTTTTGGTAGTTTTTTTTAACGAAACAAAAGATTTCAAATATTAACGCGAACTTTAACTTAAACATTTTTTTGGTATAATGTAATGGTCTAGGGTCTAGGGGTCGAAATTTAATTGTTTTATCTTAGAAATTAATTAATAGTTTTGGAATTGATGTCTTTTATAAACCTCACATTCAACTTGAAGTCAAATATATTTAATTAATGGTCAAAGTTGTATTGGTAAAAAGTAAACTTTAGGTGGTTGACGTTGTAAGATAGACTTTCCGGGAGGTTTTTTGGGGGCCTGTCTGGGGCACGACACAGGGTGAATGTAACATCAATAATTTCAACCTTACTGTACGCGTCTGTGGTTTTGTACAAAAACATCCATCTACTAGAACTAGACGAATGAAATTTTTGTTTTCACTAATTCGCAATTCGAATTAGTAGTCTATTCTAAGAAAATTCCAATTCAACAGCAATACATGTGTCTGAGTTTTATATCATAAATCGGGAAAGGGAAACCCTAAAAGGTACAATCAAATTATTCTTGAAACTTGAAACTGGATGCGGCAAAAAAGAACATATGGCCTTTCCAACTTTTCTCTTTAACCCTTTTCATTCGAGACTACCCTAAGGGCTCTCGTCGGTTCTCTCGATTATCTCTATTCTTCTTGTGCTTTTTCGAGTTTTCACTGGGATTTCTCAACTAAATTGGATGTTTATTGAATACGACACTAACCTAAGCTTTCATACCTTCAAATACTTGCCGGTGTAGTCGGTATCTTCTCTGTTTGTATGTAATTTTTCAGTTACAGCTCACAAGACATCACCTACTCGTTTTTAGCAAACTTTTTGAAGCCTGCAATGAGCTTAAACAGCAATACATCTTACCCCCGATAAAATTGCGGCCCCTCCCAAGCACTCGGGTCCAGACTATTTGACTTTTCTTTCTTAGAAATTTCCTTTGAAACTACTCCTGTAATGAGGACCATAATACACGCTTGTATTCATTTAATCATCAAGCTAGACGTGCCAAAGACGAGCTCGTTGCACAAATTTTCTAGGTTTCGTTTTTCCGAAGCTCTCTTTATGCGCTTCTGATTAAAATATGAACTTGCCCGTTTGTTTATTTATATTTCAAAGCCTTCTCGAAAAAGCTACTAGCACTTGAACCGCTCAAGTAACGATTAAAATTTCTTCGCAAAACTTCTATTTGTTATTGGAAGTTTCAAATCCACTCCAGTTTATTTCGCTTTGATATTAATTTCTGACACCTCTCTCTTTGTTTGAAAAGTACGAGAGCCATCTCGTATAGATGTTGTTGAGCACAGACGTTATCGAGTGCTTTACTGGAGTATGATTTAGTAGTAAGTCGGTGATTCTTATCTTCGTATCCGATTGTTTTGCTCTTGATAAGGGTTAAAAATTGTAGTAGTACTTACGTCAAAGTTAATAGTAAACTTGACCTCAGTAACTACTGTTGTAGTAGCTTTAATTTATCGTCTCATAAAGAATTTTAATTTAAGAACGAAATTGCTTCTAAACGAGTGGCGCGACAAAACATGAAAAGTAATTCTATTGTTACGAAATGCGTAGCTGTTGTGCAACACTTCAGACGAGAAAGGACTGTGGAAAGTCGCTATCGTTAATGAAACGATTTCCCGGCGCATTCGTCATCGAAAAAGTCCTCGCAACCTTTTTTTTTTCGTGGCTGATAGCGCGTGCAAACGAATGGGTTAACGGCCTGTTGTCGAGCCGCCGTCTACCGGGTTACGAGTTTAAGGACCGCATTACGCGGGGGTGCGCGTCTCGGTGCGGGGTGGTGCGTCTTACCTCCGAGGTCACCTCAGGTCACCGTCGGCCTGCCAGACGCACGTCAGCCTGCAGGATAACCCCGGATTACGCCGTCGTGACTAGAAAGGGCTTGCAATTCTGAAACGAGCTTTAGTTTACGACGCCCTTGATGCAGTTTGAAATAGTAGAGCTTTATATACGGCGAACCGAGAGCTTTTAGCATGTCTCGCTTTTACGACATCTTCGTAACGAATTAATTAAGATAGATAACTTTTAAAATTTTAAAACTTTATGATTAATGATGATGGAATCGAATTTCGTTATTGCCTTCGTGGTAAGCTTCGAGTTTCCATTACCTCTTTAGTTTTTATTTTGACTTTGCGCGATCGATGAAATATTAACGCTTTGGAGTAGTTAAAAATTACGCAAATTCTCATTATTTAGTACATGGGTGGTAAGCCATCGTTATATAATCCGATAGTTGTTATAAATAATAATGAAACGCTTCGTAACAAGTTGTTAACAAGACTAAATGAATAATACACTTCTATATGCAAATAGCGTCACTTTTAATGCCATATCTTTCATTAATGAAACAATTTTCCTGCTGGGTATAAATGAAAATTGCTTTAGCATTAGCACGTTACTATGCCTATTACCGGCTTATAATCAACGAGAACACTTGTATTTCTAAACATCTACCGGTACTATAATTGACAGTTTTAAAAGGGCCGCAATTGCTGCGAGTGTAACGTGAGAGGTTAACAGTTTGGTTAACCATTAAATTTTCTTTCAGCTTGTTATTACCTATATTGACGTATTTAAAATTGGTTCGTATTACGTGATGGCTTAAGTCGTACCTCGGAGGGAAATTTTCATAATGCTCATTATTTTAAAACTAATATTTCGAGAAGCGCAAGAAGGCAAAGAGGGTTTTTCGATTCTTTTTTTCACGTTCTTCATAATATTGGATATAATACATGGAGGAGCAATAAATTGCTCAGTTTCGATGACTTGGTCGATGTTCGGGCTGTAAATCGTTAATCTTGAATTCAACATTTATTCGAAGACGTATTCTTTGTATTGTCCCTTCCCTCTCCCCCCCTGTTCCTCTTTACAGGAAGTTTTAGTTTGGAAACGTAATTTAATTTAAACACTTTACTTCCCTAGGTTTCGAATAGTAAACATTCTTAATTAAGAGTAGTTACACCCATCCACTAAACAACAGTACTCATCTTTTGCTTTCTACAAGACTGATGATTTTGGTATCTGTTTGTTACTGCCGTTGTTAGGAATACTAGTGACGAAGAAATGCCGAGAAGGTCACAAAAGTGGAAATATTAAAAAGAAAATAAATTACTCGGTTTCAGTCACTGAAGTTCAGTATGAAGTTCGAGAAGTACTTTCAATCACTATCCTTTCAGAGGGCTGCAGCTTGTTCAGGAGGTACTTTCACGCTAACGTTTGAACGTATTTCATCTTTTTGAACCCCTGTTAATTACTCGTAAAGCAGCTCGCGGAAGTTACGCGTACTATTTTGAAAACTGTGTTGTAAAAATGAATATTTTTCGCTAACAGTTCGGGAGGCAAGGAGTACTTTTTTGTTCTTTTTTCGGTTTTTCGCTTATACCTCAAAAACTACGGTTTTATGAGAAAAACGTTTGCTTAGAAATTTAAACTATCTGAAATTTCCTACAAATTATATTTCTTAGGTGGATTACATTAGACGAGCGATTTAGGCGCTATCGCGCGTTAAAGTTTGCCAAAAATTCTAAAATCCGCAAAAAAGACTGTTTTATCGCTTATAACTCGTAAACTATGCACTGTTTGAGAAAATTGTATCTATGCAAATAACGTAAATTCAATTTCCTACAAATTATGTTTCTTGAATTTTTTTGTCAAACAGTTTATGCGCTAGAGGGCGTTGCAGTTTACTGCACCTATATCGGACGTAGCGTATCCGAGAGGCTTAGTGCAGCTTTACTAAAATACAAAATTTTTGACCTTAACGATGTATGCTAAAAGAACATAGCAAAGGAGTAATAAAACAGACCGTCTGCCATTCCTAAGTGGAGCATTAACTTGGGGAGGCACGAGAAGGGTCTATTTTTGCTCTTTTTTCAATCTCTTGCTTATAACTTCAAAACTACACACTTTTTGAAAAAAGTGTTTTTCTTAAGATTTTTCTCCGAAAAACGGTTTAGACGCTAGAGCGCGTTAAAGTTTGACAAAAATTCCAAAATTTGAAAAAAACTGTTTTTTATATCGCTTATAACTCGAAAAATATGCACTTTTAGAGAAAAGTGTTCATATATAAAAATAAAGCACATACAATTTTCTACAAATTTTATCTGTTAGGTATTTTTCTCCGGCAAACAGTTTAGACGCTAGAGCGCGTTAAACTTTGATAAAAATTTCAATATCAGACAAAAAAACTGTTTTTTGGTTTATCGCTTATAACTAAAAAAATACGCAATTTTGGAGAAAAGTGTTTTTATATAAAAATAAAGCACATACAATTTTCTACAAATTATACTTCTTAGGATTTTTTCTCCCAAAAACAGTTTAGACGCTAGAGCGCGTTAAAGTTTGACAAAAATTCCAAAATCTGAAAATAACTGGTTTTTTGGTTTATCGCTTATAACTCGAAAAATATGCACTTTTAGAGAAAAGGGTTCATTTCTAAAAATAAAGCACATACAATTTGCTACAAATTTTACCTGTTAGAATTTTTTCTCCGGCAAACGGTTTAGACGTTAGGGCGCGTTAAACTTTGACAAAAATTTTAATATCTGACAAAAAAACTGTTTTTTGGTTTATCGCTTATAACTAAAAAAATGCGCAGTTTTGAAAAAAAGTGTTTATATATAAAAATAAAGCACACAATTTTATACAAATTATATTTTTTAGGATTTTTTATCCCAAAAACGGTTTAGACGCTAGAGCGCGTTAAAGTTTGACAAAAATTTCAAAATCTGAAAAAAACTGTTTTTTTTGCTTATCGCTTATAACTCGAAAAGTATGCACTTTTAGAGAAAAGTGTTCAAATATAAAAACAAAGCAGATACAATTTTCAATAACTGTTAGGATTTTTTCTTCGGCAAACGGTTTAGACGCTAGAGCGAGTTGAACTTTGACAAAAATTTCAATATCTGATAAAAAAACTGTTTTTTGGTTTATCGCTTATAACTAAAAAAATACGCAATTTTGGAGAAAAGTGTTTATATATGAAAATAAAGCACATACAATTTGCCACAAATTATACCTCTTCCGATCTTTTAGCCGGCACACGGGGTAGTCGCTAGAGCGCAATAAAGTTCGACAAGAATTCAAAAATTTGAAAAAAAAACTTTCTTTGGTTTATCGCTTATAACTCAAAAAATATACACTTTATGTACAAAAATACAGCACATAAAATTTTCTACAAATTATGTCTTCTAGATTTTTTTGTCAAATGAACAGTTTAGGTACTAGGGCGCGTTAGAGCTTGACCCAAAACCAAAAAAATTATGTTTTTGCACATTTTCAAATTTTTGGTTAAATTGTAACGCAATGTAGCGCCTAAGCCGTTTGCGTTCGAAAAAATTTTTTTAACATAATTTATAGGAAATTTGATGCTGTTTACTTTTATATAGAAGCACTTTTCTCCAAAAGTGCGCAATTATCGGGTTATAAGCGATAAACTAAAAAAAACAATTTTTAGCAGATTTGGTATTTTTGTCAAATTTTCTTCTCTAGCCACCCCCAAGTTAATGCTGCCACTTTGGAGTGACAGACGGTCGGTTTCATTACTGCATAGTTAAAAATTTTGAACTTTATCGTTAGGTAAAAGTGCTCGCTGCTTTCCGGAGGCGAGAGACGATATGAAAATTTTCTTTAACCACCATCCACCAGAAACACTTTTATAGAAGAACCGCAGCATTTCTTAATAACAGTAATTTCCCGCAGTTATTAAATTGGAACTAGATATAATTAAATGGGGAATTAATGTAGGTATTAGTTTAGCGTCGATTATTGTTGTCGAAGGCCGGTATAAAAATGCGTTTGAGTAAGTAACAACTATAAATAGTGTGTTAAGTACAAGTAATATTTCATTTATAAATTATTCTGTTGAATAGTTGGCTTGATAATCATAAATATAAGCTTCCAACTGTAATAAAATACAAGAAAATAAATTATAGATCAAATGATATACCATGTACAAGGTACAAGTCTAACGTTATCTTTCGGATACAAATTTTTTCGTCGAGTAGCATTTTAATTTGTCTAAGTGCGCGGAAAAGTTTTCTTCCCATAATTATCATCTCGACTCATTTAAGAAATTTTCATTTAATGGACGGTTAACTCATTTTGTGCTTGTATCTTGATAGTCGAACTACGTTTAGTTATTCACATTATTCATCCCGAGTTATCGGCAACTACTGTTTATCGTGATCACGAATTATTCGAACAAAACAACCGGACGACTTCACAACAGATACGCAGATCGTTATCGGGATGGCAACACACCGACACCATACATAAATAATATAACGATATGCAACTAACGGGTTGCATTTAACTCGATCCATTTTATAGTTTTCCAGTAGCAAAAACCCCATATCAGTCTCGTCGTGAATTATGGTCGTTTTATTCTCCATTAGTGCTAATTTGCACTTTAAATTAGTTTCAAATTAGTTCGACTAATGTTTAACATACAAATTTGATACTATGTTTAATCTACATCTTCAACTACTTCTTTGATTTGCATAAAAGAAACCTTTAGGGTAAAAACGTTAAAATCCATTTCGTTTTGTAAAGTAATTAATGTACTCACGTAATAGCCCTTAATTAATCGTTTTAGTTGCTAGTTGCCACTTTATTAATTTTTTTGTGAGAATCGGAGAGCTTTTCCACGACCATTGTACATTTGTTGTAGAAGTACAACTCGGGCTTTTAACAGTTGTTTGAAAAGCTCTTCGACAAACAGAAACTGAAGACGGCTTTCGAACTAACTTTTTGGCGAACTTTGTATTTATACGGTGGCGTCTCTATATGCTATTTAATTACATTTCTATTTACAACCTTTTTCGAAAGTCGTCTCTTTGTTTTACAATAAACTATTTGCTCCAACTGGTCTAAATCGGACAGAGGATTTTTCTTTACAACTCCTATTACTCAAATAATGAATAGAAAATATTCTTTTTGCATTTTACCGCATTTCCAATATAAAATATTGTAATAACAAAGACTTTGTCGAGACTTTTGTTCGTCTTCTTCTGCTAGAGCTCTATTACTTTAACGAAGATTGTAATAACATAGGTTAAAATTTTAAATCGTCTTACTGATGCTCCTCGCGCTTTACATTTCTCAAGATTGGCCTCTTCGTCTGAATTACACGTCTGAAGTAAGAGAACTTTCTTATCTTGATGCTTTTGATAACCACGACTATCTAAATAATTACAGTCACGCAGTTTGTCGTGTTTTGTAGGGCACGTTAAGCCGGCGGTCTAGGTTAACCTGTAATTGTTGGATATTCTATTTATACCTATCAATTAGCGCATATTTCATAAATCGGGCGAATAAACAAAATTTAGACATGGAGACAATTATTATCTACTACAAGTTATAGATGGTTATTCATACTTTAAACTTTAAACTTTTATTTTCGACCGAAGAGGCGTTGTTAGGGTGGCTAATCTCACTCAAGAGGTATACTTAATAGAGTTTGTGCACATTTTTATGAGGCTACCCTTTTAGGGTAATAAAAAGAAGCAGTGCAGTGCAGCTTGTAAAAGCCAGGGGGGGAAGCTTTAAAGACTGCTCGGATAGATCCTCTGGATATCCAGTGATTTCGGGTAAGCCAAATCTAAGATTTGGTCTTGCCAAAGCTGCGTATCGGTTTAAAAATATGTTGGGAAGATTTGTTCACGTGCAGCCTCGGCACGTAAGGCCCTGTTGGGCTTTCGGACTCCAATGTGATCTATACACGCAGGCGGCCTGCCCGGCTTGCCTGATGCACACTGCACAGTTCATACTTGTTCAAGAAAACCCGAGCGTAGTGTGTAGCATAAACCGACGGCCTGTATAGGCAATTAAAATCCGTCGGACTAAACTGAATGATTTCTCTCATAGTTTGAAATTTGAACTGTGCAGGAGGAGCGAACTGACGTGTAGATGGTCATTCAGGCCAGTTCTGCACTTTATTTTAAGTTGCTCATCTGGCATTTTCAAATGAAGAAACGAGAGGATATCTTGTTCAGGCGTTGAGTTCAGTTCGCCTGCACAGTTTTGGCCTTCGCAGGCAGGCGGCCAGGTCGTCGGCATGTTTGGAGTACGTTAGAGAAATCATTCAGATCTGCTAGACGGATTTGAATTGCCTATAGAGGCCGTCGGTTTGGGCTAGACAGCTCCGGTTTTCCTGCACAGGTATGAACTGTGCAGGCAGACCGCCTTCATATGTGGAACTGGCTTTATGAATGTAAAGTTCTATTGGGAGAGCATTGGCCTTTCAGTTCAGTTCTCGGGTCAAGTATGACTTGATAACACGCAAACGTAGCAGTACTTTGGTTGTTACTGTGGGCATAGTCTTTCTTATAAAGAGTCGAGTCAGCTTGAGTCTCTGTGAATCTCAAAATGCTTTATAATGCTCCTTTATGAGATAGTCCGCAAGCTTTTCTTTGATGAAATTTTAGGGAATCTTAAGTATCTATGAGTCTAGTAATTAAAAAGGCACCACTTTGTCTCTGCTCATCCTGGAGCTGGATTATTTAGAGAGGGGGATCAAGATCCCTACACTTAGGTCACTTAACTGGGCCCATTGTACTGCCTTCAAGCGACCTGCCCATGCTCCCCATTGGCGTCAGGCTCACAGGAAAGGCTGTTTGAACCTTTCTTGGTCAGCTCGTCTGCTTTATCTTTACCCTCATTTTCTTGATGTCCTTAAACCTAACTGAGTGTAAGAACACTGTTTTCGGGTGTTCGCGTTCGGGTTATCTGGTTCAGCAGCTCTATGGACTCCAGCAGGAGACCAGAGATTACCTTGCAGGTGTTTAAGGCTTGTAAGGCAGTTTCACTGTCCGCCGATATCAGAATTTTCTTGTTCAGGATTTTCCTGTTCAGGATTTCGTTAACGCCGTGTAATATTCCCATCAGTTTAGTTTGAAAAACTGAGGCATATTTTCCCAGCAGTAGGCTGCTGTCGAGGGCAAGCTCAGGTGATTGCACACCTGCTCCAGATCCCTTTTGGTTTTTAGATCCATCGGTAAAGACAGTTATGTCTGCTTCGATGTTCTCAGTAGAATCTATTAGAGCTTGAAAGTCTCTGTCGAATCTATATTTTGGAGAGATACGGTCTTCTACCATCTCCAGGAGAGGTAGCTTCTTGAGGAGTGCTCTCAGACAGACCATAGTCCCTATTCCTGAAGTCGAAGGGCTTCTTTTGATACCATCTCCTTATTCGTTCTCGTTCTCGGGTCAAGTGTGCCTTGATAACATGTAAACGTAGCAGTATTTTGGTTGTTATTGTGGGCGTGGTCCTTTTATAAAGAGTCGAGCCTGCCCGAGTCCTGATCCTAAGTAGTCTAGTAATTGAAAAGGCACCACTTTGTCTTTGCCCATCCATCTTAAAGTTTAAAGGTCTTAAAGATGGCTTTCTTAATGACAAACAAAACTACAAGACTCCTATTAAATTTTTGTTTTTGTCCGTAATTCAGTTTAAAGTTGAAAACTTTACTTGCAGCAATCTCGACGGCGGACGTTTTTCAGGCGGTTTCAGTTTGGAACTTTAATTTATACCAATTTTATCTGTAAGTAGGTGTAATAGGTACCGTATTTAAAATGCAAGGTGGCAAAACGCGATTTTTTTTAAATTTAACGTTACAACTTGGAGAAATTCTCGTGCTGTGCAAGTTATACATAATTCCGTCCAGTATTCTTCGTTTTTCCAACATTATACACGGTTAATCTGAGGGAGGTCTAATTTATCGCACCTAATAATTTAATTTTAATTTATGCAAAATCATTTTTTTAAGAAGTGCCCCATTTAAATTAATACAAAGGACTTGGAAATACACTTGGTTAAATAAAATGTAGATATTAAACTTACAAGTTGTTTTGTGTATTGTATGCAAATTTGTGGTGCGATATAAAAATATCAGTTATTAGCTTGTGATTTAATCGAATAACTTATTTATTTTCTTTTGTTTTCAGATTATGGCCTAAACTTGATTCGGTAAGTCCATTTTATTTACATTTAAAAAATGTATCTTTCAACTATGTTAAGATTAGGCGATTAATAATACAACTATACGTGTATATTTAAAACAAAACTAATTACTCAGATTATTGTAAAGAGGCAAAATCATTAAAAATGATTTGTTTCCAAGTATAGCAATTACTTAACCAACAATTGCAATAATTACAATTTCTTGTATTAATCTCGCATAAGAAGAGGAATTTCAGTGGTGTATTAAAATATAATCTCCGAGTCATTACGTGTATAATTTCAAGCTCTTCATGAAAAATGTATTCTTAAGTGATTAATGACTTTTCTTTTTTTATTATTTTATCATTATCTACTACCTACTACTGATTGCTACCTCCTTTTAACGAACAATTAAAGTTTGCAAGATTCTACACATGAAGGTGGGTGCTAGCCACGCACGGTTTCAGTTTTCGACCCAAGTTAACTCTTAATTAAACGCAATAAACTTTCGCCGATCGTTATGAGAAGGCTACGAAACTAACTACTAATATAAACGACGTGTTTTGTTCTCGTTCGCCCCCCCCCTTTTGTACTATACTTGTTTTAGTTTTCTTTAAATGCACCTCAAACCGGATCCAGAGTAAAGATAGAGTTTTACAATCTATTGCTGGGAAGGTTCTTGTCGTCTTTGGTGCCACTAGTACATAATAAATATAAAATATAAGGTTTGGCTATTATAATAATTTAGACAATAGTATTTATGCAACCCAACTAACATTTTCAGTAGCGTCTCTTACATTTAATTTTTGGAGGTGTGTATCATTTAACTGTCTTGGTTACTCGTCATTCAGGCGTATTCTGTATCATAACCTCGAAAAATAGTGATAATCAGGGGTATTCTGTATCATAAAAGGTCTGTTCGTTTGCAATGTTTTCGCTGCTTTTTTGCGTGAGATCATGAAGTCGAGTGTTCGTTTGTAAAATGTTTTCTTAATAGATACGTTTCGTGACGTCACACGAATCAACTCCAACATGATTTGCCTGATACTAGAGCGAGCTCAGGCAGTCCAAACAAACAGACCTAAACTTTAAGGATAGCGGGAAAACTTTGACGTTAAAATGACGTTCTATCTCGTTCTGTCACAGCTAAATAAAAAGGATAGAACGTCATTTTAACGTCAAAGTTTTCCCGCTATCCTTAAAGTTTACGATACAGAATACCCCTAAATATATGCCAAAATTTAGCCATTTTCCATCATATTTTTGGCATAGACTTTATATGGTCGTAATCAGCGTAAAATTCTGAACAAGTTACCGCAAAAAATCTGCTTCTTGCAGTTTGTTCCAGGTCAAACTTATCATTACCTGTACTAATATTTATCTACGTTTATGAATCGCAGCGACGACTGGGTGGCGACATCTATTAGAAGTTTTGAGAAGCTTAATTAACATTGGGCTTTGGGGAAAATCTTACGTCGTCCTCAGGGCATAGGAAAGACATTTTATTTTAAATCAATTATTATAGATATGTTATATATCATATCCTCTATGAGTTGACATATTTTATATCGTTCTAACTATTTATATGCAACAGAAAACAATCAATTTAAACAGACTGTAATTTGCCACTTTTTGGAAAAAATTTTTTGTTACTTTCTAATACTTTTTTGGAAATTAAAAATATGTCATATTATAGACAAGCTGTTTGGCTACACCCTACAAAAACCTCAATTGTATCTGTTGAGTATTAAAGCTGTTCAGAACGACGTAAGAATTCTAACCTACAATTCTCCAGGCTTAAAGATTATCCCCTTCTAAGTATTTATAGTTCCTGTCTGCTTGCATATGCTGCTGCCAGTGGTGTAGACCTTTATCTGTTAAGGCTTTTGTCTTTTCATCTCTTCTATCGATGAAAAATGAGTCCCTTTCAACAGACTTTTAATTTTAGAAAATGGAAAAAGTCGCAGGTGGCTAAATCCGGCGAATATCGAGGGTGTTCAACTGTCCAAGCACAAATATACGTTTATTAGCCAAATACAGCTTTACTGAAAACGCATTGTGAGTTGAGAATTGTCGAGGTGCAAGATCCACAGTTCTGGACGTTTTCTTCTTAATTTGGTCAGCACTTCTTCATAATAATGTTTAGTCGCCGTCTGTCCGAATGATTTTATTGACTTTCCCACATTTGCATCTGCTTTTAATGTGCAGGGGCGGCCTGGGCGTTTATTGTCCTTCACCTCGTCTATTTCATCACAAAACCGCTTAAGCCAATCAAAAACTCGAGATAGAGACATGCAGTCTTCTCTGTACACCTCAAGATGGCATGAGCCCATTTATGGTAGAATTTCGTATTTTCAATCTAGAAGACAGAGACATGTTTTCGAGGTACTGCGACCAGTTAGGTACTTCACTGAACATCAATCTCAATCTCAAGACCAATTCATTGTCATTGTCTGCATTTTTTTAAATAATGGCCAATACGTTTTTGTAAATAGAGCGAGTTGGCATCGTGCAACCACCTCATGTTTAAAACTTGACATTTTAAACTTAAAACGCCATCGGTAGTGATTTTGTGATTTTTAATCAACTCGGTCTCTTTAAGTGTGATGTAAAATAATTAGGGAAACCAATATTTGCGCTAACATTGTTTTACGCGTATAAAACACCTATGTACAAGGTTTAAGTTTACCTAAGGCCGCATGAACGGGCACTGATAATTATTATTACGTTACTATAAGAGAGCTATCGATTTCATCTTCAAAATGGAATATAAAACTTGTCTACAGTATGGCAGGAGATTTTTTAGATCGATTCGAATTAACTGCCTCTTACTTAAACCCTATTGCTTGTCGTAAAAAAATTTATTTAGTTACAAAAATCAATTACCTAAATAATTATTAAAATACAAATAGAAGAAAATGAAGTAGAAACTCAGCTTTTTTCATTGGTGTAAAAATTTGCATGGGGCGCCACTTAAAATTCGACTGTTAGGAGCATTATCTCAAAAACGGCCAATGAAGAAAAAGTATTATTATTATTATCAAATTCTAGACAAAGAATTAAGGTAATGTCGTTTAAACTTTTTTTCAATATCTTTTTAAATGAAATAGTTATAGCAGCTTAAAGAATTTCCCATTTTTTAGTTTTTCGGCCATATTTAAAAACAACTGAACATCGCGCCAAAAATTTAAAATCATCAACGAATTACTCTTTCAAAACTTCACTACTTTTCTCTTTTAACCGATTCCCTAACTCTCACAATAAACGAGATATCCATAGGGAAAATGAAAAATACTTGACTCTGTTGTTGTATAGTACATTCATAAATAAGTGAAACTTGACTTTATGACTTTTCAGCTTAATTCGCGCCTCTATTATAATTTAATTATTTTAAGTCAACTACCAATTCTTTGTGACCAGTTGGATACTTTAGAAATTCTACTGACAAGACATCACCTTCATTTTATTAAAATTTTAAGTGTGAACGTAATAAAAAAATATCATGGCCTACTAACTGGGGTCTAAATAGATTGTGAATAGGGTGCCAATTTGAAAACTTTCCACCTCCCATATCTTCGCTTTAGCACGCAATTATCCCGAAGTCGCAATTTTCCGACCACCTCGATGAAACACCGTGTATAACAAACGAAATGTTTATTGAATTTAGTGCTTGAAAGAACACGTCTGTTATTTTTACGTACTAGTGCGTAAACGAATGTCATTTCGAAAGCTTTTGAAAGAGTTGATTATACAGAAAACAGTTACTGCATATACGTACGTTACATAAAATTTAATGTAAAACCGTGTAAAACGTAACGTTTTATGAAACTGTGTGTGTATTAACTAGCTGTCAAAAACAATTCAAGCGGATTTTATAACTTTTTTTACATTATGTAATAGAATAAACACCCACTTGCAACGTTTATAATCATTTTTGTTTATTTTCTCGTTTCTTTGTTATATCAGAAGAGATGAAGTTATTCAATTTTCATTGTGTGGAGCAGTTTTAAACGCCTCGGGAGAGAATCTGCCCTTACACAACACGTATTATGTGGCGTTTTCATTACATCCTTTTTTGTAAAAATATTTTACCAATTATACTACGACACGATTAAGGATTTGTTTGTAAATTTATTATTTACCATTTTTCTTCCGAGAAAATAAATTTTCTAAACAGGCGCCAACAAACCCTTGTAAATAATTTTGACGATTATTCTAGAAAGTATTAGGCTTTTGACTTGGTGTACTCGTTCAAGCATGAAAAGTAAGAATTTGTCACACAGCGTGAGGAAAGTAATTTCAATATTTTAACCAAACAAAAGTATGCAATTGATGATCTTTAATTAAAAAATTTATTTTTCGAAAAACTAACATTAAAATGAGTATTAAAAGTTTTATTAGGGATGTTTATAATTTATATTAACGATTGGCTCATTAACGTTATTAATGCGAAACGCATATTTTACAAAATTGTAGTTATTAATATTGTTTATTAGAATTCCTAATTTAATTTTCCGAAACTTACGTTTTCGTATCTTGTGACTGATTTTTAATTATGGAAGTTTTCACTTTTTAAATAATTTCTAGTAAAATAACGTACTTATTCATTTGTCTTACTCATTTCTAATTAGGCCATCAGATGATTGAAAACCAATAATATACCTAATAAACTTTCGTAATATAACATATACTATTCGGGAAAAGCTTCCAGTTTATAAATTATCAAAGCCACGGCTGTAACTGAGTACAAAACTTTGAAATGCAATTTAGCTATTATTTAATAGGGTACATCAATTGCAAATTTACTAATTTTCCTGGTAGTTTTGAATATCAAAACTACGTAATTAAATAGCTAATTACACTTTGAAAATTTAATACATAGCAATGACTGAGATTTCTTAAATTACGTATAGAGTAATGAACCGCAATTGACCTTGCAAGAAGGGTAATTTAGTGGACTGCAATTAGGAATTAAGTTTGAATAACCCTAAGAAACTGAATTTTTGAAAACGAGCTTTTTCAACACGTTCTAATTATAAACACCTAACTTTTTGACAAAATAACATCAATATTTGGAAAATTTTGTATTTTTTTCCAATCGTCGGCAGCCCCCAAGTTTTTAGCTGCTCCGAAGCATCCTTATAGTTTTCTTTTAGAGTGCAGTACCTAGGGGAAAATAAGAGGCAAATCCAAGAAAATTAAAAACATTTTTTTCTTCAATTGTTCTTTATTTCAACTTTACCACCTCGTAAAAGTGGCGCGTTTTGAGAAAACTGCCAAGAAAATGCTCTTTTTTCAGTTTTTCGCATATAATTTGAAAACTGCGCTATTAAAAAAAAGCACTTTTTATCAACTAGTACCTACATCAAATGTTCTACAAATTATGTTTGTAAAGTTTTTTTCTTCGGACAAACGACTGAGGCGCTAGAGCGCGTTAAAGTGTGAGGAAAATTTCAAAATACTATATTGAAAAATTGCTTTTTTTTAGTTTTATGCTTATAACTTGGAAACTACGCATTTTAGAGATAAGTGCTCTGATATAAAAAGAAAGTACATCAGATTTTATATAAATTATGTATCTTAAGTTTTTTTTCTCACACAAACAGTTAAGGCGCTATGACGCGTGAAAGTTTGACAAAAAGTCAAAAATTGACCCCAATGCTAATTCTTTAGCTTTTCGCTTATAACTTGAAAATTAAACACTTTTTGAGAAAAGCACTTGTATACAAAAATATACTACATCCAATTTTCTACAAATTATGTATATTACGTTTTTTTCTTCAGACAAACTATTGAAGCGCTAGAGCGCGTTAAAGGGCGATGAAAAGTCAAAAACCGTCAAAAACCTGCTTGTTTTAGTTTTGTGCTTATAACTCGAAAACTACGCATTGTAGAAATAAGTGTTTCTATAGAAAAAGATAGTACATTAAATTTTCTATAAATTATGTATGTTACATTTTTTGTTGAGACAAACGGCTAACGCGCTATATCGCGTAAAAGTTTGACAAAAATTCTAAAATCGACCAAAAAGCTGCGTTTTTAAGTTTTTTGCTTGTAACTCGGAAACTACGCACTTTAGAGATAAGTGTTCTTATAAAAAACAAAGTACATCAAATTTTCTCTAAATTACGTATCTTAAGTTTTTTTGTTAGGACAAACGGTTCCGGCGCTAGAGTGACGAAAATTCCATAATCTACGGAAAAGCTGCTTTTTTTAGTTTTTGGCATATAACTTGAAAATTTAACATTTTTTGAGAAAAGCACTTGTATACAAAAATAAACTACATTGAATTTCCTACAAATTTTTTCTGTTTTTTAAATTTATTTACGTTAGACTAACAATTGAGGCGCTAGAGCGCGTTAAAGTGTGATGAAAACTCCAAAATCGACCAAAAACTGTTTTTTTAGTTTTTTGCTCATAACTTGGAAATTACGCACTTTAGAGATAAGTGTTCATATAGAAAAAGAAAGTACATAATATTTTCTATAAATTATGCGTTTGAAGTGATTTTGTTCAGACAAACGGTTAAGGCGCTAGAGTGCGTAAAAGTTTGACGAAAATTCCAAAATCGGCCAAAAAGTTGCTTTTTTACGTTTTTCGCTTATAACTTGAAAATTGCGCACTTTTTGAGAAAATCACTTATACAGTGTGTTCGGGGATAGGTGGAACACGGGCGATCTCGCTTATTAGTGATTTTATCAAAAAATGTTACTCTTTGTAAAAGTTTTTGCTTGTTCCAAAATTAATTATCACAATTTCATTTCTGCAGATTTTTGTACAGGGTGGTTTTTATTAGCGTTTCTCTAAAATTATTCACTAGTAAACTATGAAAATTTTGAAGAGAAAAATCAAAAATTCATAACAAAATTATTATTCGTACACTCAAATATGCAGTTTGAAAATGCGGTAGGTACTTTTAATATTTTTAAACGATTTCAACATTTTTTTATTAACAATTTTATAAAAAAAAATTATTAGAGAACAAAACAAACAAATAAATAATAATTACTACTCAATATAAGTGCTCCTTACATTCATACATCCTTACAATTCTCTAGCGAAATTCAAAATACGCAGCTTGAAACATCGTTACATCGAAATTTTTGAAAATATGAAAAGTGCGGTATCGGTTTCAAATTTTATATCTGAAGAAGAAATCGGCGTAGGAATAATTTTTTGTTATGACTTTTTTGTGTATACTTTACTGATGTATAATTTTAGAGAAACGCTAATAAAAACCACCCTGTAGAAAACTCTGCAGAAATGAAATTGTGAATATTCATTTTGGAACAAGCAAAAACTTTTAGAAAGAGTGACATTTTTTGGTAAATCATTAATAAGCGAGATCGCCCGTGTTCCATCTATCCCCGGACACACTGTATAAAAAAATAAGCTAAGTAGTACCTACTTACAGTCAATTTTCTACAAATTATGTTGGTTAAGTTTTTTTCCTCAGACGAACGATTGAGGCGCTAGAGCGCGTTAGAAAGAAACGAAAATTGCAAAATCGACCGAAAAGCTGCTTTTTTAATTTTTTGCTTACAACTGGGAAACTACTCACTTTAGCGATAAGTGTTTCCAAAGAAAAAAAAAGTACTTCAAATTCTCTATAAATTACGTATCTTAAATTTTTTTGCGCAGACAAACGGTTAAGGCGCTAGAATGCATGGAAGATTAGTGTACATTGGACTTAGGGGCTAACCCAATTTTTCGCGACTTTCTCAGGGCGTATAACTTTTGAGGCTGAAGGTTAAGTTACAGTGAATAGCTAAGATAAGTAGTTTTGTCTCAATAAAACACCCTGTATATCGATCACTTCGATTTTATACGCTTCGTAACATAAAGTAAGACTAAACTAATTAAACTGTTCTTTTTTGCTAAAAAACAAATTGGAAGTATAAATTAAAGCGTAATTTAATTTTAAATATTATACGGTTTCATTAAACTTTGAAAATGCATTTAAAATAACTAAAACAAACATCATATAAATAGAAGCCTTATTATATTAGTACAAGTTAAGAGTTGAAACCTGTAAAAGCTTCTCTCGTGTATTTTATTGAACATTTGGTCCAATCAAAGTAATGTTAATGAGAAGTTAACAGACGTGTTTACTGCACAACCATTGCATTTATGTCAACTGCAATTGTACACACCATCAATACAACATCTTTCTTTAGTCTCTTTATTATAATGGACGTTTTCTTTCCGAGATGCCTTCTTTATCTCATGAAAGTTATTAAATCAACTTGAATAGAGTTGCAAGTTATTCAGGTTTTACAACTACATATTATACTATACGTAAACACAATATACCTATACTTTTGAATTATTAATTTTGCATTAATTCTCCTTGTTTTTACTTTTTTGATCCTTCTTATTTTATAAAGTTTATCTTTCTCAAGTATGTTTATTTGGATTGCCATTCAATTGCTACTACTGCCTTTTAACAATGCCCGATTTATGCATCGACTAAGACGACTAATGTCAGCTTCTATCAAGCGATTTCCCTCATTTCCGATTCGTTAAAAATAATCTTTTTATGAACTTTTTTATATATTTGAATAAACTAAACTGGGGACTATATCCTACACTATACGTATCTTTGCTAATCAGGAAAATCATCTAGAAATCACCTGAGATCTCTTCAATACTACAAACATCTTTTCTTCTAAATTATTAGAATCCTAAACTGTTTCTTGATTTTTTAGGCAAAAAGCGTAGTGTTGCGTTAATTTTGGCCAGGGGTGTATTGAGGGAGTTGGTGGCTTTTAATACTATCAGATATTGTCCATGCAAACAATTTAAATTTGTAGAAACGAAAAGCACTCCAAGCTCTCTAAAATTCCGATTCCGTTGCTCGATGAGTCCTTTGCGTTCAAAATCCCAAGAAAAACAAGTTTTTCGCTACGTAATTCGTTTTGCAAGTGTTAAAAATTTTGTGTAAGGCGCAAGAAAAGAAAATAGCATTTTAAAACAGCTGAATGTAGAGATATTCTAGGATTGTAAAAACATTTAAAGCACGTAGAAGACAGCACGGACTGGTGCAAATGTAAATATTGTAACAGGACAATTGCATGTACCCACGAACATACATATTTTATGCGCCTTGTCGGAGGTCACATTGCACCACAAAACGGCCACATTACATTTTTATTCTGTCATTATTAGCATGCACAAGTCTCTTAAAAATATAACCGAACGTATACTCTAAAATCAATTGTAAGATAAAATCGAAATGTTTAAAAGAGTAGGTAATAAAAATGAGCTTTAGAGTTTTACTTATTGCTTTTAGAAATAATTTTCTTTACGAAAATACACAAATAATCGTTTGAGAATGCGCTCTTACTTTTAATGGCGCAATTTTTGGAAGTGTATACAGAGTTACACTATAAGAAACGTTTAAATTTTATGCAGGGGTGTTTCGTACTCCCACAAAACGGTTAAAAATAATTCGGATGACGTTCGATTCTGTTATGGTTAATACGTACCTGAAGCAGCTCTCAACTTTTAAATTTTACAGTGTGTACATTTCTAAAAAGAAATTAAATTCGAAGTCAGTTTTACGTTTCTCATCATAGTAGTATAGTCAAATTAGCGTCAAACCCCAAGATCCAAATAAGAAAGTTCTACCCTGCGAGAAACTGCTTTTTGCAAATATCTCGAGAATCTTGAGGTCTAGCGCAAACACTACGATGTACAAACTTAATCTACAGTAAATTTTAAACAAAAAAGGTCATCAGTATTTTTGTGTTCCAGGCAAGGGTTACGGAGATATTGAAGGGATACGTAATTCTAGCTTTTTTACGAAACGTAAAATAATGTCATTTTGCCCCTCCATATCTCTGTAACCCTTGTCTGCAGCACAAAAATGCATAGAACGTGTTTTGTTAATAATTTAATTTAGATCAATTTTATACTGAATAATATTTGCGCTAGACCTCATGGTTCTCGAGATATTTGCAGAAAACTGTTAAAAAGTGCCATGTTACTCCTTTCCACCCCCACCCATGAAAGTCCGAGGCTCTAGGTCGTGCAGCTTTTGATCACTAATTACGTGGAGGAAATGCATGTATACAACAATATATGTGGGGTAAAACTTTGGGGGGGGGGGGGGGTGAGACTTGTTCCAGACAAAGGTTACGAAGATATAGAAGGAGTGCATCATTCTGACTTTTTTTACCAAACTGTAAAACAATGGCATTTTACCCCTTCCATATCTCTGTAACCCTTGCCTGGAGCAAAAAAATGCACAGGGCCTTTCTTGTTAAAATTTTAATGTGGATTAATTTTGTACTGAATAATAATTTCGCTAGACCTGATGGTTCTCGAGATATTTGCAGGAAACTGTTAAAAGGCACTATTTTACTCCTTTCCACCTCCACCCATGAAAATCCGAAGCTCTAGGTCGTGAACCTTTTTATCACTTATTACGAGGAGGGTATACATATACATGTATACAACAATTTGTCGTAGGGTAGTACTTTTTTGGGTGGAGTTTGAGGCTTGTTTCAGACAAAGGTTACGAAGATATAGAAGAGGTGCATCATTTTGACTTTTTTTACCAAACTGTAAAACAATGGCATTTTACCCCTTCCATATCTCTGTGACCCTTGCCTGGAACACAAAAATGCACAGAACCTTTTCTTGTTAAAAATTTAATGTGGATTAATTTTGTACTGAATAATATTTGCGCTAGACCTGATGGTTCTCGAATTCTCGAGATATTTGCAGGAGACTGTTAAACAGCATCATTTTACTCCTTTCCACCTCCACCCATGAAAATCCGACGCTCTAGGTCGTGAAACTTTTTAGCACTTATTACGTGGAGGAAATACATGTATACAATAATTTATCGTGGGGTAGTACTTTTTGGGGGGCAGTTTGAGGCTTGTTCTAGACAAATGTTACGGAGATATAGAAGGGGTGCGTCAATCTGACTTTTTTATCAAAAACTGTAAGATAACGGCATTTTACCCCTTCTATATCTCTGCAACCCTTGCTTGGAGCACAAAAATGCATAGGACCTTTTTTGTTCAACATTTAATGTGGATTAATTTTGTACTGAATAATATTTGCGCTAGAACTCATGGTTCTCGAGATATTTGCATAAAACTGTTAAAAAGCACCATTTTACTCCTTTCCACCCCACCCTTAAAAATCCGAGGCTCTAGGTTGTGCAACTTTTTATCCTTATTACGTGGAGGGTTGGAGGGTATACATGTATACAACAATTTGTCGTAGGGCGGGGGGGGGGGGAGTTTGAGACTTGTTCCAGACAAGGGTTACGGAGATATAGAAGGGGCACGTAATTCTGGCTTTTTTTACCAAACTTTATAATAATGGCATTTTACTCCTTCTATATCTCTGTAACCCTTGCCTGGAGCTCAAAAACGCATAGAACCTGTTTTGTTATAAATTTATTGCAGATTAGTTTTGTACTGAATAATATTTGCGCTAGAACTCATGGTTCTCGAGATATTTGCATAAAACTGTTAAAAAGCACCATTTTACTCCTTTCCATCTCCACCCTTAAAAATCCGAGGCTCTAGGTTGTGCAACTTTTTATCCTTATTACGTGGAGGGTTGGAGGGTATACATGTATACAACAATTTGTCGTAGGGCAGGGGGGGGGGAGTTTGAGACTTGTTCCAGACAAGGGTTACGGAGATATAGAAGGGGCACGTAATTCTGGCTTTTTTTACCAAACTTTATAATAATGGCATTTTACTCCTTCTATATCTCTGTAACCCTTGCCTGGAGCTCAAAAACGCATAGAACCTGTTTTGTTATAAATTTATTGCAGATTAGTTTTGTACTGAATAATATTTGCGCTAGAACTCATGGTTCTCGAGATATTTGCATAAAACTGTTAAAAAGCACCATTTTACTCCTTTCCACCCCCTCCAATAAAAACTCGCCGCCCGAGGCCGTGCCATTTTATATCATTTATTACGTGGAGGGTATACATGTATACAACAATTTGCCGCAGGTTAGAAATTGTTTTAAGGGATTTTTGAGCCAGTCAGTGTCCGGTGCAGGCATGTTATTTATGCCACAGGAGCCTGTTTGATTTTTATTTTGTGCATAATCCTAGTTAGTGAGTCCCTAATTCTATTTTCCACCATTTCTGCTATTCTTGAGGCTTAAATGTCAAATTGAGTATTGCAACAACTTTTGTGAAGTAGGTAAACGACGATATCTCAAACAAGAAATTTAATTAAGAACGTTATGAGACACTAATAAATTTTAATAAATAATAAAAACTAATCAACTTTTGATGTTTATCGTGAAAGAGTTTCAAATTACAAAGTTTAAAATATGTATGGAGGATATAAGTCTAGTATAGTACACACTACACATGAAAGTTTCAGTAAGTCTAGTGTATCTCTTTGGTTTGATCATTAGTAAACTTCATTGAACTTGATTTCACTTAAGGGGCAGCTTTTATAAAACAACTTAATTTTCATTTGACAGAACACCTTTATATTGTGTTTGCGTGTTCACATAAATAACACACATGTAAGTAAATAAATGTTGAATTAATGTAGTGTAAGACAAGCAGTGCGTGGTCTCATTAAAACAAGTATGCGAATAAAGGTTGTCTCTTCCAAACTCGCTTCCTTTACCGATGTTTAATAAATAACTTGATTTCGAGATTTAAGTATCATACTCGAAATACTTTTAATTTTTTTTTTGGATTTTTCAATTACTTCGCATTTCGATAAACATAAACCAACCACCATACTTCAAAGCTTTGAGCGTTTCGCTTCGTAACTCGACTATAAATATTATGCTTACTGAAAAATTAATTACTTTTTTGTTTTAAAAACGAATAGTAACTCAAATTTTATACTGAAAATAAATAATTAGTTTTACAATTAGTTATTTACCCATTTTTTAGTTAAACTGATAGATAACTGGATAGTTCAATAACGAGATGTAAGATTTAATGGTAAAATACGTGCTTGGAAACAGCGTTAAATTGAGCGTTATATCGAAATTAATCGCGGATTTTAAATTTGTTCAAATGAAAGTTAAAGATAACTTTTTGATAAGTAAACTATTTCTTTTCTCTCCATTATTAGTCTAATGCACCTTTGAATCTTAATTTGATGGTTCGGTAGGTAGAGACTGTGTCTCGAAGGGTTTTTATAAACATGCCTTTTATAGCCTCCTTCTCATAGCTCTTGATAACACTTTACGATCGCTATTTATATGGTTGCTCGATTTAATACTAAAAGGTAATGCAGTCAGCGTTAATATGACTATTGCATACGTATGTCAAGAACCAATAAGAAAACTTTTATTTCATAATTCAGACCAATCCCAGACCACTTATAACGATAAGTGTAAGGTGAACACTTATCGGTGTGCACTTATCGTTTTCGGGTTATCGCCAGGAGTGCGTTCAAGGACATCACCCGGGTAGAGTAGGATTGACCCCTCTAGACAACCTATGTCCTATAGCCATTTGGTTCGACGTCTGACTTTAACGTCTCACCTGCCCGACAGCTTTCTAATAAAAATAAGTGTACGTTAAGCCAAGTAACTAGAAATACTCATTTATTAATGTTAAAAACACAATTATTATAATTAATATTTTTTGTAACGTTGGTGCAGTCTTCGAGACATGTCGACGTTGAAGTGATTGTCGAGTGAACCAGGTTTTTAGAACTGTTACGCTGGCTTCTCATTTTTTCAACAAGGTTGGGATGGTGCTCTGCATCCAGCTGCAAATAGGGCTTGATGGACCCCGCACTTGAGTGACCGGTCATTTTAATGATTTCCTGATCTTGCACACCCGCCTTTGCAAGATGAGAAACCGACGAAGAGCGCAGAGAATGATTTGTAATCTTAACTTTCTTCACATCAATCCCAATTTTACTTGCAGCCTCCACAGTCCACTTCGAAAGTTTATTCCTGCCTACTGGGATATTTTTATACCACAATGACTGTCCTGTTTGCCATTTCGAATTTGGTGTTAGAAAAAACCGGTCAATGGTTATCTGAGGCGTCCTCTTGCTCAATAGCTTCTTGTAGAGCCTAAAATAATGAAAAATATTATTATTTCGAACATTATTATTTATTTATTGGTGTAACTTACCTCACAGGGCATAAATTGGGATTTTCTGTATTCGTTACTAGCCACTTTGTTTCTGCCAGCCGCTTGTCTCCACCTTGAGCAGTCTTGCTGAAGATAGTATTATATGCTATTCGTTCTGTAGGGGCACTTGTATTCGTGACCTCTTCATGAAAGTGTTGCAAAATACATTTGGATGCTTCTCCGCCCCTCCACGCCAATTCTAGGGCAGCCAGGTAGTAAAATTTTCTTTGTAACCCTATTTGTGTGTCTTCATCCCAAAGCTTAACAATTTTTGTGTGTTCCTCTGGAGTAATCGCCGCCGAACTGGTTTTTCTTTTTTCTGGTATTTGCTGCAATTGACGGCGCTTTGAATTTCTGGCATCTCGGGCTAATTTGAAGGTAACATCCTTGAAAGGATCAAACACTGTTCCATAATTTTTGTAATAATTTTCCTGTACTAGCTTTGCCACACTGTTCCACAAGAGCTTAACGACACTTTCCTTGTACTCGGTTCCGTCTTCTTTCCTCATGTTGAAAGCCCAATCAGCCAAAACTGCGGCGATTTTCACTACCGACAAGTTTTCATCCAGTATGTAGTTTTTTTCTTGGCAGAACTTTTCAAATTGCCTCCATATATATTTTTTGGACTTCTTGGTGTTTTCTGGCATCGTAAAACTCACAATTTTTTCTATATTTAGCACAGATTTATCACCAAAACGTTTTGCCATTTTCGCTTTGGCTTTACAGAAAAAATGATTTGTTTACTTGTTGCTATGTTTAGGCTATGTTGTCAAAGCGACCCACAAATTGTTACTACTAGATTTCAAAAGCAGTTTTAATTTTTTCTCTAGCTTTTTCTTTTTACTTATGCAATAGTCACGCAAAATGCATTTCGTGCATAGCGACTTGCTTCGATAATACTGACCGGAGACGCACTCTTGCTTGTTGCTTTGGAAAATTTGCACTCCTGCTTCGCAGTCGTGCAAATTTTCGTCGCAACATGCAGTCGTGCATCTCTCCTGTCAGTATTATCGGCAAGTCGCTATGCACTTAATACATTACTGTTGATTACCCCTACAGCCCTTTATTAGTGCTCAATTTTAATAGCTGAATTTCCGTGAGGTCGAGAAACCGTCATATCTGTTTCGCGGTCCCCAATGTGTTTCTCGAGCACTTTTAAAAATGTTGGTTCCACAAATAAATTAATGTGCTCTATCAAAAGAACAATTAGACACCATATGTAGTCTGTAGAAGACTAACTAACTATTATTCGAATGATTGTTGTAAATAATGCGTAATAAATAAATACGAATCAAGTTACTGTTAATCAACGGAAATGGTATAAAGAAATCATTTCTGCAACTTCCTTCTTCTGATTGATTTCGATTTTAAAAAATTTATGTTAATTCGACCTTTAAATAATTAATGTTTGTAAACACACGTCAATTTTATCGTGTATAATTTACTTTTATGTACCACAAACATCTTATTATTACATCCATCATCGGCCGAAATTGTAAATTAAGTGTTTAAGTGCATAACAGGTGGAATAAGTATGTTAAACTTAACTATTTTCATGGTTTGGCTTAAAATTGAGATTATTTCGCAATGTTGACATACGGAGATATGTATAGTATATTCATAAATAAGTGGAAGTGACGAAGAGAAAACTTTTCTCTAACAACTCCAGATTGCCATTGTTTTCTTATAACGGTGCAGGGTCTCTACTCCTGCCGTATAAGTTTTAGAAGGAATTTTTTTGCCAATTGAAACTTTTTTCTCTTATAGAATAAGGCTGAAGGTATGTCCGTCCCTTGGTGCTTTTTAAAATTTTTTCTCAGTAACCTACCCGTGGAAATACTTTTCAAACTTGAGTGCAAAATGAGTAAAATCGCGCCCTTTGAAAGGTATTTTCACGAATATTGACAAAAAATTTAAAAAAAAACACTAGGAGACGGACATACCTCGAACTTTTTTCTATAAGAGGAAAATGTTTCAATTTAAAAAAAAACCTTGACAATACTTAATACTGAAAAACAGCAACGCGTATTATTTTTCCAATCAACCCAATAGTAATCAGTCTCTATTTCTGAGACTTTTGCTCGCATTCAGCTGGGCGTTTATAAATGCGAATTAAATTGACAATAAAATTATCCATAATGCAATTTTGCAGTTATGAAAGCATACTAAATTATTGAATATTTAAAGAGTGGAAAAAAAACTCGTACGCTATAACGGTTTTGTAATTTTAAATGCAAAATCTATGTTTAAAATACGGTAAATCAGAACTCTTGCATGCTTCATTGAATTTTCAGATGACAGGTGAGAAGCATCATTATCCGCAGCCCGTGCATAATATAAAGTACAAGATAATACCATTTTACGTTTTGAATTTTTAATTTCGATTAAATAACATTTTTTATTTTGTAAATAACTATTAAATTGTTATAATTTTGTTATTTAACAATAGGTTTAGTGTAGGTGAAATTGGCGTGCTGTTAACTGTATTGAAAAATAACTTAATAAATGTAGGGTGGGGCCTTAAATGTGCGTATAAGGAATCTTTTATTAATAGAAGTAATTTTGCATTCTTCTTGCAATATTTTTTATGTATGATGAGGGAGATGGGGACATTTAATTTTTTTGTGCTTACTTTGGTGTCTTACAAAGTGAGCCAACCTCTTGCTATTGATTCTCTATTTTTCTTTCATTCTTTTTCTTATTTCACACGGTACCTTCGAAAGACTTTGTGTACAATAATTAATATACGAGATGTTTTGATAACTAGTTAGCCTAGACCAGTTCTACGCAAAAAAAATATTGCGTTACCATAGCAACGAACAATAACTTATTAGAAGTGTCAGTGTAAAGTTTGACGTCAAAAAAGTAAACCAGAGTTAAGCAATAAATTAAAAGAAAAAAGATGTCCACCGAAATCGTGAAAATCGAAAAATTGGAGTATCGAGCCATCATCAAGTACCTGTATTTAAAAGGGTTAAGAGGTAAGTAGATTTACGAAGATATGGTTAATACCCTTGATGATCAATGTCCTTCGTATGCGACCGTGAAAAATTGGACTGCAAGCTTCAAAAGAGGTAAATTTTCAATTGAAGATGATGACCGATCGAAAAGTTCTTGCTTCAGTTTTTTGGGATTGCCATGGAGCAATCATGATTGATTTTTTGGATAAGGGTAGAACAATAACTGGAGATTACTATTCGACATTACTGACCACTCTACGGGAAAAAATTAAAGAGAAAAGACGCGGAATGCTATCCAAAGGTATTTTGTTTTTGCAGGACAACGCCCCTGCACACAAATCTCATGTTGCCATGCAAAAAATTCGTGATTTAGGGTTTGAATTACTAGAACACCCCCCTTATTCTCCAGATTTGGCTCCGTCCGACTATCATCTCTTTCCTCAACTGAAAAAAAGTTTAAAAGGTCGTAAATTTTCTTCCAAGGAGGAGGTAATAAAAGCTGTGGACGTCTGGTTTGCAGAGCAAGAAGAAACATTTTTTTGAAAGGTCTAGAGACGTTGCAGGTTCGCTGTAATAAATGTATCCAATTAAGAGGAGAATATGTTGAGTAATAAAATATTTTGACATTGAAATTTTGTTGGGTTCTATAGTAGGCTAAGAATTTTTCAATATAGCCTCGTAGCCCAAATCAGACAAATTGAGAGCAAAAATTTGAGAGTTTAAAAAATGGTTGTTTATTGGAACCTGCAGTTTAAAGATTATTCTTTGTCTTTTGCTTATTATCTCCGTAAATATCAACTCCACGAAAAATTTATTTCTATACAAAATTAAAGTAGACATAATTTCATACAAAATAGATCTTATTCACTTTTCTCGTGTAGAGCAAAAAATGTAGAGTTACGACAAAGAGCTCCAATTGACATTGATTTCAACGAAGATATGACGGTGATCGTTCAGCAAGAACGTTACTTTGTCAATATCGGCATCTTCCTCAGCTGTTGTGTTTCAATATCCTCCCTCCTCCCTATTTAATTTCTAAGACATCATATTATTGAACTTAGTCTTGTTTCTCTCATTAGCGAGAACTTCTTATTCACAAATTAGAGGTACGATAAAGATTTCCTATATCACATCTCATAGAATAAGGGAGTAGATAAAGATTTTGTTTAAAAAAATTGTTAAAAAAAAGTACCTCCAAGTGGCAAATAAAGAACTTCTGAAGTTTAATAGCGCTCTCACTAATATTACAATTTTAAACAAATTTTTTTAAATTTTGTGACAATAGGCGGAGACGAAACCTAACGCGACTTAGTTTTCAGAAATTTTTAATTACATCTTTATTGTACTACCTCATAGAGTACTGGACTATCTATTAGTGAGTAACTTAAGATACTGATTCATGAAACTTGCGCATCTTACTAGGCAGTTTATACAGCATCACCTCGTAAACGAATTCACGGTAACCCCTTCCTTCTCCGCGCCATATCTCAAAAAGGGTCAAACTTAGAGAAAAAATTTATGTACGCAATCTTATAGCTAATAATGTTTTTTATAATTTTCATAATAACCTTCATCAACGTACGAGTCATAGGAGGCGAGTTATTTGCAAAAAACGAGAAAAAGTCACTTTTATACAGCTCGTTCCCGCTCCACTCGCTACAACCCTCCCGACACGTGCCGTACTGTAGGTTTCACCGAACAATCATACCGATTTTCACAACTCTGATTTTTTTCTCTCAAACGCCATCTTTTTGTTTAATTTCACTAGAGTAAAGTGATGTTTCGTCCAATAAAGGAGAGTATGGAAGATCAGACATTATTCGCCTAACGCACGAACATATTTGATTAAATTTCAAACTACGAAAAACAATTTAATTTCGAATTATTACCAAATTTAAAATTAACTCCATACAACGGCATATATGTACATAGTACATAGCATCTAGCATCATTACAAGTTTACAAGTTATAACGAAACTTGGTGCATAGTAATACATTAGTACGTACATCACATGCATCCAGGTAAAATTTTATAATTACAATTTATAACAAAACCTAGGTTCCTCTCTTGAACAAGTGAGTAGAGTAGTACAAGAAATATTCATTAAAATTAAAACCAGAACTATGTAAAATTAAAATATTTCATTTTAAGAATGTACAATATCGACAACATATGGTCGGCGGACTAATAAACGCAGTTTTGCATTAAAACGAGAATTGTAATTAATAAAGCACTTACTTATTTAATTAATTTGGATTTAATATGGAACTGCGCATAAGTGCTGAAGTAATAAAGTCAAATCGATTTCTATTGGAATTTTAAAAAATTGTAACGGACGCTTGACAGACATTCCAATTAAAATTGTGGTTTAAATTAGCCGTTTCAGCGAGAGTCGTAAAAAATATCGAGTTGTACGTATCTGTCGTATGGATCTATTGGGTCCCTGTTCAAATCTCGGATTTGCCATGGCAAGGCAACACATTTTCTCTTTATAGGGCGGATTTGACTTTGGCAAGTGCACGGGTGGTAATAATCTATAACAACTCTGATTTTTTGCATTATCTCTTATACAAGCGTACTCTCAGAGTACACTTAAAACAATTAACCACTCATGAAATGTACGTGCTTTACATAAAATTCGTGTTTGGAGATTGATATCGAACGGTTGGTTTTAGAATTTTACTTATATGCGCTTTAAAGCTTGCCAAACTCTCCAAAACTTGCAGCGGATTTATAAGGAAATTGAACGCCCAGCAGGCTGAAAATAGAAGAAAACAAAATAGAGACGAGCAAACTGTTATATATTAATTCTTAATCCGCATTAATCCAGAAACTACACAACAAGGGATTGATCCAGTTTGTAGTATCACGTTTTGTTTATTATAATACGCTTAAAAACAAAAAGACTCGAGAACATGGATTTCAATATTTGCATTGTTGGAGGTTAGAATTACTTAATTTAGAGAAAAAGAAATTGCAAAGAAAATTAAACTGCGGAAATCTGTCAAACTAATTACGGACGTAATAAGAAATGGCCAATTTAATGGCAATGGTGTGTGTTTTAAAATGTCACGCTTTACACGAACACGGGTAAGAGCATAAATCAAATAGTTCACGACTACCAAACGACTTGCATATAGGTATATACGCACGTATGTGCATAAATATTACAAAAGTACCTGTTGGAAAACAATCATCATCTAAACAGATCTAGATAGCCAACTCTCTGTTATTATTTATTCAAATGTGTTTGTCTAGATTTTATCGTTAAATTCTATTCAATAGGTACTTTTAAATCGAGTTCCCACCACTTTAATTGTTCTTGATGCTCTTTTTAAGTCAAAAGTTGGATATCTTTTTTTTAAATTTGAGTCTCTTTCTAATGTGTACCTACTGTCGATCAAAAAATAGGAAACTCGGTTTTTTAGTTCTCGATTCATGGCTGCGATTTCTGTCGTAAATTTGGAGAAATTTCCTAATATAGTACTGTTGATCGCAAAAATGTGAAACTTGGGGGGACATAATATAGTTTTTTCCTGTTATCAGTGCTATCAGTTAATCGATCAAAAATTTTTGAATCTCGTTTTGAGATGTCGCTCTGCTTGGTCTGAAAAGACTTTCAGGCAAATTTTTAGTTTTAAAAAATCAAGGCTGTCGTGGAAATTGAGGAAACGCTAGTTTCTGTTTAGAAAAAGTGCCATTTCGGTTACCGATATAACAAAATGTTATTGAGAAAAAAGTTGTTCAGAATAGGAAATTATGAGTCTACGCAAACTTTCAAAAATACTGACTCATTTTGATATGAAATTCGTTTTTCATTAAAATTTATTACGATTTTTCTCCAGTCCATAAACAAAACCGTAATCGTTGATTGTCGTCAACTAACGAACAAGTAATTTGCAAATTATTTAAATACGCAATCCATTTCAACCAAATAATCGGAGGTTTGCTTTTCATCTCAGATAGATAATTCAATATTCGTAAAATTGAATAAAAAGCGAATTTAATCCCAATTTGAAATTGTGCATTGAGTCATAATTTTGTATTCTGAACAACTTTTCTCAATGACATTTTGTCATATCAATAACCGAAATGGCACTTTTTCTAAACAGAAACTAGATTTTTCTAAATTCCCACGACAGCCTTGATTTTTATAAACTAAAAATTTGCTTAAAAGTCTTTTTAGACCAAGCAGGGCAACATCCTAAAGCATCAAAACAAGATTGAATAATTTTTTATCGATTATACCTATTATAGGAAACCTCATCACTTTACACACTGTAGTATACAGAGTGAGTCAGGAGGATCACACCGAACTCTAAGAGCGTATTCTAATATATAAATATAAGACAAAATATAACCCCAAAAGTCATTATTCGATTTTCACTTGTTTTCGAGTTACATTAGCCTTTTAAAGTTTCAGAACAAATTTTCAAAACAAGTGAAAATTGGATAATAACTTTTGGGGTTATTTTGTCCTGCATTTGTGTGTAAACCAGTGAGAAACTGTTTGAAGATCCGTGGAGATATATTTTTGAAAATTGGTTGTGAAACTTGAAAATGCTTTAAAAGACTCGAAAACAAGTGAAAATCGGATAACAACTTTTTCTAGAGTTCGATGCGATCTTCCCGACTCACCCTGTATAGTGAGTACTTTTTATTTATCTCGTAGAAAAACTCTATCTGTGTATGTAACGCCGTCACACAGAAACTACTATAAATAGCTAAAATTTGGTTTCAGCTACTTGAACCAGATTTTGATCGACAAAATAAGATTTTAAACGAAATCTAAACAGGGTGGCCCAAAATAAGAGCTATTTTGCTGGCATTTCGGAAAATCTTGACCCACAGTATTTATACTTAGCTATAAGTTAATACAGGTCGTCCTTAATAAAAAAATATTTTTTTAAAAATTTAAATTTAAAATGGCGGTCAGTATAACGACTGGCTCAATTCTTAGTTTTTTTATTGTAACTTTTATTATAAAAATATAAAAACAGGAATGAATTAGCGAAATATAGGGCCTTAGTTTTGATATAGTCAATTTCAAAATTGGCTACTTTTATAGAATCAAAGTTGACTAAAATTAAAAAATGGATTTTCTCAAAATCGGCTTCGGCCATTTTCTCTATATTTTGATATGTTGTAGATATCAATATTTTTTTATTTATTCCCTGAGTTTTATTTTCCGCGAAGCGCTAGATTCTGAGTTATGATTTTTTTAAAGTCAACAGTTCAAAAATGTATGTACTATTATTTATTTTGTAATTAAAATTTGTATTCTATAAATTTCTATTACTTTTGTTACAATTTTGGTTAAAAAACACTTCATGTTAAACCGGAAATTAGCCAAGCAAAATGAGTTTTTGGAAACACCCTGTATATGTTATGATTTTTTTAAACGTTGTAAGATTTGTTCTCCAATGATTCCAAACATGGTAAATTTCAACTTTCGGTTTACCGGAAATAGGGTTAGTTTTTCTATTTTAACACAACACCCTGTATATTTTAAGTAGTTTGAAATGATAGTAAAATTATCTAACGAGCGATACTAAACAGTTTTTATTTTACATTCCGGTTCAGCAGCCAGAAATGGAATCAGCTTTCTATTTCAAATTTTTTTTTAAATCAGGAAGAGCTTTTGAGCATACTATTGTTAGGTACTATTTCTGATATCTTTTAAATATTTCCAACGCGTACGAAGTAGTCCTGTTATGGCCACATTGCCCGTTTTCATTCCTGGGGTTGTAAAAGCTGCACAATGTCCACTTACAAGGCTTATAAGTTTGCGAAATTCCAAAAATCGTAAATTTTAACTATTGACGCCTTACAACAAAAGCCCCATTGAGCCATTGAGCGAAATAAAGCTTGCATTGTCGTGCACGTTTTGATCTTTTAAAGCTCAACAACAGCTCTGGTTTATTTGGAATGCAAAATAAAATTTTTGGTTTAAAATTTTTTATTAGAACGTAACAATGAGCAAATTTTTCCCAGTCACATATTTCTAAATGTGGGTTTAATACTGATGACATCGTAGTTTTGAATCTAAGTTTCAGCAAAATTGCACTTTGTTTTCTTTTTATAGTAGGTACTTAATCTTGTAGAAAAGTTACTGACGTACACACTAAAAGAAAACATTTCTTATTTCAAATTTTATGATAACAAACTAAACCTTTTGGATTACTGCAGTAGCTCGATGAATGATGACTGAAATATAATTAAGCAGAAGCAGAAGCGTAATTCATCTGATTTAAATTCGATCGATAGTTCTTACCAGTATTGTGGGTAGAGGGCAAGTAGTATCAATTTTATTGTTAAATATCTTTTGTTTACGAACAATTTCGCCATTGGCTGTTAAATACTCAAACCTCAACCCCCCTATTTATTACGATCGTCGAATTGAATTAATCCCTCCCCACTTTTTCTTATCGAAGTAAAATTATGACTTTATATAGAATTTCCTTAGATAGTCTTTATTACATTTAAAATTTATCCCATGTTTACGGGTCTGTAAATCAGCGTTAAGAAGAGGTAATAACAATGTCTGACCAACGCCGCCAAACGATCCTGCTGGTTTGCTCAATGTCCTGCTATGAAATGCTGTTATTTGTTCGAGAGGATAAAATAGTTGAACGAATGTGTTTTTCTGACATGAAAAATTGATTTCAATTGACTTGTCTTTTAATTTTAAAAAGTGCACTCAAATAAACTTAAAGGCAACTTTCCAACTGGATCAAAGTTATACCTTTTTGCAAAAATAACAAATTTAAAACTTTTTTTTTATCTTCTCTTGCGTCTTTACGTGAAGTTACGAGGAAGTGTCGTTGCAGATGTTGGAAAATTCTTCTTCTTTTGCTTCTCTTTAATTTGTTTTATTTTGCTTTATTTATTTATTTGTAAATCCTTTCATTGAGGTCACTGCCAAATGCGCGCCTTTCATTTCGTTCGCTCCCACGACGCGACGCGTATAATATATGTAATTCTTGGCTTTTATGTAAATTGACTATAAAATAATACATTCTAAATGACATAATTAAAACATTACTGTCTTTTTGTGTGTATTTACATCGATTTAAATAGTCTACCTTCCATTAATAAACTTGCCGTTTCTATTTTAGTATTCAATATACTCTTTACGTATTTATGTACAATTATGTGCAGTTGCTCTTATTGATTTAAAATTACTTCTAACTTATTTATTGTATTTTACTCAACTAACTAAAATTCTTTTCGAAATGTATCGATTTATTTATTGTTTTCTCGTTCGGTAATTAAATTGATTTTAATTCTCGAATCAATAATAAATCTACGGCCATGTGAAGAGCTAACCTTGCGTCTTTCAACCTTAAGCCGCTTGGGCATTGAAAAGTAAGCTAGCCACGGCAAAATTGCACATGACACTTTTTGTAGAGCGGAGAATTTCCCTCAAAAAAAAAAAAAAGGGTGACCATATTCTAGTAGTGATAGTTTAGACAAAAGAGAGTCGTCTAAATACGCTCAATAAAATGCTTGATGTGTATTGAAATTATACACCAAACCATTAATAGTCCAGTCATAGCATAGTCTAGCAACAGAGAAAATCGCATAGCGCATGATGTCGCGCTGGTTGGGGATGTTATTAAAAAAGTAGCTAATGTAGATACAAGTTCACTAAGGGTTTATCGACTTGGTAAACCTATGGAAGGGAAAAAACGTCCAGTTAAAGTCATGCTTAAAAACCAAACTGATGCCATCAACATTTTGAAAAATAAGGCCGTTTTAACGCAAAATAGCAGCGTGCGTGTAGCACATGACGAAACCCCAATGCAGCGTAAGTATCTTGATGATTTGAGAAAATCCCTAAGTGATCGTCTACAACAAGGCGAAAAAGATCTAACAATTAAGTATTCGAATGGTATCCCTATGATCATAAAAACAGACGTCCAAAAAAACTAAATCGCATTACTCCTGCCAGCTCCAATGTTTCTCGACCACTTGCAAGTGAAAATGATCCATGTTATCTCCGCGTGTGTCACGTAAACATAAGATCCTTGGTTCCCTGCTTTGATGAGTTTTCCCAGTATATGCAGGAGCACAGGTTTCATCTGGTAGCAGTCTCTGAAACGTGGTTGACACCTGATTTTCCCTCACATCTGATACAGTTGCCGGGATATGAATTGTTGCGTGCCGATAGAGAGGGAAGAGGCGGCGGACTATGCTGGTACATTCAGAATAGCCTAAAATATGTCTCAATTAGCTCGGACTTGATATCCGGCGAGTGGTGTGAGCAGATCTGGGCAACCATCAAGCTAAAACATTCTAGAATTGCTATTGGAGCGGTATATGTTCCAAAGATAAGTAGTGCAGCTCTAGGCGAGATCGAGCAGACACTAGCAGATGTGGACTTGACAGTGGACGATGTCATTCTGGTGGGAGATATAAACATTGATCTGACATGCAAAGAATCATCTTACGCTAGGAATTTTTCCACCATTATTCAGTCGTTTAACCTCAAGCAGATCATAGATGTCCCAACTAGAATCACTGATAGCTCGGCAACTTTAATTGACGTCATGTGTGTCGGTGAGGATATCGAAGTTTTGGAATGTGAAAACCGTGATTTTGAGGTAAGCATTACTGACCACATGCTAACGTACTGCTCGCTGAACTACACAACTAGGCAGTCCACACCGAAAGCAATTACATACCGATGCTACAGAGATTTTGAGTTTGAGGAATTTAGCAGGGACGCGGCTGGGATTCGGTGGGGGCTGATTGCGGAGCTTGAGGATGTGGATGGGAAGGTTAACTATCTAAACGATGCAATAATTGCACTGTTCGATAAACACGCGCCACTAAGAACTGTTGCTCTCCGCCATAAGCGCCGCCCGTACATCACTGATACAATAAAGCTTATCATTGACTTGAAAACGAAAGCATATAAAAAGTACAAGCGAACAAGTCTTTTGAAAGATCGAGATTACTACATTGACTTAAAAAACTATCTATCAACTGCAATCAAAAATGAGAAGAAGGCGTATATTCAGCACCAGTTACGGATGAATGCCAATAGCCCTCGTAACCTATGGAAGAATTTTGCGTCATGGAACATACATCGCAAACCTAGATCTGAAATATCTGAAAATTTAAAAGAACCCAATTTGCTAAACGAATACTTCGTAAACTCGGCACAAAATGTCACGGTTCAAAATGAGACACTTGACTACTTCCGTAGTAACACTAGCGAAAACATTCAGATAACACAGCAACCGTGCCAGACAACAGCCGATGAAATTGAAAAAATAGTGCTGCAATTGAAATCTAATGCTACAGGAGCAGACAACATCAATTTAAAGATGATACAACTGGTGCTGCCTTTTTGCAAAGATGAACTGGTGGAGATTATTAATTTCTCCCTTACCACTGGTACAATACCCAAGATATGGAAAAAAGCTATTGTTAATCCCCTGCCTAAAGTGAGCAATGCGAAGGAATTGAAAGAAATCAGGCCAATCAGCATACTTCCTGCGCTGTCAAAGGTTCTGGAGAAGGTCGTTAACAATCATTTAATCGAGCATTTAAAATTGAACAATATACTGCCTAATACCCAATCTGGATTCAGACCTAAACATAGCACTACGACAGCAATGATGAAAATCATAACTGATATAGCTAGAAATATGGATAAATCTAAAATTACCTTTCTTGCTCTGCTGGATTACAGCAAGGCATTTGATGTTGTTGACCGGGATTTGCTTGTGGCTAAATTGCAATACTTTGGTTTGAATGAACAGGTGTTGAATTGGATCAGCAACTATCTGTCTGGTAGATCCCAGGTAGTTAAAATTGACAACAATATATCGGAAGAAGTTTCGGTGATGTATGGTGTACCACAAGGAAGCGTTTTGGCACCCACCCTCTTTACTGTTTTTACTGCCGACCTCCCACGCATACTGCACCATCACTGGGACATGCACCTATACGCGGACGATACACAGATCTATAAATCTTGCTCTCCGGTAGACGTTAATAATCTAGTTGAAGAATTAAACTATAACCTGAAATGCATTCAAGAATGGTCTGCGAGAAATGGATTGATGATTAACCCTCAGAAGACGGTGGTTGTGTGTCTTGGTACAAGTAACGCTATTAATAGGGTAAACCTGCTCCTGGAAAGGGAAATTGTGATGGGTGAGAGTGTAATCAAAATAAGTGAAAGCGCTCGCGACCTGGGGCTGCTTATTGACAAAAATCTAAACTTTGAAAGGCACGTTACTAAAAAATATGGTGAGTGTTACGCGAAGTTGAAATCGCTGTGGAGTTGCAGGTCTTTGCTGCCTCAAGATGTAAAGTGGAGACTTGCAAATGCTCTCGTTTTGAGTCTTATTGAATACGGATGTCCGGTCTACTACGGTTTTTTGACAAAGTGCTTAAAAAATAAACTTCAGGTGTTGCAGAATTGCTGCTTAAGATTCGCTTACTGTATACCCTATAGGGATCATGTGACGCCGCACTATAATGAACTGGGTATACTGAAACTAGAAAATAGAGTTACACTTTTATTTGCTACTCTGCTGTACAACATCTTAAAAGCGCGTGAACCTTTGTATCTGTATAATTTTCTTGTAAGTCGATCAGACGCAAACCTAGGTAGTGTAAGCTTGAGGTACGAAAATCTGTATACGATCCCCTTACATAAGACCACTAAATTTGAATGCTGTTTTGAATATTTGGCGCCTAAAACTTTTAATCGTTTTGCTGATGTCTTCGCTGAGCCTACTGTTGATGGCTTTCGCAGGACTCTAACAGCTAAGTTGCTCGAGATGCAGGGTACATTATTGTAAGACTTAGTTCTAACTGTGTTTTTTTTTACGTTGTAATGGCTTGAGTGAAAAACGGCACTGCCGATCTCTTGCCTATTGGATGCAATTGATGTGCTTTTACTGTTTCGTTTTGTAATTTGTCTGTATAGTGTTGTGTTGCATTCAATAAAATATATATTATTATTATTATTATAATAGACATTCAACTTCGGAAAAACTCGCATAGAGCTTAAAATTGGTACAGACCTTAAATACATCATTATAAATGAAATGTCAAAAATCCCTATTGATTCCACTTGTGCTAAAATTTTTTTTCACAGTCAAAAGTCGAAAAGTCGGTTTTTTGCAAATATTTCTCAATATTTGCCCAGTCAAATTAAACAAACGGACGGCATTTGAGGAAAAACTATTCAGGAGTAAATTGGTATGGTTGTTCATTATAACCTGCAGCACACCATACTAAAAGTCCGAAGGGTGGGGTGTCAGAAGGGGGAGGGGGAGCTGAAGTTATAGAAAACATTATTAACTACAAGATTGGTCATATGCATTTTTGCCATACGTTTGACCCTTTTCGAGATATAGCGCGGAGAAGGGATTACAGTAAATTTGTTTACGGGATGACGCTGTATAAACTGCGGAGTAAGACGCTTAAGTTTTACAAAAGGAAGGTCGAAGCTCGGGGACTTTTAGTATGTTGTACTGCCGGTTCTAATGAACAAGTACACCAATTTTCAAAACTTCTGGATGTTTTTCCCTCAAATACCATGCATTTATCCAATTTGAGTGAATTAATATTGACAAAAACCGATTTTTCGACCTTTGTCTTTGAATAAATTTTTTAGCCCAAAGTGGGGTCGACGGGGACTTTTTACATTTCATTTGTCATAGTGTATTTAAGGTCTACATCAATTTTCAGCTCTATGCAAACTTTTCTAAACTTTCCACGATTTTTTGTCTAATTTGACTGGACTATAAATGTCGGTAGCAAGTATTAGTTACAAACAGAAACACAAAATTTTTCCATTTTTGCGATCCACAGTACACATCACTAAGGGGTTTCTCAGAGATACTTAAATGTTGATCTACTAGTCTAAGAGCCTAAGAGTTAAACATACTGCATAGTACGTACAGAGTGGGCAAAATTCGATGGTTCTTATAGAGAAATCGATAACTAGAACTAGTGAAGTTAGAGAGCAGTTGGAAGCAATAATTTAGTTTCATTGATACACCAAAAGTTTCCAATTAGTGCCCTTTAGTGGCGTTTTAAAACTTTCAAAAATCCTTCTATTTTTTTATATAAGCCGCGACTTTTTTGGTGCCAACTTTCCACCTGGCACCAACATTTTTGCGTTTCAAGAAAATTTCTGCGGCATTCAAAAGTGCCCAATTAGTGCCCTTTAGTGCCGCTTTGAAAGTTCTTATAGTTTTTGAGATATTTGCCATTATATTAACCCTTAAATCGCGAGCAAGGTATGACGACCAAGTGGGAAGTTGGCACCATAAAAAGTCCCAATGATTTTTGAAATTTTTAAAACGGCACTAAAGGGCACTAATTGGATACCTTTGATGTATCAGTGTACGAGACTATATTGAAAAATTCTTAGCCTACTATAGAACCCAACAAAATTTCAATGTCAAAATATTTTATTACTCAACATATTCCCCTCTTAATTGGATACATTTATTACAGCGAACCTGCAACGTCTCTAGACCTTTCAAAAAAAATGTTTCTTCTTGCTCTGCAAACCAGACCTCCACAGCTTTTATTACCTCCTCGTTGGAAGAAAATTTACGACCTTTTAAACTTTTTTTCAGTTGAGGAAAGAGATGATAGTCGGACGGAGCCAAATCTGGAGAATAAGGGGGGTGTTTTAGTAATTCAAACCCTAAATCACGAATTTTTTGCATGGCAACATGAGATTTGTGTGCAGGGGCGTTGTCCTGCAAAAACAAAACACCTTTGGATAGCTTTCCGCGTCTTTTCTCTTTAATTTTTTCCCGTAGAGTGGTCAGTAATGTCGAATAGTAATCTCCAGTTATTGTTCTACCCTTATCCAAAAAATCAATCATGATTACTCCATGGCAATCCCAAAAAACTGAAGCAAGAACTTTTCGATCGGTCATCATCTTCAATTGAAAATTTACCTCTTTTGAAGCTTGCAGTCTAATTTTTCACGGTCGCATACGAAGGACATTGATCATGATCACCAAGGGTATTAACCATATCTTCGTAAATCTGCTTACCCCTTAACCCTTTTAAATACAGGTACTTGATGATGGCTCGATACTTCAATTTTTCGATTTTCACAATTTCGGTGGACATCTTTTTTCTTTTAATTTATTGCTTAACTCTGGTTTACTTTTTTGACGTCAAACTTTACACTGACACTTCTAATAAGTTATTGTTTGTTGCTATGGTAATGCATTATTTTTTTTTGAATGGAACTGGTCTAGGCTAACTAGTTATCAATACATTCTCGTAACTAAATTAGTCCTTCCAACCGGAAAAATGGATGGCGCATCCTCGTTCTCTATTTTTGAGAGGAACTGAATGGCGGTTTTCTTTTTTTTTTGTTTTTTATTTAATATTTTTTAATTTTTAATAAAATACCGAAATGATGGAACCCATATGTTATATATCATTGAAAAGAGCATAAAAAATTATATTTAAATAGGTAATGTCCAACTATTGCTTGTATTTAAAAAAACTTTATTATATGCCTAAAACTAACGAAGATATTAATTTAAAATTTCCTCTGCCCCTTTCATTGTTCTTCAAAAAGTACCTGAGGAACGTGCTATAGTATTTTTTCTGAACTTCACAGCAATCAAGATATCGACACTTCTTAGCGGAAAATTGAAAAATCGAACTTTTATAAAACAAAAGAAGATCGCAAATTCCTTTTTTTGCCATTGAGTTTCTCTCAAAAAAAGAGATCGAGGATGCGCCATCCATTTTTCCATACCTTCTCTATAGTTATCCATTTTGCCCACCCTGTATACATCTAGAGTGCTTATGCTTTCGTAATTTCTCATTAAAACGCAGTTTTCGAAATAAAATTAATTTTAGTGTAAAATAACGGTTGACTTTGCCTTATGAGGTGCATCTAACTATTTTAATATTTTAATCTTGTAATTTTATTGTCGACGTTTATTATAATTTCGCAGTTATCACAAAATTGAATTTAAAAAAAAAACTTGCATTATTTTTCACTAAATTTATATCTAAAAAGCAACTGCAAACTATTGCCCCCACCGATGCTTTCTCGATAGGTCCAGTGTAGTACCATGTAGTACTATCTCGAAGCTCGAAAATGTACCGTTTTTTATGTGTTTTCTTCCTCGAAAACAGAACAAATTTTAATAACAACCGATTTAACTAATTTGCCAAGCAATTTTTTTGTAAAATCAACCCCATTTGAAGAGCCGACAATAACAAATTTTCAGACAGACCTACAGAAAAATTTTAACGCTTGAAAATGGTGCTTCTCGCCGCAAAGACGACACACGAAGTCTTATGCTAAGCGCAAAAAGCAGTTATAATGCAGCCATTGATTTACTAATAGTTAAATCATGTATAGGTAATGTTTTAACGAGCGCCCTGCATGTAATATTACGTAGATCAAGAATTAATCTTTAATAAATTATTGCCTCAATTAATATTTGCGTATGCCTCCTACAACGCGTGAGCACACGTATATTTTGGCTTCGATAAATCACCCCGTAGGAACGTACATTTGAATTATTAAACTATTTATTATTTTAATCGGGCGTATGTATATACTTCTACTTTATAATTATTCAATTATTGTTCGATTGTTGACAAAATTATAAATGGCCGCTATTATTTGACGGAATTAATTAAAAATTGCCTTTTTTCGGGGCGATTAACGCGCGTTATTCTTTTTTCGCGACGGAATTAGGACAAATGGTGTGAATTGGTGTCATTAGTGAACTATTTTATTGATTTTCGTGTATAAAAATTTAATACCAACCCGCAGAAGGCACTTTAATAATTATTTTGAAATTGATAAATGGATTACATCGGCATGCAATTTATTGTTTATCCTATAAGAGACATAAGAGCTGAAGCTTAGAAAATTTAGCGATTTATAAAGTTAAATATTTCAATAGAAATTAATTTTAATAAAAAAATTATGTGTAAGCAGGGACTTTCTGGTAAAAACGTGTATATTTAATACTTTTCACTTTTGTTTTCTTTTGTTAATTTGTCTCCGAATTGGCCAATTAGTTCTCTTGGTCCAGGGTGCATGTATAAATTATTATTCACTATACCACCTCATTTCCACAGTTAAACTTTTATATGTTTCTTCTTCTAAATCTTACAATTTATATTACTCGTGTCTCTAATGTTTTTGTTCTCTATTTTGCCTCGTATACAGGATGTATTTTTAAACGGACGATTTCAGAGCCAAAAATTTAAATCCGCCATAATTCAGAAACGTTATGGAGGGGCTACATTTTGTGTTTTCATTTTATTTAGGCATAAGTCAGTGATCATTTTTGTCCATTTAACCAAGTTTCTATCTTTTATGATAAGAGATATTCCTGTGCTTAACATACGCGCGATTTTGAAGGGCTGGAGGCAACATACCGAAAGTCCCGCTTGCTAACAACGACTTCAAAATGCAAATGCTTTATGTTTACAATTTTTTTGTAAATAGGCCGTATCTAAACTAATCATTAATACTGAAAATCCACAATTACACAGGTTATTACGATTTACCGGTTATTTTCGAGAACTGACCAAAACAATAAATTGAGTGGTTAATGAAATTATCGGTGCATTCCAACACGTCATATACATTTTTTCGTATCACCACTTTATCAACTTAATTAACACACTCGACTGATTTTCAATTACAATTTTATATTTTTTCCACTTAGCGAGCTCAAATTAGCAAAACTTCACCTTATAAACAAATTAAAGTGAAATTGAATAGTAGGCGATAGCTCTTAAAGTTTAGAAAATGCTCGTGTTAAGTTAGTAAGCGCAATATTTGAAGCTGTTGGAAATTTCGCGAACGAACCGTGTGAATACGAAGCAAATTCCTAAAATAGTTACAAGATATTTCGTTCGTTAATTAGATATTGTCCTCTACTAGTAAGTGCACTGTTACTTGTTACTATAGCGAGAGCTTGCAGTTTATTACGAGCTTATATAGTTTATTAACAATGTGTTCGGCAAGTGATTACAATGTTACGTAAATGAAATTGACTTGGCATCTCGCTCCAATTTAATAACTCACTATAGCCGGCTACTATAAAAAACGGTTTTAGGAGAGTAAAATAATCGTTTCAATTAAGGTCAAACTAAATGTAATTAAATTTTGCGCTCGAACTTACTCGAACGATATCCTTTTTGGTTAACGATGCAACCACTGCATCTATCCTTTATTGATGCAATTTATCCAGCGAAGCTAAAGGCAGACATTATTCCGGCACCTTAACTAGCAAGTGCCATCATCCGTAACCACTAGCCCGACGAATATCTCGTAGCTGAAGGGCATTTCTGCAAGTGATGGTGATTGGACTGCAAGCAAGTCGAGAAGGGGTCGTATTAAAGCGGCCCTCTCGATTATTACGACGCGAGGGGTAACAAAATGCAACCCTACATGTTAGCGAGAGATAAAGAAAACTCAAAGATGAGACGACATCTTTGCAAACCAACATTATCCCATCGGATCGAAAATTAACGCATCATTAACGTTTTATTACCAACCTCACTTTACTTATACTCGTAGATACTTTCAAATTTAACTTTTCGCATTATATTTTTACGTTCGAATTTATTTATAAATTGACCTAGAAAACCTAAAAGAAAAACATTAAAGTTACATCTTGGAGAGTTAATTTAAAATCAAAGTTTTCTCAAACTAAAAAGGGTACAAATCAACTTTCTTGTGAGTTGGCGAAAATAACAAAAAACAACTTCGCCACTGAGAGAGAGATTATTGAAACTTATGTTTCAATTATAATCGGATTTAAGTTTCGGAAAAGTTTCTTTGGTTTAAATCGATTTTTTACGCGGAAAAATTAAAATCTTTCGTGCTTTTATCTTAGACAAAGGAGGTAAAATAAAAATGCGTTAACATCTCGGGAAAGAAATGAAAAAAAAATATTGGATATGCACGACCTCCAGTGCAGCATCTCAAGTTGCACGAGCTTTGTTGATTATTGTTCTTTGGTGTTCTCGCTCTACTTGTATTATCTGATGTGTAAGTTGCTATTACTTAGATGGTTTTTTCTAAATAAAGAAAAAGAAAGTACTCTATGGTAGTTAGTTGGTGCTTAGAAGTTCGAGAATCGCGTACAAAATCCAATAGCGTAATGGGAAACAATGGGCAATTTTTATTTCGTTTTATTAAATCTCTAATGGCTAATCGTTTGATTTACGCTACTTGTCGTTGAATTAATACTACTAGGTACATCCTTGGATGTTACGCAAATTTTTATAATAAAATCACAAATTTACAATTTGTTGGTAGTTTCAACTCTTCTCAGTGAATTAGTATACTTCAAAATATAAATTATACAGTGCGTTTTAAATATAATAAGTAGAATCCTTCCTCTAGAGCAATTTTTGAATTTTTGAGAATTACAAAACCAAGAAATTCCTTCTTCTTCGAAGAAGCCACAGAGGGCGAAGTTGTGAAAATTTTTAGGTCTCTGAAACCAAAAAATACTAGGAAGCGTGAACGGTTGCTCTACTAATTATTGCAGCCATAATCATTCCCCTAATAACTCTAATTAACAGATGCATTACCAACTAAACTAAAATTGGCCAAAGGCAGGCCCATCTTTGAATGAGGCGAATAACTACAGACTCATATCCATTCTTCAGGGCTTCTCTAAGATAATTGTGAGTGCCATTAAGAACAGTTTGGTAAGCTACTTCGAGAGGTATCATCTTTTCCACGAGAGCCAGCATGGATTTAGAGGCATAAAGCCTAGCAGAACCGCAATGATGGGCTTGATGTATAGCATCGCGTTGAAGCTCCACATAACAGAAAAATATTTTAAATGATATCATGATGCGACCAGGCGTTCGAGGGCGATCTTGAGAATATTATTAGGTCTCTGAAGTGTAAAAATGTTACATACATCTAGGGTCACTCCACTATTCTGCTAATAGAAGTAATTGCGGTCGTAATCATTCCTCTAACAACAATAATTATTAACAGGCGCATTACCATGGAGAATTCTCAGGTAAACTAAAATTGACACAGGGATGAGGCGAATAACCACAGACCTATATCCATTCTTCCGGCTTTTTCTAAGATAATTGGGGCTTCCATTAAAAACAGTTTAGTTAGCTACCTCAAGAGGAATCATCTTTTGATCTTTTCCATGAGAGCCAGCGTAGATTTAGGGGTCTATCATAAGCACAATGATGGACTTGATACATAACATCGTTGAAACTGTACGTAACAGAAAAACATATATATCAAATGATATCATGCGACCAGGCGTTCGACAGTGAGGAGTTCGGGGTGTCGCTTGCCAAATTTGAGTTTTACGGAGTAAGCTAATTAGCTAATGAACTCTTACCTAAGAAATCGAAAGCAGATGGTTGTCATTGGAGGAGGCTTATCTTCTAGCAGGTCCTTACTATATGGCGTACCGCAGGGCTCAATTGTGGGTCCAATCGTGTGAACCGTTTCACACCGAACATACGCTGCTCGTTTACGTGTCTTTTTGCAGACGATGCAGGCATGTTGTACCAAGGCGTGAGCGAGGGTGAGAATTGGAAGCAAATAGGTAGTTCTCGTCAAATTGACCGGCACAAATTGGAGGAGTTTTTTTAAATTAATTGTTAGTGGTCGTTATTATTTCAGTGCAAAATGGCTTTCTAGGCCGCAATGACAAACTGATTTATTGATTTTAAGAGTTTTGCTTGGTGTGGCAAGGACCTGCTCTTTAGTCGAGATCGATTTCGTGGCCATGGATTCTATAAAGAGACCGCGGGGGTCTCTAACCTTTTCAATCATTTCCTACCTTTGAGTATGATCTGAGAGAGCGTTGCAAAGAAAATCTACAACCATAAGCCCAGAAAGATTGAAAAAATATAGGCAGACCCAATAAGATAAGTTGGAGAGTAGGTGTAGATTTTGAGGCTGATAATAGCTAGTCTTGACTCCGACTTACTTCGTCTTTTGCTTGAAATATTCCACATTCGTATGGTAATTGTAGTAAAATCATCAATCTCTCCATTCAACTCGTAAATTCGCATCACCTTCTTCTATTCCTAGAAATTCAAAGTTAAGTTATTTAGAAAACTCTTCTTGTGGTAAAACTATGAAAATTTTGTTACGAAATATTTTTGTTGACAAATGTTAGGATGCCATTAGGGCACTAACTAAGACGACAAATTGATAACTTCATTCAAAATTCCTGATTAAATAGTCTAAACTTATACATAAAGAAATTGATCTGTAAAGAAGCTCTGAACGTACCTACCTACAATGTTATTTGTATGGGGTTGATGTGGGGTGAATTAAACCAATGAACATTCAAGTTTTGTAAATAGAAAACTTTATTAACTTTTACGCCAATGGAATTACGACTTTGAAGGTTTTTAAGTTTACTAAAGTTTCATTTTGTAAACTAAAAACTATACCATCGTATCTATTTTAACCTAGAAATTTAACCAATCGGGGGTAATAAATCACCCGTCTTTTGTGAGAAAAGAAATTTGAAATAATTTGGGTAAGATTGGCGTTAAGTCGGTGGGCGATCTATTATCGCTTTTGTTGCAGAAAAGGAGCAATAAAATTTTTTTTAAAGGATTTCATTACACATGCAGTAAGAGCAAAGTCTTTTTAAAAAGAAATTGCAAGTCTAATTTTACGAACACTCTGTATATTTATTTAATTAAGATTATTGTAGCTAATAAATTGAATTTTGCCAGCCTTTAGTTTCTGTCAAATTTAAATTTTAAGAGTTGGTCGATACGAGTTTTAATCTGAAAGCTGTCAACTGCCCACACTGCTTAAATAATTTGAGTTAATTAATCAGGACCGTAACTAGAAAATAATTTAAATTTTACCTATTTTAAATAAGTCTCTTTTTAAAATGTTACCTTTGCGTTTACTTTATAATAAGTAAAAGGATTTTTCAATGGAAAGGTCACTTGTGTATTAGCAATAAATTAACTAGGCGTGTAATCGCCTTTAAGTTATAACAAATTATCTAATTTTTGCAAAAATATAAGTGTAATTTTCGTAATTATACATCATTTATGGGCATCTCTTTAAGTATGGTATAAAAATTTATTCTTTTCTGCATAAAATCGTAAAACCTTATGGAAATGTGCGTTGTTACTTACCATATATTCAACGTGTTTGATTTAAAATAATACCTCATTATTTCAAATTGTATAGGTATTATAATATTCTCGCCATTTAATTTTAGAAAAAGGCGCTATAAATTGAGATATTATAACTATAACCAATAACTAACAAGATTTTGATAAACTATAAAGAGGATAATGGGAAAATTGGTTTTGTTCACAAATTATTTTATTGTGTCCACTTTTAGAATTCTCCTCGATAAAATTGCGAGTTAACTATACGGAGTGGGGTAGTGCAGGTTATACGCATATACTGTGTGTCGATGAAAGAAGAAACAAATCCAGTGTTTCTGAAAATATTATGACTAAATCATCGAACGCTTCATTTGACTTAGATTTTGGCGCAATTCGTTTGCTTGTAACTTCATCGGCATTTCAGGTGCGACATCATTGAATTTTTTTTTTAATTAAACAGTAGGGGAGAGTTCCCTTGAAGTGGGCAACCCATAAATCGGACAATCGAATTTTATTCTTAGGATTTATGCACGACACCTAATTACATCTATTAGACCTAGTTTCAAGTAGATAGCACGCATATTGTTTACAAGGGTTACAATATCGTCTCTTAATACACATGTACTATGAATTGGACAGCTAGGAGGTCTTTGAATCGGGCGAGTTTTTACAATTATAGAAACTTTTTGGTATCTTTTCTGATATTCCTATACTGCGGATTTAGAACATATTGGATATTGGGCACAAAAATTCTAATGTGACCCACAAAAGTATAATGCGCCACTGTTCTTATAATCAGGTCTGCATTTACCATTAGGTTAAAAAGGCTGCACCATAGGACCCCGGGTTAAAAGCTAAGACATAGTTGGTAGATATTTTATTTTTGTATAACACCTTCTTTGGAGACACTATCAATCCATTTTTACTAAAACATGTTTTAAAAATATTTTTATATGGTTGTCCACTTCATAAGCATACCTGTCCATTTCAAGGCAAGTCTACCATTGAAGTGGACACTTAAAATAAATAAAAAACCTGAAAATCACATTGGAATGTGGTAATGGAATCAACAATATTAGTTTAGATTTGATCAAAAGGATGAAAAAAATTGAACTATTAACAGTAGCCTTGCCATCAACGACAGTGGCAAAAAATGTACATAAAAATCATCATTTTTACGAAGGTTAATTACTTTTATTCTCGTGCATTCGAATTTTTACATAAATGACAAAAATCAAATTTATCTTCAATTTTGAATTAAATTTTCGAGGATTAACACTACATTCTTACATTATAAAAACGTCCAGTAATAAGTGTAACATTAAATTGATATAATCAACAAGGAATACTTGCAGTAACGATGCGTGAAACCCTACAATTTAAATTACAACAAATCACGCGTTCGCTCACGTTTTTGTAAAATTACGCCAATCTTTTTAAAAACTCCATCATTGTAGCAAACAGTGGGTGGGAATTCGATATAAATTTTTTATTTCGGTCCAAAACTTCAATCTATTTTATTGTAACGTCCACAAAAAAGAATTGGTTGTCAATTTTATTTACTTAGGTTTAAAATATTTTTGCTCCTTTTTTGTTATAAACTGCATGGTTGTGTGCACATTTTCAATCACGAAGTAGAATGCACGAGTTTTCTGCGTGCCAAGCGATGCTGGAAACGCGAAGAGCTCGTTCATCGATCTCTTCTCACATAATTCACATTCATCAATACCAAACGATAGTCGGCTTTAAGTAAAGTTATAATTGCTCCCTTTAAATTCATATTGTTGTGGTTGTGATTCAATTTCGACGCTTAGTTTAATTAAATGAAGTGAATTTGTTGAGATTGTGAGAGAGTTTCTGTGGGTGAGCGTGTCATGCATACTTTTGTACAAGTGCATGTACGTGTACCTACCTATTTTTAAGTCTAACAAAATCAATAACAAGCGTTTATAATACATTCTTGTCAAAATAGAGAATGCTTTGAGCTTCTTAAAGTTTTTTTTTGTATTAAAAACGAACCAGTTACCGTTACAGAATTTCCAAACAAATTTCAAGTCTCTTTTCTCTTCGTTTCGACTGCATCAGTACGTGTACCTAATCAATTGTAATTATTTAGCATAAACCGATTGTAGAAGCTTTAAATAGGATTTGAATAAAACGCCTCAGAAGTATGGGCAGTGTTTACGCTTAAAATGAAACTATGTTCCACCTACTTTTCGCCCCGTACCGAGCGCTAGCTATACCGGGGTATAGGGGAGTAGGCTGGTGGAGTATATTACTCCATAGAAAAGCCGTGATTCACTCCAAATCTATTCTCACCAGAAGGTATATTACCAACTGCTCGTGGCTCGCAGTACCAATGTCGCAATGAGCATGGCAACACACGCCGAAAGAGTTGGCGTACCATTAGCAATGCAGAATTGGGCCACAACATATTCACCCCGCCGTGAATAGTAACGGTCTGGTTTGGGCTACAATTAACGGAACCTGGAGAAGAGAGCGTATCATCAACCAGACCCACCAGATAAACACCACAAAATCGCCTACGGATCATCCGTTACGACCTGATACAGACAAGGGTGCGCCGAAAGAGTGGGTGGATGACCATCAGACGCACACGTCAAGAGCGGGGCTTGAGCCTGCTACAGGAATAGGTAGGCTTGCTGAAAGCCTAAGTCTATACTGGTGGGCCTAAGTGCTCAATCATTTAGAGCATGACTAGTATAATACACTCCAACTGGACTCGTGCCATCCCGTTACTATCTAAAGTACAACTGCAGATAGACTAGTCTGCAGCTTCTCCGGTCAAGAGACTGCAGTAGCCAAGTGACCAAGAGGGCACGTATGGCTCCGCCGAGAATCCCAACGCGTTGAAAGAGTAGGAGTACTATCAGTCGCACATACGGAAACGCTCTTCCAGTTTTAGTCGTCATCGCTCATCTTTTGTCAGCAACTCTTTCAAGTGCAGGGTTGGGTTCTCTTGAGCAAGCCCCTAGAAGTATGGTAGGTACGCTCCGTAAAGTTGTCGGTAACTTTACCACCAGCAGAGAGGTACAATAATGAATAATCTCTTTCTATTCTATTCTTCTATTGATTGTATTGAACCTCTCTGCTGGTGGCGTAAGTCAAAAAGAACTTTACGGAGCGTACCTACTTTACCAGACTTGCCCGTACGGAAATTTGGACAGTCGGAAGTATAAAAAGATATTTTATCGGCGCTTTAGTGGCGAGGTATAGTTCTAAATGAAGGTATCAGTGCCGATCACTTGATCACAATTCTTTTATCACCTTATGGACTCCGAAAACGCCAAAAAATAGAAGTGGTAACCTCGTGATCCAACAAGAAAAGGAAGAACATGGTCAAAGTCCTAAATGGCACGTTATAGTTTTCGAAAAACTATGGCTTTTGGCTATCCTCATAAGCTTTAAGTCTTAAGTGTCTTTTCTTATTGACTTCGTGACACTAGAAATGGTTAGAGGTTCCTACTTTTCAAGAAATTGAGAAGAAACTAAAAGAATCACCCATGGAGTGAGAACGAAACAAATTCAAATGCTACAAACTGTCAATCGAAGTTTATAATCCAATTTAGGTACTGATATTTGAGTCTAATTTTTAAGGGGTTAACACTTTTGTAGAGAATCTTCAGCAAATTGTCTTAAAAATTAATGTTTTCTATATAATCAGCCCCTGGCCGATGTATGGAAAAACCGCCCAACTTGGCAACTTGCATATTATGAAACTTCTTCCAACGAAATTTGAATTCTTTGGGTGCCCTCAAAATATATTTCTGGAAATTGAGGCAAACTCTAGTATTTGGTAATTTCTTACCCCAAATTTTATTTTCTGTTGCTCATCATCATCGAAAACGACCTTCTACCTATCCGTTACCCGTAGACAATGTTAGAGAACTGATTTGTTGATTTGGCATTCCGCCGAAAGCCTATAAAGCGCCGATTTGCCAAATTTCACTTATCAACACTTAAAATGAGAACTTTTAAAGTGTTTAACTGAAGTGAATATTAGAGGTGCATGCCATTCTGAACCTCGGCAAATTTAAAACCGATTTTCTCCGGTAGATGACACTTGTCCAGATTTATGACTGTCTCTCTGTTAAAAATGGATAAATCGACTTACACATTGTTCTTTAGAAATAAATCGTCTTCGGTTTTCAAGATTTTATTTGTAAACACGGGGACATGCAGTAGTCAGGTATTATCGACCTGAGTCTCATGAAACGAAAATAAATTATAAAAGCGCTCTATTATTGTTCAATAATACTTGTACTTGGAGTAGTTAGTAGTTACTAGTTTAGGTAGTATCGAATATGCATTATTCGATACTAACGGATATCGACGTTCGTTACGAAGGAAAAAGAATTATAGCCGCCTTCAAAATTGCCACATTTCTTCTATCAATGACTGGAATAAATTCCCGCGAACGAACTTATCAATTTTATTGTTAGATATCAAATGTGCGTTAGTTTAATGCTAATTATCGATAGTGCATGTCCGTCGTTTCAATTCTGATAAAATGCGAACGAACTTTTAACTCGACGCCCAAAATCATCTCATATTGACAAATTTACTCACAAACCAATACTCCTTTTTTGTTAAACAACTGTGTTAAGACTTATGTTACAAAACAGTAAAAGAACATAAATAGTTTACTGTTTTATGCGGTTACGTTCCGGTTTTAAATTGATAGTCAATAAAGTTTCCATCAAAAATAATACGGTGCTTTAAAAGAGACATAGCGATTTGTACAAAAACTTGAAAAATCAGTAGGACTTTTTACCTCTTCTTCTTCATTTAATTTATTACGACCCATTAACAATTTGTCTCCGTTGTTTTACAATCTCTTTTTTAAACAAAAAAAAATCATCGCCAACTTATTCATCTTTAACTCGTATCGATTGAATTTTAATTCGACGACAAAACGAACTCTAATAAATTCAAAAGTTTTTCTCTCGCTAAAATGTTCGTCATATTTTTCATCTCGATGTATTTGACGTCGTAAAAACAAATAATACTTTTTCCCTCGAGAGAATGCATTTGATGATTAAGTTGAAATGACGACGTGAGTTTTTTGGAGGCATAACAAAGGACGTGGTGGTGCATCAGACGGTGAGCTGCGACGCCCAAGACGCACATCGATCAATGTCTGGACAAAACAGACCGGCGCCCCTTACGTGCACCACTCAAAAACGTTTTCTTATTTTTAAACCCCTTTTTGTTTAAATAGACGAGCGAGCTTAAGATTTGGCGTTAGGTATAAGTTTAAGTGATTGAATTTTTGGAAAAAAAAGAAAAATTGATCCTTAAAATGACGAGTGTATGAAGTGCAATTTCTCAGAACGATCGATGGTGTTTTGTCTGTCCTCTGCTTCCGATGCACCGTTGCACACCCTCTCTTCCTAAAAACGATGCAGCCCCACCACTTTAACGTCTTCCCCCGCAATGCGTCTCGGCGCGCATCGACGCCGTCGCAACGATGTAGGTCGCTTCCTGACCTAAATTTACATTTTACGACCCTCCACACAAACGCATTTCCTCTTGCATCATTCTTTTAGAAGTTTTTGGGATATCTTTCTAGCGATAAATTTTTTAAATTTAACTTTGGTCGATTTTTAGGTTTTATCGTAGAAATTTTTATGCAAATATTTTAACAATGCAAAAGCTGCAAGGTTTCATCTAACCTGAGATATCTCTAAGGATCTATCTGTATTCATAGACCGTCATTTTCCGCCCTTATTTTTGTTTTTCTTTTTCGACCTTATTTTATTTTACGTATCTTAGAATTTTCCTTACATGCGGAATGCTAAAACAACCCGAGACTTCTTCTATTAAAAACAAATCTACTGTACGGAAGATGATAAATGGGCGCCTTCGCAACTTTCGGTAGGTGAAATATTTTCGTTTATTTTTCGTTTAAAGTTGGGAAAATCAAATTTTCGTCGCTACGAGCGAATTTAAATTGTACGGTTATTTTATGGTGTCAGCAGAGATTTACTTTTTAAAGTGGAATGAAGTTGGCCACGTGAAGTAAAACTAAAAACAATGGCATTTATTAAAATTGTGAGAATCCGTCGTATAGGTTTGAACGAGGAAATGCAGTGAAGTGACAAACTATCCTTCGAAACGTCAAAACTAATTTCACTTCGTTAACGTTGTGGTACGGCCTTATGCAATTTCAATTTTACCTTAACTTATCCGGCGTTTAAATTATTCCTCATTGTTGGTAGTGGGTGGTTTTGCAGCATTACACGAGATAGTATTCGTTTAAGATTATGTTTAGCAGTTTAGCGAGTCGCATTGTTATCGTGTGGTGGTTAATACAACAGTAATTACTATTAATGTAAACTTTCGAGTTTTAGTGCTTTATTACGGCTTAATATTAATTTGTCGTGTAGGTATCTACTCACAACATGCAAAAAGGTATATAACTTCTTCCATTTCCTCATCGGTATTAATTTTCTACCAATCAGTTATGCTCGTGACATTAGTTGACTGTAATATACAGGAAATTTATTGAGTTTGTGTCTAATATGCATTTAAAATTAAACGTTATCGCATTTTCATCAAAAATATAGTACCTACGTACCTACGACTTTCTTATTTTAATGAGATTGATGGAATACTCGACAGTAAGTATTTTTATCTGGGCTGTATAATGTATGAGCAATTATCTGATGAACGGAATAGAAAGAGTAGTTCGACTTAAATTTACAGGTTGGGGATCCGAGCAATAGTCCGAGAGGCAGCTAAACGATACTTCGATACTAAACCAAAAAAACGTTTTTGGGCAGATTTTGAAATTTTTGTCAAACTTTAATGCGTTCTAGCGCCTAAACCGTTTGTCTGAGAACAAAAACCTTCGAGATATAATTTGTAGGAAATTTAATGTCGTGTACTTTTATATAAAGGCACTTTTTCAAAAAAGTGTGTAGTTTTGAAGTTAGATGGGAAAATTTAAAAACCCACCCTTCTCAAGCCGCCCCAAGTTAATCCTGCGCCTTAGGAATGGTAGACGGACGGTTTCATCACTCCTTTGCCATGTTCTTTCATCCTGCATAGTCAACGTCAAAAATTGTGTAGTTTAGTACGCATATCTGCATACACCCCACGTTCGGAAGGGCGTAGCCTAGGACACGCGACTTCAATACGCTCTAGCGCCTAAACCGTTTGTCTGAAAAAAACAGTCTAAGAAACACAATTTGCAGGAAATGTTAGTTAGTTTATTTTGATATTGAAGCACATATCTAAAAAAGTGCGTAATTTTTAAGTTATACGCGGAAAACTGAAAAACCAGAGAAACTCCGCCCTTCTCTAACCCCTCTCTCTACCTCTGTCTAACCTCCTTCAAGTTAATGCTAGGAGTGGCAGACGGTCGATTTCACTACTCCTTTGCCATGTGCTTTAAGCCTGCATCGTCAACGTCAAAAATTGTTAAGTTTAGTTGGTATATCTGCACTCGGCCTCCCTGACACGCTACGTTCGGGAGAACGTAGCGTAGGACACGCCACTTCAATGCGCTGTAGCGCCTAAACCGTTTGTCTGAGAAAAAAATATAAGAAATATAATTTGTAGGGAATTTCAAGTAGTTTATTTTTATATAGAAACATAGTTTTTTAAAAGTGCGTAATTTTTAAGTTATACGCGAAAAGCTGAAAATCGAGCGAAACTCCGCCCTCTTCGAACCTCCCTTCTAGGAGCGGCAGACGGCCGATTTTATTACTCCTTTGCCATGCTCTTTAAGCCTGTATCGACAAGGTCAAAAATTGTTTAGTTTAGTAGGTAGGCCTGCACTGGACCTCCTTAACGCGCTACGTTCGGGAGGACGTAGCGACACGTAGCGTACTACACGCGACTTCAATGCGCTCTAGCACCTAAACAGTTCGTTTTACGAAAAAAATTAAGGAACGTAATTTGTAGGAAATTGAGTAGACTCTATTTTTATATCATGACACTTTTTTCTAAAAGTGGGTAGCTTTCGAGTTAATAAGCGGTAAAACAGTTTTTTGGCTTTTATAATTGTTGTCAAACTTTAACGCGCTCGAGCGCCTAAACCACTTCTTTTAAGAGACCACCCCAATTTCCCAATGCTGCAACTTGGGAGTGGCAGACGGTCGGTTCTATTACTCTTTTGCAATGTTATTTTAACCTGCATCGTTAAAACTCGTGATCTCGGAGAGCCTTGGTTAAGTGAAGGGTAGTAGGTAACGCAAAAGCTTACAGTAGAAGAATTAACATGCAAAAAATTTCTAAAAGAATAGCTGACACATTAGAGGAAACGATTTTATTGAAGGGCATTACAGCAGGGATATTTATTAATTAATAATAATTTGAATTTGTTAAAATCCCTTCGAATGTCCTTAATTTGATTATGAGAGCAAAATATATTTAAAATTCTGAAATTAGTTCAGAACGGGGCTTTTAAAAAAATTCTCTGTAGAAGTACATAAATTGAATAGAAATCTCCTATTTTCCACTTGGTGTATATTTTACTTTATTTCATCTCAAATTCGAGTAAGATTTTTTTACTTTTATAAACTTGTACTACCTACTAATTTATATTTCAATTTAAAATTTTCTAAAAAAGCTTTAGAAGGTGCAAATATGAAAGAGGGTTTAAAATCCTCTGTTAGGTGTCTTTAAATCTGATAGAATCTACCAATTGGCGTTTTAAACACGAAAAACATAAATTGTGCACAAAAGCAATTTTTTTCCAATTTACCAGTAATTAAGTTTTTCTCTTGCGTACACCCGATGATTTAGACGCGATGTACAATAAAAGATTATAACGAACACGAATGACATTAATTTATCCACAGGATGCACCTCAAGACACGCATTACTTACAATGGTAGTAATCGCATAATCGCAATATTAAATCTTTTTTCCACTCGCCGTAATTTTCTGCACGTTACTTGCCATCCATAGCCAATTTGGTTGTTATGTTCACCGAATGCAAGCATTTGTCACCGCTATTTTTATGCATCTTCGCTCAGCCAAACCTTTTTTGCCCTATAATATCGTGAGAGTTGTACCCTTGAGCTACAATGCGCGTAACCGTAATTACTATTTAATTAACAACTACGAGAGTGAAAGAAAGACATGCACTATATTGCACTAACCATTATTATTTCTACTTCCTTTTACACTATAGCGAGTACTTTTTTTTGTTAAATGACCAGACCTAATTGAATTGCTTTTTAAAACAAACTCTATAATACAGTTTTGTTATAAGTTATAACAATCTGCATAATTTAAGAACTGCTTTTCTCCAGATTAATAATTGGTGATTTAACAACTGACTTAATGATGAATATTAACATTACTCGGTGTATACTTTGTGTTCATGCAGTAGTGGATTACGGTTTTTAGAGGCACTTGGTGCACATTTATATTAATTTTTCATCAATCAAGATTTTATTTTGTTTCTTTTGTGTTGACTTTGTGATTCTTTTGTTTCAGTGCATTTAATTGCAATTTCAGGACTCATTTAACATAAATAAGCCTAGAGTGATATTGGACAGAGTATTTTTATTTATTTGTCTACCACACTAATAGCCCAACTACAGGTTGGACAATTTCCGTGCTTAATATAGTCCGGGAGGAAGCGGCCACTTTTACTAAACGATAAAGTATAAAATTAGGAAATTGTACTTTATTTGTGTATAGGAACACTTTTCTTTAACAGTGTGTAATTTTTGGGTTATGAGTGATGAAGCAGTTTTTGGTGGATTTGAAATTTTGTCCAACTTTAACGCGCTCTAGCGTCTAAACCGTTTGTTTGAGAGAAAACATTTAAGACATATAATCTGTAGTAAATTATATGTAGAGTATTTTCATAAAAAAGCACTTTTTTCCGCAAACGTCAAAAAAAGTAGACATTATTAACGTCAATTCATGATGTTGAAGTATGATTTCACAGACGCCACTTTTTTGTACGGCCGTGAGCGGACAAAAAAGTACTTTTTTGTACGCGGTGTACAGTTGGGTTCTGAATCCGACATAATATAATCCAAAAGAAAATTTCAGTACACTTTACTACAACAAACGAAATTTTGATGCTCAAGTACTTACCAAAAATGCACAGTCCAATTGTTGCTTTAAATCACTTACAATATTTCTGACATTATAAAATATTATTGAACTGTCAAATTTGTTTTTGACTTGGCAATCACAAAACCAGTAACCACGGAAATGTAGTGCGCAGTTTTATAATTATTATTCTCTGAATTTATCAACTTCGTTGCAATCGTTTTGAATTTTTATTTAAATATTAATTAGTTCTATAGTCTGGATGCCGTTTGCGGAAAAAATAGCATGTTTCATTCGGAGCAAAAGCACTTTTTGTGGCTCGTCTGAAATTGTCCGCCTCACTAACGTTCGGCCATCAAACATTCAGACTCGCCACAAAAAGTTATACTTTTACTCTTAATAAAACAATATACTATTCTCATAAAATGCCTAGTTTTCGAGTTATAGGCCATAAAACAGATTTTTGGTCGGTTTTGGAATTTTTGTCCAACTTTAACGCGCTCTAGCGTCTAAACCGTTTGTTTGCGTGAAAACTTTTGAGACATATAATCAGTAGTAAATTGTATGTAGAGTATTTTCATAAAGAAGCACTTTTCTCATAAAGTGACCAGTTTTTGAGTTATAGGCCATAAAACAGATTTTTGGTCGGTTTGGAATTTTTGTCCAACTTTAACGCGTCCTAGCGCCTAAACCGTTTGTCTGAGGGCAAACGTTTAAGAAATATAATTTGTAGTAAGTCGTATGTGTATATTTTTATAAAGAAGCACTTTTCTCATAAAGTGCTTAGTTTTCCAGTTATAGACCATAAAACAGATTTTTGGTCGGTTTGGAATTTTTGTCCAGCTTTAACGCGTCCTAGCGCCTAAACCGTTTGTCTGAGGGCAAAAGTTTAAAAAATATAATTTGTAGTAAGTCGTATGTGTATATTTTTATAAAGAAGCACTTTTCTCATAAAGTGCCTAGTTTTCCAGTTATAGACCATAAAACAGATTTTTGGTCGGTTTTGGAATTTTTGTCCAACTTTAACGCGCTCTAGCGGCTAAACCGGTTGTCTGACGACCAAAGTTTAAGAAATATATTCTGTAGTAAATTTTAGGGAGTTCATTTTTATAAAGAAGTACTCTTTTCATAAAGTGCCAAATTTTTGAGCTATAAGCCCCAAAACAGGTTTTTTCTCGATTTTGGAACTGTTATCAAACTTTAACTTTAAAAAATATCTGTAGGAAATTTTAAGGAGTTTATTTTCATAAAGAAGCACTTTTCTCATAAAGTGCCCAGTTTTCGAGTTATAGGCCATAAAACAGATTTTAGGTCGTTTTGGAATTTTTGTCCAACTTTAACGCGCCCTAGCGCCTAAACCGTTTGTCTGAAGGCAAAACTTTAAGAAATATAATCTGTAGTAAATCGTAGGTGTTTATTTTTATAAAGAAGCACTTTTCTCATAAAATGCCTAGTTTTCGAGTTATAGGCCATAAAACAGATATTTGGTCGGTTTTGGAATTTTTGTCTAACTTTAACGCGCTCTAGCGCCTAAACCGGTTGTCTGAAGACCAAAGTTTAAAAAATATATTCTGTAGTAAATTTTAGGGAGCTCATTTTTATAAAGAAATACTTTTTTTCATAAAGTGCCTAATTTTTGAGTTATAAGCCCCAAAACAGGTTTTTTCTCGATTTTGGATTTTTTATCAAACTTTAACGCGCTCTAGCGGCTAAGCCGTTTTTCTACCGAAAAAACTGTAAAAAATATCTGTAGGAAATTTTAAGGAGCTTATTTTCATAAAGAAGCACTTTTCTCAGAAAGTGCGTAGTTTCGAGTTATAAGCCATAAAACAGATTTTAGGTCGTTTTGGAATTTTTGTCAAACTTTAACGCGCTCTAGCGCCTAAACCGTTTCTCTTTCAACCTGCATCGTTAACAAGTTTTTACTTTATCGTTTAGTAAAAGTCTTCGCTGTTTTGTGGACTAGAACGCGTCTTTCGAATCATCTTCGCTGATGCCTAGAATTTGTACATCATTTCTCCTCGTCTCTTGAATTGCATTCTCCAATTTTGTCGCTACAAAAAGGCTTCAACTGCTGACTCTTTCATTATATGAGACGAATATTTTACTCTTTTGGTCGGTTCGTCTTCGTACGGGTGCTTAGGGAAAATATTACGTCGTTCCCCTGGAAGCAGTTACTCTTTGCAGTCCTCTGATGTGTTTTTTCTCCACTGCTAGGATATTTGTCTGTAGCTCTGAGCACCGGTGGACATACAGAGTTAAAAATCACAGTTGCCTTTCATTTTGAAGTCAAAAAACTGCGTAAGGAGTGGATAACTATCTTATAACTATCGTAGCATACAAATAGTGCGCAAATTTAGAGTAGTGAAACCTGCGTCTTGGGTTCATATACGTCCCAGTCTTTTCAAAACAATGGATAAACACAAAAGATAGGAATTACGCATTTAAGAACATTAATTTTTCTTTTTAAAAGAGCTAATTATAATTTGTAATTTATATAAATATAGAAACATATCTGCCCTTATTATTATACATGACAAAACAAATTGCTTTTTAAATATATACTCTTCTTCTTGTTTAAAACAGAAAAGAGAGGAGCGAAAAAAGCGCGTCAAAAAACTTTTTTCGTTGATACAAGTTTCATTTTTCCCGTTTGTGTATTTTTATTCCCTTTTTAAGGATCACATGTGTTTTATTACATTTTTAAAGTAGGTCCTTGGGCAATTTGCGAGCCGTACAACAGGATGCATTTACTCTGCTAGGTCGTAACTTTGAATGTGCATCTTTTTAACCCAAATAAATTGTCGACTTTTCCATGCGAGCTCTTCATTTCGAATATTTCTCTGGTTTGCATCAAAATCAAATTTTAACACGTCCAGCTTTCAAGTTTGACCGTAGTTTGATGCATATGAGCTTTATGCAGTTAGTTGCACCTGATGCAAACCTGCCATAATTTACCTTCTATCACAACCACCTTAAAGAAGTACCTACATCTATAATTTTATTGTTTTAAGCAAAACGATTGAAATGTGAAAAATATGATTGGCGCCGTACTAACATCCTAATTACTACTAAAAGATGCAATCAATAAAACATTAAAACAACTGCTTATTGCTCCAAGCCATATCCATATTTAATACTGCTTTTCCCTGAAATGATTCCGCATTTTTTATGACATAATCACATAGTCGCCTTCGTAATTAATTCATTACTAGCGAGTATTTGGATTTTTTTCAATACACGATGTGCTCATAACTTTACTCTACGTACGTGCAATTATTTCTTGTTTCAAGTGTCTGAAAAAAATTAAATTACAAATTTATGCTAATTATAATTAAGTCGTAATTGTTAATTATTTTAGGCTAATTGATATTAAGGAAATTCCTTTTGAAGTTATTTACATAGCGCATTCAAAGCTCCGAGTCCTTGTACGAGGTTTCAAAATAAAATGTGGGACAAAACAATAAAGGGCTTAATTATGCTGCACTAGTTTTCCCGACGAGTTTTCAATGTTTGCTTTGGTACTTTGCTTTATTAAACAAAAAACAGAGACGGTATTGCCTAATTTGACTAAAACAATAGACGTTATTTTATCGTTAACGGACTTACGATATTATATAAATTTTAAATCAATTTGCTTTAGATAACTTTGGTCACGAAATTTATAGTGTCGGTACTAAGTTTTGCACTATCTCTGCTAAATTGATTTTAGCAAACATGTCGTTAGGGTCGTATATAAAAGCTTCTCCACTTGGGACGTCTCCAAAGTTAATATAATCTACCACACCTGTATGGAAACTTACGGTTTTATAAATCGATTTTGAATCGATCTTAAAGAAATAACCCTACTTTTCCACTTCTCCGTTGCTCGGTCATAATTTTTCGTCTGTATATTCGTCGTTCGGTCAGTGTGTACAGTGTACATCATCTACTCTCTACTCTACTTCTAACCTGATGTTCCAAAATTGCATAGTCCGGCACACCACAGTAGTGGTAGACACACGGTAGACCATAGTGCCGATTTACGCTATGGAAAAGACTTTACAATAAAGTAGCTACTGCTTAATTTAAGTAGAAGACGATTAAGGAATCTGTAACTACCAAATAAAAAATAGAGATTTATTATTTATTAACCATTATTATAGGTAATACGTACCCAATACACAGGGCGTTTAATGTGCTTCAAGATCAACAACGATTAGATCAAAATAGGAGTGAGACTGCCACTACCCTTAGTCAATTATAAACTAGTTAGAGAGAGGAGAGAGAAAGAGAGAGACTAGTCTAATGTAAACTAAACTGTAAGTGTCAGAAAACTCTAGAAAGTCTTGTGAAAGAAAGTCTAATGTATACTGCACTCTTGCAGAACCTAACCTAACCTAACCTAACTAGAAAGCCTTGCAGAAGTCGCTTGCAATACTGTTTTCACTCTTGCTTACAGTAAAACGAGGCCTAAAGGCCTCTTTTTTAGATTCGAGAAAACTTCTACGAGAAATGGCAGGAAGAGAAGGAAACAGAAATGTTAACTAGACTGTATGTGCGAGAAAACTCTAGGAAGTCTTGCTGAAATCGTTTGCAATACAGATTACACTATTTTTACAATAAAACGGAGCCTAATTGCATGTGAGGGCTGAGGGAGAAGAGGGGGAGTAGAACTAGATTAATGTATACTGAACTGTAAGTGCGAGAAAACTCTAGGAACTCTTGCAGAACCTAACCTAACCTAACCTAACTAGAAAGCCTTGCAGAAGTTGCTTGCAATACTGTTTTCACTCTTGCTTACAGTAATACGAGGCCTAAAGGCCTCTTTTTTAGATGCGAGAAAACTTCCACGAGAAATTGCAGGAAGAGAAGGAAACAGAAATGTTAATTAGACTGTATGTGCGAAAAAACTCTAGAAACTCTTGCAGAACTCGTTTGCAATACAGTTTACACTATTTTTACAATAACACGAAGCCTAATTGAATGGGGGGAGGGGGGGGAGAAGGGGAGAGAGAGGAACTAGCCTAATCTAAACTGAACTGTAAGTGCGAGAAAACTCTAGAAAGTCTTGCAGAAGTCGCTTGCAATGCTGTTTACACTCTTGCGTACAGTTAAACGTGGCCTAAAGGCATCTTCTTTACATGCGAGAAAACTTCTACGAGAAATTGCAGGAAGAGAAGGAAACAGAAATGTTAACTAGACTGTATGTGCGAGAAAAGTCTAGGAAGTCTTGCAGAAGTCGTAAGCAGTACAGATATACTATTTTTACAATAAAACTGAGCCTAATTGCATGAGAGGGAGGGGAAACAAGCTTAATGTATACTAAACTGTAAGTGCGAGAAAACTCTAGGAACTCTTGCAGAACTTGTTTGCAATACAGTTTACACTATTTTTACAATAAAACAAAGCCTAATTGCATGGAGGGGAAGAGGAAGTAGGGGGAGAAAAGAACTAGCTTAATGTAAACTGAACTGTAAGTACGAGAAAACTCTAGGAAGTCTTGGAGAACTCGTTTGCAATACTGTATACACTTTTGCGTACAGTAAAACGAGGCATAAAGGCCTCTTCTTCACTTGCAAGTAATTTCAGGAAGAGAGAGAGAGAGACAGAAACTAGCTGGACAGGACTAAATTGCACTTAAACTGCGAGAAAACTCAAGGTCTCGAGGAATTCTTGCAGAAGTCAATTTCAGTGCACATTTGCAGTATTGCAAGCGACTTCTGCAAGACTTTCTCAAGTTTTCTTGCACTTACAGCAAAGTTTACATTATGTCATTACAGTAGCTCTATCTGGCAGTCTCTCATCTTAGTTTATTTTTATATAAGAATATTTTTCTTAAAAAGCGCGTAGTTTTTAAGTTATAAGCAAAATACTAAAACAATACCTGTTTGGCCGATTTTGGGAAGATTTCTCGCATGTGAAAACGACGCCTAAGAATATTTTATCGAACCGGGAGCGTATCAAGAGTGTATCGATAGTGTGTAACAATCCTTATTAACTCCAAATGGCGTTAAATTCTTGAAAGACCGTACGAGGATTCTAAAAGTGCTTACATGGAGCACCCTGTATAATTTCGACTTAAAACCATTATTAAGGCTCGAAATTATATTTGCAATTATAACTTAACTATTTAAATTTCATACTTACGTATACTTTTCATACTATTTATAGAAAGATAAAGAATACGTTATTTAATTTCTATTTTAATTACATTTCATTGTTATTACTTCATGGATTTTTATTATTATGATTATTCACATTTGCGCTTGGAAAATTGCATGGGAATTTTCTTATTTTTATTTAAATGTGCAAACTTTCAAATTAGATGTAAACAAGTATTTTTTTCCAAATTTGTTTTTGCCCATCGCCCACACGTCTATTTCTCAAAGACAGTTATAAAATGTAAGCCATTAATTTGTGGATCTTTTTGAATAAATTGCATAATATTTAACATCTTAATAAGTTGTTGATTAATTATTTAACTAAAAACGCGATTCATCGCCGTATGAGGAAGACTGATGTTTTCATTGATTTTGAAATTTAACTTTGCAGATCACGTACGTAAGACAAAGTGGACTGCATTCTTCTAAATCACTTCTACATATTGGATGGCATTAAGATTCCAGAACTTGTCATCAGTTTGATGTATTAATAAAATGGAAATCTGAAAATGCGTATAAAGAGAGTGGGGCGGGAAATTGAAGAAGAGAGCCATTGTATTTGGTAGATTATTTTAATACCAAGATACCCCGGGCTATGTTATATTACAATTTTTTACGGCTTATTAGATAATTTTTTGCTTTATGGGTGGGCCCAAGCTTAATTATTGACGTCGAGTTACACCGTAACTGATTGCTAAAGGCTCTACTATTTTTAGTACAGAACCAGTATTACTTTTAAGTGCGTATACTTTGAAAAGATGATTGCGAGTTAAGAGTTAGATTCAAGAAAGGGCACTATAGTGTGTTTCACCTAACCGGTTCATATATTAGGCAGTTTTGAACTTCTTCGTTTTTGCTTACAACTTACAATTGCCCACACGGCTACGCCTTTCTTCTACGCACATTGCCGAAACTCTTGTACTGTTACGAAATTTCACACTGAAAGATAGGCAACACATCGTACATCTAAATTAACGTAAATTTTCTTACATAAACTGAAACTGCACTACTTCGGCAAAACGTATTATACGTTCACTAAAATTTTAAAAGCGTAAAAAGTCAAGGACTTTGATGATTACTTATGTAATAAAATATCTACCAAATTATTTTTTTTTGCAAATTTGCACAAAAGCCGGTTTGCTAACAAAACCCAAACCAGTTTGAGTTTAGACGAAACGTTCGAATTCGCTAGTTTCATCTAAAGTCCAAACTAACGTGTTTTCTATGTCCAAAAACAAATTATTCGTAAAAACAACAATGCATGTTTATTTTCTCCACATTTCGACGAAGTTTCTGTATTTACACAAACCTCGCATTCTCGAGTTTCAATACATGAAATTGTTGAGAAAACCGACGCCGAAAACAAGACGAGAGAGAATAGACGAGCTACTCGATCATCCAATTAAACTTATAGATAGATAATCGGGGATGGGGTAGACGCACACCCACGTTAAATCGATATCATAGTCTGGTCATTGTCCTCGTGACGTCATCTTCGCATTGCGTGCGAGGTCACTGCCGTCTCACCATATTTTGGCTTGGCCTAGGTCGGCCCCCGCAGATCCGCTGTCTGTGCTTTCTGCTTTTTTTTTAATACAACCACAAAACCTTTCTATTTCAACTCAACAAATTTGTTAAAACCGCACTTATACAAACATAGTAATCCGGCTCGAAGGACCGTTTAAGGAAAAAAAAGTTTAATTAAACAGTTTATCGAATCGGCTCGTAGTAGAAATAGACCGACAAGGTATATTTTACAATGAGAATCTTTAATGTAAGTGTAATTCAGCGTGCACAATGATCGTATTTCACCACCATAGTATACGATGCACCTCTAAATTAAAGTCAGTGTGACGGCATGTTCATTGCAAATAGTCACGAGCTTACGTTTTTTTCCTCGTTCATGAATTCTGTCATTTCGTAGTCTTAAACAATCGCGTGTCTAACATAAATTGTAATTTTCAAATTACGAGAAAAAAACCATACGAGTGCTCCGGTTTTTCTATTTTCGTTCCTAACTCGCCACCTTTAGAAGGAAAAAATAAAGTTTTGCAAAAGTACGTAGAGCTTCGGAGCTCGTGTCGGCAATTGTGTGTTTATAACTGTTGAAACATGGAACGCACAACTAAATGCAATTGCTAATTGGTCGTGTTGCATGTGTAATTAATTGATAATGTGTGTTAGGATAGCCGTGGCTTTTGTTTCAGTATTTGCGCACGTGTATACCTACTCTGTAAATGGGATACTGATAATTTGTTACACTTAGGTATTGTGCAACAGAACGTTCTCAAGTAATTAGATATGTAATTATTCGCTACTCGATAAAAGATTAATATAAGATAATGGTAATCGTACGAATACACGAATAGTACCTAGTTATTGGATATCGTATTTTGCGATCTTCATTTAATGCAAGGAAATATTACGTTTAATGGAAAAATGGGGAGTTTATTAGATTCGCTTTGAACTTGCACCTTATTTCACGCTTTTTAAGTAGTATACGATTTGATTTATTTTATACCAGCCCAGAAATATATTTATTTATTTTATTATTAAAGTTTATTGGGCTCAAACCTGGCTCTTTTACGCCTAGGAACTGTTAAAATTCAATAGTGCAAAGAATCGATTCCAGTCTTCGCTGTAATACCAATGAGGCCAATCGATTAGGGATTAGGGGGATCGCGTTCATTTGTTTATGATCGTTGATCGTGCTCTTCAGAGTAAATAAAGCATTTTTAACTATACCGGCTGAAAGAACATTGCAAGTGGGGAATAAAGCCGATGGCCTGCCACTTCAAAGTGGCAGCATTAATTTGGGGGAAGGTGGGTTTTTGCTTTTTTTCGGTTTTTCGCTTATAACTTGAAAACTAGCCACTTTATGAGAAAAGTGTTTGTATATGAATATAAACTATATCAAATTTTCTACAAATTATATTGGTTAGTGTTTTGTACTCAGACAAACGGTTTAGGCGCTATAGCGCGTTGAAGTTTAACAAAGATTTCAAAATCTGCCAAATATCTTTTATCGCTTATAACTCGAAAACTACGCACTTTTTGAAAAAAATGCTCCAGCATGGAAATAAATAACGTAAAATTTTCCACAAATTAAGTATCTTCAATTTTTTTTGTCATACGAACAGTTCTGCCACAATATATTCTTTAAAAACTACACAAGAAATGCAATCTTTAGGTACGTGATGTGGACTTTGTTATAAATCCTGAAATTCGACTCTGAACTAGCAAACTCCGCATCTCTGGGAAAGATTAGTGTTTATTGAAATTTTTCTTGCTTAGACTTTTAATTTCTAAAATGCCGGTAGACTCTACGCAATCCTAAATTTTTGGGGGTGTGGCTTAACTGTCTGTTCAGAGAACGGCGTATAGTTAAATTAAAAATTAAAATTTATTTTTGGCTTCTATTCATTATCCCTTGTAACATTATGGTGAGTGGAATGTTATCGCTGCATAGTAGATAAGCTGCTGTACAATTTAACATGAACCTTCCCAGAGCTTAAAACCTCCGCCAAAAATATATTTTTGCCCTTTTTCAATTTCAATTGCGTTTAAGCTCCTTGTTAAATTTTTAGCTTAATTCTCAATTTCTTACTCCCCGTTTAATTATTCTTATACCTCGTTCTTAATCATTACTCTTTAATTATAAAATATTTATATCCGTGTGTCCCTCATTTAAGAGCGAATCCAGTCCTTTTATTATTTTTGCCAAATTTTGATCTCTCTACGAACTTACCTTTCATGATTTACCTTTTTCATCGAAATACCCACTGGTGCTGTCATCACGGCGTACGCTCTGATTGGTGCGCGAGTACAGTGATGAAAAACTTATAAATAGAAGTGGGACATTCTTGGGGGGGATACGCCGTAATAGCCCATTATAGTCAATACTCCAGTGTAGTAGAGGGTAGTCCAATTTGACTGTATTTTTGCACCCTACAGTTACACGACAACTTTGAACAAGTTTTGTGATAACTTTCCGCAGTTCCTACTGAGCCGCTATGGAATATAAGCCTCCTCATTGGATTGGTATTAGCTTTCCACGGTGGTGTATCGTAGTGGTTCTTTAGGAGCCGCTGTGGAATCTAAACTTCTGCTTTAGTTATATCTTTCACCCCTCACTTGTTACCGCTCTTGCCGCGTGGCTCTTCCTGAGCCGCAGCAAGGCTTAAGCTTGCACTACTTCCGTTTTTTCCCAATGATAGAGGATAAAATAAAATTGCCTTTCTGTTTTTTCCCCTTTCATCGTGAAGTTTTTTGATTTATTTTCGTTCCCTGCACGTTTCCGACATTGACGAAGTTGGAGGTTACACTTGTACCCTACGGTTTAGTTTGGCCCCCAAAACCCACCCTTCTCGAGTCTCTAATTTTATTTCTTCTACGCTCAAAGTGGCGCTGTATTCCAATTATTTGTGTAATTAACACGCTAACTTTATTGCGCGGGGGTAGAGAAAATTGTAATAAATATTAAATCATCCAATGCAATTCTACCCCCATTATTAATACATGATTACATTGATTTCCGTATAACTGTAAAATTTGTTAAAATAACCAAAAATAAACAGCTTTCAATACAATTCCGCATAGAAAATTTGATATGTGCCGGTAATTTTAAAGTCTGAAATTTGATTTCCAATCGTATCAATTAAAGCGAACTGTAAATCCCATTGGGATGCTATAAGTGAATTCGACTTGTTATTATATCTCCGAGTTTACTATTACAAAACATTGAAAACAAAACGAATACGATAATTAAAGTTAATTTGTATAAACTAGCACTTCGAATTCGCAGTGCCATTTCTAAACAATATTTAAAAACATCTGAAAAGTATCATTGCGATCAGTGCTACGCCTATTGCATTTTAGCACCCCCCAAATAAAAATAATAGAAATACGAGGTGTAGTTTTAGAAAAGGCATAGTTTTGGAAGTCGAGCTCGCACAGCCTTTTAAAAGTCGACCAGGTGGTCTGATCTGGTAGATTTGTAATTTCTTGCCCAGTTAAGGTGGAAAGTTATTAATGTTTAAGACTAACATTGCAATTAACTTTTTCCAAGACTAATCCAAATTTCCCACATTCCTCCGCAAACTCTCGAGTACAACAACTCTTTCGAGGGCCATTTTTTTTTGAAAACTCGCGTAGTAAATTTGCTGCAAATTAAAAGATGCGTGCCTAAATTTCGTTTTAATTGTAAAAGAAATCGTTGTGCAAAGAAAAAGTTGTTACTAACCCATTATAATCTCAGCTAAAAATTCTTTAGCATGTGGACAAAAACTAAATGCATATAAATTAATTTTTTTAAATAAAAATTAGTGGTCAATGACCCATTGGGCTGCATATAATATTAATAATTATAAAAGTTTTTCGTTCCTTTTTGTAGATTGCGTATCATTCTTATCGTTTTTAGTGTTAAATTTTGCATGCAATACGAGCGTCGAATTTTAAACAATGCAATTTGTATATGGCAAATCGTTAATTGGGTTTTAATTAATGTATTACGTTCTCTATGTTTTGAAAATATTTAATCAGTAGTATTATATATTATGTAGTATATTTATTATTTATCTTTGGCATAAAAATTAAATACTTAACCTAACCTAAATACTTACTACAAAAAAAAGAAAACGATTAATGTGGCTTTAAAAAGATATCAGAAATAGTACCTAACAATAGCACGCTCAGAAGCTCTTCCTGATTTCATAAAACTAAAGTTATATGGGGCGGTCTATTTGAAATAGGAAGCTAATCTCATTTCCGGTGGAACCAGAAGTCAAAATATTAAATTTTACAATTCTTCAAGTCGCGTAAAATATACAGGGTGTAGTGTTTAAAATAGAAAATCGAACCCCATATCTAATAGTCTAGTCATTACGTCGGAAAAAAAGGTATATAAATGGAACTGAGCCGAGAAAGCTGATTTTTGGATATGTTGTAGAGGGGGCTCAAAAAAGCTTAACTTCAAATTTTTGACTAAGATTTCCTATGAGCTTTCGCCGCCATCTTGAAAAAATGGTTAAATTTGGTTTTTTCTTGATAACTCGGCTCTACTTCGCGATACAAAAATTGTGCTCATGTACTTTTTTGTTGATTTTTTTACGCTCTACAATTAAGGTTATATAAATTTTTTACCTACCGTTGATCGTTGTTGAGATATCGAGCGCGAAAATTAAAAATTGAGAGATCGAGATTTTTTTTTCAGTTTTTTTCTTTCTGGAGATAGATATCGAAAAAGTGTTTGAAATTAAGCTTGTAGAGTATCTTAATACCTATAATGTCTTTTGTTTATTTTTTAGACAAAAATTACGTCTCGTAGCACGCCGCAAAGTCGGCAAGTCCGCGCAAAGTTTGGATTTCATAATATTAGCTTGTAGCCCGGTCTAATTAGAAAAAATAAAAACATTAACCGGTAAAAATCTGGATTTTGGTATAGAAGCTCATTATGGCTTCCGGATAAACATACTAAAGTGCTCAATCGATAACTATTGCGCTTGGACCGCCATCTTGGAAAAAAGGTACACTTTTTTAGTTTTTCGCCTATATCTCAGGAACTATTAATGATATCGAAGAAATGGTTTAGATAAAAACCATAGCTTATTAAATTTACTATAAAAAAGCATCCAAACATTTTTTCTCTATCTCAAATATTATCTTTCTATCACCAGAAAGAAGAAAACTGAAAAAAAACAAATCTCGATCTCTCAATTTTTTATTTTTGCGCTCGATATCTCAACAACGATCAACGGTAGGTGAAAAATTCATATAACCTTAATTGTAGAGCGTCAAAAAAGGTACAAAAAAGTATATGAACACAATTTTCGTATTGTGAAGTAGAGCCGAGTTATCAAGAAAAAACCAAATTTGACAATTTTTTCAAGATGGTGGCGAAAGCTCATAGGAAATCTTGATCGAAAATTTGAAGTTAAGCTTTTTTGAGCCCCCTCTACAACATATCCAAAAATCAGCTTTCTCGGTTTACTTGCATTTTCAAATGTTTATAATGACTGGACTAATCCGGTTAAATCTAAAGTTAAAACTTAACATGTGAAAATGAACCAATAAGTGAACAAAGTGAACCTATACATACGAATTCGTCTTCCGGCAGTAGGTACCATCGCGGACGTTTAGTTAGAACTTTTGTCGAGTTGCAACAGTTTTTGAAAAAAAAACATGTTCAAAACCCTACAACTCGGTAATTACCAGAAATACGAAACAGTAACATCTGATGGATTTTGTGGCAATTTTCTTCAGCTCTATTTCTCTATATTAGTCACATTTTAGCTCTGGCTAATACTTTTTGGGATATTAACTGAAACCTGAAAAATTTGACATGTCTTCGGCCATTGCCGCTAAAGCTCACCTCTGATTCATCAGGAATCAGGACTTTTAGTATATAAATCACTAGACATCTCCAAACGAGTGTGTGAAATTTCAAAACTATTGGAATTTTTTGTTTGATATTCGTTGACTGGACTACTATAGAGTCTACGAAAAAGTAAGAGGGCTTAGAAAAGTTTTCTGCCTGTTGGTGTGAGTGTATGTCTGCAATTTTTCAAATTTCTACAATCCCGAGGATATATTATAAATTATAAGGATGTAGAACCATAAAGTACGGGAGTAGATACATAATTTAGTTTTGAAAAATCTAAAATAAGCTTTCGAGTCTTATTTCGAAAAAGGTAGAAATTGCACTCTGAATAAAAATTTAGTGCAGCTACTATTTTTTTATGTTAGTCAAAGTAGGTCGCTAAAACGAAATTTAATAGTTTCCATAATAAAAGTGGATCATGTTATAAAGTAGATCCAGGCGATAAAACAGAACTTTAGCAGCAAAGCACGTCGGATCTCAAACAATCTAAGCATGCAAATGCTACTGCAGAAATTGCACTATTAGTGATAACGATATTAGTTTTAATTAAATTTATAATTTAAAAAGTCCTTTCAAAAGCTCGAAATTATTAACGCAAACAACAATTTTTATGATTAAATAATTATTTTTTTGGTTTTACGTGGGTACGTATTCAAAATGTGCACTTAAATGCAATAGCGAGTTTTCCATTTTGAATAGAAGCATTTGACGCCGCAGTCTCCTAGAATGACGATTCCCTCGAGCGTCGCGATGCATCGAGCTCTCAGATAACGCCGAGGTCGATACTATAAAACGGGATTACTAACTTCGTAAGAAATCCGATATTCTACGTATTTTCAGACAGCGTAACGATGACAGAAGCTCATACTCGCAAACAACGCGAAAAAAAAAGAGTGCATTAGAATTTATTTTGTTAACGCCATCGTCCTTTTAATCTTCTAATTTAAGGAGATAGATCCCAACTTTATTTCTTTTGTTAGGTAATGGTGCCAGAAGTGTAGGGTAGAAGGGTAGAGAAGGGTAGGGAAAGATTTTGTACACGTATCCTTTACACTTTACATGACATGACCAAAAACGTTTCTCTCAATATAAAGTTTTCGAGTAATACTTTTCTTTTCCCATTATATAAAGTTTAAAAACAATTTTTGTTTGTGAAGGTATACCTAGTCCATTTTGAGGCCTTTTAATGGGACGATACAGGAACGAAACCGTAAGTTATTGCTAAATATCAAAGAAAGGGAAATGGTCAATGAGGGTCCAAGTATAATAGGAAATTGATTGAAAAGCTTTGGCAAGCAATTCTAACTTTATACTTTATAACCCCCTCTACCCCTCCGATCGCTGACAAGAATATTTTTGTAAAATTTTCCAACTCTTCTGGACTGAACTGGATTGTTTAGGAAGGTGACGCGAACTCGCTGCACTTAAGCCACTTAATCGGGCTCATTGTACTATCTCCAAGCAACCTCCCCGTGCCCATCAGATTTCAAGTCTTCCTAATACTTGTGGGATAGCTTTCACAATTCTTGCGGGGGTAGGGGAGCTACCTATTCTGGCCATGTCGAATCAGAAGTCTCTCAGCACTCTTCTTGTCGACGTTAGAGCTGGACAGTGGCTAAGCCCATGCTCAGCTAGTTTGTCTGCTAGTTCGCGTCCACGGCATATGGGATTATCATATACTAATCCTAGTGTATGGAGGTGCTATTGTAGTAGTGTAGTCGACAGTGTCCTGCGAGTGTCCCTGGAATTGTTCGTAGATTATAGTAGAGTTCACAGAGTAGTAAATTGCGATTTTTGTTTTTACTTTGAGATTAAAGGCTAGAACAGTTTTCAAACGATTCCATACCTTCTGGAGTAGCAAAATCCGTTGGTCGTCAAAAAGTCGTCATGTACGAGGTAGCTGTAGAGGGGGTCATGTGAAAAATTCCCCAAAACATAGTTTGGCCAATTTTAAACTACAAAACATCAGGAACATTTGTGTCGAAGTACAATTTTGATTAGAGTTAAGATAACTTTAGCAAATCAAAAGAAAACAATTCGGAAAGCACGCTTTTAGATGGACGCACTAAACGTTTAAAGTGCGCTGGTTAAATTTCCTTATTGCACGGCAATATTTCCGTTTAAAACCGCTCCAGCTACTTTATTCTTCATACCATCAAAAAACACCCATTAATAACGTTGCAGATTGGAATTTTAGGATGTGTTTGCATTTATTATTTTTTCGTCAGGACTGCTCCTTAATTTTTAAATGATTTTTTTAGCAACGCCCGCATGGTATTGGTTAAAGTCGACTTTTCTTTGCTGTCACGTTACTATGGATTTTTTAAGGTTACAAATCGCTTGTCGTCTCAATAAATAATTAATTAGGTCAAGCTCTTGTATAGTTTTAAACATCTTAATACCTTGCATCAAATGGGGTAAAAACCGCAAAAATCTTTACCTTGTTTCAGTTTTTGTCAATTTTGACCCCAAAGGACTAATTTTGCGGCAAAAGCAATTTTATACTTTTGTACCTACCATTTGAAGCCAGTATGGCCAGTAAGCCAGTAGTGGCTTACTTTATGTATTTTAGGCTGCTGAACACGAATCTGTAGTTGACCAACAAAAGTTTTTACGGGAAATATGAGAAATAATCTGAGAAACCTAAAAAATTTGTATTTTTTTGGTTTTTGGCTTATTCCTTAAAAAGGAACAATGTTGTGCCTCCTGTAAGTATGCAACAAATGGAATACTTTTTGATTAATAGGGAAGACTGTTTGAACCTTTATTGGTGCTTGGTCAGCTCGTCTGCTTTATCATTAAGTCATTGCCCTCATTTTCTGGATGTTTTTTAACCCAACAGAGTACAAGAACATTGCCCTTAGATATCTGGTTCAGCAGCTTTATGCACTCCAATAGAAGGCCAGAGGTTACCTTTCAGATGTTTAAGGCTTGCAAGGCAGCTTTACTGTCCGTTGATGAAAGTATTTTGTATTTTCTTGTTTAGGATCACATTGGCGCTGCGTAATATCCCCATGAGTTCATCAGTTTGAAAAACTGAGGCATTTTCCTCCAGCAGTAAGGCTTTTTTCGTTTCTAGCTCTAAACTCGCCCTGTATAATATAAAATGAGAATTTTTCAGGTATTTGCGTGAACACCCAGTAGACAAGAGTCTACTTTTGATATAAATTCACAATATTAAAATAAAATTTTACGGTATTATTTTTTTAGAAAAACTGCGCTAATACCACACCTTTTCATCATTCCTAACAAAATAAGAGCTACATACTATACTTTTTATTATCTTACGTAACTATTAAAGTTTCCGGAAAATCTGAATTTTGCAGAAAAATTACGTTGATTAACATCACGCGACATTTTCGTAATCAAATTTTTAGAAAACCAAATATGCGTTGGTGCGTGTTTTAATTTGAATTTCACGTCGTATAACAATGTGTGCGCAATAATTTTTCTTCACGCCAACTAGCCCGCCCTCTCGTTCTTTTGCACACAATAAAAAAAGTGACGAGGGCTAAAATTTGGCACTATTTGTGCCTCTTACGAAAACATAATTTTTAGAATCGCGTGCGTGCAAAATACGCACACGCATTTCGTGTTCGTACATACCTAAACTGGCGCGAGTTAAGTCATTAATTCTTTAAATTAAAAATTAGACAAATTATAAGTGACTTTACAGAATAAAAATTTTGGGGTAACTGCACTCTATTAAGTACAAATTTAAAAAAAATAGCGTTGGTAACTGTTAATAATTTTTCGACTATTATACTTTTTCTAAAATAAAAAAACCAGTCGAAAATGCAACTTCATTTAAATAGTCGTCTGCATTTAAAATAAAGATTTGTTTTAATCGTTTACGTAACTTTTGCAAACTTTAAGATTATGCTCGACACTCAAATAAATTTAAAATTTTATTGCGAGTCAAGGATTTTTCAAAAACTTCAAACAAATGTCGTACGAATTTTTAACGTATTTATAGCTGCTCGAATTTTATTATTTTTTCTCAAACTCCAAACTTCAATTTGTTGTTACTTTTCAGTTTAACAAACAAAAGTTGCCCTGTTTTTTAAATTTTTCAAAATACATTTTAACTTCTTCCTCACTAAAGACGAAACTTCTTATTGTGCGAACTTTGTGTATTTGCTCAAAATTCCTCTTCGATCTTGACTAAAGACTTTGAACATTCAGTTACGTTTATTACATTCCTTGAAATGAAACAACATTGTTTATAACAAATTTTCCAGCTACTACACGGAAGGTCAAAAAAGGATAAGGAGTTTTCGAACGTTTAAATTTCCAAAAACTGAAGCAAATTTATTTGTTACATTTACATCGTATTTACAAATGGTCCATTTGAATATGTAGGTGATAGATGCTTTTACAATTTTTTTTCTATCGAAAACTCCAAGTTCCAACTCACTACGTCAGATGGCTCTTATAGTAGGAGTTTTGAAATGTTGGAACTTTAGAGGGTGCTAAAACCGCAACGTTACTTTACGTCATACTTTTGTTACCAAGCCGATCTTCTATACAAGACACTTTTCTGAGAGAATTATGGAAATTGAGTCCCAGACCCACATCGTATCGTCGTATCGACCAATCGGTTGATAAAAATCATACAGGTAGCGTCCCTTAATGATACCTTGTGGAACTCCAATGCTTATTGGAATCCGAATCCTATATAGCTAACGTACTGACTCCAATCTCTCACCCATAATTGAACCAAATACGGAAGACGAAAGCTACGACAACATGATCTGCATAACTGCATAATGCATATCCCTGTGTCTCGTGTCTCGCCTTGTGTCTTTTCCATACAGAAAAGGCATGTAATCAACAATCAACAATTACACTTAACTTCTAGACCACACTGTATAATATAATAATGTTTGGATATTTCATGTCTATTGTTGCTATATAATATTAAAAGTGTTTAGTTATCAGAACAATTGGCAATTTTGCACCTCTTATAGTTTGTAAACAACAACCAACAAATTATTAAACTCAGACTGTCACAATATGAATATCAAGTATCCTGTGTAACAAATCTCATGCGTGACATTCAGGTAAGGTGGTCGTATTTTTTCGCAGCTCATATCAAGAATAAATTACAAACACTTATCCTGGTGATAAATAATATCGATAAGGGAGTGCAGGATTTTTCTTAAATGTAAACAAAATCATTACAAAGCCCAACAGTGGAGGAAATGTATCAGAAGTTGTTATAAAGATAAACCAGTAATACGTGCAGCGCCTTCTAGAAACTAGAAAGCTTTCTGAATAGTCTGCAGTAAGTCAGAATCGCTACTGATAGTCCGGGAGGCAGCGGGCACTAACTTGTATTAAAATGGTGAAGTACTCGGGCCTCGAGATGGATGGGTTTTTGGGGGTTAAAGTTAACAGTAAGGTACTCGAAAAATTGCATTTTTATGTATTTGATTTTAAATAGGTTGTAATATTGTGACTTGTGGCAGACGGTTTTAAGTGCATGGCAGGTGGCGTGGTGGCAGACGTGGAAGAAAATCTACAATTTATGTAGACTCTATATTTCAACGCGCTCTAGCACCTAAACTGTTCGTTTAACGAAAAAAATATAAGAAACATAATTTGTAGGAAATTGTACGTGCTTTATTTTTGTATAGGAACACTTTTCTCTAAAAATGATTAGATTTTGAGTTATAAGCGATAAACCAAAAAAAAAAAAGGTTTTTTGTCAGATTTTGAAATTTTTTCAAATTTCGGTTTAGACTCTAGCGCCTAAACCGTTTGCCGGAAGAACAAAACCAAAGAGATACAATTTGTAGGAAATTTTATGTAGTTTACTTGAATATGGAAACACTTTTTTCAAAAAGTGTGTAGTTTTGAAGTTATAAGCGAAAAACTGAAAAAAGAGCAAAAATCCTTAAATCTAAAAAGTGTGTTTTGTCAGGTTTTGGAATTTTTGTGAAACTTTAACGCGCTCTTTAAGAGCTCGGTCCACATCCGGTGTATTCTTCGAATCTTGCTTTATCAGATCTTAATTTTTTCCGCTCTCTATCCAACAATTTCCGATACATCTCATTTAACTACGACCCTGCTCTTCAAAATTGGCTCGACGACTTCTTCGCCTCCAAGCCAGCGAATTTCTTCAGGCATGAAATCGAAAAACTGGCAGAACGTTGGGAGCTAATTATAAGCAATGCCGGAGAATTCCGGAGAAAGTGCTACGCAACTTATGCATCGACTTGATACAATATCTGCGCTCTTCTTCCTGGGCACCCTAAGTTCGATAAACACTAAACTTCCAAACGTTCTTTAGCATTTAAACTGTCTCTTTGAGAAAAAAATCGAAAAAACATAATTCGTAGGAAACTGAATTTACTTTATTTTTTATAAGCGCACTTTTCCTCAGAAAGTGCGTAGTTTTCGAATTATAAGCGAACAAATGAAAAAAAATAAAAATTCATCTTTGTCGAGCCACCCCCAAGCTAACGCTGCCACTTTTGAGTAACAGACGGTCGATTTGATTAGGTATAAAAAAGAGTTACAAGCGAAAGCGAATAGAATTGGAGGGAGTGTGGTACTTGGTACTTCTAAACACGATCAGCGAGTTGCTAAACCCATATTTTCCAATGAAGTAGCAGTTGCAAACAAATTTTTTACCTTTTGGATAAATATATGAGACCTTCAATAAAACATATTTTTGTCGGTAGGGCTTTTTTAGAAATTCGCCAAGTTAAAACGCCTCGGTATTTTTTATACTTTGTATTTTATGTTTACTAGGTGGTGGTAGGTGTACAGGAGGACCTTTACAAAAGTCAACCTTCTCTAAAGGCTGATAGAAGACGAACTTTTGTATATTACTATACCAATGAGTTGATCGACGAGTGAAAACATTTAATAAACTTTTGCGTTAACAATAATTATAGAAATTTAAAAAAGTTGAAAATAAGTAATGGAAATTTTTCGAAATTAATAAAAGTTTTCTAACTTGTAGATTAAATTTGAATGCGAAATTTTTATTAAAATGATAATTATCATAATATACCTACATTATGCGGTTAGATATTGTTATCAATAAATTGTCAAATTCGACATTGAAATTTGTTTAGTTTGTGTCGATCGTTTGTTAAGTGCATAACGTTTTAATGGTACTCGTCTTATTTCATTCGAAAACGGTTCATTCAAAAGCTTATTTTTTCTTAATTACATACAACATTAATTATAATTAGTGATAAAACACTGGTGAAGTTTGTAGAGAAGTTGTGAATTTTTTAAATGACAATTTTTGAATATTACGTAACGTTTTCGTAAATCTACGCGGACACGTCTGCTTTTCGCTGCTGGGCTAGTGCATTTTTAATATATTTAAATCGGAAATTTGCAGAAGCGATTGGAACAAAGGGCGCCGTTGCGTTCAAGAACCTTTTTATTAGGTGAGCCACAAAATTTTTTTTTCTAAATTGTATTTAATATCCGACACAAAGACTGATTTAGCGATAAAGTGTTCGAATTCTTGAACGAAATTCTAGAGCGTGGGAGAGCCTTACAATTTTAAAAATATTTTTTGCCAAAATTTCAATCAGTGTAAGTAGGTATTGGCCATTTTTTTGCCTAGTAGGTACGTGAGTAGCTTTTATAGAGTAATAATGAGAAAAAATTTCGCAATAAACCGGAGCTTTTACACCTCGTAAATAACGCCGATCTATTACGATTTTAATTTTTAATGTAATACAAGAAAATATATAATTCAAGGTTATAAAATTGATTGCAGAATAAGACAACCGAGGCATCTCATCGTGTAATAACTATTTGCAATAAATATTATGTGCGAACCGATCTGTTGACCTTCGTTATTATGTAATCTCGTCCAACAGGAATCAATTAAAGCCCAAATCGGCTCCAAAACCCAACTAATCTCGAATAGCTCCAAAAAAATTTCCATCTCTCTTTTACGAACACTTAAAAAATTTTAGCAACCTCTTTGTAACGGGTAAAACAATATTTAAGACTCACGCGTTAATTTATCGAAATTTGTTTCGTTTTGCAATTAGTATTACGATTTATTAAATTACACGTAAATTATAAAAAATTACAATTTAATTATTCTTACTTTTACCACCGTTAAGCTATTATTTGACGTCTCACAAATTTGCGAACCAAACCCAAAAAACCGGTTAAATGTTTACAAAAATTTTATTGAAGATTAGGATTAGACGTTGACCTCTAGAAGAACTTGCAAGAGTCCCAAGCAAATTTTTGCGCTTAGGAAAATATTAATAGGTATAAAGAGTCTTTTTCCTGAGCAATTCAAATTAATTAATTTACACAAAATTGTCAAATTAAGTGCAATAGTTTGTACAGTAATTCTGCATTTGGAGACGTTTAAAAAATACTCTTCTGATAATTTAATTTTCGTCGGAAGATGATAATTTGTTTGTTTATTGATTGTATAACTTAAACCGCAACTTGACGTAATTTATAATTATTTATTTATTTTGTGGGCGCACTAAAATAGCTGCATAGTTTGTTAACAACCGTGGCTGTAGAATTGCTAAGGGAACGAAGAAAGGGGGGGGGGCACAAACGTAAAAAAGTAGTAATACTATTAAATATTATTATTAAAAAATAAAAATAGAAATGAGAAATGAGTTTGTAGTTAATCGCAGAGGAAAGTTATAAAAGTGGTTTGAATTTATCAGTTCGACTAAAAAGGTCAAAACAACGACTAATATCATTTTGCGTACGAGTGAGCGTCGGTGCCTATAAAGAACTAAAAAAAAATTAGTAACCGACCAAAGCAGTTCGTGAAACAATGCCACTGAGGCACTGAAGCACTGAAGCTTTCTAGTGCTTTAGCGCAATAAAATAAAATAAAGCTTTAAGTTTTGAAAATGCTTAAAACGAAAGAAGCATCAAATAGCAACAAAGTTGAGAACTTCAAAATGTCAAGAGTGGAAAAAATCGACCAAGCCATCGAGCCATCAGATAGTACTAGAACATCATTGCATGTGAGAAGGGGGATTGCACGACTGAAATGACTGCCCACCATCCGTTCATGGGCATTAACGGCCGTAGAACTCTCTAGATTTGCCAACTTTCTATTAGACCCATTTTACAATTTACAATACTTGCACTTTGGACACCCCCCTAGTCAAAACAAGCACCGCTAGAACGAAATAAACAACATATTGGGAATGCCCTTAAAATTCTTCATAAGACGAGCCCAATTTTCGATTAGACCCATTTTCTAGTCTAGACGGTACAGCGGCCCAAATAAAGCAGTGCGAAGGTCAAGTATGCCTTTCTCTTAAGCTGCAATACTTGAACTTTGGACACCCCGCTAGTGAAAATTAGTGGAGCTAGAACGAAATAAACCACATATTTGGAATGCCCTTAAAATTCTTCATAAGACGAGCCCAATTTTCGATGAGACCCATTTTCTAGTTTAGACGGTACAGCGGCTCAAATAAAGCAGTGCGAAGGACAACTATGACTTTCTCTTAAGCTACAATACTTGAACTTTGGACACCCCCCTAGTCAAAACTAGTAGAGCTAGAACGAAATAAACCACATATTTGGAATGCCCTTAAAATTCTTCATAAGACGAGCCCAATTTTCGATGAGACCCATTTTCTAGTTTAGACGGTACAGCGGCCTAAATAAATCAGTGCGAAGGACAACTATGCCTTTCTCTTAAGTTACAATACTTGCACTTTGGACACCCCCCTAATCAAAACAAGCACCGCTAGAACAAAATAAACAACATATTGGGAATGCCCTTAAAATTCTTCATAAGACGAGCCCAATTTTCGATGAGACCCATTTTCTAGTTTAGACGGTACAGCGGCCCAAATAAAGCAGTGCGAAGGACAACTATAACTTTCTCTTAAGCTACAATACTTGAACTTTGGACACCCCCCTAGTCAAAACTAGTAGAGCTAGAACGAAATAAACCACATATTTGGAATGCCCTTAAAATTCTTCATAAGACGAGCCCAATTTTCGATGAGACCCATTTTCTAGTTTAGACGGTACAGCGGCCTAAATAAATCAGTGCGAAGGACAACTATGCCTTTCTCTTAAGTTACAATACTTGCACTTTGGACACCCCCCTAGTCAAAACAAGCACCGCTAGAACGAAATAAACAACATATTGGGAATGCCCTTAAAATTCTTCATAAGACGAGCCCAAGTTTCGATGAGACCCATTTTCTAGTTTAGACGGTACAGCGGCCCAAATAAAGCAGTGCGAAGGACAACTATAACTTTCTCTTAAGCTACAATACTTGAACTTTGGACACCCCCCTAGTCAAAACTAGTAGAGCTAGAACGAAATAAACCACATATTTGGAATGCCCTTAAAATTCTTCATAAGACGAGCCCAATTTTCGATGAGACCCATTTTCTAGTTTAGACGGTACAGCGGCCTAAATAAATCAGTGCGAAGGACAACTATGCCTTTCTCTTAAGTTACAATACTTGCACTTTGGACACCCCCCTAGTCAAAACAAGCACCGCTAGAACGAAATAAACAACATATTGGGAATGCCCTTAAAATTCTTCATAAGACGAGCCCAAGTTTCGATGAGACCCATTTTCTAGTTTAGACGGTACAGCGGCCCAAATAAAGCAGTGCGAAGGACAACTATGACTTTCTCTTAAGCTGCAATACTTGAACTTTGGACACCCCGCTAGTCAAAATTAGTGGAGCTAGAACGAAATAAACCACATATTTGGAATGCCCTTAAAATTCTTCATAAGACGAGCCCAATTTTCGATGAGACCCATTTTCTAGTTTAGACGGTACAGCGGCCCAAATAAAGCAGTGCGAAGGACAACTATAACTTTCTCTTAAGCTACAATACTTGAACTTTGGACACCCCCCTAGTCAAAACTAGTAGAGCTAGAACGAAATAAACCACATATTTGGAATGCCCTTAAAATTCTTCATAAGACGAGCCCAATTTTCGATGAGACCCATTTTCTAGTTTAGACGGTACAGCGGCCTAAATAAATTAGTGCGAAGGACAACTATGCCTTTCTCTTAAGTTACAATACTTGCACTTTGGACACCCGCTAGTCAAAACTAGTGGAGCTAGAACGAAATAAACCACATATTTGGAATGCCCATGAAATTCTTTATACGTCAAACCTAATTTTCAATTATACCCATTTTCTAATTTAGAGGCAACGCGTCCAAATAGACCAGTATGTGTTTTCATTTTTCTTCAAAAGAAGTCCTCAAATCTTTTTGGGGATGGAGCGCCATAACTTTTCAACTAGAAAAAGTTCATAGTAAGTTTAATGCTTATACCCGGTTTAGTTATAATTCCGAATAGGTGCTTCATTATGTCGTAGTTCCTCCTCCTTGCAATTTTCGCAAGGATTGCTCAGAATCACTGCGTAGGCACCTAGTAAAAAGTGTAAATTTTTGTTTGCTCTCCATTTTTAGAGCGATTCGACTTAGATTCGATAAATCAAGGTGAAGTTTAGTGTGCGTGCATTTAGTTGTTCTATCGTTTAAGGAAAGCAATGAAATTGTAATATATTGACATTTATGTTTGGAATCTATCATTTGGTCGCCGACTTGGTACGACATTCACGTAGAACATGCGTAAACTCGTTTATTATTGTCGTACGAGAGTTGCCAAAGATTTCAAAACACTCGTTATAGTTTCTTTGTTGGTTTTTGGCGGTGCAAGGTGCAAACTTCCTATTTTGATGTACCTAAAAAATTTTTGCGTTAGGAAGCACAGAAAACTTCACTTTTCGACTGACAAAAAAATTTTTTCTCATCAATTAATTAGGGTTTAGTTTACATCTCGAGCACGAAATTAATTTTATCAAAATGCCAATGGAAAATTTTAAACAAGTTCAAAAATTACAACCGTAAATAAATTTAGTACCTATTAAAATTAGGTAGTGTAGGTCGACTAGGTACCTAGTCGGCTAGGTATTGTGTTTGGAATAAATTATTTTTTTGCTTAAAAAAATTTTTTTATCCGCACAATGCGCGTGGACTTTAAGATATTTATAACACTTTTTCAAGTTCAAGTTCAGTGTTGGCAAAAATAAAGAATTATTGCGTATTAAATTCATAAAATAAGTATTTACTATCTACGTACATGTTGAGATAAATGCACATTCATAATAAAAATTTTGTGTTTATCATAATGCATAATTACGGTGAAGTGCAAGAGTTGAACTTGAACGGTTTTGATACAAACTATACTGGAATCATCATTTTCTTATCTTTGTTTTTTCGAATTACTCTAACATAAATATTTAGTTTTCGTCTCGGGATTGTGGTTGATTTGGAGTTTGGGGGAATCTTCAAATTGAACCTAGTATATATTATATGAAGTATGAACATTGACCACAGTCTCCTATACAGTAATGTATACCCTTTATTCAGAGTAAAACATGCTATTTTAGCTTGCTTTTAAAGTGGAAGTTACCAACATTATAATGTTCAAACAAAAATCTCCAGTAGCTCGGAAAGTATTAACAAAAAATGTTAATCATTTAATATGGTTATATCATTTTAATGGGAGTACGAAATATGTATTCTAATACGCAGAACGTGGCTGCCCTTGTAAATTAGTGGACATAAAAAATTGGTTGCCATTTTGTTGCCATTGGCTGCCAGTTTGAAATAATTGTAAATATAAATGTTTTAGAGAATCAAAAGATAATTCGGAAAATCTTTGAATTTTCTCAATGGTTCTTAAAATAAGCAAGTTATGACGATTGTCTATGATCTAAGAATTTTCGGGTGTACCCACTTAGTATTTACACTCTGTATATTCCTGTTTTTATATTTTTATAATAATTATGTTTTTCTGTTACTTAAATTCAGATTGCCTAATCGTCACCATCTTCAATTCAAAATGACTACCTAAGCCCATCACCAATGACCATACGAGGATGTGGACTAAATTAAACGCACGTAAGAAGTGGACAACATTAAAATTATCGAGAAAGGTAAGTTTTAATTCTGTAGCTTAATATAATATTTTTACATAGAGACAATCGTTCATTTAAATGTTGAGATTAATATATTATTTAAATTTTTAATTAACCTAAAAAAATGTCTTAATTTATCGGCTTTTTTAATGCAGTTTGTTGGGTAAGAATTTTAAATTTTTGAGTCAAGGGCTTTTCTTCACCAGCTTTTGTGTCGTAGTTTCTAATTTCATCGTCAATTTCGAAATCGGTCTCAAATTTATTTTTAAACTTTGAGTGAGAATTTTATATTGCTTTATACTTAGCGCAATTGATTTTAATAATTTTGTTACCGCTTATTACAGGAGCTAACAAATAAGTACTTGCTTTTTTAACTACTTTAGTAGATCTGCGAAATTAAATAAATCTTCCATAAGGAATTTTGCTCCTTTTTAACATTTCTATAATATATTTTCTAATTAATACTAATATTTAATTTGTATACTAAATTATGATTCAACTTGTGGATGCGACGAACGATTTTATATACGCAGTGTTACTGAAATTCCCACCTACGACATGGTATGAAGCACTTGGTCAACGAAAGTTCGCAAAACGAACATTTGGCTGTTCTCATTTACGCGCTAGATTTCTAAATAATAAATTATTGGGTGGAGATGAAAGTGGACCTCGTTACTTCGCCGCAGATATAAAAATCAAAAACAAAAATTAAAAAGTCGTATGTGTCAACTATAAGCTCATAGGATAAGTCAACCAGGAGCTGATTTCGGACTGTGCAGTCTCAGCTATTAATTTCACGTTCCTGAACTTCTCTCGCCGATGTTTGTAGTGGGCGTTGGAAACCTCTTTAAGTTCGTCTAACCACCACAGTCACCATAGTTGGTCTTCTCTCTTCCATTTCTTCCTGAACGCTCAATTTTTTCAAAGCTTTTTAACTTTGTCTTACTATAGAAGTTTTTCAAACCTCCTCTGCGAAAGAGTCGAGGATTTATTTGTACGCTAAAGACGTACTTTGGTCTTGGGAGAGTTGTGATGGTTGATGGTTAAATTAATATTAGATTTTCTTCAAACCCCCAGTTTTTTAAAGTAACGATTGTATTCAGTTCTGTAAAAAAAGAACCACTTCTTCTGGATTTCTCTATCACAGAAACCCTCATAACTGTAGGGATGGGATTTGCAGGTTGTGTATTGCTTTGCAGCAATGTTCAGCTAATGACTCTCTTATTCTGGATTCTCCTCAAAATGTTACGGGGTGGATAGTTAAATAGTCGTATTGTTATACATATACCGAAAACATTACTTTACTCTCATTTTTCTTATATGACACCCAGTATATTATAAAAATTTTAAATCCACTATGAATTTAAGACAAAAACGCTAGTGAGTTTAATTATCTAAGCTCGTAGCTACACCGAAATCGTTTCTTTACTCCCATTTTTTTATATGACACCCAGTATATTATAAATATTTAAAATCTACTATGAATTTAAGATACAGACGCTAGTGAGTTTAATTGTCTAACTCTAACGGTTCTTGAGATATTGTCACTTGATTTGTTAATTTTGGCTCGAGCTCGTAGCTACATCGAAAACGTTACTTTACTCTCATTTTTTTATATGACACCCAGTATATTATAAAAATTTTAAATCCACTATGAATTTAAGACAAAAACGCTAGGGAGTTTAATTATCTAACTCTAACGGTTCTTGAGATATTGTCACTTACATTCTTAGTTTTGGATCGAGCTCTTAGCGATAACAAAAACGTTACTTTACTCTCATTTTTCTTATATGACACCCAGTATATTATAAAAATTTTAAATGCACTATAAATTTAAGACAAAAACGCTAGTGACTTTAATTATCTAACTCTAACGGTTCTTGAGATATTGTCACTTACATTCTTAGTTTTGGATCGAGCTCTTAGCGATAACAAAAACGTTACTTTACTCTCATTTTTCTTATATGACACCCAGTATATTATAAAAATTTTAAATCCACTATGAATTTAAGACAAAAACGCTAGTGAGTTTAATTATCTAACTCTAACGGCTCTTGAGATATTGTCACTTGATTTGTTAATTTTGGATCAATCTCGTAGCTACACCGAAATCGTTTCTTTACTCTCATTTTTATTATATGACACCCAGTATATTCTAAACATTGTAAATTCACTATGAATTTACGTCAAAAACGCTAGTGAATTTAATTATCTAACTCTAACTCTAACGGTTCTTGAGATAATGCTACTTGATTTCTTAATTTTGGATCGAGCTTGTATTAGCTACACCGAAAACGTTACTTTACTCTCATTTTTTTAATACGACACCCAGTATATTATGAAAATTTTAAATCCACTATGATTTTTAGACAAAAGCGCTAGTGAGTTTAGTTCTCCAACTCTCTAACGGTTCTTGTGATATTGTCACTAGAATTCTTAGTTTTGGATCGAGTGCTTAGAGCTATGTAATACAAAGTGCATATGAATATATTTTATTCCAGTTCCAAACTGAGGCCGCTTATCACACCTAGGGTGTTTTCTAGTTCAAGCTTAACTTTGTTAATTTTTGAGAAGGCTGGGGATGTTACCGAGTTGCCTCGTAGACAGCTTCTAGTGCTTTACCATCACGAGCTGCCCAACTTTGGAACTGATAGATTTCAGTTCAATTTAAAAATAATTTTCTTTTAATTCAAGATTTTCATTAAAATATTTACGTCCACTGTGATTTGGTATTGTTTTACTTTTGGTCATTGCCCATGGGATTTTATCGTTTTAAAATTAAAGTAGGTAACTCAGTGTTTTACTACAGCCGTTCTTATTAACTCGGCATTTCTGAAACTACAAGGTGCGCTTTTTAAACTCCAAATGTTTTCTCATTGTGTGGATTTAATGCGCGCTTATTATTGAAAAATGGATGATGAGATACCCAAAGACACTCGAAGGCTGAATTTTTTTTAAATAAAACGTTCTCATTTCATTAAAGAGACATTCTGTATAAAGTGAGCAAATAAAGTCACGCAAGAACGTACAACATTGAAAATTAAAACGAAGTTTGAAAAGACTTTTCTTTTACTTGGAGCAATTTGTGTTCAACAAACGTTAAAGTTGAAATAATTTATTAAGAAAAATATCAAAACTCTGTTGTCTATTTAATAATAAAACTTGTATTAACTCGCAGCTTTATACCAACCATATATTACATGAAAATGAGATTTTGAAAAAAAAATAAAAAAGTTACAGTGTTACAGTTCTATATTTGTAACTAAGAAAAAAGTTTTTAAGCAAATTATACGTTAACGGTAATATTTAAGATTTATATGTGATAATTAAGTTTGTATTATACTTAGAAAGCTTTTTCGCGGTTCGTTAACTCAATTAAACGAATCTTTTCATAATATCTCACATCTTGTATAGGTAGTATTTAAAATTTACTCGAAGCAATTGCAAATTGCAATGAGCGTAAAGAACTTATTAGTTATTAGTTTAACAAAAATTTTTAAATAATAATTAATGCGCATCGGTAATATTTTTATATCAAATCGACCTACCTCTTCATCGACTTGTGAGTACAAAAGATTTCTCCTCTCTTTTTATACCAATAAATTCAACATCGATCTGATGGAAATCTAATAGGATGATTTATTACTTTATTGTATCAAACTTTAAGTCACTTCAATGGGACATGCAGCGTTAAGGACGGGTTTGGAACCTTATCCGACCAATAATTTTTTTTTAACACTAAAACAATCTTCTGAAGTGTAACAAGATTGGACGATGCGAGCCATGGCAGCTATTCGTCAAAACAAGTCGTTTGATTCCGTAATCGATATTGGAAGCTCCATTTTAGATACTCGTCTCTCAAAACAACGTTTTTGGAGCTTTTGATTAAATCAAGTTGAACATGAAAACATAACACAATTACCATTTAGGGGTGTAGTTCCTTGCTTGCTATTTGCTTGGAAGACGGTCGATTCCGCGAGCGAAAAAGCTCTGGGTTTTTAGGCAATCCAATGTTTGGATCCCCAACCAACTCCTCCAAAATGTTATAGACTGTCAACCTGCCAATTTTTCAGAGAGCTGTTGATGTGGTGTCCGTGGGGATCTCGGTGGGAGAATAGAGCGTATGGGGGAGCAAATTCCATTTATTGCTAGCGATGGATTCGATCACACGGCGTTAGATATGAGGACGAGCATTATTGTGGTGGAAAACAATTCGGTTCTTTTTGCGCGATCTTTTCGGCTGTATGGCAGTATTAAGGCGATCACGCTGGGTCAGGTATAGTCACTGTTGATATTGTACTGCCTTTGACCATTTCTATCCGGGATTCTCCACTCCTGGCGCTCATCATTGTAATTACATCAGTAGCAGTGGCTGTTGGAAACCTACCAGTGAATGATTCCGCTCCGGTCTCAGTGCAATACATTTGGAATGCAGTTAAGAGTTTGGCCGACTGGAGCTGGTACGCAAACTTTCTTCCTTTTCACGTTTTTGTAGAGAAGCCAAGGCTCATCCCCTGTGAAGAGTGACGAGTTTATTGAAGAACTGATTTTGCTCATTTCTCTGGAGCAAATCAGTAAAAATTCGGACTCGGACGGCCTTGTTGTTGTCTGAGAGATCGTGCAGAGCCCATCCGGTCAATTTCTACATCTTACAGAATTTTCTGAGATGACGAGCAATCATCGTGGGCACGTGGACTGATCGATGTTGAAGTTCTCAGCCAATGTCCTGGTGGTGCAACTTTCGTTCTCTTCCACGGTCGCCAGAAGGGTCAAAACGCGAAGAACTGCCTCTCGATACTGATCTACTTGCCGTCTAAGCTGGTATCACCATCTTTGAAGCGAACAAACCACTCTCGGCATGTTTATCGTTCCTTCGCCAAAAAGATAGTTAAGAATTCGTTATAAAAGACTTGATATGCGAACGGAATTGTTTATGGTTTCATTCTGAAACGTCTTCAGTCAGATACACTTAATTAAGAACAGTCTCGAGCCTTTCTTGCGGTTATTTCATGTAAAAAAAAACAATCTCTTCATTTTTCAGTCGTAATTGGAGCGTAGCGCAATATTATTAGATGATTGGGCTCACTTATCGACTTAACGATAGTGGAAACTGTTCTAATTGTATTGAAGCTCTTGTATCAAATCAACTGTTAGGAAATCGCCAGTTCGCACATTTGTGGCTCACTGCAGGAGGTCGAGTTTCTCGGTCGATAGTGCAAATTTCCATTAAATTTCCGTTTATATACTTAAAATTCGACAGCTGGCAGTGGTGGGGGTCTCGGATGAATTTTCGCGAGTTGAGACACATTTGGGTATTTTTTTCTTCGTCACCTCACCACGGCGGTTAGTTGCTTTAAAAATAGAGTCTCGGTAATTATAACATTAATTACTCTTAGACGTGCAATTAAACTTTTCGAAAAGTCTTAACTTGAACAATCGTAATTAAGTTTACTCGCTTCAATTAGGATTTTAATCCATTAGTTGAGTTCAGGTTTTATCACCATTGTAGGTGTACTTCTAATTAAGACTTTTTTCTTTCACTTATTTTTCATTCTTGTTGGAACATTAATAATAATTTTTGCATTTTTATACTTGTGGAGACTTTTGAGAGTGACCTGTGTGCGTAGAACTGTGTACCTGTGTAGAGTTAGCGGTATATACCTCTTGAAGTGTATTAGAAAGGTATTAAAAACGAACAAAGAAATATTTTGTATCTAAAATGAGACTATGATGAGTGGGTAGGTTGAATTTTTATTACGAAGCAGATCAGAACAGGCGTGCAGAGCGTGACGAGGCCGTATTGCGAACGTCGAAACGCAGCAAGACTCGATCCGGCACCGGTAATTAGTGTCGATCGTCGCCGCTCGAGCGTGAAATGCAATCTTCTTTTTTTTTCGTTCTTTTCATTTTTTAAAAGCTGCCAATTCGTACACGTAAATGTATGCACCTATATTCTACGCCACTGAGTTGAATAATTGTACATTACTAAAATGTTGGAACAGTTAAGATGCGAATAGCGAAATGAAATTACGTCGAGGTATGTGAGGTACGTTAAAGTGGAAAATCTTCCTCGCATTTGATTTATTGAATTTTCAATTAGATGTATGCAGCAGTGTAACAGTTTAAAGTGTGTAATTTACTTAACATTATAACATTAACAAGTAGTACACTAGATGTAAATAATTAGTGTGGGCTATCATAATGGAAAATCTAAAATATTTTTAATGTATACCTATACTTTCCACTGAAAATTATTATGTGTATCGTTATATTTTTGTTTTTTAAATAGTACATGGATGTTATCAAAAGTTGTGCACAATTTTTTTGTATATTCCGCAAATAACATTAATTTTACATCGCGAGGTCGTTCGTAAAATGATAGGTACGTTATCCTGAATTTGAAGACTCAAAATTATATTTCGAGTCGACTTTTTGGCACTTGCCTATCAAAAATTTTATTGTGTAGAATGTAAAGAGACGAAACGACTTATTCATTGATCTTAGTCTCGTAACGGGATACACGTCCCGTTTTCCCACACTTCTGATACTTCGTCGCGAGTTTGTTGTGATTTCCATCGTCAAAAATGGTTTACGCGCACTTTCGCTAACTTGGTTTACATTTATCATCAATTACTTACATTGCTATTTCTGAAGAGACCCATTCACATTTATGATAAAATTTAAGAAGACTGAACAGGCCACGAGTCACTAGAGCTTCTTCCGGAAAGTAACAGCAACACTACAGAGAGGTGTGCAAGTAGCTAAAATATGCATTTTTACGCACTGCTGCTATATTCTGGGATGATAGATGATCAGAAGATTAACAGACTCTCTTTTCTTATTAAGGTAATATTATTAATTACGTTCCGTTGTATTGTAAGTCTAAGTCCTATTACTGAACCCTCTGGGAACGGAACTTTGACCTACTCTTTGAACCCTCATTAAACAAGCCAAAGATTCGTTATTGACTATTGTATTTCTACTTTATGTCAGTAGATAAAACTTTAAAACCATTGTGCTCAGCTATATCTAATACAAAAAAATTCCTGCACACCTGAAGAAAATATTTCGTCACATTCATGATAGATGATAGAGTACGTTCATAAATAAGTGGAAGTCGAGTATAGATACACATAAGACAGTGTTATCAATTTGAAGACCAAAATAAAATATTGTGACAAAATTTTAATAGTCTGATGCTTAAGTGCCATTTACATAGACAGTAGTCTAATCGTTTTGGTAAGGCCATGCGCCGTCTAGAAGCTTGAATAGGGTATTTTCAATTAAAGCGTTTACAAGGAAGTATAGTTGGCAAGGTCATTGCTAACAATGGGCAAAAAGTTTGCAAGGTTTAAGCTTTTAGACCACTTAATCGGCACCAGCCAATCATAGAAGCGCATCTCTCCCACGTCGCCCAGCTATTTGAAATTTAAACAAACAGCTGACAAAATAGTTGCTTTGATTTTATTTCTTCATTTTGGTTTTCGGTAGTACTATTTTAATCTCATTGTTCAAGCTTAAGAAAAAAAAATAAGGAAAACAAAATAATTGCCACTAAAGTCTAAGTAAATGGTTTTACGCCACGTTGCCCACTTGGCGAGTTCTAGACCAGCAAACTACACCATCAATCTGCACTAAGTTCTATGTAAATGGGGCTTTATAAGCACCACCCCTCCCGCCAGAATTCTGGAGTTTATCCTACATGTGATGGGATGGCTCGAGATCTGATGGGCACGGGGAAGCTGCTTGGAGGTAGTACAATGGGCCCGATTAAGTGGCCTAAGTGCAGGGAGCTTGCTCCCCTTCCTTAATAATCCAGATCCAGATAATCTGATGCTTCCTAAGCTTCTTTAAGGGCACTGCCAACTGCGTTACGCTAAAAAGTCAAAAAGTCGACTTTAAGTAACTTATGAACGTACTGTACACTTCTGAAGTGCTTCGCTGATGGAAAACAAGCGAATAAGTGGCGTCGTTGTTCTTCTCGTATTTGACGTCCTAACCAGTTTTCGTCGACGTCCTTTCCTTCTGGGGAGGCCGCTGGATGTATAGTACGTACCTGTCTAATAAACATCGAAGTATAATTACCTGCTCACATTTAGATGATTTTAAGGTTGTATTTAGTTCATCACCCTTCATTTTAGCTAATAATTTCATTGAAGTCGTAGATTATAATATTTTGCGCGTTATTTAAAAAAAATTTTAAATTAGACCTGTTATGATAATGACTTTAGTTGATCTTTGTATTTGTGAAGGATCGTGATAATGGTCTAATGATTTTAATTCCCGCCATACCTACATAGTCAAACCTTGACCGTCCCAAGCGTTATTTGCATTTTTTTGCGTTCTAACTCTGACGAGACGAAGTGTTTGGTCACTGGCGCATAACAACTATTCATTATGCACGCATTTCGGCTGGGACTGACCGTCTCAAGGATAAGTCTAGTCTGTTAGGCCTGGTGGCCACGTTTTACGTTTCTAGTTAATTTGTTTTATTTATTACGAAAATTTTTGCATAAAAATAATTCGTCATTTCTAATACTTACACGTGAATCGAAGTTTTTATCGAAAAAAATTCAAATAATAACTACTACATCATTTCCGCTTAAAAGTGAGTGGGTCAGGCGAATCGGCTGGCTAAAATTCTAAAAATAACAACGTCCAAACTAATTTCCTGTCTCGCGAATTCATTGAACAAGTAGGCTACGAATTAATTGCAAAGTAGAAAAATATCAAAAAATTGCAAACTTTTGATACAATCGATTGTTTTGCAATTACGATCTTTTTACGAGCAGACTATGCAGCGCGTTTGATGCTTTTATAATTATTCTTGTCCCGAATTTTAAAACGGAATCAGTGCAGCGCGGCAACGCAAACAAAAACGGTATCTACCTACGATGCCTCTTCTCCCTTTAGCTTCTCTCATTTCTAAATAAAACTTTTGGTTTTCTTAAGAAAAAAGTTTTACTTCCTTAACAGGACATATCGATCTAGTCTTGCGCGTCTCTCTGTCTGCCTGTTTGTCTGAGTAAAGTATGAGGCCCACCTCTCGAAACTGGGCCATAAGCATGTGCAGAAAATAAAATATATAAGTTGGCTTGGTTCTTGACAATAATTTTTTAACGCCGGTTCCACACATTGGATGCCAATGGTGTGGGGCAAATATTGGCGAAAGCATGTACACACATTTGGGACCAAACTAGAGCTTCGCTCGGAGTCAACGTGAATTTCTTTGATTACCAATGTTGGCGCCAACACTTTAGCCAACTCGTTACTTGATCCAATTTTATCAGTACACCCGTTGGACGAACGTCGTTGGCTCCAACGTGTGATGGTGCGTACGCTCTTGATTTTGACAATGACAAGTGTGCATAGCCTTTGAAGCTATGTAAATAGTCCTGTGCTCCTGTGATAGCACATCGAGTCTTTTTACGTACGAACGTACGAACCAGCACAGTTGACTTAAATTAATTAAAGGATTATAATTAAGCTCCAATTAATTTTGCACTGTCACACTTCTAATATATAATAAATTATAAACTCTCCCGTCCTCGACTCTAAAGGGTCTAAAGGCCACGTCAAAATAATTATTTGCAAAGAAATTAAACAATAATTATAATTTTTTTTGAGGCCTAAAAAATTAGACTAATAATTATTTAGGTGCAGGTAATATTAATTTAATGTTTGGGCTCAGGGTTATCGCAACAAAAGTTGTATATTTATTATCCTTACACAGTTGTTGATTAATGAATTATTAAAAAAAGAAAAGTTGATAAAATTACCTCTCGAGTTCCTCAACAGTTACGTAACTAAACTCGTAGTATAAACAAATAATAAGGGGCCTATTTTTTGGAATTTTTCATTTAATTTCTATTCATTAAATTTTTTTTCTAGTATAAATCATCGTCCATTTTGGATTACTTTTTAATTAGAATTTTTTGTCGATATAAATTTATTATTTTTCGATGTAACTTTACCTTGATATTTATTAACTTTATTGTTACATAATGTTATGTTTTATTAATTTAATACAAAAGTTGTGCATTAGAACTATTGTTTTGCGGCGTTCATGTACTACTTGCCGTTTAGATGCATATAAAGTTGACAGCTTGTAGTTTTATTGCGTTGCATTTATACAGCTCGTAGGTTACACCGAATTACACCATTACAATAATTCAATGCCTACATATCAAGTGTGCTAAAAGATTTTAAAAGCAACGCGAAAATACGTTTTCCTTTTTTTGTAATTTTAAATACCTACATATTCTAACAAGAGTGAGGGGGTGCTTTAACGTACCTACTTATTCCATAAGATGGCGAAGATGCGTCATTGTGAAAGTCGGGGGTGTATCTTCGAAGCTCTTGAGCAGCCTACTGATGTATATCTAGTGAGAAGGATCGGATTAGGGCCAAACCTCAAATTTACGCAAAATTTAGTATAATTGGTGTAATGGATACTGGGTACACACGGTTCCACGGTATTAGACTTTCGGGGTCCCTTATGTTTTTGAAATGTACAGTCGAGGAAATAATTTTTGGCAAAAAATAGCTCGTTTTGGCAAAAACGTATGCCCACAAGTCCGGCAATTGCTGCAATGAGATTTTTACGAATTACTAAAGCTGTGCAGACTGCAGTCAGATAGAAACTTAAGATTAGTAATGTAAATTGGACTGTAAGTGGGTAAGTGTGATAAAGCTGAAAACTGAAAGTTTTGTGAAAGTCGCTTGTAATACTGTAGAAGTGCATTCCAAGCGGCTTCTACAAGACTTCCTAGAGTTTTATGGCACTTACAGTTCAGTTTACGTTTTTTAAGTTTTTATCTGGCAGTCTGCCCAACTTCGTCGAATTCGGCAGTCTGCCGTGTTCATTCATTTCGTCCGCTGTCTGCGGCGAACTGTCAAATTCGGCGCCGCTGAGCAGATTGTCAGATTGTCAGCTAGAAACTTGAAAAAGTAAAACTTGACTGCAAGGCGTCCTAGAAAATGTCCTGCGATAAATGCCAGAGAGACAGTCAGTTGTTATTGTTAAAACTAGTTTAATGTAAACTGGACTGTAAGTGCCAGAAAACTCTGAAATCTGAAATCTTGAAGGAAGTCGCTTGCAATACTGTAAATGTGCATTAGAGCGACTTCGGACTTCTGCAAGACTTTCTAGAGTATTCTCGCACTTGCAGACCAGTTTACATTAAACTAGTTTCTAACTGCCAGTCTGCCTGACATTTTTGGCAGAAGGTTTCTCTCATGTAAAGATGAGGCCGTTAGGCCTCGAAAATCTTTCGGAATCGCTTTCAATACTGTAAATGTGCATTTAAAACGATTTCTGTAAGATTTCCTAGAGTTTTTTTGCACTTACAGTGCAATTTACATTAAGCTAGTCTCTGTCTCTCTCGTTTCCTACAATTTATCGCAGAAGTTTTTTTGCATTTGTAGAAGATGCCTTTAGCCTTATTATTATTTATTATTATTATAACCAAATTTGGGCTGAGGGTTAGTATTCCTATAAGCCCTAAATAAACATGTCTTCAATAAGGTACACGAAAATATAGACAAATATAAATGTTTTGAGTTTTCTCGCACTTATTACAGTTAAGTTTACATTAAGCTGTAGCTCTATCTGAAAGTTTATCTGAAATTTCTCGCATTTGTAATTGACGCCTTAGTGCGAGAAAACTCTAGGAAGTCGCTTCCAATGCACATCATTTACGATATTGCAAGTGACTTCTGCCAGGGACTCCCTAGAGTTTTCTCTCACTTATACAGTGAAGTTTGTTTACCTACATTAAGGTGTAGCTCTATCTGAGTCTTATATAGAGTTATCTGAAATTTCTCGCGTTTGTGCGAGAAAAACGCCTTAGGGCGAGAAAACTCTTAGGAAGTCACTTCTAATGCACTTCATTTACAGTACTACAAGCGACTTCTGCCAGGGATTTCCTAGAGTTTTCTTGCACTTATACAGTGAAGTTTGTTTACCTACATTAAGGTGTAGCTCTATCTGAGTCTTATATAGAGTTATCTGAAATTTCTCGCGTTTGTGCGAGAAAAACGCCTTAGGGCGAGAAAACTCTTAGGAAGTCACTTCTAATGCACTTCATTTACAGTACTACAAGCGACTTCTGCCAGGGATTTCCTAGAGTTTTCTTGCACTTATACAGTGAAGTTTGTTTACCTACATTAAGGTGTAGCTCTATCTGAGTCTTATATAGAGTTATCTGAAATTTCTCGCGTTTGTGCGAGAAAAACGCCTTAGGGCGAGAAAACTCTTAGGAAGTCACTTCTAATGCACTTCATTTACAGTACTACAAGCGACTTCTGCCAGGGACTCCCTAGAGTTTTCTCTCACTTATACAGTGAAGTTTGTTTACCTACATTAAGGTGTAGCTCTATCTGAGTCTTATATAGAGTTATCTGAAATTTCTCGCGTTTGTGCGAGAAAAACGCCTTATGGCGAGAAAACTCTTAGGAAGTCACTTCTAATGCACTTCATTTACAGTACTACAAGCGACTTCTGCCAGGGATTTCCTAGAGTTTTCTTGCACTTACAGTCAGATTTACATTAAGGTGTAATCAAAATCAGAAAGTTACCACTTATATACTAGTAGCCTATAAATTTTTCTGTGGCTGTACAACTGATCAACTGTACATGTACGAGTCTAATTATTATATTCGACCAATTGCCAATCTTCAGTTTTTCTGAAAATATTTCTTAATTTTTAGTGGAGAATCGCCCTAATGTCAAATTGATGAAGTAAAGTGCGATAGTTTTCTAGCTATTTGCTACTGATGACTGACATAAATATAATTTTATGTTGCAATTTAAAAAATATGTTCGAGGACGTCAAATCTCTGCTCTCTGCAACCAATCGCACGTAATAGTTGAGTTTTTTCTCCTTCTACGAATAAATGCATTTTTAAAACCAAATACATACTTACCTATTGGAGCGTTTTTCGAGCCGACATCTTTAACGGATTTACCAAATTGAATCATTTTAATGCGGACACACTGTACCTATTTATGTTTACTTATTGAACATTATTCTAATCTTCTTGGGAAAGTGTGGCTTTCATTTCAACGCTTTTTCTTTAAATGGCGCTTAGTGCTTATTTTATGGTAAAATGACCATATTATTTACAATTGAATAAATAACACGTAAATTTTTCCACAACAATAAATCAGGAGTAAATCAACGTACCTAAGCATAATTTTTATATTGAACTATGAATTTAGTGTTTTTTTAGTTCAAAATTTATTTGTGAAAAAAAAGTTTCGTTAAAAACATTATCGTTTTTACCCCACGCACAGGCGTGTCCAATTCAAACCAATACGTATAAGGAAAATAACTCGGGTATACTATGAAGGGTGGAGTTTCGACCCCAAATGTTTCCCTTTACCTCTCCCTACAACACATCAAAACAGTGTGTTGCACGCTATGGCGTTCCAGCCATGTCTTAACTCTAGGTTGTTGCACTAAATTTAAATTTTATAAATTACGCGCATTTAAAATGCACTTTTTTCTCCTTCCCGTATTTAAACGATTTGACTAATGACTCTCATATGGATCATTTTTATTTAATGCGAAAAAAATGACTTCTATACTACCTTAGGTTAACGCATCATCATCAACATAAAACATAATATATTATAATGATAACTTTTCAGAGCGAATTTACATTTTAAATTTGATTTTATTATTTTTAGCACCATTTCATATTCTAAATAAAGGTGATGTGTGTAAGTAGGTGGTTAAATTTTCATTCATCTTATTGGTGTTTGGTGTCATCACCTGGCATTTCAAATACCACATGCAGAGGCGCTTGGTAAATTTATGCTACCCATGTGCCAACTGGTTTTAGCTAAAAAAACGTTTCAGCAACTCAAAATTTCAGTTTCGTACTTTGAGCATCGGCTATAAGCTCAAGGCTCTATGATGAGGAGTTAGAATTTTGGTTCTTTTCTCAAATGCGTTCCTTGGCTTAATGTGTGCGATAGCACACCCAACGCTTCTTGGTCCTGCGTTCCTGACGATGATGAGCTATTTTTTTCATTTCAAAAATGCGAAAAACATTAAAATGACACAAATTCAATTTTTTACAACATTCTACAAGAGAATTCATTCTTCGTATTTTCGAATTTTAACTTTTTACTTTTATGCTTTTGATGTTAAGTATAGAGAGACTTCATACGTTAATATACTTTCAGTAAATATTTAATCAAAAGCTTTGTTAAGGGTGTTACACCCTGTTGAAGTAATGTAATGTGTATATATTTCTTTTATTTTTGTATTCTCTGCTTTTGGTTTGTAATTTATTTTTAATCATGCCAAATTCCTTTATGTCATTTTATGCTTACTGAACGGTTAAAACACTTGTAAAAAATACGTATTACGATGAATATACGGAGTGTTTTAATGTAATGGTTGTATATTTTTAACGTGGATTTAATAGCCGTATTTATAAATTACTCAATCGAACATAAAGAGAGAATTAATATAAAAATTAATTATAGTATTAACTATTAACACACACTTTAGAGAAAGTATAGCTTTCAACACAAGCACTAACTTATAATATGCAAGTTCTGTAATTTCATAGAGGTTTTGTCTAATGTTTCAGGACCATTAAACTATTAATTAATGGCCCCAAATATAACTTTTATTAAAATAAATTACTTACAAATAGTGTGCCATTATCTACGCATCAATTATTTTCTTTTATAAATAGAAATCGGGCATTTTAAGTGCCAGAGCAAAAGTTGAATTGCATTGCTGAGTGGCTTAGTGCCAATGACAAGGCCGTGACATTGAAGTGTTAATAACTATTACACAAATGTAGGTGCATTGACAATTTGCAATTGTATACATTCATTTGTAAAGAATCGTTTTAAATACGAGGTATCAACCATTGGATATAGCGTTCAAGAGCGAGCGCCAAGATTGAATACAAATTTTCATAAAAAATTTTGGATTAGGTATAGGTATCTATACAAGTTTTCGTTTATCAATTTTTGTAAAATTTAGATAAATTGCAGAGAAATGTTAATGTTAATGTTAAAAATGGCATGCCTTCGGAGAAACTCTTATAGATTATAGATTAGAAATAAACTCACGAGAAAAATAGCATCGCTGACTCAATACAAAAACGCTTCACTCAGCTCAATGGTTAGTACTTCGTACTACGTGGTTAGGCTTCGTACTTTTGCCCAATAAACCTAATTTCACCTAACTTTTCTTTTTTATTGGGGAGGGAAATCTTGTTCAGGACACTTCCGACACCGGCACGTGTTGAGTGCACTCATTCGTTTTAGGGAACGCTACTATGGTAGTGTTCACTAAAACCCTCTTTCTCTGCACTCTCATCCTGTATCGTGTTAGCGTTACTTCTGTGACCTTTTTTTTAACGAGGTTCAGGAAAATTCGTAAGACACCCAGGGCTACCTTAAAGGTTCGTGCGCCCTGGGTAGTGTGGGATTCGCCAGAAAAGTTGGTCACCCTGGCGCCTACCCACTAAACCCTTTCCTCTGCGCGTAGTGAAGGAGAGCTGGTAATACGGTTAGGTCTGCCATCAGCTCACCTTGCGCTATCAGATGTTGTTGTCTAATCAATTCTAATCATTGATGCTAATTCTGTCTTCTTCTTTGCGGAGAAGGATGTCCCTCATTGTCTTTTCCACCGCGTTCTACGCCTGTTCCCCAGCGCACATAGCCTCAATCAAGTTTCTTTGGGAGATCGCTTGGCCCAGCTTTAATTTTAGATTTATCCTCTTGGCAGCCCATTTAGGGCAAATGAACAAGGTGTGGGCGGCTGTGTTTTGATCTTCACAGTAGTTGCACCTTGGCGAATCGAGTTTCTTAAACCTGTGGAGATAGGCGTTGAAGCTCCCATGCCCCGTCAGAAATTGTGTCGTAAAATAGTTTACGTCGCCGTGCCTTCTTTCTAACCACGTTTTTAGCTTGGGGATTAGTAGATGTGTCCATCTTCTCTTTTGAGCACTGTCCCATCTTTCCTGCCATTGTGCTATGATTTCGTCCCTAGTTCTTTCCACTTCTTCCGTAGCTAGGAGGTCGAGCGGGACCATGCCCGCTAGCACCGTCGCCGCATCTGTCGAGACAGTTCGGTAACCTTGGATAACTCTGAGCATAAGGGCTCTCTGAGACCTAATCACCGTTCCCCTGTGCCGGTTTTCCCTCATTGCTGGGGACCAGACATGTCGCGCATACAATACCCAACGTAACCTACGTTTAATTGTGGAATATAAAACCCTCTTGTTCTCCCCCTGCATCCACTATATTAGTGTTATTAGAGTTATAGGAAGCAGACTGATAGGGGTTACCACTCGCTAGTTAAGCCGTAAGCCACTGTGAATCCAATCTCACCAAGAGCAAGCTTCTGCCTCAGCACTCATATCAGAGTGAATTGTTCAAGGCCACCCCGCAGTACGCGCAGAGCGGAAACTTGCTCGCATTCGCAATCTATATGCGATTGATAACGGTTAAGAATCAATAAACCCCTCACCTTTCCACAAGCCACCACATAATCGCTTCTGGATCATCCGTTACGACCTGCTGCCAAGTTTTTCATGATGGTGCGCCAAGAGAGGCCCCGCTCGCCCCAGCCTTCATTTAAACAAGCGCCAACAGCGGGGCTTGCGCCTGTAACTGGGATTATGTATTAGATTGCGGAAGGCCTACGCAAATAGGTACTCGTGGTGCCTCCGTCAGACCACCCGTCCTCACATTACTATTTAAAGTACAACCGTGTGGATAGAGTAAGTTCACTGCTCCTCTGATGCAGAGACTGCAGCAGCCAATTTATCCAAAGGTCACGTATGGCTCCGCCGAGAGCCCCATTGTACCGAAGCAGCTGGAGTAATTAAACAGTCCATGAGTCGCAATCGTGAGAGACACTTGACTTTCAGTTTTATGACGCTTAACCCGTTACCTGCATCACATGCAGGATGAGGAGAAGCATCTGAAGTTTTAAGGGCTAGTTTCTGCAAGTACTAGACCAGCCCGAACCTAACCTAACCTAACCTAACTTTGTTTATCGGTCATTCATACCTACCTCATGTAGTCATGTAGCAATCAAAATGAAGATGCATTTACGGGCGAACTTAAATTGAAAATGGAACTCGTTAGGTTAGAGCGTTAGAGGTTAGAGCTTGTGGTGTTTATTTGTTAAAGTTATCTAATATTCTATAGCCAACGTCATTTGCTTTGCAATTTCGGGTATTTTCAAATTATTGGGTATACCAAACTATATCTATTTACTAAAGATGCAGGGTTCTCCAGTCATCAGTTATAATAGTCATACCAAAATCGGTAATTGTTTATAGAATTTGCGGGAAATTCAAACAGAACACATCACTGACACACTAAATTCGTTTCCAATCATAAAATCTAATAATACGCCAAAGTTATAGAGGGAAGAGGGAAGGTATATATGTGATTTAAAACAAACGCCCTGTATTATATGGTGATAACAATAAGGTTAAATTTATTAATGAGAAGGATTATTAAATATTTTTACATGCACTTTTATCTCGATTCATCGTTTTAAAAATAAGCCCGTGCAGTTGATTCGTGTTTGTTAATTAACGAATTTATTTTTAAATTTTGCTATACTTAGTACTATAGAAAAATACAAAAGTTTAAAGTTCACATTTAATAATCTTTGAGGACTTTTGTTTTTAAATGCTTTTAAATTGGGAGGCCCACTTTAGTTATAGTTATAGACGTTGCTAGAAGTTTGAATTTATTCCAAAAATAAAAATTTTCTTTCCTAACAATTACTAAAGGCGCGTCTAAACTTTTTCTCGCGCCAACTTGCTCAGATTTCTAAACGATGGGATCTATAGTACTCTATTCAAATTCAAGGCGCAGTAAACGTCAACACACATGCACCATGCAGATAGGTACCTTGGCAAATTTAATTACAGAATGTAATTTTTTTTTAGATTTTGAGTAGGGCCTCGGTGTTGCCTTGATATTTAGGGAGTTGGAATAATAACTGCAGTCAATTGCAGTCAATACGCGATGATCACTGTTGACATTTACTGCACCTTGAATTTGAATCGATTGTAGAGCACTAATTAAGCAAAATTATGGAGGAGCTGGCAAAGAGTAGAAGAATGAAATACGAACTTTGAGGACTCAATTTCTCCAATTTAAAACTTTAAAACTGGCCTTTTATAATAGAGGAAAACTTTGTAGCGGAAAATGTACTTTAAATCGATCTATATAAATCTATAAGCTTAAGAGAAACAATTAATGGTTTCGAGGGTACGTAAATTACCATCAAGTGCACTAAAGTCGTAATCGTTTTGTATTTAACACCACAGTAGTTATCAAGCTTTTTGAATTAAAAATTATTTAATGAATTGCATTTTTCGTCTCTCTTTCACGTATACCTACTTTAATCAAATTCTTTTTACATTTTAACGAAGTTAATAAATGCATCCTTAGTTTATTATTTTTAGAGCGTCTTCGCTCGAAGCTTAATCTGTCTCGGTACACAAATAATCAAATCGGCGACTTATGAAGAAACAAATTGTTGAAAAGTTTGATTTTTTGATTTTTTCATCATCGCCACTTCGATTGCTATTTTAATGAAGTGCAAACCAATTAATTGCGCCCTGGGAGGCTGGTAATTACCAAACGCGACTTCTCGAATAACAAGAGCTTTGACGAAAAGCCCCTTTAATACCAAAAACACAAAAAGCCTTTAGTAATGTCATTTTATTCGTAGTGGGTTTTAAAAAAATCAAAAATAAAACTGAGACCCTTTTTAAGTAAGTAAATCGAAAATTCGTTTTGTCATAAAGAAAATTCGTTTCTATATAAATTAAGAAAAAAGATATTAGGATGTCCGTTGGGATTTCTTATATGAATAGGGTGGTTTTTGACAGTCGTAATTGAAAAATTTTACTTTACTTTTCTCTAGTAGTAATAATCTTTCTAGAAACGGAACTTAATAATAGAAGTAAAATATTGTTAAGTGTCATGAAAAATGCAATGAAATATAAACTTGAAAACTTTTCTTGCGATAAAACTGTTTACATATTTTATTATTCTTCTTGGGTTACAAGTTTAAAACTAAAAAGTACAACTTTATTTCGCAACAATTCAAGATGTTGATACGTCGACGTGTGCTTGCAAAGGGGGCCATTTTGAAATTTTCTCGCCGTCGTTAACGACGGTTATAATGAGAAATTATGTTAACGTGCGTGATTTTAAGTATATAAAGACGCGAAGATGGCCGGCCGTCTGGCCCTGTGCACCGACAACGAAATTAGTGGGTGAAGGTAGCCTAGATCAATACTCGTCTAGCCTAGTCCACCCGCTGCCGCCGCCCCCGACTGCGTCACGCGCTGTCTCGCGCCCCTGCCTGTGGCAATGCACCCCCAACCTACCCACCACCCCAAAACTCGAGCTGCATTCAACCGACTGCAGCTCGTCTCCACAGCACGAAACTTTACTCTGAATAATGTAATGGAATTGATACGTCTTCCTAAATTAACACACTTCCATTTTGAGCGAATTTGTACTAAATTAATAAACACATACCCTACTACTCTATAATAAATGTCTACTATAGATAGATGCATTCATTGTACATCGACATTATGTAAAATGGGTTTCAAAAACAAAGATATGTAAGGCAACCTTACATTAAGCTCGATAGCGGAAAATGAAAAATAAATACGTATAGTTAAGTTATCCAATCAACGAGTAAATTAGGCGTTTTCAGTAAATAAATTGTATAAATCAAATTGACACTTAAAAAAAACTAATACATAGTCACTTCTTCTGAACTTGTTCGATTCTAAGCTCTCGCGTTCAAATCAAAAACCGTTAAGCTGTTACCATTTCATTAACTGCCGTCAAATTTAAATCGTTCAAATTTTCTGAAATTTAATTTTTGTTCATTTTGCTATATTGCTGATACTTCGGGTCTTACCGGAAACGACTTAAACTGTTGCTCTTTTGCTACATAAAAGTTGCACTTGTAGGGCAGGTAGGTATGAATATAAAATCTTCAATTTATATTTTTAAATAACATCTAGAGGTCTTGTGCTGCGGCCCTAATACATTCGAATATACAGGATGACGAGATGTGCGTGAAATTTTAAGGCCTCATATACGCCTGGTCAAGACACTTTTAAATATGATATTATGCACTTGTAATCACTGCGTAAGTGCGTAAGCTAGTGCTTGACATTAGCGCAGCTTATAAATGATGCAACTGTTTTGCAATTATTTTAACATTCACTTAGTGGAATGCCTTATTGTTTCATCCAAATTTGATATCTTATTATTAAGTAGTGACTAATTAGCGCAAGTAGTTAGTTAAATTACAACGCTACAATATGTTCTTCTTGCAATATGCATAGATATTAGTTCCGCCTCGAAACTACATCTCATTGTTATAGTATATTTCCGAATTAAATTTAAGGGCTTCAAAAGCCCTGTTTAAGTAATCGCGTGGAATCGAAGGAGTAACAAAATCGCTCAAAAAGACGCGATGTGCTCTCACGGGACTTTCCCTTCATAACTCACTCAAAAGTGCGATTCTAGTGCTTTTTTTAACAAAAAGTGCGGCTATTTCTTTTGTCAGCCCTGTAATACTCATTAATCGAGTAATAGCTCACACGCTTATTGCACATGCACTCCTTACACATAATTTATCGAAAATAGTACCTACTAATAAATCATATTATTACGTACGTAATATATGTGTGCGGTAGAAAAATGATCGCGTGCACCGTGCACAGTTAGAGAAATTTAATAAAGTCTTTCTCCGCAAGGAATACTTTTGAAAAGTTGCAATACTTATTCCTCATTTTTGTACGAGAGATGTGCGCCACAACAATTATGTTATTTATTTATTATTATTTGAGATGTGTTTTGGGAAATTTAAAATTTATTTCCTCAAACTTCTTTCTTACTACAAAGTTTTCCTTTTCGAAAAGTGTATTTTTCTTTTTGATACTTTGCTTTATGCTTTACGTGCTGTTTTCCAACTAAGCTGTTTGCTTTTGATGTTCACTTGTTCTTTTGCAACTTCAACATCTTCTTTTAATAAACAAAAATTTAATAGATTGTTTAGAAATCCCCCTCCACTGTTGAACGAATTTACTACGTCTTATAAACTTAGCTTTAGTTAGTAATTTAGAACTTGAACAATTTCAGGATTTTAATTTTATTCAAATGCGACCTTTATTCCTTTTTTGATTTATACGAAATCACGAAGTGTTACAGACGTCCCTAAACACACTAATTGTGGCCCTACATTTTAAACTGGTTAAGAGACACCGGCGTGACCGTATAAGTTCAGTGAGTACGGCGCTAAACTATATACAGAGTTACGTTTGGGTCCCAGGCTCGAAAATTGGACTGTCAACAACGAAACAAATGCCAATAGTGTTCTGGGTGCCATTTTAGGCATTTTCCAGTAGCGAACATTGATACAGTTCTACTCAAGACAAAAACGAGTAACGTCGTCGCGTTTGTGGAAACCACGGTTTTGACGTATTGTGCAAAATGCTTATTCCTGTGCAGTTATACTCCAAACTCCAAGAAGGAAGAATTTACTTGATTTATCGATTTTAACGAAATTTTCCGAGACCAGTCTACTTTGAACGGCTATGATGGCACATGTAAACAAGCGTAATTTTAGATTTCACGTAGCCCATTAGTTGCGCGTGCATTGACATTCTAAACAAAGCGCTTATTCCCAACACGATATTACTTTTCTAGTTCGCCTAATAAAGTGGAAAATGGTAGAAGGACATGGGAAAATCGCAAAACGCAAAACTAACTTAACTCGATTTCTGTTATCAAACAAAAGCATATCAGCATAAATAAAAATTCTATTGTTTCTTGTTTCGTATAAAGATTTTAATAAGAAATTTAAATTCATTATATTTTTAATTAAAAATTAGAATTTTAATAATTTTAATTTCTCTAACAATAATTCGTTTAATTTTTTGTGGTCCACTTTCTAATTATTTTGGCTGTTATATGTATGTAATGTACTACTATGTATGGAATATAAACTACACAACTACAGTCTAATCATTGTGCACTTGAATTTTAAACTGAGTGGCTTGCTATTTTTCCTACTCAAAAATGACACGGACGTTTTTTAGGGCGTTTAATTCTTTTTAACTTGGAGTAGTAATTTTTAACATCAAGCATGGATTATAGATTATATTATAAACTTTAAATATGGATAGCTTATGAAATTATTGAGCAATTCTAATTTTCCCGCTAGCACTTTAAACTAATTTTATTTCCTTCAAAAACATACACAGTAGATTGAAAATGTGCGATAATTAGTTTAGCTATTACACTATAGGCTATCTATTACCAAGGATAGGATGATTTCTATCATCCTTGCTATTACCATACCATTACCCAGCTTCAATATAGTGGTCTAGCGTTCGTAGGTCTGTCGACTCGAGTCGCTCGAACAAACTTTCTAACGGTATATCGTAAAAAGTGTTGGTGCAATCGAGATTTTTTGCATAAATAAATTTCTTCAAAATTGAGTAAGCTACAAAAAACATTTGGGTCATTTTGACGTGGAACGGTTACAAACTGCTTCAATTTAATTACAGGTCGAGGGAGTCTTCCTTATAATACAAACTGGACCAAAACAGTTCTTGCTTAGCGAACTTAAGTGTAAGACGGCCCTAAATAATATAAAGACTAGTTTAGTTTTAAAGGCTAGTTTAGAGCCTTTATATTATAAAGGGTGCTGGAGAGTAGAATTTAAAAAGTTTTTGGGAGCCTTACTTCCAATGTTGCTTATATTAATTTGTGATCTCGCTAATGCAATTAATTACGAGCGAGCTTCAGAAAGCGTATAATAAATTTGCCTATTTTAATAAAATATAGGTCTCTGTCAAAATAAGTCCTGACCCGATTTTGTTCTAACCTGTATCAGTAAAACTATTAGGAATTGTTAGCACAGTTCGCTGCGGACTGCGGACGAAAAGACGGCTAGAAATATCAGGCAGATTGTCAGATAGACACTAGCTTAGTGTAATCTGGATTTTATGTGCGAGAAGACTAGGAAGTCTTGCAGAAGTCGCTTGCAATACTGTTTACACTTTGCTTACAGTTAAACGACGCCTAAAGGCCTCTTTTTCACATGCGAGAAATTACAGAGAGAGCGCGAGAGACAGAGAGAGAGACAGAGAGACAGAGAAAGACAGAGAGAGAGACAGAGAGACAGAGAAATAGCGAAACTAGGTTTAATATAATCTGGACTGTGAGTGCGAGAGAACTCTAGGAAGTCTTGCAGGAATTGTTTGCTATACTTTTTACACTTTGCTTACAGTAAAACGAGGCCTAAAGGCCTCTTCTTCACATGCGAGAAATTGCAGAGAGAGCGAGAGAGATAGAGACTAGCGACTAGCTTAATGTAATCTGGACTGTAAGACCAAGAGAACTCTAGGGAGTCTTGCAGGAATCGCTTGCGAAACTGTTTACACTTTGCTTACAGTAAAACGACGCCTAAAGGCCTCTTCTTCACATGCGAGAAATTGCAGAGAGAGCGCGAGAGACAGAGAGAAAGACAGAGAAAGACAGAGAGAGACAGAGAGACAGAGAGAAACTAGGTTTAATATAATCTGGACTGTGAGTGCGAGAGAACTCTAAGAAGTCTTGCAGGAATCGTTTGCAATACTGTTTACACTTTGCTTACAGTAAAACGAGGCCTAAAGGCCTCTTCTTCACATGCGAGAAATTGCAGAGAGAGAGACAGGGAGATAGAGAAACTAGGTTTAATCTGGACTGTTAGTGCGGGAGAACTCTAGGAAGTCTTGCAGGAATCTCTTGCAATACTATTTATACTTTGCTTACAGTAAAACGAGGTCTAAAGGTCTCTTCTTTACATGTGAGAAATTGCGGAGAGAGCGAAAGAGAGAGAAATAGAAACTAGCTTAATGTAATCTGGACTGTAAGTGCGAGAGAACTCTAGGCAGTCTTGCAGTAATCGTTTGCAATGTTTACACTGTTATTGCTTACAGTAAAACGAGACCCAAATGCCTCTTCTTCTTCACATGCGAGAAATTGCAGAGAGAGAGAGAAACTAACTGGACTGTACATTACATTACATTAGTGGAGCAGTGTATTAGGACCTGAATATGCAATAAATTGTAAAAGGCTTGTAAAATTAAAAAAAGGACCTTGGCTTTTAAAAAATAGTAGACGAACCAAGTTTTTTTGCACACACGTTTTAATTATCAACAAATTTGTTAATTTTGCAATTTTTAAAAATGCAACTTCAAAAATACACTTTTTTGAATAAATTTTCAAGGATAACAGGTTCATTACAATATCAATAAATATAATCGTGTGTTAATGCAAATAACCAAAATTTATAGGCATAAATGCTAATTTTATTGGCCAACTTTCTTGTATGAAATTGTGATTAGACGTTTTTGTTTAAACGTATAAAGGTTATTACTTAGCATTTTTAATTTATTTTACGTATTTATTTTTTAATGTTTTTTTTTTGGCAAAAATGATCGTAATTATTATTGTAATTTTTAATCTAACCGCGTCTGTCTGATCTCGATACGAATTTTTCTCATGTAAAAAAACTAATTGACGAAGTGAAGGTTTTTAGTAAATAATTATGCTCTTTTTTTACGTTAGAATAATACGTGCATTAGAAAATTATTTACTTTTCTTTCGGGAATTTTACTAAGGGCGAATTTTGCATTCTCTTGTACAAACTTTTGAATAATATAGTACATATTCATTAACTGCGTGAAAAATTTAAATATTATGTCAAAACGTATTTTATTTCCTTATGTCGTACATGTTACACTTTCGGCTCTGATAGTGTGATAGTTAAACCAAAACTGGAACTCCCTTATTTTAAATGGCGTTTTTATAGTATACGTATCTATAGTATATATGATAGTAGGCATAAATTTGCATTTCCTAATCAATTGACGACCCAACCTTTTTGAAGAGTATGATTGTAATGTGCAAATATTTTCTTTCCAATAGCCCAGACAAATTGAGGTAACACACTCCAAGAGTTTTTAAAATGGCTAATATGGTTGTTCGTTGGAACCTGCAATACAACATACTAAAAGTTCCAAAAAGGTAGGAAACGAGCGAGGGTAACAGGAACTGTTTAAATACTTTTTAAATTTTTAAGACATCATATTAATGCAATTAGTCTTGTTTCTCTCATTAACGAGAGCGTCGGTACGATATAGATTTTCTATATCACATCACATTGAATACGGACGTAGTTAAAGTCGTTATTGCACCTCCAAGTTGTGAATACGAAACTTCTAAAGTTTAATAGTATAGCTCTAGCTCTCTCACTAATATTAGAATTTCGGACAAAATTTGTTTTTAAATTTCTTTATAATGAGGCGAAGACAAGACCTCATACAGTACCGGATTATCCATGAGTGGATAACTTTGATGGCTGATTCTTTTCTAGAAAATTACGCGTGTTACTTCGCAGTTTAGACAGCGTCATACCGTAAACGAATTTACTGTAATCCCTTATCCGCGCTATATCTCAAAACGGGTTTAAGTTAAGGAAAAATGCATAGAACCAATCTTGTAGCTAATAATGTTTTCTACAACTTTCATCATAACCTTCATTAGCGTACGATCTATAGAAGGCGAGTTATTTGCAAGAAACAAGGAAAAGTCACCTTTAAATATCTCTCTCTCTCCACGCTCGCTCTCCTCTCTCCGGGACTTTTAGTATGTTGTACTGCAGGTAACAACGAATAACCTTAACGATATTCAAAATTCTTGAATTTTACTCCCTCAAATATTATGGTTAATTGCCCTGAACTAGAATTATTTTAGGACTAAAGTGTAAAGCAGCAATTTAAATTCTAACCAAGAAGTTATTTCTAAGAATTTCAATTTAAAATAAATTAAACGTCTATCACTTAATTGTTTAATGCGAGCGCTTAAAACTTATTTTTTCTCCTTTCGTATATAGTATATAGTATATTGTTAGCAATATGTATTGCTCCGATGGATTTCTTTTAGTAATATAATTTCAATCCTACACACACCACCTACTTCGAGTATTATATGACTCACGCATTGAACAATAACATTTTGCAATATTAATGGAGGGTTTTGATTCGATATATTTATTCACGCTTATAAATTAAATAGTCGATTGTTGTGAAATTGAGACGTTTAAATGTTTAATGTAACGATCATCAATAAATATTTGCTTTATCCCCACCCTTTATTTGAAAATTGTGGAGTGATCGCGAAAGAACAACGTCCTGTATATGTATAGAAATGGTCTTGCGAAGAAATTCAGTAACCTCCTCTCGAGTCAAGGTTCGAGAAAAATTGGAGTTTATTCATTCAACACAACTACTATAATAGTGGTTTACAATCGTATAAGTAAATTATTCAATCGTAATTAGATATCATTCATTTCACAGCAGGATTTGTGATACAATAGGATGTACTGGTGTCCTGATGGGCTCTAGTCAAAGTTAAAAATGTATTATCTCATCTCTCTGTGCTGTCTCTAAAATGCTTGCAACAGCGGGGAGCAGGGTTACTTTACAACTCTCACGAGACACTATCGACTGAACAAGAATCTTTGGGGAATAGTACCTATTATAGTAGATTTTCTAGATCTAGATGTCGTGTCCATCTCTAATATGCACAACAATGTAATGAAAGCTTCTTATTCAACTTCGACATGCCCAAAATACTCGTAATAAGTTTATTCTACCTTTGAGAGCCGCTGGATCTGGGCATGCACAATAGACTCGAGCTTTTACAAGAAGACCACAAGTGAACCTCTGGCATATTTATCTTGCATTGTTTTGAAATAGGATAAGAACACCTGTTAATTACTTTTCGCTTATTAATTATAAATCCGAGAATTTGCTTACGCAATTTATCTAAAGTTCGTAAGAAAAAGAATTGTTGAAACGACTCGAGCAAATTCTTGCACGAATCGCTTTCTTATTAAACCTTTTCGATGTACTGATGTTTTGTTAAAAAATTTAAAAACAGAGATAGCAGTTGCTGGTGCTATTTTTTCGAGTTGAAAAAAATTATCTTTAAATTTAAATGAGAAAAAAGTGTGCAGAATTTTGCCAAATTTTGAATGAAGCGTTATCGTTGTTTATCTTACGGTCGTGAACCTTAGAATTTTTTTTGTGAAAGATAACGTTATCAATAATTAGTAATATCAAGAACGCAATTTATAAGACACTTATTTTAGATCAAATTTTAAGTTTTTTTGTGTTTGAACAAAATTGAATTTTTGAATTATTCTAAATGATGTGCCGCTGCACAACATACACATCATCACAACATACAGTATATAGTAACACATCAGGATGCTTGATATTTTTACTTTACGACTCTTTGGTAGCTAAGCATGAAGCTAAGTCAATCTAGTATTTTTTTAAATCAAAACCATTATAAACGGAAAAATTCGTCAGTTGCTATATTTTTATTCTCCTTTAGTTTACTCAACAGGCTCATATTGGACTACCAGGGAAATAAGTGTTGATATTGGGAAAAAATTTTTAATTTTTGACCTGCTTCCATCATATATTTTTTATTTTGAGTAGTCTCGAAGCCGTTTTGACCATTTTTGCAAGGATGGTTGTATGAAGCATTGCACGTTCTAAATATAAGGAAAAAACGAAAATGGGTGAAATCGTCTATAGAAGCTCTCCAATTTTTGGTGCGCGCATTTTTTCTAGTAACTGTTGGGTGCGGGGTGCGAGATGCGGAAGCCCCTGTTTTTTTTTAATTTGTAACTTCACTTAAATTAAGTAAATCGCGTCTTTGTTCAATTTTTGATTATTTTTAATTAATTTAATTTAAATCGTTTAGAGTTAGATATTAGTGAGATTACACAAAAAGGGGGCAACGACCTCCTTAATATTTCTATTAAAAATTTAATCGCCCGTTCTTTGATATCATTTTTAGATGTACAGGATGGAATCAAAATCAGCATAATAATAAATTATTTACTTGGTATATATTCAAATAAACCGTTACAAGAAAAATATAACAGATTTCATTACATAAACCAATAAGGACCGATTTAGTGCTGTAAAATTGTCTGATCTTCCATCGGTCCCTCAAAAAAACAAAAATAATTATCAAATAAGCGCTACAATTATAGAGAAGAAAAAAAACAATCGCTAATTAAAAACAGATCAGGAGATCAGTAAAATCAACACTATTCGTTTACAGTTTACAAAATCTCAAATTACTAACGCAGACCAACTTGTACGACACGTCTCCCTACCATTGACTACAAGGAAAATCTTTCCCCGATGAGACACTTCCTAAAAATTGGGACTGGGAGACACATCAATCCGTTCGGTTTTGAAACGGTTATTAGCGCTCTACTCCTAAGATTACAATGATGGACATCAGTTCAAAAAGTAATCTTACGGTAAGCAAGCGGAGTGTAACTCTCTGCGTCGCCTCATGTTAAGACACTCCTTCACGTCCAGGTTGTGAGAAACTCGGTCGTACTTCCTTAGACTGAAGATACAGCGCTCAGAAGCAAATTGTGCTCCCGGAAAATATGCCAACTAAATTTAAAAACTTGGGGGGGGTAAAACTTTTATCCAATCACGTCAAGAAAGTATGTACAGTCAGTGGTGGAAGTGGAGAAAGTTATTACACATTTCAAAACTAAAGCGCCACCGGTCACGCCTTCCCAGGGGCATAGTTTGCTTCTGTCAACAGTAAGTCGAAGAGACACGAGTTCTGGAGGCGCCGGACCGTGCCTACGTCAAGTGAGTCACATCACTAAGAATAATACAAAACACACAGAACAAACCTGAGCCTGAAACGATTAGCATAAAGCATCTTGTGATGTGAGACTTGAATCTCTGCTCCGTATATAATACAACACCAAGATTCCGAGCGTCGTCCGGCAAGGGTAGGTTAGACCCTCGAGATGTATACGAGTTTGAAGAAGGACTGCCAGTCTCGCATCAACGACCACCGAAACGCAGAACAGATGATCTAGACAGGTTTAAGACGAGATTATGTTCATTGGAGAAGCTAAACAGGCTTGCAAGATTGGAATTTAGTGGAACTGATCGCATTAATGGCGTTATCAAGAAAAAAGGTTAAGATAGAGCTGCGTATCATCAGCATCAAAGTGGTTAGAGATGGATACAAGTTGGACGTATTAGATAGAGAATAAAGTTGGGCCCAAAATAGATCTCTGAGGAGCACCCGAAACACATCAGGGTAGGGGGCCCGAAAGTAGACTGTCAGTCACTTTGAAATCTGCCCGAGAGATAGTTCCGTAAAAAGGCGACCGAATACAGCTCAGTCCGATGTAATGTAATTTCTGGAAAAATATCGTCAGTGACTGATAACGTGACAACAGCGCCGAGCCGCAACTAAAACCCTTTCTAAGTCTCGACTGCACAAACATATAACAAGCGCCGGATTACAGGATTTTGGCCTACAAGATTAGGATACCAGCGCCCCTTTTTAAATTCCTGTTTGAGGAGGAAATAAGATGAAATAGCGCCGCAGGCGAAAGTGTTTGATTGTATAAGTCAAATGGCTTAAAATGAAGTTTAGGCATTTTAGTAGTAATTGATAGTGTAATGTTTCACAAAAACAAAACAAAAATTAAATTAGTGTAGACTATACTATAATAGTCACAAAAATTAAAGGATATATATATATAACAAGAGATAACTTGGAGAAAAATCGTCGTATAGAAAATTTAAAGAAAGGAAATTGTAGCCTCAAGTGTCTAGTTTTCAGATCTGGACTGTAAAATTTTTTAGCGTGGACGGTTTTTATGTAATCATCCGAAAACCAACTAAAAATATTTTTTCTAAATTTTTTCTCATCTTTGAAATGGTCTGTGCACTTCAGAAAATTTTTTTTCATCATGCGACCATAAACTCGTTTTGACAATTTAATAAGCTTTAATTTGACGTCTTAATGAGCTGCGTGCGATTTTTTTCTGCAAAGTAATCGTTGATCAAAGCAAAAAGAGGCCTTTTTAACTTTAACAATCGATTACTCGAGGACTAATAATTGTACAGAAAATGAAGGTAGGGTTTTGAAGCTGCAAAACGTTCTCTATAAGACACAATCGGTGGCGATTGATAAAAAAAAATTTTTGAAGCGATGATGATGGCTGAAAAAAAGTTGAAAATTTGCGAATTTAAGGATATTTGGAAAATTTGGTACAACTTTGGATATAGTGGATGAACAAAGAATAAATTTTACAGTCAAGATCTGAAAACTAGACACTTGAGGCTACAATTTCCTTTTTTACATTTTCTGTACGACCATTTTTCTCCGAGTTATCCTTTGTTGAAAATCGCCCTAAAATTTGGAATTTTTTAAATATCCTTTAAATTTTTGTGACTAGTGTATTATTTTAGATTTGAGATAAACACAAAATATTGTTGGAGACTTTCGCGGACCCTTTTGGCCCAGGGTCCTAGTCTTTAGCCTAGTTAGCCTAGCTAGAAATTAATTTTTATTGAACATACTTGGACTAAGAGCGCGCCTATTGCGCCTAGGCCTAAACGCTGCACTATTGCCTCCTCTTTATAACTTGTTAATAAATAAATAAAAAAATCCAGCCGAATGGAGGTAAAAATCTTATCAAATAATTTATATTTGTATTTTTTATTATAAATTTAAAGATCGTTGAAGAGCACTTCTTCTTCACTTGGGTATTATCCGTACTATAATTTTCTAAATTTGTTGTAATTTATTTTTAAAATTGTATTGTCATGGCAATAGGCCCCCTTTTTTGACTTCGCTACAGCCTTAGTAGCCTAATAGGTAATCCGGTGCTGCACATAGCCTGCACATAGCCTCTAGTCACTGACAACATTCATTCTTCTGAGATTAGATACCCCAAGAGATTTCGAATCTTGTAATTGGAATTGGTGCTTAAGAAAAGCCCTTTTCTCGTTTTTTACACCCCTTGTTGTAAGATTTCTAAGACCCTTATAATTTATAATCAAGCCAATCGGATGGATTTTGCGTTCTAACGTTCTAACAAATGACAAAGAACAAGTTGAGCTGTCTGGTTCTAAATTGCATCCTTGAACTGATAAGTTCTGAACTTTTTATTTACGCGAGACGGTTTTGATGCTCGACTGCAGCAGTCCGGCTCTGCAATAGTATATAAAATTAATATAAAGCGTGCGCATTGAGTAATGTTCTCGATGACGCTTGTGATCCATTAATCCATTACACGACTTTTATATTATGTAAATTGGACTATTCGCAACCTAATAGAAAGATAAGGATAACAAACTCTTTAATTAAAAAAATTAAAATAAAATACTACGCTAATTGTGAAAGCGGCCAACACCTAAACCTAAACCATTAGGCATTGTATAAATGTATGCTAGGATTACCATGTGCAAAGCGGTTAGATACATTGTGGATAACAATAATGAGTTTTAAGTTTTGCACGCAAAGCTCATTTGAGGGTCACAACCTCGAACGCATAGTCCAAAATGTGTATAATGTAAAGAGGAAAACTCGTCTAGTCGGTAGTGCAAAACGACGTCTGGTGTAATCAGCGGAACGAATGCTCAACGCTCAAACTGTTGTTTTTTCTCTACTTCTTCTTAAAAAAATAGCTCTAACATCTTCTGCATTTTAACCAAATAAATATTAAATATCCCCTTTTAACATCAAAAGTAGTTGAAATTCGTACCAATTACGTATTAAAATTGGTTTGTGGCTACTGGCTATTCGGCTGCTCCTCGTGAGACGTTTGCGAAAAAATTTTTTCTACTTCCGGATTTTAACGACTTTTAAAGTTTGCGAAATTGTGCGAGTTAAAAAATTTGCCGGTCTCTTTTTTACTAGTCTGATAATCATCCTGTTTAGTTCAGGAACGTATTAAATCGAAATTAATGCGCTCGCAATGTAGATTCTCAAATTAAAACGATTCTTTCCGAACTGTTATAGTCTTAGGGAAAAAGCCTAAAAATTAATTATTTTGAACGGTAATAAACTACAAAATAATTGCCAGACTGCTTTTTTAATTAACGTCTTAATTTAATTATCCTCTCGAATTAAAGCTCGTATTTAAAAATAAAATAAATTCGTCGGCGTCCCCCCGAACTTTTCGCGAATTTTTTTTAATTTAGCGTTGCGTAAGTCGCGTGTTGTAGTTATTTGCAAATGCGTGCCACGTATAATCTGGTAAATAATTAATTGTTATTGGTAACATAATCAAGGACGAAATTAGATGTTTTCTATGAGACCTAGAGACAACAAAGAACAAAATTTTACCTTGAAATCTATTTGGGCATTTTTAAAATTTTTTTTTCTACGCTCTTCTAAATCTATTTGCGTCTTCGCTATTAAAAAAATTAATTTTAATTTTAATTGAAAAAAAAAAAGTTTTCCAGTCTTTTTCATAGGTTTATTTAAAGGTCACTCGAGTGTTCTTATACTATAAAATTATATTCGCTATTCGCGGTAGAGTTGAGTGAGGGGTTCTCAACACCTCAATGGTATTATAGGCGCGCTACTGCCGTCCTAGCTCGCTCCAGGAAGTAAAAACGATACAAAAAAATGTCTTTTGAACTTTGATCATCGTTGAAGTTGTTTTTCGGGTAGCATGCCTTTTCCGTTTATTCCAAATTTGATTTTGGCAAACATTTTTATGACTCTCGGTATGGTTCGCGGACCGTCCCGATAGGCTCCGCGGCTCCGCTGTTTGCAAACGCTGATTTAAGTGGTGCCAATTTTCAAGGTGAGTTGGTCTTGAAACCTTAATTTTTTTTTGTTAATAAATTTTGTTGTATACAAATATTTTCCGGTTTAAGTTATTTAAATTTTACCAATTATATATCGGAAATTCTCTAGGTCAATAGTTTATTATAAAATAAAGACACAATATGCAGTCACATCTTGCGGCACGTGTAATAAGTACGTGCTTTTCATAACTAGAATTATAAATTTGCTGACCAGGTGACCAGAGCAAGCCTTTTGGTTAAGACAAATTTTGTCAGAACTTTTTTAAATACAAACAACTCGGCTAATTGAGGGCTCTAATAGAAACCAATTTATTCCCTCCAACTATAATAGAAAACTGGATTACGACTTCCGATTCTGGGCTTCTACGGCCCCAAGAAAAATATTTTAATTGAATTTTATTGGCTTAAATATTTGTGCTACGCATAAAAATGTCACAAATAGCTACTCTTGTGTGTTGGGTACTTTCACGAACCGTGCACCGTGCATGTATAAACGTATAAACCATATATGTGCTACGCGCTAAAAATTTTTAGATTTTTAAGATATTAAGGCGACAAGCCGACAAGGTTATTTGACTTGCAACGAAAGTGACAGTGTACAGTGTAGCCACTTTCTACACTCCCTTACAACAAACAAACAGCAAAAATAACTTGTTGAAATATTACCGTTCACATACCTAATACGAATCGTCTTTTTATAGCTCTAGCTAGCATGTATCTAAAGGTAAGCGTACACTAGCAACTATCAACAGAGTAAGATGGTGCTTTGTTTGATTGATCCACCTATTGGAGTCAATAATAGCTTTCGCATTTTGACATCGAGCGATGCTCATCTTCTAGTCGAAACCGAACAATTGTCCAGCTAATGCGAGCATTGTCCAAACCGTCCAAACGCCTTCGATAAACTGTGAAATAAAAAATAGTTTCGTGATTGTGCGAATTGAACAAGTTCGAACTTTGCTCAAAGTGCGTCGACCGGTCAGTTGGAATATTTCGCACAATGCGTGCTAAGACATTAATACCACAAGACACGGAATAAAATGAAGGACGTGGTGACGCAGCTTTTCTCTGATGAGCGATGATATTGGTCTGCGTAATGTGGCTTAACCTGACCTTGTCGTAGACGCGGGTCTAGAAATTCTTTGAGGAGGCGATCCGAAAATAATTGCTTTTATTGTTATAACTAATAGATTTTTTTAAGCAGAATAGTTCAATAACGAAGTGTCTTGACGTAAAATGCAAGTAAAATGCGATTGTTACTGACACTCTTCCCTCTATTCTTAATAGAACAATGGTTTAATTCATTTTAAGGGGTATTATTGTATAATATGTTGAACCTTCTGACTTATTTCAGATACATTTCAGATAGATCTCTAATAGGTATGGTAATAGCACGTAATAGCTAGTTTTAAAGCTCTCCACGTGGTTGCGCCTGTGAGAGTCGTCCTCTGACGAGTAGAGTGGTCAGAGGTAAGAGCCAAATCGAATACGACTTCATGATACCCTCCGGATAACAAATGTATCGTACTAAGCACATTACGTGTCAGCGTTTATGAGAGTTTTTGCTTATCGGTGTCAGAAAGTCGGAATGACTTAAGTATTTTCATCGAGACATTGAGGATGAGCCGCTTGGCAAGATGTTTTCACTATTTACTGCCCTTAGATGACGATTCACAATTCAAAAGGGTGATGCTATAATATACTATGCATAATGTACAGAGGATTTCACATTTAGGTTTTCATTATGCCAGCATTGATGCGAGGTTGCTTCCTGTAAAGTAACGAAATACCTAATAACAATTCTTCTCCTTAAAACTGTGTTACAAGACAATTCCTCCCCCTGGTTTATCAACCTAACAACGTAAAGACTACAACTTTTTACTTGTACAAAAATGAGGTATGGAGGTATTACATTACCCCTAAGCCGTAACCTTGACCTAAGATAAGATCAATGTAAGCGGCGGTGCAACAATGTCCATCACTGTGGCTACTTTCCTCCCTCCACCGCGATTTTATCAAAAAGGTTGGCACAATTAGACAGTTTTGCAGCTCAACCTCTTCCTTGATTGTAAGAGTCCTCAAAACGCTTATATTTGAGTAAAATACACTTTTTTAGAAATTATTTTCAAACTGGCGAAAAACCATCCAAATAGTTTTTGCGCCTGTAAATGTTGTTTATGCGTGCAGAAATTAATGCGAAGGTACGTAATTAAATTTTTTTTTACAAAAAAATGAGTGATAGGAAAAATAATTGTAGTTAATTGAACTAAATGGATATCTCTTCAGACATCGCCCATCAGGTGCTTTGAATGTTACAAAGTAGTGTAAAAGCGGTTAGTAATAATGATGTTTCATTATCAATGCCTGTGCAGGGACGTATCAACTCTATTGAATTGCTCGTACGATCTATTAATAAATGAATATTCGTTAGAGTGTAAAAATAAAATTTCTTACTACCACAACAAAAAAGCAATTAACCGAACAAGGAACAAGAAACTTTTATTTCACTCGAGTTCTCGCGTAGTACGCTAACAGGTCAATATTTTACATCATTTGCGATTGATAATATACAAAAATAGTGTACGTATTTACTTGTTTAACCTTAATCCTTTCCATAAATACTAAAATAATCAACTTGGAAGCACGAGAGGTGTAAATAAGGCTTCTTCTTTATCATTGATCGGAAGAGACCGGATTTACATGCATTTACATATTTTATAGTTGCGATATTGTCGGCTTTTTATATTTTATTATGTGTTGATGTTCGTTTCTCAATTAATATAAAATTGCGCAATGTGTTTTAAATAATTTCAATTTTATAATTAGACCTAAAGATTATTTTAAAAAATTGCGAAAGAGGGACAATTTTAAAAGTAAACACTCGAAAAATTTTTAGACGTTTCTCCGTTTCTGTAACGAGATATCTTCCTTATACGCGAATAATATTAAAAAATTGATTTAACGAAAGTTGTGTGGGAATGAGAGTATTAGTATGAATGCTACTTAATGCAATTTTAAGTTATACAAGGTGTTCGGTTTGGACGTGTCGCAACCAATTTGTAAGTAGTTTTTAAAAATATAACGCCCCATTTATTGTACAGAAGCAATATTGTCACGCGATAGTCTTTACTAAACGATCAGACTTTTTATTTTCGGTTGCGGCGTTGCCGTGACATTAAAATACATTATAAATTATACAAAATAAAATAAAAATACAATAAAATACGCACCACTCATATCTTTGCACTAGAATTGATTTTCTCGTGTCAGCTATTTATCGAGACGTGGTGCGAGCTTCTAGATACTTCAAAGTTGAATTTGCGTATACAGGGTGGTACTTGCAGTAGTTCGAAAATTTACTACTTTGAACTAATTATGTTATTTTTTTGTAACATTTTTGTTAATTTCGGCAGAGAACATTGTCCTCTCTTAAAGTCTCTTAAAGTAAAATTGTTTTTTAAAAGCTTGTGGACTTGTGAAAACAATTGAGCGCTTTGGCAACGTCGCAACCTAAAATAAATCTCAAAGTGCGTTTGTAGAGACAATTGGGCGAATCATGAAAAAAAGGACTGATGGACTGATGCGGCTATAACAGGACTTTTCGTACGAGTTAAAAATATTTAAAAAAAATAGTATCTAACAATAGTACGCTCAGTCAGAAGTTCTCTCTGATTTCACATTTCAAAAAACTAAACTTATACGGGGGGCCGCTGTTTGAAATAAGAAGCTAATCTCATTTTCTGTTGAACCGGAAGTCAAAATATTAAATGTTTGGTATCACTAGATAGTTAATTTTATAATATTCTAAACAACTTAAAATATACAGGGTGTTATATTTAAAATAGAAGAACTAACTCCATTTCTGGTTAAACCGGAACTAAAAGTATAACATGTTTAATATCATCGGACAGCTAGTCTTACGATCTTTTTAAAAATCATAAAATATACAGGGTGTTTTTAAAAATTTCTTTTGCTGGAGCAATCTCCGGTTTAACCGGAAGTGTTTTTTAAACCAAAATTGCAGCAAATAATAGAAATTTATGAAATAAATTAATATACCAACTTGCAATAAATTGCAAATTTTAATCACAAAAGAAATTATAAATTTTTTACATGTTGATCTTCAAGAAATCATCGCTCCGAAACTAGCACATAGCGGAAAATGAAATTAAATTGATAAATTAAAAACGTCGGTATTTACAACATATCAAAATATATGAAAAATGGGCAGAACCAATTTTAAGAAAATCAGTTTTAAAAGTTTAGTCAGCTTTGGGACTTCTGAGTAGTCAATTTTGAAATTATTTTAAAAATCGACTCTAACAGAACTAAGGCCCTATATCTTGCCTATATATTCCTGTATTTGGATTATTAGAATAATAATTATCTCCAAAGTTACAATAAAAAAACTAGAAAATGGGACGATTGGCCGCCATTTTGAATTTATGAATTTGAAAATGTATTTTTTTAATTAGCGCCGATGTGTACTCGCATATAGCCAAGTATAAATACTATGGGATGGGTCAAGACTTTCCAAAATGCGACTAAAATAACCCCTTTATTATTTTTTATAGAATTTAGTGTTTTGGATTCAGGGCGACCAAACGTCGAAAAATTAAAAAAAAAGTTTTTGGCAATACCTACTTTAGACGAACTCAACGAAAATTTAATAGGTACTTCTTAGCCGAAGTCAATGAAAAATCGAGTGAAAAATACAAGTTCCTTGCGCCAGCTCAATTCCAAATTGTACACCCTAAAAACTTGTGAGATGTGAGTGAGTGTGCCTATAGGGTAACACCTTGCAAGTTAAAAAAAATGTTTTGTTTTATTTATAGACAAGGTGTATTTATATTTAATTTTTACAGTAAAATATTGGGGGGCTTTAATTTGTGATCACCTGAATACCTCGAGGGGGCTTAAGTAAATTAAATAGGATTGAAATATCTATTCCTTCTCCACATTCTCAAAACACCATTATTTTTTTCCGTTAGATAATATTTATACTGTATACTATTTTTAAACTATTTATAACAACACACAAGCTGTTTAATAATGTTTGAGGCTAATTATCCTTCTCCACACCTCAAGGGGGTCTTGTAATGCCCATCTAAGTGAAATTAACGAAATGAACATTTTTAAATAGGGACATATTTGGGTACCTACGTAAACCGAAATTTTTGCGGTCGAGCGCCGTTGATTGGGATTGGTTAAAAAATTCCACAGGTAGATTAGAAGGTTGGAAAAAAAATTATTTAATTTTTTTTCAATTTTAAAGAAAGGCTTTTAAAATGGCGTTTAAAAATGAAACTATTACTTAGTTCCCACTCGACCTTGATAGGTTTTTTTATTAATTTATAGGAGATTGTATTTTTTTAAAAACGTTTTACCTTGTTTTATTAATTATCCTTGTAGTTAAGGTTGCAAATTTAAACTATTAATTAGCACACATTTTTTCAGTTACAAAATTTTAATTTTTTTCGAATAATATGGCGCTTATTGTGTAATAATTGTGCACTTTATTCAAATAAGAAATTGTAGTTTTTATAAATTACGTAAGAATAAATTTGCAAATTAAAACTTTACGAAATACGACTTTTGGGCCGTATGCAGTTGTTGCAAATTCGTTAATTTTCACGACTCTATAGGTAGGCACTACGGGGTACTACGGTACTACTCGTGTATTGTTAGGTCGATTTGTGCTAATGGAAAAATTGTGCGACGCTAATTTATAGTTTTTTTTCCTCTTTTTCTTATTGCTAATTAATTTTTGCGGTTTAAAAAATGGCATAATTTCTAATTAATTAAAATTTGCGAGGTTTATCGCGTGCGATTTTAATTCGAAATAAAAAAATATTATGTAAGAAGAATTAGGAAGCTGCGTACGATGAGCGCTCGAGGTCGAATCGAACCCACGGTGCCTCTTTCGTATATGCACTTATGTCTGGGTAGAGCCTAATTAGCAAGGCAGCGGGTTTGCAAAACTCGCGAATTTTGGATGGGAGTGATATCAGTCGGTGCGTGTGCACCGTCAATGGAGGGGCTGCGGGGGCGAGCATTTGCGAGCCGGCCCGAGTTTGCTACTGACATTGCGATCAGACAGTTGGCCGACGACGCTATTACAGGTCGGGTAGTCTAGGTGCCCTATTCCTCGTCGAACTCCACTATCAAACTTCGTTATCTTTCATGTAGCAAGGTAATATCTAAATTCTTCCCTGCGAAACAAAAAAAAATAATCGAACGTCTACACTTCCGCGTAACTCGACGGTGATGCTCTTCGCGTCTCATTTTTACGGACGCTTATTCACATGGCCTTTCGCATTTTATAGTTGTGCGTGTGTCATTCGATGGACCGTTTTGAGTGTTTTATTAAAAAGTGACTTGGATAGTTGTTCCACTGCGCCATTTTGAACGGCTTAGCTAATAGGCTAATTTCGGTAGTTCCGGGTTCGCGCACTCTTTGTTACGATTGCGACTTTCGAAACGCAACAACTTTTAGCTAAACAAATGTTTTTGGCCGTGTGGTGTTTTTGGTTCCATTTGAGTGATATTATATTACCGTTGTCGGACCACGCATAACTGTGAAGTATTATTATTATTATTAACATCCAAAACGTACACTGTTATTTTGGCAAATTGGTGATGATTTATTCGCAATAAGTTAAATACGACGTCCGCATTTTTCGCGAAGATCACGCGTTCGACTGCTGCGTTTTCCTGCTGCCACAATTTTCTCGCTGAAGTGCGTCCGGTGCGTCCAACGTGCGATTTATTCTCATTGCATAATCAATGTCAGAAAGGTGGTTTGTCTTCTTTTCAATCTTTAACCATTAAACAAAATTGCCACTTGGCGACACTTAAATTGCTTTATTCATTCATTAACGCATTTCACTTCTAAACCGCGAGCATTGCGCGAAAATTACGCAAATTATCTAACCAGGAAAAACAAAAAAAAATTTCCTCGACAAATTATAAAAATTTAGGACAACTTGTGTACTTTGACATTTTTTTATCAATATAAAACCGACCCCGATTGCTATTTAGGCAAAATTCAAAAGGAAAACTTTTTTTGCTTTTTTCATAATTTTTCGTGCGTAAGTTACAAACGCAACGGAAAAGATATAAATTTATCGACACGCGACCAAGTTCGACCTTTTTTTTAAATCTAATTTTTGCGCATATTTTTCTCATTAACATTTTCCCCCAATTTTTTTTTAATTTTAGAAAGAAACGAGGAAATTTTACTCGAAATGCATCTGAAATGCATAAAATGGCCCTCGCAATAAATAAACATTTTATTTTTTCGTCCCTTGCATGATTCGATGTAGTTCGTCAGTCCATTGCGTGTCTGCTAAAACAAGAAAATGCATGTCGAAACCAAAGATAGACTGTTCGAAACGTCCCCAAAGAATTGAAAATCGATAATCGAACCTTATCATCGCAAGTGCACAATTTGTTTTTTCATTTTTCCAAATAAATTAAAAAATTTTTAAACTCTTCCAAACCGAATATTTTGTGTATCAAATTTAATGAATCAACAGGTGTTTGTGCACTTTTCAAGGGTAGTAGCGAGGGCGATTTTAATTGTGTATTTTTTTCGCCGCACCGAATGCAAAATTTTCACCAACGCAATTTTAGAGCGCCGCGATGCCCCCCCTAAAAATTTGGTCAACTGCACGATTATTTATATTAATGTAAAACATTTTTTTTAAAAATCGCGTTTCTAAGCGGATGTTAGAAAATAACGTGTTTGCCTCTTTTTTTTCCTGTTTAAGTGCTGACCATCGTAGGAACCATGAAATTTGTTATAGTCTGTTGTAGAGGCGTATAACGTTACGCTTATCGACCAATAGGATGCGGCATTTCCAAAAATTAAAAACTTGCATCCGTCACGGGCTGCATTCAATTCTATGATGTAACCACAAAACCGGCCGAATAGATCTTATCGTTTTGCTGCGTTCTATGATGGCTTCCAAACTCGAATAACTTTCTATTTAAATTTGACGGCTGTGTGGCATAATTATTTTCTTTTTTCGTTTCTTATTTTACTTTTTTGTTTATGGTTAACAATAATTTTAATTATTCGAACGGTATAGTTACGACGTCGTGACCTAGTAAAAAAATATTTTTTCAAGAGCTCTAGGATAAAATGGTCGTGTTCATAGACGCCTACTTATACTACGCGCCAACTTATACGCACTTTCAAATTTTTACTTGGCAAGAACAACTTAAAAATCTAGGTTTCTATTATGAAATTATTTTCTCAAATTTGATATTTTTAAATATTTTCCAAAGTTTTTGTCGGTGTTCAGTTGCAGAAGATTATTTACAAATTGAATGAGATTTAAGAACTCCGCATATAACTAGGTATTAGTTAAAAGTAATTTTATGTATAAAAAAAGTACTATAAAGTTGATGGGGTTTAAGAATGTGTTGGAAAAATGTAGTAGGCATAGACTGAACCATCAAGATCGGCTGAATGATGGGTTGATGGGTGTATTTTGACAGTTTAACCCAAGAATGCACGCTTTGTTTTACACTCGATGGTTTTACACTTTGCCACGGCTTGATGGGCCTTAAAAAGTGATTTTAGTCTTTTTTTGTGAATATACAGGGTGGTCAAACACTTATTAACCCCGGTTATAAATGAAAACATGAAAAGTAATAGAGATAGAATAATGTTTTTGGAATAATATCTTTATGAAAGTACCTTGGTGCCTTCCAAAACATACAAATACATATCTTCTTTTTATTGTTAATAGAAAAGCTCCGATGACGCCTACTACGATTTTTTTAATGACATCTAAATAATTATGTCAATCGTAAGAGAATTTTATTCTGCTCTTTCCAGATGTGCAATTATTTTATCCCTATCCCTACAAAACTCTTTTAGGGGAAATTCGAGCGTTTATAATGTTCGAATTTAGAGAACATTAAATTTTATCTTCACTTATAGTGGGACCACTCTTCTGCATTGCTTCTTGTGTCTAGCGCCAGTAGCGCCATGCCTTAGACTTGTTTGCATTATTTGCTAAATATTTACATCCAGTAGATACATTTTTAGTTTATCAAATTTATTTTAGAGCTACAGAAAAACTCGCCCTTCAACGACTAACATTTTCCGTATAAAGCCATCAAAAGAAGATTGTATCTAGAAAGCTTTGGAATCATTGAGATTTATTTCCGGCACTTATCAGCTTATCACATACATAGAAATAGTGGACCTTGCAAGCTTGCATGATAGATCTTGTTTTTATTTTTCCGTCGGTAGTTTACTTTTTATTTTCCCACAATTCGGTGTATACAGGGTGAACTATATTTCATTTTCTTTCTCGATGGAGATTTTGCTTATTGTAAGAGTTAGAGCATCGGTTAAATGGGGAAAGTAGTGCAGTTTTTAAAGAGCGATTCATTGATGCTTTTAAATGTTGGATTCGATGTTCAGTTGTTTAAATATAGCCGAAAAATAATAATAAAAATTTTTCTTTATTGGTCTATTTCGAGATAATGCACCCCCCCAACTGTCGAGTTTTAAATGGCACCCTATGCAAATTTTTTCACCAAAGAGAAGAGCGAATTTTTTTACTTTTTAGTGTTGCAAAATATCTCCAAAACGCTCGTCAATATCGCGAGAATAGTTACTTTTAGGCCTATCATACCTGAAGCTAAATGTTACGTTTGAAAAAATCTAAAAACGCGAATTATCTACAAAATGGTCTATACAGGGTGTTTTAAAATTCGCGGATACGGACAGTAGCACGTTGATCTACAAATAATTTGAACGAAATTCTTTTGCAATTTTTCGTTTTGACGAAATGCCATACAGGATGTATTTTTAAACGTGTTAAGTACAGGGATGAGGGATCTCGCTTATCATAAAAAATAGAGACTTGGTTAAAAATGGACAAAAATGGTCCCTGAAATATGCCTAAATAAAATCAAAAAACAAAATTTACCCCCTCCGTGACGTTTTTGAAATATGCCGGAAAATAACAAAATTGGCGTTTTTAATTTTTGGCTCTTTCTAAATTCTAAATAAACAATTTATGTGCTTCAGTTAATTCAGTTTTATTCTTGCAAATGTTTATAAAAATTAATTTATATCTATTTGAGTTACTTTTGGTTATTTTTTTGAGAGAATTGAAATCAGGATTTTTCTCTCTAGCCAACGACATAAAATGAAAAAAAAAATTTTTTCGGCTGAAAGAACAGAAAAAGTTTCTTTTAGAAAGTCTTTTCAATTTTTGAATACTTATCTTTCCAAATAACGATTCTAGGGCCTAAAATTAAAAACACCAATTTTGTTATTTTCCGCCATATTTCAGAAACGTTTAGGGAGAGGGTAAATTTTGTTTGGGCTTAAGTCAGGGATCATTTTTGTTAATTTAACCAAGTCTCTATCTCTTATGATAAGCGAGATTTCTGTACTTAACCCGTTTAAAAATGCATCCTGTATACAGGGTGGTCAAATTATAGCAGGCGGTTTAAAATGAGAACCAATAGAGTTAGAAAAAAAGTTTAATAATATAATTTGTTTATGAAAGTGTCCTCCCTAATATAAAATGCATATCTTCATTTTATTGGCAATAGAAAAGCACTGCCAACGCCAACTACGATTGTTTTAAACTAATGGAGTTGACGAAGAGAGGAAAAAACTTTATTATCAATTTTACGACGAAAAGTTATTCTTTATAAAAAGTTTTGCTTGTCTAAAAAATGCGTTTACAATATTAATATCTGAGGGTCAGATATACATGGTGTTATAAACTTAAGAAAGCATAAAAATGCCTAACTCAAGCTCCTATACATATAATTTCAAATCTAGGCACCTGGAAAGGTATTCGCCAAAACAACAACTCGTAAAGGAACTTTTTATTTATAGTTCTTTTTGGTAGACCAACATGTTACTGTCCGTATCCGCGTATTTCGAAACACACTGTATGTTAGGATATTTCCAGTCGCTAATCGATAGCTCGGGTACGGCTAAAGTTTTTGACTTTATTAAGCTAGTTGAAAAATTTAAAGTTGCCAAAATATATAAGGTGTACGGTGTACGTTTAAAAGAGTGGAGATCACAAGAGTTCTTTTGTTAAACCGCTTCCCAATTATCAATTAAAATGGACGCGCGATACTTTCAACGGTTGCCATTTATATGGTTATGCCAAACAGACGACTCAAAATTGAGCTACATAACTGCATCAAACAAAAGCTTAATTTTAAGGACACAAACGTATTTATTCAAGTTACTCCCCACAGCCTTCTTGACAAGGGAGCTTGTTTTGAGTTTTGAGAACGTTTGTGAGTTGGCACCTTTTTGAATTTCAACAAAAAGTTTTTTGGAATAAAAATTCACTAGCCAAGCAATTTTTCGCTAAATACCCATGTGATTCTAAATTTTAGGTAAATTATTATCAAATTTAGTAATTATTAACGTCGAAAAAAATAAAATTATAGTAGTTAGTTAGAAAAGCAAGTAAATTTAACCAAATAATGGGATGACTGTTAAAAAATACTGCCATATGCGTAGGTACGCAATTACATATTTTTGAAATAGCCCTGTTATTTAATACTTTATTAGGTAACGATACTTTTATATACCTATCAGACATAATAAAAGCGTGTCGCGAAACTAATTAACAGCACGCAAATAAAGTTAAAATTGAAAACTGTTATATGCACGAAAATTCTAAGCGCGACGCACCGCGATTAGCGATAAGTATTTTTTATAACAATACACAGTTCGTTACCTACTGTTACAAAAATTAATTGCTAACAAATTTATTTAAAAGTTTTTAATTTAATTAAACTCGAATTGAGAAGAAAAACATCCTGTGGGATTAAAACTTTTCTATATTGTATAACGAAGTTTACGAGATGTATTTAAATTTAAATATGAAAAGGGGGCAAACCGATATTTTTTTGTATGGTTACATCTAATTACGTAATTCGAAATTTGTTCTAGCGGCCCCAATGTTACAACACTAAAATTATCGTCAATATACAAAATTTTCGGCCATTTAAGAACTGGTTAATCTACGAATAATAGGAAATTACTATTGTTGAAAAATGAAAAATTTTCTGCGAAAAGAATTGGATATGTTTGTTTAACGGTTATGATTAGAAATAATACATTGATTAATCAATTGTTTATGCAGTGTATTATACTAACTACTATTTTGCATTGCGTGATACGAGAATGTTGTTTGCTCGTATTGTACGTGTGTTTATGAGTAATAGTAATAACTATAATAAGTGCATTGCAATTCAATACGTTTAGACGCACGATAAACTACAACATACTTTTACTCAAGTATTTTTCTCGAAACCATTCGACACATGGGTACGCAGAAAAATGATTGCATTAAAATGTTGTGTAAATTTGGTTGGTTTTTCGCCACATTAAAACGATTTAGGACAAAATTCTTCGTTTAGTCAGCAAGAAATTTCAAAAGTAATATTTTACATGTTAAAGTCTTATGTCCGAGAGGTGTGATATCCACCCTGTACAAAACGAGTGCAACATTTTATTTTTTTACGCTAAAATCGAAGAAAACATAATAGGGGTGCAAGTGACGCGTCGACACCCGGGATCCCCGTGTATTGAGTATTGACTAATTCGCTTATTGAAACAAGCGATGCAAATTGAAAACAATTTTTTTCGTTGGGCTTTCCGTTTTATATTATCTATTTATTTCTATACAGGGTGTCTCCGAAAGCAAAAGTGCTTCGTTAAGGCGCGCTGTCGGACGCCAAAGATTTAATACAAAAGATTGCTTTAAGCGATTGAGATGAAATTTGTAATGGAAAAAATGCGTTTTTTACATTATTAAAGTAGTAATGTGAAAAAATGTAAAAGCTTTCTTGTTGGTACTGCGTAAGCGCGTAAAAAATTGGACCATCCACCATTCACATGCAAAGAACCTCGTATTTTTTTAACGGTTAGCTCAATAGCTTCCAAACTTTCCATACAGGTAGACATTCTGATTTACAGTATTTTTGGTCTCTTGTTCAATTTCGCCATCTGCCATAGTTTAGGCAGAAAAAAATAATTTTCATTTGCTGCGCGTTATATGCATACTGCAGCAATAAGGGTTATACCATAAAGGTACTCTATGGTACCATTAATTACTCTATGGTTATACCTAAGAATGTGGTAGGTTTTCGATGAAAATGTATAGAAGTGAAATTGTAGAGGGGAAAGTTCGCTATTAGCCTGCCAAATTAAATTAATTTATTTAAACAAATTAACTCACCCTCCCGCTCCTATGCATCATGTGGTGTGTAACGTAGATAGAACTAGCTCAGAAAAAAATCCATATACCTAATAATTCTTAAAGGTATTTTTGGCTTCCGATGCACCCTTTTCCAAAACTAGTAAAAAACAATTGTGAGTGGTTTTGGGTAGTTCGGTAGTTCCATCCACGATTCAGAAGAAAACTATTTTATAATCGTTTCTGATGTCTTAAGGAATATGATTTGACAAATATGAAACGATTATAAAAAAATTTACTTCTGAGTCGAACTAAGAACCCCCCCCCCCATCCAATTAGTTTATGACTATTATTTTGAAAAGGGCGATCGGAAGACAAAAATACCTCAATATAAAAAAAATTTATATCAATTTCCAATGGAGTTTTTCTTTGCGAGTCGTAGTTTCTGAGTTTAATACACACCTGCATGGGAGTGGGAGGGGTAATTAAATTGTTAAATAAATAATTTAATTTGACTAGTTAATAGAGAATCTTTCCTTCTACAATTTCACTTCTAGGCATTTTCATCAAAACCTACCACATTCTTAGTTGTAACCTTTATTGCTGCAGTATGCATAAAACGGGAAGCAAATGAAAAACTATTATTTTCTGCCTAAACTATGGCAGATAGCGAAATTGACCAAGGGGCCAAAAACGCTTTAAATAGAAACGTCTACCTGTATGAAAAGTGTGGAAGATATTGACCGGGCTGTTAAAAAAATATGAGGTTTTTTGCATGTGGGTGCTCTATAATTTTTTATCACGTACGCATTTTAGTATTAAAAAAAACAATTGAAATTTCTTAAGAGGTTTGGCGTCCAATAGCGCCTTACCGAAGCACTTCTGGTCAGGGATAAGTTGATGGGTTAAATCGTCACATTTTTTGGAAAAGGTGTGGTAGAGCGTTGTACAGATCTTTCGGAGACACCCTGTATTGTATTTTTTCAACTCGTGGTTTCTTTACTGTGATAAAATCAACATTCTTTGTATTACGTTCACAAGTTTCGAAACAGATCTATATTTGGCTTTTGAAGCTAGTTTGAAGCTAGTAGCTAGTATATAAACACAAAAATTCCGTTTTAGTCGACAAAATAAATTCAAGGGGCTAAGCTTTTATATTTATTTTTGAGCGGCCATTTTGTGTGTTCGATGTTCACAAGGCATTACTATACTTTCTTTCAAATCTAATTTTGTTAAATTTTTTTTCTTACATTTTTCGTTTTGTTTTAAGAGGATACAAAATATATGAAACCAAAATAATTTGTACGTCTACTCGTAAGTGGAGTGGACTGCAATTTAGAAACGTGCTGATGCCTAAATTTTAAGTAATGCAAATAAGAAGTAAAACCGTAACCTGTTTTTGTGTAATCTTTTATTAGACACACATAATATGTTTAATTAATTGTTTTAAAATCAAGTAGAAGAAACAGAAGGGGGGGATGAAGGTTACAGTCAAAAAAATGTAATTTTAGGCATAAACCTTGAAGCCCCACCACTAGAGCTGGTAGATATATTTGGCTCGATTAATATTTAAATAATTTGTAATTATGTACAAAATCATTTGTGTGGAAAAATCTAATCTTTTCATGGCTTACAATATTTAAAACTTATATTTTTATAAATATTAATAAATATGTACCTACTTTAAAATTTGTTTTTGCGAATTGCGTAACCCATCAATTCGTGTTTGAATATATAATATGTAATTTAAGGTTAATTATTATTTAGGAAATTATATTGTAATTCAATTTTATTTGCAAAATTATAAAGGTACCTAACTATAACTTGACTCTAATGCGCGGAATATTGTGGAAATGTTTCTAATTTTTTACCATGGGCAAAAATTCAATTTTCAAGGTACCCAATTTTTTTTTATCAAATTAGACATGCGTTTATTTAAAAATGGGAAATTTTTGTTTATTTTATGTGAATATTATCACGGAAACGTGCGGTTTATGCAGTTTAAATATTGTGGTTTAATGTATTTTGTACTTCTATTACATTAGCTACATTTTTATCAAATACGGCGTTAAATAATTGTATTCTTTTGTTTTAGTGCGGCCTGGCTTAGAAATGGGAAGTGAGCACTATTGCCTAAGGTGGAATAATCATCAGAGCAACCTGCTGGGGGTCTTCAGTCAATTACTACAAGAAGAAAGCCTCGTAGACGTGACACTGGCTTGTTCGGAAGGGCGGCCCATTCGTGCCCACAAAGTGGTTCTCTCTGCCTGTTCTTCGTATTTTCAAACGCTCTTCGTAGATCATCCTAGTCGACATCCTATAGTAATACTTAAAGACGTACGTTTTTCAGAACTAAACACGCTTATAGAATTTATGTATAAAGGAGAAGTTAACGTAGAATATTGTCAACTGTCGGCGCTCTTAAAGACTGCAGAAAGTTTGAAAATTAAAGGCCTCGCAGAGATGACAAATTTGGGCCCTTCTTCTCGCGATTATAAACAAGACGCCGAAAACGAACAAACCGAACCTACGGAATTGGTTAATAAGAGGCCATCAGATGAACAAGTTCGCACTCTGACGCCGCCGAGAATATGTCGAACTCCGGAGAGACCCACGTCGAGGGAACCTTTGCGATCTGGGACACCCGCAGACGATTGTGGTCCTAGCGATATGAGCATTCACAGCAATAGTAATCCTGTCACGTCGTGTTCTACGTTACCGGGATCTTCGATATGTAGTCGACTGCCTTCTCCACTTAATAACGAACCTCTACCTGGCCCATCGGGTTTACCACCTGTTCAACAAGTGCCTCTGGTAAGATTATAACATCATATTTTAACTGTTTGCTTATTTAAACAATATTTATTACTAACAATTTTATCGTCAAGATTTATAAATTACGCTAATTGGCTTTAATTATAGTCAATATGTTTTTATTAAATAGATATGAGACTTCAATTTTATGAAATCTTTGTGAAGTCTCAAAATACCCGTCTTATAATTAACTTCGAAAGCCTCGTTGGGAGAGGTCTTATATTGGACAAGGGTCAGTTATATTTATTAATTTAGGGTGCGATATGTTGGGGACATACCCACGTATCCACACGGCTTCAGTTTGTAGGAATGATATTTTCAATGTAGTACAGGATAATATTCCGTTTATGGGTTTATGATTAACAGATTAACTTACCTATAGCTTTGGCTATTAACTAGTTTTACGTCGAAAAGTACTCAGGAAAACGTACTCAGGTGATTTTCTTTTTATAATAATTGTGGTGGCACTGACTGAGATGTCACATCATTTAGTTCAATGATTCATAGATGTCGCAAGTTTATTTTTTTAAATTTAAATAATGCACCTACTCCTGTCTGTATAATTTAAATTTTAACAAATAAAAATGAATGAAATATGTAAAACCATTATTCTTTATTACATTTCAATTCTAATAAGCTCTAAAAATAAACATTTTATTAAATTATATTTGACATTGTTAAACGTCAGTTCACTTGACGCGAACTTAGTAGAAGAAAATCCCCTAGAAACAGTACGTTAAGAGAGCTTCTTAACGCACTGTTTTGAGACCAAAATAGTACGTTAAGAAGTGGATTAAAGTAAGACAGTTAAATGATACACACCTCCAAAAATTAAATGTAAGAGACGCCACCGAATACGTTATTTGGGTTGCATACATACTTTTACGCGCCATAACCTACAATTCTCCAGTCTTAAGAAAATTGTTGTTTATTGAACAATTTAGGAAAATCCTATAACTTTGTGGATTGCTTCAAAGAAAATATCTGAGGAGATTAAATAACTGAGGTTTTCGTAACTATGGTACTCAATACAAATTTTTGGCGGATGGCCCAGACTGAGCTACCACTTCCTTTCATATTAAATTGAAATGGTTTTTCAAATAGAACCGGATAATTTTTTTGGAAGAATTTTATTCTTTTTCAATTACGTGCAGCATTCCCTATACTTAAAATTAATAGTTTGCGTTCGGAGAACGCGAGAACGCGCCACATAGGTTAGCCCACTCTGTGATAATCTACGGAATTCCATTACATTCAATCAGAGGGTTTAGTGGGAGTGGATGACTCTCGCTTCTGAAAAAGTAAAAATAGTCATATTAGTCATAAATATGGCGACATTCTGTTTTAATTAGTTACTTAAGTCTTTCTCTTACCTTTCTTCCATTTCCACTCTCCATTTTTATCAATATCTATTCTTCGTATTTGCTATTTATAATCACTTGTTTCCATGCTGGTTGGTTATTGCCTCATTGCCTAAGCTGCTTCGGTAAAAAAACAGATTTCTGCAAATTTGTTTAGTTAATCAGGAGGCACATGGAAACAATGCACTAAAAATAGGCGGTTAATGTATCACATACGGCCCTGAAGATATAATTATTTTACGTTTTGAAAATGAGCTTTCCGTAATTACATCTCTAAAGCTGGACTCTGAACAACTGAACATGCATGCTATTGTGAGATGGTGGTAGACCATAACGCATCCTGCGAATTGCATTTAAAGAGTTGCAGTTTTTAAATTGATGATTTTTAAATTACTCTCTACCTCTTACAGAATTAAATTAGAAAGAGGGCGTTAATCATAACCAACTCGAATTTCTTTAAAAAAATATCAATCACTTGCTTTTTATGTCTAAAAATCAGTGATTGTGTGTCTCTGCCTGACTGATGCATATTTCGCTTTTGTTTTAGTTTAGTTCTTAAAATTACCACCTTTAAGTGTTAAACTTACAATGATACAACAATAGTCGCTTGCTCATTGACGGCTACGTCGTTTCTACAAAAAGTTTAGAAGAAGTATAGCTAAGAAATGTGTCTAATCATCCTCAAAGAGATGCTGCCGAGTCTCCTGAGCATCCCCATTCGTGTACTGACTCCCTAGACAGCTTGTAGACCACACACACCCCTTCGGTCCAATTTTACCCTTCTTATAAGCTCTACTCTGGAAGCTCACGAAAGCTCGCGTGCAAAGTAGGGAAAGCTCGTGGTATTTTTTGTTTTCTGTACCAATTCTCGACGTTTGGAATGTCTTCGAATTTCCTACGAGTCCAACTCCGATGTAAATTTGCGAGGCGCTCGGCAACGGTTTTAGTAACTAATAAATTAAATGTAGGTCGTTTAATTTGCGAGTGAATCGACGAACGTATAAAATTAAAAGTAGATTATGTATTACGTACAGTCGACCAAATTGTTAATTGATAATTTATACGTATCTTAAAGCTAAAGGCGAATGTATGTGGATCGATTGCCTACCATCACCTATAGTAGCGATAAATTAGGATATTTACGAGTAAATTACAAAAGTTGAGAGTTGACGATATCGATAATTTATTACTACCGACGATGTTTGTAGTGGGCAATCTGCAAAATACACTCAGGTCGGTGCAAGGTAACATCGGTTTTCTCGAGTTTTTATTATTTTACATTAGTAATTTATTTTAATTGGGCGTTATTATAATAAGCTATTAACCACTTTTAACGGTTGTAACTATTAAACAATAACGATTGCTCTTTTGTCGCCTTTACGCTAATTATTATTTAATTTTCAGTCTCTAAAAAAGGAAGTGGATTGGGGAGGTGGTTCTGGCGACGACAAAAATGCAGGCGAAAGTTGTTCCGATTATTCCAGACACCCGCATGATACGGTAAGTGTGCTAAATGTGGCAATTTATCATTCGTAGGTGTCGAATTAGTAATATATGCTCGCATAATATAACGAATAATTAAATAATATTTGCGTACTATATATAAATAAATGTGTTGTTAAGTGTACGAACCTGTGCTGTCAAGAAGTTGACATTCATTTTGGCTTAGGACATTTTGTTTTTCGTTTCTCGGAAATAAGCTCTTTGTGCAGATAAAAATAAATAATAATGTGTAAGTTCGGTGAAAACAGGAACAACACTTTTCGGATCTCCACGCGCACTCCTTCAGCCAAACGAATGAGCGTCAACTTCTTGTAGTAGTGTTACAGGGTAGGCAGACTTTCCGCGAGTACACGGCAAGAAGTTGATGTAAGTTTGTTTGGTTGCAGGACTTGGATCGTGGAGATGCCGGATCGCCACGACTCTACCCTTGCATGTACTGCGGAGCTTCTTTTCCGCATCAGAGCAAACTCACACGTCACATATTGTCGCACAGCTTAGAGACGCTTAAGTATCGCGAGCAGCTACAACATCCCGCAGTTTTGGGATTACCGGAGCCTCTCTACCACATGGAATCGCATTTCAGCGGACGAGCTCCTTCGGCCAAACCAGAACCTCCCGATCCTACGGATCAACCGCCGACTCCGATGGATTTAGACTTGGTCGGCGACGGTGGTGGTGTCGTGGTGTGTAGATTTTGCGGTAAATCTTTTCCGGAAGTAGGTTCTTTAATTGCTCATTTACCGGTGCACACCGGGGACCGACCGTTTAAGTGCGAATTTTGCGGAAAAGCTTTTAAATTACGACATCACATGAAGGACCACTGTCGAGTACACACGGGCGAGAGGCCGTTTCGATGTTCTCTGTGCGGTAAGACGTTTTCACGTTCTACTATATTAAAAGCGCACGAGAAGACGCATTTTCCAAAGTTCGTGAGAAAATTTTTATCGCCGAGTCCTCTGGACGCGGAAGAAGAAAGTCCACAATAGTGCCCGTGTCATAGTTCCTTACACTGACGCTTTTATAGCTAAGCTTATGTATTATATTAGCAGAAATTATTATACATGAGATAATGCCTATATATTGTTCACCAAAATTTTTATAATATACAATTATATCGCATTAGCAATCACACGTTTAGCTATAGTGGTCGGGCAGCCCGAAATTTTAAGAAAAATTTAACAAGAGAAATTATTCTAATTTACGGGCGCATATTTCTACCTTATTTAAAAAAAAAGGCAACTGTAAGAGCTGTGATAGAATTAACTATAGGTGTATGGAGTGTAAGCTGTGATGCGTGGCAGTGGATTTTACGGGCTGCCGGATTTAGATAACTACTTTTAGGTATATATCTATAACGTATATGTTAGGTAAATAAATCGTGAAATCTTGTAACGATGATCTTCCATGGATGTAAATGAGCTTAGCATTCCACCAACATCAAATTTGCTTTTGATTACAATTAGAATTTTTTTTTATTTCTTTAATTTTGTTGTTAACTTAGGTACCTCTATAAATAATGTATAAAAATGTCCTGGCAGTATTATATTGTTGCAGGGATGTAATAAGTAGAATATATCCTGGAAGTATTTTTACCATGTTTCCGTTTGGTTTCAAATTTATTTTTCGCGTCATTTTAATTTTCGCACGATGCTTGTTCTCTCTCCGCGTGTCGCTTTATTATTCGAACTTAGTTTAATTTAGATAGAGTGTATTTTCGTCAAGAAACTTGATGTTAATTAGGCACTTGGGGCTTTTGTTCTTTTATTTATGTTTTTGTTTTTTTATTTTTTTGGAAATAGTTTCTTTTTGTTTTTTTTAAATCAAATAAAGCTGACCACCGACCGGTGCGCAGTGCCATCGTCTTAAAGCAGTACTGCTACATTCTATGTTCCTTTAGGTTTATGTAAAAAAATATGATTGTTTATTGTAGAAAAAAGGTAATTTAGCAATAATAAACTGATAGTAATATATAATATCGATCGAGCACTTTTAGTCAATAAGTTTTCATCAAACTACGTTTTGTTTCCTATGTGAGAGAGTATATTTATCATACCTTAAATAGAGAGATTATATATTATATTGTTGTATATAATAATATGTAAACTTAGCGTTAGAATATTTATTTTACGATAGCTACTCGAGTAGCTTCGGTAATTAATTTTCAATCGACTTTATAATTTATTAAAATCTTAAGTTACCACACTTTAACGTTCGAAACCGTACCAACTGGTGAAAAGCCTTCAAACAATTTAAAAAAAGCTTGATTGAAAATTGATTGCTTCGATAGTGTTGTATCCAGTGGCTTGGGCGAGCCGGTTAGGCGAGTGGTCGGCCACACAGGGTAGATAAGTTTACAGTTATTCTGACCAAAGTGTCACTATGTTAAATTAATCCATATATCGCGTACGAAAGGTAGAAATGCAACAGGAGTGCCTATCAATAAGACTAGAAAGGATTGAAAAAGAAAATTCAAAATGACCGCTTTAAGTTCTCTATTGTGTGCAAACACACACGGTGTTTTAGAACAAAAATTTTAAATGTTATTGATGGTGCTAATTAAATTGTTTAGGGTAAGAAGGCAGTGTTAGTGAGATTTTATAATATTATTAATTTCACTTAACGAAATTGTACTTATTGTGATTTAGTATTTATTTGAACTTTTTGATATTTTTTTGTATATTTTGTTTTATTGGCTAGTGTTGAAGTGTACTGATACTGCCTTTCAGGAAGGAATTACATCAGCAGTTCGGTAAACGTACGACTGGAGAGATAGCGACTGATGTATTACATTTGAGAAACAAGGTGGTTTCCGACTTTAAAGCAATTTTATTAAAAATTTAAATAAAATCGACGTAGATTTTACTTGTAGGGGAACATGATAATAAATAACAAAAAAATTGCAGATGTAATCTGTGATAGTCTGTGATGAAACGCATATTCATTATTGGTTCTTGTTATAATTGAAACGTGTTTACGATTTCTTCGAGAAAATCAAGTTTTGGCTCAAAATTTTTTTTATTTTCGATTGTACTTGTCGCAAAAATACATTTTTACTTAATCAAATGTTACATAAATTGGTTTGTTTTTGTAACTAGATACCCATTTGTATGGTAGCTCAGGGTCACTCACTTCCAATATCAATAGAACTGTTAATACAATAAAATAGGTGTAGCTGCAGTTGTTTATATAATGTGTTACATACTTCGACGAATAAACGAGGTACAAACTTCCATTTACCTCGTCTTAAACATTTTCGACAATTTCATTTCCAGTCGTCGGGAAACGAATAGCCCATCTTCGCCCACTTTGAGAGGGTCGTGCGTAGAACGCGTTACAATAGCAACTAAAAATCTGATTAGAATCGTTTTACAAACACAACTACTATGTTCAATGCGGCACTGCAATAATTATTGAAAGAGCTCACTTTATCAAATCTGCCGAAACGACATCAGTTTATAGCCACTCGCGTCGAATAAGTAACGGAAAAACGAAGCGTCCCGCACGTATTTAAAACATTTTTTGAAATTTCCATTAAATTTAGAATCGAGAACGCACGCCAATACATAAATATAAATTTTTTCAAAAATAAATTTTGAATAAGAATGTCGCGACTTGCCAAAAGTTATGATGTAGGCACTACGGCGCTTTTTGTTTTTGTTTCTCTTGTAAACTCGCCCCATTCAGTTTTTTAGACTCTTCTACAGGTGGGGTTTTACAAAAATTGAGCTTGCCCGGGAAAGAGTGGCTCAAATATATTTTTGAGCAAATTTCTACGCTAAAATCTGTTTCCGTGCCCTCGAGTAGTTTATGACTGACAAATTGAGAGCAGTGCGTGAGGAAGGTGAAAGGGTGCCATTGGTGAGAGATTCTAGAGTAAAGAAAAAGTCGAAAACATTTCACGCGTTTAATATTTTTTGAACGTAAAATTAGAATTTAAAGTGTCTTAAATTCGCGAAATATGTAACACATTATTTTGGCTATTGCCCATGACTTTTATACTGATGATGATTTGTTACAGATTTATACCACATATAGATTTTTAAATATTACAATAGTAACCGGAAATTATTTATAAATAATCACAAAATATTGCAAACATAACTTTGTTGAGTGCCAACTACCTTAATTATATTTAAAATTAATAATTGTTAAGTTTATGTAACAATAATTGATATAAATTTGAAGACGAATAAGAAGAAAAGGAAATGTTAGTAGTAATATCTCAAATTAATAGAACACACATTTTGAAAATCGCGCCAAAATGCTTATTGTTGACAAGCCATAAAATACGAATATATTTAAAAAAGGGGGTTTCGATCTAACCAATACCAAAAAAAATTAATGCCTTGCAAAAAAAATTAATTTTGTACAAAATTACAAATTTTCCGCACGACGCACGGGCAGTTTTCGAAATTTTGTGAAAAATTAAATTTTAGCTGCGGTGTTTCTTTTTTCCTGATTAAAATTGGTGTTGGAGTAGTCCCAATTTTAATTTTTGTAAAAACGACATCTCGTTTCGTTTGCACATTTTATGTTTATGAATGGTTTGTTTTTAATTTTGTTGTAAATAAAAGGTGCGTGTAATAAAATTACATTTGTGTAGGAGTGTAAATTGTACATTGAGTTGCAGGTGTCGTAATTGGTTATGTCGTTAATGTTGTGTTTTATGTTTTTAACCGATATTATACAATCCTTTAGCTCAATGATAATAGAAAAATTCTCATTTTTTTTTAAATACGTGGGAGTCTTGTATATTACGGTCACAGTCAAATTGTGGAAAATAGTTTTCCTCTCTTTCTCTCGTTTTTAGTTAAGTTTCCCGTTTTATATTAAGTACATGTAATACTTAAAACAATTATGATGTATGTAACACTGCGGTAGATTAAAACACGATCACACACGTACTACACACAACCATGTCAGTAGGAGAAGTTGTACCGATAATGAAAATTTTTAGAATTACTATAGCATTGCTCTGTAGATATTTACGTGGGTTTGCTTAGTTCTCTTCCAATTGTTAAAACTTTTGATCTTAGATAATACTATTATTTATAACAAAAAAAATGTAAATTTTTTATTTCGAACCTTTTTAAACGTTGTACCAAGTTTATTTGCCATTACTTATGTCTGCAATGCTTATTGTTAAAAAAACAAGATGCATATCATAGTTGTAAAACAATTTTTTGACAAATAAAAATTATGTAAAATATCCTCCAGGATTTCTTTACCCCATTTGTTTTTAAACAGTTCCAATCCTAACACTGATCCGTTGATAACATTGTTCTATTTCACTTTCTAGGATGAGAGGTTAGGTATAACTATTGAAGCAGGAGAGACTTTACGTGAATTCACTGCAATTGCAGTCGTTCTCAAGCTGTCGAGGTCGAACTAAGCCATTCTTAACTCTGATCTGCCCTTTTCCAAGTTTTAGGCGGTTAAAAGTACATATAATGGGTTTACAACTAAACGGACGATTTGGAAAGAATGGATGATAAGATCCATGATCCAAGATAAAATAAAATGTTGTAAAGATAATGCTGGACGAGTATGGTTTTCAAAAGGTTTGCCAGGACTGCGTGATAAAGTAAAGCCGTGGGAAAAGCTCGACTGCGAGACAAAACTACGAGGAGGAAACGATTGTAAAGAAAAAATTGATCATATACGATATTTTTGCGCAGCATTAAAGGGCCATGCATGATAAGACATGGGGCTGTGAAAAAGTTTGAGGACAAGATCAAACTAGTGTAATTTTAACTCTGTGGAGGAAATGGTTTTAAAGCCGGTACTGCTCTGGTGCGAAAAAGCCCCAGATATCCCTACAACATTTATATTCGGATACCAATTTCACAAAAATTTAAATGGGCGAGTTTGGAAGACTCGAGAAAAATTTCCTAAACACGGCACTGGTCTTAAGAGACTGTAAAAGAACGCTAGTAGAAGTTCTACATAAACGTACGATTGTTTGGAGATGAAAGTTCTGAAAATCGTGCTTCTTCTTCTCATACTAAACTTCGACTCTTACAAAGAAGAAAGTTTTAGATATATACAGGGTGTTTTTAAGAGTAATGTTAATATTCTAAAAGGTATAATAAGTATAGACCAAAATGAGTAATTCTTTGTTTTCGATTTCAGCCTGGGTCGGAAGAAGAACGCTTCCATTCCCCAACATTGGAGAGACCGTCGAGTACGCATAGTAGCAGGTCGTCGACGCCGTTCGCTTTTCCATTACCATCGTTAGCGACGTCCCTTCTGGAAGTTGGCCTGATGCATCCTTCTTTATTAAGCGAAGAAATGTTTCGTTGTTCAGTTTGTATGGCTGCGTTTCCTTCGGTGTGGTTGTTGGAGCAACACACCGCCCTCCAACACATGGGCTCGTTGAGCGCGTTAGATAAACCGTTTATATGCGATCAATGCGGACAAAGTTATAGATATCGTTCAGCCTACATTAAACATCGAGAACAAAACCATAGAGCTAGGCTACCGGCAGATAAACTTTTTTCATGCGACGTCTGTGGCATGCAATTTAGGTATTTAAAGTCGTTCAAAAAGCATAGGCTGAATCACGCATTGGAGAGGTTACATGGGAAGAGTTCTGAAATTTCGATTTCGGAAAATAGGAGCGAAAGCGATAAGGATATGCCTATGGAGAATAGTAGCGATCACGTTTCCAGTTCGAACGAAGCCATCAACAACGAAGATAACGATATGGAGACGATAACTATAAAGAAGGAAAATTCTAGCGACGACGCCGGCGAGGGCGTCTCTTCCGATATGGAAAAAACCGAAATCGAACAAGACGATACAATCGATTCGGCGGTGTCGTCGGCTCCGGGTAGCAGTGCGGTCGAAACGGTCAAAAAGGCACAGGAGGCCTCCCTTTTGAGTTTATTACAAGTCGACTCGATGGAGACGCAAAGAGAGAGAAGGTTCGCTTGTCCGTTTTGTGGGAAGTGTGTGCGCTCGAAAGAAAATTTGAAGTTGCACGTTAGAAAGCATACGGGAGAGAGGCCGTTCGTTTGTTTGTTTTGTGGAAGGGCGTTCGGTGGGAAGAGCGATCTTACGCGTCATTTGCGTATTCACACTGGCGAAAGGCCTTATCATTGCGATATGTGCGGTAAATGTTTCGCTCGAGCCGATTATTTATCCAAACATCTAACTACTCACATACATACACCTCGCTGACACAAGTAATTTGTTTCTTAACAAATAGTTGCACAAAAATTGTAAGTATTTTTTGTCGGTTTTCCGTCCTGGATGATAACAAAAATGCAAAAATTTCAAATTTAGGTTATTTTTTCACGTTTTCAAAAAAAATGGAATTGGGTCGAAGCAATAGAGACAAAATTTTTAAGTCTGAAATTGTGATACAGTGTGTTTTTGATAATGAGATGAGATGGTAAATGGGGAGTTTTATTACACTGTTTGTTTTTTTTAAATTTTTTAATTTTTGACGAAATGATAAAAATGTGATGTTTGGTACTCGATGGTGATTTAAATAAGAGTGAAAAAATTTTCGGGATATTTTTCTAATTTTTAGAACGAAATATTTTGTACGGTTATGCAGAAGGGGAAAAATTGCCAACGAAAAGTCGCAATTGTTTGTTTTTTGTTTTTTTAATTCCATTAGTTTATAAGTTACCAAGCAATACAACTACAGCACTGTGTGTGTGTGTTTTCCTACTAGTCACGGGGGTAGTCATTGTTTTTTGTTATAATAAATAAAAATGGATCGATTTGTATATTAACTAGTTGGAGAGTCGTTAATTTACTCGAATTGCTAAAAAACAGTGTTGGAAGTAAATTATTTACATCGAATATTACTTATTAAAAAAATTATTATATATTGTATTGTGCCAAATGGATGTACCTCATATTTTATGATATTCTATGTGTAGATTGTTACCAACATACTATAAATTTGATGTTTGATGTTGTTCCATGAACTTAAATGTTTAACATCGATCCCTGTCTGCCTCAACATATACAGATGTTTATTTTTTATACATGTACAAATTATTCTGGATATTTAAAATGCCAGTTTTACTACTAACTACATTGTTCGCTGATTATAACAGCAAGCTCAACACAATCAAATGTAAGTACCTACAAAAAAATGCCACTTCTGTAACGAATTTTTCTAAGATGTTAAACATTTATTAATTTTATTTCTAAAAACCCCGTATATTAACTCGTTATAATCGAATACTTTTTGCTATTATACATTTTTAATTTCCGGCACCCTGTATATTATGCGTGTTATTCATTTTTATCGTTACACCTAATTTTTATAAATGTGCCTTTAAGTCTTTAAAAAAATCAAATTTGTCCTAAAAGAGTATGAGTCCTTCCATATGCACGTGCCGGACCTTTTAAGGATATTTTGTCGCCTCCCCTGTATATAAAAATCGATTTTAAAGTAACTATTTGTAAAACATGTTCCTATTTGAACACATCTTTTTTATTTAGAAAATATATTTCGTGTAAATAATATACAGGATGAACTTAAAGTTTTGAAAATTTTACCCATCAACCTTCCAATTTCAAGTAGAAATATTTGATTGACGGTAGTTGAGGGGGGATTCTTTTGAATAGATACACATTCCATCTCAACCTCTGCAGAGCAGTGGTCCGCAAACTTTGTTTCTTTTGCCTTTTAAAATTATGCACATTGTGATAGTGATGAACGGACCTCGAGCAAGGCACTGGCAAATGACAGAGTGCTGTTTTAGTGCAGAAATAGTAACAGAAATGGAGACTCGTGATCTTGAGATCGAGAACAAGGGAAGGGGTTTAATTTTAGTCTTAAAGGGACCTAGGCCTAACTCGCTTATCTTAGCTTGCCTTTTAGGAAGGTTTTAATCAGATTCGTTTACAGAAACCCACAAAAACCAGTATCCAAAGAATTTGAAGAGGCACCGATATAGGACTAAAATTAAAATTACTAAAGATCTGTCTCCGAAATGAGTCGTTGTCATTTGAAGGTATTAGGCGACTCCAACGTTAGTTAACGAGATGCAGTCTAGCCATTTTCAGACACCTCCCAAGTCCAGAAATTCTTCTCCTCATTCCTAAGTTCCCACACCTGCTTTTTCAAATTTTGGCTTTTTTTCACGTTTGCATCCCTCCACCGTTATTCACGCTTTTGTTTGTTAATTTATTTTTCACACAAAGAGGCCACTTTCGACCCTTTAAGATTCGTCCTGTATTTAACAATTTTAACCACTTACAATTGAATTGCATTTTACGATTTTTTTTTTAATTGAAAAAAATCGTTTTCTTTCCAAAATTATTTTGTGATATATTTTTTAAATTACCAAGGAGAAAATTTTTTGATCTCGTTCTTTTTAAGATAAGTAAATTTGTTTATAAATGCAGTTCAAAGTTGTATATTAAAAAGTATTTGCAAAATAGGAGGGGCATAGACTTTTGGAAAAAAATATCTTTAAACATTTTAGCTGTCTTGGTGTTAGCTGTTTCTATCGGTGTCCTAATAATTGTTATATATATATTATACGATATTTAGATTATAATCGATTAAGTAAAAAAAAATAACGATTACATAATAAATGTGTAATTTTAATGTCCGATTTTGAATTTGAAAATTATGTGATATTTGATCTGCAATAAAATTTTAAAGTGAGGTTTTTCGATGTTAAGTTACAAAAAATTTTTGTTAAATTTCTCAATTATTTAATTTTTAACGATGTTTGTACATAATAGGATAATTATCTACTATTTTATGTTCTTTTTACCTACTATTGAGGTTGTGATAAAGTTGTTTTTAGTATAAATTGATAATTTACAGCTGTGAGCATAGGTAGCATACGTTGCTGTGTTAATTGTACAATTTAATAAAAATAGTCTAATAATTTTTGTAATTTTGTAAAACGACAATAATTTGGGTTACATTACACACTTTTTCATTTTTGTTTAAAACGTTTCGTCCTTCTGCCGTACATCGACGATAAATTCGTAAATCAAACTTATCGAACGTGTACGGGAAGGAGAACTTGGTATTTTCCCTAATATAAAAATTTCAACTTCTTTTTAATACATTTAAGGGCTGGAAGTTTGCTTTGGATATTGCTCATTAATTTTCAATATTAATGAAAATTGGTGCTGTTCATGTGAACGATATTGTGATATGGAAACTATGAATGTGTTAAATAGTAGCTGTAGTACACTTTTTTTAGGTACGTCGTCAAATAGATATTTTATTTATCAATTGTAGATTTTAAGTAAGTTTGTCAATCTATGTGTGATGTTTCTAATTAAAAATTTAGCAAAAAAAATATATTATATATTTAAGTGTGAAGTTATGATACTACCAAAATATATGACACTATTTGTATTACATTTGTGTCTCAATATTGAAATACATCGAAATGATATAAATGGCTTTTTAATTTACTCGAAACTGCATCCTTAGGAATTAATAAAATTATTAAGAAAACATAAATAAATCACTTCCAGGTGATGAAAGTGCCCAAATTCGGGAATAGTTTTCAGAGATTAGTGGACTACCTACTTCAAATTTACCTCGTAAGCTCCTAGCAAAGAACTTAACTAAGTTGGAAAGCTAGGCTAGGCTAACTGGAAAGCTCATATGACCCATGTGCTCATAACCAATTTTTATAAGGTAATAGTTTTCATTTTAATATTTTTGAAGCTTTAGCCTGATCAGTTTAATATAAGATGCTAGAGAGTTGTTCCTTTAAAATTATAATGGACTATTTACAACTCAACATTATATATCTATGTACTGGGGGCTTTCGTAATATGTAGTGTGTAGATAAAAAGTTCTTAATGTTGCATCAAATTTTGCAAAATAGGCATTGTACTTTTACAATTAATTAATTAAAGCTCGTTCGTTTCCGCGCCAAATGTTTACACAGAGAACAGAGACTTCCATATAAGCACTATTACGTGCGCCTAATGGATAGGCAACACATCAATCAACACGGTCAACTACTCGACGATTATGGCTTGACCTATAAAGATGCACCTCTAGGATTGTATTGAGGCGAGCAGGAATAAACAATTAATACGTATAAAACAGCTTTATACATATTGGTTCCATAAAATTATAATAAAACTAATTAATTAAATAAACTATTACACATATTTCGTGTAATATTGACCATTTTGTTAAAATTCCAACTTTGTATACCTAATATGTAGGCAACTTTTTACTCATCATCATTATAAATTTTAAATTTACGTTAGAAATTTACAGAGGGGAGTAACTTGATCACCCCAAGTTATTCGAACGCTGAACTTCAACGTTTGGACTTTTTTTCGGAAGAAGTTGTCAGGGCATTTTCTGAATATCATTATCGATTTTTAAATCATTTTGTAAAAAATTAAATGCCGGAAACCGAATTTTTAAGAAACAATAAATTATTTATTCTACATTAATATTATTATTTATTATTTTATTTATTTACTATTAAAACACCTTAAAACACTCAATCAAGAAATAAAACGGAGAATTCTAAAACAGACGATTAATTACCTGTTTCTGGATTGTCTGATTTTTCTTAAAACGGCCAATTTACTCTAAAAACACCTTAAAACAGTCAATCAAGAAACCAAACGAGGAATCCTAAAACAGACGATTAATTGCCTGTTTTTGGATCGTCTGATTTTTCTTAAAACGGCCAATTTACTTAAAAAACACCTTAAAACACTCAATCAAGAAATAAAACGGAGAATTCTTAAACAAACGATTAATTACCTGTTTTTGGATTGTCTGATTTTTCTTAAAACGGCCAATTTACTCTAAAAACACCTTAAAACAGTCAATCAAGAAACCAAACGGGAAATCAATCTTAAAACAGACGATTAATTGCCTGTTTTTGGATCGTCTGATTTTTCTTAAAACGGCCAATTTACTCTAAAAACACCTTAAAACAGTCAATCAAGAAACCAAACGGGGAATTCTAAAACAGACGATTAATTGCATGTTTTTGGATTGTCTGATTTTTTTTAAAACGACCAATTTACTCTAAAAACACCTAAAAACAGTCAATCAAGAAACCAAACGGGGAATCCTAAAACAGACGATTAATTGCCTGTTTCTGGATCGTCTGATTTTTCTTAAAACGACCAATTTACATTAGAAACGTTCAAAAACAGTCAATCAAGAAACCAAACAGAGAATCCTAAAACAGACGATTAATTGCCTGTCTTTGTATTGTCTGATTTTTCTTAAAACGGCCAATTTACAATAAAAACACCCAAAAACCGTCAATCACGAAATTAAATCCTAAATCAGGCAAATAATCGCCTGTTTTAGGATTCTCTGTTTGGTTTCGTGATTGACGGTTTTTGGGTGTTTTTATTGTAAATTGGCCGTTTTAAGAAAAATCAGACAATCCAAAGACAGGCAATTAATCGTCTGTTTTAGGATTCCCCGTTTTATTTTGTGATTGACGGTTTTTGGGTGTTTTTATTGTAAATTGGCCGTTTTAAGAAAAATCAGACAATCCAAAAACAGGCAATTAATCGTCTGTTTTAGGATTCCCCGTTTTATTTTGTGATTGACGGTTTTTGGGTGTTTTTATTGTAAATTGGCCGTTTTAAGAAAAATCAGACAATCCAAAAACAGGCAATTAATCGTCTGTTTTAGGATTCCCCGTTTTATTTTGTGATTGACGGTTTTTGGGTGTTTTTATTGTAAATTGGCCGTTTTAAGAAAAATCAGACAATCCAAAAACAGGCAATTAATCGTCTGTTTTAGGATTCCCCGTTTTATTTTGTGATTGACGGTTTTTGGGTGTTTTTATTGTAAATTGGCCGTTTTAAGAAAAATCAGACAATCCAAAAACAGGCAATTAATCGTCTGTTTTAGGATTCCCCGTTTTATTTTGTGATTGACGGTTTTTGGGTGTTTTTATTGTAAATTGGCCGTTTTAAGAAAAATCAGACAATCCAAAAACAGGCAATTAATCGTCTGTTTTAGGATTACCCGTTTTATTTTGTGATTGACGGTTTTTGGGTGTTTTTATTGTAAATTGGCCGTTTTAAGAAAAATCAGACAATCCAAAAACAGGCAATTAATCGTCTGTTTTAGGATTCCCCGTTTTATTTTGTGATTGACGGTTTTTGGGTGTTTTTATTGTAAATTGGCCGTTTTAAGAAAAATCAGACAATCCAAAAACAGGCAATTAATCGTCTGTTTTAGGATTCCCCGTTTTATTTTGTGATTGACGGTTTTTGGGTGTTTTTATTGTAAATTGGCCGTTTTAAGAAAAATCAGACAATCCAAAAACAGGCAATTAATCGTCTGTTTTAGGATTCCCCGTTTTATTTTGTGATTGACGGTTTTTGGGTGTTTTTATTGTAAATTGGCCGTTTTAAGAAAAATCAGACGATCCAAAAACAGGCAATTAATCGTCTGTTTTAGGATTCCCCGTTTGGTTTCTTGATTGACTGTTTTACGGTGTTTTTAGAGTAAATTGGCCGTTTTAAGAAAAATCAGACAATCCAAAAACAGGCAATTAATCGTCTGTTTTAGGATTCCCCGTTTTATTTTGTGATTGACGGTTTTTGGGTGTTTTTATTGTAAATTGGCCGTTTTAAGAAAAATCAGACAATCCAAAAACAGGCAATTAATCGTCTGTTTTAGGATTCCCCGTTTTATTTTGTGATTGACGGTTTTTGGGTGTTTTTATTGTAAATTGGCCGTTTTAAGAAAAATCAGACAATCCAAAAACAGGCAATTAATCGTCTGTTTTAGGATTCCCCGTTTTATTTTGTGATTGACGGTTTTTGGGTGTTTTTATTGTAAATTGGCCGTTTTAAGAAAAATTCAGACGATCCAAAAACAGGCAATTAATCGTCTGTTTTAGGATTCCCCGTTTGGTTTCTTGATTGACTGTTTTACGGTGTTTTTAGAGTAAATTGGCCGTTTTAAGAAAAATCAGACAATCCAAAAACAGGCAATTAATCGTCTGTTTTAGGATTCCCCGTTTTATTTTGTGATTGACGGTTTTTGGGTGTTTTTATTGTAAATTGGCCGTTTTAAGAAAAATCAGACGATCCAAAAACAGGCAATTAATCGTCTGTTTTAAGATTGATTCCCCGTTTGGTTTCTTGATTGACTGTTTTACGGTGTTTTTAGAGTAAATTGGTCGTTTTAAGAAAAATCAGACGATCCAAAAACAGGCAATTAATCGTCTGTTTTAGGATTCCCCGTTTGGTTTCTTGATTGACTGTTTTACGGTGTTTTTAGAGTAAATTGGTCGTTTTAAGAAAAATCAGACAATCCAAAAACAGGCAATTAATCGTCTGTTTTAAGATTGATTCCCCGTTTGGTTTCTTGATTGACTGTTTTAAGGTGTTTTTAAAATAAATTGGCCGTTTTAAGAAAAATCAGACGATCCAAAAACAGGCAATTAATCGTCTGTTTTAGGATTCTCCGTTTGGTTTCTTGATTGACTGTTTTACGGTGTTTTTAGAGTAAATTGGTCGTTTTAAGAAAAATCAGACAATTCAAAAACAGGCAATTAATCGTCTGTTTTAAGACTCCCCGTTTTATTTTGTGATTGACGGTTTTTGGGTGTTTTTATTGTAAATTGGCCGTTTTAAGAAAAATCAGACAATCCTAAAACAGGCAATTAATCGTCTGTTTTAAGATTCCCCGTTTTATTTCGTGATTGACGGTTTTTGGATGTTTTATTGTAAATTGGCCGTTTTAAGAAAAATCAGATTTTCCAAAAACAGACAATTAATCGTCTGTTTTAGGATTTCACGTTTTATTTCTTGATTGACGGTTTTGTAATGCCTTTATTGTAGATTGGCAGTTTTTGGAGAAATCCGGGAATCCTAAAACAAGCGACTGTGTTTGAATTCGCCAATGTGTCTCAAAATGCGGTATGTTTTATAGATCGACTGTTTTCGGATGTTCTTATACTTCTCTTGGGTGACTTTTTTATTGTATTGGTGTTTTATTAACTAAATAATAAACTACTTTTATAATTATAAATTTTAATGCATAAACAGTGCTGTAACTACATCTTACAAAATTTTAAAAACAATAAACTACGTAATCTTGAAATACATTGTATTTTTAGATATGATAACTTAATAAATATAATATTATAATATAATTCATAACAAATTAATAATTTATTAAAGTAGAATTTAAACTAGCATACGATTTAGATTTGTATTTCTAACAGGAGAAACTGACAACTTTGTAAGTGCCTTCTAAACGAAAATGCTCGGTGCTGGGTGGTTATAAAAATATCCAAACTGCAGTTTTTATTGTCAACTATTATTTTATTACTATATTATGGAATCAATTTGTCTAAAGCTGTTTCGAACGTATTAATTATTCCTGCTCGCCTCAATCCTATCCTAGAGGCCAAGTTTTAATCGTTGTTACCGACTGTACTAATTTGATTGATGTGTTGCCTATACATTAGGGGCACGTATTATTCTGTTTTGGCATGGTCGTGACACTATCCAAATTAATATAACAACTCTATCTTGTTCTTCTACAGTCAGGTGGAACTTTGACCACAGTATAGTAGGTACTTCTTCCTCTTGGCACTCCTAGAATACACAAAATTAAAAGAAACTTTTACTTTCGTAATTAAAGAACATAAAACTCAAAATTACTTTCCGAAATATCCGGGAACTAAAGTAACAACCACATTGATGACGTTTTCAGCAAACCAACTATATCCACGCCACTATTTCTAATAATTTATTACAAGATGTCTAAATTAATAAGATGAAGGAATAAATAATAGTCTGTTATTAAATTTATTAAAACAAATTAATTACAATACTGAAAATACAAATTGTGAGATATTGTTAAATATTAAACGGCAATAAAAAAACTAAGACGTATTACATGGGACGTCCCATACCTCTGCCCATTTGAGGTGCATCTCCAGATTTTTGGTTTTTTATAGTTTCATCTACCGAAAGAATTAAACAAGTAGCTTCAGTAGCCGCAGTTAAAGCATTAACTTTAATAACTGCAGGCTCCCAAATACAAGCAACTAAATTATCGCTGATATCTTCGTTTAAAATGTCGACTCCGTACCAACAATTACCTTGGGCATGTTTTTGACGCAACTTATTTAAAATATTAGTTGCATCGAAACCTGCATTATCACATAATTGCCTGGGAATGATTTCTAAAGCTTTGGCAATAGCGCCAATTAACAACTGTTCTTTGCCTGCAATAGTACGTGAATGGTCACGTAACATTCTCGACAATTCCATCTCGATAGCACCACCACCAGCTACTACGGCATCATTTTTAATAGTGCGACGTACGATCATAATTGCATCATGTAAGGAACGTTCGGTTTCTTCCAGAAATTGTTCTGCACCACCTCTCAAAATCATAGTACAAGTTCTTGCATTAGGACAACCTTTAAATATGTTGTATCGATCCCCACCAATTTGAATTTCTTCAAATTCTTCGCAGTAACCCAAATTAGCATCGTTCAAATCGTGCGCAGTCGATAAAACTGCTCCACCGCAAGCTTTCATAGTTCTTTTCAGATCTTCTTCAGGTACCCGCCCGGCACAAAACATGTTTCTACAATTTTAAATTAGAATTTGTTTAGAAAAATTAAACAAAACTTACCGATCGGCAAAGTACTGTGTAGCCACATCGCCTATGGGCAATTTCGATAAAACCACCTGAGCACCGGATTCGTGAATTTTGGACAATTTATCGTACAGAATATTCCATTCGGCGTCGACAATTTTTTGATATTCTTTAACATTGTCGATACGGACTTCGGCATTAGCCCGCTCGGCTTTAAGTTCCAATTCGATATTTAAAAGAGCGATCTTGCACTTTTTATACGTTTTGGGTTGCATTTCAAAACCAGCATAAGAAAAAGTTTTCTTAAATGCAACACCTTCGATCAAAAGAGAGTCTTCCAATGCCCCCCCTTGAACTTTTTTAATACCAATCATATTCAACGGTAGCAAATCGTCTAATAAGAGCACGGCATCAACAACCATTTTAGAAAAGAATCCCTGCTGTTGGTGAATTAATTTTGAACTTAAAGCAGTAGAAGCACACTTTTCTAACAAGGAACGAAACTCGGCAGCATTAGATTTACTAATTTTAATCGATAGTTCAGAAATTTTATCTAAACATAATTGTAAGGCTTTTCGAACAGAGCGGATTATGACTCTTGGGTGTACACCTTCGTCCACAAATGGTTTAATTTGTTTCAAGAATTCTCCAGCTAACAATACAACACTGGTCGTTCCATCGCCAACTTCGGCATCTTGTGATTTGGCTATATCGACTAAAGTTTTAGCGGCTGGGTGAACTATATCTAGAAGTTTCATTATTGTTGCCCCATCGTTAGAAATTGTAGTTTTGCCGCTGTTATCTACGATTAGTTTGTCCATACCTCGAGGCCCTAACGTAGTACGTACCGCATCGACGACCATTTGACAAGCGTTGATGTTAGATACGAGCTGAGGTTTTCCCTGGGATGTGTCAGTTCCTTCTTTGAGAAGTACGATCTGTGGTTGCTACAAATAAATTTATGGGTTTGAAATTTCATGTGCTTATAACCTAATAATTTGTAATTAATCGGACATCGTTACTTTAAATTAAAAATGATATTTAATAGTATTTACCATCATTTTGAAGTATTCGTTTAGTACAATTTGTCTTAAATAATTGTAAAATTACGCTACAAAGAAGCACATGCACAGAATCACGAATGTCAATTAATTCTTAGTAACAAGATGGCGCATGACAACATCTATAACCAACGTAAATTTCTATGTGAAATAGCCCTAGAACTTGAACACAAAATATTAATTAATACGTATTTGAGTTAAATTATGCAAAAAAATTAATTTTAAGTGCACAGAAATACGATAGTTTTTATTAAAATCATTTAAATAATTAGTTTTATTTGCGTAAATTTAATTGGTTCGATTATTTTTGTGGTATTGGTGCCCATGTCTAGTGATATTTATTTGACATTTGTTTAAAATGATTGGTCATAAATAGATATTTTACTTAGTTTATTTCTTTTAATATGTGAACACTTGCGTAATGAATCAATTTGTGTTCTTGGTACTATCTATTTTAGCGATATGCGAAGAGATAAGCTCTCTGGAAAAAGAGGTAACCGTAAATATCGATCCCGGCAAAATTGATTGCTTCTATCAAGGGGTAAAACAAGGAGAATCTATCGATGTGGAATATCAAGTGATAGACGGTGGACACGGTGATTTGGATATAACTTTTCGCGTGTTTCATCCAAGCGGTCGCGTTTTATTATACGATTTTAAGAAATCTGAAAATAATCATCGATTTGAAGCAACCGACGCTGGTGATTACAAGTTTTGTTTCGATAATACATTCAGTACTTTTAATATCAAAACAGTATTTTTTGAACTGATCGTTGAAAGAGATGACGAAGAATGGGGCAGTGACGAAAACAATGAAAATGAGCTATCGACCGAAGAGATGTACGAAATTAAAGTTCAAGATATACATGAAGTTATTGGAAGAGTAAGGTCACATTTAACTAAAGCGAGGCAATTACAAGATGTATTTAAGTCTTTCGAAGCGAGAGATAGAAATATTGCCGAAGAAAATTTCTTCAAAGTAAATTGGTTTTCCTTTTTACAAGGAATCATTATGGTTTTGGTTGGGTTCGTGCAGGTCATAATGGTTAAAAGTTTGTTCGATAACACTTCGAAAGTTCATAAACTGTGGAAAAAATTCGACTTTAAAAGTTAACATTTTAATAATTAATCATTTCTATTCTATAAGCAATAAAGTGTGTTGTAAATCCGCAATTTTGGTGGTTGTGGCTGTTTGTTACCAAAAACTTGTGTCATGTTATTTACTAAAAAATGAAAAACTAGTCATTTATGAAATAATTGTACTGCCAAAAGAAATAAAATAGTTTTTACAATAAATTATCTTTTGATCTAGCAACTGTAACTTTCCAGCTATTTTCGTGCCCCGATTTTTTGAATCGCTTAGTTTTGGCAAATTTTCTTCTACGCCTTATTGTTGGTTGCAAAATGTTTCGTTTTTGCAAACTTTTATAACGATCCAACAACAAACTACCTTCTTTCTTTAAGTTTCTCAAAGAGCCCATTATATCTTGTGGTAAATTAAAATCAATTTCCTCTTCCTCAAACTTGATCGGCCCTAATTGCTTGGGCACTTCCTTTATATTTTTTGATTTATTCAACCGTTTTTCTCGTTCTTCCTCAAGTTTTTTCTCCGTCTTCTCCAACTCTTCTTTTAGTAGTCTCAACTCACGCAAATCTGTAACTTTTTTCTTCTCCTTTTTAGCAACGTTCCTTTCGAGAGCTAATTTTACTTGTTCCTTCTGCTTCCTTCTCTGCTTTAAAGTTTTCTTTTTGTTCTCCACCGGTGGATTAACGCTTACAACATCGCCTTCTTCATTATTGGGCTCTGTATTGTTCAACCCTTGAGACATTTCTACCAACCAATCGTCCTAAAAATTCAGTTTTTAATTTTGTAAACAAAAAGTACTAAAAACCTACGTGTTTTTGTTTTGCCGAAACTCTTTTGAACATATCGCTTGTAACTCTTTGAATATGCCTTTCTTCTTTCATAATTGCAGTTTCTTTCTCCACTACTTTATGTAAAAGATCTCTATGATCGTTTAAAGTGGGATTATAAGAAGTTCCAGGGTGAGGAGGCTCCACTGATGGCAAACCAGAATACTTTTGTCGAATCGTTTTTGGAACACGGCGTTCGTGTTTATTCAATGTAAACAAAATATGTTGTTTCGTTTCATCCGCAATCCATTCGCTATTAAGTTGATTTGATTCTAATAAAACAAATAAATTAAGTGCTCGGTTGTAGCTTACAAAATTAGTTACCAGAGGCCCAAATATCAGTTTTAAAATAATTCTTTCTTTCTCTTTTTTCCAAGAGTTCTTTTTTATACAAACTCCTATCGATATGTGCTTGTAATTCACGCGAACGAAGAATTCCTTTTTGTCTCCTCTCTTTCTCCTTTAATTTAATCAACTCGTTTTTCCTCTCTTCTTTAGTTCGCACTCGATTTCTTAAATTAGGTTATATTTTTTTATAAAAAGGCGCAAATTAAATTTAACAACATACCTTTTCGAGATAGGATCTGGAACTTGCGTTAAAGGTTGCAACAATTCGAAACAACGCGGTTGTTTTTGACGTAATAAAGCACGAGCTTCTTGTTTCGAAAGAGACTTCTTTTCGATCGGTTTTGTGCAAATTTCGAAAAGTTCCTCACTTGGTTTTTCGTTTAAATGGCTAAAAATATATAATAAGCAATCTACACGAATTAAAACGTTTGTTTGAAATACCCTAAACGCTCGTCTAGCCTCTGATCTTCAAGAAAATCTTCAACGTCGTCGATATTTACGTGTTTTCTCCATGACACTTTATTTTTTTTAGAAACGCGTTTCTTTTTAGTAACAGACATCGCTACTTTTAATTGAAAGTTACAATAAAATCTCCGAATTTGAAGATTCACGTGGTTTTTAAATGTCACTAAGTTAGAGGTTATGTCAACTTTCTGTCATTTACGAAATTAATCAAATAAAGGTCTGTTCACATACAACTGGAGGAGCACAGATTGAGCTTTAAATGGTCTAAATAATGAAATTTTTGGTTTTGGTGCTACTTGCTACTTTTATATCTTTCAAAATCAAAACCATTGTACAAAAAGCAAAAGTAATTCCTCACCACTCCGTATTAAGAGGGTTGTTAACGTTACCAAATTACGACAGATCTATTGTCTCGCAAATTGGATCTAAAAAAGTATAGTTTACATCAGTAATTTGTTAATTTGAGAAATAGGAAGGTTTATTGCATGAAAATAATGTGATGCCACCTAAAGAGGTTAAAGCCATTAACAAAGGCATTCTGACTAGTTTCGTGCAATTACTTTGATATTTTAAAAACTTGTAACAAAATAGGGTAGTTCCAGGGAAAGAAGAAACCCACCACGTGATGTCCGTCGCAGATTTGTACTGCCGTTGCATAGCAACGAGCACAAACAGTGTCGGCTCCTCCAATCTATAGACTGGCAAAGTGTTGTCGTCATAAACATGGCCGCCGACCACATGATGGGTAAAAACATTAGTTTGTTGCCATAACGTTAACACGTGAAAATGTTCATCATAAGTTTATCGGCAATTTTAGAATTATTTAGTGATGAGATTAGTGTTTTCAAAAAAGCAGAAAACTGCCTAGTTAGTGGGCACTACAAAGAAATAATTTTTGATGGCAGTTTGGGTTTCCCGTCTACTAACATGTGAACACCCTGGGCAATAACAATAAGGCATTTTGAATTAAATAATTAACTTAAAACTGGAATAAAAACGAAAACTTATGTTTAAGCTGTGCAACGTATACGGTGAAACTGGTTTGTTTTTACACATTACCCACATTTGTGACGTCACACTTTTCCAGTCTATTATCTTCCCATACATATCACAATTTTTCTTCTCAAGCTTCTATAAAGACCGTGAGTCGTGCGGAGAAATTTTTTATGAAATCTCTCTCTTAATGCCCAGTCACTAGCTCCGCTCTGAAGACACTCAGCTTTGATCACGTGATGGGTTTTTCTTTTAATGGAGCTATTTCTATCTACTACCAAGCTTTGACAATAATGGAGTACGGAAATCTCTATCTCAGAAGGTGTACAATCTCGCGTGTCCTTTTGTAACAAATGTGGGTCAGAATTTTCTTTCAGTAGTCAAGCTGGTAAAAGGTGGTGTCCCACAGGGATCAGTATTAGGACCCCTAATTTTCTGAAGTTATATATGTTTTCAAATAAAGGGCAACAGAGCTTTCTTTGGCGACGATACAAATATATTTGCAGCCCAGCACGTAAAGAAAAACAACTTCTTACAGTTTTTCTTAAGGTATAGCCAGACAGACAGAGAGTATATACCGAGTGTTTCCTTTATATTAAGTAGATTAGTGTTGTGTTTCAATTCAATACTAATAATCCTCGCTATGAGTATCAGTACTGGCACTACTAACCATATTTTGAATAAAGTGGAATAATTCCGTAAGGATTTGGGTGTTACGTTATGCAGGTTACTAGAAAAAAAAACAGTTTACTACTTCTTTATTTATAATTAAGAAATGTTTCAAAGGGTATTCTTTTAAACATTTAAACTCTAATAAGATTATTAGATTTTACACAAAGTGTATAGTTCAGTCACGTTCAACTAATTCTTGAAGGACGACCCAGTGCAGTGTGGTGTTTGAATTTTATCCAATTAAATTTTTAAATGAAAAAAAAAAACGAATATTCTTGATAATATTTAATATTATTTTGTTAATTATTTCTATAAATTAGCCAAGTTCTAAAATTACCAAATATTACAACAAAACTCAAATTTGAGCTAACTATAGATTTTTCATTTCATCGAATTATTAATTAATGTTGAGAAACAAACGCTCGTTGTATGCACTTTTTAGGGCAGCGGGTGGTGTTCTTGAGAATTGAGAATGGTAAATAACATGGAACATGGAACAATAAAGGTATGTAGTAGGTTTACTTTGAAAAGGCGAGATAAACAGGTTTTACACAAGCGTTTTCAAATAAATTTTAAAGAATAGTATAACAATGGGAATTTTAAAGAAAATAAAACAAAATTTTTGTTAGAATAATTCTAGTTACAGTAATATATATACAGAGCGAGTCTGTAGAAAGGGCCTATAAGGTTTAGATAGGTACTTAAAATATAAAACCGTTGATTGAAGGAGTTGGACTCCTTCAATCAACGATAAAACATACAAATTTTTTGTGGTTGCTACTACTATCCTACTAAATTCTTGTATTTGGCGTAGACTAAGCTCTAGATTCTAGATATTCAGATTCAGAGCTATGTTAATTTGAGAAGTTTTACAGTGAAACTATATTATAAATATAATTTTGATCTTACTGTTTGGCGACGAATTTTATTATTTTTCTATTATACCTACTTATGTACATGAAACCAATACCTACCTACTGCAATATTTTTATGTTAAAATAACGTGGAAAATTTCAAATTGCGTAGTAAAATTAATAGTATATTTTTATTGGCATCATAATATTGCACATTATAATTAAGCGCTTGAATGAAATATAAAAAAATTCTGTCAGAACAAACATCCGCGCTACTTGTATGATATAACTTATCATTTATCATACATTTTTATTAAATAAAACATTAATTTGAATTTGAAACAAATTAAAAAAAGCATGCAAAAAATTATCTGTACTTTTCATCGCCTGTACTAGTTCTGTCTGTGTGAAGGAGTTTGAAATCGAGGAAGGTTCGATAAATGCAATACTTTGAAGTTGTTTCAATTTATATAGCATTTTTTAAGTGTAACCCTCCTTTTGCAAAACATTTCTTAACGATTTTTCAACGAGATGCCTACCGCATAGAGAGTAGCTAAACCCATCGCCCATCTACGTTCCAGAAACTATTTTGAGAAATTTTCAACGACTATTTTAATTCAAATCGACACCCTGTATAAGTATTTGCCAAACCACTCGTTGCGGTATAGTAAAACGACAAAGAGCCAAGTTCTATTGCTGAGTACGTGCACCGAACACAGGCCATGCATGCATACGAGGATGTATTGATAACTAGTTAGCCTAGACCAGTTCCATGCAAAAAAAAATTTGTTACCATAGCAACGAACAATAACTTATTAGAAGTGTCAGTGTAAAGTTTGACGTCAAAAAAGTAAACCAGAGTTAAGCAATAAATTAAAAGAAAAAAGATGTCCACCGAAATTGTGAAAATCGAAAAATTGGAGTATCGAGCCATCATCAAGTACCTGTATTTAAAAGGGTTAAGAGGTAAGCAGATTTACGAAGATATGGTTAATACCCTTGGTGATCAATGTCCTTCGTATGCGACCGTGAAAAATTGGACTGCAAGCTTCAAAAGAGGTAAATTTTCAATTGAAGATGATGACCGATCGAAAAGTTCTTGCTTCAGTTTTTTGGGATTGCCATGGAGTAATCATGATTGATTTTTTGGATAAGGGTAGAACAATAACTGGAAATGACTATTCGACATTACTGACCACTCTACGGAAAAAAATTAAAGAGAAAAGACGCGGAAAACTATCCAAAGGTGTTTTGTTTTTGCAGGACAACGCCCCTGCACACAAATCTCATGTTGCCATGCAAAAAATTCGTGATTTAGGGTTTGAATTACTAGAACACCCCCCTATTCTCCAGATTTGGCTCCTTCCGACTATAATCTCTTTCCTCAACTGAAAAAAAGTTTAAAAGGTCGTAAATTTTCTTCCAACGAGGAGGTAATAAAAGCTGTGGACGTCTGGTTTGCAGAGCAAGAAGAAACATTTTTTTTGAAAGGTCAAGCGACGTTGCAGGTTCGCTTTAATAAATGTATCCAATTAAGAGGAGAATATGTTGAGTAATAAAATATTTTGACATTGAAATTTTGTTTGGTTCTATAGTAGACTAAGAATTTTTCAATATTGCCTCGTACATGCAGTTAAAAAAATTTATGAGGGTGTCTTACTAGTTAACTCACAACCCAATATAATAAATTTATCTCTTTTTAGTATTTATATTAAGATTTGCCTGTCATTTCTAATCCATTTACTACAAAAATATTTATCTTGCAAATAAATTAAAAATAATTAGATAATTAATTTTATTAAAAAATTTCCAAGGCGCTACTGGCGAAAAGCCGCGCAAATCGAGGGATGAAAACTTCACACCTGCACTATTTTAGGCCAATTTTAGTTTATCTTATCATTATTTATACGCAAACTATCATACCTATACGTATCAATTTTTTAAACGGACTCGAGTACGTTATTAAATAGCAGTAGAGGACTTTTAAAAAGTGCAACAGTGCAACAAATGCAGTTTTGTGACGCAAGTGCTATTATTACGCCATTTAAAAACTGAGGTAAAAGTACAACGGAGAAAAAGATACGCTGCAATTATTTAAAAAGCAATTATTAGTTTGTTAGAACTAAAATATAAACAATTTAAGATAAAAGCTTCGTTATCCCCTTTGCCCTCGTGTGACGTAACTTTTCGAATCATTATAGAACGTTTCTAACCGAAGCTTTACATTTCAGTATTGACCAAGTGAGCTGTGCGAGCTCTTCCCATTTTCTTTTTTTACGCAAATATGGAATTATTACCTAAAGAAGAAACGATCGCACTTCGAGAAAAATATATTGGGTATTTCGATTTTATTTTTAAATTTTAGCGTTTATTGTATTTTTAAATTTTTCAGCTCGGCTTGCCAACTCTTTTTCGCAAAGGATCCTCTCAAAATCGTTAAAGCCAAGGACCAATATATGTTTGATGAAAAGGGAAATGCATATTTGGATTGCATCAACAATGTGGCCCACGGTAAGACTATTTTTCTAAATTTAAATTTTTCGACCTTTTCGAAAGTGCGTCGTGCATTTTTTTTTATTTATAAATATTCAATTGTTATATAAATAAAACAAAACCTTTACACCGCAGGCTCTCTTTGTTTATGCATTTTTTTAAACAATTCAAGGTAAACTGCGTTATCCCTTACTGTTAAGTAATATTTGAGTTATTGGACACGCTTTTTGGATAAATAAAAAAAATTGTTTAAATTATATCAATTTGGATGATAAAATTAAAAAAAATTACGACACTCAAGATCTTTTTTATCAGTATTGCGTTCATTTGTTTAATTAGTCTTCGTATGTTTGTAAGTAAAAATAATTAATTACGCTGACACTGCCAGTCAAAAAAAAAAAATAGAACGCAAAAATTTGCGCTACTTGGCCTTCAATTCAAAAACACTTAACTAGACCACTAATGGCTTAGTTTATGTGTTTAGTTTTAGTAGTTTAGTATTTATGTATTGTGATTGAACTGGACCATACGAGCATTTTGCGATAGTTTCCGTTATTTGTAAGGTTATTGACTTGATTGGAAATTGCGAACGGACTATAACAACAAAACTGCTTTGAGATAAAGAGGGGAAGGAACATTCCTTCCGATAAAAGTTCATTTCAATTTGTGGAAAATTCCTTACCTGCTACTTTTATTGCGAACGTCGACTACCAAGTTCACGTCTATCGTAGGTCGCTAACAACTTGCTAACCGATGGACGCATTCTTCCTTTTAATCTAGGAACTCCAAAATTTTGCCTTCCCGCACCTCTTTATCAGACTTTTTCTTCGAACCACTACAAGCTGATCTAGAAATTCTCCAAGAGATTAGGGGATCCAAGAATACTTGGTTTTATCGCGTCAGAAAGCGATGGGACCACCACAGATGTGGATACCGATAACTAATAGTTTAATAATGCGCCCCTGAGTGGGCAAGTGTTAATAACGAACCTAATAATAAGAGTTTACTTCAATTTCAGTTGGCCATTGTCATCCCGACGTCGTAAAAGCCGGATGCGAGCAAATGGGCCTTTTGAGTACAAACAATCGCTTCTTACACGATAATATTGGAATATGTGCCGAAAAATTAGTAAACACCTTCCCAGAAGAATTATCGGTTTGTTTTTTTGTTAATTCAGGATCAGAAGCTAACGATTTAGCACTACGTCTAGCGCAAATCCACACAGGAAATAAAGATGTTATTGCCATTGAACAGTAAGTCCATTTATTTGATTTATTCGACAGGTTTATTCCTTTGTTTTCATCGATGTTTGTGAAAATTCGCCGTTGTGGTTTTAACGAGGAATTTAAAATACAAAGTTAACGGTTATTTAGTGTTAGTGCATTGATTACGATTATGGAAACTTTGTATTTGAAATTATGGAGCGGTCAGGGCCGGCGTCGCAAACCGTGAGCAGCCTGAGGCACATTATTTATTCTTGGAAAGAAACGACACTCAAATTTATTTAAATGTCCACTACGGGGACTCTCGAACTTGATAGGCCTCTATTGGTAGATTCAAGCGGTCATTATCATAGAAACTACTAGGGATCAGTAGAATGGGTCCGGTAAGTCTTTTGCGTGGTCGTATTTTCTAAAATTTTTGACAGTACATGTACCGATTTTGTCTGTCGCATAAGCAATAGTAACATAGTTCAAGTTCGTACCAACTTTATATTGATTTCACCAAACACATTACTCCTGGTCCCATATGATATAGTGCCCACTCAGGCGGACCTCCATATAGTTCGAGAAACCCTGGTTTACTGTCTATCGAAATTCAACTATTGAACATTAACGTCCATTTTCATAATCAACTTTAACTTAAAGTCGTCATTTACTTTAGCATATCCTTGGTTTCCTAGGGCAACTTTAGTACTTTTAAGGCTACTTTAAGAAACCTCACCAAGCACTTAGCCTTAAAAATACTAAAGTTGCCCTAGGAAACCAAGGATATGCTAAAGTAAATCACGACTTTAAGTTAAAGTTGATAATGAAAATGGACGTTAGTGTCGTTTCTTCAATTGCTCCAACAGTAATTCCAACCACCAGATTTAGAACCTAAAAAATTAACCATTCGCGCACTTGGAGTTTTAATAAAAACGCCGGCCCTGGTATGGCATTAAATTAAATTAGTTACAACGAATTGAAAATCATTCTAATTACTTGTTTTCATTTTTATATTACAGCCATTGAAATGGATCAATTCTACGCGAGTCCTGTGGGCTTTTTCCAAGCCCAAAACATCCAATCTGCAATTAATAGACATCCATTCACCATTTTCAGTGCCGCTACTAATCAACTTTGCTTATTTAAAAAAACATTATCTGTAACAATAAATCTAAAACATTTAATAAGACACTTTATTAAAAGTTTTAGAACTGCTAGTTTTAACTGTAAAATTTTTGGGGGATACTTTGGATATTAGGAAAAAATAAGAACAAGCACTCCTATTGTTTTAGTGCGTACCACGGTCATTTAACATCCTTGATCGACATCTCTCATTACAAATTTAATTTACCTGGAGGAACCGGCAAGAAAGAGCACGTCCACGTCGTAAGTGCCCATTTGTGCAATTTTTGAGATTCTTTTAATTATTTTTTTTAAGGCGCCGTGCCCCGATTCGTATCGTGGTAAATATCGCGACTCATCACACAGTCGTGAAGAGATTGGATCTTTGTACGCCAAAGAGGTTAAGAGCATATGCGAGTCTATTCAAGAGAAAGGCAAGGGCGTCTCTGCCTTTATAATCGAAAGTCTGGTCAGTTGTGGTGGCCAAATTATTTTACCTCCGAACTATCTAAGGGACGCTTATAAATACGTACGTGCTGCCGGAGGCGTGTGTATCGCCGACGAAGTCCAAGTTGGTTTCGGTAGAGTTGGAACAAATTGGTGGGCGTTCGAATTGCAAGGAAACGACGTGGTGCCCGATATTGTAACTGTTGGAAAACCCATGGGTAATGGTCATCCTGTAGCTGCTGTTATAACCACGAAAGCTATTGCGAATAGTTTTGCAAAGACTCGAGTGGAGTATTTTAATACTGTAAGTATCGTTTGGCTTGGTTTGAAATTGGTTCACGTGTGTCCACTTTTTTAAGTATGGAGGAAATCCAGTCTCGTGCGCCATTGCAAACGCTGTAATGGATACCATTAAAAAGGAAAATTTAAGAGCGCGCGCCCTTGAGGTAGGAGATTATTTGTTAAGTTCCAGTAAAAATCTACAACAAAAACACAACGTTATTGGAGATGTTCGAGGAGTCGGTTTGTTTGTTGGAATCGAACTGGTTAAAGATCGAGTTACTAGAAGTCCTGCAAAAGAAATTGCTAGTTATGTAGTTTACAGGTAAATAAAAGTTGAAGGGGAGTTGGTAAATATTCGAAATATATATTTTTTAGGATGAAACAAGAGCACGTTCTAATAAGCTCAGATGGTCCAGACTGTAATGTTCTTAAATTCAAACCGCCGATGGTTTTTACAAGAGAAAACGTAGATCGTGTCATGTCAATTTTAGATCGGGTTTTGAGCGATGTGATGGAAAACTCAAACCTAATGGAAAAAAATGTAATTAAAGAACCTATAAAGGAAATTAATGGAATAATTAAAGCAATTTGAATTTATTTATTTTCTCATCATTTTTAAATGGTAATCTAATATAGGTACCAATATAATTAAGTTACAAATCAAATTACTCATTTATAGTATAGTTAAGCACATAATATATTTTCTATCCAAATTTGTACAATTATCGTTGAACTTTCGAATAAAAAAAAATTATTTACAAAAATACAAGGTGTTTGAAAAGTCGTGCTCTTATTTATTTACAATACTAATTACTAGAATTTTTTTAAAGGAGAGGACGAGACTTTTAAAACACCAGAGTGTGCAAAAGCAAAACATAAAAGAGTACAAATTGGCGTTAATTAATTAGTGCCTTTAAAACAAGACTAACGCTATTTTGATGCAAACAATTTTAACAACAATTTACGATATGTGTAGGATTAGTTTAAAAAGCAGCTTTAGTTACAATTATTCCTATCTGGCACTTCTTACCTAAAAAAGGAAAATAATTGGCATACAGGTCAGATTTTAGAGAATCGCTAGTTTTAAAACTGCACGAACTTCTAGAACGTACATACCCAATCTTCGTTTAATCCATCAATTCTATTCTTGAGAGTAATTTATTATTTCAGTCCAAAATGCAACAATAAACACTTGCATTGGACTCATCGTGAGAAACCCTGCACACTATTAGGGATGTTCGTTCAAACTAAGCCCTAAATTTTCTGGTTACCTTCGACATCTTCTTGAATCTTATTAGGTACTCGAAAAACAAAATACATCAAAATAACGTTGGTCCGGGACGAATTGAAAACACCCAAACTATCACAGTGCTTTTTTACGCTACGCCAATGGGAAAGGAGTAATCGAGTATTCTCTAACTCAAATTTTGAGCTTTTAAAAAAATGGGCGGTTCGCAGAAGCATTCTCAATGTGGGTGTCTCGTTTGTTGTAAGAGGTACCGACCGTGCGATCACAAAGTGCCATCTCAAAATATCAAAGAATGTGACAAATTAACGAAGTAAGTGGTAACTTTCTTCTTTTCATATACATTTTAGCAGATAATGGCATTAAAATCGAGAGTGCTATAACAAAATAGTCATCAAACAACCTATTAGCCAATAAATATTGCGCCGACTGTACCTATTACCATAGTTGGCAATGCGAACTATGACTTCCAAAATATGACCTAAACATGAAATAAGGGAGATCCCCATGCTGAGAACGATTCTTCGGTAACAATGAAACTGATATCAAATTCGATTACATTTCCCATTGCAATCCCAATCAAAATTGTTTCTTACGTAAGGTTTCGAGTTTGGGAGAGTTCAAGATAATAATTATATTGCAGTGAAAAATAAAAACCAATCAAACATTTATTTTTAGTTACAATAAATATAACTTACAACTTCAGTGACACTATTAACTAAACGTAATAAAATACAAATAAATATAACATTTATATAAAAACATAAGAATTACATCATTTCTAAGTAGTCGCTTTAAAAAATAAAATTCAAAGTTTCAAAATTTCCTATTTTGCTAAAAACAAATGAAAACGCATACTTAAACTTAAATACTCATAAATACGTAAATTGCAATAGAAAATTTTGTTGATCAATGTTCAATAATTAAAAATTGACTAAAATATGTCGTGATCATCACTTATTTAATAACAACAAACTAAACACATTTTGCAGAAAACTTTTGGCTTCTTTTAACATAAAAAAATGTCAATAACTAATTAATTAAGCATCAGTCCTTTCTGGTACATCTTTAATAACTAAATTGGAAAGCTCATTATCACTTACCGAATAATCTAAAATGTTCTCGTCATCGCCGCCTTTTTCTAAAATATTTTTCGGACACTCGACACTCGGATTTGAGCATGGCCTTACTAATACCTCTTCCTCTTTTGGTGGACCAACTTCCAGTCGATTTTTTTGCTCACTTTCAACAATCGCGCCAACACTCGATTTGACCTCTTCGCTACTCGCGACATTACCTTCACTTTCAGTTGTAGATTCGATCTTTGTATTATCTAAGCTGCCATCTTCAACCTTTTCAACATTATCTAAGTGTTCAACTTTTTGAACGTCGTCTAAGCGATCGTCCTCAACTTTCTTAACATCCGAACTGTCGCCTTCAACTCGCGCAACATTCAAACAGTCGTCTGCAACTTCTCGTACGTTATCCAAGCGATCGACTTTCTCAAAATCCACACGTTCGTCTTCAACTTTCTTATCATCTAAGCGTTCGTCTTCAACTTTTTTATCATCTAAGCGGTCGTCTACAGCTTCCTTTACGTTATCTACGGGCTCATCTTCCCTTTTCTCTACATCTAAATCTACCGAAGTAGAGTCCGATAGATTCCCGTCTGTCTGAACGACGTTTAAAGCCGCTGCACTTTCGTTTTCACTTTCAACAGAACTAGGGACTAACTCACTAACTTCGAGAGTCTTTCTCCTCTTACTCAACTTCATAATCTTTAGATCCTCTTCTACACATCCTTCGGCCACTTCGGTGGTTTTTCTTCTAGAAACGAGTCGTTTGACCTTTTTAACTTTTTCTTCGCTAACTGCGCCTACACTTTCTTCATTGATTTCATGCACCTTTTTAACGTAAATGCGGTTTTTTCTGTGCTCTTCTCGTCTGTGATTTCTCAGATATAGCTTTTTAGGGAACGTGGCATTGCAAACGGTACAACGGTGAGTTTTCATGACGTTCAAAGTTTTTATTATATTATCTACACTGTTGGCTAGACCTTTCATTATAGTCACGCTCGTACTCGGATTTGACTCTTTACGAGCTTGAACTTGCTGAAAGTGAGCTAAACTCTTTTTATGAAACTTCAACATTCTTTTTTTGGCGAACGACTTATTACAATCGGTACAGTGAACGAGGGTGCGCTTTTTGGTCGTATCGGTCTCGTCGGCATCGCCGATAGATCGATTTACATTTGGCTCGTCGTCTAATTTGATATCCATCATTACGGAAGGATCGATTTTGTGTACGAAATAGTGACAAGCCATGTTGGAGTCTTTTTTGCAAATTTCGCACGTGAAGGTTTTTTTTAAGTAGTAATTTTTGGTGTGTTTATACATGAGGGCGTGTTTTTTAAATTCTTGGGAGCAGGTCAAGCAGTTGCCACTTTTTGAATATGGTTCCCACATACAATTTTCGATTATGTCGGAGTGTACTCGTCTGTAGTGAACGTATAAAGAGGATGTTTGGGTGAAACCTTTGGTAGGTTCACAAAAATTGCATTGGTAAGGCCGCTCTCCAGTGTGGACGTGGTTATGATCGCGTAATTGACAAACTTGTCTAAACGATTTGTCGCACTGTGGACATTGATATTTAAGAGCACCTTTTGGCTCGTAGTCGACTTCGCTAGAGCTCGAATTGTCTCTATCGGTTTTACTATTTCCAACTGGAAGGACGTCGATGTCGTTTTCAATTTTCTTACGTTTCAAAATTTCGCGAGTATCGTCCAATGAATCGCCTTTAAGTTTACGTTTTTTGTATTTACGAACTGGCCTATCTTCCGTAAGAGAATTTCTTTTTCGTTTTTTAACCCGCACAATCGAATCCTCCGTATCTGTGGTATTTTCATTATCGTTTTCTAATTTAGCCATTGAACGCTTTTTGAGTTTCTCTTCCAATTCGGGGCTATCGTTTTTTCTGGGTACCCTCAAAGGATGTGCAGCATAATAATGACGGTACATATTAGCCTTAAGTCGAAATCTACGTCCACAACATTCGTAAATTTTAGCTTCTACGACAGGTTCTTCACTTTGCTGATTTTCCTTATTATCGATTAGCTCACTACTAACGAGATTGTCCGTTGTCTCGTTCGCTTTGTTAGGTTCAGTATTGGAAGCAACTTCGAGTTGAATTTTAGGTTGGACACCATCGCCTTCACCTTCGACACGATCACCATCATATTCCACGGCATCGCCTTCACCTTCTAAGGAAATTAACGTTCCATTCAAGTGTTTATTAATATGATTTGTCAAATGATATTGGCGTTGGAAGCGTTTAGTGCAAAGGTGACACTTCAGAGTCGCCTTCACATTTTCCACGTCGGCCGGAACTTCTTCCTTTTCACAGACCGAATCTGGTTTTCTAGTCTTTTGAGTAAGTCGAACTTTATTATGTTCGTATATGTGATTATCGTAAATATTTTCGTCGATCAATTCGCCACAGAAATCGCACTGAATTTTAGGCATACGATCGGTACTTTTCCTCTTGTAATTGCTAGCGCTCGACTTGAGAAATTCGTTTTCAACGTCGGTAATATTTTCAGCACTAACCGAACTATCGGCTTCTTCGTCATCGTCAGTATCGATATCATCTTCTTCTTCTTCGACGTCCTCCTCTACCTCGGTTAAAAGTTCATCTTTCCCAACTTCTACTTCAACCTTGACATGTGCGGATCCACCTTCTTCATTTTCTTTAGGCACGTCATTAGATTCGTCCAAATCATGTTCTTTTGAAGCTTCAAGGGCCGCCTTCTTTTTAGCGTTATGTATGCGAGCATTGTGAGCTTTAAGATATTGCAAGCCCGTAAAATGTCTGTTACACAATGCGCAATAAGGCTCGATAAGTAAACTATCGGAAGGAGGAAGTTCTTCGACTTTTTCGGGTATCTGACACTTATGTCTACTATACCAAAATTCGCTTCTAAATTCTCTTTCGCACGTATCGCATTTCGTCGGTCTAGTAAGATGTACTTGTTTGTTGTGCAGTTTTAAAAATCTCTCTTTAGGGAAACGCTTCGAACACAAATAACAACTATAAATGTCTTCCTCCTCCTCTTGACTGCTCCGTTCGGGTGGTGTTACGAAAGGTATGTGAATGTGTTTGTGAATTTCGATAAACTCCTCGTAATACAGTATTTTGTCGCAAATATTACACGTGATATCTGCGGAAGGTAGTTTCGAAGTCGACGGAAGACTTCTCAGTTTGGCTTCTTCCTTCACCGGCTCTTCGATTATTTCCGTTTTCGGCTTCTTATATACCGAAGAGTTTGTTTCGTTTACTGAAGTTTTAGGGAAAGCGCACAAAATTCGAGGTACGTGTACGACAGAACAATGTTGCATTAATAAGTAGCGATTACGACAAATTTTCCTGCATATCAGACACCTACGATATCTCTGGTCTTTATACCAGAAAGCATTCGAAGTTTTTTCCTTACATGAAGCAGCTCCTTTGTCGATTTTATCATCAGAGCTAGTCGTTTCGACACTATCATTCGAGTTACTCGTTGCTAGTTTAGTATTTCCGGTAACTTTTGTATTTGGGTCAGCAATGGAAGCTAAGGGAACGTTTTCGACGCTATCCTCGTCGCTATCGTCACCTCCAAATCCCGTGTCGATACCCATCGAATCGTCGTCGCTTTCACCTTTTTTATCGTCGCCGGATGATGAATTAGTACTTTTTTCTCCAGGAAGATTTCTGGCATCTTTCTTTAATCTAATTTCAGTCTTTTCTCCAATCAATTTGTCCCATTTTAAATCACCTTCGAGCAATTGATTCTCTATATCGTCGGACTGTAATATATCGTCCAATTCTTTTTCTTCTAATATTTTTTTAGCCTTTGGTTTTAATTCTTGCACACTTTTATTAGTTTCAAGTGTTGGTTTCGAAGAAGTAATTACTTTATTTATAGGTTTTTCAAGAATTTTAGGTTTCTCATTTTCGGATGTTGTATCAATTGGCTTACTATCCTTAGTGGTTATGGTTTGCTCGTCACCTTCGGCAACTTTCTTTTCTACTTTTACTTCCGGTTTAACTGCGCTTTCTTCTTTTGTTAATGTTGTTTCTCGAGTAGAGACTTGCGCATTTTCTACTCCAGTCTCTTTAGTTTTCGAAATTGCCAATACATCGGAGGCGTGATAAACGGACATATGCTTGGCATAATTTTCCTTTTTGACGAAGTCTTTTTGGCAACGATCACAAGCAAAAGTAACTTGTTCAGCAACGTGGTCTTCAATTTCGTGGGAGAGTAGATTATATACTGTGTCGAACATTTGAGTACAAGAAAGGCAAGGTATCAAATTAGGAAGTTTATCGAAATAATAGGAATTCGATTCTTCGACCGAAAAGTCGCCAATTTTCGGAAGTCCGACGAAACAAGAGAGACCTTCGGGTTTTACTTGCTTTTCTTTGAGAAGTTCGATGGTTTCGCAAGCGACTTTGATCATTAACTCATATTTAGGGCCGTTTTTGTTGTCCGATTTTAATATTGAAATTTCGCTTCCAATTTTATATTTTTTTCTTATATCTAGTGAGGTAACCTTTTTTCTTGCTACTTGGGGTCGCTTTTTCCCCTTGTACGTAGTTGGTGGTGTAGAATTTTCGGTAGGCTTTTTATTTTCGACAGTTTCTAAAGTAACTTCGGGAAGACAGTCAGTCAGAGCGTTAGTCAAGATACTTTTACGTGTTGCCGGCTTACTGGCATCGTATAGATGATGTTCCGTTATATCGATGCTCGTATCTGCTTGCAAAAACTTGATATTTTGGCAATTAAAACTGCCGTTTTTATCTGTTTTCTGAGTTTCGTTTAGTGTGACGTGAAACTGTGCACTACCAGGGCCGACACCGAATGGTCTACGATATTTATAATTGTGATTTTGGAATTTTATTTCAGTGTCTTGACACATCTTTTTAAATTCGTAGCCAGTTCGTAAAGCGATAAAACACGTAGTGCATATAACGTCTCCATCGCCATTAATTTTCTGCAATAATAATTAAAATAGATTAACTACCGCACATATTATGCTGTAAGAAAAAGTACATTTAGATTCAAAATTAAAATTTTTTGAAAATTTCAATTAAATATTCAATTTTTAGGGTAGTAAATAATTATAATGAATTAAACATTATTATTAATCAATTATCTACGGAGAAGAGGGCAAATCCTATAATCACAAACCACGAAGCTAAAAGAGACAACTGAGTACTACATATATAATTAAAATTTCAAAATCAAGCCAAATATAACATGTACCTACTGTTACATTTTCAACAAAAAAAAAATTAACGCAAATAAGATCAAACGGCATTTCATTAATTTTAATTTATTTCCACTACGGTGTACATGTACAGTGTAAGTAAAAATTTTATTATGTGAACACATAGCTAGACTTTTTCGTACGCGTTGTAAATATTAAAAAAGAAATAGTACCTAACAATAGTATGCTCAGAAACCCTCCCTGATTTCAAAAACCGAAAATTATACGGAGCGTTTCAATTTTAAATAAGGAGCTAAACTCATTTCCGGTTGAACCGGAAGTCAAAATATTAAATGTTTCGTATAAATAGATAGCGAATTTTACAATCTTCCAAACCACTTAAAATATACAGGGTGTTGTATTTTAAATCGAAAAGCTAACAGCATTTCTGGTTAAACCGGAAGTTAAAATTTAACATGTTTGGGATCATTAGACAGCCAATCTTACGATATTTTTAAAAATCATAAAATATACGGAGTGTTTTCAAAAAATCCTTTTGCTTGGCTAATTTCCGGTTGAACCGAAAGTAAAAATATTAAATGTTTCGTATAACTAGATAGCTAATTAAACAATCTTCCAAACCACTTAAAATATACAAGGTGTTGTATTTGAAATCGAAAAGCTAACAGCATTTCTGGTTAAACCGGAAGTTAAAATTTAACATGTTTGGGATTATTAGACAGCTAATCTTACAATATTTTTAAAAATCATAAAATATACGGAGTGTTTTCAAAAAATCCTTTTGATTGGCTAATTTCCGGTTTAACCGGAAGTGTTTTGTAAACCAAATTTGTGAAATATAATAGAAAAATATGGAGTAAATTAATATACTAAGTTGTAATTACTAATTTTAATTACAAAAAAAATTATAAAATTTAAAAATCTCGAACTTCAAAAAATCATAACTCTGGATCTGCTCATAGCAAAGGAACCAAACAACGGTGTTTAATTAAGAACTTCGATATCTACAACATATAAAAATATAGATAAAACGGCCAAAACTGATTTTGAGAAAATCCGTTTTAAAATTTTAGTCAGCTTTGGTTCTTTAAAATTCGGAAATTTTGAAATTACTTTAAAAATCGACTATATCAAAACTAAAGCCCTATATTTTGCCTAGATATTCCTGTCTTTATATTTTGATAATAACAATTATCTTCAAAGTTATAATAAAAAAACTAGAAAATGGGCTAATCGTTATACTGACCGCCATTTTAAATTAAAAATTTAAAAAAATTATTTTTTTAATTAAGGCCAATGTATACTAACTCAAGGCCGAGTATAAATACCGTGGATAATGATTTTCCGAAATGCGACCAAAATAACCCCCTTATTTTTGGCCACCCTGTATCGATTTTGTTTAAAAGCTCATTTTGTCGATGAAATTGTGTTAAAATAGCCGAAACCAAATTTCAACAATATCGCTTTAGTAGTTTTTAGTTGACGGCCTAACATCCTGTACGAAGCGTTTCTGATGGATATCCGAACTTTTAAATTTGAATCACCTTGTATATAGCGCCAACAAAAACAAGGAGCAAATAAACAACTTGAACGATTTTCTACTAGGAATAAGTGCTCATGATAGCATGATCACGGATGATGAACGCATGAAAATTGTACAATGTACAGGGTGGTCAAATAATTGAAAAGATGATAAAAGACGGTTGCTACTTAAAAAACACACCTTTGTGGTATAAATCGAAAGTAACAAAGATATTTATTTAAAATCCCCTCTGCTCATTTTATTGTACTTAAAAAGGTGTCAAAAGAACGTGCGAATATTTTCCCTCTAGTTTCACAACCAAGATATAGACATTTTTGGCGAAAAGTTGAAAATAGAACTTTTGTTTATAACACCAAAACAAAAGAAGATCGCGAATTCCTGTTTTTGTCATTAGGTTCCTCTCCAAAAAGAACCAAAGACGCGCCATCCACTTTTCCATATCCTTTATAGTTATCGATTTCGCCATAAGAACCAATGAAAAAACCAATTCATAAGTTGTCGCCCCTAAATCAGGTAATACAATCTTTAAAATTGAGGGTCTTCTCAGGTAATGGCTTTTTAATTTATTGTATTTAAAAACATTGAGGCTGGGACTTTAAAAAAAATTAGTATTCCAATATTTGATTTACATGCAGATTCAGAACCCGTTAAGAAAATTGGGCATTGTTGCCAAGTTTCCAATTTATGCGAAAAAAACTGAAAATCGTCCAACTCGTTAGCCATTAAAAATACAAAAAAATTAACTGAGGTTTTTAATAGATAAATTTAACATAAATTAGATGCAATTATGAAATATTCTTTTGAATCACAACTTTTTAAGTTATAACTCAAACACCTTTTTTTAAATGGCAAACATAATATGCGGAAGTTAGTATTAAATTTCCTTTTTTTTCTGATTTCAATGATACAAAATTCTCCCCATAATAATTTGCCATACTACAGAAATTAAAAAAAAAATCATTTGGTTTAATAAATCCCTATGTCTACGACTCGGATAAATTGATAAATAAATTGGAAACTTGGCAACAATGCTCAATTTCCTTAACGGATTCTAAATTTACATGTAATTCTGCCAAACTTTGCTAATTTAACCAACTATCTCTTATAATAACAAACTTATCGTAGTGAGATATTTGTCACCCTGTATAATAAAAAATAATATTTGGAACAATTTGACTTAAACAATCAAAATATATTTTACGTATTTTAGAAACGAAATTTTTTACAAGTATTACTACAATAATAATTCAAGTATGGAATAGGTTTTGTTAATTATCTCAATTCATCGTAATGGGTTCAATAAATGCTCTAGAATTGTATCAGGAGATCAGAATTGCACATGTGCGACGTGACTACCGAGCTACCGACATAAAACAAATACATTAACATTACATTTTAAAATGAGAAACTAAAATATAGATAGATACATTAGATACTAAAACAAATCATTTTTTAAAATATTATTATTATAATAATAGACGAGGTAGTATTTGCTCGTGCGCAAAAATAAATGATACAACATAAAATATAGGTACGCGCATATTATGTAAGAGTAATTTTTCATTTAAATATTAGTACTTGAGCAAGTATTATTTATGTCGGGATGGGGAAAAAATAAGTTGCAAAATAATTTGCAAATTTAACAAATAAAGACATTTGGTCGATCAAAAACCATGACGTGTCGCTTACACCACGACGCTCCATCCAAACTGAGGTCAACAAAATGGACGCCTAACAGTAATCATTACTGCAGAGGCAAAAACAAAAAAGTGAATGATTTTAAACGTACTATCTTAATATACGAAAAACAATTTCGTTCCATCGACCACCTAATATATAAACTTTCTCTTTTATTCGTATTATTTACCTAATAAATAATAAAACTAATGATGTGGACTTATAAATCGATTATCTTTTGGCCAAATACACAACTACAAAAACTGTCAGTACATAGCTGATCAAATGGACGCATATGGCCCTAGTTGAAATATTTTACGGAGTAGAGTAAAATCGATAAAAACGAAACGAAGACGACCCAAGCGAAATCAAGGAGAGCTGCCTATTAAACTTGCATACGAATTGACAACAAAATGTTGGCGCGAAATGGGCATGGTGTGCAAACAAAATTTTTTTTGGATTGCACTAAAGAAATACGCTGGTTGCCGATTTAAAAAAATATAAAAAAATAGAGAAGGGGGGGGAGTGCTATAGTATAAATAAGTGGTATCAAAATAAAAATTCACATTGGTACTCGTTGGTAGAGAAAGAACGAAAATGAGATTATATCAAATTATAAATATTCCTAAACCATCTCGAGTTGCGAATGTTTGTTTAAGGTAAGAGATTATCAGTTACGAAAACAACTCCAATAGGTAGTACAAATTTAAGAATTTGATAAGAATTGCGCGTTATTAAAAAGTCGAAAAATATATTGTTCGTATCGTTATGAATGAGAACGTTACGAACCACCCTATATTATTTGAGCTGTTGTTTGGACGACTTTCAATAACCTCAAGGTTATGACCTCTAATAGCACGGTTTTGTAATTTAACAATTGGTATTGGAATTATATGATAACATATATAGTATGTTTAAAATATTTGATTTTGCGTAAAAATATAAAAATAGTGTAATACGTAGGTAAGATGGAATAAAAAGTTGCACGCAAGCGCGACAGCTGTATAATTAATACGAGAATAAAAATATATCAGGTCATAAGGCGATCAATTTAAGGATTATAATTTTTGATATATCAAATAATTATTTACAAAAAGTATATAATTATCAATTCAAACCAAAATATTATAATCGGTAAAAAAATCAATACTGCATTGGACGAAACAAATAATTTAGTATTAATTTTTGCGTGTAAGTCAAAATGGATGGTTTAAAAAATATATCGATGTATATTATACTTATTACTTTTTTTAAATGGTTCAAAATGTATGAGGAATGTATGTACCCAAGAGTAAACCAAAGGAACTTGGCGCAGCAAATTTAGTCAACGTAGTAGTAATGGCGGCGTGTTCATTCTATTATCGACGAAATGTACCACTTAATTTTTGCCATCCTGTTTTATTTTAAATATACGGATTAAAATTATCATTAGGAGAAAATTGCCAAAAAATATTTATTTCATTGTATATTAAGAAAATATATACCTTAGTACTATTATTTACCGTCCACGATTATTCCACACTATCATAAAGTGCAGAAAATTTAATGAAATTTCAGTAAAAAAAGTAATATAAGTACATAATAGTAATACAAAATAGAAACAAGTGGGAAAAATTTGGGAAAAAAGTTTTTCCGTTCAATTATTTTTGTTATTATTGGGTATTATTAAAATAATTGAAATTCAAAAAATTAATTTCAAAGTGTAAATTTGGGCGAATTATACAAAATGGAATGTTGTATTATTCTAAATACAAAATATAAATTTATCTCGTGATGCTACAGGCTAGCGTAAGCCTACAACAGCTAACGCTACGGAGGTCGACAACATGGCCGTCCAACCGTTCTAATATAGACAATAAAAATTCCTATTACTACATATGCATTTGGGGGGTGTAATATTTAAAACAAAATCAAAGTTCGGTATGAAATTTTAAAAAAATATACTATTTCAAAATACCTTTTCAATTTAATAAAATTTAACATATTACATAACAGTTTCCGGAAATGCTGTTGGAAATAGTATGGTTTCTAACTATCTAAAATTTCTTTAATTAATTTTTTTAAAACAGTCGAGGAATATAATAAAATGAGGCGAAAAAATTTTTTCGTCTAGAATAAACATCTGCACGAAATCTGAACAAAATGGACGCTTTTCATGAGTAACAGTTGAAAATACTACCAAAAACAAAATAAACGAAATAGCGAACCAATAGCAAAGTAATTAAAACAAAATGTGCCATCCTAACAATCAACTGTTTAATTTTGCACTATTATAAGTAAGTAACTAATAATAGGTTTGGTTTTGGTATGGGAAAAATTTAAGTTTTGGAGAAAAATATTTGGACGATTTAGAATTTACAATATGCTACTCTTGCCACGGTCTAAAGGATTATAACGACAAAATAATAATTGTATGTACCAGAAGAGTTATCTTTTAAAATTTATGCAGAAAATTATGGCCAACTGTGTATGTGTTTTTAATTGTTAATGTTAGTATTATTAATTACCGTCAAATCTTAATAAAGTAGGCAGTTTTAATACTGAAACAATTGCATCAAGCTCAAATTTATACAGTAAGTTAGTGAACAGAAGTGTAAAAGTTACCCCAAATTCAAGAAAAAAATATTTCCAAAACAGTACACCGCTACCCCTTTAATTTACTTTTGTATTGCAGCTTATAACTAGATAACTACCCCCAAAATTTGAATTTTGGATCTGAAAAAATTAACACGAAAACATCCCAAATCAACACGACAATAAACAAATATAAAAGAAACATAAATATTTACCATTTCTGGTACCAAAGCTAAAATTTGCTCTTTGAGGTTAGGCGAATTTGATTCCCAAAGCGGATCCACTGTATCTAGACTCACGAATTTAAAGTCACCTCTTGACATTTGTAAACAAGTCCTACACATCCGCGGTTTGTGATACATTTTGTTAATATTACACTTTTAACTGAGCATTGAATGAAATTTTACGAATTTGTTGTTGTTAATACATGGCTACGCGCCGTACGAAGCTAAAGTACGACTGAACTATCGTCCACTATCGACACCAACACCAGCTTAACGTTACGGAGTACGCGTGTGCCGCTCGAGTCGTTTCGCGCTATACTAACAACAAGCATTACTACATGACTTGGCGCGAATTTTAAATTAGTATTTGATTTAAAAACTGATTTTGTTACGCATTTTATTTTATTTACTACTATATTTATTTGTTAAGTAATAATAAAACAATTTAAATACTATTTTTTTAATTAGAACTTCGAAACGTATCCACTAAATGTTATTTTTACTCATTATTGAAACACCAAATATAGTAGTTTCAATTTGCTAATTATATTAAATTTGTATTATTGTAGTATTTTATTTTTTTATTATATATTACTGATTAAAACAGTACGTATGCATGGTACCAAGAAGAAGAATAATTTAAAATAATCACCATATTATTTTTTATAACACTGTTTACCATATTTTGTAAAAAAGCACCAGTGCACTATTTCGAAGTGTACTTTTTCTCAAAAACTACTACTTTTTTCTATTTGCTTCCCTTTTCCTCTAGTACCTGCGTATTCAACATTTTGTATTGATTTTTCTATCCTTTCGGTTATTGGACGAAGTACTATAGAAAAAGATAAGTTATTGTTTCAAAAACGACAAATTGTACTAATTACTGTATTTAACCATCGACATAAAGGGTGAATATGTGATTAATACAAAATTTTAAAAGCCTCCCCATTCCTCATCATTTCAATACCTGCAATTGGTTTCGTATTTGTTAATACATATTTCCAAGAATTTAAATAAATAATAATAGAATTTTTTTCTTTGCAAATGCCGAGAGCCGTTATGCCTTTAAGGAAAGTTCAAGCTATTGATTTTATATCTATAACTATTCCCTTAAGTCTTAAGTTTTAAGTTGTATATCATTTCTTTAGTGATGAAAAAATGGTTTTGAATATTAATTTATAGACGCTCTAAAAGCATCTGTTTACGTGATTATAAAGCATTGTATTGTTTCGATAACCAGAACAAGGGTTACCAAACAAAACAAAGCGTTTAATTCCGATATAACTCCAATAGTAGTGTTCAATGAATCTAAAACGTAATATTTTTTATTAAAAAATTCCGAATACAGGTTGTTCATATGTTCATACAATGACAATAATGACGTATCAGTGTTAATATATCGATTATCATCAGAGCTACGATGTCGGTCGGCCGCCGACTACGATGATTTTGTGATTCACAGACGCAACGAAGCATTGCGGTTGTAAGTTATTGTTGTAAGGTGTAGTAAGCGTAAGAAATTAGGTGATATAGTAAATTCGTAACTAATGGGAGCTTTAAAGGAAGGCTTCCATAATAGTCCAGTCAAAATAGACAAAAAATCGTGGAAACTTCGGAAAAACTCGCATAGAGCTAAAAATTGGTAAAGACCTTAAATACATTATTATAAATAAAATGTTGAAAGTGCCCATCGATCCCACTTCTGCTAAAAATTTTATTCAAAGTCAAAGGTCGAAAAATCGTTTTTTCGCAAATATCTCTCAATAAAATTAAAAAAACGGATGGCATTTGAGGGAAAACCATCCAGGAGTTTTGAAAATTGGTATAGTTGTTCATTATAACCTGCAGTACAACGTACTAGAAGTCCCAGAGGGTGGGGTGCAAGAAAGGGGAGGGGGAGGTGTTTAAAAACGACCTTTTCTATTTCGTGCAAATAACTCGTCTTCTATAGATCCTACGTTGTTGAAGCTTCTGATGAAAGTTATAGAAGAGAAATAGATTTGTTATATGCATTTTTCCGTAAGTTTAACAAAAAACAATTTTATGTGACCTTTAACCTTGAATATCTCAAATTGATCCGCTGATTTTTTTATGATTTTGTCATTTACTCATCTGTAAAACCTTAACGTACGTGTATACAAAAATCCAGCTTTGTAGAAATTGATTATAGCACTTTTTTGTTTAATTTGATTGGACTTTTTATACAGCAACTCAGAACTCAAGCCAATAGATGGCGCTAAAGGTCGGATTCCTGCCGAGCCACCTGCTACTACACGTAACACCTATTATGTCTCATTTTGATCATAATGTATCACTAAGTTTGAAACTTTTTCATTTCAAGATAATTAAATGGAAAATAGTGGTGGAAGGTTATTTACACACCCATTGCCTAAACTAATTTTAATTGATTCGATATTATTAACAATTAATGCATTATAATAACAACGTTTGCGTAATAGCTTCCAGTTGAATAGTTCTATGCACACCATTACGCAGCCTATTAAAATTTCGAAACTTCACTACATCGAACGCAAATACTTCTTTGCAAGAAAATAGTCGACAAACCTTTAGTCTCCTTCTAAATGAGGATTTACATGGGGGTGGAAGAGAAAAGTCATCCTGGCGTAGTTCAAGCAGGGCGAAACCCGAGAATTTATTATTAAAAGTTTATAATACGCGTTATTCCCTGGTGGTTAGAGCAGTATTAACTGCTACAACAATATTTTTCAGCCATTAAAAAATCACTCTAAAAGCAGCCCGCCCTTATGTATAGCATTGGCATTATGGTGATGTCTAGAATTAATTGCAGCCCCTCATAGGTACGCAGACCGAGTTTTGTAATCAATAGTAACTAGTGCCTCTAAATGTCCCTAGATGACGCTATAAAATTTTTCAAAAACTTTTTTTTCCAAAACTAGAAAATTATGAATTATTTTACAATTAAAAAAATGAGAAAACAATAAGGAATTTCGAAACCGAATTTAGGCAGACGAGCGCGTTTGCTCGGCAGGCACTATTAAAATATTGTGATTTTGTCTCAGTTTAGCGCATAAAATGGCAAATGAGTAAAAGGATAGCCGTTTGCCGCTTCTATAGGTAGTAACATTAACTTACGGAAGCATTGAGAAAGGTAGGTTTTGGCTGTTTTCAGTTTTTTGCATATAACTTAAAACTACGCACTTTTTGAAAAAAGTGTTTTTATATAAAAATACAGTACATTCAATTTCCTACAGATTAAATCTCTTACGTTTTTTGGCCAGCCAAACGGTTTAGGCGCTACAGCGCGGTAAAGTTTGACAAAAATTCCACAATCGGTCAAGGAACTTTTATTTTAGTTTCTCGCTTATAACTCGAAATCTACTCACTTGTAGAGAAAAGCATTTTCCTGCAAAAATAAAGTCCATTCAATTAACTACAAATTATATCTCTTATATTTGTTTCTTCAGACAAACGGTTTAGGCGTTATAGCCCGTTAAAGTTTGACAAAAATTTAAAAATCGGTCTACAAACTTTTTTTTAGTTTCTCGCCTAAACTCAAAATCTACTCACTTTAGAGAAAAGCGTCTCCTCTATAAAAATAAATCATTCAATTATCTACAGATAAAATCTTTTACGTTTTTTGTTCAGTCGAACGGTTTAGGTGCTAGATGCAATTTCAAAATTGGTCAAGAAACTTTTTTTTTAGTTTTTCGCTTATAACTCAAAATATACTCACTTTTTGAGGAAAGCGTTTCCCTAAAAAAATAAAGCACATTCAATTTTCTACAGATTAAATCTCTTACGTTTTTCGGTCAACCAAACGGTTTAGGTGCTACATCGCGTTAAAGTTTTACAACAATTGCAAAATCAGTCAAAAAACTGTTTTTTTAGTTTATCGCTTATAACTTAAAATCTACTCACTTTTAGAAAAAAGTGTTCTCCTACGAAACTAAAGTAAATTTAATTTCCTACATTTTTTCTTCAGATAAACGGTTTAATCATTAGAGCGCGTTAAAGTTTGATAAAAATTCCAAAATCGGCCAAGCAACTTTTTGTTAGTTTATCGCTTATAACTCGATATCTACTCACTTTTAGAAAAAAGCGTTCTCTTACAAAACTAAAGTAAATTCAATTTGCCACAAATTATGTTTTCTACATTTTTTCTTCAGATAAACGGTTTAACCATTAGAGCACGTTAAAGTTTGATAAAAATTCCAAAATCGGCCAAGCAACTTTTTGTTAGTTTATCGCTTATAACTCGATATCTACTCACTTTTAGAAAAAAGCGTTTTCTTACAAAACTAAAGGAAATTCAATTTGCCACAAATTATGTTTCCTACATTTTTTCTTCAGATAAACGGTTCAACCGTTAGAGCGCGTTAAAGTTTGATAAAAATTCCAAAATCGGCCAAGCAACTTTTTGTTAGTTTATCGCTTATAACTCGAATTCTGCTCACTTTCAGGGAAAAGCGTTCTCTTACAAAACTAAAGTAAATTCAATTTGCCACAAATTATGTTTCCTACATGTTTTCTTCAGATAAACGGTTTAACCATTAGAGCGCGTTAAAGTTTGATAAAAATTCCAAAATCGGCCAAGCAACTTTTTGTTAGTTTATCGCTTATAACTCGATATCTACTCACTTTTAGAAAAAAGCGTTCTCTTACAAAACTAAAGTAAATTCAATTTGCCACAAATTATGTTTCCTACATTTTTTCTTCAGATAAACGGTTTAACCATTAGAGCGCGTTAAAGTTTGATAAAAATTCCAAAATCGGCCAAGCAACTTTTTGTTAGTTTATCGCTTATAACTCGAATTCTACTCACTTTTAGAGAAAAGTATTTTCCTACAAAACTAAAGTAAATTCAATTTCTTACAAATTATATTTCCTACATTTTTTCTTCATATAAACGGTTTAACTATTAAAGCGCGTTAAAGTTTGATAAAAATTCCAAAATCGGCCAAGAAACTTTTTATAACTCGAAATCTATTCACTTTTAGAGAAATGTGCTCTCCTACAAACCTAAAGTAAATTCAATTTCCTACAAATTATATTTTCTACATTTTTTCTTCAGATAAACGGTTTAACCATTAGAGCGCGTTAAAGTTTGATAAAAATTCCAAAATCGGTCAAGAAACTTTTTGGTTAGTTTATCGCTTATAACTCGAAATCTCCTCACTTTTTGAGAAAAGCGTTCCCGTGCAAAAATATAGCCCATTTCATTTCCTACAAATTATAACTCTTATGTTTGTTTTTTTAGACAAACGGTTTAGGCGTTAGAGCGCGTGACAAAAATTCCAAAATCGGCCAAGAAACTTTTTTTTTTAGTTTATCGCTTATAACTTTTAACTCGAAAACTAGCACTTTTAGAGAAAGGTGCTTCTATATAATACATAAAATTTTCTATAAATATAAATTATGTTTCTTGGGTTTTTTTGTTGGGCGAACCGTTCGTCTCGTGTAAATATCATGTTTACTAATTAAAATAAATTACAAAAATTAAAAACAATAGCACTAATTTCCAAAATTGTAATCAACGTACACTCGAAAAGTTGATTCTTAACAAAATTGGCTATACTTACGCGTTTTTACAACAAGTTTTAAGTTCGACGCTTTTGAGTTAGAGAGAGTAGTATAAGGATCTTTCATTACAAGTTTGATAGATTACGTTTCCCGAGTTGAGTGGAAGTTTTAGAAGTGACGCCAAATGCATCGTCCATTCGTTTCTCGATATTAATCTCATAAAGTGGTCGAAACTGTAGAAAACAGAGAAAAAGGAAAACCATTAAGGATACATTGTTGCTCGTAACTTACCTAAATGTAAATTCATTGGCCGCCCACCCCCCTTAAACTATCGCGGATAACAAATTCATGATGGGTTTGTTTAGCGGATAAAATAAAAAAGTTTTTTTTAATGAAGGCGCGTACTTGTTTGATGGGACAAAATTTAAAAAGTTATAAAAAGAGGCATTGAGTGAACAAATATTTAATATCTGTACATAGAGATTGTGCAAAAAATTCTCTATTACCTATAAAATGTAGCCGTAATTTTATTGAATTCTTCGCAAAATTGCATTTCGAATAAAAAATAAATAACTAAAAATGAAAAATTCTTCTCAAAAAGTTGTAGTATTTAAGAAAAGAACTTAAAACTACATTATTACACTTTATTCTACAGGGGGGTTACAACAACCCGAAGAAGTATCAAGTAACTATAATGTAATTTGTAATGTAAAATTGTAAAATACGTATATATCACAATTTATTCAGTTTATTGTTTATTTAATAAAACGCTTGATCGAATAGAAAAAAATAGCATACGAGGAAATATCAATTTAGTTTTATTTAAGAATCGGACCTTGTACCAGTAGCGAGTAAGCAGCAATTTACTCAGTTAAATTTATAGCAGATCTCACTTCTGAATCTACCTAACACACTATCATAAAATAATTTTAAATACACATCAGAGGGTTCTATTTAAAATGACAGATATTAGATGATATAATAGTTCTGAAATAATACGCCATTTTTTATTTGAACTAATACTTGTTTACTTGCTCAGTAAACTACTGTTTTCACTCGAAATGGCTCACCTTCAAAATTGATCCACGTTGATTGATTATAGCTTTTGAGCGAGTTGATGAATCACGAAGGTGTGATTAGTTGTGAATAGATTGTTATTCTGGTAGTAAGTGTGTTCGATTCCGTTCGTTTCTGATTTTGATTATTTTTCTTCAGAACCTCTGGTCCCTTAAGGCCCAGTTGTATAAACGAGCTAATCTGGGAGTCGGAGTTAACTCAGAGATTAACCTAAATTCAACAAAAATAACAACTAATTCTGAGTTAAATTGAAATATATTTCACTCTAGAAAATTGATGGGTTAACCCTGGACCAAGTGCCTACGAGTTAACCTAATCGAATCCACGCTAAGATTTAACTTTATATTTAGATCGTAGAGTTAACTCTGACTCCCAGATTAGCTCGTTTATACAACTGGGCCTAAAAGTGGCCAATTTTGAAATTACTTTAAAAATCGAATGTAAAAAATAGGATAGTCGTAATACTGATCGCAATTTTAAGCTAGCAAACAAAATTCGAATTTCTAATGAGAAATATAAAATCAATGTAATTATTAAATTTTTATAAAGATATCAGAAATAATAGTACCAAACAATAGTATGCTCAGAAGCTCTCCCTCATTTCAAAAAACTATAATAATTATACGGGACGTCTCTATTTGAAATAGAGAGCTAATCTCATTTCCGGTTGAACCCGAAGTCAAAATATTAAATTTGGGTATCACTAGATAGTTAATTTTACAATATTCCAAATGACTTAAATATACAGGGTGTTGTATTTAAAATAGAAAATCGAATTCTATTTCCGGTTAAACCGGAAGTTGAAATCAAACATGTTTGGTATTATTACACAGCCAATCTGCCAATATTTATAAAAATAATATAATATACAGGGTGTTTCGAATAACCCTATTGGCTTGGCTAATTTTTGGTTTAACCGGAAGTGTTTTTGAAACCAAAATTATAACAAATAATAGAAAATTAAGGAATCAATTGATGTACCAGCTTGCAATTATAATATTTAAAATGTCTAGGCAAGTCAGACTATACTATGTATATTCGAATTATTTCCAAATATTACCAGCTCTTCTGGGGGAAAAATTAGAAGTTTTAAAATTTTACCTGAATAAAGCTTTATATTATTTAAAAGAGGTAAAACCGTATACAAATGGATAAGGCAGCTTTGTAAGTTCAATTTATGGTTCTTTTGAAAACGCGGATTAGAAGACATTACAATAGAGCCAAGAACCTAATGTGCTAATGTCCTAATGAGTTTTACTTGAAAAATTTCTCTTTTGAGCTATTTTTTATGAAAAAATACATCGAGACGACGATTTCTGGAACAAACACATGGTCGAAAAATTGGTTAAATTTTATAAAACATGCTTTGTTCCAGAAATCGTACGTGGGAACTTGAGAAAAGGTATGTTGTGTGTGGACCCACAACATATAATAGAAGCTCGGGAAAAGAAAAAGGTTAAAAAAGAAACAAAGTAATTAACCTTTCCAAGACGAAGTGTGATACAAAAAAATGTATCCCAAGGAACCATTTTTCCTATTATTTAAGTAAAAAAAAATTTTTACGCTCTGTCATTTTTTGTTATCGTTTCTTGGGTCCTTTGCTATCTACTTTTCTTAATTAGTATTTTTCTTTGTATATTTTGTAAATATAAAATCCTTTCGCGAGGGGGGTTTTTTACCTTCTGGTTTTCCCCCCTCTATAAATATGTTGTTTTCTTTCTTTCTTTCTTTTTCCGAAGAAGATAACAATTATCGAAATGTAAAAATATATAATTAAAAGCTTTTCTTGTAAAATCTTCAGCGTCAGAACGGAGTGGTCTTTCTCATTTTTGCTTTTTAGTCCACGTGTCTTGAGTGACGTGTGACAAGGGTGTCGAATACTCTCAAATGCTGGTATTACACCAATTAGACCTTTGGAAGGCTAATAAATCACTTTTTTCAAAATATGCATTTTAGCCGACTTATCCAAATATCTTCGCCTTGTCCGTACAGTAGCGCTTTACTATAAACGTAAGTGCACTTGTCAAGTACGAGCAATGTACAAAGACAGGTTTTACCGTTTCACTTTGACAGTACTTGTAAATTTTCCCGCTCATATTTAATAAACTCCACCGCCATCTCTACACAACTGCTTGAACTATTTTTAACGTTTAAACATGGCGGCAAACGTCTTTTCTGAAGATAAACTATTTCCAATTCAACTCATCTATACAATCAAAATTTTGAGACATTTTGACTTGGATTCACCGAAGATATATGTAGGTACGGCATAAGCTATAAAACTCTGTGATAAAAATAATTATCAATAAAATCATTTTTTATGGATTTTAATGACACGTATGGAAAATGAATAATAGCTTAATACATTCATTGATATATGTTAAATATGTCGTGAAAAAATCAACTCTGTACGTTTCCTAGTTTTGACGGTGAATTGGAAATTCTAAAAGTCGCCAAATTCCCCAGCCTTAAAAAAATCATAGCTCCGGATCTGCTAATAGCAAATGAGCCAAACAACGGTGTTTAACTAAGAACTTCAATATCTAGAACATATCGAAATATAGACAAAACGACCAAAGCCGATTTTAAGAATATCCGTTTTGAAATTTTAGTCAACTTTGATGTACTAATAAAAGTAGTCAATTTTAAAATTAATTTAAAAATCGACTCAATCAACACTAAGGTCCTATAATTTGCCTATATACTCCTGTTTTTTAATCTTAATAATAATAATATTTTGAAGATTAAAAAGCCAATATAAAAATAAAAATATAATTACGCGTTTCGCCTTAAGGCTTCATCAGATAATCAAATTTATGCATTTCGCTAACCTAATTTTGATTTATTTTCTTTACAAATTTTTAAGCTTTATTTTTTAAAGTTTTTTTACTTTTTTTTAAATTTTATTATCTGATGAAGCCTTAAGGCGAAACGCGTAATTATATTTTTATTTTTATATTGGCTTTTTAATCTTCAAAATATTTTATAATAGTTTTTTAGCTTTCTTGTTAATGATAATAATATTTTGAAGATTAAAAAGCCAATATAAAAATAAAAATATAATTACGCGTTTCGCCTTAAGGCTTCATCAGATAATCAAATTAAAAAAAAAATTAAAAAAGTAAAAAAAATTTAAAAATAAAGCTTAAAAATCTGCAAAGGAAATAAATCAAAATTAGGTTAGCGAAATGCATAAATTTTTGATATGTAAACTTACTAGTATAATTAATGGAGAAGATTCTTGAAAATTTTTGAAATTCCCGCGTTTAAATAAATAAATTAGGTTAAAAAATTTTTTTAATAGAAATAAACGTGAAAAATTAATTGACGTTTAGATTGTATTTAAAATTTTGTTGTTATGGGAATAATTAAAATAGAAAAGGGTGTCTAGTTTTTTGTTTAATGTATGTTTATTTGTTAAATTAGGTTATAGTAAATCGAATTTAAATTGTCAATGTCGCTTCTGTAATTTATCGAATTTTTGTGTTTTTTAATTTCTACATTTCTAGGTGTAAGCGTTTGTTTAAATTGGATTCTTTTTGAAGGATTTTTGGTTGATTAAAGTTGAATTGATGTAGGTGTTGGACAGAATGGTCGCTTAAAGCAGTATTTGGAAAATTTGGATCTATTAATTTTTTTTGGACTGAATATTTGAGTTGTTTTAGTCTTGCTTTAAAATTTTGTTTTGTTTGGCCGATATATGTAGCATTACAGTCTTGACAATTTATAGAGTAAACAATTTCTGAAGTGTCTAATAGTGGTGTTTTATCTTTTAATATTGAGAAAAATTTTTGGCCGATGGTGTTATTATTATAAAAAGCTGCTTTAATTTGAAATTTAGATAATTCTCTTTCTAATTTGTTTGAAAGTGTTGGTACATAAGGTAATTTAGCGTATTTAGGTGGAGAAATATTATTTGAATTGTTAAATATATTATCAAAACAATTTGGTTGTAAGTCAAATGAATTATTTAGTTTTGTAGATATTTTTTGAATTCGTTTTTTTAAGTTTGTTTTTATGAAATTTAAAGGGTAGTTATTTTTTAATAGGATGTTTGTAACTATAATTAAATTTTGTTCGTGAAATTTTTGATGTGATAATTTGATTGCTCTGTCAATTAAGCTATTGATAACGCTTTTTTTTGTATTTTGTAGTAGTAGCAGAGTTAAAATTAAGATAGCGGTCTGTTTTAATTGCTTTTCGGTACCAATTTGTTATAAGTTTTTCAGTGTTATTGCGTATTATTGTTAAATCTAGGAAATTGAGAGTTTTTTCGTTGTTTTCAAGTTCTAAAGTAAATTTAAGTCGAGGATGATAATTGTTGAAGGTTTTTAAGATTTCGTCTACTTTTGTGTGTTTTGTGGTGAGGAAAATATCATCAACGTATCGTTTGTAAAATGTTATATCAGTGTTTTTTTGTACATGTGTGTTTTCGAGATCACTTAAAACTAATTCTGCTATTGGTGAAGAAATTGGAGAGCCCATTGGAACGCCAAACGTCTGTGAATATGTTTTATTATTTAATGAAAAATATGTTGAATTTAGGATGAAGTTTGTTAATTTTATAAATGTGGTTTGATCTATGTTTGTATGTTTTTCAATTTTACTTAGTTATTTTTAATTGATTGGATAGCTAAATCTTTAGGGATGTTTGTGTATAGTGAGACAACGTCTAAAGAAAGCTTGATGTTATCTGGGGGTATTACGAAGTCATCAATTTGTTTTTTGAAATTCCAAGAGTCTTTAATGCTATATTTATTTAAGATGGTTACATTTGTTAAGATTTTCGAAAGAAATTTGGATAAATGAAAAGTTGGGCCTGTATATGAGGCGACAATGGGTCTTAATGGTATGTTTGTTTTATGTAGTTTTGGTAAGCCATAAATTTTAGGTATTGTGCTATTGTGTGTGATTAGTTGTTTGTATTCGTTTGGTGTTATAAAATTATTGTTTAATAGTTCTTTGATTATTTTGTTATTTGTGGTTTGAATTTGTGTTGTTGGGTCTTTTTTTAAAATTGTATATGTATTATTATCTTTTAATAAGTCTTCCATTTTGTTTTGATATTCGTTTTTATTCATTATTACTGTTTTTTGTGTTTTGTCTGCATTAGTGATGAGTATCTCTTTATTAGATTTTATGAAGGTTTTTTGTTTGTTGGATTTTGTCTAGGAAAATTTTGTTTTGTTTTTGTATATTAATAGGTGTGTTGTATTTTTTGTTTGATTTTTTGAAATTGGTTAGGATGTTGCAGAAATTAGATCTTATGGTGGTTTGATCTTCATGATTTAAAGATTTTATTCCGTTTTCGAAATCAACTATCAATTTTTCAATTGGGATTTCAAAAAGGGGATCGTGGATGTTATATTTAGGTCCTAAGCTTAAAATTTCTTATTATTTATTATTTAATATTTATTTTTGTCAGATTTTCAATCCATTGTTTGTTTATTATTTGTGAAGTTTGCGAATTTTTATTACAAAGTTCATTTAGTTTTAAAATTTTACGTTCGTGTGTTTTTCTAGTTTTAGTTCTTAGTATGTTGTTTTGTTTTGTTTTTTTATTATGAATTGTATTAGGATGTCTGGGTGTACGTTGTTTATTAAAGTATTAGTAATTTGTAAAATTTTATTTTTCAAAAATGTTAGTTGGATGTGTGAGTCTTTGATGAGTATTGTTAAGTTATTCATTTAAAAATTTAAATAGTTGTTGTTGTATTTGTCTTGATTTTTATCACTGTGAAAAGTTTGATTTCTTTTGTGAAATGCATGAATGAAGGGATTAAAAAATTTTTTTCGCAATTTGTTAGAAAAAAATTTTTTAACCTAATTTATTTATTTTAACGCGGGAATTTCAAAAATTTTCAAGAATCTTCTCCATTAATTATACTAGTAAGTTTACATATCAAAAATTTATGCATTTCGCTAACCTAATTTTGATTTATTTCCTTTGCAGATTTTTAAGCTTTAGTTTTAAAGTTTTTTTACTTTTTTAATTTTTTTTAAATTTGATTATCTGATGAAGCCTTAAGGCGAAACGCGTAATTATATTTTTATTTTTATATTGGCTTTTTAATCTTCAAAATATTATTATCTTCAAAATATTATTATCATTAACAAGAAAGCTAAAAAACTATTATAACTTAATTATTATCTCAAAAAACTGGAAAATGGGACAATCGTTATTCTAGCCGCCATTCTGATTAAAAAAAATTTGAAAATGTATTTTTTTAAATTAGAGCCGATGAGTACTAACTTATAGCAAAGAACATACAATTGTATGTCCTTTGCTTATAGCCAAGTATAAATACTGTAGGTCAAGATTTTCCGAAATGTGACCAAAATAATCCCTTTATTTTACGCCACGCTCCCACCTTGTATCGATTTCTTTGAAAATAAAAAGCTTATTTTGTCTAAAACAAAATTTTAACAAAATCTCTTTATAGTAGTTTTTATTTGATGGTGTTACACACACACAGACAGACAGGTTTTTTGTAAGAGTTTTATTTTTTTAGGTGTTTTGAATTCAAAGAGATTCATAGAAACCCGAAACGTCGAGAAATACAATAAAAAAAAATTTTATTTTTGATGATAATACTTTTTCAAAGTATGTGTAGACGAAATCAACAAAAAATTTAATTTAATTAAATTTAAAAATTTAAAAACAAAAATTTGTATAAGTGTAGGTAGATATTAATTAAACCATTCTGGCGCCAAAAACAAACCTGGTAACCCATGAATTGCAGAGTACAACAATCACATACGGTTAGTTCGTAAAAGTACCGGCAGTTGTCGCTAGTGGTATAAATTCGAGCAAATCGATCAAAATCACTTATGAAAGTTGTTTTTCACTCGAAAGAGACGCAACTTTATGCCCTTAATATTCGAAATTTCAACTACCGCAAACATTTAAACGAAAAGCTTTAAATTAACATAAAAATATTTAAAACGCGCACTCGAGTAATAAATTTTTGGACACGAGATGAAGATAAATTACCTTAATTTTCCGCTCTCGCATCCTAATCAACTTTTAATCTGATACGAAATGTTTTCCACATACGCTCGCGTTGATACTTAAAAAAGTAATTAAATAATACGAAACGAAGAAAAATATAAATTATTAAAAGAAAAATTGATACAAGATGACGCTTTCAATTAGAAATAAGTTAAATTTTAAGTCTGAATTATTATGCGCATGCATTATAACTTAATTAGAGTTAAGATGTAAATTGCGATAAAGGAGTTGCGTTTCAGATGCCGTTCGAAGTGTCAAATATAATTGTTACGTGCCAGTAAATAAGTTAAAGCAAGTTAAAGTTGGCAAACTCGGAACGAAGAAGTCAAAACTAAAATATACTTATGTAAAAAAAATAAACAATTTATGGAAATTTTTGTCTTGTGACTCGAATTTCATAAATTTTTCATAGCATATTGACTTTCTTTTTTTTCTCCAAAAGTAAAAAGTTAAAATTAAATATCTCCACTCGAGTTATTTCGAAATTTTTATTCAAATATTTTTCTGGTGTAGAGAGCGTATCCTAAAGCGGAAAAAAAAGCTGAGCTTTTCAATAAACGAAGAAAAGCTACGTCGCTTATGAACTCTTAAGAATTCATTAATCTTTTGACTGTAAACAATGTTGGAGAATCAACTTGACGACTGATGAAGTAGAAAATGTCGTTTATCTTGATATTTAATAAAAAATTGATTTGGGCCGACTCAAACTTCACTTAATGAAAAATACTTTGGTTATTTTTCTTAAAGGCCAGTTCGTATAATACAGGGTGTTAAAAAACGCGTCACAAACTTCAAGAAGGGTAGTATGACTCAAAATGTGCTAAAAAGTTTTGAGGCGAAGATTACATATGTTTTCCGTTTACATCATCACTTTTTTATTATGTACAAATAAATAAACAAACAAGGTAATTTATAAACAAACAACAGAGGCAAAAAGCCAAATGAGAAGTTTAAGTGCCCCCCCCCCTCCATTCAAGGAACTACGGCATCTGGGCATCTCAGTCGCAAGCATCTTCGAACTCTTTCGGAAATTCCAACTTTGGCTCGGATTTGGTGCAGGCTGCAGCTCTTCAAGGCCATTTAAAAGCGCTACGCGGTACTAAAGTACACTAAAGTTTTTAAAGATACCCCCCCCCCCTCAACCAACGATGTTTAAATCGGACGATCTTGCAGGCCACATGATACAGGTCCGCCCCTTCTTACCCATCTTTGACAAGATTGTGAATGACATGATGATGAACATGATTAAAAGTTCCACGTGAATGCTCTCTAACGGCAATCGAAAAATAAGCATGTTACGTAATTCTTTAGTAGGTACTTACTCGTAATAAAGTAACTTGACGGCGACAGCTTATAATATGGACCAACGGTGTTCACTAATAACTCAATAATAAAATATAATAATAACAGCGCCCAGCGCCCAAAAGGCGGTTTAACTTAGTAGGTGTAACCTAAATAATATTGTATAAATACATATGACCATTACACAAATTACAAATTTAAAGAAGCGACGGAAATTATACTCGTAATCTCGTTCAAAATTGCAAAGGAAGGAAGCCGGAATCCAAAAAGCAAAACCCAAAATTCGGCATCTTCTAAAAAACCGTCTGGTGGACCACGAGAACAGTGATCAAAGCAAATCAAAACGACTTACCCTCTGCAGAAGACGTCTAAGTACAGAGAGCCACGCCAATCCTCTACAGAGGCTGATGGGACACCGGTAAATAGATAACGAAGCGACAGCCGGTTCCCGTTTAACAACGGGGGGAGGGGCACATTTAATAAATCGACAAAAAGGCAAGTAGACAACGTTATTCGTAATAGACCCTACGACACGTCGACGTGACTCTCAATGCCCAATGTATCTGTCGTACATCGACGGGCTCACTGTTATCACCCCTATGCTCTCGCGATCGTGGCGGGGACAATTACTTTTCGTTACTAATTAGAAAAAAAACGTAACAAGCACCATCGCTCTAGAACCACAAATGACGGGTCTATTGTACTGCCTTCAAGCGGCCTCCCCTTACCCATCAGATCTCGAGCCATCCTACTTGTAGAATGAACTCCAGAATTCAGCTGGAGGGGTGATGCTTATTTTGACCATGTCAAGCCAGAAGTCCTTCAGCACGAATCTTCTTATCAACGTTAGGGCTGGACAGTGACAAAGCACATGTTCAACCGTTTCGCTTCTAGTTCGCATCCACGATAGAGCCCCAGAGTGTGGAGATCTTTGTGTAGTCGACAGTGTCCCGCAAGTGTCCCTACAAAAAGGAATAATGCTCAGCACCTCCAAAACTTGTCATTTGCGCACCCATGCCCTTTAAGATTTTTCTGCTTATAGTAGTTTGGGTCATACTATTCCTCCCCTAAAGTTTACTACACATGTTTTTAACACCATGCAAACAATTATATTTTATTGAAATTCAAATTTCCATTTTAACCCTACGTTAGGCGCGTGCACTTTACTAACGTGTTTAGGCGCGTGGACTAAGATGGTAGACCATTTTCTTATCTGTATAAAAGAGTGGTTTTGAGGCTGTACCCCCTGGGCCTGTAAGGCCCTAAACTCGATTTGAGGCCGATTGAGCTCCCACGCACATTTTTGAATAAATTCGCTTCTGTTTATTTTTTCTTCAGGGTGATTTGCTTTGTATACCTACGGAGCGTTTATGTAGCGATGTTTACGCTTAGCTTAGCAAAATTTAAAAACGCCGTAACTCGAAAACAAGTGAAAATCGGAAAACAACTTTTGGCATTATTTTGTCATATATTTACATGTAAACCGGTGAGAAAATGTTTGGAGGTTCATAGTAATATTTTTGAAAATTATTGTTGAACTTTAAGGGGATTCCCCGAGTTTCTTAATAAAATTTAAATTTCTTAACGGGTTTTTGGATCTCCGTAATTATATAAAAATAATCTAGTAATAAAATAGTCGCATTAACAATAAATAGCACGACAAGAAATTGTAACACGGTTAGGCGCGTGGTCTACCATGGTAGACCACTCGCTTTTGGCGTGCAATAACAAAGACAATTACCATTGTAGGGAATGTCCAGTACTCTAATTCGCTAGAGACAAGTGTTTTTAGCAGCTATTGAATCTTACATAAATATAATTCAAAATTTACGAAAGTTATGATGGTTTACAGAGGCCTGGTCTACGATGGTAGACCACGCGCCTAACGGAGGGTTAACTTTGATATATCGAGTTTAAGAGGAACTCGCACTCGAAAGCCACTCAATTTTTTTACAACCTTTAACCGATTTTAACGATTTTGTACTGAATCAGAAAATTCAATCTCAGAGTTTAATAGTTTTAGAATTAAAGTTTCCATTCATTTCCAAACCATTTGATTGGTAGAGGTCGTACTATCAATTGGGCGATCACGCCCATCTAAAACTCTCACAATAGTACCTACCAAAAAAAAAGATGATTCAATTGATAAAAGTATCAGTTCACATAACTAAAAACCAAAGCATTCCCATTTAATCGTACACTCCCCTATTTCTACGATAAGATGCTTATACTGTAATCGCTTTAAAATTATCTTTCTCAAGTAACGTGGATGTTTATTTTTCAATTTAACTGTTGTTAAAATAAGACAAATTTATGGTTTGTGGTAGATACTTTAGAAAGGTAGCATTTCGGTTTTATGTTCTATAAATAAGTATAAAAGCAGCTTAAAAAGCTTTATGAACTGAGAGTCTTTATTGACCTACAAAGGTTCAAATTGCTTAAAGAATTTACCGACCGTGCTTTTAGGAACCATTACAATCATTTTCAAAAGCCTAAAAGTTAAAACCTTAAAGTAATCCGCTACGATCATTCATTTCGGCGCTTAAAAACATTCTCTCTTAGTTTTAAGCGTAGTATAATATTACAACAAATTATTATGGCGTTAATTGATGATGTATAAAAAGAAGGAAATGTACGGGCGTATATTTATATTCAACTTTTCACATAGATTAATGACTATGAAAGTATATGTCGAAACATATTAGCACCGAGATACATCAATAGGCCAACCAAACCATCTCCCATTCACATCATTCGCATCAAAAAGCCCTCTTTTCATCTCGTAATTTGTTTTTATTTGAAAAATGACAATGTTGAACGCAAGATTAAACGCTTTGTGTAAACATTTGAAATGGTTGCACTGTTTGCATATGTAATCGAAATAGAGCTAGAGAAATGAAACCATCCAGAAGCAGGAGTAAATGAGCGGTTGGCGTTCATTACGCTAAACTCTATTTAATACAGGAGCGGGCTCGACCTTGCAAGGCAAGTTTAAATCAGCAATGCCACTCTGAAATATTAGCAGGGCGCACTTTCCCTATCGAGGATATTTAGGGCAGTTTCAAGTAGTGAGTTGTGAGGGCTTAGTTGCGGCTCAGTGTCCTGTCGGTAGCCAGTAGACTTTTGTCTCGGACGTCCGCACTTGATGAATGACGGTTATGCGTTTTTACTTGTGCAGATGAGTTCTCCTCTAGTTGATTTAGCATAATTGATAGTACCACCTATTTATTACAGAAAAACACATCTAGCCACCGTGGCCTACTAAAAAATGTCTTGAAAATGGAAATTTGTGCCTACTGAAATATTTATTTATGCTACTGTAAACTTCCAAACAATCAAATTGACTTTTAGAAGAAATTTTCCATTTTTTTGTTGACTCGAATTTCTATAAATCCTAATCCCTACTCATATTTTGTCACAGAATATGTTTCATATATTTTTGTAACCTAATTCCCTCTATAACCCAAGTCGTAGTAGTTTATCTTTCATATGTGTGTATAAAAGACACCTCATAATTCAACAGTTCACAATGATGGATGTTGAATATTAGAGGCACTTCAATTTGAATCGCCTCCATTTTAACACAAACAAACAAATACGAATAGCGCACTCTCTAATTTACATCGTTTCAATAGTCTAATGGATTTTAATGGTTTTCAAATCCCAATTGTAAAATGTTTAGCTAATTATACAGGATGTCTCTAGGGCAATTAGAAATACAAGGTCTTCGTAAACCCCGTGTACAGTGTACATTTACCAGCTTATTTTTTCCTCTTCCGGGGTTTCCTTAGAAATGCCCCTTGCACTCGCCAGATGTTCCCTTGTTACACCCCAGCCGTGTTATAAGTCAACTCTTATAGATCGACTGGTTCCAAATAAACAGACCCAAGAGTAGTAACGCGACATCTGTTGGGAAGATTCGCTCTTCTTCCTCTAGATCCGTCCTTAGAAAAAAAAGAAATATTTGCATCACTTAAGCAGTTGAGAACTAAAGAATAAAAAAATTATTAAATTATTTTGCAGTCCTTCATTCGATGTCTATCTTTTCCTGGGCAATCCAAATTTTCATCACTAAATAGGAAAAAAGATTATAAAACAGAACACGAACTCACCTATTTGAAGAAATAAGCAGGAGATTATCATAAAAAAGCAGAGATGTTCAGTCAACAATAAAATAAAAAAATAGAGAAACAACCCCAAAAGAAAATTTATTCGATAAATACCTTAAGATACAATTTTAAAATGCGAATAACTAAATGTTATTTTTAACGTAAAAATACGCTTTCATGTATCAAAATATGTTTACTCGATATTTTCGATTTAAAAAAATATTTTTCACAACGCCAAATGCCACAGTCGTAGAAAATATCTATAGTAGACAGTTTAAGCTAGTTTCCGATCCAACAATAGAAACAAAGGGCTGTTTTTCTCGAAATAAAAAAAAGAACTTGTCGTAATTTTTATCGACGTAATTAATTTCGGTACCTTCTTTTCTTTTGCATTACTTTCACAGCAGGACACACTGATTGATTCAGTTTCGAGCTTTCCTTTTCACCCTCACAACGACAGCCTGCAGTTTTCCATTTACCTTCGCCTTAGGAATGTTTCAACGTGACGTCGAACTTTAGTTTATTTCGACTGGCAGCGACGTTATTAAAATATTTATTTTTGCTTATATCCTTAAGGGGCCTGTCACTGTAAGTCTTCAAAATAAATTTTTAGTTTCTTTTAGATTTGCAACCGTGTCGTTAAAATTTAATACAAATAGCGGGAAATTCTAAATTTACGCGTATTTAGGAGATGGGCACCTACGCATCACTTCTTACAATTTTGCTTTGTTTAATGTTAAAGGAGAGAAAAAAAACGAGAGTTAACAAATTGACATACGAACGTGTCGAGGAAAATTTGAGGTGTTAGGGTTGTCGCCGCGACGTTAGACGGAATAGACGTGTTTTTGGTGTCTCCAACAACGAGGCGTTCGAGTTGACGGGATAAATTGGATGCAGTCGCTCGAAACGAATGTGTGGTAAGCTCGAGGATGTCTCGCGAGAGAGAACCCCAAATTCTACTACCTGCCAGGTAAATAACCCGTCCAATATCAAACTACAAATTAAGTTAAATGATTAATGAAGTTTTAATTAACGTCGATACAAAAGACATTGTTTGTAGTTGGTACGTAGTAGAAATTTAGGTTTGATTAGCTTATTCGTTCGTTCGCCGAGCGCTTTTTATGAAATAAAAGTATTTCTTCAGCTACACCGACTGGTAGTGTAATGGAAACAGAAGGATTTGTTATGGTGGTTTCCATTTACAACTTCCTAAAAGGATCAGAAGGCTGGTCCGCCGCAAATCAATCAATGTATTCACAATCAAATTAGCCTAAATTGTTAATTTAGCGTTGAATTTAGTTCTCTTTAGATCGATAGATTAATGATATCGTGATTAACCGCATTGGAAATTCATTAAACTGTTAAATATTCAGATTTTATGCAAAATAGAAAAACGTACTAATTTTGAAAACTTTTTATAATTCCAAGAGTTACCTACATTAGTTACGCGATGGCTAACCAGCCTTTGTTAAAAAATTTGACTTTTTGAAGTCAACTCGAGCGAGTTATGAGCAATAATAAAATTTTTCTGCCGATTTTGGAAGTTGTTTTACATTTAACGCGCGCTAGCGCCTAAGTTGTTTGCCTGAGGAAAAAAACTTAGGAACTATAATTTGTAGGAAATTTAGTGCGCCTTATTTTTGTATAAGAACAGTGTTCTCAAAAAAGGGCGTCGTTTTCGAGTTATAAGCGATAAAAAACTTTTTTGCAGGTTTTGATTTTGAAGAGTTTTATTAACTTTACCGCGCGCTAGTGCCTAAATTGCTCACCTTAAGAAAAAAACTTAGGAACTATAATTTGTAGGAAATTTAGTGCACCTTATTTTTGTATAGGAACAATGTTCACAAAAAGTGCGTCTTTTTTGAGTTATGAGCGATAAAAAAATTTCTGCCCGTTAATATTGATTGTAGAAGTGTTTTGTAACTTTAACGCGCGCTAGCGCCTAAATTGTTTGCCTGAGGAAAAAAACTTAGGAACTATAATTTGTAGGAAATTTAGTGCGCCTTGTTTTTCTATTAAAAAACAATGTTCTGAAAAAAAGCGTCGTTTTCGAGTTATGAGCGATAAAAAACTTTTTTGCAAGTTTTGATTTTGATTTTGAAGAGTTTTATTAACTTTACCGCGCGCTAGTGCCTAAATTGCTTACCTTAAGAAAAAAACTAAAGAACTATAATTTGTAGGAAATTTAGTGCGCCTTATTTTTGTATAAGAACAAAGTTCTCAAAAAGGGCGTGGTTTTCGAGTTATGAGCGATAAAAAAATTTTTGCCCGTTGATATTGATTGTAGAAGTGTTTTGCAACTTTAACGCGCGCTAGCGCCTAGATTGTACGCCTGAGGAAAAAAACTTAGGAACTATAATTTGTAGGAAATTTAGTGCGCCTTATTTTTGTATAGGAACAATGTTCACAAAAAGTGCGTCGTTTTCGAGTCATAAGCGATAAAATTTTTTTTTGCAAGGTTTGATTTTGCATTGTTTTATTAACTTTAACGCGCGCTAGCGCCTAAATTGTTCACCTGAAGAAAAAACTTAAAAACTATATTTTGTAGGAAATTTAGTGCAACTTATTTTTGTATAGGAACAATGTTCTCAAAAAGTGCGTCGTTTTCGAGTTATGAGCGATAAAATTTTTTTTTCCGGTTTTTGATTTTGGAGAGTTTTAGAACTTTAACGCGCGCTAGTGCCTAAATTGTTCGCCTGGAAAAAAAGCTTAAGAACTATAATTTTTAGGAAATTTAGTGCGCCTTTATTTTTGTACAAGAACACTTTTCTCCAAAAGTGCGTCGTTTTCCAATTATGAACGAACCAAAAATTTTCTTAGCGTTTCGGATTTTGTTTTTGAAAGTTTTTTTTAATTAAGCACCCGCTAGCACCTAAATTGTTCACCTGAAAAAAAATCTTAAGAGATATAATTAGTAGGAAATTGAATTTATTTTATTTTTGCAAAGAAAAACTTTTTTTATAAAGTGCGCAGTTATTGAGTTATAAGCGAGAAACCGAAAAAATACCAAAATCCACCCTTCTTAAGCCTACCTTTTTAACAGACAGACTATCGGTTTTATTACTCATTTCTAATGCTCTTTCATCCTGAATAGTCCAATGTTTTATACTTGATCGTTTGGTAAAAGTATTCGCTGCCTCTTTTAGCCGAGATCAAAGGTCTTCCTCTGTTTAAAGGAGGAAACAAATAGCCGCAAAGCTATCGATGATAGCTTACGTAGTGTTTGCTCTCGTCATACGGAGATGAATTAAGCTGGATCTCCTGCCTGCTTGTTATATAACTTTGCGGTTAGCATAGCGCATGAGGTCAACTACTGGCAATTACAAGAGTAGAGCACTTCCATAATTTGGATAACTTCTGCCTGCTTTGAAGCTCAAGATTCTGTTACAGGTGCACGTTATACCAATACCAACGATGTAAATGAAACTGTAATATACCTACGAAAATTAATTAATCCGGTACGAGCACCGGCTAAGCTCGGCGTTTTAGTTGAGTGTACGTACAAAAGCTTATCAAACAAAACTTTTATTTTTATTAAAATTAGTCTTAAAGTTTGCTCGGTTTTTAAACCCAAATTTATTACGTGTCACGAAACTTTATTACAATAAAACATTCGGCAAATGTTGTTCTACTAATAGTAACAGTGGTGGTTACGTTCAAGTGACTAGATAAATTGCAACATGCACTTAATATAAGTGCCTTAAACGGCGTATTTAAGGTTAAAATTACTATTATTTGATTGGGTGTTTAGAGAAAAGTGCGCTTCAATTGCTCTATTATTTTAAAGTATTTCTAAATTTAAAATAGTTGCTCGAGTTTTAAGCATTCATAATTTCAATTAAAACTGTTAAAAGTTGGAAAACATTTCAAATAGCTAGAAAGTTTACAATTACTTTCCTTTGTAAATATAATAGATTTACATTGTAAGTAAATCAATTAGAAGATACACTTAACACTATTTCGCAGTGGGGTTCTTTGTAATAGTCTAAAAGGGCTCACGACGGTTTCAGGAAAGCGATCACGTCAGGATACATATTATTAGTTATTAATAATATACCACACATCTACTTTAATATTAATGAATTTTGTTCATTCAACAGCAGTGGCCGAAGACACGTCACTTTTTTCGGCTTTTCGTTAATATCTCGAAAACTATGGACTGGAACTGAAACGTGCTCTTATACGAAATTAAAGCTGATGAAATTTGCTATAGAATTGAATATGTGCAAGGTTTTTGTATTCCTAAAGTTTACCGAATTATAGGGCGGTGAAAATTGCGGTTAAGTTTCAAATTTTTTTTGAAGGTGAGACCCCTCTAGTTCCTAGTCGGGTAGGTATCGTAAATAAACAAAATAGCTCGATCGTTTAAAAAGTAATTTGCCACCCCACCACGCGTTTAATATGGTTATATTTAGTTCTCAAAATCAATTTGCCCAGCAAAGTTATTAAAGAACCTTGTAAATCCAATTTCATAAATAAATAAGAAAACTTGTATACTACAACTCAATTTGAAGCGATATGAAAACTCAAATACAAACATCTTGATTTAGTAAAGTTTATTTAATTTTTTATTTTAGTAAATTACAAAATATAAAAATTTATCGCTTTAATTTAATTATTTTTTGTAGTACGTGCTCGCTACTCGAGCCATTTCGCATTAAACGAAATTTGTAATACCCACCTACCACTAAAAAGGGACAATAATAAGGGAATTTACAATCGAAATCTTCTTAAAACCGAAAAGTAATAAGAGAAAACAAAAAAGTTTTTAATAAAATTTCCTTTTGCTTCCTTTACAGTTCGTGTAAAACTTTCGTAAATTTTCCGCTTACGTCGTAGTAAAGAAATGCAAGAAAAAGGTTGCACTAAGCTTCTTGGTTTATTAACTAGGTACTGTCTGAGAATTAAAGTTAAACCGTACATAAAAAACGTAAAAATACTTTTCAAGCTGAAACGTCGAGTTCGTCGAAAGAAAATGACTTGTACGTAAGGCAACGTTAAGTTGGGGAGAGTTTTCGCAGCAAGGTGTTCTCGTGACGGATGCCTACGTTTGTTTTGAGCTCATTTAAAATGATAAAGGGTGCATAAACTAAAAAGCAAACAAAGGCAATGCGTAATTACACTTACAAGTTATAAATAAGAAACGACACTACGACACGTTATCTCGTCTTCGGAATAACGTAGGAAATATACGATAGTAATAAAATGAGAGAAAATGGGTTATGAGTTAATAAAACAAAACAGTAGGGTTGCGGTTTAACTGTTTAATAATCAACAAATTGTTATTCATAGGTACTTAGAAAGCATATAAAGCGTATCTGTTGTGTAAACCAAGTAATTACCCAAATTACGCCGTACTCCCCTGCGAATATAGCTAATAAAGCTTGTTTCGTAGTATAACCTCCCCTATGCTAATCTCGACCAAAAGCAAGTAGAATAAAGGTACAAGTTGAGCCCGAAACCCTTTAGGATAAGCAATAATCGCTTTAAGACGATATAAGTTTGTGAATTATTCCAATTTCAATCGAATACGCATCTTACCATTATTATCCAACCACCATCACACCAAAATTATTATTTATGAAGATGATTTATAGGGAACTGTGCGAAACCTTTTATTAAAGTTTGATTAAATTTTCGTCTTGAAATATTTGGGAAATTTCACAATAGCTCACGTATAGTTTGACAAAATTTCTTACTTTATACAAATTAAATTAAATTTGCCGCTTTATTTTAGAAATATATATTTGCTAATTACGTATACCCACCAAAACTTGAATATTAAGTTTGAGCTTATTGGAGCCGAAGAAAGAAATACTAGAGAAACGAAAGAAATTATGCCGGGGATTTCGAAGATTAATCTCCGGTGGGCTCGTAAAGAGATAATCACGAAAGAAACCCGGTGAAAACTAAACCAGGACCACTCGAGAACCACCGTTGGGCCAAATTAACCTCAGTCAATGAAATGAGGCCTAACCTAACCTAACTTAACCTAACATAACCTAACCTAACTTTTTGTTTGTTTAAGATGTGAAAATTTTCAGAAAGACATTGCCAATTTATGTACCAATAATGTGATGGTTGGACTCACTAAAAACTCACCCGGTCGCCCACTTTCTATGATGATCTGTTCTACGTGAAGGCTGGGAATTCACGTTAGCATTTCGTCCAGTCCTTCACGCCAGAGCTTTAGGCTCTTTCTTTACGCGAGCTCGAATTCTCTTGTTTATTCGTCTTGACATCTGAGAATTATATCAATGATGTTCTTGTCGCTCAGAGTCTGATCCACCTTGAGAGATGCCACCACTCTCTTTTATTCCCATCGATGGCACTTGAATGGAGTGAACTCGACAGTGTCGATGTCATCGCATCGGTGCTTGTAGTTGTTGAAGCAACTGTGACCTGGAGGAGCTGCGTAAGATGGTTGCTTAGCTCTCTGCGATTTCTCTTTACCCATGGTTGAAGGTTGGGTGTGAGAATTTTCGCCCAAAGACTATAGCCCGAGTCCGTCCAGCGGTGCTGCCACTACGCTATGCTATCAGCGCGGGTTTTAGCGGGTTTATCGCGCGTGGTGGCCCTTTCCATAGCGAGCAGGTCGATGGGTGGCAGCAATGCCACTACTAGCGCCGCGTCTAGAGAGATGGTACGGTACGCGCATGTGATCCTTAGTGTCATCTTTCGCTGGACTCTAAGCATTCTGGTTCTGTTTCGGTCATAGACCATTGCGTCACTCCAGACCGGAGCTGCATAAAGCATGCTCGATTTCGAGATCGTGCTTAGCAGTGTCCTTTGAGTTTGGTGGGCTTTGAGTTCTCCATGTTTAGAATGATACTTGCCAACTGCGTCGTCGTGGCTGCCGCTCTGGCGCTGGTCTCTCGTATGCGCTCGACGTAGTTGAGATGTTTACATATTAACACGCCAAACATCTTAGCCAGGTCTTGCTACACGAATTTACCAAAATCGCCCTTATTTTCAATGCGATTTTAACGCGGTTTGTAAGGTAATTCTTGAAAGTCATCCCTGAACAGCGCCTACGAGTTTTTTTTTAAATCACCAAAAAAAGTACTAATCCACTAGTGTTCTGAAAAGAAATTTCCCATGATCTTCGTTATTCGTAATCCAATTAAAATGCGGTTTTTACAGTAGTATTTGCAAATTATTTCTAAAGAGCGCCCAGGAAAAAAATTTTTCCCCCCAAATTCTTTTTTATTTTTATTAAGCGAATACGAACAATTATTCAAAATTTAGTTACATGATCGGATTTAATGAGATATTTTAAAGAAACTACGGAAATAATATCCTCATGATCAAGCGCTTCAAATGAACAAGGCCTAAAATACAAAATATAATTTAAATGCAAAAAACAAAATAGCATCAGTTTTATCAAAAAATGTAAACGTCCCATCTCGAAGTGGACTTATTAAGCTCGATTTCGTTTTTGGTTCGTATATAAACTAAAGGGTACGTTCTGTAGCCCAAACCGCAAGTGAAATGATCACGTGGTGTATTATGCTCTTAACGGAATATTTAAGCTGGAAGTCGGTTCCCCCTAGTAGAAGTCGAAAAGAAGCATCGTCTACTTCCGCAAACCATAACTGTCTCCGACTTCTCCGAGACCAGAGTCAGGACTCTCTTCTTTGTCCAAAGCAGGATTTTCTGGATAGCTTCGCTTGCGTGTTGCTCCACGTCAATCGTTCTCGGACGGATACTACCAGGGTATAGTCATCGGCAAACCAGGGACGGATTAAGGCGCTTCTAGGCATATATTTATGGTGCGCCTCCTCAGTGGGGGCTAGTGAATTGTTTGATGGGGGCTGAAGTTTAATATTGATTGTCTCATAAAAATGTATAGCGCCATGTATAGCGTATATGAATCGTTCAAGGTCAAATAGCTTAAAATAAAGTTCAGAAATTTTAGTAGCGATTAATAATGTCTCCAAAGAAGGTGTTTCTCAAAAAACAAAAAAAAAGTTTGCGCTGGATTCGTCGTATTGGCAAAGTGGTAATTAAAAATTATGCATTTGCTTGGGATCTTCTTTTATGCGCCCATAGGCACGTGCCTAGCAAGCCTATAATAATATGGTAATCCGTCTCTGGGCGAATCCGTAGAGGCTAACCTAACCTAACCTAACTTTTTTATTTAATCTATGTGAAAATCTTCAGAAAGACACCGTTACAGTTTGTAACTATAGTGTTAGGTTGCAAAGGTGTAATCCGACTAAAACCACACCCTAAGTCCTACTTTCTGTGGGCGATGTATGTCTTCAACTGGCTCAGGAATGTCGGTTGCTTTTCCGCTTTCTGCCGATCCCACCTTTTTTTTTACGCCGTCATTCCTAACGTTTTCTTACGCTCTTGTTACGTTCTCTGCACGTCATTAACTAGGGTTAGCGTCACGCCGTCAAGGCTTTCTAGAGAGTATTGTTAGTTGCTGCTCTCTTTCTAGTAGCTCCTTTTCTCCCATTATCCCGTGGGATAGTTCTGTTATTGTTGCACAGCCTACCTGGTCTCAAAGCATGGTGTTTACGAGGTTATCTAAGATAAGAGTTTCGTCAACTCTTAGGGATGCCAGTATCAACCTTTTTTTTCAGCGGGGGCCGAACTTAACCTAACCATCATACAAGAGGAACCATTCACAAATTATTTTGACAATTTTAAAAGATTAAAGCCGCCCACAAGCAGTCGTGATTGAACCTCAAGTTTGTCACGATGACCGATGAAAGACCACGAGGTATGTAGGCTCGTGGAACGTGAAAATATGAAAACCAATCACCACGGCTTGTCATCGCGATTACTGATGATCGATAGACAATCACGAATCGCGAGGTCTGTAGGTGGTTTAACAGGCCCTAAATTCTTTTAAAATTGAACTAACCACTTTTTGAAAATCGCATCTTACTATTAATAAAATTCTTCTATAGATCTTCGCCAATGCGGTAATTTCTAAGAGGCTATTTAAGAGAATTTGCAGTAACTTAAAAGATTGATAACCTCTTATAAGATATTAGGAACTTAAAAGTTTTAAAAGTTATTTACACGAGATTTGTAGTATTGGACATTCGTATTTCAGCACCCGTATCAACTTGATCATAGTCTGAAGTCTAAAATAGTTTTAAAGTAAATAGTAAAATAAAATAGGAACATGTAACATCCCACGTTGTCTCGCAAAGAAAACGAATTTTCGTGCATGCATCGTAAGTTCAGACGGTCGTATCTTGAAAAATAGCCGTGGTTAAACTATAGAAACGATTTATCTTCCATAAAATTGCATAACAATTCGACCACGAGATTTAATGTAAGCAAGAAAGCACTTTATCGCCCAATTTTCACCTCGGCCACAAAATGATACGTTGGACTTCAAAAAGTTCATTTACCGAGACATAGCGCTGCTTTATTTTACTTTCACTTTTCTAACAAGTACTCGTCGATATTATTTATAAGATATAGGTATAATAATAAAAAGAGACGGAACAATTTTTCGCACCAAGATAATCTGTTATTTGAGCGAGCTGCCAGGACATCTGATAATAGTGTTGGGCGTCGCGACGTCAAATTCCGATTCAAAACGAACAATCTCGAGGAAATTTGGCGCAAGCTCTAATAAAGCTCTTCTATACGGTAGTATCAAACAAAACTTTTAGGTTCCTTCAGTACTTATCAACGTGGATACGCTATCACGACGTCGTCTTCGGCACTAAAATAAAGTGCTGTTACGAGCGTTTCAAAACATAACAAAATGCCCCGTGAAGCCGATCGCTTCGCAAACTCGAACTACTATATTCGCCAACTACTTTAAATTGGCAATTCTTGCATTACATGTGCACGAGACATGTTAATAAAAATTAATATGTTCCTTTGAATGTCACAGTGTGTACAACTTGCAAAAAAACTTATTTTATTTATAAATTGTGTTTTAAAAAAGAACATGCTCGTATTAATCGCGTGTTTTCTTCGCGAAAACTCAATTTATCTTACTGCAAAAATAGTTCACGATCAGTCAGTAGGTAAGTTGACTTTGAAAATTTTTTTTACGAAAATAACTTTAAAAAAAAGTTGTTTGGACGTATAATTAAACTCTCGACAAGTCAAATAGAACCCTTACGAGAATTGAAACTTAAAGTAAATAGGAAAACTTGGTATACATTTGAAAGCACTAAGATTGTTTTCTTGTTGCTAATAAATCGTGGAGTGTTGTAGAAACGTCTTAGGACTTTTTTTGTGGTTATTGTTGTAGTTGGAGTTGGCAAATAAGTTGGGGAATGTTTTAAAACTTAACCTTCTTGTCTTCAAACTGTCGTTTATTTAAATTAAAAGACAACTAACTGAAAGTTTTAATGTGCAAATTTGTAGAACATAATCTTGCAATTAAAATTTATAAGTTGTTCAAAATTCGCTCTAAATAAATGTAAATTTGCCCTCTTCCTTTTTGTTGAGGGGTGTTAAGAAAAGGCGCAGAAAGTTTGCACTATTTTCAATCGGAGAGCTTTCGAAAAAATGAATATTTAAAGTAGGACCATTCTTTTAACGAGTCTTTGGAAATCGTAACAGAGGGAGGGAGGGGGGGTTAAATTCAAAACATAAAATTACAAAAAATTGCTTTAATAGGGAGCTTGGCTCGCATAAAAAAATTTAACGACTAAAACGTGGCCCTAGAACTACAACCCCACTCTTTGTAAGTAAAAACTCAGGGATACGTCTAATTGTATCAAAACAATTGAAGATGTCATTATGGAACAATATTGAGAAGCGTTAAGAATTCTTTCAAGATACAGGAAGCTGAAGGTTTTTCAAAAATGTCATTTTCACCTCCAATGTTAACAAAAATTAGGTGCAAAATCAGAAAAAAATTTGAATTGTTTTTCTCTCCCTCCCAATGTCTTTATTTTCTTCGTAGCACACTGTGACCAACGTCTCGCCTGGCCTAGGCATTTTTAGGCGTTCCGAAACCTTCCATTTTCCCCTATCGAACCAAATTTTCTCGATCGTCAATGCCTCTCATACTTTAATTGGCACTTGTGGGCAGCTTGAGAGAGCTTTTGTCCGAATGACGACAGTAAGAGAACGGAGAACGCAGCCGGACACATACCGGGGTATCGAGACGAAAGTCGTCTCTGGGGAGGAAGTGATGAGGTGATTCGGCACAAATCTGTGCGTCATTCTCAATTTGTGCGGAATACAATGCACAGGGTAAATTTTTGCTAAAGCTGAAAGGTCGCAAGTCACGATTGCGTAGCTAAAAACTCATATTCTAATCTCTTTTTCTCACCTTAAAAATTTTTGTGTTGCGGTTCCGTTCTCGTGTCGTCAGAAACGCACGTCGCTAGTTTTAAGTAATTTGCTTGGAATGTTTGTGTGTTGAAGTACTTACAGACAGACATGCATACCAATAAATATGATTTTTGTCTTAAAAGTTGTTAAAAAAGTCTCAAAATGGATATTATGGCCAAAAAATTATTATAAAAAATAAATTAATTAAATTTTTCTTAATTTAATATTCGAGAACATCTTACAGATAAAAGAGTCCCTGGTAGACACACAAAAACGTAATAATAAAATAAACAAAAATTACTTTAATCAAAATTTAAAGAGAACGAAATTTTTCTTATTTTTTCCCTCAAGCCTTACGTAAATTCTAATTTTTGTTTGACACACGACGCCTTTCCTGTAAAAACATCCCATTTAACAACCGTAAGGAAACTTCGTATTAATAAACAGAAGTTCTAAAAAACAACCCTAAGTTTAAAACGTTTCGAAATTTTTTTCCCAAGAAAGTTGCGCGCCTTTTTTCTTCCATTTCTAATTAAAGCATTTTTTTGCAAACTCATTAATAAAATTTTCAATTCGGTTACCTAAATAAGCTTTAGTTAAAATATGGTGCGAACGATCACCCACTAATTTGATTCAAAATGGTCACCAAATGCTATTTAATGATCGAGCATTCATACCACTGAAATATGAGGTTAGTAATCGAGAACGCTATCGATTTCATAACCATTTGCTCTTCTACGCGCATTCACACTGTACAATAAATTATATTCACCGATATATTAACACCAATAAATTTTACGCGATTGTTTTTCTAATTATTTTTTGATTTATTCAACCGAATGAATGACACGTAGCTAAAATATAAACCTTCTTTCGTTAGCATTGCAATTTTTGTCTCATTAATCAAACTTTTTTTGAGATTTATTTTTTTAGAGCCTACTAGGATACCTAACCGATCGTCCAAATTTCTACCCAGTTTTTCATTGTTAGAATGTTGTACGAGTCAAACCCTTTCTCATTATTTGAATGTATGAAAACACAGTTCTGAAAACTGCGCTCAGCCCGAACGCTTCTAACAGCCAAAAGCAACTGTCCCAATTCCCAAGTGCTTTTTCTAAATTCTCCTGGCTCAGTTTTTGTCTTTGTTGATGGTTGTGGTTAGTTTTGTTCATATTCAGAAACAGTCCCGTATTTTTTGTACCTTAATTGAGTCCCATTACTAGTTTTTAGGATACACTATCAACAAATTTTATCAATTATTCTGACACCACTCCAACCTTTGTAAATTGCCCATTAGTTCTAACAACTACATCTACAGAAATAATTCAGTTGACGTAGGGAAAAATTAAGGACTCAACGGCAATTTCCCTAGACTCTTATTAGTGCTTCCTACTTCCCGTTTGAAGAACTGATGAGTCCTCAAAAATCGCCAACTCATAAAATGAGAAACGCTAAATGTACCGCGATAAACTTTGCAGAGAATTGTTATTTTGACCTTTATGATAGTACTTAATGACACACAAAAAAGTTCAGTTGGCTCGTAATTGTCGGTTTGATGACGATATATGTGCAAGCAACATCAAATTTGTAACAATGAGCCCCACGCTCCAGGGAGCTTGTTAAAAGTCATTGATTACTATTCTGAGAACCAAAATTTGTAAAATTTAAAAATATTCCAAGGCCAACCAGGTGAGAATTGGGCATAAAAGGGTATTCAAACACTTGCGGTAAGCGCGTTTAGTGGAAATTATAATAGTTTTTTAGTACCTAATTAACTTATTAAAAAACGTATTCGCGATTGTTCCAGGAGATCTCATTTACGATTATCCCTACTTAGGTTTTCGTAGGAGGAAAACTTTCGAATCTACCATCTGTTAAGAACTTGAAAACTTTTTTGTCATTAAACAAATGTTTTTCACAAACGATAAAAATCTAATTTTGAACATATTTAGACCATTAAGTATTTAAAAATAGTTAAGTTCGAATCGACCTAATTGCGCCAACATTACAATACACGAAAACCTTGAGATTGCTATCGCTCTTGTATGGTATATCGTAGTGTCTGCCTATTTATTTATGTTAATTTTTCACATAAATTTTAATACTCAATTAGTTTTCATAACAGAAGAGGACGTATCTAAACGTTTATTAGGGGCTATCAAGTATAGCGAGTAGCGAGAGGGGGCCCAAAAATTATGTATCAAGTACAAGTTGATAGACTAAGTTAGTTTTAATATTTTTAAGTTCTGTGATAGCACATCACCTCGTTTTTCAAGCCTTCGTTGCCGAGATCATTGTAACAAGTCTAGTGTAATTAAAATACTTCGATTTTTGAGTAGCACAGAAGGCTAAGAATATATCAAAGCGCCTCGTATATCAAAATCTGACAGTTTCTTCGAACCTTTCGATACTTTTTAAAAGGTAGCACAAAAAAGTTTTAGAAGTATTTCGATCGAAGTTTACCCTTTATTTTTAGCCACACAACAATTATGTATTAGGGATGACAGTTACAACATCGAAATATTTTGGAACGCACTATGTTATGCGTTAGTATCACAAACAAAGTAAAAATAACTCGAACGAGCCAAAAATAATATTCGAAAATAAACGTTTTAAGCGACTGAAACGATTATTAATGTTCCACAAATTAATTTTGCGAAACTAATAAAATACTTTGTTAAATTTACTTATGACCCACAAAATAATAATTATATCCACTAAACACGCCTAATAAATTTTCGCCAAAATATTACAAGTTTCCCAACTTAAGTGAGAATCACAATAATTCGTTTCCTTATTGCAAACTTGGCTTTTACTATGTTTTGATGATTAAATCTAAACGAGTAGAGTTTAAAGGTCTCACGCAGACTCCTCAAACTCACGCATTGCATTAATAAACCTCTTTATATAATAATGTAATACTTTGAATACGAGAATATGGTGCCCTAAGGTACTTTTCAAATGAATTACTTGGGGTTGCGTTAACGCGAAAACGTTTCTTCTCACAACGATACTAAAGTATTGCATTCTCTAAGTAAACTGTCGTGCCGAAGTGGAAATGGTGTAAGTGAGAAAAAATTGCTTTTTGATCATATTTTAACGTTTCGGAGACAAACATTTTTTAACTGAATACACAAGTGTCATAAATTTTAAATTTTCTCTACATGGCATGTAAGAAGTAGGCTCCTTTCAGTGCTTTCAGGCACCTAATAGTACGTAGAGTGCGAGAGGGGGGGGGGAGTTCTGAAACTAAGACAATTTTTTCACTTGTTCTATTATCGGGTCCACGTTCCAGGATTATCCAAGAAAAGGCAGTCTACACTACCAGAGCCTAGTTACAGAGGTAAGACTGAAATACAACAAATTGTAACGACTGAATAGGATAGGATAGGGCCCTGAAAAGCTAAAAAATGTAAAAAAAAGCAAAACACACAAAGAAATACTCGATGGCCCGCACCAAACTAAAAGATTTGGGCCACCAATACATCTTGTGTCGATACTGCTTTGATCAGAAAGATGGAGAATGGTGCTGTAATCATCGTGAAGGAGAAGCGGGATTTTGAGTTTTTCTTCTTTCTCCAGAGCTCCTTAAAAAAGTTCCTTGAACTTTAGCGTTAAGCCTCGGGGCCGCAAAAGCTGGGCGTCGACTTAAATTGTGCCAAGAAGACCCATTCTCTCTCCCGCAGGCTCTACATGGCATGTAAGGTGTAGGTTTTTTTCAGACAACTAATAGTACGTAGTGGAAAAGAACAGGGAGGGGAGAGGGGGGGGGGGAGTTATAAAATATTGACAATTTTTTTACTTTTTCTATTATCGAGCACACGTTCCAAGAGTCTGCAAGAAAATGCAGTTTACACAGCCAGGGCTTAGTTGCGGAGTTACAACGGGAAATACAACAAAAATGAGACGACTGCATAGCAGGAGTCGCACTTTCTAAAGATGGAACGAATTAGACGTTCTATTGAAGCAAACCCGTAATACACGAATTGTATTCTTACCCTCATAAAAGTTTTTCACTTTATCCATTATCGATTTCCCCGGGTCCCATATTCTACGACTTTACAAGAAAAGGCGGTTTACGCCCCCCAGCGCCTGAAATACAACAAGAATGAAAGACTGCGTAGCAGGAGCTGCATTCTTCAAAAATAGAACAAATTAGACGTTTCGATTGGAGCAAACTCGTAGTATACGAATTGTATTCTTACCCTCGTACAGTTTTGCACTTTGTTCATAGGCGGTCCAACGGGTTCCACATTCCAAGAGTCTTCAAGGAAAGACATTCTACACTCTCGGGACCTGAAATACAACAAAAATGAAACGACTGTGTAGCAGGAGTCGCATTTTCCAAAGATGGAACGAATTAGACGCATCTTCCAAAGATAGAACGAATTATACGTTCCATTTAGAGCAAACCCGTAATACAATAATTATATTCTTACCTTCATTACCACAACTACTGAATAAATGTGTCTCAGAATACGTCCCTCTTACGAGGGTATCGACAAGATGGAGTCCAACAACATGCGGTTCTCATAAAAATTCTTTTCACAAAAAGTTACACCTCCAGCTAAAACACAATCATAACCGTAAGGTAGACTGAAAGTAAGAGTGCCTACAGGGCTTAATCCAAAGATACTTGACGATAAAAATTGATAAACTATTCGCCCATGTAGAAGCACGAAGAATCACACGCTGCCACGAGACAAATCGCCAATTATCCTATTCAGAAAAGCCATAAGCGATAAGAAATTGTTTCCGATGAGGCCTCCTAACGCCATCTATGCACAATGCACTCAAGTGCACGAAGCCGAAATGCAGAAACCCATTAAAGGCACATTTCCTTTCTTATACAATTTTTTACACTTTCTTTACAATTTGTCAAAAGTCGACGTCTTGACGTGGGTCCTAGCAACATTTTAACAAAAGGCTCGTACGACACATCGCTGCTAGTATATATAGTTCAGTACAGAAAACGTTGTTGCTGAAGGGCCGGTTTGACTCGATGCGGCAAAAACCTAGAACAAAGCTTTCACGTTTTGTTAAGAAAAAGCGCAAAAATTAATATTAATGACAAAATTCTGAAAGTATCCACCCAAGAATTTGCAAATAAAAAAGGTAATCAGGCTACCTCCCCTTTTCGCAAAAAACTTTTTTAAACGCGAGGGTGAAAACTTTTTAAAATGTTTTAAAAAAGTTTTTCCACATTCAAAAACATAAAGAGGCTATTTTTGAGGAGAAAAATGTACGTTAGTCCTAAAACGCGTTAAAAGAAAAAGTTTGTTACAAGTTACTCTCGTGCATGTTTAAGTAATGAATAATGTTCATTAAGTCTACTTTAATTATTTAAATGTTGTCTAATTTGCTAAATTTAGCATCGGGAAGATAATTTTTATCTTTCAAAACGGTTAATAATAAATGATCTTCTTAATCAGCTAACTTTATTAGGTATATCAAAATTACAACAAAAACAGTTTTTAACTGAGATTAATATTATTAATGTTGGTAATGCCATATGGATTACGGGCTACGATTTGTTTAACTTACATTTAGCATCTTTTTTGCAGTATTATGTTTGTCATCTTTATCCAAGTCTTCTGGGGTTTCCGCGTCATAATTCTCTGACAGGGAGAGTTCAGATTTATGAACACGGAATTTCTGGTTAGACGCAAAACTTAAATTAAAAGAGTATAAATATATAATAATGCGATGTAATTTGACGGCTCGCAAAAACTGACAAAAGATTCTTTATAAAAGTTTCAAAGTATGATAAATAACTTCTATGAGAAGCTAATACATTTTTTAATATTCATAAAACTTTTTCCACTTCAATTAGGGAGTATACGAATAGTATTAAAATTTTATCAACTTTGAGCGCATACCACAAAATAACTTTTCGAATAAAATACAAATTTCAAAAATAAAAGCGTGCTCCGCAACCGTTTCTTGCCACAATTGGTTACATTTGATGCATTTTATGCAACTTTATATATGCAAAACGTCAAGTTATTTAAACTATAACCGAAATTTCTCATCAAAACTTTTTCCTAACATTATTAACCCCATTTTGAATATTCTTCTCGTGCTCTTTCAGTATCGTCTCAACTACTCCATAAATATAACAAGACAGGCTTCAGAACCAAACTGTACCACGACCCCGATGGCATACGAATCTGAATTTCGGGGCTTCTGGTTTTACTGGATGGATTGTCCAAGGGGGGGGGCTAGCTTCCTGCGCTTGGGTCACTTATACGGGGGCCCCCCAATAAGTGGAAGGGTTATGTTATAAGCTAGTTTGAGTAACCCATGTGTGCGCGGCCGAGTACCCCAGGGTACTCTCACTTTCCCTACTATGAAATCCTCGGAACTTATGCAACTGACAGCTGGTTCTTCGCCAGACACTTCATGTTCTTAGTCCGTTCAACCCTTCCATTAATTTTCCAGTTCCATACGTTCAAAATATGTATAACTAGGAAAGTATCAAATATTGGACATTTGACTAGGATCTAACCTAACCTAACCGTTTTCTATTTCGGAGGTAGGAGAAAAATCTTCGCGCACCACTCCCGGCATTCGGCACTGGTGGCTGTTAAGTATCTTACTCACTAAAAAACTCCTCCTTGAAGAACCATCGAACAATACCTAGAACCGCTTTCGTATTGCATCAGGTATTGCTGGTAAAAGAGTTTAAATAATTTACTTTAGGTTGTTTAATCCAAGGTAGTTGTTTAAGGACTCGAAGACCGACACGATTGACCGTCGCTGCCTCCGGCGTTGTAGTCACGGGTATCCCCCGGCCTTGTGACTCGGTGGGATCCCGCAGTTAATTCGAGCTCCATTTCCGCGCTAAAAGTTTAAAAAATATCTCCCAGTTTTGTAGATCGCAGGCTCGCTATCACGATAATTATGTTTGGGTAGGCTTCTAATCGCTCACTCGCCAACTTATTGCGCTGCCTGCCGCTTTCTTTCTATGCCCTCTTTAGCCCGTAGTACAGCGATCGCGTTCCACTCCCCGAAGCCTTTTAACATAGTTGGCATCGTAGTTGTGGTCAAAATGAGTTCCTCTACCTCAATCTCGACTTTTGTTCTCGCTGCGTGAAATATTATGCATTTAAAAAGCCTAACCTAATGTAACCTATTACTAATAAAGTATCAAAAATTGGACATTTGGCTTAGATCAAGGACCATAGAAATATTTCTGTCATCCTTGTTTGAGCCTAACCTAAACAAGTATCAAAGTAAGAACTTCTTTATTCAACAAACAGCTTGCTCTTCGCCAGGCGCTTAGTGTTCTTCGCGCGTTCAACCCTTCCATTTATTTTCTAGTTCTACTATAATCAGAGCCCATTAGATTTCAGAGTCATCCTACTTGCAGAGTAAAATTTCGAATTCTGGTGGGTGCGGAGGTGCTAATTCTGGAAGCCAGAAATCTTCCAACATGGATCTTCTTGCCGCTGTATCACAGTACATGTTCAGCTGTTTCGTCCTCTAGTTCGCATCCACGGCATGTGTGATTGTTTACTATTCCCATGTGCGTGGAGCTGCTTCTTTAGTTTGTAGTTTCCCGAGAGAATCATTGCTCTTAGATTAGTTCGAGACAGCCTTACACAAAATTTTGCTAACGTTTTAGAGGCGACCGGAATGTCTTTTCTATGCAGGCGATAGCTTGTGTTGCCTCTCCAACTTACAGTGTGTAATAGATGGGTTGTTTTTGAGGAGGGTGTATGGGGAAGACTGTTTAAGCTCTTCTTGGATCTGCTCTCTCTTGACCCTCGTTACCATAGTGTCCTTTGACACAGTCCAGCAGATTATAAGAACATTATTCTTGGATACCTCGTTCAGCAGCGCTATGTATTGCCACAGGAAATCAGAGGTTAGCTTGCAAGTGTTTAGGGCTTGCAAGGCAACTTTACTGTCCGTCGATATCATTCGCCTTTTCTGTTTAAGATTTTCCGGCTAAGGCCGGTCGTCCATTTATACGACATGTCGTATACGACATGTCTGCGACATGTCGTATCATTTTTAAACAAGAAAACAAGAAATAACTTGTCTGTCAAGTGTACGAATCTCAATTAATAAACACAGGTTTAAAAATGATACGACATGTCTCAGACATGTCGTATACGACATGTCGTATAAATGGACGACCGGCCTTAGAATTATGTTGACTGTGTAATATTCCCATAAGTTCAGTTTGGAAAACTGAAGCATATTTCTCCAGTTATACGCTTCTGGGTTGACTATCTCAGTTACTAAGTAATCGTTTCAAATTTCAGCTCCTTACAGCTCTGAGTGTAGGCCCATGCTATTTTTTTACTCAGCGACTTTATTAGAAAAACCGTTTTCACTGTCCTGCCGCATCTGTCATCTCGTAGAAGGTCGCGAGCCTGTTTGGATGGAGTTTTAACCAGTTTTGTTTCTTTTCAGACTTTCTAACTCTTGGCAACTGTGCTAAATGCATATAAAACAATTTCAAACGTCATGTGTAGCCACTATTTCTGAACAAAAGCACCAAAATCGAATATCTACAAGAAAATCTTATTTTGCTTTTAAAACTCACACTTTCCTTTTCGTTTTTGAATAAATTACGACCCCCTATAGCTTCTACCAACTTATGGAAATAATATCCGCTATATTACAAAAAGAACTTGGCTCAATCCCTTAGGTAACTTTTCGTTTAAAAAAACATAACTTACGTCTTGTTTTACGGCATAAAATATTAAATGTTTTCAGTTAATAGCGTGACTGTACCTTAGAATAAGACAGGAAAATTTAGTGTCACGCTTATTGTTGTGCTAAACTCGAGTTTAGTTTCGCGAGTGAGTTTCCATTACTTTGCGTAATTAATAAACTTTTTGAAACTAATTCTTCGAATATTATAAAATAAACTTTTGTTAACAACAATTTGGGGTAGAAGAAATAAGGTTTATGTTATCATATATTCAAACACGTGCTCTAAACAAGTTTGAAATTTCATTAGTAGCGGACCTTCTCGGGCCTAGAGGACTAAACTAATCCTTTACTAACTCATCTAGAATAGTGGCCAAATGGGAATTTTGTACTACGAGAGTAGTTTGTTGCTACATCATTTGTGGTTTTACTTCGAAAGTATTTTTGGCTCGGGTTATTTAATGAACATTTTTTGAATTATTCCAATATGTTATTTTACAGTGGTTAAGTATAACGGGTTAAGTTCGCCAATATGAGCTTACACATTACTTTTCTCTTAGGCACTTTCCGATTTTTATTACCGTTAGGAAACTAAAGCACCTCTTTTTCTAAACTTTCACGAGGAATATCGTTATTTAGAGAAGGATAACCAACTGATGGGGTCGTAAATATCTAAAAAACGGTTGATTTGCACAGCTACTCCAATTAAAACTTTTAAACTTTTATTTTATCGTACTATAAGACCTTCAAATATTTAACACTTTAGGACGCCCTTTATGCAAGGTATAGGAACCAATAGAGTTGTTATTTACTTTAAACTTTATATACGATGCAAAGTCGATTGCTAAGTTGAACGTGTAATTATTTTTAAATTACAACTCAAATCCGTGCGATTAAAGCAATTAAATTCACAAATGACTAATCTGATGGTATTTAGTATCTGTATGTTATTTTCCAGTTTATAATTATAATACGTGTAATCTAGGAATTGCGAAAAATAAATTTTTATAAATAAAAGCCGAGAAAAGAATTGCCGAAGAGCGAGGTAAATAAATATTTGTATATTAACGAGTTCTTCATTACTTATATTGGAGGGGAAAAAAGAAAATGAGAATTTATTAACAACGGGTTTGCGTGTACAGAATCCATTAAAGGAAACAATTGAAAGAAATAAAGAAATCGAAGTTTCAATATCTGGCGTACAAAAAACTTCGTGAATATAATACCTTAACGTTTGGGTCGGTATTAAACATATAGGTGGACAGTCGAACGTCGCAAATTTTCAAACGGCAACTTTAAAAAACAAAACCTCTCGTTCACAAAGTGAACAGAAACGAAACACACATCTTTTACCCACCTTTACGAAAATCCCTTCAAGTTCCCTTCCGATAGGCACAGGATATTGAAAGTGCTTCCGGGCTTCGGCTCTGCAAATACTCGTTCATTTTGTTCGACCTACGTGGATTGCACTGATTGCTGAAAATCTTCCAAGTTTGCTTTTGCTTATTCGCTTTACTATTGTTGCACGGTCTTTTTTAACCGTCAAACTCATGTTAGGACGAATCGTAATTTAATTTACTGATTGGAAAACTTGTTTGCGCTTTCGAATTTTGATTAACTAAAAAAAAGAGAGGACCTGTAGCTATTTAAACGTTAAAACGCGAGAAAATTTTATTTTTACCGTCCGCACCCTCTGCTGTCTCAATTTTTTTTTAATAAATTATTTCACGTCTTATTTCACGACGTTAAGATTTTAGAGCTTTTCGGATTAATAAGCTAAGCTTCTTTAGTTAAAATTTTAATGGATTTATTTTGCTGTCTTTTGTCTTAAATTCTCTTTTACAAACGACTTTGCAAATAACTGTTATACGTGATGTAATCTTTTTTTCTTTATCTCTTCTATCTTAATTTTAAATTATTTTTTAAATACGGATATTCTTCAAGCTGTCGGGGTTTTAACGTTTAGATTGCGTTTATTTTCTTTTAGATAAAAGTCAATGGGGGTTAATGGTAGTGAAAAATGGGAAAAGTTCCCACCACGAGCTCCTATAATAAACTCATAATATATCATTCATAACTATAATTACCTATTACGATATTAAAGAGAGATGTACACGACACCGAAAAATAGTTATTTTAACGGCAATTTTCAGAAAATTTACATATAACTTTTATTAAACCAACAGCTAATAGCATCAGGAAACAAATAATTTGTTTTACGAGAAAATTACTTTTCGGTGTAATTATTGCGTGGCTAAGTAATTTATGAAGCCCCTAGTTCGATCAAATTTGGGGCAAAAATTGGATAATTTATACAATAAATTTCTTTTTCTAAATGAAGAAATTACATTAGGTACGCGTACCTACCGATTGTAATAATCTAACATCGCGCGTATGCGTGGTAATCAAAACGCGACTAGTACGTTCTTTATTCAATTTGTTTTTGTTTATGCGCTCACTTCGGAGGAAATAGTTCCAGACGAAATGTTAAGAACATTTAGGGAGAAATCAGCGTAGTCAAAAAGGTCTTTGGAGCCATCTTATTTAGGAAAATGTCACGACTTTCAGAAAGATGGGCATAGCACTATCTGAGGAGGTTATAAAAATCGTGGAGCTCGGAGAACGGAATGATACGAGTTCGCTCGTACGAGCTGGCTCGTACCAGTGCACTCCTAAGAAAGTTTGTAACTCGCTTATTCGACAAAATTGGGGATAAGTTTGTTTATAAAAAATATTTATCATAAAATTGTCTACAACTTCTATTTAAACAAATTTTCAATAAATTCTATGGTTCTCTAGTAAACCGCCGTTGAAGCGGTAGTTTTACAACCGAGTTGAAAAGTAAGGACTTGTTGCGTTCAAAAATTCGTAACTCGGTTATTCGACAAAAGTGGGGATAAGTTTGTTAATAAAAATTATTTACCATAAAATTGTCTACAACTTTTATTTAAACTAGTTTTCAATAAATTCTATGGTTCTCTCGTAAACCGCCGTTGAAGCGGTAGTTTTATTAGCGAGTTGAAAAGTAAAGACTTGTTGCGTTCAAAAATTCGTAACTCGCTTATTCGACAAAAGTGGGGATAAGTTTGTTAATAAAAATTATTTATCATAAAATTGTCTACAACTTTTATTTAAACTATTTTTCAATAAATTCTACGGTTCTCTCGTAAACCGCCGTTGAAGCGGTAGTTTTATTAGCGAGTTGAAAAGTAAAGACTTGTTGCGTTCAAAAATTCGTAACTCGCTTATTCGACAAAAGTGGGAATAAGTTTGTTAATAAAAATTATTTATCATAAAATTGTCTACAACTTTTATTTAAACTATTTTTCAATAAATTCTACGGTTCTCTCGTAAACCGCCGTTGAAGCGGTAGTTTTATTAGCGAGTTGAAAAGTAAAGACTTGTTGCGTTCAAAAATTCGTAACTCGCTTATTCGACAAAAGTGGGAATAAGTTTGTTAATAAAAATTATTTATCATAAAATTGTCTACAACTTTTATTTAAACTATTTTTCAATAAATTCTACGGTTCTCTCGTAAACCGCCGTTGAAGCGGTAGTTTTATTAGCGAGTTGAAAAGTAAAGACTTGTTGCGTTCAAAAATTCGTAACTCGCTTATTCGACAAAAGTGGGAATAAGTTTGTTAATAAAAATTATTTATCATAAAATTGTCTACAACTTTTATTTAAACTATTTTTCAATAAATTCTATGGTTCTCTCGTAAACCGCCGTTGAAGCGGTAGTTTTATTAGCGAGTTGAAAAGTAAAGACTTGTTGCGTTCAAAAATTCGTAACTCGCTTATTCGACAAAAGTGGGAATAAGTTTGTTAATAAAAATTATTTATCATAAAATTGTCTACAACTTTTATTTAAACTATTTTTCAATAAATTCTATGGTTCTCTCGTAAACCGCCGTTGAAGCGGTAGTTTTATTAGCGAGTTGAAAAGTAAAGACTTGTTGCGTTCAAAAATTCGTAACTCGCTTATTCGACAAAATTGAGGATAAGTTTGTTAATAAAAATTAATTATAATAAAATTGTCTACAACTTCTATTTAAACTATTTTTTAATAAATTCTATGGTTCTCTCGTAAACCTCCGTTGAAGCGGTAGTTTTATTACCGAGTTGAGAAACAAGAACATGCTGCGTTAAAAAATGCACAACTTGTTTATTAGGCTAAATTAAGCAAAACTTTGTTAATAAAAATTGTTTGCAATAAAATTATTTACAAGTCTTGTTTAAACTATTTTTCAATCGGTTTTTTCGTTTTATCGTACAGCTCAACAAAACGCACAGTTTCCAGTTCACTTCATTCGCCAACGCAAAAATCAATATATTTAGACTATTTATATTAGAATAGGGTCGTTTTGAACTTTCTTATAGAAAATTTTCTGCTTTATAAAAAAGGTCTTTACCTCGTCTGACTTAATTTTCTATCGCATTCCAAAACCAATTTGAATGTATCAGTTTCAAAACTTGCTCTAAAATTAATTATTGAGAGAAGATAAAACTTATCATTTAAAATTTACAATACAAACTGCGTAAGATAATATGCAATTATCAAGTGCAAAGTTGAATAATTTATGGATTTGAAGACTTAACCGCATCCCTTGGTTTCCGTTGGATTATTCTAGTGGCAGTGCTCATTTATTATGATAACACCTAGTTTAGTGATATGACTTTCATCTTAATGTTACCATCGCTACACACACCTTCGTTAACTTCGTATAAATGCTAATTTGTTAATTAACAAACCAAATTGTGATATACATTTATTTTTAACTATATCAACAAAACTAAAGTTGTGTTTTATTTAAATTTTTCAATTAGTAATTTTCACGACGCACCATGCAGAAGAACTCAAATTGTATAACGAATAATTTCAATCACCGCAATGTAGAGCTAATTTTTGTTTTTCTATACTTTAAGATACTCGTATCTTCGTATAATACGGTAAAACTACTTCAATAACATTTTTCTTTGAAAATAATACTTGAAAGGTTGATTTAATTATGCTTGTTATCATTGTATCTATTACTAAAATTCAAATTCTTAGATATACGTTGAAATTGTACATACCTAGTTAGGTACTTTTGATATATTTCAAGCGGTTTTCAAGAACGAATGCTACTCTTGAATAACGCTTTATCCAGTTAGACGAAATTAAATTTATATTATATCTATGTAATTTCCTTAAGTGACATGACTTGTCTATTAGCGTCCTTAGGGTGCTTAAACGTATACTTCATAATTAAACAATATTGATTTAACAATTATTATTAAATAATTACCTCTCTCTCGCTTTTAAAAATCTACTCTTAGTTCGTCTGTTTATATAATGCAACTTATTCACTTTGAAGTATTCCGTACAAGAGTTGAAGACGCTCTGAGACCGGTAATTGACGTTCACTAAACGTGACGTCGACGTAGCGTCACGCGTTAACATAACGCATGTCATGACTTAGTAAATTTTCCTAAATGTGGGTGAGAGAGAAAAGAGACGTTATTTCAAAAATTGGTTAAGACTAAAAAATCCCACTTACAACAAATTTCGTTTTCACTTTAATATCAATAAAATAGAGAAGCGAAAAAAAACACCTAAATACTTAATAATGTATTTTACCTAAATCCTTCCACTTATTATTAATAAGTCCCATGAATAAATAAAGTTGATAGTTTTATGTCGAGCATTATTATATTTCACGCCCTTTTAATTTTATATGAAGTCGAAAAGCTTTTTATAGCTGCACAATATGAATGTGAAAGAACGCCCTAATTGTAATAGTAATAAAGTTAGTGTTATGGTTAATATTAAAAGAAATATGTTATTTGAACAATTAATTTCAGTTTGTAACGGTTTTCAATAGACGTACATCAATTGTTCATGTGTAAGAAAGAGTAAATATTTTGTGAAAATTTGAATATTCAATTAAATAGGTAGTCAAATAAAGCTATAAGCATTAGACGGTAATAATGTAAATTTCTTAAATAATTCATTGAAGTCTACATTACGTATTGTATAATATAAATGTACGTATATAAAAGCTATGTTACGTTAACTTCATAAATATATACAGAACATAAAGCGCTTCCATATTTGAATTTCCAATTTCAATTTAATGCATGCTTACGATTTTCTAAGCAATTCCGCTATAGTTTTATTTTTTAAAAAATATTTTATTTTTTATTTTTCAACATTAAATATAACGTATTATTTTATTCGTAATCATCAAAAGCGCATCATACGATAGAAGAGGAAGCAAAATGTAATTTGAAATAGTAAGGGATGAAAAATAGCAGTAATTTAGTCGTTCACCTTTTTTTAAAACGTTTCAATTAGGTATAATAAAAGTTTCTAAAATAAATTAAAATTTCAAAAACTTTTTAAAAGTCCCTTAATTAGTCTATGCGAATTGGGTACAAATGGGGGATTTAGGGTAGACGACGTAACAAATAATGGTTCACGAACTAAAAATCCCATCCTCGCCCTCGCTGCAAAATTGGGGACGAGTTTTTTTTGTAAAAATCTCTATAAGTATCGCATTTATGCTTAAAAAATTGTTTTTAACTTTACTGTCTAGAAATTTGATTTTAACACATTTTTGCGTAAGCGCAAAGGTTAGGGCAGAAAAGGGAGGGAGCGACAGCCGCAAATTAGTGAGCGGAAATCAACAAAAACGTTCGAAACATTATTAACCTCCTTATATTCACCTTCGGTGGCTTATTAACACCGGCTTAGTAATTTAGTAATGCATTACCTAATATCAATGAATCGTTGTACAGTATAATAATAGTTCAGTCAACTAGTAGTTTGCCGGAAAAAAATCTAGAAGTTTTTTCTTTATGTATTTTGGGATGCTGAATCCGAATTTCAACAGTGCCACCTGAGAAAATTGCAAGAAAAGCTCCTTTTTCAGTTTGTCACATGTAACTTAAAAACTACCCACTTTTTGAAAAAAATACTTTTCTACACAAATAAACTAAGTACATCAAATTTCCACCAATTATATTTCTTGAGTTTTTTTCTTCAGACAAACAGTTTAAGTGCTAGAGAGCGTTAAAGTTTGACAGTAATTCCTAAATCGGCTAATAAGCTGCTTTTCTTAGTTTTTCGCTTATAACTCGGATAATAAATCCTTTTTGAGAAAAGTGTCTTTCTACAAAAATAAAGTAAATTAAATTTTCTACTAATTATATCTCTTACATGTTTTTTGTCAGATAAACGGTTAAGCTGCTAGAGAGCGTTAATGTTTGACAAAAATTCCAAAATCGACCAATAAGATGCTGTTTTTCTTAGCTTTTCGCTTATAACTCGGAAAATATTCACTTTTGAGAAAAGTTTTTCCCCACAAAAATAAAGTAAATTTAGTTTCCTACTAATTATATATCTAATGTGTTTTTCGTCGGACAAATGGTTTAGGTGCTAAAGAGCGTTAAAGTTTGACGGTAACTCCAAAATCGGCCAATAAGCTGCTGCTTTCCTTAGTTTTTCGCTTATCACTCAAAAAATATGCACTTTTAGAAAAAAGTGGTCCCCTACAAAAATAAAGTACATTAAATTTCTTACAAACTGTGTCTCGTAGGTTTTTTACGTCAGATAACCGGTTTAGATGCTAGAGAGTGTTAAAGTTTGACGACAATTCCAAAATCGACCAATAAGCTGCTGTTTCTTTTAGTTTTTTGCTTATCACTCGGAAAATATGCACTTTTAGAGAGAAGTGGTCCCTTACAAAAATAAAGTAGATTAAATTTCTTACAAATTGTGTCTCGTAGGTTTTTTACGTCTGACGTACGGTTTAGGTTAGGATCTAGAACCCGTTGAAGTATAGTGGGCGTATAGCGGCCAAGCCAAGAACAACACTCTCATTTCTTGTAGTGAGGTTGAGAGGTATATTTTTACAGTATCCTTATTTAAAACAATTAGATTAATTCGTCAGTATCTAATTACTTTTATTACTAACCTTTCTCTAAAAGTGCGTAGTTTCCGAGTTTTAATTAAAAAGCTAAACAAATAACAGCTTGATGGGCAATTTTGAAAGTTTTATCAAACTTTAAGGGTTTCTAGCGCCTAAATTGTTTCTCTCAAGAAAAACACTAAAGAAATAAAATTTATAGAGAATTTGACGTAGGTTATTTTCGTATAGGAGTAGTTTTATCAAAAAGTGCGTAGTTTTCAAGTTCTAAGAGAAAAATTAAAAAATAGTATTTTTTCGCAGTTCTTTTCCATTTGTTCAGACTTCTACCATCTACGAGGTGGCAAAACTTAAATTCGGATTTAGTATCCCAAAAACGCATAAAGAACGATTAGCAACGATTTTTTACCAGCCGCAAAAATTTATTAGAAGGAACCTTCAGATTAGTCCGACAAACCTCAAAACAATGCTCGTAGTATATCAAAGCTGAAATGTTTCAAAAAGAGACATCCTGTAATTTTTAATTAAAAAGTAAAGCAAAAATGTTATTTTTAAAGAACACGTCGATTTAATCTATTCTTGTTATTTTAAACGTTGTTTGTTAGCAGATTTCAGCAAAAATTCCCAAACAATAATGAACGAACTGAATAAACAGGATACCTTTGGATTCACTATGACAGCCACTGTCAGCATTTATTATACAAATTATCGTTTATTGAAAATGTACGTTTAATTAATTGGTAAACTGCATATACGTATACAGCCATATATTCTAATTAACGATTATTTTACTAGCAGAATACATTTTCAACTTCCAATAAGGTTAATTATGATCTAATCGCCAATTTGTAATAGCAGAGCTGTCAGTGAGAATCTAAAGGTATCCTGTTTGTTCTGTTGGGGTTTGCGTACCTAAATAACGAAATGCTACATCGAAAATATAGTAACAGTAGTTGGCATCCCCTAGAGTAGCGTTTCAAAACGATCAAGGTGTAGACACCCTGTATTGCACGTTTAAAATTACTATTTTGTTTCTAAACACATAAAAGAGAAAAAATATCAAAGTTAGCTTGTGTTTCAATTCTGTTTATAGGCCACCCGGTATATTCTTTCGCGAGTCGAACAAAAATGACCATTTAACAAAAGAGCCGAGAACATAAAAAATTATTAACAAAAATGTTTTTCAATCATTCTTCTACAAAATAACCAGGAAAACTTTTATATTATCTGTTATAACTTTTGGGGGAAAAAATATTTTTTTCTCTCGAAATGTTCTCATTTTCTTTTAAAACCGCCAATGATGAATGCTTCCTAAAGAGTTTTATCAAGTGCACAATTTTTTGTCCTAAAACTTGCGAGAAAGTTTCCTAAAGTTGATCAAAAACAATTTTTCAACTTTTTTTTCAATTAAAGATTTTCCTTTTTACCTACAAGACGAAATTAGGGTCGAACTCAAACAAATGCCTCTTTGGCTTTACGTAATTTCATTATTTTTACGCCGAGGCTTTCTTCGCGTTAACAAAAATTTTTTTTCCTAGTGTAAAGAAGACGGTGTCCCTTCTCAGCTCTAAATTAATCGATTTCCGTGTTCTCGTGAATTACGTAAACAATAGAGGATGTGCCTGTCTTTACATAACTTTCCCATTTACTCGATCTCAAACATGTTAAACTTAAATATGGGTGCATTGCGGTATAATTCTAGTATTTTGTGATCTATTCGTTTGATTCGAATTCACCGAGGAACCCCAAACCCATCAAGTGCTCGGAGTGACGGATTAGGAAACAACATATTTATTTCCGAGTTTGTTGGTCGACCAAGAAACAATTACCTAAGTAATAGTTATTAATTATTCATTATATAGATTAATAAGTAGGCCGTAATCACGTTTCGTAGTAGTAGAATTGCTATTCTCTCGGTTTTGTAAAAGATGAAAATGAGCCTTTTTGAAAACCAAAATAGTTCTTACGCAAAAGTAACATGATCGAAATAGTTTATTGTAGCAGGAGTTGTATAGGTGGGATTTTATGTGACGCAGTATCGAAACTAAAACCCCGAGCGAAGCGAGGCGAAACGAGGTGAAGCGAGGCGAAGTAAATTCACCCGAGTCCTGTACGGACGAAAAAGTCCCGTTGTGGCCATATCAGTCTCTTTTGAAAATGCGAGTAGTTTAAAAGAGCACATTTGAGCGACACGAGGAGTTTTCCTTCATAGTTTTATCAATTTTTAAACGACTCATCCGCATCCAATCCTCTGTTTTCAGCGACCCCGAGCTAGGTCATCGTAGTCCAATACGTAAAGTTCCTTAAAATAAACGCAGATGCCTTTTGCATCAAAAAGCTCTAATTTAACCAACGCAATGTACACTGTACACGCCCCAAGAATGTATTTTTTACACAGACACTTTACAGTGCGCTCGCGTCTCTCCATCTCGGACAAAATTAAAAAATAAAACTAAACTCGCTGCAGGTTCACTATGAAGTTTTTTTGTAAGTAAACGTAGATTTCACTATTAATTCTTAATGTTTCAAAGTACAAATTTACAAATCTACCGTTTGAGTTTAAATTGAACAGTAAATTGTTAAATAGAACTTACATTATGAAATGGGTAGGGCAATTGAAAATTCTACAGCTAGTTTATATTACTGTTAAATATTGTACTAGCTCAAAAAAGATTAAACTTATTAACTTAAGCGAACTCACTCACTTTTGAAGTTTTAGGTCCGCTGTTTATTATTTTAACTTTCCATTACAACAATACAAGATACGCGTAGGTGATGCGGCTGAAGGTGACATCAAATTAAATTTTCAAAAAGTACCTTTCTCGAGAGCTTTTAAAGCAACAATTTAAGAATTTTTTCCTGGAGCCAAATAAATTTTTAATTTATTTTTTTTCAGATATACTTTTCGGTGTACAGTTCGGCTTTCACTGTACGCTTCGAGCTTTCATAGAAAGGAAATGAAACCTCTAAAGAATTTGTTGGGTTTATTTTATACTTTTGAGGTCTGCCTTACTCGATTTTTTCCTCTTAAAATCATATTGAGATGTCAAACATTTTCTTCTATTTCGTGGATTACGGCAAACGACCTCTTCGGTTTAGAATTTAGAGCAAAAAATTATTTTAATTAACACAATTTTTCCTAAAACGTTTCGACTTTTCTTAAAAATGGTAAAAACCGTTTTTTTTCATCTGTGAAACAGTTTATTTTGTTTCTGATTTCCTTCTGTTTGGGGTTTGCTCGTGTGAGTAGCAGATGTTATTTTAAGGGGTTACTTCGACGCTATGTCGTGTTATAATTACTAGTTTTTGGTTACTAATTAAACATTTCCCCCAAATACTAAGTTATCGATTCCTCATTAATAATGAAATAATTTGATTATACAAGACGACCGCGCACTGACGAACAAAATTTTTTAGAATAGCATTTATACGGTTCGCGAACCATGAATTCGTTTCTAATAATTTAGAGGATTAAAGAAAAAACGTTTAAAACTATAACAGAAAAATTACCGTTAAAATGAAGCAGGGGGCCCTACGAGCCGAAATAACGGAATAAAGATTTATCGCTCTTACGTTTTACACGATTCCAATAGTAAAACTCACATCAGTGACACTGGGTATAAAGAAAAAGCTGCCGTAGCATTATCCGCAGTTATAAATCAATGCGAATTCGAATACAATTGAGTGTTTTAAAATTAATTCTAACGTACAAATTTATAAAACAAACATAAATTTAATAAAACGAACAAATATAACAGTGGCTGTATTTGAATTTGCCATATATCAACGCATTGACAGGATTTTTTTTAAACAACTACGTCCGGATGATAAAGTGGACGAAAAATGTTACATCGAAATCTGTTACAATGTTACAGAGGGCAAATACTAAACCGAAACATGGTGGATTACACAACAAAACACATTATCCGACCGATGTGGCTTAGCTTTAAGACGTATTAATCTGTCAATTTGTTTCTGTTTAGTCGATAATATCTACACTGCGAGACAAGCAAAATAAATTCCATACAACTCCATATAGACCAGGGTCGATAATTTTTGAGACCAAAAAAAATTATAGTAGGATGAAACCCATTGGAAAAGGTAGAGAATATACCAAAAATGTAGGAAAAAATAAATTACGGGCGATTTGAAGTGGGGAAGGGGACGGGGGTGAGTTTTTAAGGGTAAAAAACGGTTTATCTCGATTTCCGGCAAAACTACAAGTTCTATGAAAAAAAGTTAAATCGCAAAGTTGTAGGTAATTAAAAGATCTACAACTTTTGTTTTTACACTTTTTTCACATAACCTTACAATTTAAGTGAAAAATTCAAATAACAAAGTTTTTGGTTTTTTATTTGTATCTTGTGCAAAAATTTTTATTTTTTCACAAAATTTGGTGAAAACTTATCTTTTTATGTCCCAAACACACAGTAACTTTTTTGATTTAAAATATTCATTGTTTCACCTTATTTTGACTTAATATCGAAAAAGCACCCCAATTTTCAATCGAAAATTCTCACGTCAAAATATCTGCTTTTTTAAAAAAGTCGGTGGGCTTTTTGTTCGTTGAAGTCTCTACTTTCTGTTGATATAAAAAAATATATACATTACTATGGTAAATGTTCTCAGAAAATGCAAATAAAGAAAAAAAACTCGAATCTAGAAAAGGAGCTAGAAAGGTCTGGGCCGAGGTCCAAAATTTCAATATATCATAAGGCATACTTAATAGACAAGGTACCAAAAAATCAGAACTATTTAGATAGATTAAATAGTGTTTGCGATATCGGACATTTTTTTCTCGAGTGCTGCCCTCAAACGCATCATTTTTGAGAGTGCCAACATCAAAATTATGTATCTTCGACGTCAAACAAAGAAATTGAGATCAATAACATACTTGCTTCATCAAGGTTCCGACGGGAGCCTGGTTTTGTACAATTACAAGGGGGCTGTAAGCTTTCTGAGAAAACAGTTAGTCCTACATAAAAATTGGTAATAACCTTTTTTGTGTATAATTGTTGTAGCAATGTTTTGTATATTAAACTTTTTTTGTAACACCAATGGTTACACAGATAGATTGGAAAAAGTGTTTGCTACGTTAGCCATTTTGTTCTTCACGCGCAGCAGTCAAACGCATAATTTTCGAGAGCGCCAACATCGAAATTATGTTTCTCCAAGTTCAAATAAAGAGATTGAGATCAATGTCACACTTTCTTCATCTAGGATCCCACGGATGTACATTTGAGAACGGACTAATAGGTGTGATCGACTAAAAATTTTGGAATATCGTTTGGATATTTTGGAATCTCGCCCTGCTTAATCTGAAAAGTTTACCGATAAGATTTTTGATTTCAAAAAATCAAGGTAGTCATGACAATTGAGAAAATTTCTCAAGGTGAACCAATGTTTTTGAAACGTTGCGTCGAGTCATAATTTCATATTCTGAACAAGTTTTCCTAATAATATTTTGTAATATCGATAACCAAAAGGGCACTTTACCTAAACAGAAAATAGTTTTTTCTCAATTCTCATGACCAACTTGATTTTTTTAAATCAAAAATCTGCTCTCAATACTTTTCAGACCAAGCAGAGCGGGATCCTAAAATATTAAAACAATATTCCAAAATTTTTGGTCGATCACACATATAGCGAAGTCAACCGGGGACACACTGTATTATGAGATTTTCTATGCATAACTGTAGTAATTAGAATTTAATAAATCAACTTTATTACTGAAAAAAATTGCAGCAGTCACATTTTTTAGATGAAATCCCCTTTAAATCCTATTTTTAATATTTAGAACAACTATTTTCGCATGTTTTTTGCAATCTTTATGTTTTATGGATTTGTAATTTTTTTGTTTATCAATGTAACATGAAATCTTACGTTTTTCGAGTAATTAAAGTGTAAATTTTATCTAATAGCCCAAAATTGTACATAATGATTAAAAAACAAATTTTCGGATTTGAGTTTTTTCCTTTATTTGCAATTTCTGAGAACATTTACCATAGTAATGTATATATTTTTTTATACCAACAGAAAATAGAGACTTCAACGAACAAAAAGCCCACCGACTTTTTTAAAAAAAATTTTCGATTGAAAATTGGGGTGCTTTTTCGATATTAAGTCAAAATAAGGTGAAACAATGAATATTTTAAATCAAAAAAATTACTGTGTGTTTGGGACATAAAAAGGTAAGTTTTCACCAAATTTTGTAAAAAAATAATAATTTTTGCACAAGATACAAATAAAAAACCAAAAACTTTGTTATTTGAATTTTTCACATAAATTGTGAGGTTATGTAAAAAAAGTGTAAAAACAAAAGTTGTAGATCTTTTAATTACCTACAACTTTGCGTTTTAACTTTTTTTCATAGGACTTGTAGTTTTGCCGGAAATCGAGATAAACCGTTTTTTACCCTTAAAAACTTACCCCCGTCCCCTTCCCCACCTCAGATTGCCCGTAATTTATCTTTTCTTACATTTTGGTATATTCTCTACCTTTTCCAATGGGTTTCATCCTACTATAATTTCTTTTCACTTTTTGCCATTTTCTAAGGTATCGACCCTGGTCTAATAGTATAGAGCACCATTTATTTGCTTATAGCGGGCGGCTTCCTAGCAACTTGAAAAAAATTTATTTGGGGATATTAATTTGTTAAGGTACGGATTTGAATTCAACTACCCCAGAGTGTTTTCAATTTCAGCCAGAAGTATTATTAAAATGGTATACACATACACCTGTCAAGAGTAGCTCTGTGGGCTAAGTAATAAAAATCTACTAAGTCAACTAAGCCGCGGTGAACTGGTGGTAGTTTAATTTACTAGAACAAAACATTAAATTTAAGAGACCCAAGAGCGTGTTACAGTTAGGACTTTAAAAAATTTACAAATAAATTGAAATGGGTTCGTAATCGGGGGCTTCTTGGACACCCTGGGGCAACTTGACCGAATACGAATTTGAATTCGAGCCGCAATCTTCGTACATTTTCGATCCAACGTCTTTTTAAATTTTTTCCAATCCGTACCGGAGCCCTCAACTTCAATTAATTCGCAGTTAGCTCCACTCGCAAAAAGCACGATAGTGGAGTTAATTTCTCGATTATCCGCTCTTCAAAATAATTATGTAAAAGTCGAGTCTCACTCAAATTAAACATACCTACTACTTTCGACAGTTAAAAATGTTAATTTGTTAGTTGATTACGAATGTAATGGCCTCTCGTAAAGTTAAACTTCACACACAAATTAAAAACACGATTGCATTTTGAAACGTCGAAAAATAGCGCTTTTTCGTCAATAATTAAAAGTTTGTTAAAGTATTTCGATTTAATCCATTTTTATTTTTCCACTTCAAACAAATTAAGTGCAACGTTAAAAGCTTATATTTTATTTTACCTTTTAATTCCGTCCGCGAAGATTTAAATAAATCTGTAATTACCTACATAAACAGAGTGGTGAAAATGCTTGGTTTACTATTTTCGCTTCGAAAATAAAAAACTTCATCGAAAAGTAGATATAGTAGCTTGTGCTATATTGAATGTTTGAAATAAATTCTCGGTTTGTACATCGTCTTTGAAATTGGACACAAAGCGAAACAAAATCTTTGTTAGATCGACTACTTTCTTTTAGTTTGTAAAACAAGAAACAGTGACTTTTTTAAATTTCTTTTCTTTAAGTAGCAATCTATTTCAGTGTATATTTTTCTACTCGTGGATTATTGTATTGAGTTTCCACTACATACGCGAAGTTAAAACGAGTACTTTTGGTAAAAAGTGTAGATGCCAATTTGAATTGAAATGCACTTTAGTCGAACTTCGAATTTGAGTGCGCTCTGAAAATAAGTTTTCATTGATCAAAGGAAAGAATTTCAGCACACAGACTTGCTAATGTCGAATTAACAGCCGGATAAAGGAACGCGCACATTCTTAGAGTTAGAGTTCTTGCGTCAGATTAATAGTTTAGTCGCTAGAACTCGTTAAAGTTTAAAAAAATTCCAAAAGCTCTTAAAAAAGTTATTTTTTGAGTTATCGTTTATAACTCGAAAACTACGCACTTTATAAAAAAAGTTTTTTATACGAATATAAATTACATCAGATTTTCTACAAATTATATCTGTTGGTATTTTAGCCTCAGATAAATCGTTTAGGCACTAAAAATTCCAAAAGCTGTCAGAAACTGATTTTTTTTGTTATCGTTTCTAACTCGAAAATTACGCACTTTATGAAAAAAGTTTTTTCAAAGTATTAACTACATCAAATTTCCCACAAATTATATGTCTTAGAGTTTTTGCCTCAGATGAATGGTTTAGGCACTAGAGCACGTTAAAGTTGGGAAAAATACCTAAAGCTGTCATTAAACTGATTTTTTAAGTTATTGCTTATAACTCGAAAATCACACACTTTTAGAAAAAAGTGTATCTATATAAAAGTAAAGGACATTCAATTTCCGACAAATTAGGTGTCTTAAATTTTTTTCGTAAAACGAATAGTTAAGGTGGTAGAGAGCGTCGAAGTCTGGAGAAGGAAAAGGGTAGATGATGGTGGCTATAGCGTACCTACAGAAAAAATGTATAAAATATATTTGTGAAATGTAGATGTCAAATGCAGCAGACGGTTTAAGTGCAGCCTTCGTGGTGTAAAGAGTAAGGAGGCCACCTTGTGTAGTAGCGACTAGGGGAATTTGCTTTGGCCTCAGTTTCTAAGGCCAAAGAGACGAAGCCCTGCAACAAACCAATGGGACTTTAAAAACTTTATTCTGAAATCAGAAAATAAATATTTAAAGCTACTTATCTGTAGATACAAACAGTTGCAATCATCCAGAACGAATTTTTTCACTACAGATCAACGGCTTATCTCTGGAACGCCGTGCAGGAATGAAACCAAAACCCATTTTTCGAGTATGTACCTATTGATTTCTTGCATATAGTCTCTCGTCAATATTTTGATTATTGACAGGCCTACCTGTAAAATTGTTGCTACTTTGTTTAGAAACACCCTATATATACGGATTACGGTAATTTGAGAGAAAACGTGTATATTTTACGTTTTTGGGAAACTTTTTATTCACTCTTTATTGTAGAACTCGTTAAATTATTATTGCCGTTCTTCCCAATATGTCTAAAATGATATCAAACAAGACATTTGAAACTTTTTTAAATTGTTTTAATTGAAAATGATGTAATTCTGGTATAAATTTGTTTTGAACGTTTTGTATTTATTCGTACAAGCTGTGAGTTTTATCAAAAATAAAATAATTTAAGTAGGTACTACGTGTTTTATAATAATAAAGTAAAAGTTTGATAAATATTACAAGTTTCGAGTTTGAGTGAATGCGAGGTATGCAATTTATTAATTAATAAATTTCTCCAAATAAGCGTTTAATTGCAATTAGATTAAAATTTGTATGTATAAATATCTGTGATAACAAGCTGATGTAATAAATGAGAAGTTTAGAAATGCTACAGCGCTGTAAATCTAACTTTTAATTTGATGAAAGTTTCCTATTTATTAGTTTGAGGACACACTACTGAACTGCAACGTTCTGTGCATGATGCGTAGGTACAGGGTGTTCCAAATTTATGTCTTAACGCTAGAATCTCAGAAACTGCTAGACAAAAGGTGGAATTTATCAACAAATATGAGCGCGTTTATAAGAGAGAAAAAAGCAAACTTGGATGCTAGTAAAAAAGGCAGTAATAAACTAAGAAGGGGAAAGCAAAATGGCCTGTTAGCTTTTAATGAAGAACGAACGTAAATAAGTAAATTCCAAAATACATAATGAAAAATTGCTTAAAAAATAAAAGTAGGCTCTAATTCGCGACATTCTTAAACTTTTTCATTAAAAAGTTCCACAACAAAATTAATTAAAAAAATAATTTTTGGTTTTCGCATTCTCTTTGTAAATCGACGATACTAAACGAATTAAAGTAAATATATCGAGGTAATTAATAATTGATTTAAATGCGGACTAAATCCCCGTTTAAACGTTTTTAAAAGCTCACATTACTTTAATATGAAGGTAAATGCCATTTAAAAGATTAGAATTTCCGTACATTTGCATTTTTTCAAACGGATTCCTAAATTAAATGCTCGTAAATTTTTAATTGCGAAATTCGCACTCGCTCGATACGCGAAAATTAAAAAAATGAGTCGGTTTTTCAATTGATAGTAGTCAATCACAACTTGATTAGACGAATATTGCCTCGAGGGCGATTGTTGTGAAAATTACGGCGTATTTTAATTTATCCGAGTAAAGTAAATTAAGACATAAACGAAGAAGAAAATTGTGAATGTAAAACGAACGAAAACTAGAAATTCGACACAAGTTAAACGAATTTATATGTAAAAATTAAATGAAACAAAAAATTGAAATACCTTTCGGGTCAAATTTCAGGATATTAAAAGTTGAATCTATAACTCATTCCGTTAAATGGCCAACAGGGATAAAACAGTTTAAAAAAAGAACAGGAAACAAAAAGTCCGGAAAATGTATTCCGAGAAACGAACATTTGTATAGTCAAATATCGGTCGGTCCAATACCTACAATTTAAAAGTATAATTTAATCGACGAAGTTACTATCTGATAAAAAAAAAGGCGCGTTTTGTACTATATTGAAAACAATTGCCTAAACTATTTTAAACCGCAAATTAAAAATTTCAGATTCTGAACTTCCTTACTTTTTCATAATCCTTTTGTAAAAGGATTTTTCCAATAGTTTACGACGTAATGGCTCATAAACAATTATATTTACAAATAAACAACCCGATGAAGAATTTCTAAACGATTTAATCGGCAACATTAAGAAGAAACCATCAGTCTGTTGCCAATAGTTAATTGAAGCAAAAATTGCGAGATAGAAAAATAGGAGACAGCTATGAATATCATAGAATATCATACCGAGCTACCGATTAGTAGTGGTGTTCCACAGGGTACGATTATCAGGCCCATTTCTTTTCTTGCTGTATATAAACGTTCCATATAGAGTGAGTGTGTGAAGTATCTTGGGGGTTCAATCGACCAACATATGAGATGGCATTGGCACATCTCTGGAATGCGTAAAAAACTGCGAAAGACATTGTACATATTTAAAATAATAAAAAGAGTGGTTCCATTGAGATTACTGTACACCATCTATTATAGATTTTTTTTTAGACTTTTTTTTATAATTTTAAATTTTTAACGAGGTTTAGGAATCTTCCAGAAGACACTCAGGGCTACCTTAGTGGGTTCGTGCACCGTGGGTAGTGTGGCATTTACCAGGGAATTTGTTCACCCTGGCTCCTACCTACTAAGTCTTTTCCTTGCTAATTTCTCAACAGAATGAATGATAAATTGAATTGGGCAAACATACAAATTTGTGGTCTCCTCGTGGCTCCTCGAGTCTCTTCCTAGACTTGGCAGTGGGATTCGCGCTAGCATTATTACCACTGCCTAGTTGTCGGTCGTTGCTTAAGCTCCTATATCTTCTCTCTTCTCTTGACACCTTGTCTGGGCTTAAAAAGAGTTCCTCTCGGAGAACTTAGTGCGCCGGGTTCTGTTCTCAGCTCCGTGTCTGCTAACTTCTGGTTCTGCAAAGATTCTTTGGTCATTCATCTTCGGCTCGGAGAACCTAGTGCCGAGGGAGTTAAATCGCGTCGTCTTTCTGTTTTTCCCTCTCCACTTTATCCTTTGACCTCAGGATGTTCGAGGCCAGATGTCTGCACGCTCCTGGGTTCGCGGAGATGCTTTGGCCATCTTCCATCTTTCTTCATAGCAGCTATCGCCTCTTTGTCGGAGAAGATAGTGCGCGTCGTAGCCCGTGATGTTCAGGGTTGTGCAGGGCCCTGGGGCTGGGGAACGGGGAGCCCCGGTGACAATACAGATCCTGTAATCGTCTAGGCTCGGAAAACGCCCGCTTGGGAGCAGGAGCAGCCTCCGGGGCGAGTTGGGCTGCCTTCTGCAGCGGGGAAGCCGGGCGGAAGGTCTGAACCGCCGGTGACAGAGGAGCTGTCGGTTTCTCGGATGTTTTCACAAGTGCCTCCGCAGTTCTATTGGCGGTGCACTTGACCGATGTGTGCGCTGGCTGCCCGCAGTTGTAGCAAGTGTCCGGTCCCCGCACTTCCATCTCCTGTGTCCCGGTTGTCCACACCGGTAGCACCTGTTGTTCGTCTCCATTCTGTAGACCTTGCAGAGGGCCCAGTAGACCCTGACTGAGCCTGCCGAAAGCAGTTTTTAGGCGCTCCCAAGGAGATTTTGATTACCGCCCTCTGCGTGTCTCTTCCCGACTGGCGGAGACTCTTCACCTCTACGGTCGCTGCCTCGCCAGCCGCTCGGAGCCGGGAGGCCACCCTTTCTTTGCTGATCTCTCCGTCCAGGCCCCTCACCTCCAGCTCGAGGGCAGCTGGACTATATTTGACTTTATTTTGAATAGGAAGGAACACTTTTTTGATAAAGTGTGTAGTTTTCAAGTTATAAGCGATAAATAAAACAAAAAGTTTTCTGGTTAATTTTGGAATTTTTGTCAAACTTTAACGCGCTCTACAACCTAAACCGGTTGTCCCAGAAAAAAACATATAAAATATAATTTGTAAGAAATATATTTTACTTTATTTTTTAATAGGAACACTTTTCTGATAAAGTTCTTAGTTTTCGAGTTATAACCGACAAACTAGAAAGATCAGTTTTTCTTACCAATTTTGGAAATTTTGGCATATTGAACATTGACCATAGAACCTAAACCGCTTGTCTTAAAAAAAACTTATATAATTTGTAGGAAATTTGATGTAGTGTAGTTTGATATGGGAACACTATTCTCAAAAAGTGCGTAATTTTCATAATGATCCTTTGGAATAAATCAAGTGGTATAATGTTTCCTAGCGCTCAGTATTATAGTACTTTTTACCGGCCTACACTTCTAAAATTGAAAGTTGGCGTTATCTTTGACACAATGAACCGTCAAGTGTAAGCAAAAGTCACGAAATAGAATTTGTCGTAAAATATGACCATAAAGTGCGCAAGATGTTTAAAAAACATCTCGAAATACGATGATACCATCCAATGTAAGAAAGGCTGCGAAAAAACCTATCACATCCTTTGTGCGAACGTAAGTGTCCAAGAGTATAGTGACATGAAATTTAGAAACGAACTAATTGACTGGCTTTGCGAAAAATGCAATGAATCGAATACAACCTTGCACAATAATAGAGGCGGTGAGTCGACAATTGAAAATGAATTAAATATTAATCAAGTCCAATTTAACAAAATCGATTTGAAATCGCTAATAAATAACGGTATAAAAAAGGCATTTGAGGAACTTTTTTTGCCCCAAATGAATTCGCTAAAAATTAAAATAGACGAGCTTTCGTCCGAAAATTTGCCGATAAAGAAAGAAATCTCCGAGCTGAGAAACCATTTCCAAAATTCGGCGAGTACATTTAATGAGGTTGTAGAAGTAGAAGTATTGCGAGAACTTGTAGATAAGAGCTCCGCGTTGTCTACGAATGCCAGATTAGAGTCTAATAATAACAATAGAAGGGAAAAACCTCAATTAAAAGAGGCTAGTTCGATTCCTATAATTCGATCGGTAATAAAAGAAGATAGCCCTAATACAAAGTGTAAACTAACACCAAGATCAAGAGCAAACAACTCTTCTTTAGCGCACCCGTCTTCTCCAATAATTAACAACCTATGCCACGAGAAGGACGACGATGGATTCACTGAAACGCGCAAACGAAAGAAGCCCAGAGAGCCCGTCATCGAAGGATCCGCTACGGAAGTACGTATCAGAAGTGCAAAAAGCTACTCTCATCTGCACGTTTACAAACTGGATCCTACAGTAACCACGGAAGAAATCCACAATTATCTGGTGGAAAATAAGTTTAGAGACGTCATCTGCGATTCTCTACCGTCGAGACGGCCGAAAGAATACAGCTCTTTTAAAGTGTCCGTCTTGAGCGAACAATTCGAAGAATTAAAGCAGCCTAGTTTGTGGCCGAAAGGGGCGCGGTTAAATAATTTTTTGCTTCATCTTAAGAAGCCCCGAGAAATACCTTAAAATAAACGCCGAGGAAGAAAATGCTCTAATTTGTTAGAATAGCGTGCCTGTAAGCGCGACAAAAAGTTTTTTTAATTTTAATTGGAATAATTAAATGTTGTTGAGAACGCAGTATTATTTTTGTTAGTTGTTGAGTCTCGGATAAAACTAAAATAAAAATATTTCTTTTCTTCGAGATTGACTATCACGATTCGTTTGTCTCTAATTTTAGCACGGGCCATTGAATCACATCTAAGTATTCTGGTCACGTTTTCGTAATGCCCGTAGTGCTATTGCAATTTCCAAAATTACCTCATTGACTTGATCGGTGGTTCAATTGGATTATTAGTTTAGTCCTCTTCAGTCTTTAACTTCTTACGAAAAATGTTTTTTGTTACTTGGGTAGGTTGTTTTGTTTATAAAAAAACATTAATCATCAGTCAAGTTTTGCGATGGGATTGCACACTGCACAGGTAGTTTTCCTATAATCCTTCTAATGGGGAAAGTTTACAATTTATGGATTATAAAGTTGACATTGGACATATCTAGTAACAATATAGTATATTGCGATATAAGGTTGGTAAGTGCACTATAACAAAATCGAGAAAAAGTTTGAAAAAGCGAGACGAAGTCGAGACAGACAGACTTTTTTTTAAATTTTAAATTAATTTTTGCAAATGTCAAAAATTTAAATGTCAACAAAATAGTGATTTTGCAAGGAGTACCAACTTTACTTACCGCACGGAGTTAGGTTATAACCTTATAACAGCATTGTTTTTACTGGTCTATATGGAAACTATGAAGGTGTTGTAAATGTGATTTACACAGTCGATCAACAAGGCTTGTAAGTACGTTAGAAAACACGATCGGGCGAAAACGACTATAATAGTACAGGGTACAGGGTAGATTTTTTGACCTCAAAACCGTAAAATGTACTACAGTGCTAATTGAATTATTTATTTATTATTAAAGTCACTCTTTTAAAACGCCTAAGTGAGTCCAATAAGTACAGAGAGTCCTGAATAACTTTTGAACGGGTGCAAATATCGCAATTAAATCTTAATCAATTGATATAAATGATATTCACTTCACTTAAGGGGTAGGTCACTCCTCTGTCAGTTAATACCTTTAACCAACTATTCTCGCCCCTGAGTATATGAGTATGATAAAGACTAGCAAGTTATTCAAGAATCCCGGTACTTTTAGGGCGCAGATTGTAATCAAAGGTGGCAATCCTTACTCAGCGCTATCAGTCTGAGTCAACTTAACCCAGGTTTTTTAGAGAGTTCTAGCCCTCTACCTTTGTTCTTTCTCGTCCGACTGCTGCCGTGGATTTTCAGGTTATAAAATCAGGTTTTCAAGTATTCAGTTATTTATTTCATTTCAGGCAACAAATATATCGTGAAACAGGGTTTTCAGTGCTGGTTTGCTCAGACCGCGTATATGATCCAAATTAACGCGCCTTGGGATTTTTAAATATATTAAAAAATTAGATTACACTCCCAAATCACTTAAATCACTACAGTCGGTGATTGAGCCCCACGGAGGGTCTCCGGGTACGGAGAAATTAAATCCACTTATTGATAGCGTCAAAGTACTAAGTTTTGCATTCGTTGCTTCCAGCTTTGATTGGATAGATGAAGACGCTTCTTTCTCCCGCTGAGTACTGGCTTCGAACAGAGAAATTGTCGTTGCCTCAAGTTTTTCTACTTTTTTTACCAGATCCTCTGTGGCCGCTAGTTGTGTTCTTACCTCTGACGCCCCCATCCTATATCCCTTAACGTATCCTAATGCATGGTGAATTATTGCAACGGCGCTTATATATCCAGGATCTTTAGGTGCTAAATGATGGCACATTATGTCGGAACTAATGAGCTCCCAGAACGTATCTCCATCTTGACCCGACAAGTATATCCTATACCCTTTATCAATTGCTTTGTAGAGGGCTCTTCTGATGGCATCCTTCTGGAAGCTCGATATGTCTGCCAAAGGAGTATTGGCACGCTCGGTTATTTCAGGTGGTAAAATTATTTCCGACAATAATTCGGTTTTCCTCGTCGGTTCTGAAACGGAAAATGCAAAAGTCAATTTTTATTGCTCGATACCCATAACAATATACAGGGTGTACTTACTCTGTATATTTAAACACAATTTTAAATCATTTATAGACTCGGTGCGCTTTTCCATCTTATAAAGTTCAACATTAAATATTCAAAAGTAAATTTACTTAAAATTGCTCATTGTTGAATTTATAAGAGGCTGTTGACAAAGTCTTTTGATGTACAAAAGACAAAACTATAGCATAGCTCCAGTTAATTTACTATCCAATATAACTTAAAGGTCAATTTATCGGCAAGTTTCGTCTCGTTATAAAGTTACAAGTGAAGTCAACAAGACACAGTATGTGTGTTTAGGATTGCCAAAGAAAATGCACTTATTATGTACAATTTTTCTTTTAAATAGTAGAAGGGGCGGGACGTGAATTTAAAGAGAGGACTAGAAGTGCCAGAAGCTATAAACGAGTAGTTTTTGCAACCAGACAAATTTGCTGATTCTTGTAACGAAATTTGTTGCACAAACTGAATATGCTCCAGCAAAACGATTTTGTAAAGCGGCTACGGAGTAAATAATAAACCAATTGAGAGTAAAACCCATCGGCCCGAATTTTCAATTTATGGAAAGTAATTGTACGAAGTGCTTCCTGGAATGCAGTTCATTGAATCGTTTCTTATAGGGAAACTTACGAAGGTTACGCTATTACAATAAATAACGAATGGGCCTTAAATTTTATAGCGCTTTTCATTGATATTACGGGATTCTTCTTAAATTCTTACCATGAGTTGAACTACCCTGTATATTAATATCTAAGTCGTAAATAAATATTTGATCATCCAGAAGCCGAGATTTCTTTTGCCGTATATAAAGGATGCGAAAATTGCATGTCATTTAATGGAAAACACTACCCCCTACAGGCACTCTTTCTAACCTAGATCGATCCTTTGATATGGCGCGAAATTGTATGGAATGAAAAGGGAACGAGGAGTGGGCGAGAGGATTAAAATTTACAAATGACCTAAATTAAGACCGCCCTAGTACGCACCTACGCACAATACGAGCAACATTCTAAAGTTAACGCGTGTATTATTGGTATATGAATAAAGCAGAAATGAGAAAACGGCCTTAGAAAAACTCGCACGTTGCGACTTTACATAAGAAAAAGTAAATTTTTAAGATGCACCTTTTTATCAAACGTAACAGCCCCTGTGCGCCTCTCATAAACCGCCCCTTTTTCATAAACTACAAAAACCTTTTCATCTAAATAAAATAATAAATTTATAACGTAAAAGGATCAAAAAAGAAAATATTTAACGCTCAATAAATTTCCCTTTTTAAATGGTAATAGTTGGAGATCATAAACCACTTTAAAAATTTTGTGGGCTCTGCAACATTGTTATTTTACGAGCAACATTAGTATACCATTCCAAGCTTGAAAGTTTAATGAATTACACTTTCTCAGATCTTAGGTGTCCCCCGAGATGCAAAAATACCGACGTTTCGCTATTTTGCGAATTATACAATTTTTTTTACGTTTCAGGATCCCAAGATGAAGATATCAATCAATTTCATTCTCAAAACTGGCTGAGTTAGAATCAAAAAGTGTGGCTTCTCATATAATTAGGTAAGTTTTTTCAATAAAAAAGAAGCGCTTTATAAAAAAGGGGCTATAAATAATTTTTCGGGAAAATCATTTCTCAATTTAGTGATAAATTATCGATATAAAAGAGTTTTATATTAAATAAAAAGAAAACATTCGAAATTTATGCTGAGAGTTTGGTGGAGAGAAATACTGCAGTGCTTTATAATGCATTATGCTAATCTAAAGTTGCCAACTTTTTCAAAATACAAACTAGAATTGTTTCAAAGTGAAATTTTAATTCCGCGTGCCTTTAATTTCAATTAATTTGCTTTGAAACGTGTCGATTAACTAAATATAAAAGTTAATATTAAGCCAAGAATGTATACCTAAAGAGGTACAGGGTGTATTAAAAAATTATATTTTTAATTTCCTCCACAATAAAGGTCGAAATTTTTCGATACAACTATTAATATTACTATTAAAAATTAAAATCGAAAACCTGCCCCTGAAAGCTGTAACGGAATAGAAAATAAATTTATTTCCATTCTTTAAGGTAAGTAAAAGCCCCTGTAAGATCGATCATCGTGCTCTTTGGGGTCCTAGAAGTGGTTGCCCGAACGAATGGCTATAGAAAGAGCTCCCAACTTCTTTCCTGGCTGTTTCTATTTTTGCATTATTATTTTTTCTTTACGGAAAATCCTAAAACGCACGAACAAGTAAAACTTGAAAATTGCTTTTCTATTTCGTTATGGGGTTTAGGGTTTAGGTACCGAACTTCTTTCAAAACGATAGAAAATGTCATAAAGTGTGCCTTATTCAGAAGACGTAAAGTAATATTTTTTCGAAGAGGGCAAAAGGGGGTACTTTAATTACATCTTTCTAAACTTTAAGAACTCATAGAATATTGCAATGTGAAAAACCGATTTATCTTTTACTAGTTTTAAGTTTTAAATAAGAAAAGTTTGAAACTGTATCCAAACGGCATACACACATATGAGAGTAAACTTTTTAAAATTTTAAATTCCAATAAAAAAACCATGACTGGAGTTACCTACTAGTAAAATTTTGTCAAGTTCATCCAGGAGAAAGTTTTACTTATTCTGAAAGATAAAAAATTCTCTTTTAACCTAAAATGCAAGAGCTCTTTGGGAATTTAAATGTCCTACTTTTTTATTTTCATAAAATAACGTAGATATTCCTTAAATTAAAGGAAGTGAATTTCTCAATTTTTGCAATAAAAATTAATAAATAAAAAAAAACAATTTGAAAGTACAGCGTTAGAATCATTGCAACTTCTTGCAATTTTTTTATTATGAGTACCTTCTTCACGCTAACAAAGGCCTTAAGGTCTGTTATTTACTACCTAATTAATTAGTAACCAAGTTGTTAGAAATCCGCCAAGTCTAGTAGTTCAACATTTCTTATTGGAAACGGTTACAAGAAAAACCAATTATTTTTCTAATTAAGGGCCAGTGCCACTAACTCTGATTAAAGGATTAAAGAAATCAAAGAATTGTTATGACAACTCATTTTGTCAATTGATTAACTGCCTTAACCCGTGATTAAAAGCCAGTCCCACCAACTCTGATCAAAAAATTAGGGCCAGTCCCACCAACTCCGAATAAAGAATTAGGGGCAATCGCACTAACTCTGATTAAAGAGTTTAATCACAGTTAATGGCAGTTAATCAATGACTTGTCATGACAACTCATTCTCATTAATAGACTAACTGTCATTAACCCGTGATTAAGAGTCTGTCCCACCAACTCTGAATAAAAACTTAGGGTCAGTCCCATCAACTCTGATTAAAGAATTTAATCTCTGTTAATGACAGTTAATCAAGAAATTGTTATGACAACTTATTGTCATTACTTGATTAACTGCTATTAACCCGTGATTAAACGTCAGTCCCGCCAACTCTGAATAAAGAATTAGAGCCAGTCCCACCAACTCCGAATAAAAAATTAGGGGCAATCGCACTAACTCTGATTAAAGAGTTTAATCACAGTTAATGAATGAATTGTCATGACAACTCGTTCTCATTAATAGATTAACTGTCATTACCCGTAATTAAGAGTCAGTCCCACCAACTCTGAATAAAAACGTAGGGTCAGTCCCACCAACTCTGATTAAAGAATTTAATCACTGTTAATGACAGTTAATCAAGGAATTGTTATGACAACTCATTGTCATTAATTGATTAACTGCTATTAACCCGTGATTAAACGTCAGTCCCGCCAACTCTGAATAAAGAATTAGGACCAGTCCCACCAACTCCGAATAAAGAATTAGGGCCAATTCCACTAACTCTGATTAAAGAATTTAATCACAGTTAATGGCAGTTAATCAATGACTTGTCATGACAACTCATTCTCATTAATAGACTAACTGTTATTAACCCGTGATTAAGAGTCAGTCCCACCAACTATGAGTAAAAACTTAAGGTCAGTCCACCAACTCTGATTAGAAAATTTAATCACGGTTAATGACAGTTAATCAAGGAATTGTTATGACAACTCATTATCGTTAATTGATTAACTGCTATTTACCCGTGATTAAACGTCAGTCCCGCCAACTCTGAATAAAGACTTAGGGCCAGTCCCACCAACTCTAATTAAAGAATTTAATTGCGGTTAATGGCAGTTAATCAATGAATTATCATGACGACTCATTGTCAATAATTGGATAATTACCGTTACCCCTGATTAAAATCCAGTCCAATCAACTCTGAATAAAAAATTAGCCAGTCCCACCAACTCTGATTAAAGAATTTAATCGCGGTTAATGGCAGTTAATCATTAAATTGCCATGACACCTCATTGTCATTAATTGTTTAACTGTCCCTAACCCGTGATTATGAGCCAGTCTCACTAACTCTAATTAAAGAATTAGGGCCTGTCCCACCAACTCTGATAAGAATTTAATCACGGTTAATGGCAAATTGTCATAACAGCTCATCGTCATTAAACTATTAACGGTAAAATTCTTTAATCAGAGTTGATGGGACTAGCCTTTAATACCTAAACCTGAAAATTAGAAAAATTAGACGCTTTTCAAAATATGGGGTTTTTCTTTGAAGTCTTTGAATTTGGCAGTGATTTATTGGAAGTGTCTAAAATTAGGGGCCTCTTGTGTGGAGATGCTATTGAGAAGAGGTTGATGTCTGATAGTTTGATTGATGGAGATTTTTTAAATTAATGGTTTGCTTAATTAATTCAAAACGACTGTTATTTTCTAATTCAGCACTATTAGGCAATTTGATTGTTCTTACTGAGAATAATCTTTTGTGATTAGTGACCAGTCCCAATAACTCTAATTAAAGAACTTAATCACGGGTAATGGCAGTTAACCAATGAATGACAATGAGTTGTTATGACGTCATGACCGTGATTAAATTCAGAGTTGGTAGAACTGGCTCCAAATTCTTTGGTGGGATCGGCCCTTAATCACGGTTAATGGCAGTTAATCAATGAATTGTCATTAATTCATTAACTGCGATTAACCTTTTAACAATATTTATCAGAAGGTTCCTTACAAGTTATGACTTTCCTATAAGCTATAAATTACCCCTCCTCCTTCAAGTTTTCTATAAAAGTCTCAAATTGAGAACTTACCTTTCTTTTCTGGTTGTTTATCCAGTTTATTTTCACTAACGGCATCACCCATGGTAAAGTCGAAAAAGTATTATTTTCGGGGAGAAAACGAAATCTAGAGCTGAGAAGAACGAAATTAGAAATTGTTCGGCATATGTATTGTACAATGAGAATAAGTTAACAAACTTACCTTAAAGATATTTGTAAAATAGTTGCACACAGATGTAATTGACTTCGTCTTGGTAAGAGCTGCGTCAAATACCGTCAACAAGTAACACTAGAGTTTAATAATGAAATCAAAATCGCATTTAAAATCGTATCGTCGATTGGCCTTCAATAATTCTTAAAAATTGAGGGATAAACATTTTATTCGTAAATTAACTTCTAACGATTATGAATATAATTCAATACAATGAAAACCTTTTTTCCGCGAGTGCAATTAAATTCGAAATACGAATTCAATTTACGTAATACAAGGAAAAATATTTCAGAATATTTAGGGAAAGCATTGTCCGACTCTTGGAATGGCATTTAAGAGCTATTATTATTGTAAGCTCAGAATGTTGGAAGTTGGAAACCCATACAAAGATTTATTCATTAAATTGCTATTTATTTTGTTGATTTTCTCCACCGAAAAAGTTTAAACTTTTGTGCCGAGAAAATTGCTGTTATAACAAAATTACGTAATTTTTTATTCAACGACTCTTTCTAATTAAATTATTAAAAGTTGACGATTTGGGGTTTTAGTTTGCAAAAATTATGTAAAATTATTAGGTTGAATGACTTATAAGGAGTGTTACCTACTGTACACCTAAAAGATCGAAAACTAGTATGTTCTTTTCAATAGTGAAAGTAGGGCTTAGGGCTACTTAATGCTGCGATTCTGCTCAAATCAAACGATGCCTCTTTTATTTAAACAAAACATCATCTCACCCCACAGTAGGTACTGAACGAAAAAAAATTTTGTTGAACGTCCATCTCAACGGCAGACAATTTAAAAAAGAATAACTAAGAAATAAGTGTGTAATAGACCAAAAAGCTCTTTGTGCAATGACTTTAAAACATTTAGCCAACCCACCAATTTCTTAATGGATTCCATTTGTCTTTTCAAAAAATTAAAGCCCCTTAAAGTAAAACAAAATAAATATAAGAGAGTAAAAATTCTTTTTCTTTTAAACTGGAAAGCGTCACATCGTATGTTGACATTTTAAAAGAGATAAATTTAAAATTCAAGCCTTTTTCTCAAGTAAATTTATGTAAACTACCCAGTTGCGTGTTCGTGTTTGTCAAAGGAAAACAGAACACTATGTGCAGCGGGTAGTACATAAAAATATCATCGAGGAGGAAATAAAATTCGTGTAGTACGAAGTTGCGACCAGCTTTGCGTGTTAATGAGTTAAAGCTCACTTTTATAATTTACACCTATGTGAAATTAATTAGAGGTCATTAGAGATAATGATTTAAAAGTTGCACCTATACGAAGGTATTTGTATGCAATTCGAGTGTAAAAGTAAATGCTGTACTCTCCACGGGCAACCTACATGGCCAAACTTCTGCATCTTTATTGCATTCCAGCTCTTGTTAATGTGGAGTAATATTTTCTAGTTACCCTTGTGTCCTTATGCGCGGTTAAAGCTGGCCCCCAATGGGTTTGGATCTATTGTGCGATCTATTGATGGAATCTTCCATTATGTGAGTTCTGTGCTTTTGATAAAGTTCAAAATTTTCTCCACTGATAATTTGGGCAATTCTATTTGGAGCATCTCCTCCTTTCTAGGAATGCTGTGACGACTTCTTGTGAAAGCCTCGCAGTGTAGCTAAAGATGAATTGCAGTTTGCTCTTCCTCTCCACATCCTCTGCGTAGTGGGTCTTCTTCCAGCCCCATCGTGTACAAGCGCTTTTTAAGCTGACAATATCGTGTTATTGTTCCCGTTGCAAGTCGTAATTCATCTCTGCTCATTCTGAGTAGAGACTGGATTATTTTGTCAGAGAGTGTTCCCTATGTCCCTGTCTAAGAGTTTCCCTCCAGTGTATAATATGCTATCACCAGAACTGACTTTATTTCTCTCTTTACCATTTCTTAGGGAATGCCAAAGGCTGGTTCAGGTCCAATGGGTCTTATTTTGCTGCCCTCTTTAGCCAGACCGTCCGCTCTCTCGTTCCCTCTGGCATATTGGCATGAGCCCGACCTATACCAGGTTGACAGATGCAGTCCGTTACTAGTCCGGACCTCACCTCACAGATGTGCAGCGCTTTAAGGGCTGCTAGGCTGTTAGATGCAGAGGCACAACTTTTTAAGTTTTACAGAACCAAAATACATTCATGCGGTTGTTCTTTTGTTTCTGAGTGGAAGTCTATTTAATTTTCTTCTATGGTGACAAGAAAGTTTGAGAAATCGCATGGGGGCTCGCTTCTATTCATCTCAATTTTTCGTTTTAGCTCAGTTTGCAACTCAATTATTCACAGCCGCTCATAAGTAGTTTTAATCACCGAAAATCAGCTCCAATAATCCCCCTCTTGCTGCCCTTATAAGTTTAGTATACAATAATTGTTTAATCGTTATCTTTTTTTATTTATTACTCCACAGGACCCAGGACGAGTTTTAATTTATATCTTTTTTGATATTTACGAGCTTAGTTTGCCGTTTCTTTAATTTACTTTGTGTGAAGATTAAAAAGGGTCAGTTTTTCACAAATATGATTATCTTCTTCGCTGAAAAATAGTTTTAGCAATAAATTTTAAAGTATGCCAGTAGAGTAACAATAATAGCATTCTTGAAGTACAGACGAACTTTCCTAATGTTTTGTTAACAAAATTAATAACGTTTCGTGTACTACATGTCTCGGCAGAGCTTCGTGAATAGTTGCAAATTCTAAAATGGCACTTGCCAACTAAGTACAGAATTCTAGAAACTATAATTCTCTTGTCACAAACTTTTCGTTTTATTATTCAGACGACTTTTACCTTTAACGTTAACTTTCTCATCGTTTCAGGTTTTGAGTGCGCTATTTTCTAATTAAGAAAATGGATGTACAATGGTATACATTTTTCTTTTTTAGTTAAGACTAACTTTTGAATTAGAGTAGGTACCTATTACTACACAAATGTGGAGTTTAGTTTATTCTCGCGTAAATAAAAAATGTATTCTACAAAACTATACGAAAATAGAGCTGGCAACTCTAAAACTACCGATGGAAGAAGCGCTTAAATTTAAAGCGCCCCTCTCAAAGAAACTTGCCAAAAGTCTAAATCAGGCTGGTAGTGCACTTCAATCTGGAGATTGCGAAGTCTGCTTTGGCATCGCAACTTGATAAGGGACTATTTGGCCAGAATCAATATTCCACCTTTGAAATTTCTCGAGTTTATTATAAATTTTGTGACGGCTTGAGGAATGACAGGAAAGGCTGCCAAGCCAAAACAGAGCTTAACGAAGGAGAATTAAAGAAAAGTGCTTCGAGACCAGGCCTATTTTACGAGGCTAAATTGAAAAATTCTTAGCCTACTATAGAGCCAAACAAAATTTCAATGTCAAAATATTTTATTACTCAACATATTCTCCTCTTAATTGGATACATTTATTACATACATAACCTGCAACGTTTCTAGACCTTTCAAAAAAACGTTTCTGCTTGCTCTGCAAACCAGACGTCCACAATTTTTATTACCTCCTCGTTGGAAGAAAATTTACGACCTTTTAAACTTTTTTTCAGTTGAGGAAAGAGATGATAGTCGGACGGAGCCAAATATGGAGAATAAGGGGGGTGTTCTAGTAATTCAAACCCTAAATCACGAATTTTTTGCATGGCAACATGAGATTTGTGTGCAGGGGCGTTGTCCTGCAAAAACAAAACACCTTTGGATAGCTTTCCGCGCCTTTTCTCTTTAATTTTTTACCGTAGAGTGGTCAGTAATGTCGAATAGTAATCTCCAGTTATTGTTCTACCCTTATCCAAAAAATCAATCATGATTACTCCATGGCAATCCCAAAAAACTGAAGCAAGAACTTTTCGATCGGTCATCATCTTCAATTAAAAATTTACCTCTTTTGAAGCTTGCAGTCCAATTTTTCACGGTCGCATACGAAGGACAGTGATCACTAAGGGTATTAACCATATCTTCGTAAATCTGCTAACCTCTTAACACTTTTAAATACAGGTACTTGATGATGGCTCGATACTCCAATTTTTCGGTTTTCACAATTTCGGTGGACATCTTTTTTCTTTTAATTTATTGCTTAACTCTGGTTTACTTTTTTTTGTCAAACTTTTCACTGACACTTCTAATAAGTTATTGTTCGTTGCTATGGTAACGCAATATTTTGTTTATGCATGGAACTGGTCTAGGCTAACTAGATATCAATACATCCTCGTACAACCGGCACCGACACGACTGTTTAAAATGAATTAAATGGTTTAAAATGAAGGATACTAAACGAAATTTCCCGTCATTACTGAAAAGTATCCCAAAACGCGATATGCGAAAAATAATTTCCCTTTAAAGTTTGTGCTAAATAATTGAAAACATTCGATCATATACGACACCATTTAAAGTTATTGATAAACAAATCACAAACTTTAGTTATCCATTGTTGTCTAAAATTTGATATACACAAAATAATATCGTCGGTGACAGTTTCAATTTCCGTTTGTATAAGTCTCAAAACGCGTATGGATTATTGACCTTTCAGATTATAAAATAAATCAAGGAAATTCATCAATTTTCACTAATACGTTTTCTTCTTTGCTCTTCCACACAAACATTTTACACGGAATACTTAATCGAACCTTTACAAACAAACCCTTATTTATTATGCATAATGCATAATTTAACCTTAGAATGGTCGTTTAACAGTTTGTGTTCTTTGATTTAATTAAACACGTAAAGAGAGACGAGAGACTCCTCTATAACCGCCAAACTGTATTTTTGCTTTTGTTCTTTTTCGAAAGGTGCTAATGACTTTCAATTAGCAAAATTTAAAGTAAAACGAGTTCACTTGCACAATAAAATTTTAATTGTCCCTCATAATTAAATTTCCAAAGGAAAAACACAATTTTGTGTGAAAAATGAACAGAAAAATATTCCTTTGAAACTTCACTTGAACAGTTTTAGCAAGTACAAAAGTCCTTTATCGCAGGAAATAACGTCGGCTATTCCTATATTGAGTTATATTGTTATAAGCAGAAGTTTATCCCTAGTGCTTTTTATAATTGGGACACTGATTCAAGTATTTTTTTTAAATTTAAGAATAAAGAGCTAAAACCTCAAGGGTTTTGTTGGCGCTCGGTACAATAACATAAATATCAGATTTTATTTCACAAATTGGGTAACTTTGAACGAAATGAAAAGATTGTGTATGTGTAGGGGATGTAAGTCACTTGTGCCGTCTATTATCTTAATATTACAGACACTCAATTATAACAGGAGCATCAAAATAAAAATCCAGTCCTCTCCCCAGGCGGTTGCGTGGCATACTGATATTCTATTGGCTAAGATACACCATAGAAGGTGTATAAACCGCCCGAAGACTTTTAAATTAATCTCCGCTTATACGCCTAATCAACAATTTGACTTTGATAGAGGTCACATATTTTTCAACCCAACGACACTGATTTAGATGATTAGCAAAGTTAAAAACCAGCGACGAATAATTGTGGTTTCCCGTCACAAAATTTTCTTGTAGAAAACGCAAGCACAAGTATTTCCCTAACCTAAGCTATAAAAAGAAAATGTGATTATTATACGTGAAGTATTTTATAGCGACAACTTTACAATGTACGGTTTTCCTCTAGTTTATTGTAGTGGAAAATTATGCAAGACCTAAAAGATTTTTATATTTCTTTATCAAATTACGCGAGTCGAATTGCTTTAATTTAAAATTATAGATGAATAATTTTCTTTTGTGTTAAAAAATATATGAAAGAAAATTGGAAAGAGAAACGCAAAAACGTATTTCGGTAACGTGAATGGAGAAAATCGTATTGGAATATATAATGAGCAATATATTTACACAAAGAGTATAACAAATATCAAAAAGTTTTCCAATTTTTATAATTTTTAACACTTAAAGAAGGTAAACTAGTCATTACGTTGAATTCCACTTTTAATTTTTGCTTTATTTAGTTTTCTATTTTGTACAAGTGATTTCGTTCCGTTATTTTTTATTATTTGGATGTTAAAAGTTACTCTGCGAAATATTACTTTTTTTCAAAGTTGGAAATCACGAAAGTTATTTATTTGAACTCATAATCAGTATTTTATGGTTATTTGAACAAAAAACTATTTTAAAAGGAAAAGTTAGTAAGTTAGGTCACGACATACGTTTTCGAAATTTATTATTCTTAACTCTTACGAAACATTAAATTCGTATTCTCATCTTCTTAAAGAAGTTACGATAGGGAAAGTCACAGCGTGTTTCACTTAAGCTAAGTAAAGTGCAACTTTTCACTTATTTTTACAGAAAAAATTTTTAGCAAATAAAATATTTTAAACGTGCCTGGTGGAGTTTGAAGCCCCATGATTGTTATAGGGCGTGAAATGAAGATGATACCACTTTTTCGGGAGTTATATTAGGAAGAGACACAATATGTCTGTCACAGGCAGTACTCGATACAAAATTATTTTTTGAATAAACGTTAAAAAAATAGAAATTATTAAAATAATTAAAAAGAAATAAGTGGATGTTATATATATTTTTTAATGGAAATAAAAATAGGGAGCTGTAGCGTACTTCACTTATCATAACTTGGGTGAGACTCGAAAGAAGTGGGTTTTTGCTATTTTTCAACTTTTCGCCTATAATTCCAAAACTACACACTTTTTGAAAAAAATGCGCCTATACAAAAGTACACTACATAAAATTTTCTACAAATTATATCTCGTAGGTTTTTTCTTAAGATATACTGTTGATGCGCTAGAGCACGTTGAAGTTTGACCAAAAATCGAAAATAGGTCAAATATGTTTTCCTTGTTTATCGCGTATAACTCAAAAATTGCGGACTTTTAGAAAAAAATGTTTTTTTCTACAAATAAACTACATCAAATTTCCTACAAATTATGCCTCTTAAAAATTATTTGTCAAACGAACAGTTTAGGTGCTAGAGCGCGTTTAAGTATTAAAGTGTAAATTCAGTTCGGAAGATTCTCTTCAACTCCAAAGACGTCTACCATCTCGAGAGCTGCATTTAAAAATCTGCCATAATATATTTTAAATTTACACAAAAAATGTACGCTTCTTGTATATAAATATTTCGTGTGTCCTATTTGTTGTTAGTTCGACCCCTAAAAATATTTCCTTCTCGAGGTGCTTTAATAAACAAAAATCTAAGAGACATAATTAGTAGCAAATTGAATTTACTTTATGTTCGTTTAAAAACACTTTTCTCCAGTGAGTAGATTTTGAGTTATAAGCGATAAACAAAAAAAAACAGTTTCTTGGCTGATTTTGGAATTTTTGTAAAAGTTTAACGCGCTGTAGCACTTAAACTGTTAATCTGACGAAAAAATCGAAGTGACATAATGTGTAGGAAATTGAATGTAATTTATGTTTGTTTGAGAACACTTTTCTCAAAAAGTGAGTAGATTTTGAGTTATAAGCGATTAACAAAAAAAACAGTTTCTTGGCTGATTTTGGAATTTTTGCGATAGTTTAACGTAGCACGTAAACTGTTAATCTGACGAAAAAATCGAAGTGACATAATGTGTAGGAAATTGAATGTAATTTATGTTTGTTTGAGAACACTTTTCTCAAAAAGTGAGTAGATTTTGAGTTATAAGCGATTAACAAAAAAAACAGTTTCTTGGCTGATTTTGGAATTTTTGCGATAGTTTAACGTAGCACTTAAACTGTTAATCTGACGAAAAAATCGAAGTGACATAATGTGTAGGAAATTGAATGTAATTTATGTTTGTTTGAGAACACTTTTCTCAAAAAGTGAGTAGATTTTGAGTTATAAGCGATAAACAAAAAAAAACAGTTTCTTGGCTGATTTTGGAATTTTTGTAAAAGTTTAACGCGCTGTAGCACTTAAACTGTTAATCTGACGAAAAAATCGAAGTGACATAATGTGTAGGAAATTGAATGTAATTTATGTTTGTTTGAGAACACTTTTCTCAAAAAGTGAGTAGATTTTGAGTTATAAGCGATTAACAAAAAAAACAGTTTCTTGGCTGATATTGGAATTTTTGTAAAAGTTTAACGCGCTGTAACACTTAAATTGTTAATCTGACGAAAAAATCGAAGAGACATAATGTGGAGGAAATTCAATGCATTTTATGTTTGTTTAAGAACGCTTTTCTCAAAAAGTGAGCAGATTTTGAGTTATAAGCGTTAATCAGAAAAACAGTTTCTTAGCTGATATTGGAATTTTTGTAAAAGTTTAACGCGCTGTAGCACTTAAACTGTTAATCTGACGAAAAAATAAAAAAAACATAATTTGTAGGAAATTGAATGCACTTTATGTTTGTATAAGAACACTTTTCTCAAAAAGTGAGTAGATTTTGAGTTATAGGCGATTAACCAAAAAACAGTTTCTTGGCTGATATTGGAATTTTTGTAAAAGTTTAACGTGCTGTAATACTTAAATTGTTAATCTGACGAAAAAATCGAAGAGACATAATGTGGAGGAAATTGAATGCATTTTATGTTTGTTTAAGAACGCTTTTCTCAAAAAGTGAGCAGATTTTGAGTTATAAGCGTTTACCAGAAAAACAGTTTCTTGGCTGATATTGGAATTTTTGTAAAAGTTTAACGCGCTGTAACACTTAAATTGTTAATCTGACGAAAAAATCGAAGAGACATAATGTGGAGGAAATTCAATGCATTTTATGTTTGTTTAAGAACGCTTTTCTCAAAAAGTGAGCAGATTTTGAGTTATAAGCGTTAATCAGAAAAACAGTTTCTTAGCTGATATTGGAATTTTTGTAAAAGTTTAACGCGCTGTAGCACTTAAACTGTTAATCTGACGAAAAAATAAAAAAAACATAATTTGTAGGAAATTGAATGCACTTTATGTTTGTATAAGAACACTTTTCTCAAAAAGTGAGTAGATTTTGAGTTATAGGCGATTAACCAAAAAACAGTTTCTTGGCTGATATTGGAATTTTTGTAAAAGTTTAACGTGCTGTAATACTTAAATTGTTAATCTGACGAAAAAATCGAAGAGACATAATGTGGAGGAAATTGAATGCACTTTATGTTTGTATAAAAACATTTTTCTCAAAAAGTGAGTAGATATTGAGTTATAAGCGATAAACCAAAAAAATAGTTTCTTGGCTGATTTTGGAATTTTTGCGATAGTTTAACGTAGCACGTAAACTGTTAATCTGCAAAAAAAATTTAGGAGACATAATTTGTAGGAAATTGAACGTACTTACGTATACTAGAAGCACTTTTCACAGAAAGTTAATAGATTTCGAGTTATAAACAATAAACCAAAAATACAGTTTCGTGACCGATTTTGAAATTTTTGTAGCACCTAAACCGTTTGTCTGATAAAGAAACACGCAGGAGCTATAATGTTTAGAAAATATGATATAGTTCATATTTATATTGAATTTTCTTCTCCTAAAATGCCCATTTTTCGTCACTCTCAAGTAAATGCTGCCACTTTAGAGTGACAGACGAACGGTTTTGGTACTAATTTCAACTTAATTCGTTAAAAAGTTTGAACTTTTCGTTTAGTAAAAGTGCACGCTGTCTCCTGAACTATTGGGCGATTTAAACTTTTGATTCTCTTTCATGAAAACTTTTGATGGTAAACCTGTTCTTAAAATGTACCCGATGTATCTACTCGTATGCTCTATAATTTTTATTAGAAGTAAAATGAACGCCATGGCACTAGTGTAGTTAGTTGTGTTTTGTGAAAGCCAGTCAAAGCAAGATACGACGTGTAAAGTGATACTTGCACCTTCTCTTTATTTTCAACGCCAAACTTTTTCTTCTAGCCTCGTTCTCGTCTCGAGAACAATGTGCATTAAATAAAATTATTCATTTATGGCAATTCTTGTGACACTGATGGACACAATTTTCACAAATTTACGTCAAAAATATAAGGGGTAATAAATGATACGTATTTTATTTAAAAATTTAAATCAGCTGGATAGTAAAATTCGATGTTAGAAAGGTTATATAAATAATGAAGGTACTGGAAAGGTAAATGTGACATCTGACAGTTGAATCCACAAAAGCTCCCTACTACAGCAGTAAAGAATGGCTGAAGCTCAAAGTACGTGGTAGGAATTTCTAGCTTTCAACATTCTATCAGATTTCGAAAGTAATCGCCATAAAATTACTTTACTTACAATTACGTTTTAAACAATTTTTTTTTCGCAAACGTATCGACGTTCGATTAGGACTTTCGTGGAAAATCGCCATTTTAAAATTTATCGCGCTAGCCTTATTCGTATAAAGTTTAAAAGTTTAGTCTAATCCAACACCTGCAACACTGTCTCTTTACCGCAACCAACCAACTCCATTTCACATTTCGTTCTGTATAATTTATTATCTAATTTAGTCTGAGCTTTTTAATTCGCCGTTTTCCACTTTAGTTTGTCATAATTTGTTTGTAAATGGAAATTTGAGGTATGTTACTATAAAATTAGATCGTTTTGCGCGCACTGTCTATTTTGGGATTATAAGTTTAATTTGTTTGTTACAGGAGGGGACCACAAAATAAAATTATTTCTATGACGGAACGTCCATGTGAAACTCCGAACAGGTAATTTCGTTTATAAATTCGCAATAATGAACTGTCTCCTTGTTAAATTTTATTACTAGGTACTACTAATGCAGTATGTCGTTAATAGAAAGGTGTCTGGGAGATTACCTAAAATTTCAACTTTAACGGCTTTTATAAAGAGGTCGTCTAGGTTTTGAAACTTTGTAATTAGTTTAATGTTAGACGCAAAAGTAAAGAATAATTTTGTTCCGAAGTTTAAAAAAGAAAAAAGCTTCTGTGTCGACCTTATCTTTGCATCCACGCAAAAATATGCAAAAGCCAATTTTGTAGACAACTAAATGGGCTCTAATTTTTGTTCTAAAATTTTGACTGTATGTGACACAGTTCTCCATGAAAAGCGAGTTTTAAAAAAAACATAGGTCGGACTCAAATTTTTTGGGGGAACAACAATTTTGAGAGGTTTTAAAGCCCCCATAGCAATTAGACAGAGGCCCCCGCGAGCTATAAATTAAAAGTTTAATTTTCTCTTGGACCATAAATAATAAAAACTAAAATATGTGAATTCGAAAGCAAAAAAGTCACATAGTTTTAAGAATCACAAAGTTTGCAAAATATATAGTGAATTCTTTTAATAAGTTTTCATAACTGAGCTTAAAGAAGTTTTTTCTCAAATTGTAAAACTTGTTAAAAGTTGAAAACATCGATTATCGGTTACGTCGCCGTTTGAAGATTTATACAAGAAATATTTTACCCCTGCTGCTACTGTGATCTATTGTAAAGTAAAGATATTTCTTACTACACTTCCAGATTGCCGTTGAAGCGATTGATAAATTTGCTACACGCGTAGTCGAGACTAAATGAACGGAAGAAAATTTAATTTTACACTCGCAAAAATTTCAGCGACGAATTTGGTTATTTGGAGAGGAAAATTTTGTTGCGGTATTACGGTAAATCATAATTTTGGCAAATATGGGAAGTGTATCGATGATTTTGCGGCGAGGACAGTTGGTTTGGATCAAGATTAATTGTGTAGCAAAACAGTCGCAATTCATTAACTGTCGTGTCGATAGCGTCGCTTTTATTTTATTGAATTATTGATTTCTTTCCAAACGACCCAGAAATTAATATCGGCCATTCATTTTGGTATCTTTACAAAAATTTCTACGTCAACTACTATAATCTTATAAATATTCAGTTCGCTCGTTGCTTTATTTATGATTCTTTTCATTATTTTTTCTTTATTAATTGGAACTTTTTCCAACGTATTCGATCGGTTACCGTCCGAGTAACTTTTAGTAGGTACGTAACTAACTGCATAGTTCAATCACTACAGTAAAATAAACGGCAAATACAGGAAAAAAATTTAGGAGCATTTTCTCTATCGTTCTTTATGTGATTTGGGATGCTGAATTGCTGAATCTGAATTTCAAATTTGCCACAAAAAATATGTTATTTTTAGTTTTTCGCTTATAACTTGAAAACTACGCACTTTTTGAGAAAAACACTTCTATACAAAAATTGACTACATAAAATTTTCTACAAATTATATTGAGCGCGTTAAAATTTGACGAAAATTCCAATATCGGCCAAAAAGCTGCTTTTTTAGTTTTTTGCTAATAACTTGAAAACTACAAACTTTTTCTAAAAATTGCTTCTATACAAAAATAAACTACATAAAATTTTCTACAAATTTTATTGTCTAAGTTTGTTCTTTTAGATAAACGATTTAGGCGCTAGAGCTCGTTAAAGTTGACGAAAATTCCAATATCGGCCGAAAAGCTGCTTTTTAGTTTTTTGCTAATAACTTGAAAACTACGAACTTTTTGTAAAAAACGCTTCTATACAAAAATAGACTACATAAAATTTTCTACAAATTATATTTTTTAAGTTTGTTCATTTAGATAAACGATTTAGGCGCTAGAGCGCGTTAAAGTTGACGAAAATTCCAATACCGGCCGAAAAGCTGCTTTTTTAGTTTTTTGCTAATAACTTGAAAACTACGAACTTTTTGTAAAAAACGCTTCTATACAAAAATAGACTACATAAAATTTTCTACAAATTATATTTTTTAAGTTTGTTCTTTTAGATAAACGATTTAGGCGCTAGAGCTCGTTAAAGTTGACGAAAATTCCAATATCGGCCGAAAAGCTGCTTTTTTAGTTTTTTGCTAATAACTTGAAAACTACGAACTTTTTGTAAAAAACGCTTCTATACAAAAATAGACTACATAAAATTTTCTACAAATTTTATTTTCTAAGTTTGTTCACTTAGATAAACGATTTAGGCGCTAGAGCGCGTTAAAGTTGACGAAAATTCCAATATCGGCCGAAAAGCTGCTTTTTTAGTTTTTTGCTAATAACTTGAAAACTACAAACTTTTTCTAAAAATTGCTTTTATACAAAAATAAACTACATAAAATTTTCTACAAATTTTATTTTCTAAGTTTGTTCATTTAGATAAACGATTTAGGCGCTAGAGCGCGTTAAAGTTGACGAAAATTCCAATACCGGCCGAAAAGCTGCTTTTTTAGTTTTTTGCTAATAACTTGAAAACTACGAACTTTTTGTAAAAAAACGCTTCTATACAAAAATAAACTACGTAAAATTTTCCACAAATTATATTTTTTAAGTTTGTTTCTTTAGATAAAAGGTTTAGACGCGAGAGCGCGTTAAAATTTAACGAAAATTCCAATATCGACCGAAAGGCTGCATTTTTAGTTTTTCGCTAATAACTTGGAAACTACGCACTTTTAGAAATAAGTGTTCCTATACAAAAATAAATTACATTAAATCTTCTACAAGTGCCTCTTACGTTTTTTACGTCAGTCGTACTGTTTGGATACGGTGCTACAGCGCGATGAAGTTTAGTGTATATCGGCATGTATCTCATTTCTGGTGGTGAACTCTACATACTTCACCAAATTTGATGTACCTACCTAGTTTATTTTTGTATAGTGGTGCGCTTTTCTCAAAAAGTGCGCAGTTTTTGAGTTATAAGTAAAATACTGAAAAAAGAGCATTTTCTTTGCCTTTTTCGCAATTTTCTCAGAACGCGTCACTTTTACGAGTTGGCAAAGTTGAAATTCTGATTCAGCACTCCAAAATACATAAATAATGATAGAGATAAAAAACTTCAATATTTTTTATTCTGCCAAACTATTTGACTGGGTATTTGTAGGGGAACATATTGAACCGTAAGCACAGACTAACCCGTAAGTTATAGTGTAACTTCTTATTACCCAGGGTGTCCTAGAAGTTAGGTTAAAATTACCTATAACTAATAAAGTATCAAATATTGGACGTTTTACTTGCACCTAACCTAACCTTACCAAACCCAACCTAACATAACCTTTCTTACCGAGCTCCTGCGTTGGATTTTGGCTCCATCTAGTCGAAGATGGATTTGACTTCTCCGGAACTAGGACGAGTTACCGCGAGTCACCCTCTCGTTGGCTATGTTAGCCCTCGCTTCCAATGTGCTCGACTCCTTGCCGGCTACGACCAATGTGAAGTCATCCGCAAAACCGAACAGTGTGGTTTCCTCCGGCAGGGTCAGATCCAGAACCCCGTTCTACATGATGTTCCCCAGCATACGTCCCAATACCGAGCCCTGCGGCATTCCACTTATCACTTCTATCGCATCCGGCGACTCATCCTCGCTGTTTAGCCTGATCTTCCTGTCGCTTAAATAGGACGCAGCGAGGTTGTAGAGGTGAGGATCCAGGTCCGCGCAGTTAAACGCGTTCCTTACATGGAGCGTCAGTATGAGGCAAACTTTGCGCGTCCTCCACGTGCAGCAGCGTGTCTTCTGGGCTACCCTCGTGATGGTCTGTCTATCGCTCATTTGAATTAAAGTGAAAACCAACTTTTGGTCATACTACAACCGCGTCAAAAGTGCATACAGGCATATGCCTACTCTAAAATTTCCCATTTTCATATTTTGAGGGTTTCCATTTCACTGCAAGAAACTTTTAAAAGTATTTCCATTTTCTCTTATTAAAGGCATTAGCTGTTAGCAGTTAGCATTTCCCAATATCTGTAAGTAAAAATAGTTTCAGTAAAAAATGTGGATTATTTAATGTTTGATGACACGTAGGGTACGGATTTTGCACATTTTCACCCTCGCACTTTGCCTGAAATCGAAGGTAATGTCTAAATCTGTTGCACTCCCCTAAAGTAATCAATAAGTGAATGATAGACATTTATATTGGTATTAAAAAGTCCCATAGGGAGCGAGCATCTACTACACTTCCTTTTTCTTTTTATTCCACCAATTTTTTCCAAGCAATTTCAAAACTATTAAGATATTAGGTAATAAAAATAAATTTTCTCGATTTATTGCGCCAATCTGGCTCTTTATTTTTTGCCGCTACGATACACCAGCAGTTCAAAGCGTAGAAAACGGCAAATGAGCTTTCCAATTAAACAAATCCCAACCAAAGCCGATCTGAAAACGTCGGGTTATGTTAAGAAGAAAAAGAAGAGCCCAAGATAGCTTCTAATACCTCATTACCGAAAATTTTCCAGTCATTGAGCATCCCGTTAATATAAAAAGCTACGTCACGTCATTATTAAAAATAATTAGTTTAATATTGCATCAATAACAAAATACAACCCCATCGAGTGATAGCGTTGTATACGTCAAAAATAGCAGGTTCATCAAGTACGATGTCAATTTTCCGAGTTGAATACGACATCACTGAGAATTTAAAATTGCCGACGTTGATTCTGTCATACTCTGCTATGGACATCAGTAAATTGAACCAGACGTCAATTAAATTTTCGAATGCGTTTGATTAAAGTTCCAAATTAAAACTGCGTATTCGCTATTTTCATTACACTTTGCGAACGCGAAAAAATTTAATTTTAAGAACGCGCTTGGGAAAAATATACCGTTGGCGAAAAATTATTTTTTAATCGCTAATTTGCGTATCAGAAGTTAAAAGCGCGACTTTGATGAATCTTTTAAGTATTATTAATTAAAGTCCGGGTTTTAGTCTAGTCGTATTGTAAATTGTAAGTTAAAAGTTAAGTCAAATTAGACTTTCTTTCGGAAGGGTAGTATAATTTAAAATCTAGTAGGTACATAAAGTTTGGAATTCAGCAATCGCAACTTATTTCCCACAGGACAAAAAAATATCAATTTTACTTGCCTCGCAGAGTCGACATTTTTGTTATAGAAAGTCTATATAGTTTGGTTACAAATTGTTGAATTATAGGATACACACGATGATCAAAACATATATCTAAATCGTTATTTATTTATGAGACCCCTTTCGTCGTATTTTGTAAAATCGTAAAGCGTTTTAATTTTTGCCCTAACAGATTCGTCTAGAATTTTTCATTTAACAATTTCTCGTTTTGTTTCAGGAAGCGACGCTTAGGAATGGTTCGATTATTGGGAATGCGTTTGTTGACACGACTTTTATTACTAATCTGTTCGCTTAGCCTAATAAGTTTGTTATTTCTGAGTCGTTGCGGTTTGAATAATTTAGAACCGGAGAGCGAAGAACAAGACACTCAAGTGGCTTTACAGGGTAAGTTTTTTCATAAAATTATTACAATAAAAATCGTGCGCGAAAGATACGTCAATACGAGTAAGTTTTTATTCTACCACCCTCTTGGGATATTAGGAGAGGCGTAACGCGATCTAAATTTCGAAAGGATAAAAAAAGCTCGAGTTTTGTTACAAACTGTCTTGTCGGGATCGTGTAGTTTAGACAAATTTTAACTTTTGAAAAATTGAAAAACATTTTTCGGGACAAAAATTAAAATAAGTGCGGCTTTCGAAAACATCGAAGTCCTCGTGTATAGCATTTCCAGGTAGTTGAGTAGCATTAAAACTTTATAAAATAAAAAAAGAAGGCGCGTTTCAAATATTCTAAAGTACCATGTTGTTCGGCTGAAAACAGAAGATTTAGGAAAAAGAAACCAGAAAACTTTCCGAGTTACATGCTCAAAAAAGTACTGCATCGAACACGTTTTTAAGGTTTTGTTGTGGCATTAGTACGTTCATAGATTGCAAAGGACAAAGTTACAGAACTAAAAGCTTTTTTTCAATTTATTTCTCACGAAACGCTTTAACTTTAATTCACTCTCTTATATTAATGAAAACAATAAACAAAAGAAGTTAAAATTATCTCCATTCAGGATATGAATACAAAAGAAAATATCATTTATTTTTCGCGAACTAACGTACAATCCATACTTCCATTAAGATCTGCAAGAATTCATAAGTTAGATGGTGAATTTCACACAACTCCGCATTTATCTAGACTTAGCATTCAAATATTTCAATATAACTGTCAAGGAGGTCATCAATCACTAAACCAAGGACTTTCAGATAGTCTAAACTACTTCTCTTTGGATGGCAGGGCACAATCAATCCTTTGAGCTTTAAGTCAACTCCTTTCAATTAATGTCTCATATGTTCAAATTTAATTTCAACTTCTTCAAATTAATTTTCGACTCAAATCTTAACAAATTAATATTTCGCAAATTGCGAGCTTCCTTTAACTCGTCTTCCTTTTGTATTTGCGACAGAACAAAAACACATTTTACCTACCAACGTTAGAAAATCGATAAACGTAGGTTTTTTTTCTAAATTTAAAGTGAAAAGTTGTAGCCGTGGGATTTAGTCTAAGTGACTGGCAATATTCGAATTTTGTTTTCGACAGAACTATCGCGAAAGTGTTCACTCGACTAGAAATTTTGACAACTCAGTCGTGCGCGAATTTTCATCAAACGGCATTGTCTAGTCAACATTTTGCTTCACATTCAGGCCCAATAACTGAAAACATAAATTAGCTTAGATGGTTACACATTATTGTTGCTTGAATAAAATTCAGCACTATTACTACAACTCGCGAGCGGGCGTGCGTCTCTCAGAAGTCGGAACGCTCGACTCTGAACGTTAGAAGTAAATCCAGACTTAACACTGCCAAAAGAATAATTACTTTTAAGAGTCAAGATTTTCGTCAAACCTAAATTAATGTGACGAACTAATAAGGTTTCAAAAGAGGTTTCTATTGCCAAATATTTCTGTTTCAATCTTTTCTTGTCTTCTAATAGAGCTCCTCCAAAACTTTCTCTGTCCCCATATCCCTTTCTAGTCCAATGCTTGCTGTTTTGAAGCTTCTAAACACTTTCTTAAGCTATTCAGAGACACTTAGTGTCTCTTCTTACTCTAAAGACCTCCAAGCATTCTCTTGTGAAGCTTTTGATGACTTTCTTGTGCTCTTTAGTAGCTGTTTGTGTATCTTCTTACTCTAAAAAACCTCAGCCATTCTCTTGTGAAGCTTCTGAAGACTTTCATTTGCTTTCAGCAGCTGTAAGTTAATGTCTCTTCTTTATAGATGAGCCCCGTTCATTCTCTTGTGAAGTATCTGAAAACTTTTCTGTGCCTTTCGGAGGCTGTTAGTGCCTCTTCGTACTCTGAAGAGCCCCATTCATTTTCTTGTAGAGTTTCTGGAGACTTTCTAGCATTTTTTAGAGGCAGTTAAGGTCTCCGTAGGTTACTCTGAAGATTCCCATTTATTCTTTTCTGAAGCTTCTGAAGACTTTCTTGTGCTTTGAAGAGCTCCCATTCATTTTTTTGTGAAGCTTTTGTAAGCACTTTCTCGTGCTTTTCAGAGGCTGTTAGTGTCTCTTCTTACTTTGAATAGCCCCATTCATTCTATTGTAAGACTTTTGAAGACTTTTTCTTGTACTTTTTAGTGACTGTTAGTGTCCTTTCTTACTCTAAAGAACCCCAGTCATTTTCTTGTGTTGATTCTGAAGACTTTCTTTGGCTTTCAGAGGCTGTTAATGTATCTTCTTAATAGATGAGTCCATTCGTCTCTTGTGGAGTTTCTAAAAACTTTTTTGTGCCTTTCGGAGGCTGTTAGTGCCTCTTCTTACTCTGAAGAGACCAATTCATTCTCTTTGGAAGCTTATGAAGACTTTCTTGCGTTTTTCAGAGGCTGTTAGTACCTCTTCTTACTCTGAAGAGCCTCATTCATTCTATTCTAAAGTTTCTGGAGACTTTTTTGCATTTTTTAGAGACCGCCAGGTCTCCGTAGGTTACTCTGAAAAGTCTCATTTATTCTTTGGTAAAACTCCTGAAGACTTTCTTGTGATTTTTAGAGGCTGTTAGCTGTTAGAGTCTCTTCTTGCTTGAAAAAGCCTCATTCATTTTCTTGTGTAGCTTCTGAAGACTTTATTTTGCTTTCAGAGGCTGTTAATGCATCTTCTTAATAGATGAGCCCCATTCGTCTCTTGTGGAGTTTCTAAAAACTTTTTTGTGCCTTTCGGAGGCTGTTAGTGCCTCTTCTTACTCTGAAGAGACCAATTCATTCTCTTTGGAAGCTTATTAAGACTTTCTTGCGTTTTTAAGAGGCTGTTAGTACCTCTTCTTACTCTGAAGAGCCTCATTCATTCTATTCTAAAGTTTCTGGAGACTTTTTTGCATTTTTTAGAGACCGTCAGGTCTCCGTAGGTTACTCTGAAAAGTCTCATTTATTCTTTTGTGAAACTCCCGAAGACTTTCTTATGATTTTTAGAGGCTGTTAGCTGTTAGAGTCTCTTCTTACTTGAAAAAGCCCCATTCATTTTCTTGTGTAGCTTCTGAAGACTTTATTTTGCTTTCAGAGGCTGTTAATGCATCTTCTTAATAGATGAGCCCCATTCATCCTCTAGTGGAGTTTATGAAGCTTTTTTTGTGCCTTTCGGAGACTGTTAGTGTTTTATTGCTCTGAAGAGTCCTCTTCATTTTTTTGTGAAGCTTGTGAACACTTTGTTATTCGTTTCAGAGGCTGTTAGTGTCTCTTATTACTTTGAAAAGCCCCATTCATCTCCTTCTGAAGCTTTTAAAGACTTTTTGTGCTTTATAGAGTCTGAAGAGTGCCATTCATTCTTTTTCAAAGCTTCTAAAAACTTTCTTGTGTTTTTCAGAGGCTCCAACTTTGAAGAGCTTGCAAAACTTCGAATACTACTTTGTTATTTTCAAAGACTGTTAGTGTCTCTTCTTACTCTGAAGAGTTCCATTCATTCCCTTGTAAAGTTTTTAAAGACCTGTTTTGCGTTTCAGAGGCTGCAAGTGTCTCTGAAGCTTTTGAAGACTCTCTTGCGTTTCTCAGATGCAGTTAGTGTCTCTTCCTGCTCTAAAGAGTCCCATTCATTCTATTGTGAAGCTTCTGAAGACTTTCTTGTGTTTTTCAGAGGCTCGTACTGTGAAGGGCCCCATTCATTCTCATGCGAAGTTTCGAAGACTTTCTTGTGCTTTTCGGTGTCTTTTTAAGAGCCTCTTGTGAAGTTTCTGAATCCTTTAGTTCAATTTACACGGTCGCACGAGAGCGCGTTTCTTCAAGTAGAATTTGTTTATCTACTCGTCGTTAAGACACCCTGTACGTATCAAAACGAATTTTAACTAGAGATGTCGTCACCTATGAATAAATTGTGAACTTAAAAAAAAGTCTCAAAATTTTATGCTGATGTGGAGTCTTAGCAAAAATTTGCGCGATCAAAGTAGGTATTTCTGCTTCAATAATTTTACGGTTATAGAAAAATAAATTGAATTCTGAATTTTTATACGTTTCTTTTACGATCAAAATTACCTTAAATCTTATTTAAAGAGAAGAAGAAAAAAAGATAGAAGTTTTGTTACGATTTGCAACATTTTAAATCAAACAACGTTGGTGTTATTTTTTACGAAATAGCTTAGGCGCTCTGGTGTGGTGTAATATTTTCTAATTATTACAAATTAATGACCACGGTACGTACGTTTGCATACGAATGGAACTAATCAAACAAGGGCCAATTGAGTGCCATTTGAGTTTCATTAGTCTGCACATGTATACGTATACCTACAACCTACAACATTGTCGGTACTATCAGACTATCACTAAGCGAAATTAGTAGTCGGAGGTACAATTTAATATATTTTCACTAGGCCTCCTAATTTAATTTATTTAAATACAATTAGTTATTCGATTGCTTTAATGGAAAACCGTGTTAACTTAAATTTAATTCACCATCAAAATTGTATTAGCTCCCGTTTCTACTTACTTATACTACCTAACATTTTCTTCCGTTCATTTAAATAACAATAATCCATTAAAGTGTACTATTCTTCTGTAGCTGGCTTTTACAATAAAATAAGTTTACAAATAAAAGTGTAGGGGAACTAATCGACAGTTTTTAATTCTTTACAATTATCTTAGTTGCAAATAGAAATCTCTCAAAGCTCAAAAGTAAAGACTCTCGCTCTTGTTGGTTGTTAGAATCCACTTACCTGGAGTGAGATAATAGTAAGCAGCAAAAACAGTATACGTTTCATAGCTATTAACTAGCTCTTCATTTCAACTTAAACTGCGCTCGTAGGAAGTCAACACGACGCATTGCTCGCATCCAAGTTAACGAATGCGAACTCGAATAAATGTCAACCCACCTTTAGATAAACAACGTCTAACTAAAACAAAGCCCTTCGTGAATCGATGACACTAAGAAGCTATTCAGCAAAGTTCAAAGTATAAATTCGAAAAAATCCTGATGTGCCAAATTATCAAAAAATGTACGAATTAACTAATTTTGCGTCGCGCGGTTCATTTAAATAGACGCTTGTGTGAAAAAAGGACTGATAAAAGAACAAGGAAAAAGGCCTTCCTTCTATTTTTCTGTTTGATCCCATCTCAACAAGTATTCGAATGCGTAAACAAACAAAATACACGAGTAGGGTATCACCAAAGTAAAGTTTTTGAATTTTTTAAAGATAAAAAAAATGGTTTGTTCCAACAAAAACATAATTTACGCCCAACGCATTTGACACCTGTACATTGTGTAGGTACATTTATATTTTATACTAATTAATTTCCAAGTGAGATGTTCTTTTTTTTTTGTTAGAAATTGAAAGGAATGCCATAAAAATGCGTATTTTTTGTTCACAAATGCGTGCAAAATTTTATTAGCGCCTCTCAAGCGCTCTCATTATTCCATCTTATTTTTATTGTAATGCAAACCCACGTAGGTAATTTGTTTTGTTGAGTACTTCTAACAAGGTACTTAATTATTTGCTTAATTTTGCCCTTATTATTAAATGATATGTTGTAGAAACAATTACGACGACTAATCAAGAAAGGACGAAACAAAACGAAATGTAAAAGGACACGTACAAACGGCGTAAATGGAGGGAAGCTTACGAATGTCGTATCAAATTAATCGTTTTTAGCAAAAATTTATCCAACTTACATGTCCTATGAATAGGCCGAACAAGAGTCGTTTAAGCCGGAGTCGACTAAATGATCCGTGCTCTTCGCTTGAGTGTCTAGTGCAATGTTCGTGTGGTGTCAGACGCCTTTGAGGTCCGAAGACCAACTTTTCTTCAAATTCAAAGGCGCCTGCCACCAGGAAGGTTGTTGCAGTTTAAATAGTCTACCACACTATATTTTTAATTTGCACCAAAAATATCCCATGGGTACTCTATTTGTTAGTTTGAACTCAAAAATCCACCCTTCTCGGGGTGCTTTAATTCAACCTGTAGCAACTAAACCAGGTATTCATTTGCCGAAAAACTCTAAGAGGCATAAATTTGTAGGAAATTAAATGTACCTACTTTATTTTTGTATGGGAGCACTTTTCCCTAAAAACGAGTAGATTTTGAGTTATAAGCGATAAACCAAGAAAACGGTTTTTTGGCAGATTTTGAAATTTTGTCAAACTTTAACGCGCTGTACCACCTAAACCGTTTGTCTGAGAAACAAACTGTAAGAAATATAATTTGGACCAAATTGAATGCATTTTATTTTTGCATAGTAACACTTTTCTCTAAAAGTGAGTAAATTTCGAGTTATAAGCGATACACAAAAAAAACACTTTCTTGGCCGATTTTGCAATTTTTGTCAAATTTTAACGCGCTGTGGCACCTAAACAGTTCGGCTGACAAAAAAATTTAGGAGAGATAATCTGTAGAAAATTAAATGTACTTTATTTTTGTATGGAAACATTTGGCTCAAAAAGTGAGTATATTTCGAGTTATAAGCGATAAACCAAAAAACAGTTTTTTGGCCGATTTTGCAATTTTTGTCAAATTTTAACGCGCTGTGGCATCTAAACAGTTCGGCTGACAAAAAAATTTAGGAGAGATAATCTGTAGAAAATTAAATGTACTTTATTTTTGTATGGAAACATTTGGCTCAAAAAGTGAGTATGTTTCGAGTTATAAGCGATAAACCAAAAAACAGTTTTTTGGCCAATTTTGCAATTTTTGTCAAATTTTAACGCGCTGTGGCACCTAAACAGTTCGGCTGACAAAAAAATTTAGAAGAGATAATCTGTAGAAAATTAAATGTACTTTATTTTTGTATGGAAACATTTGCCTCAAAAAGTGAGTTTATTTCGAGTTATAAGCGATAAACCAAAAAACAGTTTTTTGGCTGATTTTACAATTTTTGTCAAATTTTAACGCGCTGTGGCACCTAAACAGTTCGGCTGACAAAAAAATTTTGGAGAGATAATCTGTAGAAAATTAAATGTACTTTATTTTTATATGAAAACATTTGGCTCAAAAAGTGAGTATATTTCGAGTTATAAGCGATAAACCAAAAAAACAGTTTCTTGGCCGATCTTGGAATTTTTGTCAAATTTTAACGCGCTGTGCACCTAAACAGTTTGTCTCACAAAAAATCGAAGACATACATTGTAGCAAATTGAATGCACTTTATTTTTGTAGGGGACTGTGTATGAAACACTTTTCTCTGAAAGTGCGTACCTAGATTACGAGTTATAAGCAATAAACAAAGACAGAAACAGTTCTTTGGTCAATTTTGAAATTTGTGTCAATCTTTAACGCGCTGTAGCACCTAAACCGTTCTTCTGGCGAAAAAAACGTAAGAGTCATAACTTGTAGGAAATATGATGTGCTTTATAGTTATATTAAAGCTTTTTTCTCCTAAAGCGCGCAGTTTTCGAATTATATCCTAAAAACCGAACTAAAGTAAAAATCCACCCTTCTCGAGCCATTTTGTACTTTATCGCTTAGTAAAAGTGCTCGCCGCCTCCCGGACTATCAGAGGTCCGATATTTGCCTATTATTCTCGTTTACAATTAATTTTAGACGGTAGGTAGAGTATCAAAGAAATAATTTTCTGTTACAAATGGACAAGTAAGTCCTGCGATAACCCATCGCCCCTTTTTTTAAATTGTTTTATTTATAAAAATTTACAACCGACGAACTAAAGGTTTTAACAATGAAAGTCCATTATAAATTTTGTGGTGCGAAACTTTGACATTTCCACTGTTTACGTAACAAAGTGGTATAAAATGTAGTCTACTGTATAGTTGTGTTCTCTTATTTTCCTTTATTTGAAAAATGAAGCAAGAGCGTAACTGGTGAAAACGTCAGTTACTCGTCGAATTTACGGAGGATCAAAATCGAACGCAGTTTCGATAATATCGCAAAATTAAAAAAATATTTTTTTACCATATTTTCCGCTCGGCTTGATTAACAATAACAAAATTCTTCTTAAATTAAAAAATATTTTTACTCGAGTTTAAGAATTTTTCTTGCACGATGCGTTGGACCAATTTTAAATTGGGGGATTAATTTAAAACGGACATTACGATTCGAAAATAACCTATTTTATGGGGTAGATTTGATGGGGCATTGATTACTAAAGGTTTTGTGACTTGAATTGGTTATATGGGTTGTGGTTATTCGATCTACGGGTAAAAGTTGGAAGCTTAATTTAACGGACGGCTTACTATAATGGAAACATTTCGGTGAATGAGTCGTGCTTGTGTTAACCACAAGCTAAACACACATTAACGTGTCGGTTAAACTACTAGCGGAGCAAATTCGACGTTTTGTGCAATTATTCGAGGGAAAATTGTAAATTGAAGGTAATTTACCTTTTATTTAAATTCGATCTATTGCATTGACACAACAAAGGGCCCTAATTTAAACCTTCGATACTTTACCCTAACCTATTTCAAAATACATGTATGTGACAAGAGGTAAAAGCTTAAAAATCGTTTACTAATTTAAAAACAAATCACACGCGTTAACATCAAATCCAATCGCAAAATTGAAAACTAAAAACAATCTTCCAAGTCTTTAATTTTGCAAAGAAAATCCAATAGTGAAGTAAATCGAGTATTAAAAGAGAGGGAAGCTTTAAGAGTCAATTAAACCGAGCAGCCGAGATTTCCTATTTGACTATTTTAATAGTATATCATTTTGAATTACCCCGAAAGTCGTTAGTAAGTTAGAAAAACTTTTAAACGAGACTGTTTTCGTGTGCTCATTAACGTCTTTTTTATAATTCAAAGTGACAAAAAACCACTCTGTATGTTGCAGCAGCTTCGAGACAATGAGAGCAAACTAAAATCTAATTAATTCGTCACTATCTTAAATAATGTAAAGTTGATTTACCTGACGAAACAAAGTATTGTCAAACAGAGAGCGTACAACATTTAAGAACTCATTTGCATAATGCAGAAGCGCAAAATAGGCTTTTCCGCCGTGCTAATTACAAGGGTAGACATTGTAAAAGTAAATGAGCTTGATAAGATAATCAAAGTTGATTGGATAGAGAGCTTGACAGAAGACAGTTATTTGCTAAATTCACAAAAAAAATTGTTCAAGATTTTCCGACGTAATTAAGCATTCGGAAAATATTTTAAGTTTGGAGGCGACCAAAGAATTAAAATCGGGTTTTAAGAGACGGAAATTAGCTCGGCAGACCTATCTGTGGCGGCTTAAAAAAATAATTGATGATCTAACACGGCCTTCAAAGCCCGGATTATGTATAAGTCTGTGTAGCTGATAACTTATTATCTCTTGGGTTAACAGGGAAAATTGAGACACAGCTTTTTGATTTTATTTCGAATTTCATTAGAAACAATTTATTGTTTTAAGGAAGACATAAAAATATAAATACTCTCAGTTTAGTTCAAATGGAAATATAAACCTGATCTGACAGACAAGTTGGTTTCTGAAGCTCTTTATTATGTCGAAATTAGAGAAGGGTGGGTTTTTGCTCTTTATTGTTTGTAGCTCGAAAAATACGCACTTTATGATAAAAGTGCTTCTATATGAATATAAAGTACATTAAATTTGGTACAAATTATATTTCTTAGCTGTTTTTCCTCAAATGAGTGGTTTAGGTGCCGAAGCGCGTTAAAATTTGACAAAAATTCTAAAATCCGCCAAAAAACACCTATAACTCGAAAACTACTCACTTTTTGAGAAAAGTATATTTATACGAAAATAAAGCAAATTCAATTTCCTACAAATTATGTTTCTTGAATATTTTTTGTCAAACAGACAGTTTAGGCGCTAGAGAGCGTTGCACTTTCGTGCATATCAGCTCGACAAGAGTGGGGTTTTGCTCTTTTTCAGTTTTTTGCTTATAACTTCAAAATTACACACTTTTTGAGAATAGTGCATTTATATAAAAGTAAACCCCATCAAATTTTCTACAAATTCTTTTGGAAAAACTTTATTCTAAAACAAACAGTTTAAGTGCTAAAGCGCGTTAAAATTCGACAATAATTCCAAAATCCGCCAGAAAACTGTTTTATCACTTATAACTCGAAAACTACTCACTTATGAGAAAAGTGTATTTATACAAAAATAAAGTAAATTCAATTTCCTACAAATTATGTTTCTTGAGTTTTTTTTGTTAAACAGACAGTTTAGGCGCTAGAGAGCGTTGCACTTTAGTGCATATCAGATCGACAAAAGTGGGTTTTTCCTCTTTTTCAGTTTTTTGCTTATAACTTCAAAATTACACTCTTTTTGAGAATAGTGCATCTATATAAAAGTAAACCCCATTAAATTTTCTACAAATTCTTTTGGAAAAATTTTATTCTAAAAGAAACTGTTTAAGTGCTAAAGCTCGTTAAAATTTGACAATAATTCGAAAATCCGTCAGAAAACTGTTATATCACTTATAACTCGAAAACTACTCACTTTTTGAGAAAAGCGTGTTTATACAAAAATAAAGTAAATTCAATTTCATACAAATTATGTTTCTTGAATTTTTTTTTGTTAAACAGACAGTTTAGGCGCTAGAGAGCGTTGCACTTTAGTGCATATCAGATCGACAAAAGTGGGTTTTTGCTCTTTTTCAGTTTTTTGCTTATAACTTCAAAATTACACTCTCTTTGAGAATAGTGCATCTATATAAAAGTAAACCCCATCAAATTTTCTACAAATTCTATTGGAAAAATTTTATTCTAAAAGAAACTGTTTAAGTGCTAAAGCTCGTTAAAATTTGACAATAATTCGAAAATCCGTCAGAAAACTGTTTTATCACTTATAACTCAAAAACTACTCACTTTTTGAGAAAAGTGTGTTTATACAAAAATAAAGTAAATTCAATTTCTTACAAATTACGTTTCTTAAATATTTTTGGTCAAACAAATAGTTTAGGTGCCAGAGCGCGTTAAAGTTTGGAAAAAATTCCAAAACCCTCCGAAAAGACAGTGTTATCGCTTATAACATGAAAACTAAGCACTTTTTGTAAAAAGTGCATCTATACTCGTATAAAATGAAGTAAATTTGATTTTATAAAAATTATGTTTCTTTATCATTTTTCGTCAAACAAACAGTTTAGGCGCTAGAGCGTGTTGCAGTTTAGTGTACCTATATCAGATTGAGAAGGATGGGTTTTCGCTCTTTTTCAGGTTTTTGCTCATAACTTCAAAATTATACACTTTTTGAGAAAAGTTGTTTTATGTAAAAGTAAACTACATCAAATTTCTTAAAACTTACATTAGAAAAATTTTATCTTGCAACAAACGGTTCGGCGCTAGAGCGCCTTAAACTTTGTTAAAAATTACAAAATCTGCCCAAAAAACTGGTTTATCGCCTCTAACTCGAAAACTACGAACGTTTAGAGAAAAATGTTTCTATTATTCTATATAAAAATAAAGCACATTCAATTTCATAAATTATGTAAGCACTTAGTGTTTTGCGAAATAAATACTCTCAGTTGAGGATTCAAATAGAAATTTGAACCTGATCCGACAGACAAGAGACAAGTTTACGTGGAAATTCCTTAAAGCTACTTTTTAACTATAAAAGTGAAAGGTATAGAAAATAGCGTTCTGAAAAAAGTTGACATTGTGATTTTGGTATCTGCGGCTGTTGAACTTGTTTCTACAGACGTTAAGTGACTCTTTTGAGTTGATACTGTAATTGCGAACTTTCTCTGAGTAGAGACGACGCCATTTTGGATATTACTACTCATAATTTTGAATCCACATTAATTTATTAGTTTAATTAAAGTTACGCAAACCTACTGGAAAAAGGATTTATAAAAACACTGTATTACGTGGCCTTACACCGGTTCAAAAGTACTCAACCAAATCCTCTAATGGCATTTACTTTTATTTTTACCAAAAACTTCCTAAGTACTTTAATGAAAACGTAGTCGTAAAATGCTAAAACGAATTTATAAAATAAATATTATAAAGATCTGTTTACTTGAAATTCTGTATCTAACTCCCTAGTAAAAGGGAAGGTTTCATTATTTTTTATTTTATCTTATTACTATAACATTTAAATTACTACTACCTTTCAAAATAAGACTTGTTAACAAAACAACCTCGGAAAGCTTTTCTATATTTCCATACTTTTTGCCTGGTAATAGCACGAAAATAACGACTACATCATCCACAAGCTCAACTTACATAAAATTGAATTAAAATGTTTTTCTCGTCGAACAGACGACTAATTGAATTTTTTTATATATTTTACCTATTTAAGGAATTTCAGTTCAGAGAAAATTTGTTTTTATTAAAGTGTCAGGTAGCTGCTGAAATTTTCGATTGGTTTACTTCTTTACGTACCCTAGTATCGAAAATAAATTAGAGTTACGGTTTGTTTTTCTTGGCGCTTGTTTCCTTTGGAGCACTACGGAGCTCGACATGACATACCTTACGTAAAAGTATCCACTTAAATTACCATTGACACCGAATTACAAAGTACTAGTATCAGATTTCAAATTTAAACAATATCACAAACCAACTGGAAATTTCTTAAAAACCTTTTAAAACAATACTATAGAGTCGTTTCTAAAAGCTGAAGGAGTAAAACGCAATTTTAGTCTGCAAGACTCCATTTTAGGTTTGACAATTATGGGGATTACATGTCGTATATAAACGAGAAGGTTCTATTTCTAGTCTGCTGCTAGTCTCTCTCACAAACTCCAAAAAATTATTTTGGCAATTCCTCTCCAGTTGAAGTTAACGAATTAACCTTGAGAGCGTTATTTTTGTTAAATATGCAACAAAGTTAGACAAAATAAATTACCGCGGATTAAAGGGCTGGAACAAAATAAAAGCTTTATATTTAATTTATCAAAGAAGCGCGACTGTTAAAACAAGGTAATCCGATTAAGCTAACAATGAAATGTTGGACACATAAAAGCCATTATAGTTTCTAACTGAATATAAAACAAATTTCAGGTGGAAAAAATTTTATCCGCCGCTTTTTTAATTAGTAATGAGCTTTTCCTGAAAACTCCCATTGTGTGAGTTTAGTAATTGGGAGAAATCGATAAGGTGGAAGAGAATAGGTCTGATAACGTATTTTAACAAAGGTGCGACGCTTACGGAAAGCTTTGGGAAATTTTAGAAATTTTTTAAGATTAGCAAAGAGTTCCGAGCGAGACGTTGAAGAAGTTTCGACTTTACGAATATATTACTGCTACTGTAGCGCTAATCTTGTTAGAAGAGGTAAACAAATCGAACAATTTCGCGTTTCGTTCTTTAAAAATGTTGAAATTAATTACGTCGGTTATGGGGAACGTAAACAGGGCCTTCAATAATGGTGTAAAGCGTCGCTAGTTACATTTCGAAATAGTGGTAATAGCCAATCCATTTAGCAGCCATCAATATTGGGGATTGTTCCTGCATTGCAGCTCTAAAACTGCATTATTGAGCATTACCACTGGTACAGGAAACATACAATCTGCAGTTGTTTGATTGTGTCCGTTTTAAAGCATTTAGCACCCCTTTGTCACAGCATGTGTCACGCTTTATCTTCAGATAATAGCATAGTAATTCACCTTATCTTACATCGGGCACGTAATTTAGTATCAAACTAAATAGTGCCAGAAAAGGCTACGCTTTTACAGCATCCGAGTGCAATTTTATTTAATTTATTTTTATCTTACTAAGCTCGTTCGCATTTTTGTTAATTCCTGAAAGCTTTTAAATTATAAAAATTTTGCGGATAAATTTCTAAAAATAAATTTTTTGGGCCAAACTTGGATTTGCGTGCAGTTATTCTGAAATGTACCGAAAGTGCTCTTTTGTGTAGTGGTAGAATATAATTATTATGATTATGGCGAAAAAATACAGTTATTCCGAGCGCAGAAATCGATTCGACACTTTCTATGGGAGAATTATAATTTTAGAGAATCTACAGGACGGGCTAAGATCGATAAACTATTATAATTCTATCAAATTTTTATCAGAAAAATCGCTCAATTAAAAAATATTTATCTCAAGACCGCGTTTTCACATGCGAGAATGCGAGAAATCGCCTGGGAGAAATTTCAGATATTACCTCAGATAGCTCAATGTAAACGGGACTCTAAGTGCGTGAAAACTCGAAGAAGTTTTGAAGAAGTCGCTTACAATACTCTTTACACTATTGTTTACTGTAAAATGAGTCCTAAATGCCTCTTATTCACATGCGAGGAAATTGCAGAGAAACAGAGAGAGATATAGCTAACCTAACGAAAATTTAGCTGTAAGTGCGAGAAAATTCTACGCAGTCCCTTGTTATATTTTTTTAAACATTGTTTACAGTGAAACGAGGCCTAAAGGCCTCTTCTTTCCATGCAAAGAAATTTCTGCTAGAAATTGCATAAAAAGAGAGAATCTAGCTTAATGTAAACTGCTCTGTAAGTGCGAGAAAACTCCAAGAACTCTTACATAAGTCGCTTGCAATACTGTTTACAGTAAAACGAGGCCTAAAGGCCTCATCTTTACATGCAAGGAAATTTCTGTAAGAAACTGCAGAGAAACAAAGAGAGATAAACTAACCTAATGTAAATTGGACTGTAAGGGCGAGAAAATTCTACGCAGTCGCTTGTTATATTTTTTACAATATTGTTTACAGTGAAACGAGGCCTTAAGGCATCTTCTTTCAATGGAAAGAAATTTCTGCAAGAAATTGCATAGAAAGAGAGAAACTAGCTTAATGTAAACTGCTCTGTAAGTGCGAGAAAACTCCAAGAAGTCTTAAATAAGTCGCTTGCAATACTGTTTACAGTAAAACGAGGCCCAAAGGCCTCATCTTTTCATGCGAGGAAATTTCTGTAAGAAACTGCAGAGAAACAGGAGAGATAAACTAACCTAATGAAAATTGGGCTGTAAGGGCGAGAAAATTCTACGCAGTCGCTTGTTATATTTTTTACAATATTGTTTACAGTGAAACGAGGCCTAAAGGCCTCTTCTTTCCATGCAAAGAAATTTTTGCAAGAAATGGCATAGAAAGAGAGAATCTAGCTTAATGTAAACTGCTCTGTAAGTGCGAGAAAACTCCAAGAACTCTTACATAAGTCGCTTGCAATACTGTTTACAGTAAAACGAGGCCTAAAGGCCTCATCTTTACATGCAAGGAAATTTCTGTAAGAAATTGCATTGAAAGAGAGAAACTAGCTTAATGTAAACTGCTCTGTAAGTGCGAGAAAACTTCAAGAACTCTTACATAAGTCGCTTGCAATACTGTTTACAGTAAAACGAGGCCTAAAGGCCTCATCTTTACATGCAAGGAAATTTCTGTAAGAAACTGCAGAGAAACAAAGAGAGATAAACTAACCTAATGTAAATTGGACTGTAAGGGCGAGAAAATTCTACGCAGTCGCTTGTTATATTTTTTACAATATTGTTTACAGTGAAACGAGGCCTTAAGGCATCTTCTTTCAATGGAAAGAAATTTCTGCAAGAAATTGCATAGAAAGAGAGAAACTAGCTTAATGTAAACTGCTCTGTAAGTGCGAGAAAACTCCAAGAAGTCTTACATAAGTCGCTTGCAATACTGTTTACAGTAAAACGAGGCCTAAAGGCCTCATCTTTACATGCAAAGAAATTTCTGTAAGAAATTGCATAGAAAGAGAGAAACTAGCTTAATGTAAACTGCTCTGTAAGTGCGAGAAAACTCCAAGAAGTCTTACATAAGTCGCTTGCAATACTGTTTACAGTAAAACGAGGCCTTAAGGCCTCTTCTTCTCATGCAAAGAAATTTCTGCAAGAAATTGCATAGAAAGAGAGAAACTAGCTTAATGTAAACTGCTCTGTAAGTGCGAGAAAACTCCAAGAAGTCTTACATAAGTCGCTTGCAATACTGTTTACAGTAAAACGAGGCCTTAAGGTCGCATCTTTACATGCAAAGAAATTTCTGTAAGAAACTGCAGAGAAACAGAGAGAGATAAACTAACCTAAAGTAAATTGGACTGTAAGTGCGAGAAAATTCTACGCAGTCGCTTGTTATATATTTTACAATATTGTTTACAGTGAAACGAGGCCTAAAGGCCTCTTCTTCCCATTCAAAGAAATTTCTGCAAAAAATAGCATAGAAAGGGAGAAACTAGCTTAATGTAAACTGCTCTGTAAGTGCGAGAAAACTCCAAGAAGTCTTAAATAAGTCGCTTGCAATACTGTTTACAGTAAAACGTGGCCCAAAGGCCTCATCTTTTCATGCGAGGAAATTTCTGTAAGAAACTGCAGAGAAACAAAGAGAGATAAACTAACCTAATGTAAATTGGACTGTAAGTGCGAGAAAATTCTACGCAGTCGCTTGTTATCTTTTTTACAATATTGTTTACAGTGAAACGAGGCCTAAAGGCCTCTTCTTTCCATGCAAAGAAATTTTTGCAAGAAATTGCATAGAAAGAGAGAATCTAGCTTAAAGTAAACTGCTCTGTAAGTGCGAGAAAACTCCAAGAAGTCTTAAATAAGTCGCTAGCAATACTGTTTACAGTAAAACGAGGCCTTAAGGCCTCTTCTTCTCATGCAAAGAAATTTCTGCAAGAAATTGCATAGAAAGAGAGAAACTAGCTTAATGTAAACTGCTCTGTAAGTGCGAGAAAACTCCAAGAAGTCTTACATAAGTCACTTGCAATACTGTTTACAGTAAAACGAGGCCTTAAGGCCGCATCTTTACATGCGAAGAAATTTCTGTAAGAAACTGCAGAGAAACAGAGAGAGATAAACTAACCTAAAGTAAATTAAACTGTAAGTGCGAGAAAATTCTACGCAGTCGCTTGTTATATATTTTACAATATTGTTTACAGTGAAACGAGGCCTAAAGGCCTCTTTTTCCCATTCAAAGAAATTTCTGCAAAAAATTGCATAGAAAGAGAGAAACTAGCTTAATGTAAACTGCTCTGTAAGTGCGAGAAAACTCCAAGAAGTCTTACATAAGTCGCTTGCAATACTGTTTACAGTAAAACGAGGCCTTAAGATCGCATCTTTACATGCAAAGAAATTTCTGTAAGAAACTGCAGAGAAACAGAGAGAGATAAACTAACCTAAAGTAAATTGGACTGTAAGTGCGAGAAAATTCTACGCAGTCGCTTGTTATATATTTTACAATATTGTTTACAGTGAAACGAGGCCTAAAGGCCTCTTCTTCCCATTCAAAGAAATTTCTGCAAAAAATAGCATAGAAAGGGAGAAACTAGCTTAATGTAAACTGCTCTGTAAGTGCGAGAAAACTCCAAGAAGTCTTAAATAAGTCGCTTGCAATACTGTTTACAGTAAAACGTGGCCCAAAGGCCTCATCTTTTCATGCGAGGAAATTTCTGTAAGAAACTGCAGAGAAACAAAGAGAGATAAACTAACCTAATGTAAATTGGACTGTAAGTGCGAGAAAATTCTACGCAGTCGCTTGTTATCTTTTTTACAATATTGTTTACAGTGAAACGAGGCCTAAAGGCCTCTTCTTTCCATGCAAAGAAATTTTTGCAAGAAATTGCATAGAAAGAGAGAATCTAGCTTAAAGTAAACTGCTCTGTAAGTGCGAGAAAACTCCAAGAAGTCTTAAATAAGTCGCTAGCAATACTGTTTACAGTAAAACGAGGCCTTAAGGCCTCTTCTTCTCATGCAAAGAAATTTCTGCAAGAAATTGCATAGAAAGAGAGAAACTAGCTTAATGTAAACTGCTCTGTAAGTGCGAGAAAACTCCAAGAAGTCTTACATAAGTCGCTTGCAATACTGTTTACAGTAAAACGAGGCCTTAAGATCGCATCTTTACATGCAAAGAAATTTCTGTAAGAAACTGCAGAGAAACAGAGAGAGATAAACTAACCTAAAGTAAATTGGACTGTAAGTGCGAGAAAATTCTACGCAGTCGCTTGTTATATATTTTACAATATTGTTTACAGTGAAACGAGGCCTAAAGGCCTCTTCTTCCCATTCAAAGAAATTTCTGCAAAAAATAGCATAGAAAGGGAGAAACTAGCTTAATGTAAACTGCTCTGTAAGTGCGAGAAAACTCCAAGAAGTCTTAAATAAGTCGCTTGCAATACTGTTTACAGTAAAACGTGGCCCAAAGGCCTCATCTTTTCATGCGAGGAAATTTCTGTAAGAAACTGCAGAGAAACAAAGAGAGATAAACTAACCTAATGTAAATTGGACTGTAAGTGCGAGAAAATTCTACGCAGTCGCTTGTTATATATTTTACAATATTGTTTACAGTGAAACGAGGCCTAAAGGCCTCTTCTTTCCATGCAAAGAAATTTTTGCAAGAAATTGCATAGAAAGAGAGAATCTAGCTTAAAGTAAACTGCTCTGTAAGTGCGAGAAAACTCCAAGAAGTCTTAAATAAGTCGCTAGCAATACTGTTTACAGTAAAACGAGGCCTTAAGGCCTCTTCTTCTCATGCAAAGAAATTTCTGCAAGAAATTGCATAGAAAGAGAGAAACTAGCTTAATGTAAACTGCTCTGTAAGTGCGAGAAAACTCCAAGAAGTCTTACATAAGTCACTTGCAATACTGTTTACAGTAAAACGAGGCCTTAAGGCCGCATCTTTACATGCGAAGAAATTTCTGTAAGAAACTGCAGAGAAACAGAGAGAGATAAACTAACCTAAAGTAAATTAAACTGTAAGTGCGAGAAAATTCTACGCAGTCGCTTGTTATATATTTTACAATATTGTTTACAGTGAAACGAGGCCTAAAGCCCTCTTTTTCCCATTCAAAGAAATTTCTGCAAAAAATTGCATAGAAAGAGAGAAACTAGCTTAATGTAAACTGCTCTGTAAGTGCGAGAAAACTCCAAGAATTCTTACATAAGTCGCTTGCAATACTGTTTACAGTAAAACGAGGCCTAAAGGCCTCATATTTACATGCAAGAAAATTTCTGCAAGAAATTGCTGGGAAACTAGCTTAATGTAAACTGGACTGTAAGTGCGAGAAAACTCCAAGAAGTCTTACATAAGTCGCTTGCAACACCGTTGCTATATTTTTTACACTATTTTTACAATAAAACGAGGCTTAAAGGCCTCTTCTTCACATGCCAGAGAACTTCTGCGAGAAATTACAGAGAGAGACCAAGAGAAAGACAGGGGGAGGGGATTAATGGGGGGGGGGGGGGGCTAGACGGGAATAGAGAAAGGGGGGAGCGGGAGGGAGAGAAACTAGCCTAATGTAAACTGGACTGTAAGTGCGAAAAAACTCGAGGAACTTCTTCGAGAGAACGAGAATGCTTATTATAGCTACCAAACAGATCTAAAAGCCCAGATATGTTAATCTAGACTCTTATTAGAGCATTGAGGCCTCATTTATTGAAATTTATGAAATTCATAACTCAAAAATTAAAGCCCCAATTTTAATATTTTTTAATTGTTGGCGTTTAACGGAGTTAAAAAAGAGAAAATTAAAAAGTTAACTTTCTTCGAGCAAATATTAATTAGTAATTGCGAACCAAACAACTAACTAATCCCTTTTGTTGTGCTTTTTTTTATATTTTACAGGTTCAACTGCTACTCAGCAAGAGTCTAACCAGCAGGAAAGCGGACAAGGATATCAGCAGCTTTTACAGCAAAGAGAAGAGGAAAACAGACTGGAGGTGGAACGACTTACAACAGAAATACGAGCGCTTAAACTTCAGCTTTTGCAATTTACTAGTAAGTACTTTTCGTTTTAAGCCTTTTACGTTTTAAGAAGAAAAAGCGTTTTAATCTTAGATCACTTAGGAGGTGTCTACCGCGTTTTTAAATTTTTTCAAACAAATTCTCCCACTAAAATTTGTAATATTTCAACTGAAAAATTACAACAAAGTGCGGAGTTGTAGAATATAAATAAAAATCCTGACAAGTACATTCGATTTTGTTTTGCTTTCGTTACGTTTATTGTATTTGATTTAGAACTTTGTGTGCTGTTTGTTAATAGAACTATGAATTTTGTCGGAAAGATAAAGCTTATGACAAATGAACTTTATTGAGTTATCGAATTTACGAGCAACGAAATTACGTACGAGACTCAAAAACCCCAAATTGTGATTTTTATCGACAAACATTCTGAATAGTAGCGCAAGATGCTCGAAGGAATAAAAAAATATTTCTCCGCTCCCTACATTTGTACGCCCTCGCAAAATTGTTAAGCGACGTCCCGACGGCCGTGATTTCGAAACAAAAAATTTTGATATTCGACGGGAATTATTGAAAAATTTCCAATTAATTTAAAGCACTTTGTCGATAAAAATTGCTTTTATCCACGAGCAATCGAGCTGAAAGATAAATTGAATCACGTCGATTTAATTGCTCAACTTTACACACAGCGCAATAACTGAGAAATCCTGTTATTTTGCCATCAGATCGCACATATCCGGACGATTAGATTGTCTTGTAAGTCTAGAGCAATCGGGCTGCAAGTTTCCATTCTGTAATCTTTGCTTTCGCATCTTTCCGCCCTTCTTTTTCTTTCGTTTCGCTTATTTTTAAAAGCACACCTAAGGCTTGTAATTGAAATTTGTGTTTGGGGATGAAGTCGAAATTGATTATGGTCGGGATAAGTGGTTGGAAAATCTTAAAACGAAGGAATACGTAACTTTTTGTCCATTTTCGAAGCAAATTAAGGCGGATAAAACAAAATCGTAACCAATTTATAAGAACGTCTTTGAGAAAAGAAATTTATGTTTTCCCACTAAAGTGCCGCTTTTTGTGTTCTGATTCCTTTTTCTCAAACAATACCATTTTACTACATTTTCAGCAGTTTAAAACTGCTATAATTACACGCCATTTGTTCTTTGTACTCTTGGGAGTTTGTTTGATTTTATGTTTTCATATAAATCACTAAATCAGATACCTGCTTTATTTTAAAACGCCACAATAAAATTGATTTGAAATTTTTTTTCACAATTTAGTAGGGCAGTACCTACCCGCCACGAGTGCGGTGATAGATAATATATTATTTATAACAAAACTCACTCGCTCCTGACTAAGTTTTAACAGGCTCCTTCTTCGGACCTCACTCTTGCTCTTCAGCCCTCGTTATACTTACTACGTACTTTTATTTTTAAAATTACAAAAATCTAAAACTGGTTGTCATTTTTCAATATTTGATATTGCGAATTAGAGATTTAGAAATATATTTAGTTTATAGCTTTGGATTTTTCCTCCCTTTAAGAGATCGCATTTGCGACTATTAAAGTTTGTCAGAACCAAACATTCTGAGCACTTCAAATGATGAATTCTAAATTTTACCCGAGTAAGTAGCATGTACTCCTATTCACTATTTCCTGAATTTCTTTGAAATATTCAACAAAATTCCCATCGAACCTGAGTAGTGTCGTAGAAGTCACCGAATAGCGCCGCATAATTGACGTGGCAACGCGTACGTTACACTATCTCTATACAATATTTACTCAGTAGTACGCCCTTTAGACACGGAAACTAAATTTGAATCTGTTAAATAGCTTTGTAAGTTAATCGGAGTTTTCCACTAACCAAATAAGTGCTACAAACACATCATATTTCACTAAGAAATTATTGGTCTTACTTTTCGGATTTAAGGAGTGTCATGTTTGACGAGTGTATATGCCTCTAGAGTTTACGAGCATCAAAAGCATAATCAAACAAATGTCGTGACGACGGAGGTGTGCTATGCATGGTAAACAATGCTAGGAAAGTAGAGTGAAGTATTCGAGACCTAAAAGAACAGTCGAGATCTATTACAGTCAGATTATATGTATATCATTATTTGTCCACTTATTTAAGAAATTTGTTAGTGGAACCCCGACGAAAACTGTTGACTAGTAGGTACGATTGGTTTTGTAAATGTGCGCTGTTTAAAAAAAATTAAACTCATCGTAACGTCTTTTGTTTATAATAGTCAAAGAGGCCCTACCTGTTAAAAGTGGCAGCATTAACTTAGAGGCGGCCCGAGAAGAGTGAGTTTTTGCTCTTTTTTCAGTTTTTTAATTATAATTTCAAAAATACACACTTTTTGAAAAAAGACCATTTATGTAAAAGTAAACTAAATAGAATTTTCTACAAACTATATTTAAAAGAATTTTCCCTCAGACAAAGGGCTTAGGTTTTAGAGCGCGTTAAAGTTTGACAAAAATTCCCAAAAAACGTTTGTTTTGTTTATCGCCTATAACTTCAAAAATATACACTTTTTGAAAGAGGGCATTTATGTAAAAGTAAACTAAATAAAATTTTCTACAAACTTTATTCAAAAGAATTTTCCCTCAGACAAAGGGCTTAGGTTTTAGAGCGCGTTAAAGTTTGACAAAAATTCCCAAAAAACGTTTGTTTTTTTTATCGCTTATAACTTCAAAAATATACACTTTTTGAAAAAATGGCATTTATGTAAAAGTAAATTAAATAAAATTTCCTACAAACTATATTCAAAAGAATTTTCCTTCAGACAAAGGGCTTAAGTTTTAGAGCGCGTTAAAGTTTGACAAAAATTCCCAAAAAACGTTTGTTTTGTTTATCGCCTATAACTTCAAAAATATACATTTTTTGAAAAAAGGGCATTTATGTAAAAGTAAACTAAATAAAATTTCCTACAAACTTTATTTAAAAGAATTTTCCCTCAGACAAAGGGCTTAGGTTTTAGAGCGCGTTAAAGTTTGACAAAAATTCCCAAAAAACGTTTGTTTTGTTTATCGCATATAACTTCAAAAATATACACTTTTTGAAAAAAGAGCATTTATGTAAAAGTAAACTAAATAGAATTTCCTACAAACTATATTTAAAAGAATTTTCCCTCAAACAAAGGGCTTAGGTTTTAGAGCGCGTTAAAGTTTGACAAAAATTCCCAAAAACGTTTGTTTTGTTTATCGCCTATAACTTCAAAAATATACACTTTTTTAAAAAAGGACATTTATGTAAAAGTAAACTAAATAAAATTTTCTACAAACTATATTCAAAAGAATTTTCCCTCAGACAAAGGGCTTAGGTTTTAGAGCGCGTTAAAGTTAGACAAAAATTACAAAAAAACGTTTGATTTGTTTATCGCCTATAACATCAAAAATATCCACTTTTTGAAAAAAGAGCATTTATGTAAAAGTAAACTAAATAGAATTTTGTACAAACTATATTCAAAAGAATTTTCCCTCAGACAAAGGGCTTAGGTTTTAGAGCGCGTTAAAGTTTGACAAAAATTCCCAAAAAACGTTTGTTTTTTTTATCGCTTATAACTTCAAAAATATACACTTTTTGAAAAAATGGCATTTATGTAAAAGTAAATTAAATAAAATTTCCTACAAACTATATTCAAAAGAATTTTCCTTCAGACAAAGGGCTTAGGTTTTAGAGCGCGTTAAAGTTTGACAAAAATTCCCAAAAAACGTTTGTTTTGTTTATCGCCTATAACTTCAAAAATATACATTTTTTGAAAAAAGGGCATTTATGTAAAAGTAAACTAAATAAAATTTCCTACAAACTTTATTTAAAAGAATTTTCCCTCAGACAAAGGGCTTAGGTTTTAGAGCGCGTTAAAGTTTGACAAAAATTCCCAAAAAACGTTTGTTTTGTTTATCGCCTATAACTTCAAAAATATACACTTTTTGAAAAAAGAGCATTTATGTAAAAGTAAACTAAATAGAATTTCCTACAAACTATATTTAAAAGAATTTTCCCTCAAACAAAGGGCTTAGGTTTTAGAGCGCGTTAAAGTTTGACAAAAATTCCCAAAAACGTTTGTTTTGTTTATCGCCTATAACTTCAAAAATATACACTTTTTTAAAAAAGGACATTTATGTAAAAGTAAACTAAATAAAATTTTCTACAAACTATATTCAAAAGAATTTTCCCTCAGACAAAGGGCTTAGGTTTTAGAGCGCGTTAAAGTTAGACAAAAATTACAAAAAAACGTTTGTTTTGTTTATCGCCTATAACATCAAAAATATCCACTTTTTGAAAAAAGAGCATTTATGTAAAAGTAAACTAAATAGAATTTTCTACAAACTATATTCAAAAGAATTTTCCCTCAAACAAAGGGCTTAGGTTTTAGAGCGCGTTAAAGTTTGACAAAAATTCCCAAAAACGTTTGTTTTGTTTATCGCCTATAACTTCAAAAATATACATTTTTTGAAAAAAGGGCATTTATGTAAAAGTAAACTAAATAAAATTTCCTACAAACTTTATTTAAAAGAATTTTCCCTCAGACAAAGGGCTTAGGTTTTAGAGCGCGTTAAAGTTTGACAAAAATTCCCAAAAAACGTTTGTTTTGTTTATCGCATATAACTTCAAAAATATACACTTTTTGAAAAAAGAGCATTTATGTAAAAGTAAACTAAATAGAATTTCCTACAAACTATATTTAAAAGAATTTTCCCTCAAACAAAGGGCTTAGGTTTTAGAGCGCGTTAAAGTTTGACAAAAATTCCCAAAAACGTTTGTTTTGTTTATCGCCTATAACTTCAAAAATATACACTTTTTTAAAAAAGGACATTTATGTAAAAGTAAACTAAATAAAATTTTCTACAAACTATATTCAAAAGAATTTTCCCTCAGACAAAGGGCTTAGGTTTTAGAGCGCGTTAAAGTTAGACAAAAATTACAAAAAAACGTTTGATTTGTTTATCGCCTATAACATCAAAAATATCCACTTTTTGAAAAAAGAGCATTTATGTAAAAGTAAACTAAATAGAATTTTGTACAAACTATATTCAAAAGAATTTTCCCTCAGACAAAGGGCTTAGGTTTTAGAGCGCGTTAAAGTTTGACAAAAATTCCCAAAAAACGTTTGTTTTTTTTATCGCTTATAACTTCAAAAATATACACTTTTTGAAAAAATGGCATTTATGTAAAAGTAAATTAAATAAAATTTCCTACAAACTATATTCAAAAGAATTTTCCTTCAGACAAAGGGCTTAGGTTTTAGAGCGCGTTAAAGTTTGACAAAAATTCCCAAAAAACGTTTGTTTTGTTTATCGCCTATAACTTCAAAAATATACATTTTTTGAAAAAAGGGCATTTATGTAAAAGTAAACTAAATAAAATTTCCTACAAACTTTATTTAAAAGAATTTTCCCTCAGACAAAGGGCTTAGGTTTTAGAGCGCGTTAAAGTTTGACAAAAATTCCCAAAAAACGTTTGTTTTGTTTATCGCCTATAACTTCAAAAATATACACTTTTTGAAAAAAGAGCATTTATGTAAAAGTAAACTAAATAGAATTTCCTACAAACTATATTTAAAAGAATTTTCCCTCAAACAAAGGGCTTAGGTTTTAGAGCGCGTTAAAGTTTGACAAAAATTCCCAAAAACGTTTGTTTTGTTTATCGCCTATAACTTCAAAAATATACACTTTTTTAAAAAAGGACATTTATGTAAAAGTAAACTAAATAAAATTTTCTACAAACTATATTCAAAAGAATTTTCCCTCAGACAAAGGGCTTAGGTTTTAGAGCGCGTTAAAGTTAGACAAAAATTACAAAAAAACGTTTGTTTTGTTTATCGCCTATAACATCAAAAATATCCACTTTTTGAAAAAAGAGCATTTATGTAAAAGTAAACTAAATAGAATTTTCTACAAACTATATTCAAAAGAATTTTCCCTCAAACAAAGGGCTTAGGTTTTAGAGCGCGTTAAAGTTTGACAAAAATTCCCAAAAACGTTTGTTTTGTTTATCGCCTATAACTTCAAAAATATACACTTTTTTAAAAAAGGGCATTTATGTAAGAGTAAACTAAATAAAATTTTCTACAAACTATATTTAAAAGAATTTTTCCTCAGACAAAGGGCTTAGGTTTTAGAGCGCGTTAAAGTTTGACAAAAATTCCAAAAAAACGTTTATTTTGTTTATCGCCTATAACTTCAAAAATATACACTTTTTGAAAAAAGGGCATCTATGTAAAAGTAAACTAAATAAAATTTTCTACCAACTGTATTCCAAAGGTTTTTTTTAGACCAAGGGCTTGAGCTCTAGAGTGCGTTAAGTGTGACAAAAATTCCAAAAAACCTGTTTTTTGTTTATCGTTTAGAACTCGAAAACTACGCACTTTTAGAGAAAAGTGTTTTTATATTAAAAAAAATTACATTCAATTTTCCACAAATTAATGTCTTTAAACTTTTTTTGTAAAACGAACAGTTTTGGTACTAGAGCGCGTTGACGTATCACAGGCGGCTTTTGAAGAAAGAACTGTTCCATAAAGTGCGTAGTTTTGGAGTTATAAGCAAAAAACCGAAAAAAGAGCCAATCTTCGCGTTTCTCGAGCCTCTCCAAGCTAATGCTGCCACTTTTAACAGGTAGACGGTCGGTTTTATTACTTACTAATGTGCAATGTTTTTTCATCGTGCAAAGTAAAAAATTTTGTATTCTATGGATTAGTAAAAGTGGTATGTGCCTTCCGGACTATTAAGAGCTAAGTAGCCTGATAAAAATCGTTAATACACACCGTTATAAAAGTTAAAAAAATTATAACATTCCGATTAATAAATTTCAAAAGAAGAGAAAATTTATTATTCCCAATCGAGTTTATAAAAAGCAATTTTTCCTTTTCGCTCGCGAATTTTTAACACGAAGGAGAAGATAAAAAAATGGACGCTCCTCTCTACGAGAGAAAGTTAATTTACAGTTACTGATCTGACCTAAATCCGTGTTAAAAAAATGTTTTCCAACTTCGTAATCAAAGACAAATCGGTTCCAGTAAAAGCCTAGTTCACAAAGAATGAGACCCCCTAATACTGGTAGTAGAGTAAGGAAATTATAACATAAAAGAACTTTAATGAATCGGACACAAAAGGACACGATAATGCCAAGTTAATGAAAGCCATTAGAAATAGCAGATCTAAGTGGTGCGAAAGGAACTTGAACTTCCAAGAAGAGTTTAATTAAAATCTCGAGATTTTCTCTTATCATCATCATTTACTTGATATTTCGTAAAATATTTCAGTCTTCTTGTAGGAATAAAATAAATTATACGCCAAATATATTTTTTTAAATAAATATTTTTAAAACTCCCTGACACATTTTGATATATAGCTTTTCACTATCCAGTGGAAATTTTCGAGTAACAAGCGTGAAATTTACACAACAAAAATTCGAAACTTTACATAAATTTTAATTATTAAATTAAACCGGGCTAATGAGCTGTGCCGAGCTGAGGAGCATCTGAGAAAATATTTTTAGCAAAAAAAGGCGCCGCGGTCTGTAAGAATTGCGCTTAATTTATTATTCAAAACTCTTAATTAATATGAGTTGACATTGTCGAGGAAAATCTTTTAATACTAATTAACGTGCAAATAGAACAAAAGTAGGGAACATTTTTTTTGTCCCTGGATATAATTTTCTTTAAAATTTCATTCATTTACTTTTTCACTTCGGTTAATTCTCGTCGACTTTTTTTTTACTTACTTTGCTTTAAGAGGGTTTGGAAGTTTTCTATTCAAATATTGTCAGTTCGTGATATTTATAAACTGTACAGGGATGAATAAAATTTTCCTACTATTCAACTCGATATTTCAAAAGCTCTTATTCGAGTTAAAGATTACGAGATGTGGTAAGTTCTAAATTCTACTAAGTAGGTACGACATAATAAGTTTAAGAAAAGCTCGAAGCGGAGAATCACTTCGTTGTAGAAAAACTTAAGGGAACGATACAGTTGCACCTCAATAAAATTATTTAGATCGACTGCATTAAGAGTAGAGTCGATGTGATGATTACCAATCGCATTATATGAGAAGACACTAAAGGAAGTTTGTTACGTTCGAATGAGTTGTTTGGTGCTAGAGGCTACATACAGTTTAGACTCTGACGACGCTGGGAAAAAAATTGATTAATGGGTTGCTCGCGTAATCACTAATTTGTTGCTCAACACCCGTGGGACATACTATACACTAGATTTACAAAATATAAGTAAAGAAATATGCAGTAACGGTTTGTGATGCCACACTGAAATAAAAATGTTGATACCCTGTATAAATTAATCACTTTTTGATATTAGAGAATGTTACCATTTTAACGGACATCTTGACCATACCAAAACGCCTCTATATTTATGTAAAAAATCACACTTTCAACAGCGGATATGTAGTGGAATCAACCTCATGAATTAAAAATGGCGCACATAGTAACACCTCGTTTTCACGTAGGGATCATGTGGAAAAAATCAAAGCTTACTACGTTACCTTTAAAAAAAAGAGAGTGGCGACAAGACAAAAGCCAAATTAAAGTAATTTACCAAACATTTTAACAATCGTCGAAATCGTAATTTACATTAAATTTTCCCGAATAATTTACTAGCAACAGCGCTATTTTTAATAGCTCTCTTAAATGTCTTCCACGAATCTAACGACTAGGAAAGATAAAACTATCTTATGAGTAGCAGTGTCGGAATAGTGTTTATCACCAAGAGTCACGAGTAAAGCAATTGTTTAGTAAATTTTTAATAAAAGAAACAAAAGTTAATGAAAACTCGTTAAAGAAAAAAAACTCAAAAACTTCTTAAGTGGAATGCTTGGAACGGCTTTCATAAGAACAATAGACTGTCTTAAAGCATTTTCGCTCTAACTACAGTATTTTGCGTCATTTGCATTGAGTTGAACTTTTAGTAAATAAATAATGTAAAATGAAAACTCTTTTTCAATGCAGCGCGCTTGGAGCATTAAACATTAAAAATTAAAAAAAAAACTGGAAAGAGGTGACCCTGCAACCTTTCCCTCTTAGATTTGTATACCAAAATACTGTGCGGTTCCGTTCTCGTGCCGTCATGAATCCTTAAATATGTGAAATTTGGAGTATTTCGCCCAAGTCGCTCGAGAGTTCGATGGCTTACGTAGGCCACTTTGTATAATTGCATAAGATGTTTCTTTACATAATAAGACGATTTTTAATTATTCTATTTCTCTCTCTAACAATGCACTTTCTCTCTTTAACGTGCGTCTCGGTACAGCTCGCCGTTTTTTATTTTATCCGGTTTCGGAGAGCAAAATTTTCATTGCCGTCTCTAAGCGACTCCAATGCCACTGACTACGTGAGTACTTTGATTTGAAGAGTAGGTTGCTGAAGTCGATGTTTTAATGTTTTAGTGAGGGGTTATTTCCCACTCACTTTAAAACATCGGAGGTGCTGCCTCTGTTCTAAAAGGGGAAAACTAGCAGAAAACTACCTCCCGATCTCAATCATAGTTGTTTTTAACGAAGTTATGGAGAGTGTTATTGGACATCTCAATAAGTCCTCTATCTTAGACAAGGCGCAATTTGGCCTTAGAATTATGAGATATGGAATTAGAGGAGTGTCTCTTAACCTATTCCGTTCATATTTATCGGAGAGGCGTCAATGTGCATGTTTCGGACAAAAATCCTCTACTATTGAGTTTGTAGAGCACAGAGTCCCACAAAGTTCCGTTCTAGGACCTCTCTTAGGAGGAGATGCCTCCTCTCCTCAGTATGGTGCTGTTCTGTTGAAGGCTTTCATACTGCAAAAGAGGGCGGTAAGCCCGTTAGCTGGAGTTAAACTTGGAGAGCACTGTTGGCCCTTTTTCGAAACTTTCCGTATACTGCCCTTACCATCCCTGTATATGTTCCATTGGCTCGAGGGGAGGTTTTCTGGTCAAGCAATCCCCTGTTCTCGACTATCCTACTCGCTCTAGTCTCAGGGATCAGAAATTCCGCCTTAATCGCGGGTTACCTTAGACATAGACGGCTGTTCGGCTCTTCTAAAGCCACTTCGTGCCACTAAAGCCACTTAATTAGAGGGGGTGTAACCTAAAAATTAAAGTTATAGTACGAAAAATTCTAAGAACAAATTTCAATATCGCACATCACTGAGACAAACCGTTTTGAAGGTATAACGTTTTTAAATATACAGTGACGTCATACCGACATCGGCCGTCAGCGTACCTAGTCGTATTTGGTCGTATTCACAACACATTGGTAGCGCAAGACAGTTTGTTGATTTCTATTTCATTATTTATTTTTCTAGTTACCTAGGTGTAAAATAACATTACAATTAAATACAATTGTGATACGACCAAATACGACTAGGTACGCCGACGGCCGATGTCGGTATGACGTCACAGGCAGCTTAAGTAAAACTTCTAACGCCTATATCTCTATTAATATTTGGATTTTAGATGTGCGGTTTTAAGAACTGTTCTTAGATATTTTGTTTACATATATCCGTGAAAAATGTTATTTTTAGGTTACATCCCCTTTAATTAAATTTCGTATTTTAGACCTTTTAATAGAGGAAAAGTAAATCTGTATCATTGTCAAATTAATAAAAGATGCTTATCGTCTTAAAAAATCTTCATTAATTTGGAAATTCTTGAATCAAGATAAGAAAGACGAACCCTCTAGACTTTCTAGACTGTAGAATAACATTTTGGCGCTTATCAAAATTCCTCCAAACTTAATTAATTAAAGATAAAAAATTATTGTTTTAGTGTTTCGTATAATTATCATCTTTAGTTATAATATGTAAATTTGTGTAAGAAAACTCAACAAAACGAGAACGTCGTCACGAAGCAATTTACTTATCACGTAATTTTGCCGTTAACACTTCCTTTTACGCGAATCGATTTCTTTACAGCTATCAGGAAAACTGCACGGAAACTTACATAGAACGTTATATAAAGCATTGAACTACATTCAATAAAGATTCAATGCAAGTTCATTAAGATTTAATCGTCGTAATAGATTATTGCACCAGTTCCAAATTTCTTATCGAAGCAATAATCGGCAATAATAGACTAAGTTTTAAAGGGATACAAACTTAAACCTACAGTAAACACGCGCGATAACATCGCACTTCTGTTAAATTACAATAAGTAAATAATAGTGATAAATGAAGTTATAATCCGAAATTAAACAAAAGTTTCTTAATGGCATCCTTTTTGCCGGCAATAAAATTGAAAACGCCCCTTATGTTAAATTGAAAAAAACTAGGGCGCACAAACAATTATTATTGACAATCATCGTGAATGCTAAATCGCAATAATTTGGTAGAAGAATCGCAAAACTCGATAACCCGCCATGTCCGCAAGAAACTTCCTCCCATTCTCCCATTTATCCGAAGCACTTCCGACAAATTAAAAATTTGACAAAAAATTACATACCTTATTTGGGACCACCGCCTATCGAAAGAAAATCAATTACGAGGACACACGTAGAGAATCGTGTAAATGCAATTTAAGTTAGGGTGGACACGATTAGATCCTTAAATGGGCGACCGTTTGGGACATTGTGTATACCGTTGTCGACACATAGCATCGGGCGTCGATTAACTCAACCCTTGAGAGAGGCGTAACAAATGGGCTCGCAGAAAATTTTCGACTAGGCCAAAGAAAACCTCAAGAATTCAAATTGCCGACTACATTTTCCACACCTTAACCGTTTTCGAGACGACGACAAAAATTGTTGGGAAACTACGCGAAAATTATATTAATAATTGAGCCAACTCTCCAAGTTTGTAGACGAAATGAAGTTTGTTGACAAAGTGCAAACTATAAAGTATTCAGGCACTATGTAATTGTTTTCTTGTTTCTTCTTATACGAAAGTTTCTTTTTTTTTAATTAATACTTAAATGTGAACCGAAAGCGACGAGAAAATGGTCTTAATTTGTTTGAACTTTTCGTATAAATAGGAAAATTTTAATTAAACGAGAAATTTGCTTTTTGCACCTGGGGCAGTCTCTAATCGTAGTTCCAACAACCAAATTTCTTAATTTGTACACAAATGCAAATTAAATTTACTTGCAATTATTGTAAAGTGCCGTAATTTAAAAAATATACCTTTTTTTGTTTTGCACAAATTAATATGCAAAGTGGGCCGTTTGATGTTTAAATTAAAGCAATACCGGTAGGTAGGTACAACATAATATTAACGAAGGTTGGATTTTTAATATACAAGAAAACAAAATCACATAATGGTTATGGCATTTTTAGGTTAATACAGTTTAAAGCTGAAGAAACAAATTGAAAATGTTCATTTTTTTTGTGAGGTAGGTAAGTGCCTATTCAACCGACTTAAAATGTTTTCTTACAATCCACGTCAACGTTTTATGGAACTCTGGAGTCCTACGCTCCTACGTGTTTCTTTTTGCTTATGTTTCACGAACAGGGTAGTCCAAATTTTTTTCCTTGGTTAAAGGGAAGCTTTTGAGTTTTAATAAAACTTAGATAGTTCATTCGGTTACCTTTCTATTTACTAGAGGTAATCTAAAAGACGTGAAGTAGCAGACCGACCGCGTCTTGCTCGAGAAGGGTGATATTTTCCGATTTTCCGCTAATAACTCGCAAAATACGCACGTTAGGAGAAAAGTGCTTCTATATGAATATAAAGTCCATCAAATTTCCTACAAATTATATTCGTAAATGTTTCCCCTAAAGCAAATGGTTTAGGCTCTAGAGCGCGTTAAAATTTGAAAATAATTTCAAAATCGTCCAAAAAAACTGTTTTATCACTTATAACTCGAAAACTATGCACTTGTAGAGAAAAGTATTTTTATACAAAAATAAATGAAATTCAATTTTCTATTAATTATATTAATTAGATTCTTATCGTCAAACGAACAGTTTAGGTGATATAGCGCGTTGAAGTGTAGTGTACCAATATCAACCGTTGCGTGTCCGGGAGGCAGAGTGCAGTTATAGTACTGAAATAAAAAATGTTTGACGTTGATGATGTAGTTTGAAAGAACTTAAAAAGAGCAAAGGAGTAATAAAACCGCCAGTCTCCCATTTCGAAGTCGCGGCAATAATTTTGGGTGGCTCGAGAAGGGTGGGTTTTTGCTCTCTTTTAGGTTTTTTGCTCATAACTCGAAAACTACACACTTTTTGAGAAATGGCCATCTATGTGAAAATCAAGCACATTCAATTTACTACCAACTATATTTGAAAGGTTTTTTCCTCCGACGAACGGCATTGGCACTAGAGTGCGTTAAACTTTGACAAAGATTGGAAAAAAACTGTTTGATAGTTTGGTTTGTTTATAGCTTATTATAACGTCAAAACGACACACTTTTGGAGAAAATTGTTTTTATATAAAAGTGAACTACATTACATTTCATGGAAATTATATCTGAAAGAATTTTTCCCTCAGAAAAACAGTTGGGGCGGTAGAGCTCGTTAAAATTTGGCAAAAATTCCAAAATCTACCAAAAAAGCTGTTTTTTTGTTTGTTTATCGCTCATAACTCAAAAACTACGCACTTTTAGAGAAAAGTGTTTCTATACGAAAATAAAGCACATTCAATTTTCTACAAATTATCTTTCTTAGAGTTTTTCATAAAACGAACAGTTTAGGTGTGCGTTCCAATAGAGCACCTCTATAAGGGTCAAACTCAACCAAACGCCTTTGAAGTCCCAAGACCGAATTTTCTTCAACTGGTGATGTTCGAAGATAAGCGAAAGTTCTAAAAAAAGTGCAAAAACTCACTCTTCTCGAGTCACCTCCAAGTTAATGCTGCCCTTTGTAGTGGTAGTGACAGACCATCGGTTGTATAACGGGCGCTTTTAAACGGCTGGCGACAGCTTCCGTCAAGTGATTACATACGGATAAATTAAATAGGCGCGTGTTCCATCATACTTTAAAAATCTGTACATAATATGTATGCCTCTATTTTTGTGGTTTCATTGATATTTCCATAGGTCGCCTAAAGATGGGAAAAGAGGAACGTATCTATAAATCTCCCCTCTGTTGATAATCAACAACGAATCAATTATTCTTATGTTAACAATGACGGTTGGATTTTAATGGTATTTACCAAACAAACTTGATACCATCTAAATATGCCTTAAGGAAACTTTTAATGAAGGCCTTAAAGGTCGATCTTACGTTAATTTACTACAAATTTATCTTGTGGTTTATGAAACAAATATACCACGACAATATAAATGAACCGGAAAGGAAAAACATCCCGTTTCCTGTAAATTTACTTTTAAGGGGCGTAATATACAATAAAATATAAATTTAGCAATAAATTCGTTTTGTTATTATATGTGCGAACATATTTTATTTCAAATTAAACTTTGTTGAGATAAATAAGAAAAATTGTTTGAAACGTAACGTAAATAAAATTCAATTACTTTTATGGGATTCTACTTTGTGTATCGATAAGTTTCAAATTTCATCAGATGCGATGCTACTTTTACAATTTCGTTACAACAGGCATGTAATCTGATAATGTGAGATCTTCATAAGACAACTTTTTTTCAAGTTTCGCACCCTTATTTTAATACAACTGAAATTCAATTTTTTGAGACAGTATAAATTGAAAAGACAATTAATTAAGTATCTGCTGTTTGGATTTTTATAAAATTTGAGTGCTATAATAGCCTTTTTGGTGCTATAATAAATTTGGCAAAATTTTCTGTTTCGAAGTTGGTAGCAATTTAATCTGACTTATTATGTCAAATCGAGGAAAGATACTGCGACTATTTTTGGAAATAACAGGTTTCATTTTCTAACATAATACTTAAAATTAATTAATTAACGAACAATTCAAACTACAAAACGATTTATTTAGATTAGTTGGTACTGCCAACCATCACGAAAATTCCTGCATTTTTACGAGGATATATTGAAAAATTCTTAGCCTACTATAGAGCCAAACAAAATTTCAATGTCAAAATATTTTATTACTCAACATATTCTCCTCTTAATTGGATACATTTATTACAGCAAACCTGCAACGTCGCTAGACCTTTCAAAAAAAATGTTTCTTCTTGCTCTGCAAACCAGACCTCCACAGCTTTTATTACCTCCTCGTTGGAAGAAAATTTACGACATTTTAAACTTTTTTTCAGTTGAGGAAAGATATGATAGTCGGACGGAGCCAAATCTGGAGAATAAGGGGGGTGTTCTAGTAATTCAAACCCTAAATCACGAATTTTTTGCATGGCAACATGAGATTTGTGTGCAGGGGTATTGTCCTGCAAAAACAAAAGACCTTTGGATAGCTTTCCGCGTCTTTTCTCTTTAATTTTTTCCCGTAGAGTGGTCAATAATGTCGAATAGAAATCTCCAGTTATTGTTCTACCCTTATCCAAAAAATCAATCATGATTACTCCATGACAATCCCAAAAAACTGAAGCAAAAACTTTTCCAGCAGATTTTTGGATACGAAACTTCTTAGGTCTTGGAGAACCAGAGTGTCGCCATTTCATCGATTGCTGCTTTGTTACTGGATCGTAGAAATGTACCCAAGTCTCATCCATAGTAACAATTTGGTTTAAAAAGTCTACATCGTTTTCAAATCGAGCACAGGTCGAACGCGATGTTTCTACCCTTGCACGCTTTTGATCAACATTCAAACATTTGGGGATCCATTTTGCAGTAATTTTTCTCATGTCCAAATTGACGTGAACTATATGATGAACGCGATCGTATGAAATATTCAGTGCTTCAGATATCCGTTTTAGCCCAATTCGACGGTCTGATAAAATCATGTCATGAACTGCATCGATATTTTCGGGGACTGACACAGAAACTGGCCTTCCCGATCGGTCATCATCTTCAATTGAAAATTTACCTTTTAAACCCTTTTAAATACAGGTACTTGATGATGGATCGATACTCCAATTTTTCGATTTTCACAATTTCGGTGGACATCTTTTTTCTTTTAATTTATTGCTTAACTCTGGTTTACTTTTTTGACGTCAAACTTTACACTGACACTTCTAATAAGTTATTGTTCGTTGCTATGGTAACGCAATATTTTGTTTATGCATGGAACTGGTCTAGGCTAACTAGATATCAATACATCCTCGTATATTTCGATTTTTTCTCAGAAAAGGCGCAAATTAGAAAAAATTGTATAAAGAACTCATTTCATAAGTCATTCTAGCACTCCTCCATTAAAACGCTCATCGCTACGCGAGTTTTATTTCAAACTTAGTCGTGGTTTAATACGTGACATAAAATTCATCCTTTAATACACATTATAGATTAATGGCTAGTTTGCGTTCAATCCATTTTTTTGGTTTTTGCACAAATTATGAGAGGAAAAGCATATAGCAGTCGAGTAGGTAGAGCTTTACTTTTTAACAGTGGAAAAAAAATAATGTGGCTTTTCAGGTTTTCAGTAAATAAATCTTCGGCAAAATGAAAATCCGGAAAAATCTCGTAATTGCAGTGTAGGACGTAGTTAAAAATTTTGCGAAAGTTTGATTTATTACGTAGCTCATTAAAAAGCAAATTAAAATTAATTTGTCATTTATAACATAAAAAACGAAAAATATCCCAAATTCTACAACGGCAATCTTTGAAGTATATTAAATATACATAAAACTGTAATTAAGATCATAAAAGGAAAACTAAAGGATAAAGAAGTCAACGCTGCAAAGCTAATGAGCTTCCTATAGCAAAAATTTTTTGATTAATTTTGCGTCGAAAGTAATTTTCCACAAAATTGTGTTTTTACAACAAAGATTCGAAAAATTACGTTAGGGCGCTTTTGTTAAATTTCCTAGCAGTTTCAAAACCGCCCCCTTTACCATCAATAATTTTATTTCTCTCTCACGGACACTTAAACGCATCACGATTTAATTTAAATACATCGAGAGCTCTTCTTTTTCTCGTTGTTTATTGTAAACAAAAGACTAACGCGAAGCACTTAATTAAATTGAACAAATGAAACATGAATACATACAGGAAGTGTAATTAAGAGACAACATACATACATAAGAACCGGGCAAACTACTGAAATAGCGAGCTTTTAGCATAGATAAAACTTTTGAGATTTAGTAGGCTTTTATACAAATTAACAACCTCGTCTTGAGCTATACTACATACAAACTTACATTTGCATTATTTTGCGAGACATTTTCAAAATTTATACAGGAAGTCGGCGCATTTTACGCAGTACGTTGGAATTTTATTCTTATACGCGAAGTGAAAATTCAGAATGTACAATACAAGTTTGACGTTAAGTTGCGAGAAACTTGTAATTTATCTTAATACGTGTGCGTATTTTACGTCTACAAAACGAGTTTTTGAAATTTTTAAGCTTGGTCATTGGTAAGACGTAGAAAAGCGTCCACAAACATGCAAGAAATTGCAGTTTTGTAATAATTGTAATGTCTAATTAAATTGTTTAAATATTTTTCCGCTTTCGCATTGTTTAAATATAAACGAGAAACTTAAAATGGCAGCTCTAACTAAAAAATTAATTTTAATTATACAATGTGTCCAGATAAGCGCGCATTTTTGGGCTCGCTGTAAGAGGCGGTTTCTTCAAAGTTTTCCTAAAAACTTTGTATACCGAAATACGGGAAATTTCTTACTTTGAATTCCCACAGAAACAGTCGACAAAAGCATTGAAAAAAGTTTTTCCCAAATCTCTTTCTTTGTTTGTGTCTTTAATTGGTTGGAAACTTATTTATGGCCTTATGAATCTACTACTTATACAGAAAATGTTTTTTAAAGAAAAAAAATCCGGCATTGCCTCATCCTGTATAATATAGCTGCTATACAAATAATTTTTTTTACGCCTGCGAAACTTTATTCAATTTTCCGTCGTTTTGCGAAGGACAATCCGATTGTGAAAGGTTTTCGTTTGAATAAGTTGTTAAACGATATCGCCCTTAAAAAAAGAGAAAAAATTCCTCCCCGATACATTTTCCCAAACTGTAATAAAAGTTTAAAAACTTTTTTTAGACTCAATAAAAAGTTATCGCGTAAATATGTAAACTTTTTCGAAAAAAATTACAAATTTTATTTCGCACGAATTTAAAATTGGAAACGTTGCTTTTCGCCACACACGCACACCACACACTTGATTGTAGACGAAATATTTTTTTCCGTTAAATCGATAAATGTAAAACTGACAAAACCTAAAAGAATGTCAAGATTGTCAACGCCCTATCACTTTTCGCAAACTTTTGTCGAGAATGCGCAATTTTCCATTTGCAATCAAACTTTTCCTTATTTCGTACCCATTCTTCTTCCACTTTATTTAATATTGTTAGTTTCTTAACTTGCATTTTATGTAAATTAAATTAGCGAAATTTATCAAAACTTATTGTTTCTTTTTTGATAAGACGACCAATTTATTTAACAAATGGATGTCAAGATTAGTGTGTAGTGTTCTGAGAAAAATCGCAGTTGTTGTGGCTAAAATATGATATTTAATACAAATTGGTAGTTGGAAAGAAAAAGCCTTTAGTGAAGATATTAAAAAAAAAGTTTTTTGTTTTTTATTTCTTTTTCTCTTCTCTTAAATTTAGATCAAATTTGCCGTGGTTATAGTAATAGTTTTGTGCAATAAACACAGAAAAGCTTCAAAGTACGCCATTTCCTTCCTAATTCAATTTTAAGTTCGACCATAATGTCTTAAATGGGTTTCGTAAAAATTGGGGTTGGGTTCAATAAAAAAGTTTACAAATATGTCGCTATCGAACTCTTTCGACATTTATTCAATGTGAACGCAACTATTCTATTTTAGAACCCGAAAGGGATTTCTTAACTCCTAATACCTTGCAAGTACACGATAAGTGGTGCGTAATTTCTGGCTCCTCATATGGGCGGAGAGGCAGCGTGCAGTTTTACTAAAATAACATTTTAACGATGCAGACTAAAAGAACATTCCAAATTAGTAATAAACCCGACTGTCTGCCACTCCTAAGTAGCTGTATTAACGTGGGGGTGGCTGGAGAAAAGAGGGCTTTTGATATTTTTTAGGTTTTTTGCTTATAATAGAATAACTAGGCACTTTTGGAGAAAATTTTTTCTAAAGAAAAGTGCACTAAATCATATTTCCTACAAATTATATGTTGTGACTTTTTTTCTCAGGTAACCGGTTTAAGCCCTACAGCGTGTTAAAGTTTGACAAACATTCCAAAAACAACCAAAAAACTTGTTTTTAGTGTATCGCATATAACTCAAAAACTACTCACTTTTAGAAATAGGTTTTTGATATAAAACAAAACTGCATCAAATTTCCTACAAATTATATTATATACAGATTTTCCTAGGGCAATGGTTTTAGGCCCTAGAGCGCGTTAAAGTGTGAAAAAAAATTAAAAATTAACCAAAAAACTGTTTTTAGTGTATCGCTTATAACTCGAAAACTACGCGCGTTTAAAGAAAAACTTTTCTATATAAAAGTAAACTAAATCAAATTTCTTACAAATTATTTGTCATAGATTTTTTGTGGCAACCGGCTTCGGTCCTACAAGCTCGTTAAAGTTAGAGAAAAATTTCAAAATCAACCAAAAAACTTGTGCTTAGTTTATCGCTTATAACTCAAAAACTACGCACTTTTAGAAAAAAGGTTTCTTATATGAAACCAAACTACATCAAATTTCCTACAAATTATATTTTATACAGATTTACCTAGGGCAATGGATTTAGGCCCTAGAGCGCGTTAAAATTTGAAAAAATTTCAAAATTAACCAAAAATCTGTTTTTAGTTTATCGCCTATAACTAACTCGAAAACTACGCAATTTTAGAAAAAAAATTTTATACGAAAGGGACCTACACAAAATTTCCTACAAACTATGCGTTACAGAGTTTTTTCTAGAGTAATCGGTTTAGGCCTATAGCGCGTTAAAATTTAAGAAAAATTTCAAAATCAACCAAAAAACTTGTTTTTAGTTTTTCGCTTATAACTCAAAAACTACGCCATTTTAGAAAAAAGGTTTCTTATATGAAACCAAACTACATCAAATTTCCTACAAATTATATTTTATACAGATTTTCCTAGGGCAATGGGTTTAGGCCCTAAAGCGCGTTAAAGTTTGAAAAAAATTTAAAAATCAACCAAAATACTGTTATCGCTTATAACTCGCTTATAACTATCGCTTATAACTCCAAAACTACGCAATTTTAGAAAAAAAATTTTATACAAAAGAGACCTACATAAAATTTCCTACAAATTATGCGTAACAGAGTTTTTTCTAGAGTAATCGGTTTAGGCCCTATAGCGCGTTAAAATTTAAGAAAAATTTCAAAATCAACCAAAAAACTTGTTTTTAGTTTATCGCTTATAACTCAAAAACTACGCCATTTTAGAAAAAAGGTTTCTTATATGAAACCAAACTACATCAAATTTCCTACAAATTATATTTTATACAGATTTTCCTAGGGCAATGGGTTTAGGCCCTAAAGCGCGTTAAAGTTTGAAAAAAATTTAAAAATCAACCAAAATACTGTTTTTAGTGTATCGCTTATAACTCGAAAACTACGCAATTTTAGAAAAAAAATTTTATAGGAAAGGGACCTACATTAAATTTCCTACAAATTATGCGTTACAGAGTTTTTTTTTTTCTAGAGTAATCGGTTTAGGCCCTATAGCGCGTTAAAATTTAAGAAAAATTTCAAAATCTACCAAAAAACTTGTTTTTAGTTTATCGCTTATAACTCGAAAAATACACACTTTTATAGAAAAGTGTTTCTATACAAAAATAAGGCGCATTAAATTTCTTACAAATTATGTCTCTTAAATTATCTTCGTCAAACGAACAATTGAGGTGCTAGATTGCGTTGAAGTATAGCCTTCTAAAAAGGTTTTTTGAGGGGGTCAAACTAAACCGTAATATAATAAACCACGACCAATTTGTTTACCACAAAATTGCTTGTTTTGTGCAGATTTTAAATATATTTTTGCAGATTGTCCGTTGTTTGGAGAGCATTTGTATGGCATAATGTGGGAGAGAAACTCTCATTAGAAGTGGACTTTTTTCAATGATTAAATTACGTTAGTTGCTATTTTTTATCCGGGACGTCGAGCTTCATCGTATTTAAAATATTTGATTAAACCCTTTCTATTTCCAAATAAGGGTAGTAACATTAATAATCTGTCTTAATGTTTTGCCAGATAAGTCCCTCAGCAGTGATTAGTACAATTAGACGCGTGAAGAGATTTTGTACAATTAAACTTCACAAAGCACTGTAGCTAGAAGTTAGATAGCAATCGAGGGCCCTGTATAAGAGCAACTATTAATGAGAAACTCTCGAATAATTTCAAAGCTATTTTTAAATTAAACGAAATGTCAGTAAATGAACAAAAATTCGCATTTTTTGCTCAACTAAGTTGAAGTTACAGAAAAGCCATTATTTTTACTTCCTTTTAATTACCGAATAAAGTTATGAAAAATTTAAAAAAAACGACAGTAATGAAACGCCATATTGAAAAAAGTTTCCCAACAGTTAATTTATAGGAGCTGTTTGTTACTAAACTAACTAATGAACGTTTAGTTCAGAAATCAGATATTTTTTGCAATTTATTATTGTAGAAGTTGAAAAAAATGAAAAAATGGTGTTCGCACAGAAAATTCAAGACTATTAAACGAAAAATTATTAAGGTAATTAATTTTAAATTCAAGTCCTCAGGCGTTTCATACAATTAGAAAGTTATTGGTGATTTCTACGTCACCTAAGTTGTCTATTGACGATTTAGGCTGCTTTTTATAATTTTTTTTCTCGGAGACTAAGGACTACATGTTTGTGCTTCACTTTTTCAACCATCGCTCACGTATAATAATACTCAATTCAAATTGATCAAAAAAGTTAAAATTAGTTCTTCTTGTTCGGAGAAAAATAAACTTTAAAATTCACGGAAGAATAATTTTATTAAACTTTGACTAGGCTATCTATCGATAAATTTATAACCGAAGTAATCCGAGCAAACTTTTTCCCTAAATTGCAAAAAATTAATCCAAAGTCGTAATTTTCGAGCACCGCAATAGTAGTTAATTTGAGCAAGTTTCAGAAATTTGTGACCGGTTATGAAAAGTGGCAATAATTAAAACACGTCCCCTAAGGTACCAAATTTAGTTTCATCCGAGCCAGGAAACGGCGCTTAACAAGATCACGTGTAACCAAGTCGCATTTTCGTGTGGCTTCGTTTTAATTAAATTTTCAATTTCAATAAATTCCAACTTAACCAACTGAACAAATCACGTATACCCGGAGTAGCCTTTGAAGATTTATAAATAGCTAATTAAAATTTATTTAGGCTTCGATAAAGTATTCGGAATTCGATCAAACTGCTTTTTTCATCTTTCAAACTTTATGATGGTATAAAATTACGGCGTAATTAAACTTAAATCATTCTGTTACAGGCAGCGCTCGTCAGCAACAAGAAACGCCGACCCTAAACATCAATGTAAATGTAAATACGTCGGTATCGCCCTTGGTTCCGTCACTTACAAACACAGAATGCGCAAATTACATACGAAAGCAAGTTATGTCTGCAGAAATATTTCGCGGGATTCCTTTAAATAACGAATACGAGCTAATTCCGTTCAATCATTTTACTTTCAGCAGAGTGTACCCCATAGATTTAGGATTAGGTAAACGAGTAGTCGAAAAACCGATAGGCTTCAAACGAAAAGACTTATTAGACGCGCTCATGAAAGCCGTGGAAGCGCTTAATAAAAATATTACGTCGAGTTCCTCCGACGCGGCGGCTCGTAGAAACGTCAAATACACTCTCGACGACTTTCTCGAGGGTTTATACCGAACGGAGCCCACGACGGGAACTCAATACGAGTTGTATTTTAGGACTAAAAGTTTAAATAAAAGCAACGCTAATCATCATTCGCACGGTAGTGGTTTTACTAAAGTTGTGTTAATGAGGCCGTTTGCTCCTTTACAGACCATAAATACTCGAGCATTAGCCACCCCTCGCGAAAAGGAACTAATTCATATAATTCTTCCGTTATCGGGACGCACTACGACTTTTCAAAGTTTTATGGACAAATTTGTTAAAATCGGCCTCAAAAATGATAGAAGGGTACATCTAACTGTAGTTTATTTCGGCGAAGAAGGTTTATCGGAGGCACGAACGATAATGTCGCGAGTGCTCATGACGAAGAATAGCGGCGGAAACGCCAACAACTTACGTTTACTGGCCCTTAACGAAACTTTCTCTAGAGGTAAAGGGTTACGCGTTGGTGCCGAGAGGGTGTGGGGAACAGAGAGCTCCAATTCAGAATTTAAAGACGTGCTTTTATTTATGTGCGATGTGGATGTGGTTTTCAGTGCGCGTTTCTTGGATCGTTGCCGTTGGAATACCGCTCCAGGCAAAAAAGTGTATTATCCCGTTGTGTTCAGTTTATATAATCCCCATGTGGTTTATACGCTTCAAGGGCGCGAAGTTCCGCCAGAAACGGATCAATTGGTAATATCCAGGGATACAGGGTTTTGGAGAGACTTTGGTTATGGAATGACTTGTCAATATAGGTAAGTCGTTTTTTATTTCTTTTATAACTAAATCGATTTTTTTTCAATTTCAAAGTTTTATTTACATCCAAAAATTACTTTCATTCTTTAAATTTCCATTAGTGACAGTATTATAGTATGTACTCTTCAATATGGAGCTTCCCATTTAGTTCTTAACTGTTTTATCGCCTATCAGGTGTTTAATTTTCCCAAATTAACAAAAGCAGAGAGTAGGGTATGCACTTGTAATAAAATGCTTATAGCCGAACGATTTTTCTAACTAAAATTCTTTTGTAATACCTATAAAAATCGACTGGGTGTCGTTAGAAGTTCATGCAGTGAAAATTCGTTGCAAACGTAACATAGTAACGATAGGGCAATTTTAATTTCGACATGCAGAAGAGTACACCCTCAAAGATAATTGCTAGACGGCTATAGCTCACGGGCGAGAACAACTACCTCGGGTGCCCTCCAAAGAAGGAGGTTTGTACAAAAGTAAATAGAAGAAGGAATCAATCTCGACTAAAGTACGTGACGTAAATTATGGATGCCTGCGGTGCTGGATTAAACGAATAGTACGTGGGTACTGCATAGAATGTACGATGTGTTGCCTACCTTCTTATTGTAGGAAGTGAGAAGTTGGTGTCACGAAATAAAAATAATAAAGGTGAGGGCACGTAAAAATTCAAAAATTGAAAAATAAAAGCAATGAGACGTGTAGAATGAGAAAAAGGTGGAAAATTTATTGGTTATAAAATTCGTTCGCAGCAAAGTCTTAAATTTCCGTTTCGGTTATAACCCAGGAAGCAATTATTCGTGAAAGTATATAAAATTAGCCAAAGCCGAACGTCCATTTTACCTTATAAAAGTCAAATTTGTAAAGATTGGGTCGAGTGGAAAGTTCAAAATTAAAATTTGAAAGAAAATATATTCAAAGCATGTAAGACATACCTACAAGAAAATTCAACTTGACGAGTTGTACGTTTCTTGTGACATGTTAGAAGCACGTAAAGTGCACTTGCATTTGAAATGCACATAAAATGCAGGGGTTGAAGATGGAGTAATTTAGAAACCGAACACGTAGAACGTTTATCTATCAAACGTCTTGCTTTTAGGTACATTAAAAGCGTTGTCGGAATAACAAATCAAAATTGTTCCCAAAGTTCCCCATTTGTGTGAGAAGAAAAAAAGGGAAATATTTAAAAAGTCATTTTTTATGCAAGAAATAACTTTTTATGTACAAACACAAACACAAATCTGAATTTTACATCGAATCGACTAGTAGTAATATTCGGTACGGAAGCGTAATCGTTTAGGCTTTTTTATACCCAATTTTATTACTTCGAAACTTTATATAAATTTTATTACATTGCCCCATAATAATGCATTATTTTTGTTAAAAACTCATTTGGTAGCTGTTATTTGTTAAATTGCCAACATAAAATGAAATAATGAACAATTCACATTAAATAAAGTAACTTTTAGCATTAATTTTTTACTATTGCCTGTAAATATTACACACACACTTATACATACGTACAGTTTAATTGCACAGACTCTAAACAAAACTACGCAAAAACAAAAACACGCTATTTTATGCAATAATATAAGTTGGACGTGTTTTTCCAAATTTCCTACGAACACACTAACTCACTAACACATTTGTGGGAAAACTAGCTTTGAAACGTTATTTTAGAAAATTAAAATAAATGTTATTACACAAAATAAAGCTTATTTATCGTCGTAGTTGCGAGTTACAACTCCAACTCTAACTTTATTCCTGATAGTTTTCGTTTTTGGGGCAAATTCGTAGCAGACGTCGTTTTAGTATAACTCGACAGTAAATAAGTCTCAATATTTCACCTCAATTACCACGATTTACGACTATAAAAATTAACTTTTCTCATATCTATATTTTCTACTTTGTTTTAGATCTGACTTTTTGCGAGTTCGAGGATTTGACGAAGAAATCGTTGGATGGGGTGGAGAAGACGTCATGCTGTACCGCAAGTACGTGCGCAGTCATATGAAGGTGATTCGCGCCACCGATCCTGGCATCTTTCACATCTGGCACCCTAAGGTCAGTAATCTATCCTATGGCCGCTTGCGAGATGTTACCTGACAAATTTAGCAACCACGTCTAGAATACTTGATGAGCTTCAACTTTTATCTCGGTGTGGAAGTAAAGAAAAAATGAGCTACTCGCTGTTGATTTATTTATTATTTTTCCCAACTTAATTGTTGGAAAAAAATTAATAATTTCCTTTTGTTAAGGGTTCAAAAATCTTGATTAGTTCTTAGCGTGGCTCGAAGTAATTTTGTTTGACCTTTCATTTCGATTCAAACTGTTTGCTTAATGAATAAAAAATTCTAATGCCCCAGCAATCGAGAATCCAATGGGTCGAGAATTATTTGACGACCGCACTTAGGCCAGTTTGTGTTATTCTTATTGATCCAAGATCTATTATTAAACTAGAACACAAAATTGGGCACTAAACATATTATCGAGCTAGCCGTGATGATCACGATGCAGTTGCGCTCAAAATTAAAATTTTCAAACATAAACATTAAGCTCTAAGTTGTGAATAAAATTTATTACAACTGCGTCGTTACTTTTTGAGTTAAGAGCATTTTTGCTGACTGAAAACGAGTGTGCGAAAAAGGATTTTAAGTGTGATTAAGTTCCTCACAAATGAAAGATATTTATCCGGTTGTATCCACGGGAACAATGCTCCAACATTTTCTTACCATTTTCCGATCTAACGCGACTTTTGTAGTCCATATGAAAGTCCATAATGATGGAGAAGTCGGCTGGACGGTTTTCATTACGCAAGTTCAGGCAGACGATTCAAAAGTCAAAAACCTACCTGTGGAAGTTTTAATAATCGAACTTTTTGAGAATTGGAATAGCAGTACTTTTCCAATAATTATTACAAGTGACTTGAAGTTGGCAAGGAATTGAAACACAAATTGAGAAAATGCGAGATGCGGGAAAATTTACACTTCATTGTAAGAGAGCTCAGCTGCTGGCACATCTTAAACATGAAAAATCGTACTAAGAAAGAGGACATAGCGACAGGCATCCGGTGCTGGTTAACCGAATCCGGTTAGGTATGAAACTACCTACACACCTATCCCATAAATGTGGACATACACGTAAGGGTATTTCTGTTCAAGTAAACCTTAAGAAGCTCCACTTTGGTATTACGTTTATACGTACGCGTAAGGGCATATCTGATAGGTATACATGTCTAGTTGTCTAGGTCGCTTGTACAGGTAGTGCAAAATCTGTACCTATAAAGCCCTACCTGTACAGGCGACCAGACAATACACAAAAATTCATATTTTCTATGATACCTCTACGACGATCATACCTGATCGTGTGTGGGCCAAAACTGACTGGTATCCCTACCTGTATAGACGACAATAAAAACTTTAAGTAACCAAACTACCAGATAATGAACTAATTTCAAAATCGACCAGATTTGATAGAAAATATGAATTTTCAATTATTTTCAGGTCGCCTGTACAGGTAGGGATACACCTGTCAGTTTTGGTGCACACATGCTCTGGTATGCCTGTGCAGGCGACCTTAACAGGTGTGCCCGTGAGGTATACCCTCACGTGTATGTCCACATTAAGACATTATTCAACATAAGGCTAGTGGATAATATATTTAGTGCCCCCTCTCATACTTACAAACAGTAAAACTATTAATAACGGTTTCGAAATTAATTTTTTGTAAGAGCCAAACTCAGACTTCGGGTCACGCCAGTCACCTGACCTTCACTTCGGTTGAGACCATCCCTATCTAGCTGATTATAATTGCAATAAGACTAAATGTCGTCGTTAAATTAAAAGAGCCCTTCCCCACTTAAGCACGGAAGCGGGTTTTACCCGCATCGTCTGAAGGAAGCATTAAGCAAACTGCGCATGAAATAATAAAATAAAAAATTAATAACTGGCTCGTTACTAATTTACGTTTTTTCTTAAATTCAAGGTTTGCTCCGGGGGTCCAGGCGGACAAAAATTAACAGCCGACCAATACAGAGCTTGCATTCGTTCTAGAGCTCTAAACGAAGCGTCTCACGCACAGTTAGGTTTTCTAGCATTTCGTGACGATATTGCGGCAAATAGCAGTCCGGCGAAATATCCATCTGTACCAGGTGCACCGCTACATTTTCCCAAAAAGTCCAAGTCAACAACTTGAAGTTACGTGCACAAGGTGGAATTTTAGCAAATGACAAATTATATCAATAACACGAGTGAAGGGTGCTACGAGACAATTTGTTTTTTAATGTGATAAATAAAAATAACAAAAGCCGAAGTATTTTAAAAGTTATAGTTACGTTTCGTGCTTTAGTTTATTTGAATTTTTATGTAGGTTGTTGTATAAAGACTGTCCGTCACATCGAATATCTCAGTCAGTAAAAAGTATTAAATACAGTAGAAAAACGATTATTTTATTTATCCCCTATCTCTCGCATTTTAGCCACTTTTAATAATAGCGAGCGATGCGAAGAAAATAATTGAAAAATTGAGTTAATTTACGACGAAAAATATTTTATTTGTTTAAGAAAAACTACAAATAGTGCCGTGAAAGAAGAAAAATCAGCAGCTTTCTTATACAATTCAGTTAAATTGTATTGTTATGACTCTAAACTGCTACATATCAACTGAAAAATTTATGAAAGCACGAATTTATTGTCTAGTTTTTCTTTTTGTAGCAGAATGGACGTTATATTTTAACAAACTTTAGTATACAGGTAGGTACAAAATTTTTTAAAATTTGCTAAGACAAATACAATGTGTCCCACAATTTACAGTAATTTCTTAAAGAATGGTGATGTGTTATCACCGGATTTTTCCATTTCATCTCATCCTAAATAAGGGTGTAATTCTAAATCGAGACTATCATTTTTACCAGTCAACTGCTTTAGTTACCCCCCGTACATTCTCACAATTTTAAGACACTATTACTTCAGTGTGGACTCGATAATAAATCATTTATCTTTTCTTTTGACCTTATTTAGACTTATTTAAGACTCAAAGTTTCTCCTATATAAATTTTTGTTAAATTCCAAACCTAGGAAGTTAAAGTAAAGTGAAAAATTGGATTGATGTTACATTTGGCTGTTTTAAAAAGTGTATGCGAATAAACTTAACCGAGCGCAAATTTACCAATTTCTGCTATACTTTAGTGTCTACGTACGTAAATAAATAAATATTGCAAAACGCAACTCGACGACTCGAAATTTAAATGTTTTGATTGCTCAATACAAAGAAAATTAAATAATTCCGCAGCTTACTCGGTGATTACGTATAATTGTTATGGAAATTGGAAAATACGATGGCCATCACGCCGGTGATACGACATGCAGTCCAATAACTGTAATTAAGTTACTTCACAGCTCATAAAAGTTCGCTAAAAATTTTGAAATTATTACCTAGCGGCGGCGTTTTGCGAAATAGTACAGTAAACAAAGTAATAAACAACACAAGATTTGCAGATGACGCCGTAATAATGTCAGACAAGAGCAGAACTAGCAGAAATTCGGCAGCGCACGAGTTTACATTGCGAATGCTTCTGGCCTCACAGAAAACATCAATAACACTAAATTTATGGTGATCTCCCTAGTTCGAGACATCAGTGCAACTGTAAATATGTCTGGTAAGCTCACAGAATAACAAGTTATAAATATGTACGAACCAATAATGAGAAGCTTCGAGAAAATGTAGGTCGGAATTCTGGATTGAAATAGCGAGGGGCATTTATTAAAATGAAAAGAAAATTCTCGTTACTTGCAAGTTCTAAGTGTTTGCATTGCAAAGTAATGAAAGGATGATTGCGCAAAAAAAATTGAGCGGAAATATTCGTTTTGAGAATTGTTATGCCTAAAAAGCGTAATTGCTACCACCCCTCAATTTCGTAATAAATTTTTCCCCTAAATTAAAAATTTCTCTTCAGTTTTAAAATTTCATTTTGAAAAAGCCTAATTGGTATCAACAAATATGAAGAGGTGGGGAGAGGGGGCTACAAATTATTTTATAATAAAAAAGAAGATAGGCAACACATTATACACTCTACTTTAATTTAGCACTGGCAAGTTTTTATCGAAACACGCGTTACTAAACGTCGGATGTAACAGAAACAGCAAGTTTTCAACCGACAGATTCGATTACACGTATCTATTTACGCATTTTCGAGAAGAACTAGATAATTGAAGCTCGCCCTAAAATCTTTTATATTAATCGACGTAATGGCCAAAAGGATGCAATAAGGTAAGTCCTTACGTTAATTAATTTCATCACTCTTTCCTGGAAGGAAGTACAAGAGATTAATTAGCCTTGAAAATTTCCACGACGGTCTCACTTTTTTTATACCCTTTTCAGATTTAATTACGTAAATAATTAACTTGACATGCATTCGTGAGCATCTCTAAGCGACCCAAAGTCGTCAAGACACCAAGTGAGCGAAAATCACATTTTTACCTTATTCAAAAAAAAATTTTAGCTAATAATTTTCTTCTGCCTTATTATTATTAATAAGCAACAAAAAAATTTAATAATAAAAATTTAAAATGGTGTCGGCACAAGGAGTTTCGGAAAAATACAAATTTAATTTGTAATAAATTCGTTCCGACGATTTTACTGGCAATTTTATTAGTACTTTAATTTTCGTTCTTTTTTAAAAGACGAGAAAAATGTTTGTTCAAAATTAACTCGCATCGATTTTTAGGAAAGTTGCTCTAAAAGTTGTCCATTGTGGAACAACCCTTCCGTTTAACTTCTCGCAGCTTTTATAATTCACCACCTGGTGTGAATGCGCGCGTACAGCTGAAATTTCTAGATTTTTCGGCGACAAAATTTAATTTTAGCTACTACGAGAAAGTAAAATAGAAAAGTTGTATAGAAATTAAATTAATTTCCATCACGAAACGAAAAGGAAATCCGCACGGATTACTACTATGTGTATATGTGGCGCGTTCGTTCGTTAACTTTAAAATTTGTCGAAACGAAAGAGTGAAAAGCTTGGCCATGTTGGCGAAAAGTGAAAAGTGTATATTTTCCTCGTCGAATTTCTTACAGCTCTTTAAGCGATCTCACTAACAAAGGAAATTAAAGCAAAAAATGTAATGCAAAATAAATTTGGTGTATGGGTAGTTTTCTATTTTATTTAAAAGCAATAAGAAAGGAAATTAAAAAAGCTACTTTTTAAAATGGGATTACGCGAGAGCCAATTCTACCAAAACGAAATCCAATTGTAATTTTTCCTGTGAAAGCTAATATTTAAATCGAGAAAATCCACAAACTTGTGTGTTTTAGTCGAGTTTTAATAAATGAACGCAAAAAAAGCAAAGGGAAAATTCATTCGTCTTATATTGGAATCCGATATCTTTTAATATCGCATCTAAAAAAAACTTTTTGTTTCTTTTCCAATAATTCTTCTATTTAATGGGGATAAAAAGCACTCTGGTGTAAGGACAATATACAATATTTAAAAGTGTTTCTAAATCAACTTGTGGAAGAGAAAATTACATGAGATATTGTTTTTCTTACCGATTCCATGTTACTCTAACACTCCGCGCTAAAAATAAGGTCAAAATTTAGTTCAAAGCAATAAGCTCTCTATTTTTATTTGTTCGAAACTACTATAAAGTCGTTCAAACACGCAACAGTACACGATTGAAATTTCGCACATAAAGTGAGATATTTAAATAAAACAAATTCAAAAACAGCTGCGAAGTATTGCTTCCCCAATACAACTATATTACTGTCTCAAAAATACGCAATTTTATAAAAAAATCATTTTCCTCTACAAAAAATAATATTTTATGTATACCACACTTTTCAAAAATAATGGATTTTTGAAACTGATTCTCTTTCCAAACCCGTAAAAGGGGTTGCAGATTTGAGATAAAATTTAACCCTCACGTAGCTGTCAGAAAAATCAAAGGCTGTTTGATGAGAAAACTCGGGGATTTTTACTACACATCAGGCACTGGAATGGAAAGCGGTTCAAGTAAATGTTGGAGACACAATTATTACAAAAGACATTGCTACAAAAGGCTGCCCCCAGGGATCTCGGGCGTCTCGACTAATACGGTTTCTATACCAAACGCTACGCACACGACATCACGATTCTACAGACAAGAAATTATGCGATAGACTAAGGGAAGCTTTAAAAATAACAGAAAAACGGTATATCGAGCACTCCTTGACGGTAAATCAGAGTAAAACGGAACTGGTTCCTTTCACCAAAAAAAAGAGCAAAACGATTTGGCTTACTTTGACTGGAATCTCTCTAAATTTTATGAAATACATTAAGTAGCTGGATTAAGTATGTTGACTCTAGACCTACATAGTCTTATAATTGGGTAAGCCACATCAAAAACAAACTACACAAAGAAAGTCTGGCGTCCTCGCAGGACCTCAGGGCGATGGTAAAGACGTAAAGTATTTCCCCTAAAATCTCCGTCTGGCCCTACAGTCTCTGCACTGCCATTATGAAACCCCTTGTTTGTTATGAAACTCTCATATGGAGGCCTAAAACCAACCAGATCCTACTCAAAGTCTACTTTGCTAAAACACAAAGACTCTTTTGTATCATGATTATAGAAGCCATGGAAACCACACCCTCAGCAGCTCTGCTGAACCTTCCCCCACTGGATCTGTATGTGGAGAATACGGCAAAAAATCAGTCCTTCAACTGCGAGGGTGGGGACTATTTATTGTCCATCAAATATAAAATTTACGAAAACATCAAAATCCTCGTGGAGAAGCCACCTCTCATGGCGATGGATGCAGATCGGGTCTCACCCAAATATTATAGATACGTCGAAACTCTAATGGGACTACCTGAGAGCATTAAAGCAGACATAACTGCCTTTACCGATCGGTCTAAAAATCAAAAAGACCCCGAAGCTCTCGTAAGGGAGTGTGCTCATGAGCTTGCCCTCGAAAGTAGCCTACGCTTAGGGATATATGCCTCAGTTTTCCAAACTGAACTTACGGGAATATTACACAGCGCCAATGTAATCCTAGATAGAAAAATCCTAAACAAGAGCTACTGATGCACAGTAAAGCGCCTTGCAAGCCTTAAAGCATCTGCAAGATAATCTCTACCCTCCTGTTGGAGTACGTCGAGCTGCTGAACCAGATATCCAAGGATAATGTTCTCATACTCTGTTGGGTTAAATTACATTAAGAAAATGATGGTAATGATGAAGCAGACAAACTGGCCAAGAAAGGTTCAAACAGTCTTCCTTGTGGCTTTGTCCCAGTCATAAAACCACCCGTAAATACCGTTAACAGATTGAAAGATGGAGAAGCAACACAAGCTGTCGCCAGAGCAAAAGAACCATGCCGGCTTCTTCCGAAAAGAGCTTTCCAACAGTCCAACATCCCTACATGCTACTTCTCATCACTGGAACGTGCGAATATTGAACGAAATCAAAAAAATTAAACCTAAAAGGTTTGATAAAAACAATTACAAAATGCCGAAATAGCAAAAAGGCGAAATGACGAAATTGCTCCTGGGAATGGAGCATAATTATTTGTTATTTTCACCTCCAATTTCCCACTTTTCTCTCCCTATATACTCATCTTAACATTTGTCTTATCATAGTGAAAATGTATCTATCCCTTATGTGTTTGTTGTGCTTATAGGCAGACAAAAAAAATCTTTATCTTGTCAAAGTGTCTGTGAGCGTAAAAAAGAAAGATTTCGACATCTTGTCTTCAAATTTTCGAAATTGTATGGAGCAGTGTCGAGTAAAAGGAAATGCCCTTGACGCTCACTAAATACATTTAAACCAACCCACAAACCCTCGAAAACAAACTACAAAATATTATAAAGCGATCCAAACTCAAGCACCTATAAGAGGCGTCTTAACAGTTTACAAAGTGCCCTGAATGGAGTTAAAACATTTTTAATTAAAACTTTTATTTTTAACAAATATTTTTAAACCCTTAATTTAAAATTATGTAGCAGCCATTTTACCCTATGAGGGGTGTCGCCTACTCTTTTTTTTATTATTAAATTTTACACTTTGATGAAACAAAGCGCTTAGGCCAGCACAGTTCTTTATTGCGGTCTAAAGAACGGAGCTTGATAAAGTTTCAACTTATTTTATTTCACAGAAGAGCGTTCGTTAAAAAAACGATTTTTCGCGCTCCAACGAATTTATTTTATATCTACTTCGTAGTGTGAGCTTTTGATGTCGGCTTATTGAACCGTTGTGGAATACAAGATAACAACCGATCTACCATAAAGTACATTTTTGATGCTTATTTTAAAGTACTTGTTTGTTGGACATATTTTTATTTGGAAAATACGTAAGTTGTCGCGGCGAGTAGCGAAATGAAAAATCCAACACCGACTCCAAGAGACCGCGATTTTAAGATCGTAATTATTGTAATAAGATTTTTTATTTCTTTTGCGTTGCTCTATTCGCCTTCTTTTTAATTGTTTCTCGATAATTTATGGTAAACCTGGTGCGACACTGCATTTTCTAAAAACTTAATTTCGGATTCGGATAAAAAATATTTATGAAAGAAACGTTACGAGGGATGTTGACTCGTGTATATTTTTGCTTTATTAAAAAACCAAACGTAATCAGAGCACAAACAACAACTGATCCTAATGAAGCTTTATCGTGAGAGTTTTAAAATCTTCTGAAAGAAGTAATCAAATTAGAGACTGAAAACTCTATACTTGGGTATTTGAGCGTACAGTGCACGTAGTACTAAGTCGAGTGAACTTAAAAATGTAAAAAGATTGTTAAAGAACAACCAATGGCTAATCAATAAATGAGCACAAGTAATTAGCAATTTGTTAGTTTTACACCCTTGAAGTGGGCGGCCTATGAATCGGACACTCGAATTCTTTAATGCGCCCGATTGAAATATTGAACTATTTATTCTTGGGATTTATGCACGGCACCTAATTACATCTATTAGACCTGGTTTCAAGTAATTAGCACTCATATTCTTTACAAGAGTTACAATACCGTTTTTTAATACTGCGCAGTTAATATTTGTGTAGCTTTGTAAAGCTTGCAGCTTTTTTATTAGAAACGATTGTTAACAATAGTCGATATCAGTAAAATCTGCAGTTCATAGGCTTAAGACTTTAGACTGGACCAGTGATAAAACAATATTTTAGATTACAATTTGAAGGTTATAATAAAAATCTATCTGTTCCATGAATTGGACAGATGGGAGTTCCATGAATCGGACGATATGTCTATACCGCCTTATATTGAACACCAAAATTCTAATTTGCTCCACAAAAGTATAATGTGCCACTGTTCGTATAATCAGGCCTAGATTGACCATTAGACTAACAAGGCTGCAGCATAGAGCCTCGGATCAAAAGCTAAGAAATATAGTAAGTACATATTTTGTTTTTATGGAGCACCTTCTTCGGAGACACTATCAATCAATTCTTTTTTTGGAAAACTTGTTTTTTTAAAATACTTTTTATATCGTTGTTCACTTCATATAAGCACACCTGTCCATTTCAAGGTGAGTCTACTCATGAAGTGGACACTTTTCAAAAAACAATAATTAAATAATTGACATAAGTTAAGTGTTATTTATGCAGTTTTATAAGTTTTTTACATTTTTGCCTGGGATGTGAGTTATTACAATCAAAAACCAAAAAATTGTCCCATTCAAGAGAACTTTCACTAAATTTTGGAACTCTTCTCTCAAATAAAATACAGTAGTACTATTTGCAGTACTTTTATGAACTACTGTTGGTTATACTACTTAGAAATAATTCATTTCATTAAAATTTCGTCGTCAAGCGTGAGTTTACCGTCCACAGAAAATATAATCCGATCCCTTGTTACGGGTTACGGGTCAAGTATCTAAATAGAACAAAAGCTACTTGAAACGTAAGTTTTTAATTAGTTTTTTAATTTAAATTACTCTTGTTTGCCTATAGGTATCGTTTTTTCATTTACAAAGGGAATCAATAGGTATAAATACATTTTTTAAAAAGATAAATAAGGCGAAGTCTATGTAGACGCTATTCAAAATAGCCTTCGATATTGCTATTTGAGGAGGCGGAAGTGGGCTTGTCAGCAAAATAATTTTAAGAACCTTTAGGTTTTGAGAACCAGAATTCTGTAGAGTAACCCAATGTTTTCTATACAGAATTATAACAGCAAGTGTTTATCGTCCATTTAAGTGGCGATAAAAGACGTTACGTGAGCTTGAACGACCTACTAGTATACTAATAATAATAAACAACAGGCCGCAAGAGTTTGCTTTTCTGTTGCACTTGTTATAAAGTCGTAAATCTTTCAGATATACCAAGCAGGTTTTCTATAGAGGAGAGAGAACATTTTGTACTGTTTTCTTCCCCACGGGCTTGCTACACGCTCTATTCTCACTACCAGTCTAAACTTCTTCTTGTTATAAGTTAGAAGTTACAAAAACGAGCATTACAGTGATGTTAGTAATATAATATGTACATAAATCTAAAATTTGAAACTTGATCAAAATTAAACCCTTTTAATTTAGTTTTAGTTTTCCTTCACCCCCCACCTACACCAACAACAACGAAACAAAACTATAAATGAGTTTAAATCGGGTTTAATCGTGACATGGCATACAATTGCAAAGTTGGTCTAATATAAACTTTCATAGTATAGCTAATAGAAGCAAGAGATATAGTAATGATATCGTATTAAAGTTGGAATGTTAGTTATTTACAGAACGTCCATACGTGCAGTGCACAATGCATGAAATGTTGTATAATACAAGCACAGTTAATAAACTAGAACAGTTTTTTTTAAATAATGGGCAAACAAAATAAAAAAATAACTGTATGTTTCATTAAAATTAATAATTTTTATTCGAGGTAAAAACGTAAAATGAACTGCATCGGTAAAAAGTTCAATTACAAGATTGTCCTTTTGGGTGAAAATATTTTTTTCGCAATAAGAGCAGCAAATACGGAGTATGTGTTATAATAATACACGTGGGATACAAAATAAAGAATAAATTATGTAGTAGGCTGTTATTAATTAAGCCTATCAAAAACAATCAGAAAGTACTTTCTGGTTAGTTCATTGGAAAATTAAGAAAGAAATTAGACTCGGCTTCCCCATTCTTATGCCTAGTTTACACCTAACGAGTACTAGGCCGAGCCACTCGGTATGCTACTCGGCCGAGCAGAAATCTTGACGAGTAGCTGTTTACATTAAGGTAGTATTATAGTGAACGAGTCAGTTCAATTAGTAGTTTCGTGGGTTAACATGGCTCCTCGTCGAATTTTAAATAAGAAAATTTTAAAGAAATATGATTATGCCAATATGGATTATCCCCGAAATGATAAACGAACTACAGGGTGAGTTGAACAAAGAGAAGAGACTTTAGATAAGAAAATGGTTATCAAGGAGAGATACTTTCCCAATCCCACCTGCTACCCCAAATTTTCAAATTAATTAAAATTGAAAAATGCAAATATGCGCCTACGCTCGTCGTTTCCAACTGTGTTTACCACGTGTTCACCGTTCACATTGACTGAGTATATGAGAGAGTGAAGTGAGACAAATGGTGGGGGCTGCTACTCGGCCGCAGGAATAGAAGACGTGTCTATTCACTCGCTCTGCCATACATTCGGCGGATCGCTAGGCCGAGTACTGACTGTAGGGTTTACATTGGTATAACACTCGGCCGAGTGCACTGTCTCGGCCTAGTACTCGTTAGGTGTAAACTAGGCATTACGGTAGATACACGCATACGCGTAGAGTTAAGTGCTGCATCTACAATTACGGATTCACTCACCCTGGTGTAATCTTCAACATAATTATCGATCAAACGCAGGCAAGGATAAATAAAATAATTGAAGAACAATTAACTCCTTTTTAAATAAAACAATTAAATAGCGTTGAAGTAATTTTCAGAGACCTGATGACGGTTGTATATGATCAAGCTTTACAAACTGAAGAGTTTCCAACAAACAAGCATTACGTAACATCTACACCAAGAATCTACCGAGGCACCTAACCCGATTTATTTATTACCGTGACCGTGACCGTGAGAAGTGTCTCGGAGAGGACCTCCCGAGGAGGTTTCCTTTCTTTCGCAAAAACTCCAATTCTCAGGCAAAAAAATGACTCATTATGGTACTCGGCGCAGTTAAACCTATGCCTATTCCACAAGTTACACTATATTACGCTTCTAGCCACCTATATTAGTAAACACTATATTAGTAAACACCCTACTCCCCCACAGGCAGTTTACACTCCAATGGCGAGTTATTTTTACTTTTCGAAAATTATTTTTCGGAAACGTTCTTCTTGATAATATAACGAGGAAGGGATTTCAGTTACAAAAACTGTCTTACAATTACTAAAACTACAAAATGTCCCAACTTGGCTACGCAGTAGTAACAATAAGAAAATAAAAAATTGTGAAACTCGCACAACAATGGATAAATTTCGCCACGTCAATAAACGAATTTGGACATAACACGCGTATTTTGTAAAATGCGCCTTCTACTTGAAACTATAATTACCCCATTATCAAATCTTTCACATGAATTAGTCTTAAATTAATTTAATTATCATTCGATGAAAGATTGCGTTTAAAATTCCTAATTTAGGGTAATGACAGGAAAACCTTGAACTACATTTGGCGGTTTTGTTTGGTTCTGAATAAACGACAGGGCAAACACACAATTTGCATGAAATTCGTCCAACAAAATATTATCATTTGACATTTTTACGTCGGTGTAACATTCGAGGGTTGACTGAACTCGCCCCCAATAAATAAATAATTTATAATACAAAATAATAAATAAATTTCTAAGTTATAAAAAAGCAACAAAGTACTAAAATGTAACTCAAAACGGTTCAACTTGCGAAATTTGAGGAAAACTTTAAAAGTTTCGTCTGCGAACTTTACTTTTTCAAATGCTAAAATAGTTATATATCAAATGTGGGAGCTTTAAAAGAAAATATATATAAGTTAAACTAGAAAGTATTGGTTTATTTTAGGGTGGGGGAAATAAAAATAAATATAACATTATAAGTGTTTATTATTAAGGGCGAAATAAACTACAAACTACAAGTGTAGTAGTTATCGATGTTATTGATATTGACAATTTACCACACTTGCTGTTGCAACAACACATATTGGGGGTTGAGAGCAGCCAACATAAGAATTTTATTGGCGTGCTTATTCGATTTTCACGTGTACAAACTGTTCTTGCAAATAAATGAGAGTTTTAAACAGTGGCAAACTATAACTTTTGCACGTACCACGTTACTCTGCGTTAATGAATTGCTCAGATGGAGTAACAGTCCCTTTTTATAGCATTTTTTTAGGAAGAGGCTATTTGGTTGCTAATTATGAGCATGACTTTATATATTGAAGCTAAGGTGGTCAGCACGATGTTTCTAAGTGCCCTCAGAGTGTCGAACTTCCTTAGAATTCATGCCTATGTGCATGGATGGAGTTTTACAAAAAGAGAAAAAAAACTTAATTTTTGATTTCTCAAAAAAATTTACTCTTTATAAAAACTCTGGCTTGTTTTCGAGCTCCCATAGCACATTTAAGTTTTTATCTGTCTCTTACAGGAAATAAAATATTAATAATTTTGTTTGTTGTAAAATTGAAAAATTTTCATTTTTTTCTTAAGAAATTCACTCTTTATAAAAGCTCCTACTTAACGTGAGACTCTGGTGCCACATATATTTTTTTTATTCAAATTACGAATACTCATTTCGTGTAAGAAATGAGAAAAACAATAATCTGTGTTACGAGAGTTTTAAAGCAAGCAGGAGCTTGCAATTCCAGAAGTGGAATTTTTTGAGAATTCAAAAATGAGAATTTTTCAATTCCAAAAAAACACAAAGTTGTTAATATTTCATTTTCTGTAAGAGACACATAAAAAGTAATGTGTTACGGGAATTTTAGAACAAGTAAGAGTTTTTATAAAGAGTCAATTTCTTTCATAAACTAAAAAAAAAATTTTTTCCTCTTTGTAACCCCCATCTGCGGACATACTGTATACAAGCCAGGACGACTTAATAATAACATAACAATCATAAGATCATAAATCATGCATAACAAAGTTACGATTCACTTTCTCTAAGCAGAAGAAAATTTTTCATAAACCCCTCGAGTGATATTGGGGTAAAATGCTCGGAAATAAAATCAAATTCGAACCAATCGGTGGCAAAATATTAATTTAGAGACAAATTGTAATGCTCAAGGTGTAATTTTGCCACTCTCTCGATTCTCGATCAAAATGACGAAATTTAATTAAAAGTAGTACAACTCTTTGTTTATACTACTTTATTTATTTTTGCCTCCACGCCGTTTCTGTTTGCGAATAAAAATTTGATCGAGTTAAGAAAAAAGGCAAAAAAGAGCCCCTTCTCGAACGTGTTCGAAATTAATTATAATTCGTTCAAAAAAAATGTTGTTTACTTTGTTTCAGTTACAAAATTCGTTTGATTGAGGGTTGTAATAAAGTTTGAAAGTTTTTTTTTATAAATTAATAACGCGTTTACTATTATAGGTAAATTGATTGATATAATCAATGAGCTATTGTATTTGAAAACAATAAGTGTCATTACTGTAAATTGTAGTCAATTATACCACGTATATTATTATTTATTCAATGTTGAGTTTATATCTTTACTGTTTTTATAAAATAATAATTGTAGCCAAATGACATTAATTTGATAAAGGGTACATCATTTTAACGCCGTTAGTTTATTGGTTTATTCCGTTATAATAAAAATGAAGGTTCTAAACCAAACACATGTAAAAGAATCTAATAAAACGTTAAAGAGACCTTCCGGCAGGACTCAACTGGAGGGGAGGCTTTGAGTCTCGTCATATTAAGGGCCTCAACTTGGCAACTCAATTATGTTAGATAAAAATAAAGAGGAAGGCAAAGGTAGAAGTTACGACGCGTAGGAAAAATTTAATGATTAAATTCAAGGACCCCGTAATTTACCAAAGCAATACTTTTTGTTTTTTTGAAATAATATAGCAATTAAATCGTTTTTTTTTCTAAACTTCTCTTTTGGAGACACTATCGATCGCTACTAAAGTTCCTGAACTTCATTTCAACACGCTTGACCTTGAACAACAAAAAATTTTATTTGATTTCTGACTCATCATATTTAAAAGCCGCTTTCAAAAATTTTTGAGAGGTGCCCTACCCCTACCCTATAACATTTTCAATCTGGGATCCGGTTCCAAAAGTAAATCCGGCCTTATGTAGCTATAATTATCCCTCGAGCCTCGAATTTTCTCTGAAAGGTTTTGATCATAGGTCAAATTTGCTATATGTATACAGAGTAGCCACGGATCGAATTTACAATAGGACAGAATTAAAACAAACTTGGTATAGAGATTAGCTCTACTTGATTAAACGTATTACAGTTCTATGAGAATACGATCCGGATGACACCAACACTGCTCTTAAGATCAAAGAAAACCGAAACAGTTGCAAGGCAAGCCTTAGTAGAGGCGTGACAAAAATTCCCAATACCGTTTCTTCCACAGTTTCTCTCATTAGTAAACAAAAAATAAATGAGAATTCTACACTACTTCTACAGTTAAACAGAGTTGGGAAATCCGTGAGAGCAAAATAATTTGTTCAACTTGCTAGCGGGGGGCGGGGGGGGGGGGTTACAGATAGAGTAGCTACCAGTGCCATAAAGTCGAAACATTCAAAACCTATTGTTCTGTCACAGCTTTAAACTTAAATTATGGATTGTTTAAACAAAGGAGGGGGGAGCCTACAGCTCCCTGTACTTCGACCACTTAATCGGGCCCATTGTACTACAAACTTAAATTGTTTCCAAAAACGACTTCTTCTGTCAACAAAAACAGACCTTCGAACTTCCCCGTCCTGCGATTACGTAGCTCTTTAGGCAAGTTTCGCACGCTACTGCGACGGTACGGTTTACCAAATGTTTCAAAGCAATCAAAGTGGCAGCTTCTAATTGAATTACTCTGTGCAGTTCGACTTGATTTGGAAATTACAAACAATCTGTCACACCACTCTAAAACATTCCCAATAAGGCCTAAGGCATCCCCGATGCCTCTACGTACGATGTGTCGGAGAGTGACTGCGTAAAAGCGAAACGATTAGCGCGAGTGGGTGCACTGACGGGAAATTTACGTCGAATGTTTAAAAAATTAATTTTTTGGATACAAATACAAAAGGAAATTAATCGATCAATTATCTACACACAAACTCTTCGTTTACGCCGTAATTAATTACAATTACGGCCTTTTCTCTACGGATCTGAAACGATGTTTTCTATATTTTGGTAATCAGTTTTGATAGGTATTGAAATTATAAATTCGTGATTGATGAACATTATTACCGGTTGTATTATTGATGTCATTTTAGATAAAATAACATAATAATTTCTATACTTCCGTTGCTAGGATAAAAATATATAGGCCAACCAGAGGATATTAGATGTAACTTGTCATGTTTTATAGTTGTTATATACAGCGTATATATTTCAAATTGTATTATATTATCAGTAAAATTGTATTTTAGTAATTGAAAGGCATTACGAGTAATTCATTGGTGCTTAGTCTAACCAACAGCAACTAGAAAATCTGCCCTTTTTATTGGAGTAAAAATTTTTTTAGGGATTCCCAATAAACAGAGTTATGAACCTATATTATACGTATCAAATTTTCAGATACCTAACGTTACTAATTAGTAATTAGTGTAGTTTAAGACCGTTATTTTTCTGTTTTCATCCGGAATAAAAATACGAAAAATAAACGGAGATATTCGGCTAAAACAATGGTTGCAGTGTTTTAAATAAATACATAATTATGGCTGGAGAATAATATTAGGCTATGTACAGGGTGTATATTCCGTCGTCTTGAACAGCTTTAAATCTCAACAATTATAACTAATGTTTTTTGTAGGGTCTAGCCAAAGAGCTATTCTACGGTATAAAAGTATTAAAAAGTAACAAAAAAATTCCTGAAAAGTGGCAAATTATAGTAAATTTAAAGTAATTGCTTTCTGTTGCTTATAAATACTTAGAACAATATTAGACCAGGGTCGATACCTTTGAAAATGGCAAAAAGTGAAAAGAAATTATAGTAGGATGAAAGCCATTGGAAAAGGTAGAGAATATACCAAAAATGTAAGAAAAGATAAATTACGGGCGATCTGAGGTGGGGAAGGGGACGGGGGTGAGTTTTTAAGGGTAAAAAACGGTTTATCTCGATTTCCGGCAAAACTACAAGTCCTATAAAGAAAAGTTAAAGCGCAAAGTTGTAGGTAATTAAAAGATCTACAACTTTTGTTTCTACACTTTTTTTACAGAACCTCACAATTTATGTGAAAAATTCAAATAACCAAGTTTTTGGTTTTTTATTTGTATCTTGTGCAAAAATTTTTATTTTTTCACAAAATTTGGTGAAAACTTACCTTTTTATGTCCCAAACACACAGTAATTTTTTTGATTTAAAATATTCATTGTTTCACCTTATTTTGACTTAGTATCGAAAAAGAACCCCAATTTTCAATCGAAAATTCTCACGTCAAAATATCTGCTTTTTTAAAAAAGTTGGTGAGCTTTTTGTTCGTTGAAGTCTCTACTTTCTGTTGGTATAAAAAAATATATACATTACTATGGTAAATGTTCTCAGAAAATGCAAATAAAGAAAAAAACTCGAATCCGAAATTTTTTTTTTAATTATTATGTACAATTTTGAGCTATTAGATAAAATTTACACTTTAATTACTCGAAAAACGTAAGATTTCATGTTACATTGATAAACAAAAAAATGACAAATCCATAAAACATAAAGATTGCAAAAAACATGCAAAAATAGTTGTTCTAAATATTAAAAATAGGATTTCAAGGGGATTTCATCTAAAAAATGTGACTGCTGCAATTTTTTTCAGTAATAAAGTTGATTTATTAAATTCTAATTACTACATTTATGCATAGAAAATTTCATAATACAGTGTGTCCCCGGTTGACTTCGCTATAGGTGTGATCGACCAAAAATTTTGGAATATCGTTTTAATATTTTGGGATCCCGCTCTGCTTGGTCTGAAAAGTATTGCGAGCAGATTTTTGATTTAAAAAAATCAAGTTGGTCATGGCAATTGAGAAAAAACTATTTTCTGTTTAGGTAAAGTGCCCTTTTAGTTATCGATATTACAAAATATTATTAGGAAAAGTTGTTCAGAATATGAAATTATGAGTCGACGCAACATTTCAAAAACATTGGTTCACCTTGAGAAATTTTCTCAATTGTCATGACCACCTTGATTTTTTGAAATCAAAAATCTTATCGGTAAACTTTTCAGATTAAGCAGGGCGGGATTCCAAAATATCAAAACGATATTCCAAAATTTTTAGTCGATCACACCTATTAGTCCGTTCTCAAATGTACATCCGTGGGATCCTAGATGAAGCAAGTGTGGCATTGATCTCAATCTCTTTGTTTGAACTTGGAGAAACATAATTTCGATGTTGGCACTCTCGAAAATTATGCGTTTGACTGCTGCGCGTGAAGAACAAAATGGCTAACGTAGCAAACACTTTTTCCAATCTATCTGAGTAACCATTGGTGTTTCGAAAAAAGTTTAATATACAAAATATTGCTACAACAATTATACACAAAAAAGGTTATTACCAATTTTTATGTAGGACTAACTGTTTTCTCAGAAAGCTTACAGCCCCCTTGTAATTGTACAAAACCAGGCTCCCGTCGGAACCTTGATGAAGCAAGTATGTTATTGATCTCAATTTCTTTGTTTGACGTCGAAGGTACATAATTTTGATGTTGGCATTCTCAAAAATGATGCGTTTGAGGGCAGCACTCGAGAAAAAAATGGCCAATATCGCAAACACTATTTAATCTATCTAAATAGTTTTGATTTTTTGGTACCTTGTCTATAAAGTATGCCTAATGATATATTGAAATTTTGGACCTCGGCCCAGACCTTCCTAGCTCCTTTTCTAGATTCGAGGTTTTTTTCTTTATTTGCATTTTCTGAGAACATTTACCATAGTAATGTATATATTTTTTTATACCAACAGAAAGTAGAGACTTCAACGAACATAAAGCCCACCGACTGTTTTAAAAAAGCAAATATTTTGACGTGAGAATTTTCGATTGAAAATTGGGGTGCTTTTTCGATATTAAGTCAAAATAAGGTGAAACAATGAATATTTTAAATCAAAAAAATTACTGTGTGTTTGGAACATAAAAAGGTAAGTTTTCACCAAATTTTGTGAAAAAATAAAAATTTTTGCACAAGATACAAATAAAAAACCAAAAACTTGGTTATTTGAATTTTTCACATAAATTGTGAGGTTATGTAAAAAAGTGTAAAAACAAAAGTTGTAGATCTTTTATTTACCTACAACTTTGCCATTTAACTTTTTTTATAGGACTTGTAGTTTTGCCGCAAATCGAGATAAACCGTTTTTTACCCTTAAAAACTCACCCCGTCCCCTTCCCCACCTCAGATCGCCCGTAATTTATTTTTCCTACATTTTTGGTATATTTTCTACCTTTTCCAATGGGATTCATCCTACTATAATTTTTTTTGGTCTCAAAAATTATCGACTCTGGTCTATATAAAATATGTCATGCCATAGAAGATATGATATAGAATATATCTATAATAACAGATTTAAAAGATAATGCGTTTCCTATGCCCTGTGAGTGGACGAGGAAAGATTTCCTCATAAGCTCAATGTAAATTGAACTTCTCAAAAATTCTAATAAATGTCGCCACACGGCAGTCGCTGCTAGTCATAACCGTAGACAAATAATAGTACAGGCAATGAAAGGTTTGACCTGGAAGAAATTGCAAGAAACAGATTTTTCGCGGTAACCTGTTCAGGATTTTCCGCTGATTACGACCATATAAACTCTACTCCAAAAGTATGATGGGAAATGGCAAAATTTTGGCATGTAATGCCACTACTTTTAGAGGTTATGATACAGAATACGCCTGAATGGTGGGTAACAAAGAGAGTTAAATGATACACACCTCCAAAAATTAAATGTAAGATACGCTACTGAAAATGTTAGTTGGGTTGCATACATACATTGTTTTCAATTATTTTGAAGTTCAAGACGAATGTTTTTGCTGAAAATATTACAATTTGATATTACTAGATGTAGAAATAAAAAATGTAAAAAAATTAATTACGTAGCTCGAGCTGCGTCTTTGTGTAAATAAAGGGAAGCAATAAACACCTCCTAAAATAATTAAATATCGTGCAAAATAATAATTAAAAACGTAATAAATGTTCTATTAATTATACGTTTTAAAATTTACGTAGTAATAATTGAGGTTAATCGCTCAAAAAAAGATTCAAAAAGTTGATATTTTTTAAATGTAGAATGGCGTGAGCAAATTTCCACATACTAAGATAGCAATTTAAGCAAAAGTATAATAACAACGTAAACAACAAACGTACCAAGATCTAATTTAAATCGAGATAACGCGTGAGAGAAGTGCATAAATAAAAAAATGTTCCTTTTTAAAACAATAAACGAGTTGTTAAAAATTTACAACGACATAAATAATTCGCGAGGGTATTGAATAATTTATTCTTCGACCGGCTAGATTTCTATCGAGCCGCTTTTCGTCTCCTTTTTCGAAAGCCGCCGAAATCGTCCCAACTCCCGCCGTCTTAAACGCCGTCTCTCTCGAGGAATTGGGATTTAAATGCAAGTTCAAACGCTCGTTTCTAATTAGCAATTAAATACCAAATAATGGGACCGCATCGTTGGGACAATGAGCAAACAAATGGTAAGTACAAATACCGGAAGTAAAGTCAAAACCGTAACGTGTCCGGTATAAAACTTTCGTTCATTAAGTTGGAAAAAATATGTACAAAAAGCGTCGAATGTCGTGTGTTAACAATTTCCAAAACTTATCATCAAGGTTATTATACTCGGGAGAGTTAAAGCTCATTTTCTATAGTGTTTTTGATAAATATTAAAAATAGTTATTAATGATCGAAACCATAAGTTGATTACGCAAGAAAAATTGTGTTTTCTTCGCGAAAAATCTCTATATAATAACAGACTTTATTGCGTAGGGAGTACTTTTAATCCGAGCGTGTGATAAAAGTTGAAAAAGCTTATAAAACTCGCAATTAATCTAATTACGTTTTTAAGAAAATTTTTTAATTATTTAAAAACCCTTTTACACTTTTTTAAATTGTTAATTCAATTAAGTAGCTCCTTTTATCGTATTATTTTTCATACTTTTCGTCACTTCTTAATTTGTTGCACAAATAATATTTGGCGGCCTTCCGCAGTCTTACAATAATTTGTAGTTATTCGTTATGTTCTGTCAACGTGCTTGACTGCTCGTGGGCACGTCAGTGTGTTCGTCGGCCTTCTGAAAGTAAACAGGAAATATCCGACCGTTCAAAATGGACCAAGCAAGGAAAATCACATAAAAAACAAAAGAAAAGTACTCGGAGCTGCCGAAACGTTTAAAAAAACAACGGTTTGTTAGTAAAAGGGGGCGCAAATTGGAAATGATTCGAATCGATCGCTCATCGAGAAGTAATTAAATTGGGCGGTTATTTATAAAAGTATGATATCAAAGTGATCGGACTTATTGAATTTAAATTGGCTCAAATAACCTGATATTTGTAGTATCTTTGATGTATATCACATACAGAGTAGAAATCAAGTTAAACAAGCAATTTGGAAGTTTGGGTATACATAGGTGTTGGCAAACTGAAACCCTAAAATTACTCTTTAGTGCAGCGTTAGAATATGCATATTCTAAAATACCCGATCTCCTCTTAGTTGGAGTTTACATAATCTGACCAAATAATATCTATACACACCACTACCTTTAACTTGTTAATAATTTGCGTATAATTTAGTCGCGAAATTATAATTAATTCGCATTTGTTATTATTTCGTATATATGTCACTCAAAAATAAAATTAGGTAATTATAACTCAACCAAGTATAAAATTAAGGTTGGGTGGATGAAGTTTTGCCGTAATTAAAATGACGTAAATATTACTACTAGATGATTACTCGCAATAATTAACGTTTGAATTTTGAATATTATACGTACTACGTACCCATAGAGGAGATATTGGGTTAATAATAATATCACCGCCTCTTGGGCTCCATTGTATAAATAGTTTCCAAAATTATTATGAATTGCATTAACCTCGTACAATCAATTTAGCGAGTTTCAATTAGTGGCTCATTTTGGGAAGATTTAACTAATATTCAAACTTCAGTTGTTACAACCCGTTCGTAAAGTAATGCGACATTTTTGTTTTAACAAGGTTACAAATAAAACCGATTTATACAGTGTGTTTCAAGATGCACGAGGCGAAATAGAGCGCACGAAAAACTCTGTCTAAGTAGGTAATATCTAAAAATTTAGTAGAGCTAACCACGGCTTAGCATGAGCGCGAGCTTAGCTTACGACCTACAAGCCATTTGACGTAACTGTAAAAGAATTTTAAGCATATTGGGGAATTTTAGGAATATGTCATGTGTCAATTTTGACTTATAACCTCCAAACTGTAAAAAAAATTGAACCAAACGATTTTTCAATCAAAGTTCGTTAGAGAACACTCATCCAGACACTTTTTCTCTCTTTCATAGAGTAACCCCAAGAAATTATATGCATGGGACATGGGTCACCCTGTATATGTGTATACATATAATACGCGGGAGCATTTTACACGGCATATCGTGTATACACGTGTTGGATATAGCCGGTAATCCCTTGCAGCCCAAAATAGTGGCGGTAAATGATTAATTAAGGTAAAACATAATTTTCTCGTCGAATTAAATAAATTAGGGGTTTCTTTTGAAAAGTAATAAACCGGAAGGTTATATTTAGTCCGATAGTTGGAAATAAATAAGCCACTGAAGCACTGATGAGATATCTCATTTATAGTCTTTCAAAGAGGAATTAGCAGACTGAAGTAAATTTAATGGGAGTTTTAATCTTGTTTTTGAAATACCGAACACATAAAACCATCTCTAAAGTCCCATTCCAAAATTACCGCCAATGCTTTAAAAAGTTGTTCTATTTTTTTTGTATTTACGGTTTGTTTAACTCCTTTTATTTGTAGCTGTAAATACCAGTCGGTATTTAAATGGCTTTTTCTCGCTGTAGAATTGTAAAATAAATAAATTAACTTAAAAATAATCGAATGAGCTTACAAATAGGAATCATAGGATAAATAATTCGGATAAAGTAGGTAGGGTAGATTAATAGAAGTTAGCACTTGTTTTTTAATTTTATTTCTTGAAGTACGCGGTTGAACTTATTGATTCTGAAACTGTATTTTCTTAAAAATGGCCGATGTGGCCATAACAAGACTTTTCGTACGTGTGAAGCTAATTCTACAAGATTTCAAAATATTAAAAAGATATCAGAAGTAGTACTAAGCAATTGGCAATAGTAAGTATGCTCAGAAGCTCTCCCTTTAACCGTTAACCCGAGACATCGGTATGTGGGGCTGCCATGCAAAATTTAGTTTCATAGCAATTTTATTTACACACCTAAGAAGTTGCTGACTTTTCCAGCTTGAAAATATTGTGTTATCGACGAATTGACCGGATGTCGCCGTCACCAGTCTTTAGTATCACTAAATTAGAGACCGTTTGCCAAGGTTCATGCGGTTTGTCAGGCCGACCGTCGCCTACAACGTTAGTAATTTTATTACGTGTGCATTTGTATATTTTTATAAATTGTTAAAAATCAAAGTAATTAGGTTGTGAAATTTCTTTGTTTATTATTGGAAAGTATAATTTAATTGATTTTTTTAAATTCAAGTAGGTACACTGTTAAAATATAATTTTCTTTAGAAAATGACATCTAACTCGGAAGAAACGGTCATAAAACAAATGTTACTTCATAAAAATTAATTTTTTTTGGCTTATCTTATACTTTAAGCTTTGCATTTTAATATTAGTTAATAAAAAACTGATATTTGCGTATTATTCTGTGCGTTTTACTACTATACAATAATAGGAGCGTCAGATACCGCCGTTCGCCTATAGCGTAAAAAATATCAACGTCGCGAGTTAAGGGTTAAAAAATCATAAAATACGCAGGGTGTTTACAAGTGCTTGGCTATAATTGAAGGTTTAAACGAAAATGTTTTTATTACCAAAATAGTAACAAAAATGTAAAGAATAAACTAATATGCCAACTTGCATTAATAAATAAATAAAATAAATAAAAAAATGATGCTTTTTTGAAATTTTTACCTTCAAAAAATTATAACTCCGGCTCTGCTCAAAGCAAACACGCCAAACAACGGTTTTTAATTAAATATCTACAACCCAGGGCCGTAGGCAGGTAGGGGTTCGAATTTTTGCTCTTTTTGGAGAAATTTATAATAGGTTTTAAATAACTTGTCAGCAAAAAATTTTAATTCTTTAAAGAAAAGTGAGACCGGGAGAAGTACGAGAGCTAGTTAGAAATGCATAATAAACTCTATTATGTTAGACACCCGACGAGATCTTTTATTGTTAATTAAAATAAATATTCTTTAGATAATTTTTACTAATTTATAAAATTTAAGTTTAATAAAAACGACCTTTCGTCATTAGATTTCAAAATATAGAACTGGTCTGATGAGCTCAAATCAAAACAACTGTTTACAACACATCATACTGCATCTGTGAAAAACATTTGTGTTTCTTCAAAAATATTTTTTGTTTGATATAAAAATTAATTTTTAATTTTCCTACTTTTTTTGTGAAATATTGTTTTTGAAGACACGACCAATCACTACTAAAATTCCTGACCTTTATTTTAAGCCGTTTGACCTTAAACAATCCAAAAATTTTGCCTGCGGCGCTATATATTCTTTTTTTCTGTTTTTAGAACACGTTATGGCGGAGCCCAAAATTCTAATGTGCCCTAGACTCCCCAAAAAATATAATGTGCCACTAAGCATCCGATAAGAATTTGAAAAGCCTATGCCGCCCGGCCATACACATCTTTTGCCCTGCCTAAATGTTAGGTCTAGCTACGGACCTGCTAAAACATATTAAAAAATAGAGAAAACGACTAAAAGCGATTTTGAGAAACTTCTCATTAAAATTTTCAAAAGTAGCAAATTTAACGAACTGTCGAAAATACACCTCAATTGTTTTTACCAGCAGAAACGCTAGTGAAGTTAATAATTCATTTGTATTATTATCAATAACACCCTGTATATTCAAAAAGCATCAAAAACCACCTATTTATCGATGTCACACGTCACAATCAAGTATGACTTTCAATGTAGAAAAAGGTTACGTCATAATGTCGCTCGACATTGGTTCTGTACACGTTTTGACATCTTTTTTTCGCAGTCTTATTGCGTATAACAGGCATGTAAAAAATAATAACCCTTAAAAAGTTTTTAATAACTAAGAAATAACTAACCTTGATGAAGTAGAGCAAATTGAACTTAAAACTTTTTGTAGAATGTCCAAACGGCACAAGCCAATTCCAACCGCGACCACGAGCAATTAACCAAACCGAGTTCAAAAATACACTAAGCTGTTCGATGATTATTAGGTATTTTGTATAACATTTAAAAATCTTATCTCATTTCGTCGCTAAATGTGTAAAAATTCTTATCGAAGTAACGCAGGTGGTTATAGAAAGACAACTAATTTTAACGAAACAAAGTTTTATTTGTTATCAAATAAATATTCTCGAATTCGTAAAAATTACAAAAGTGATTTCAAATTTTTAATTTGAGATCAAAAATATTATTGGTAAAATTGTCTCAATGATCGATCTCTGTAGGCCAAATCTGCTTTTACAGCTACAGCACCTTAAGAACAAAAAAAAAATATCAAATTTTCGAAAACAAAAATTTTTTTTTAAATGTTATTACGCCATTATACTATGAAATGCTCAATTAGTGAAACTCGTAACTGAAATTAGTTCTTGTTCACTAGTGCTCTAACTACAGCACTTTGTATTGTAAAGCGAAGAAATTAAAAATTATTATTTTGTGAATTTAATCAAAGTACTCTTCAGCTTGGCATCATCGAGCTCTGTAACTAATTGTAGTTTATACGAAATTTCAGTGTCCTAACTATAATAGCAATTTTGGTACTGAGGCTTAGGGCTCGGGCACGCTGGCAAGCGATTTGACGCGAGCGAAAGTCGTGAACGACAGAGCGACAAATTTCAAATTGAAGCGGCCAAACGATAGCGAGTAAGTGTGACCGCTTCAATTTGGTATTTACGCGTTTGAATTTATTTCTTGTCGCTCTGTCGTCCACAATTTTCGCTCGTGACAAATCACTCGCGGGCGTGTCCTAGCGATTAATATGTAGAGGCGCCTGTTTAAACTAAAAATGGTAAACCGGAGTACTTGTCAGCGACCTAAAACAACCATACACGTGATCAGAGACACGGGGATGTTTTTTGGCGTGAAACAATACGTCAAATAACAAAAAACTCGAAGATGAAAAATAAACTTTTCAGGGAAATCGTGGGGTCCGCGCGTCCGAGCTTCTTTAGTTAGTCTCCAGACGCATTTAACCCTTAAGCCTGCTCCTACGTAGAAACGAACTCTAAATGAGTTAGACAGTTTGTTCCAAACAGTTAACTCTTCATGCTATCAAAACGATCACGAACTTAGCTTTATGTTGCAGCTAAAATCGGATTCAACTACAATAAGTTATAAAAGCTCGCGTCAGTAAGTTCAATTCGTTTTTTAAAATGCAACCCTTTTTAAATTTAATCCGAGCCGCCGTTTCAAGTTACGTAACATTGTAGTTTAATCAGGTATTCTTGTAATTTGGTATCAAAACTTAGCACACTCTTGTCTAACATCCAATCTGGACAGGTAGATAACCACGAGTGCTAGTGCTGTTAGCAAAATAATTAAATTCAAATTACAAAACTGTAACATGCATATTACAACGATTTTCCATTATGGCGTTGATTTAAGAACGTATTGAAATCCTGCCCCTGCTGTGTATTTTAAATATAATTTTAATTCAAACGTCGTACTTTGAGGACTAAACTGCTATTTAACCGGCGCAGGGGTCGCAGACTTTCGAGCCCTCTTGTAGTGGGTTATAATTTTTTTCAAATTTCTAATAAGTTATAAGTTGATGGGTGGGCGGTTGGAGTTGCTACTTTATAATATTTTGATCGGTTTACAGGCAAGTAGATAGTGCGGTGTGTACTTTTCAGTAAGAGCTGTACAAATCGATTGATAATAATTTAAAAATGATATTTTTATACGCAAATATTACTGCTCGTAACGCCTGTAGACAGCATTTCACAACAATAACAGTCAATGCCTGAAGCTGTGAGCACAATTTCGTTCAAATCAAAAACATATTGCTCTTTACAGATTTTTAAATAATATGTCGGCGGTGTATTGTTAAAAAATATGTCAAAAACTCAAAGAGGAAGGGGGATAGCATGGTCCAAAATAAGCAGAAAAGTCTTAAAAAACATTGACCCGCAAATGGCCGGCTTCGGAGACGCTGAGGGTTATTCCTTTCTGTAGCATTTGTAGTTCCAGTACAATGGCGCTCCAGCTGATTTTTCGATTACTATTAGGGAGCATTTACACGGCATTTTTGGACGACGATGGGTAAAAGGAGTGGACTGCAGGACGTATTATAGCCTGCAAAATCGCCTGCAGCAACAAGTTGTTCTAGAATGCCACCGATTCCGAGCGAATGTTGAGGTTTTCGAAAGAGTTTTGAGCTCCTTGCCCCAGAGATGTGGTAGTTCCTTGAAATGGAGGGAGCGCACTTTAAAAATCTTATTTGACCTTTTGCCTTCGCCTTTGTATTTTATATTTGCCAAATGAAAAAGTGCTGATGAAAAGGCAAAAGGTTTCTTATCTCCAAAACCGGCCATTTCGAGACGCATGTTCATTAAGAATTTTCTGCATATTATTGGGCCACACTATTCCTCTTTCAAGTTTGTGACACATATTTTTGAACACCCTGTATAACTTTAACCCACACCATTTCATTTATTTATACAAATTGAATCAAAATAGCGCACTTCTTATTTCCAATTTAAGGAAATCTTAGGGAAAAATGCCAATTAAATTCTAACCTTGGTTCTATAGTCAACGAAATATGACCAAATTAGGCAAATTTCATAAATTAACTTTTAATATTTTGTTACGTAACCAAAAATTAAGTACGACTCCAGTGCTCTTGGTAAACTTGATCACATTATTCCACTTGTTTCACGAGCATGTCGAGTTAGTTTCAAATAATAAACTTACGTCGTTGTACCGCAGATAGCGATGATATTAAACTGACGGTTAATTAACAACATTCGACTAACTGCTAATATTACAAATTTGCTTGTTAGCGAAATACATTAATCGTTCGATGTTCGATGGTAATGATACCTAATATTTTATATTACCGTATTGGTTATGTGCGTTTTGCAATTTAAGAGACGTATAAATTAATTTACCTTACACCTATTCGTTCAATTAATAGAAGGTACTTATTAAGGGTATTTTGATCCATTCCCCAGGAAGGAAAATAATTGTTCCGAATTTAAAACTGAAGCGATGAGGAAAAAACTTTAAAATCATGGCCCTTCAGCGCCCAGAGCAAGTAAAATCGATACGTCCACTTCTCTCAGAAAAGTTCTAGTTCTAGCGACACCCGTTTTCTATCAAATTTTTTATTTTACACGGGACCCCTAGCGTCGCAGGGGAAAATTTTGAAATTTTCAAGGTCAACTTTAGAAATTTTTTTAACATATTTTTACACTATGACATTAAGCAGCTTTTTATATCGAATTGCAGCGCTACACAGTTCCCTGAATGCTTCCAAATCCCAATATCAAGAAGCTTCTTGAGGCTATCTCGTGCCCCCACAAATCGGCTCCCACTGTTACTCGTAGCTACACCACTGTCCCTTCAATTCTACTGTACCAATTTTTTCTTCAACATTTTCTGTTTAGAATTTCATTGTGTGGCAACTTTTGAAAACGCGTTTTCCTCAATTGGAAAAAATGGACAAAGACCAAGTTCTATTGCATTCGTCACGGTGTAGATTAACCGATAACAAACATGTCAGTTGTATATCATAGAGGTAGGTAAAACATTATAAACCGTCTATATATATGTACCCAAAGTTTCGTCATATCCTTCCGGCGTACAAAAACAATGACTTGTGGTGCTACTAAAAACATCCATAACATCCTGAAATTTATGGATTTAAGAAATTTAAAAAAAAATTGCAGCCAATCTTAATAGGTAACACAATGAGTAACTAATTTTCACTTATAATAAATCAAAACTTTACGCGATTTTTCCTCATAGTCAACTCCTTTTCTACACACTTAGGCAGTTAATTAGTCACGGTAGACTAAAATCGTGCTATTTTTTATGAGAAATTTTTAAATATTTGCATTGTTAACAATACAAATTATTTTAAATGAGCGTCAACATTATAAAACGTTTATATTTTATTTTCACTCACGATTTTATTTATAAAAAATATTAAAAAGTTCTTTTTTCGAACAAGGCTTTAAATGCTGCTTACGTGAAAAGCTTCAATTGTATGGATAGAAAACATCAATTTTTTATGTTTAAAAAGGTTTTTGGCGCTTTCATTGGAGATTTTCTATACAACAAGCGCTATATTGTGTCAAAAGCCGTTCGATACACAGTATGTTGCAGAAGTACGGGAACTGTCTATAACATTACGACCAAACCAAACATACTTAATGTTAGTTTTATCTCCTTAGTAAAGCCAAAGAACATAGAATTATCAGAAATCCTAAGCTTATGGGATCTCTGCGCCTTCTTTTAAACGTAGTACACCGGTGAGATTCAGATGTCGCTCCTCATTTTAGCACAATTTTTCGTATACCTACGTAAGAGTAACAAAGAGAGGTACAAAAATACATAAAATGTTTGTCTATTCTCAATTCTAACAATCTTAGGTAGGTAGCTAGCAAGAGGATTTTTACAATACTATTTACGACTAAGGGGCAAAGTTGCTTTTCTATTGTTATTTTATGATGGTTATATTATTGTCACGAAAGTTTTTGTTGATAGGAAGTTCAAAATCTTTGGTCTTTGGTATTATTAGAAAAAAAATATAACAATATTAATTTAATCATAATTTAATATAGATAAAAACAAAAAAAATATTTTAAAGGCAAAGAATTACTTATCAATTTTGGAAAACTTGATTTTTGTTAGTAATGTTGTTAAAAAAATCTAAGTATCTATACACACACCTATTGTCTTTGTGTAGGTAGGTATTTGAAATTTACCCAATTTGGCCCAATTAAACAATAAGAAAATGTATTTGGTTTTTTAAGCTTTGAATCTTTTGATTTTTCATTTAATTACCTAATCGGTTATTTAAATAATCAGAACCCAATGAATAATGCTTTAATTACAATAAAATTTTTACTGTACATAAGAAAAGAAACTTGCATTTACACAGTTAAACTACCTGCCTAAATTTACTGGGTCGTAAAAATATTATTTTCTTCAACTATTACAAAAGGATTAAAATACCATTCGAATAGACCTTTTTTAAACCATTTAAACTCAAGTTTGGACATACTAAAATTAAATGTTTCATCTTCTCACACTCTCGAAAGTACTGTAAACTGAGCAGAGACATCTAGAGCTCAATTGTGTTACTACACTTTAAAAGGTTTTAAAATTTTACATTGGTTGCTTTTTCTGATAATTCTATGTTCTTTGGTAAAGCCTAGATCAGCTCTAAGTCGACCTTTGGCGCCGCTCCGCCCTACGGGTCTCACGCTTGTCCTGCGGATCTCTATACTCGGCCCTTCGGGCTCTCGTTTGCGGGCCTTCGGTTCTGTAGGCACAGAATACTGCCTTTTAGAGGACTTTTTAAAGTCTGAAGTCAGTTCTGACTAATTATGTATGTATAAGGATAAACCCGCGAACAAATATCATCATATTAGATGCGCGTCTATAGTTTTTGAGGCTCTAATCGCTGACAAATTTTGGAGTCTCGTCTTTGAGAATTTGGCAAATAGGCAATGAGGCGAAAACTTTTGATTGTTTACGGTCAAACGACTTAACATGAAGTTTAGAAATTTTACTAACAGCGATTGATAGTGTCTCCAAAAACGACGTTTCATAAAAACAAATTAGGAAAATTACGAATTAATTTACGAAATTATTTTAGAAAAAGTTTCGAACGCAAACAATTTATCTAAAGTAGATGTTGATAGCAACTCTGCACTCAATAATTTTCAGGCTTTTCTTAATGGGCTCATGCGGCCGCTTAGTCCGCTTACCTTTAAACCGGCTACTGTCTTATATCCCTTACTCTGCGTCATTGCAGTAGGTACTATAAACAAATTCAATCATAAGAAGTCGTGAATCGTGAATTTTGATTGGCTATGAAACTTCGGAACTGGGTTCATTGCTTCTTCAACGGCTGGATCTAAAAAGATAAAACATGGGTAATTAAAAACACAGTAATAATGAAGTGCGACCGAAGTCGCTGACGATACGCGTCATACTTGGTTCGCCGGAGGCGAACAATAATTCTTGTCGGTCTTGGTGTGCGAAAACTAGACTCTGTCTAGGACCAACTTGGGTCTCTTTCGGAGACTCGTCTCGTTGACGTTGTAACCCCACAATCCTCAGATGGTGGGATTGTCGTGGTCCATCGTTGTGTCGTGGAATTTGACGGCTGCTTCTCGGATGAAATCCTGGATGCTGATCATCTGGAGGTCCTCGTGGATGTTCCGATTCCGCACAAACCATAGTGCGTTGACAATGGTTAGTAGGATCATGTTCTGGACTGTCTGCAACTTCTTGATGCGAGTCGGAGCGGCGTACCCCCAGGCGGGAGCGGCGTAGGTCATTATTGGTCGGATGACGGTCTTGTACAGCAGCAACTTGTTCCTAAGGTCCAGAGTTGTTCATCGACTTGTTGTCGCTTAAATAGTCAGGGCCTATGAGGGGGGGGACCACCCCGGGGTAGCCGGCTGATAGGTATAGCAATTTAATTCCGAATTTTTCTACATTTTAAGCCGCTTTGACCTTGAACAATCACATCTTTGCGCCTGCGGCGCTATTTTATTTTATTCCTAACTCACCAGTACTTTCCCGGATTTACACCATTACATGGCCTAATCCAGAAAACTGAAATTTTAAAAAGCTCTTAAAATATTAGTTGTCCCGGGCCTCACATTTTCTCCAATAGACCCTGATTAGAATCATACCTATCTTGACATTTTTTGAGTTTTGTGAAGCGCTAAAAAAATTCGAGTCCGTGTCTCCTTCGATATTTTTCAAACTTTTCTCGCGTTTTTGTATTATATGACTGCTTCGAAAGTTCTGAGATGGGGAGAAGGCTTCTGGCTCCTCTCCCCTTTAACTTCAGTATTACTCGTAGAACGAATGGCAGGTGAGAAACTTAAAAAATGACGTAAAAAGGACATCAATTTAAAAAAAGATGTAAAAAATAGTTAAGTAGAACGTTGAAACAAAATCACGCTGAGTGCAATCGTTTAAAGTTCTCGAGTCTAAAAAGAAGATTACCCAGGGCCATAGCTTTGTTCCAATTGTCCTTCATGAAGCATCATCCAACTAATTAGTATATAGAGGACCTTCAATTTTAGACTGTTTAATCATTCTCGTTACAATTACAAAAAATTCTTTTTCAATAAAACAAAATCCATTAATCACATTACTTAAAATACCAAAAATTGTTTCGTCTCCCACCGATTCGCAAGGTTACAGAGTGTGAAGCTTGCGGCGATACGGTGTATAAAACAGAGACAAAGGTGATGAACATATCCACTTGTTTATTATCTGTTTTTATAACCACAATTTTATAACGAAACTCGGTGAATTTGGGGGCATTTAAATTTGTGTTGTTTTTAAATAGAGAGTGTGATATATAGTTTCGGACGCACATGGACCCAAATGTAAAAATTTGATATTTCTACCCCTTTCGAATAAAATGGAGTTATTAAAGGTAAGCTAATTTAAATTTAAGAAAAAAGGTTAATTTATTTGCAAACCTTGAAACGATTACGAAAAGAATAACAATTTTATGTGCATTTTAAAAAAATTACGCCTAGGTACATACCAAAACAATAATTTTATGATATTTAATGCTAGAAATTACGTAAGATGCTTAAATTAAGAGCTTTTTTTTAATTACAACCAGAAGAATAATTTTCAATGGAATTTATTAAAAATTTATTAAAACGCAAATTATTTTTAATCAATGTAAATTATATGCTTTTGAGTGCAGCTTCAAATTAGCCCGTCAAATTTTTTTAAAATATTCGTGATGATTGATGATAATCAAACACTTTTCTAAAAAGTGAGAACGTACAACTTGTCCCATTTTAGTTTTGTATGAGGACCTTGCAAAGGGTGAGAAATGCAGATCTACCCGTTCCTGATGTGTCCAGTGCACGTGATGTGTTTATTACGAATAAAATAATAAATTCTAATACTGATACTGAGAGGGCTAATTGCTTGATAGCAACAAATGCGTGAGTAGCTGCCAGAAATTATCTAGGAATATTGAATACTCGCGAGATACAAAGTGAAACAAACTTTATATTTGTGATGCTAGTGTACCTAAATTTTCCGCGGAAATGAACCGCAGAGAAATTTTCATTTAATCAAATTTTAATTTTTAATTTCATTTAATCAGTAGTAACAAGCAGCTCACTTATTGGGCATTTGTTGTCGAGTGTCCTATGAGTGCGATTCTCTCGATTAAAAATTCAATTCAATTTCAAATGTTACAAAACTACAACTCTAAATAATTTTGGATTTTAGGTTTAGCAGACGATTTTTGTATAAATCGAGAAATTTAGGACGTTGTAGTAACTCAGCCTTGCAGTTTTTTGTAAAATCGGTAGCAATTTATAAAAACATATTTTCATTGGCACAGGCAAATTCATAAATAAAATGGAATTCAAGTAAAAAATTGTTATGATTTTCCATCCTTTTCCAGTATGTACAGGGTGGGCAAAATTCGATGATTCTCATGGAGAAATTGATAACTAGAAGAGATATGAAAAAATGGATGGCACATCCTCAGTCTTTTTTTTTGAGAGAAACTAAATGGCGAAAATCGCAATTTGCGATCTTCTTTTGTTTTGGTGCTATAAGTAAAAGTTTTTTTTCAATTTTTCGTTAAATGCCAATGTCTCGGTCAGGCACGTAACTACGGGGGGCTGGGATGCCCCCCTCCACACTACAAAACTATATTGATTACAATATTAGATGGATAAGATTTATCAGATTGAATTGGGAATTTCTAGTTTGAATAAATTATTATATGTCTACAATTAACTCGTAACTCCTCACTATTATATGACGCAAGGACGTAGCTTTTTGCACTTAGTCTGGTCTTTTTAAAAACAGCAAAAGAAGCAGAGCTCAGTGTAGACTCTCTCAATCCCACAAAACTGGGCATCTGCTTCTGCTGCTCTTTTCTGCGTATAGTCCGCAGTCTCCACATGCAGGATCCTCCTGAACACCTATAATTCCTATATAGTATGTAGGATTTTGAGACGAAGCTCTCTCTATGAATTCCTCATTGCGGAAAAATCTACGGGAGGCATCTCTGTCTGCGTATCGCTTCATAGTACAGCACACAGTAATCCGACAAACTGTTAAATAAGCAGTGGCTATTTTGTTTAATGGTTTATCAATGCTGTTCTCCTGATCTCTGAACATTTTTGGGAACGGTTTAAACCCCATTGATCTCGCCCCCTCGACTAAAGCCCCGAAATGATCTAGTTACGTGCCTGGTCTCGGCTGTGCAATTACAAAAAAAAATTAGCACGTTTTTCAGACACTATTTTAAAGACAATTAAATGAGCTGAAGAGATTTTAAATATCTTTTTTAAATAACAATAGTTGACTATTAGGTGCATATTTAAATATAATTTTTGATGCTCTTTTCAATGATATGTAATATAATGGAATCCATTCCCTTCGGCTCATTTAATTGTCCCTAAAAAAGTGTTTGAAGAATGTGCTAATATTTCTTTCTTCTTAAATCACAGTAGATTAACGATAATTTATATTTTTGCTTACCGTGGTCCCTGCTCGGGCGCCTAACTTACAGCAATCTAGATATCGATATTTTAGCAAAAAGTAGAAAAATCGAACTTTTGCTTATAGTTACAAAACAAAAGAAGATCGCGAATTCGGTTGTTTGCTACTGAATTACTCTCAAAAAAAGAGAACGGAGATGCGCCATTCATTTTTCTATAATATCTTATCGATTTTTCCATAAGAACCGTCCAATTTTGCCTACCTTGAGCAGGTGTGCAGTGTTTACTCAAAATTATTTTTTAAGTAAGTAGACGTACCTAATAGGCCCTCTATCGACTAAGGATGCTTAAGTAAGTGCTGTTTCTTATTACAACATCTAATAGCCTCTCACATTATAAAAATAACGAGTTTACAGCAATTGCAATTGCTTACAGCAAAAATTTTCAAATTTTCGCTAGAAATATTGTTTACAATTAAGTAGCGTAATTACGCCCAAACACACCTTTACGGCTCTCATTCTTTAGTTTCCCATTGATTTTATCAACGTTTCCCAAAAAACCGTATTTAAATGACTCAATTATGTTACACCTTTTTTTTTATGTGAAAACCCCTGTTTTGTCAAAGCATAATGTTGTTGAACTCAATTATCAATCGGATCTTCATGGTCCGATTATGTTGTAAAATACATAAACAGAGATAACCAATTCTAGTTATTTAATTAATTATGTATTTCCGATTCCACGTATATTTCGCAAACACACACGATTATTGCTTTGTTGACGCTTTCTCATCCGAGCGGAAATTTGCGAAACTTTACGCGCCTTTCAAAAAATCGTTTCTACAAATTTACATAAACAACTCGAAACAGTAAACTTAAATAATCTCCAACTAAAATTAAATCGGTTTCGAGGTAGGCACATAATTAAAAGCAAAAGCTTTTATAAATTTCAAACTTTTGTAAAGCAAAAAGAAATAAAAAAATTCGAGTCAAAACATCAATGTAAACTAAAATACAAAAAAGCACGAAACATGAAAAGTTGATGCCTCTAGGGTTGATTAACAAGACACGAACAACAAAAACAACACCATCCAGATTATACAGATGCATATTTTGTATTAACAAAAGCGCAATAATTGTCGATACCAATTTTTTTGCACAAAACAATTTTTCAAAATAAAACAAACTTCATTTTCGTTTCAGATATCGAACAAGCTGACGTTTTTCGTTCTGTTTTCAATAATATTAAGGACGCAGAGTGCTACGGTAAAAGATATTTTTAATTTAAATTCGCCCGAAATCGTGAGAGTCGAGAGAGACTCGCAGTATTATAATCGTTACGGGGCCGCCACGGGACAGACCTCGCAGTTGAGACCAATTAAGCCCGAAGAATCTCCGGAGGCTAGAGAAAATGATAAGGATAATACTGGCGTAGAGAAGAGGTGCACTCGTTGCGATTATACCAGTCGGGAGCGAGATTATCGCAATCCTTACGAGTCGAGGGTACGTTACGACGATCGCTACGATGACCGGTATAGATCGGATAGGTACGACGATCGGTATAGAGATCGGTATTACGACGATTACGATAGGAGGCCTTACGAAGCAGAGAGGAGGCCTTATGAAACCGATAGGAGATATATGGAGTACGATCGCAAGTACGACGATAGGAGCGGGTATTACGATAGGGATCGATACGATCGACGACCGGAATATTACGATAGAGATCGTTACGATAAAGACGACAAGTATAGATATTACGAGAGAAATTACGATCGGTACGACAGAGGGTATAAGCCTTGGGACGAGAGTACGAGAGGTTCGTCTGGATTCGATGGTAGCGGACGAGGGTACTACTACGCGGCTGGAAGGCCAGAATCTGGTGGTTATGGGCCCAGTTACGCGAGCAGCTGGAATTACGGTGGGAAGCGAGATTACAATCGAGACAGCGATAGAAACTGGAGAGACCAAGGGTAAGAAACTTTTCATTTATCGATTTTTAAAAAACTGGCAGTTAGGGGGTTTTTATAACTAATGTAAAATTAAGAGATCGTTAAAGAGGAAAAAAAAGTTTTAATTAACTCGCAACTATATATTAAATCTTGGTCTTAGTAAGGAGGGTCGTAAACTAAAACAAGAACAATGTTCTCAAGATTATCAAGTTTTGGAATTGCATTATCGAGTTACCAACTTGGTGATTTAAACTGTGCCGTAATGTAAATCAGTTTGGATCCGTAAGTGGTCAGTTTGAACTTATATTATGGCCATTATAAACTGAGAAAATGCTATAAATTACACCCCTATTGGAGCTATCGTAAAAATTTAATGCGTTAACCCGAATTTCTTACATTACGTCGGATTATATACTTAAAGCTTTTGTATCGAATTCCGCAACCCTTTTTCGAGACGACATTCGTATTATCTACGAGTTTACAATCAAATTATTATATTTGTGTATTGAGAAGAGATAGTGAACTTTTGACCTAGATAAATTCCGCAGTATGATTGATTTCTTTGCTATGCAAGCGATGGTTTAGTTTGGTTTATGCACATCTGAATTTAAACAGAGTTCTGTCTGTCCCGATTCGTAACACTTCGCTTGTCAAGTTAAAATGACTTTAAAAGGGAGCATTTCTAAAAGAGTAGTACTATGTGTATATTGAATGCTTTCAACTTTGCAAACTATTTCCAAATTACACCGAGCCGCACAATACCGAAAGTTTTTAAACTTCGCAAATTAAATAATTAATTTTTAGTTTCTAAATATAGAAAATGCGTGTTGTTAAATCCTAAATAAAATTATAAAGCTCGCGTTTATTAAAAATTGTAAAATCGAGATCGAGATTGTCGCCAATGTTGCCATCGATGTTTCCCCCTATACGCACGTAAATGCGGTTTTAGAATTAAGAACAATAATTTTAACCCTTATGTGGCTGACGGTGGCACCCAGGTACTTTATACGCATAAAATGTGAAATTTTTGGCAAACCATATTAACTTGGGCGTCCAGGACAGAAATTTTGAGAATTTCAGGTGTGATGAGCGAACAAGCATCACATTATGGCGGACCAGAATGGTGGTACCCTGGTACTATTCTTACAAGTGCTACAAACACGCTTTACGAGATTCTTATTTTCGATTCTCAAGGCCGTAGTCAAAAAAGGGGTTTGTCCCCCACCTCTCACTCCCATCGAGATAGAAATTAGGTCGAAATATAATTTTTTTTATTTTCCTCTGGGGTGCTCAGGGTAGACTGTCTTAGTGCCGTTTCCTAATAATGTATTGAGAATATTCATTACTTTTCATACAGAATGTAAAGGACGTCTAATAGTATGTTGGATTTTGAGATAATGCCCCTCTCTGTGGAAACTTCATCGCTGGACATCAGGAAATTTTATTATCGGTTTTACGAGTCTCCAAGAATAGATGAACGTTCCCCACAGGGTTAGGTTTAGTACGAGTTACGGCTGAATACGAAATGGGGCTGCAGCCTCCCCCCCCCCCAATCTTCTATGATGGTCCAGGTAGTCGGAAAAATCTAGTCAACATCTAGTGCACATAGATAAGCGGTTTTTGGTGTGTTCATCTTTCTTGGAAACCTTTTACTTCCCTCAGGTTCATAATAGGGTTCATTCCGAACATTTACGCGGGGCGGGGGGGGGGGACTTACACTGATTACACATTACACCAGAACATTGAAGTCTTCGACCTTCCTTCAAAATCGAACGGTGAACACTAATCGCACTAAATCGGTAGAGAAAAGTAACTATTTCGCTTAAGGAATATCAATGATATTTTTCGTGACCTATTGAATGTTATACTGTATTTTTGAGAACTTCTCTAGCAGGTTTTGTGTATTATTTATCCCTTGTTATATAAATTCAGTTTTGCGATTTTTATCATTTATTTTGAAACTACTACATTCGATCATCTTCAAAAAATTTATGAAAATTCACAACACACTCGCCCGCTTTTTGCTGCTTTCAGTTAAGAAAGATACATCATATATCGATCCCCTTATTGTTTTATTTTTCAGCTTCCCTGTTATTCCGACATTTTGATAAATAAAAATAAGAGAATTTTTAAATACTATTCTAAAACAAGTACCTAGGCAGGTTTAGCGTTTAGAATTTAAAAGAGACGTGTAACAGAGCACCGTTTAAGCTTAAGTTGAGTTTTAAAAAAATCGATAAAGTTCTCAATTTTTCCGGTTTGTTAACTTTAAGAATTTTGTTTTGCAAAACAATAAGTATAAGGGTAAAGGTTAACAAAATTGCGACGAAAAACGTATTAAAAAATTCCATCTCTCAAATTACGAAAGTAACAAGTTACGACAAAATTACAAAACGAAACTCGAGACGTTACAAAATGTACAAATATTTTCATCCTGTAATTTTGATAATTGAAGCGGAAGATATAATTTAAATGGCGCTGCTATGGTACACAATTAGTTTTAATATTAGGGATGATTTCTTACGAAATAATTAGAAATACATTTTGCCTTTAATTTAAAGCGGCAATTATAAATTAAATGTTACAAACTTAGAAAAGCCATCCCTTAATACTCAGCCGCACGAAGCTTTATTTGTGATATATAGTTTGTGGTCTAAACCACGAACGCCCAAGCTTTATTTTGTATTTAAAGGTCCAATTAGGGTAGCTCAAAATACTAAATTTAAAATTGCTTTACTTCGTTATAAGAGCAAGACACTTTTTTTTCTGAAAAAATAACAAAAAAATTTAATAAAAGCCGGTATGTCTACAAGAGGCTTGCATTTCGCCTAAAATTCGTGAACATTTAATCGATGCTCTCATGAATTTTTGATAAAATAAACTGCCGTAAATCTCGCCATCGATGCTTTCCCGTACGCACCTCTTCTACGTAGTGGAAAACATTACAAACTGCCACTGTAATGTAATTTAGATTTCCCATTCCAAACTTTTTCAATGAGACGATTCATGAGGTTTCCATTTCCACCACCTACAATGAGCTTGTAAAACAATTGCGTTAATTTAAATAATTGGGAAAATCTAAAAATTATAACGAACGTCGACTGCCACGACGAGCTTCCCGCTAAGCTATTCCATGTAATTATCGATTAATAGGTTTAGTTACTCCTCCAACACACAACATCAATTTCTCACTGTTCTCGTCTACCTTTCCGTCAACTTGAAATCCCTCGTTATTGCCTTACCCATCAAGAAAACCACCTTACGTTACCTAACGATTTTCGACAAACTTCCATCTTTCTTTTTGCCTGTCAAGTCCTGCAGAAAATTTACCATCTTTAGTGTAACTCTTTAAATTACTCCGTGGCCGTTTGTGAGACTCAGGGTGTAACGAACGACCTCAGACACTTTTTCTTTCTCTTTGGACACCGGCAAATGTTCCAGTCAGGTAGCTGGTACGCCGATGTGCCCAGGGCTTCCCACTGGGTCGGATTTTTAAATTCCATTTATGACTCTCTTTGTAGCTTACTCTCATCACGTAGGCTATAGAAACTCAGAAGCTCTTACGTACAGTTTGATGGTAATCTGCGTAAGTTTGCCCATACTAGATATAACCCGAGTCTTCACTGAACTTGCCCTTCCGGCTCTTAATCAAAAAGATATCTTCGTGTTGTCTCGTTGGTTCTCTTCATCCCGTTAGTTTCTTGTCTCACAATTTTGAATTTCTTCTATTCACCAGCAATTAACTTTTAGGACGAGCTTCTCATTAATATTAGAGCTCCGAGCTGCGGCTTATCTTTGCCGACAAGAGACTTTATTTTTGCTTTCATTTTTACGCTTTTCATTTTCTCTTTTAATATTTTAAACTAAAATGGCACTACACTTGACTAGGGTTGAGTTGGAAGGCGTTGCTACAAGTAGAAAGTCTCGGCCTTTAAATATGGATGTACGAGTTTCAAACAAATCTCATCACAGATTTTTAAACAATATTTTACGGATTCGTTCTCGTGTCGTCTCATATCAATCTCATACTACTATCAAACAGAAAATTCTACTATTTGGGTATAAAAAACCTAAAAGTGACAATTTTTTACAAAAAAACAGCGTTTCCAACTTTGTAGAGAAAGCAACTACTAAATTGCAATTTAGGTAGGATATTTAAGTACTTAATAATATACTTGAAACTTATCTCAACCGATATGCACATAATTCTGCAAGCGAAAACTTATTTTAATTATAAAATAATTGAATAAGTATTTTATAAACGAATTTACCGGATTTTCAATGAGGAAGCTCGACGAGACTTTTTTCTCTATCGCTTCGTATTCCTTTTTACGAGATATTGATTGCATCCTATAATTCATTCGGCTGCTAAAATATTTCTCTACCTTAAGTCGTCGTTCGCGTTAACCTCAAAATTGAAGTTAATCTGTTGGACGATCGTCATCTTCTGTAACTTTGAAAATGCGAACAATGACAATTAGCTCTAAGCTCTTCGTTATTATTGCGTCTGGATAAATTGGAGACGTCCTAATCTGGACTACATTGAAATGCAGAGGTGGGATTTCATGCAGACTGTTTTAGATATGTTTCTAATACTGATTGCCCTAGTTACATAAATATTATCCAACGTCTCGACGTTTTTAAGTAAATATTACGAAAATGCTTTGTAATTTCCATCGCATACAAGTTTTTCGCCTTTGGTGTGTTGGGATAATTTAATTTCTGTTTTCAACAGCTATACTCGTATACAATGTGTTCGGTATCTTTAGCATAAATTCATTAAAAATAGATTTCGAGAGAGAAAATTTCTTCTAAAATATTGAAAATGTGGGTCGTTTCCACTTCTATTTACTCTGATACCTTTTCCAGGCCTTCTTGGCGCGAATTTAATTCTTCGGTCGTTTCTTCTTGCAGAATAAAGTCAACAACCCTTCCCAGGTTCCCAGACTTAAAATTTATTAATTTAATTTTAAGTACCTACATTAAAAATGAATTGGGGAAAAATTCCTAAATTTCACGCGTAAAAGTAGCGAAGTGCTTATATTGTTCTTGTTTTTAATTAATACTGAACAGAAGCTTAAAACAAAATTTTAGCAGGGATTAATTATTATTATCTCACATAAGCACCTTGCTTGGAACGTTTTACAAAATTATCCAAACATTGTAGAATTAAATGGACTTAAATAAAATTGTGCAGGGCTCTAAGAGCATAAGTACTACCGGGCGTAAATAAACAACTAAGAAGAAGAGCTCAACTATTTAGAAAAGTGTTGTTAAACTCATTATAAATTGATGGGAAAATTTTCAAAATACGTTTTTCAATTTAAAGTGAGTAACCCTTTAATTAAAGTGTTTACGCGGCTTAAATGACAATTAATCAATTAAGTTCGTCCATCAATTAAACTTGGTCCTTAACTGCGTGTAAACAAAACACGAATTTTTAATCCGCCGATTTTTTTTTGTCTGAGGCAATTACTAAGCAATTAGTAGCGCTTAAATGAATACAAATGTAAGGACGTAGTTCGCTTGTGTAATTTTAGTGTAGGAACTAGCATTTTGAGTTATCGAAACCTTTAATTATAGCTACCAAACGTAGAATTTTCTTTAAATGGGAATAATAAGCGGCATAAATTTAAATTAAATGGGGAATTATGTAACAAAACGTAAAATTACACGTTTCATTTTGTAACTCAAAATTTGCAAACAATGAGAAATTACTAAACTTAACTTTAGGTTAAAAATGTATAGGCTTTTAATTTGAAATTAACAATTAATTCAGATCTCTCATTGCACTGACAGCTTTTCAAGCGGTTCGTACCGACCCCGAGACCCGTACGATCCTGGGTACAACAGAGGAACGAGTTACCTCTACGGACGACCGTCGTCATCCACCACGACCCAACCACCTAGTCCTTCGGGGGACACCACCGTGACATCTAACTCACAACTCCTGGATAACACGTCGTCGGGTTAAATTGGAGCGAGTGAGAACCAAAGAAGATTTATATTTTTAATTTTTAAATACGTAGTTTAAGTTCATAAAAAATGAAAACTCTTAATTTTATATTATTCGTAAAAACTGCCTGATGAACTTTTTATTTTTTTTATGCGTCAACAAAAAAGACAACTGCCACCAAATTTTGGCTCTTTACAAATGTTATTCTCATAAAAATGTAGCAAAAATGAGTATTATGTATTTAATTGGTTGGAGTTATTTAGGATAGCCTATTATGTATTCAAAAAGCTTTACACCTTTCCTTCTTCTTATCAAGAAAAACAAAAAAGCACTTTTTTTTGATAAGACTTTTGTTTTTCTTGATAAGAAGAAGGAAAGGTGTAAAGCTTTTTGAATACATAATAGGCTATCCTAAATAACTCCAACCAATTAAGTTCTAATATCCACAATAGCCTTCATAAAACATTAAAAAGTATTATGTATATTTTTTATCAAACAAAGAAAATTTCATTAAAAGTTAGTTCGTATTGAAAAAAATTGTGTTATTCAAATTAATTAGTGAAGTTATTTTTCAGTAGAAAGACAATAACAATTCTTAAGATGCCGCTCACGAGACCATGAATTAAAAATGACACTCTCGCAAAAACGCGATCCTTGGTGGAGACTCTTGTAAAAACATCCACTACTGTGAACTGTGAGGATTTCGATCCTCTTTCATGGTATAAATTAAAAATCAGCCCAAAACAAGGGAAAGCGAGTTTAGAAATACGTTTTACTTTTGCAATTGGGCCCGCAAAGCCCACTTTACATGGATCGTTGCTCGCTAAATTTACGCAGCTCGGGATTTTTAAAAAAGTAATAAAATTTTTGACTTTTAACTTTTTGGAGAGGTTAAACGACGGCATTCGAGGGTGCGTCACTGGTGACTTGATAAATAGCCCCTAAACTATGTTATCCTAAAAATTGAACAAAATCCACCGAAAGCCGGATTCCATAAGAGCCGGCGTACACCGGAATATTTGTTTAAAAAAAGAAAATAGAAATTTAAAATTTAAGGGTAATATCGTTCGCGTTTGAATCTTTGCCATAGAAAAGCGAAGAATAAATTTAAATTTTAAATACTTTTTTGACAAAACAACTTTAACCCAAACAAGTGCAGTGTGCTAGGATGGCACGGATGTGCAAAGTTTGCCGATAATTTTTATATCAGTATCGTACGAGAGTTTTCTCCTGCTATTTCCAAGCACGTCGAACACGAGATGGGCTGCTGTAAAATTGCTTACGTATATAATTTAGAAAACTAGCGATACTCGAAAAGTTTGATATGATCGTGGTCTGTTGTCAATTCTGATCTTATTGATCTTAGCAAGGTATTTGATACCATTCCTCGCGCTATGCTGCTGCTGCTATTTATAGTACGGTCTACTTGTTAGGGTGTAATTGAAGGAGGGGTCCCACAAGATTCAATATTCGGACCGTTCCTCTTTAGCATCTATCAAATTTTTCTAAGACGGTCAGAGTCTATAAGTTGCATATGGACACTAATACCCTTAAGTTTTGCGTCATCTCAATCAACATATCTAAATATGTCTGCTGCTGAAAGTCTCGCTCCAATTTGCATCGTCTGACTGTCTTAATTCCCAAATCAGTGATGGTTCTGAGGCTGGTCCCCAGCGGCTCCTTGCATCGCGACATCTTGAACCTATTTGTGTGCACCTCGAATGTGGCCGTCCTTTATGTGAGTTCTGTGCTTTGGATAAAGTACAGAATTTTCTCTGATGATAATTGGAGAAGATCTCTTTGGAGTATCTTATACTTTCCGAGAACGCTGTGACAACTTCTTGTGAAAGCCGCGCAGTGTATCAAAAAATTAATTGGAATTTCCTCTTCCTCTGCATACCCTCTGCATAGTAGATCTTCTTCTAGTCCCATCGTATAGAGGTGATTTTTAAGCTGGCAATGGCCCGTTATTATTTCCGTAATTCAGCTCTGCTCATTCTAAGTAGAAAGCGAATTTTTTTTTCAGAAGGTGTCTCCAATAGGACTTTAAAATGTTCCTGTCCAGGAGTTTCCCTCCAGTGCTATTTTAGTGTAACAGATGCGTCTGGAAGCTAAGAAGACCTAGCACCGTTCTTGACGTTAAGCGTTCTGATCGCCCTATCATGTTCTTGGTATTCACTTTCTTCCAGAGCCTTGAGGATTCCCGCTATAATACTGTCGGAATTATTTATGTATAGAGTCTTGCTTCTCTGTACTACATTTGTCTGCGCTAATGACTCCAGTCTAAAGTCTATAAAGAAACGCCGCTCTCACCACTTTCGACCAGAAGTGACTTTATTTCTCCCTTGCCATTTCATAGGGAATGCTAAAAGCTGGTTCTGGTCCAGTGGGTCTTATTTGACTGCCCTCTTTAGCCAGACCGTCCGCTTTCTCGTTCCCTGGTATGTCCCAGGCATGAGCTGGCACTCATACTAGGTGACAAAATTTTCCTGATACGGATGCAGTCCGTTACTAGTCCGGACCCCGCCTCACAACCGTTCAGCGCTTTAAGAGCTGTTTGGCTGTCTTATACTACAAAGACACAAGTCTATTCATTTTGACTGCCTTGGATTCCCATTCTTCCCTTGTCGGAATGTAAAGTTTGTAGTTTGTTTCGATGGTATATGGTTATTCTTCAGACATCATACGGTATTCTGCTATCTCTCTTAGGATTGAGACATTTTCCTACACATTCCTCCCTGTGAAGGTGTGCATTTTTAACCTGTAAGTCTCCCTTAGTGCTTTGGACTTCACTACCAAATGTAAGGGTGGAAGGATCGGCATTGTTTCCATTGTTGCTGTAGACGTAGTAAGTACGCATTGCTCCAAATATTTCTAGACAAGCCAATCTATGGATTTTGCCTTACTTTGTGTTTGCAGGTCTTTATTTGTGTTTTTGTCCACTACACAGAGCCTGCATATGTTACTATTGGTATAACCTTTACGGTATAATATATCCAGTAAGTCAGCTGAGGTGGCAGTCCCCAGGTCTTACCAAACGTTCGTATACAAATCCATAGGGCCATTGTAGCTTTATTTACTAATCTGTCTATATGTGGTATGGAGCTTAATTTGCTTATACAGTTATGCTTAATCAAGCATAACTCCTTGAATTAATATTTGGCTTCTTCCACTGCTTCCAGAGGTATGTCAAACTTACAACAGCCCCAAACTTTACCGTTGTTGTTATGGCTATATCGTCAGCATAACTTACGACGTTTAACCCCTCTTTCTATAGACGTTCAGTGGCATGTTAATTCCTGTTTTAGGGAAGGTGAAGAGTATGGGTATAATTTTGGATACTTCACAGTTAGATTTAAAACATAAATTGAAAATAATATTAAGAAGGCCTTGGAAAGTCCCATGCTTCTCTATGCTCATAGATTTATTATTTATCAACAATTATTGTCCCTAACGTAATGTTATAATCCCAAATTTAGTAGTTGGGCATTACTTTTGTTTTTATTTTCTTAATACCAATCCAATGTTGCGGTGGAAGAGCGAGTGACAGTGCTTGTACGATGTACGTGTCAGCTCTGCTTGAACTGCGCCTGGCGTGTGTTTCAGAAAAAACTAAAGTTTGTACATTTAGTACTAAATTGTCGCTGAAATACTGCTGCAATTGGTTTGACGTGTAGGTAAAACGTAACCTAATTGTTCTAAAGTTTACTCATTAGTCAAATTTAAAAAAAAATTGGGGGTTGGGGTTTTCATTTTAAATATTTGTCGTTTTTATTGAAAATGTTATTTTTAAATTCATTATCAAAAACAGTTTCTAACTTCCGAAAAGCAAAAAAAATCAACTTTAATTTTACAAAAATTACTCTCAAAAATAAAAGTGTATAAAACATAAACTTTAAGCGTGGCAATTCCTTTTTATAATCCTGTTTTTAACTTCATATTTTTATATAAAATTTCCTATAAAAAATAAAATAGCACCACACTAAAAACAGTATGGGGCATTACTTTAAAAATCGAAGCTGCGGGAAACACTAGATATTTTCGTTTAGCTGTATGTCTTGACACCAAATGTGTGCCAAGGACTTGGTAAACAAAAGAATTTGCACGCAAATGGACTTTTATTATTTCAACACAATTTATTCCCAAGAAGTGTCTTTCTTAATCTCCATTACGTTAAAAATGGGAATCATTTGAACCATTCAAATTTTATCAGATTGCACTTTACGGACGACTCTCTCAATTTAAATAAAGTTTAACAAACATAAATTTTCGAAATAGACGAACCTTTGCCAAAAGTCGCTTCGAGACAATTTTCCGCGAGGATATATTTTCGTCATTCGCAAATTTGACGTTGGGCGATTTTTGCAGTATACGCATATTTCTTAACAAGCAAATAAATCCTCGACACTTTCATTTAAGTTTAAATGCGCTCATTTACCCTTTTACCAAAGGCCCAATGACAATTTTGTACAATATATCTTAAACATAGAAGTTGTGACAGTTTTAATTAAATTAAGTAAATTTTACGTGACACTGACAGTGGAGATTACAGCAAGCGAAAGCTTTGAATATACAAAACACTAGATGTGCAAAAATACGTTTGTGGCCTTTTTTAAAATTTATGATATTTTTAAATATAATGACACAAAACGTACAAATAAAATTACATCACGTTACGTAAAGTTGGGCCAAATTATCCCTCAGTTATAAATTCGCCACGATACCTTTTTTAGACGTAATTTGCTATAAGAGAAGGGCGGCGTAAATCAATTTGTAAATCTATCGTTTCCCGCCACAAACTTCCTTATTTCAATGTTAATAAACAACGTGAGCAAAATTTGCGGCGGCGCCCCAAGTATCTACTACTTTTTGGTCATTTTTTGCACAAACTAGCAGTCGGTATCTCGCGTAAAACAAGAAACGAACGTGAATGTGAAACATTTTTCTCAATTGTTGGAAAGCTAATAACAGTCAACTAAAGGGTTTCACCTTTAAAGAATTCAATAGTTTTGTAACTTTGTATACTCTTTTGTAGGTGTCTGTCTTGTGATGAATATCCTGAAAAAGCCTAAGCGGCAGTAGCCGAAGACATGTCACTCTTTTCGGTTTTTCGTTAATATCTCAAAAACTATGGGTTAGAGCTGAAATATGATTATGTACAAAATTAGAGCTGATAAATTTTTTTACAAAATTAAGCGTGAGCATATTTTTTGTATTGCTAAAGCTTACCAAGTTATAGAGTGTTAAAAAAGAGTGTTTTTGCCATAACCACCAATGCAACAGCGCTAACGTAGTTTTGGCAAAAAACACCAATTTTCAACGCCTTATAACTTGGTAAGCTTTAGGAATACAAAAACCATGCCTACATTAGTTTGTAGCAAATTTTATCACCTTTAATTTTTATATAATCACATTTCAGCTTCAACCCATAGTTTTCGAGATATTTACGAAAACCTGAAAAGCCTGGTATGTCTCTAGGGCTTATTTTAAGCCGCAAACTTCCTATCAACCTCAATTTTGACGCTTTCGTTTTTCCCTAATACATCCCTTTTTAGTAGACAATTGTAATCATTCATTAACTTCTACTAGTACTTAAATTAAGAATTCACGCGCCATGATTAGATAATTAAAAAAAATTTTCTTCTTTATTAAAATCGTGAAAAATTCACGACGTCTCTCTTCATAACATAAAGTTCAAAATTAATTTAGAATTTTTTTAAACAAAATAAATAATATAATTTTCTTCAAATAAAGCTCTTTAATATCAAAAAAAGTACACCGCAGCTAGCTGTTATTAAAAAGCGTTGTTTATTCTTGCAAAAATCACTTTTATAAAAATTGTTAACAAATCGGCGCCACCCGAACGAAAAATAATAATAATTTTTCTTGACAAACATCTCCGAGTCGAGGGTGCAATATTCGACACATCAAAACTGCCCTAAACAACTAATGAGTCATTTGGGAGACTAAGGTAAATTAGTTTAAATTAGTAAACATAAGGGGGAAGTTTGTAAAGCAACTAAAACATTATAAGTTGCACTTGCAAACATGCTCTCAAATTTGACACATCTCCTTAATCATCTTGAATGAAAATGGCGAGGAAAGCGTGAAGGAATATTAATGGAAAAAAGGGAAAATAGGAGCACTTTTTTAATTAATCGAATTAATGTGTAGTAGCAAAATGAGTCTAAGGGGAATTTCACGCGTGCGGATAAAGAGAGACCTTTCACTCTAGTTAAGGAAATTCGTTTGTAAGAGTATGCACTTGTTACGTATTAGATTAATAAGATAGTTAACAGATGTTAAGAACAATGCTAGAGCAGGAACAGACAATAATAACAATTAATTATTGCGCAAAAGGCGTCTTACACGGAAGGATAAGTTTCCTAGGCGTTCGTTAAGAGGGTAATCGGTTTGAAAATAGACTAAATTACCTTACGTAATTAGAACTGATGTAAATACCTGCAAATTAATTAGTGCGCAATACATCTACTAAAGGTTGAAGTAACGATAAGGCTACCAAGTCAACCTGCTAGCAGTCGATAATCTAATAATTAATGGAAATCTACCATTCGTTACTCAAGTAACACTCGTGGGTGTTATGTCGAGAACCATGAGGCTTCTTGGATCTTGAACAACGAAGTAATTTAATCCGACCAAAAGCCTCTCAGCGGTCGGGGGGGGGAGATACTGCCCCGGGTCTCACAATATTAGGGCCTCGACTTGGCAACTCAATATGTTATAGAGAAAAATAAACGGGAAGGCATTAAACTACGGAAATGAGAACGAGTAGAAAAAGTTCAATGGTGAAATTGGGGGGCCCCGTTATTCTCTAACAATATTTTTTGTCTATCTGAAATAGTAAAGCATTTAATTCTTAATTTTTCTACTTTGTTTTCGTGAAAAAATTTTTTGGAGACACTATGAACTACTGAACTTCATTTTAAGTAGTTTGACCTTGAACAATCAAAAAAGTTCGCCAACCGCGCTTTTTTAGGAATAGCCATAACTTGAACCTCTATAAAATTTTCAGCATATTTGTTGTCTCGGGCCTCGCATTTTCTCTGAATGACCTTTCTTTTGTATGTTATTTAAGAACCGGGACAACGTGCCCTCCAAATTTTGCGCACGAATTGTATTATTTTGGAAATGGTCTAAATCAAATTTCGTTATGGTTGACTGAGAATTTCTTCCTTACGAAGATAAAGGTGGGATTGTAAAAACAAAATATATAATACAGATTTTATATTTGATATTTAGTAAGAAATTTATCCACGAAGTTAAAATATATAGCCATATTTTAAAACACCCTCTGAATTTGACGTAATAAATCGTGATAGAAGGTTAGAAAAAAATATTTTACATTTGATATGACTATTAGAGACTGTCCCAAAAAATATGAATAAATTTTTCATTTTGTGAAAAGTAATTTGTATACAGCGAGCTAAAATTACATAAGCAATTTTAAAAATAAGAGAAATATATATCATTTCGTTGCCATTATTGACCCTCGGTTGGTTAAGGCAAAAATGTGTGGCGCGGTAATTAAAATTTAAATATTTGTATATTTTTTGTAATTAATTAATATTTTTCCATTTTTCAGCATACGTCCGAAAGTAAACATCACGTCAAACAACAACTTTCAAACCCAATCACGTCCATTACAAATAATTTAATTTTGTACAACCAAAAAACACAATTTTTAACTCAATTAACAAATTTATGTATTTGTAATAATTACAAATTAAAATTAATTTTTAGAAAAAACAAAACTTTGCTTTTATTCGTCCATAATTTCGCAACTGCCAAATGTTCAAAGCCATTCCCTTTTGAGTTAGCTGCTTCGGAAGCTTTGTTAATCAGTCTTTTAGCCATTCTTGTTAACTGGGGGTGGTACTGGCTCAATAAACCGATTATCACCGCCCCAATTACCGAGCCAACTTGAGGTTTTCCGATAAATCTTAGAGAATTTGGTTCCTCCGCACCCAACATTTACCACCTAAACCACAAATCAAAAGTGAATTGTTCTTAAACGTAATTGCAATTACAATTTTTTCGATAAAAGACTTGGCGAAAGTTTAAAAAGCTTTCCAAAGATTTTTATCGAGGCGAATTTAATACATATAGAAAAGCAAATTTGATCTCGTCTGATTAGGGCGAAACAAGAAAGCGGCGTCTCTAAATGTTGGGAAAAGTTTATTCTAATAAGCTTAACCTCGGGCTAATTGCCACAACCCTTCAAAAGGGTTTATTTTCGAAAAGATCAAACATTACACATTTATATCGTGAATTTCCACCATTTTTTTAAAAAGAAACGTCGAACATTTAAGGAAAAGTAGAGCAGAAATAAATTCATTTAGTGAAGGAACAAAAAGTAAAAACACTAAAAATATTTCAAATTCAATACATATGGTATATCGAGTCTGACTTTGATAAATGAAGGAAACTGTAACGCGAACCGGCGCTCACTACTTTTCGTCGGCAGTTACTCATAAATACGACAAGAATTTTTCATTTTAGAACGTGCGTCTCATAATTCTTTCATAACGTTCTGAAGAAGAGATCGCGTTATATTGCTCGCTATAACCTGATGTAAAAGGGGTTTAATAGGGTGTAGGACGGGATTATTTTTGGTGTGTGACGCGAATACTAGATACGATCAACATTCAAGTGACCACACGGCCTTTTTTTAATTCCAAGAACTCTCATTTGCTAAAATCTCATTAAAACTGTTTAATCTTCGAGCGTTAAAGCTGCACAACACGAGTAAATCCGCACTAATGTATCAAACTCGCCCTAAAACATTATTAAACGCAATATATCAAAGAGGACGGAAAAAAATTATCAGAAAGCTTCCCTCTTACCACTTTGCTTAATTACGTAAAATATCAGTCACTAAATTCGAGGTTGCCCAAAAAATCTTCCACAAACTACGACGATATTTAGAAGTAGGATTGGAACGTCAAGAACAGAAATAGATGTCGACTTGGAGCCTGTCGAAAGTGACAACAAAGAAACACTTTAGAAAACCAAAAACAAACCTCGTCTCCTCGCAACATTCGTCCTTAAACGAGCAGAGGCCAAAACAAAATTAACTTTTTGTTTACAACAAAATTTTGTTGCAAAAACAAACAATAATTTACTGCTAGTAGTACTAATAGGTCGCTAAAGCAAACAACAAGTGTTAAGGGTCTCACCATATCTCTTCAATCCATTCCGCCCTAATTAAACTTCTGTCCGATGCAGAACAATTTCTCTAATAAAGCATCTCGGCCCACAGTAACAACTTAATTACGAATTGATCTTTTTGGAAAGTAAATAAAATTTTTAACTCTCCGCTCATATATTTAATTTCGAAACGGCCCCTTTTTTTACTAATTGCTTTTTTTAATGTTTTAATTTGCTGTAATTAGGATTATAAGCAAAATTTTAAAATGATTACCACGTCTGCAATAATTTTCTTTTATGGTAAGTACTAAATTTATCTCGTTTTTTCTACGGATGCAAAAAACGGTGGCTCATACGCACCCAGTAGTCCGTAAGGAGTGCATAATTTTTTCACGCGAGTGACTAATTTGTAGCGTCGGCGACCTTTATCAAAATGCACCCCCTTCCCGAGCTTCTAGCGGTTAAAAGTAGAATTACCAACTCGTTCCGCGCGTTATTAGCAATTAATTATAATAATTATAAGGTAAATGCACAGATAATGAATTTATACAGACAATAGTGGACAGGACGTGGTGACAAAAGCTTATATTTATTACAACCACCAACCACAATGATAAAATAGGAGCCTCTGTTTTATCACCAACTAGAAATGAGTTGAATGTTGAATGAAAGCTATAATAAACTAAATCTGTCTGCTGTCATAAACTATCCCTTAATTCTAATATAAGCTTTATTTCAAACTCTGAGTAATAATCAGCGCACACTCCTGGACAATATCAACGCGCCACACTACGTTTTTTTTAAACGGGAGAATGGCATTCATCTCTTCTGACATCTCAAGCAAATCTCTTCAAAAATCATTTATTGAAACAAGTACCGTTAGCTGCTAGTTCCTTTTTGTTATCTATGGCCAGTCACCGGCTTAAAAAGGAACCAAAAAAGAAATTTTGCAGCGGAAGAAGCAACAAGGGACCAGAACAAGGGCGAATCGATGTACTAATCTAATATAATCGGCATTTTCTTAGACAATCGGCTCTAGTAATGTGCCGTAGTGCCAAAAAATGAGCTTGAAACATCTAGAAGCCTTGAACTGCTGATTTATCGGAATATTTCATTCTCAGTGGACTCAAATGAACCTAAACCTGTATGACGAACATGAAAAGAGCTATTTGCAAGTTGCTACATCTCTTCAAGGACCAATGATCTCTTTTGGAGGTGGGTCAGGTGCTGATTTATTAGAAAATTTCATTCTAAATAGACTCAAATGGACCTTAACCTGTATGACAAACACGAGAAGAGCTATTTGCAAGTTGCTACATCTCTCCAAGGACCAAGGATCTCTTTTGGAAGTGGTCAGTTATGTTTTGAGCTGGAATCTGCTTCGAAGGCCACCCAGAGTTGAATTCATTACATCCGAAGTCTATGAATGCGAATGAAAAGAGTTATTTGCAAGTTGCTACATCTCTCCAAGGACCAAGGATCTCTTTTGGAAGTGGTCAGTTATGTTTTGAGCTGGAATCTGCTTCGAAGGCCACCCAGAGTTGAATTCATTACATGCGAAGTCTATGAATGCGGATTATTATTTCGAAAACATCGTAGTTGAACATGTAATGCCATTTGCTCCTTTTGTGGGACCCCATTGTTTAGTCGTGAAAGATAAAGCTCGTCCCCACGCAGCTCGACAGGTCATTGATTACCTGAATGCTGAAGATAATGCTGTTAATGAAGTGGCCACCTAATAGTCCCGATTTAAATCCAATCGCATCTATGGGAAGCTTTTAAAAAAAAGGTCCGAAGTCATACACCTCCGCCTGGCAACAAGTGGATGCAGTAATTGCAGAATGGAAAATATGTCACAAGAAATTATTGAAAATCTCGTTTCAAGTATGCCAAGGGGCCAGCCTCGGCGAAAATAATAATAATAAATGCCAAGAGGCATGAGTCCGGTAATGAGGAGTAGAAGAGGCGTATACGATGTTAATATTGACGTGAATCCATTAATTCCATTGCTTTCGATTTTTGTTTCTTTGGCTTTTCGCCAGTTTTAGGAAAAAAGTTTTGAGCCCAAAAATGACTGAAAATGAGGTATATTTTCGCGTAAATCTTTCAAAAACTATTCCATAACCTAACTGATAAACTTTCATGTAATTAGAATTAAAATTTTAATTAAAAAATGACTTTAATAGGTTGGTGCGTTAATTTTGTCTATAGGAGTGCATTACAATTCTCGATTTTCTATAATATCCTGCAGTTTGAATCCTTTACCGTGTAATTTATTATGGAAATTCGTTGAGCTATCCTTCGAAGCTTTAAAAAGTCATTTTGTAGATATTTAAAAAATATTCTTTTTTAATTATTCTTATTCAACCCTGCGTAATGAATTGCAAATGTAAAATTTAGAGATGTCCAGCGATTATATTAAGGCAAATGTAAAATACAAACTGGTCCTTTTGCCTTTCTACAAAACTTAACATTTAAATGGCCTGCAGCACGTGCAACCCCTATTTACTTAATGTCTCGTAAATTTTAGATTCAAACAGATGTAACCCAGCTTACTAATCACTTATAGTTTATATTTTTACATTTTTTCTCACAACTACAATTATGAAAAATTCAATTAAGAGATGAAAAGTTTTAATCTAACGCTGATAATTGCTTTTAGTAATTACGTACTTACAAAGTTGAGTTATTTCCTTTAACATTACAAAACGGCGTAAATAAAATCTAATTATACAAAATGTTTCATTTAAATTTTCGTTCGTAAATAAAGAGTTTTTCGAGTTTTTCTAATTAGGTACTGTTACATAAGAGGAAGGTCTTTAAAATGCACACATAATTAATTGTTCAAAAAAGCAACCCTCGTAATAAACTTCAGTACTTAAAATTTAATTATCGTTAACTAAATTTAAACAGAAATTGGTTTCTAAAATCTACAATGTATTGTTTACGATAGTTCGACAACAATTACGGTTTCTATTAAGTTTGTACCCTATTGAAATTTGCCATGTATCAATATCTCGTACGTATACTACGTTGCGGAAATACAAATTCTGATTAAGTAAGGAGAATAATTGCAAAATTAAATTAAAGTTTATTCGATTAAAAATTCGTCCTGAAACAATAAGATAACTTCCATTGTTAAACAAAAGAAAGTCACTTAATCCTTTTAGATTAAATGTGAGATTGTGAAAGAGAGCTTTCCCGGGGAAAAGCTTAAAATTACTTTTTTAATAAATATTATTAAAAAGCACTCGCTATCCTGGAACAAAAATTGAAATTAAAAGTTAACGGGATTTTCGCTTATTGTTGGATTAATATTGTGATTGTGCAGGACTGGAAACGACTCGATCGCAAAATCTTTTACTGTAAACGTTTCTTCACGGGCTACTTTAATGAGCTTAATCTGAAAGAGCAAAACGACCTGTATTAAGCTACAAAGGCGCTAGAGCGCGTTAAAGTTCGACACAATTCTAAAATCGCTTTTTTGTTAGTTCATTGCTTATAACTCAAAAATTACACACTTTCTGAGAAAAGTGCTCTTACATTAAAGTTAACTACATTAAATTTCCTACTAATTAGATATTTGGTGATTTTCTGTCAGACCAATGGTTTAAGCTCTAGATCGCGTTAAATTTCGATACAATTCCAAAATTCGCCTAAATCGCGTTTTTGTTAGTTTATCGCTTATAACTCAAAAATTACACACTTTCTGAGAAAAGTGCTTCGATATTAAAGTAAACTAAATTAAATTTCCTACTAATTAGTTATTTTAAAATTTTTTGTGAAACCAATGGTTTTGGCTTTAGAGCGCGTTAAAGTTCGACATAATTCAAAAATCACCTTTTTGTTAGTTCATCGCTTATAACTCAAAAATTACACACTTTCTGAGAAAAGTGCTCCTACATTAAAGTACACTACATTAAATTTTCTACTAATTAAATGTTTTGTGATCTTTTGTCAGACCAATGCTTTAAGCTCTAGAGCGCGTTAAAGTTCGATACAATTCCAAAATTCGCCAAAATCGCCTTTTTGTTAGTTTATCGCTTATAACTCAAAAATTACACACTTTCTGAGAAAAGTGCTCCAATATTAAAATAAACTAAATTAAATTTCCTACTAATTAGATATTTTAAGATTTTTTGTGAGACCAATGGTTTAGGCTCTAGAGCGCGTTAAAGTTTGACATAATTCAAAAATCACCTTTTTGTTAGTTCATCGCCTATAACTCAAAAATTACACACTTTCTGAGAAAAGTGCTCCAATATTAAGATAAACTAAATTAAATTTCCTACTAATTAGATATTTTAAGATTTTTTGTGAGACCAATGGTTTAGGCTCTAGAGCGCGTTAAAGTTTGACATAATTCAAAAATCACCTTTTTGTTAGTTCATCGCCTATAACTCAAAAATTACACACTTTCTGAGAAAAGCGTTCCTACATTAAAGTACACTACATTAAAGTACACTACATTAAATTTCCTACTAAATAAATATTTTGTGATCTTTTGTCAGACCAATGCTTTAAGCTCAAGAGCGCGTTAAAGTTCGATACAAAGTTTGACATAATTCAAAAATCACCTTTTTGTTAGTTCATCGCTTATAACTCAAAAATTACACACTTTCTGAGAAAAGTGCTCCTACATTAAAGTACACTACATTAAATTTTCTACTAATTAAATGTTTTGTGATCTTTTGTCAGACCAATGCTTTAAGCTCTAGAGCGCGTTAAAGTTCGATACAATTCCAAAATTCGCCAAAATCGCCTTTTTGTTAGTTTATCGCTTATAACTCAAAAATTACACACTTTCTGAGAAAAGTGCTCCAATATTAAAATAAACTAAATTAAATTTCCTACTAATTAGATATTTTAAGATTTTTTGTGAGACCAATGGTTTAGGCTCTAGAGCGCGTTAAAGTTTGACATAATTCAAAAATCACCTTTTTGTTAGTTCATCGCCTATAACTCAAAAATTACACACTTTCTGAGAAAAGTGCTCCAATATTAAGATAAACTAAATTAAATTTCCTACTAATTAGATATTTTAAGATTTTTTGTGAGACCAATGGTTTAGGCTCTAGAGCGCGTTAAAGTTTGACATAATTCAAAAATCACCTTTTTGTTAGTTCATCGCCTATAACTCAAAAATTACACACTTTCTGAGAAAAGCGTTCCTACATTAAAGTACACTACATTAAATTTCCTACTAAATAAATATTTTGTGATCTTTTGTCAGACCAATGCTTTAAGCTCAAGAGCGCGTTAAAGTTCGATACAAAGTTTGACATAATTCAAAAATCACCTTTTTGTTAGTTCATCGCTTATAACTCAAAAATTACACACTTTCTGAGAAAAGTGCTCCTACATTAAAGTACACTACATTAAATTTTCTACTAATTAAATGTTTTGTGATCTTTTGTCAGACCAATGCTTTAAGCTCTAGAGCGCGTTAAAGTTCGATACAATTCCAAAATTCGCCAAAATCACCTTTTTGTTAGTTCATCGCCTATAACTCAAAAATTACACACTTTCTGAGAAAAGTGCTCCAATATTAAGATAAACTAAATTAAATTTCCTACTAATTAGATATTTTAAGATTTTTTGTGAGACCAATGGTTTAGGCTCTAGAGCGCGTTAAAGTTTGACATAATTCAAAAATCACCTTTTTGTTAGTTCATCGCCTATAACTCAAAAATTACACACTTTCTGAGAAAAGCGTTCCTACATTAAAGTACACTACATTAAATTTCCTACTAAATAAATATTTTGTGATCTTTTGTCAGACCAATGCTTTAAGCTCAAGAGCGCGTTAAAGTTCGATACAAAGTTTGACATAATTCAAAAATCACCTTTTTGTGAGTTCATCGCCTATAACTCAAAAATTACACACTTTTTGAGAAAAGTGGTCCAATATTAAAATAAACTAAATTAAATTTCCTACTAATTAGATATTTTAAGATTTTTTGTGAGACCAATGGTTTAGGCTCTAGAGCGCGTTAAAGTTTGACATAATTCAAAAATCACCTTTTTGTTAGTTCATCGCCTATAACTCAAAAATTACACACTTTCTGAGAAAAGTGCTCCTACATTAAAGTACACTACATTAAATTTTCTACTAATTAAATGTTTTGTGATCTTTTGTCAGACCAATGCTTTAAGCTCTAGAGCGCGTTAAAGTTCGATACAATTCCAAAATTCGCCAAAATCACCTTTTTGTTAGTTCATCGCCTATAACTCAAAAATTACACACTTTCTGAGAAAAGTGCTCCAATATTAAGATAAACTAAATTAAATTTCCTACTAATTAGATATTTTAAGATTTTTTGTGAGACCAATGGTTTAGGCTCTAGAGCGCGTTAAAGTTTGACATAATTCAAAAATCACCTTTTTGTTAGTTCATCGCCTATAACTCAAAAATTACACACTTTCTGAGAAAAGCGTTCCTACATTAAAGTACACTACATTAAATTTCCTACTAAATAAATATTTTGTGATCTTTTGTCAGACCAATGCTTTAAGCTCAAGAGCGCGTTAAAGTTCGATACAAAGTTTGACATAATTCAAAAATCACCTTTTTGTGAGTTCATCGCCTATAACTCAAAAATTACACACTTTTTGAGAAAAGTGGTCCAATATTAAAATAAACTAAATTAAATTTGCTACTAATTAGATATTTTAAGATTTTTTGTAAGACCAATGGTTTAGGCGCTAGAGCGCGTTAAAGTTCAACACAATTCTAAAATCGCCTTTTTGTTAGTTCATCGCTTATAACTCAAAAATTACACACTTTCTGAGAAAAGTGCTCCTACATTAAAGTACACTACATTAAATTTCCTACTAATTAGATATTTTGTGATCTTTTGTCAGACCAATTGTTTAAGCTCTAGAGCGCGTTAAAGTTCGATACAATTCCTAAATTCGCCTAAATCGCGTTTTGCTAGTTTATCGCTTATAACTCGAAAATTACACACTTTCTGAGAAAAGTGATTCGATATTAAAATAAACTAAATTAAATTTCCTACTAATTAGATATTTTAAGATTTTTTGTGAGACCAATGGTTTAGGCTCTAGAGTGCGTTAAAGTTCGACACAATTCTAAAATCGCCTTTTTGTTAGTTCATCGCTTATAACTCAAAAATTACACATTTTCTGAGAAAAGTGCTTCTACATTAAAGTACACTACAATAAATTTCCTACTAATTAGATATTTTGTGATCTTTTGTCAGACCAATTGTTTAAGCTCTAGAGCGCGTTAAAGTTTGACATAATTCAAAAATCACCTTTTTGTTAGTTCATCGCCTATAACTCAAAAATTACACACTTTCTGAGAAAAGTGCTCCAATATTAAGATAAACTAAATTAAATTTCCTACTAATTAGATATTTTAAGATTTTTTGTGAGACCAATGGTTTAGGCTCTAGAGCGCGTTAAAGTTTGACATAATTCAAAAATCACCTTTTTGTTAGTTCATCGCCTATAACTCAAAAATTACACACTTTCTGAGAAAAGCGTTCCTACATTAAAGTACACTACATTAAATTTCCTACTAAATAAATATTTTGTGATCTTTTGTCAGACCAATGCTTTAAGCTCAAGAGCGCGTTAAAGTTCGATACAAAGTTTGACATAATTCAAAAATCACCTTTTTGTTAGTTCATCGCTTATAACTCAAAAATTACACACTTTCTGAGAAAAGTGCTCCTACATTAAAGTACACTACATTAAATTTTCTACTAATTAAATGTTTTGTGATCTTTTGTCAGACCAATGCTTTAAGCTCTAGAGCGCGTTAAAGTTCGATACAATTCCAAAATTCGCCAAAATCGCCTTTTTGTTAGTTTATCGCTTATAACTCAAAAATTACACACTTTCTGAGAAAAGTGCTCCAATATTAAAATAAACTAAATTAAATTTCCTACTAATTAGATATTTTAAGATTTTTTGTGAGACCAATGGTTTAGGCTCTAGAGCGCGTTAAAGTTTGACATAATTCAAAAATCACCTTTTTGTTAGTTCATCGCCTATAACTCAAAAATTACACACTTTCTGAGAAAAGTGCTCCAATATTAAGATAAACTAAATTAAATTTCCTACTAATTAGATATTTTAAGATTTTTTGTGAGACCAATGGTTTAGGCTCTAGAGCGCGTTAAAGTTTGACATAATTCAAAAATCACCTTTTTGTTAGTTCATCGCCTATAACTCAAAAATTACACACTTTCTGAGAAAAGCGTTCCTACATTAAAGTACACTACATTAAATTTCCTACTAAATAAATATTTTGTGATCTTTTGTCAGACCAATGCTTTAAGCTCAAGAGCGCGTTAAAGTTCGATACAAAGTTTGACATAATTCAAAAATCACCTTTTTGTTAGTTCATCGCTTATAACTCAAAAATTACACACTTTCTGAGAAAAGTGCTCCTACATTAAAGTACACTACATTAAATTTTCTACTAATTAAATGTTTTGTGATCTTTTGTCAGACCAATGCTTTAAGCTCTAGAGCGCGTTAAAGTTCGATACAATTCCAAAATTCGCCAAAATCACCTTTTTGTTAGTTCATCGCCTATAACTCAAAAATTACACACTTTCTGAGAAAAGTGCTCCTACATTAAAGTACACTACATTAAATTTCCTACTAATTAGATATTTTGTGATCTTTTGTCAGACCAATTGTTTAAGCTCTAGAGCGCGTTAAAGTTCGATACAATTCCTAAATTCGCCTAAATCGCGTTTTGCTAGTTTATCGCTTATAACTCGAAAATTACACACTTTCTGAGAAAAGTGATTCGATATTAAAATAAACTAAATTAAATTTCCTACTAATTAGATATTTTAAGATTTTTTGTGAGACCAATGGTTTAGGCTCTAGAGTGCGTTAAAGTTCGACACAATTCTAAAATCGCCTTTTTGTTAGTTCATCGCTTATAACTCAAAAATTACACATTTTCTGAGAAAAGTGCTTCTACATTAAAGTACACTACAATAAATTTCCTACTAATTAGATATTTTGTGATCTTTTGTCAGACCAATTGTTTAAGCTCTAGAGCGCGTTAAAGTTCGATACAATTCCTAAATTCGCCTAAATCGCGTTTTTGTTAGTTTATCGCTTATAACTCGAAAATTACACACTTTTTGAGAAAAGTGCTCCGATATTAAAATAAACTAAATTAAATTTCCTACTAATTAGATAATTAAGATTTTTTATGAAACCAATGGTTTAGGCTCTAGAGCGCGTTAAAGTTTGACATAATTCAAAAATCACCTTTTTGTTAGATTTTTTGCCAAACGAACAGTTTGACCTCAAGAAGGATAGATTCAAAGTAAACCATAGAGTACACAAAAATTTTATATACAAATAATTTGAATTTTGAATATACTGTGGCATACGGTTTTAATTACAGTCTTCGTGATGGCAGACGCCCTTGAAGTTGAAGAATATTCAGTCTTCGGATTTTAAAGGGTTCCCGAGCTACTCCCAAGTTAATGCCACCACTTAGAAATGGCAGACGGCCGATTTTATTACTATGTATATCATATTCTTTCACCGTGCAACGTTTATAATTTTGTACTTTATTATTTAGTAAAACTGATCGCTGCATCCCCGGACGTAAATGAAATAAAGCCGTGAAGAGACAATAATCTACCCAAACTAAATTTAAAGCAATCCCTACAATTTTATACTTTTTTTGAGATGTAACCATCTTAATAAGAATAAGCGTCGAACAACAAAAAAACGTTTTATGGAAAACACTACGCCTAAAGTGACAATAAAATTAAAGTACGTAACGTTTGTGGAATAAGTAAAAATTCCCCAAAAAACTTTTCCGTTTAATTTCTACAATGATCTGATTAAACGAGAAAATATGAAAAAATTTTCTTTTACCAAATTATCTCCAAGATTGATGAGTAAAAAACTAAAATAATTAACACTCTCTAAGTTCGTGTCTTATCCATTTTATTTTACATCATTCGCAATCGCAACCGCCGTTATTAAAATGATAATAAAGGTAATAACACTTTTTACAATCCTTAACGATCTTACTTATTCACTTTTATTATAATTAAAGACAAAGTTTAGCTTAAAAAAAAGTTTCAAACACATTATAATGCAAATATTTTATTTAATAACAAACTTGCAACACGTTTTATGCTAACACGAAACACGGATATTAAATTTTAGAGCCACCTAACCAAAAAGTTAATTTTATCAATTTTATCAAAAGTTGTTGTGCTTAAGACGAGTTCGGGTGGAAAAAATCTGCAAAATTGTCGTTTCGTAGCCAACTTGTAACTTTTAAGTTGGAGATTGCCAAATAATTTTTAAGTTTTATTCGTGTGGTGCATAAAAGAGAGTTAGGTCGTATAAGGTGGTAGTAGGTATGGATAAGAAGTCAAAATTGAGCCAACTTGTCACTTTTCTCAAAATTCATTTTATATTAAAGCTTAAAGTATCATTATTTGTCACAATGTGACTAGACGTATTCAATTCCGTTCCATCTACAACAGATAAATTGAATTATGGACGTTTTGTCTTGTACGATGAAATGTAGGTGAATATTGAATTATTTCAATTATTTTTGGCAGATAAAACTGGTTTCAAAAGCTATTTTTAGAAAGGTCTTTCTGTGGTTAAAATTTAGGACAGTTTCAGAAAATAGAAACGTTGAGTCAAAGGTAATTACTTGCTAGAGACCAACGATAGGAGACTAGAGACGAGAGACCAGTATCTACAATAAAAATGCGGTAAAATTACAAATTTCAAAAGTGATTCTATAGGCCACTTTAAGAAAAAAATAGCCGATGGACCTTATGGGGTCTCTTCAAATTTATTTTTACCGTGCTCCAAGAGCATGGTTATGTGCTAGTTCGCGTGCTGCTGCAATCAGCTATAATGTGATACACAGAAGCTTTGTTGGTTGCGTCTTCTGGCAAGCTGAGAACCCTAAAAAGTCATTAGTTTTTGCGCCGGTATAAGAAAGTAAAGAACAAACATTTTTTAGATGGAAGCGTCCGTTTAGAAAATCTTAAAGCGCAAAAAAAATTTGATAAAATTTTGATTCCTGTCTGTGAGTCTGTACGTCTCTAGGTAGAAATGTACCGTACGAATGGTTTGAAAAAAACACTAGAAACAGAGTATACGAATTCCTGACGACACGAGAACGAAACAGCAACCTATTGGCAGAAATCAGTGGGAAGAAGAAGTTAAAAATTCGTTACTTAAGTTCAAGAACGCATCCCTAATAAGACTTTTTATTATAGACTAGACTGCCTAGTCACTAGTTACTCCACAACTACCGCCCCTGAAGAAATTCATTAGAACCGATCCAAACGCCATTCTTTGTCCACGATTAGTTAAACAATGATCGGTTAAAGATCAACAAGTAAGCTCGTGTGGGCACACAAGTTCGTGACAAATCAAATATTTTTATCAAAGCTATGGAAATAAAACTTGAAAAATTGGCGAGTTCGGCAGAGAGCAGTTGAGTGTATAGTAGTAAACGTGTATGTCAAATATCCATCTTTAAGAAGCGCCATACAATGGAAACTTACAAACCGACTCAGTCTAGCATGTATAGTCTGTCACCGCAAGGCACAAAACTTAAACAAAGCTGAGAATATTTGGTAACCCTAATCACGGAGCTTTTATGTAACTACGGCTTGTTTAGAACAGAATATAGGATGGCTAAATGAGTTTAAATGAGGGAATAGAATAGACGAAACGGCCAAAATCATAAGCGGCATACCCAAAGAAATGACTATAGGTGCATTTTCTAAAATCATCATTATTATTATTATTATTATTACAGCAATGATTTGAATTTTCGCGAGTATTTTAGTTTAAATCTCTACAAAGATTTCTACCCCTAACGAAATACATTGAGAAGTTAACCAAATTATTGTAAATGAATTAAAGTCCTTTTACAGCAATAAGTATTTCTCGGGCTAAAGCTTTTCTTTAAAATTGACAACAAATGAGCCACTTTATATTTATTTCTTTTGAAGCATTCCCTCAGTTTAAAGAAGAAAAAGGGACTTCATTTGTAGTATACTCACATTTGATCATAAAAATAATGTATCAATTAATTATCTTATTTTCTTTAAACCAAGATTTATTATAAGTTACGGCGGCGCGTTTTCTAAGCTTAGATAATAATTGTAGATGATATTTTTCACATTATTTTCTTTTCCACGGCGAATTACGCTTTCCTAACTCACAATTTATGACATTCATCTTGTTAAATTGTCCAACATCCTTATGAAAAAATTTAGGGCTGCGATAAAGCTCGCATAGAGGTCTCTGGCGTTGTATTCGTATGTAATGCCGTTACACGCGAAAAACATACTTGTAGTAAGTCTCGTTGACACGAAATTATACTTGTTAATTTTTACAAAAAAATTTCTTGTAATCTAATTCTGATAAATAAAACATTTCTCTCATGTTGTAACTTCAAAGAGAGGCTTTGAAGAATTTATTGTATAAAATATATACATTTAAGTGGATTCTCGACTCACGGTTTTTATTTTTCTTCATTTATTGCTTTCCCACTTAGCATAAGAAGAAAAGAAAGCTCAATAACGTTAAGAATTTACTTTTAAGATAAATTACGTTTGTTACGGTCACAAGTTACAGTTTAATTATTTGAGAATTCTTGTTGTAGAAGACTTGATTTGGAAATACTTTTTATCACGATTACTGACATTGAGCACGTATAAAAAAGTAAAGATATTGGCTATTTCGAGCTCAAACTCGCACGTATCCGACCTTTCGAACAACAATTAAAGTAACACGCCATATTTGGAAGAAGTGCAAACTCGAGAGAGGATAATATAGCGTATGTTAGGCTAAAAGTAATTCCTAAGATCAGTAGTAGGTACAGTAACAAATGAAATAAAAGTAGACAAGTGTAAGCAAATGATGATGAAAAATGAAAACAACAAAAAGGAACAGCGACGTCCGTCTGCTTCTGCTGTAGAGATTGCACCCATATCAAGGGGCGTAGACAGTCTATAAACGGGACGATACCAACTGAATTTCGAGTGGAAGAAAGAAAATGTCAATATGAAGAAAGTAAAAGAAGCAGACTCCAAATCGGAGAAGAAATGCTAATAGTGAGGCAGCAAACAAAAAATTTTTGATCATCACCCTTCACTTCATACTTCAACGCGCACTAGCACCTAAACTGTTCATGTGAGAAAAAAATTTAAAAGACATAATTTGTAGAGAATTGAATTTACTTTACTTTCCTAAAAGTCCGTAGTTTGCGAGTTATAAGCAAAAAACTAAAAAATCAGTTTTTTGGACAAATTACAAATTTTTGTGTCCACTTTTAACGCGCTGTAGCGCCTACATCGTTCATCTGACAGAGAGATATAACACACATAATTTGTAGGAACTTTAATATGCTTTATTTTTCTATAGGAACAATTTTCTCTAAAAGTGCGTAGTTTTCGAATTATAAGCGATAGACTAAAAAATCAGTTTTTTGAACAAATTAGAAATTTTTGTGTCCACTTTAAATGCGCTCTAGCGCCTAAACCGTCTAACTGACAAAAAGGCCTAACACACATAATTTTTAGGAACTTTAATGTGCTTTATTTTTCTATAGGAACAATTTTACCTAAAAGTGCGTAGTTTTCGAGTTATAAGCAATAAACTAAAAAATCAGTTTGTTGAACAAATTAGAAATTTTTGTGTCCACTTTAAATGCGCTCTAGCGCCTAAAACGTCTAACTGACAAAAAGGCCTAACACACATAATTTTTAGGAACTTTAATGTGCTTTATTTTTCTATAGGAACAATTTTACCTAAAAGTGCGTAGTTTGCGAGTTATAAGCAATAAACTAAAAAATCAGTTTTTTGAACAAATTAGAAATTTTTGTGTCCACTTTAAATGCGCTCTAGCGCCTAAACCGTCTAACTGACAAAAAGGTCTAACACACATAATTTTTAGGAACTTTAATGTGCTTTATTTTTCTATAGGAACAATTTTACCTAAAAGTGCGTAGTTTTCGAGTTATAAGCAATAAACTAAAAAATCAGTTTTTTGAACAAATCAGAAATTTTTGTGTCCACTTTAAATGCGCTCTAGCGCCTAAACCGTCTAACTGACAAAAAGGCCTAACACACATAATTTTTAGGAACTTTAATGTGCTTTATTTTTCTATAGGAACAATTTTACCTAAAAGTGCGTAGTTTTCGAGTTATAAGCAATAAACTAAAAAATCAGTTTGTTGAACAAATTAGAAATTTTTGTGTCCACTTTAAATGCGCTCTAGCGCCTAAAACGTCTAACTGACAAAAAGGCCTAACACATAATTTTTAGGAACTTTAATGTGCTTTATTTTTCTATAGGAACAATTTTACCTAAAAGTGCGTAGTTTGCGAGTTATAAGCAATAAACTAAAAAATCAGTTTTTTGAACAAATTAGAAATTTTTGTGTCCACTTTAAATGCGCTCTAGCGCCTAAACCGTCTAACTGACAAAAAGGTCTAACACACATAATTTTTAGGAACTTTAATGTGCTTTATTTTTCTATAGGAACAATTTTACCTAAAAGTGCGTAGTTTGCGAGTTATAAGCAATAAACTAAAAAATCAGTTTTTTGAACAAATCAGAAATTTTGGGGTTCACTTTAAATGCGCTCTAGCGCCTAAACCGTCTATCTGACAAAGAGGCCTTACACACATAATTTTTATGAACTTTAATGTGCTTTATTTTTCTATAGGAACAATTTTACCTATAAGTGCGTAGTTTTCGAGTTATAAGCAATAAACTAAAAAATCAGTTTTTTGAACAAATTAGAAATTTTGGGGTCCACTTTAAATGCGCTCTAGCGCCTAAACCGTCTATCTGACAAAGAGGCCTTACACACATAATTTTTAGGAACTTTAATGTGCTTAATTTTTCTATAGAAAAACTTTCCTCTAAAAGTGCTTGGTTTCGAGCTATAAGCAATGAATAAAAGTGTTTTGGCTGATTTAGGAGTTTTTCTCCATCTTGAACGCGCTATAGCGTTTAAACTGTTTGTCTGACAAATAAATTACTTGTATGAGCGATCTTTTTGTTTTAACTTGGCTGCGTTATATAATAATGTTCCCGTTGGCTTTAAGTCGATGACGCCGTTGGCCTTTAAATCAGCGTTACGTAAACTGATGTTAGAGAGGCCCCTTGATTAACTTGAAGGATATATGGGTAGCATTCTGATTCTGATTCAATTTTTTTTTCTTTTGTATTGTGCAGTTGGTGTAGTTGGAGATCTTGTATGATTTATTGCTGGGGCGGAGTGGTAGACCGAGAGGCATTTTCTAATGTCTTCTTGAACTCCGTCCCTGGGATTTACTCAGTTGTGTTTTATGTTATGTTGTTTGTAAATTTTTCAGATTGGGTAAATAAATGTATTATTATTATTATTATTAAATCTAATAGACATAATTTGTTGAAAATATCCTGTACTTTATTTTTCTATAAAACACTACCTACTTACTAAAAGTGCGTACCTAGTTTTTGAGTTTGAGTTAACGCGCGCTAGCATCTAATCTAAATTGTTTACATGACAAAAAAATCTTAAGAGATATCATTTATAGAAAATTTATTGTACTTTATTTTTATATACAAGAACTTTTCTCATAAAGTACGTAGTTTCCGAGTTATAAGCGAAAAACCTAAAAAAGTGCCTAAGTCTACGCTTCTCGAGCCTGTCGGGTTTATTATTCATTTGCAATCCAATATATTAATTTAAGAAAATGTGATTTTTATTAATTTAAGGCGTTTTTAACAATAAAGTGTTCAGTGTTAATATTTTAGTCGTCATTTGCAATGCAAATAGCCAATTAAACATTTTAACTTTTAAGAGAAATTTGATTCGACAGTTAAATGACAACGATCAAATAACTGAAATAACGACGGGACGAACTCCAATCTCGTCGAATAACTAACTAGGTATGCCTAAATAATTCCATAGCCTTCTCCATTAATTGAAGTGTATAGGTAGATATTACTCGCACAGTTAATTTGCTGCATATTATAATTTTGACTCGTTCAACTGCAAATAATATTTTGAAGCAAATTAAAAGTTAGCATTCGGATAATTCGGAAGTAAAAACTTTCATAAGCCCGGCTTAAATACCATTGCTTCTCATATTTGCTTATCAACAAACATCCCAACTGTATAAGCTATGGGACTCATGCAAATACGTGAAATTAATCGACGATTAAAGTTAATTCCGGCTTTAAAATTTTCATTAAAAACAATAATAACTCACAGCGAACAAAGAGAAGGGACACATTTGAAGAAAAGCCACCACTAAAGACAGCGAAAAAATATAAAAAACTTTCACTTATATAAAATCGTGCTTACTTTAAAAAGATTTATGTCAAATTCAGTGTAGTAAAACTCTTTCAGCGATCCGAGCAATTCAGTTTTAAAACTTTTGATCAACTCCTTTACATTCGAAAACGTTCACTCGTAAATTAATTCGAAACTAAATTTTTGCCCAAAAACATTTTCAATTTAAGTGTCGGGAGGGAAAAAATGTCAACATTTTTGGGGGTTAATAAAACGAAAGTTTGTCGGTTAGTTTCAAATTAAAATTTTTCTCCAGAAGCGGAAGGGGCGATTTGTTTCGAAAAGCTCGTTTGTTTAACCAATCGCTAAATCTCCGGATGTTAGGAAATTGAACATGTGAGTTATCCAAGAGGTGAGAACTCGAAGTAAATAAGAAGCTTTTAAGAGAAATTCAGAATGGAAAACTTTTTATTACGACGGCGATGGCGGTTGTAAAGATAGTTGGTAATCCTCCCGAGTTTCTTTTCAAAAAAATATTTTAGATTTTTGTTCAATTCGGTATTAGTTTCATTTTATCGAACGTATGGAAACAATCGGTTGTGGATAGGTAGGTAGGTAGGTACTTAAAGTAAACAAAACTTTAATCGTTTCTTCTACACGAGCTTTTAAAGTGATAGATGGTGAGTTTACTTTTCATTAAAATTTAATCTTATATAAATCGACTCAACTTTAGAAATTTAAATTTTATTCAAGCTTAATTCGATCGGTTTTCTATATTGCATCGAGTGGAGAAACGTATACACAAATGCAGTTTATAGCTCGCCAAAAATCAACAAGAAATTTTTACTAAAAACTTTGATTAAATTTACTTCACGCGATTTACAGATGAAAATTAAATTGGCGTTAATCTGCACACCGTATTTTTCAACGTGCACTGCACACTCCCACTTGGTCTGTATACAATTGCGAATTTATCCAACTATTAGGTTGGTGCATCATTATCTGCCGGTTTTCTTGCGTCGTTCTGTTGTTTGAATTTGGCATCGGTTATAATGTTATAATATTATTAGTTACAATGCGCTTCGAAAACCATACACGTAATACATACCACATACCACTTCGAGAAGGGATGGAAAACTGCTAAGGCATTTCGCGATTTCAACGATTTTTTAGGCAAAGAAACGATAATCACAAGGGCATGCTGAGAGTGGTTTATTTCCTTCAAATATCATCTTAGACGACAAGTCAAGAAGAGACCGATCTTTAGATTTTGATGACCAGGCCCTTCTGGCCGCCGTGGAAGAGAACGAAAGTCGCACCACTAGGACACTGGCTGAGAACTTCAGTATCGACCAGTCCACCGGGTGGGAATTTTCACCAAATTGCTCCAGAAAAATCGGCAAAAACTGTTTCTCAATAACCTCGTCACAGGAGATAACTCTTGGCTCCTTCAGTTAACAGTTATGTACGCTTAAATGTCTCAATTGAGAGACACGGTCCAGCATCCATCTCCAGGAGAGGTACTCCTCGAGAATTTTAGTGTGTCTTTAAATTCCGTATCTAACAGACCATAGTCCCCATCTCCGCAGTCGAAGGGCTGCTTTTTTGGCCATCTCATCCACCCTAATTTTTATTAAGACATGCCTCTTTGCAGAAGTAATATAGGAGCGTCTAGAGACACTGAATAAATTCGTCAAAATTGAAACAAATATTTATTGAACATTTTTTAAAACTCTTATTAAATATTATATACTTTGGGAAATACTGTGTCAGCTAAACGCGTGCTCTGTTACTTGTAAGGGAACAATCCTCTCCTGTTTGTGAGGATTATATTATTTCTCTGACACATTTACATGATAATCTTTTTTGTTTTACGCTTTCTAAAAGAATAAAACACGTAAATTTCAAATTTATGTTATTAATTTTTTAAACTACATATATACAGGGTGCCCCCAGAGGAATCTGCCAAACTTCAGGATCATCTTAAGCCAAAAAGTTAAATTCGAATCGGAAAGGTTTGAATTTCTAACTGCATACGAAATTCGGTTTAAGGTGCATTGAAGGTTATGGATTCATTCTTACTATATTCCCAGATATGTATAGACGAAAGAACACCCCTTCCCTCAAAAATAAAACAAATCCATTAAAGAGCACATTTGAATGTTGTAAAATCCGTTTTAATAATGAAACGAGAACAGCTTAGATCTTAAACGTTGTGAAAATCTAAAGAGACGATGAAACTTTTATCTTCTACCCCAAGGGCGTACAACAACTGCAATTTCTCATGCTGCACAAAACTACTCGTCCTTTCTCCTTTGTACTTATTTATTAACATCACAAAAGAACAGAACAAACCAAAACCATTTACGAAATTTACTATTAAATTACTCTTAAAGACAAAATGAAAACCGCAAATAAATAAATAAAATTATCCACACCACAATCCGATTTGTCCAGGGCCCAGGGTTAATTTTTATTAATTATTTTCTGTGGTTATACAATGATCCGTAATAATTAATAATCTTTGGTGTGTGTGCATAATAATTTAAAAGGTACCGAGTCGTAGTACACACATATCAAGGACGAAGGGAATTTGTGTGAAGAATTAGTTCTTTTCAAAGATCCCATGCTCGCAGCTGCCTCGCATTTAAACGGGGCTCTTTTCCTATCAAAGAAGTATAGCACGGACCCTTCTTTTCTTATTCTTCTGATTAACCTTCTTTTCATCTTTACACAGCTGTCGTTTTGACACGTGCGTAAGATACGTTATTATACTTATATCAAGGTAAAAATATTTTGATAAAAACACTCGTTTTAATGTGTATAATTTTTTAAGCCGAGGGTAATTGTTTGTGGTTCGACTTGTGTCTTTAGGGGCTGAAACGGAAGCAGATGGATTCCGCTAATTATTGTATTGGAAAAAATGGTGGTACTTCGTAATTCTACTTTTTCGATACTTTCAATAACATCATTCAAATAAAATATCTCTACCCGTATTTGCCAATAACGTAGAGGTAGGGCGTACAGCGTGTGCAAGAAAATGAGTCAAATTTAAATTATGCGTGATTTGCAAAAATTTAAACGAAAAATTTTTGCTTCTGGTCGGTTGGAAGCTCGCCAAAACCATTTTGAAATTGACTTGGGTTTAATACGGACCTGTGAACACGGCTTCGTTCTGAAATAAAATCGTGACAAATTAACAATTTTTCGACGATCGATTCTAAATTACTTCCCATTCATAAGCGCGGAAATGGAAATTTGGAACGTCCTGTAGATTGTAGATAGCGATCACAACCGCAACACGTAATTGAAAAAACTGAAGCGACAAATCCGTAGCCTCTCTTCGATCCATCCAAGTTGCGATCTCTGTGCAAGTTCTATCGAACAGCGTCGACTAATCGAACGACGTCGCCCACAATTAACCTGTAAAACGATACAATGTACTAATACTTAAAAGCTTTACTTTTAAAAAGAGACTTTTTTCGAATAAACAAGAAACGAAACCGACTCGAACAAATTTGAACTTAAAAAGCCATTTTAAGGAGTGTAATTTGAACGCAAACAATGCTTTTGTTAAATTTCGAGTGTGAAAAACAAGTAAAAGTGCAGAGACCATTAAAAGGATGGTCAAAAACCTCTTGAATTACACCTTTATTTAGTTAACAGTTTAAAATTACCCTTCACGTATGATATATTACAGCATGGTGTACAGTATACCGCGCAAATTTATTTAAATTTCGGTAAATAAAATTAAATTGTAAATAACAAAGCAAATATAGGTTTAAAATGAAGTGAGTAGTATGCAAAGCGCTAGCATATTTAATTATAATTAATGCTACAAAATAATTGGAATTATAACGAAAAGCCGATAATAAATTAATCTGAAAGCTCTATGTGATGCATTTGGTGTAAATGCGCTTTCGGTTATTAAAAATTTTATCTCTCTCCACACCACAAGCAAAAAGGCAAATATTTCGCCACTATCCGCTACTAAAATAACATTAGTTTTGATGAAATATTAAAAAAGCCGAAAAATATTTGCAATTTTAAAAAGTTGCACTAAACGGGTTTACGTCAAATATTAGATTATAAAAGATACGCCTTATACAGAGGTTTTTAAGGTGGATAGGTGTCAAAATCGAATTTTTAAAAGAAATTTGCATAATCGAAACTAATTTAGTAAAATCAGATAATAATTAAATTCTTCTTCTGATACCAATATTACGATTTAATGTACCCAGGAGAGCAGGAAATTGAAATTTCCACATTAACATACGGTAGGTATATTATAACCCATGAGCAAGAGCAACCATTATATAATTATTTGATATTATTCCAAAGATTCATTGTTTTTATTCCAAAGTAGGTACTTTCCATAGCCAATATAAAATCGAACTCACGCACTCAAATTTAACCGTTTTCGGTCAAAAAACCTGTAATAAATAATTTGTATAGGAGACTAAATAATGTACTTTTCTCTAAAAGTGCGTAATTTTCAGATTATACACCATAAACTAAAAAAAAGTGTTTTTGGACGATTTTGGAATTTGTGTCAAACTTTAACGCGCTCTAGCGCCTAAACCATTGATCTAAATCATGAAAGATCTAATTAGTAGAAAATTTTATGTAGTTTTATTTTATATAGATCGACTTTTCTCAAAAAGTGCGTAATTTTTGAGTTTTAAGCGACAAACTAACAACAAGGTGTTTTGGACCAATTTTAGAATTGCGTCAAACTTTAACGCGCTCTAGCGCCTAAACCATTACTCTGACAAAAATCATGAACTAACTCATTATTAGGAAATTTTATATAGTTTACTTCTATATAGAAGCACTTTGCTCAAAAAGTGCGTAATGTTCGAGTAATAAGCAATAAACTAACAAAACGGAGTTTTTTGCCCATTTTGAAATTGTGTCAAATATTAAAGTGTTCCAGCGCCTAAACTATTAGTCTGAGAAAAAATCATAAAATATCTAATTAGTAGGAAATTTAAGGTACTCTACTTTTATATAAAAGAATTTTTCTTAAAAGTGCGTAATTTTGGAGTTATAAGCGACAAACTAACAAAAAGGTGCTTTAGCTGATTTTGGAATTGTGCCAAACTTTAATGCGCTCTAGCACCTAAACCATTGGTCAGACAAAAAATCATAAAGTGTCTCATTAGTAGGAAATTTTATGTAGTTTACTTTTATATAGAAGCATTTTTCTCCAAAAGTGCGTAATTTTCGAGTTATAAGCGAGAAACTAACAAAACGGTGTTTTGGGGTCAATTTTGGAATTGTGTCAAACCTTAACGCGTTTTAGCGCCTAAATCATTGCTCTAAAAAAACCATGAAGTACCTCACCAGTAGGAAATTTTAAGTAAGTAGTTTATTTTTATACAAAAGTAACGCCCGTCCACTTGGGGATAGATTCAGACAGATTCAGATAATAAAGAGTGACAAAACTTCAGATTGTCCTTCTTTACAAAGTTATTGACCAACAAAGTATTAAAATGTATGGTTAATTGGTTAAATACAAACTTTCCTGACTGATGGATTGAAAGAGATCGACCAATACGAGTAACTTGGCCATCCAGATCACCCGAGCTTAATCCGTTAGACTTCTTTTTCTGCGGATATCTCAAAGAAAAAGTTGGTCGACAATCTGAAATTTTGTCACACTTTATTATCGGCTTGTTTTATCTTCCGGAATCTATCCCCAAGTGAACGGGCGTTACTTTTGTAACACCCTGTATAGAAGCATTTTTCTCAAAAAGTGCGTAACTTTCGAGTTATATACGATAAACTAATAAAGATGGTGTTTTTGGCGAATTTTAGAATGTGTCAAACTTTAACGCGCTCTAGCGCCTAAACCATTGCCCTGACAAAAAATCATTAAGCATCTCTTTAGTAGGAAATTTTATGTAGTTTACTTTTATATAGAATCATTTTTCTCCAAAAGTGCGTAATTTTCGAGTTATAAGCGAAAAACTAAAAAAATAACTTAAACTCGCCCTTCTCGAGCCTACCGTAAGCTATTACTGCCATTTAAAGTGAAAAATGGCAAGTTTTATTACTCATTTGCAATGATGTGCTTTCAACCTGCATGGTAAAAAATTTTCAACTGATGGTTTTAGTACATTTGCACACTGCCTGTCAACCAACTCAGGCGCTGTCCGCTGCAGACGTCTCTCTTTATCGAATTGCCGCTTATGCGCTAAACTGAGATGAAATGAGAACCTGCCCGTTTGTCCAAATTCTGTTTCGACAGAACGACTCATTGTTTTCTTTCTCTTTTTTTTAAATTATATCTTGGAATAAATCACGTAATTTTACGACACTTTTTGGAAACTTTGAGTGCGTGCCCTACTACGGTCAATACAGCCCCGGCAGACGATTGATTTTGTATTAGATATGAAAAATACTTTTAAATAAAAATAATGGAGCTTTAGAATAATATCAAGCGGTTGTTTGTTAGCTCTTCCACTATTATGTTCTTCAACGAAAAATTGTTAATGTAATGTTTGTTTATTTAATGTATGGTAAACTTTTTATAATACGCGCGAAGCGCTCAATTTTCAATATTTACGCGAGCTATAACCTCGTTTGATTTATTGTTCAATACTCGAACGTAGGTAGTACGTAAATAAGTGGTAAGACCAGCTAAATATAAATCCTCCATCTAACGGACTTTAACGAACGCCCCCGGTTAACGGCATATCTGCCTTTCCCTCGCGTCTAGTAGTGCTGTGTTATCGACCTCGTTGTGATATTTATTCCGCGTTAAAATGGATACTAAAAGAAAAAGAGTGCATTTGAGTATAAAACAAAAATTAGAAGTACTCGAAAAATTAAAAGCCAACGTGAAGGTGTCGTCTATTTGTAAGGAATACGGAATTAGGAAGCAAACAGTATCGGATATACGTAAAGAGAGAGAGAGGATACAAGAGTTTGTTTGTATGTGCGATTCTTATCATTCGAGAAAGAACATGAAACTGACTAAAGCATCTACGCTAGACAGCGCCATTTTAAAATGGTATACCGAACAACTATCGTCCGGTGTTAACGTACAAGGAGTCGAGTTACGAAAACAAGCTAAAAAGATCGCCAGTGACTTGAACATAGATTTCAAAGGAAGTAACGGATGGTTTTGGCGATTTTGCAAGCGGAATGGCATCTCGAACAGGAAAGATGGAGCAGAAACGTCAAATATCGTTCCTGAATCCGAATACTCTAATCAAGAAGTCTCAAGGGTTGTCACGGAAGTCCCATGTGTGCTCTTTAAGGAAGAGACTGGCATGGTTAAGGAAGACACTGGGATGGTTCAGGAAGATACTGGGATGGTTAGGGACGAAAGCAGTTATATGAAGACAGAGCTAGTTTGGGACACCCAGCTTTCTAGATTGCAATCTCACGTGGACGAGTTGATGGCGTTTATCGAGTCTTCGTCTGATTGTGAGGTTCAACCTTATCATTCTCACTTTCAGAATTTCAAAGATATTTTAATTCGAAAGCAACAAACTTCCAATCTGACGTTCTTCGACGAAGGGCCTTCTCGGTATACTTCGCTAATTAAATTGGAAAAGGAAGAAAGTGAGCTCTCTTCAGACTGATCAGTGAACTTGATTAATACGTTTTACTGTTAGAATTTATTTATATATAGTCAAAACCAGGAGTAGTGTCCTATGACTCATCGCTAAAATGGCTTAAAAATGACGTATTAAAATGTTCTTTCGCACTCCCACAAAGTAAAAACAAACTTATAAACAAGGATAGCGTGATTCAAGTTACGTAGTTTCTGGAATGAGTCATAGGACACCTCTCCTGGTTTTGACTATATTGTTGCTAGTTGCTAATACCTATACAAAGTGATTTTGAAAAAAATTACAAAGTTCAAGTTTGTTTTTCCGAGTCACCGTTAAAAAGCCGCCCCATTCATGATTTGTTGATTTAACTGCTCGTTTCGTGACTAATGAAATTTTTATATGTAAAAAGAAATAAAATTAATGATGGAACAAACCTTTCGATAGTCGTAAAAATAATTTTTCATCAAACCCCCATGAAAAGTAAAGTGCATAATATATTATATTCGAATTATATGTAAATTGACCAAAAGATTAGAATTCACATATACGACGATTGTTGGGGAAAATATATTTCTGTACATTTACGCACAAGAGAAATGGTAGAAATAGGCACATGCTGATTTATCCCGAGGGAAAATAAGTGAGTAAACCAGTTTCTCAGGTGAATTTGTATTGGAGGGTAAATCTCGTGTGATGCGAGAACATAAAAATATGAAAAAAGAACGTTAATGTTATTTATTACTTTCGAATAATAAATTTTCTAAAATAAAAACGCGTACCTACTTTATTTAAAATTTTGAAAGGTTCGCGACTAAACATCAATCACCGGAGTTATTCGTTGTCAAATTTTCCGCCGAGTTTAAATATTTATTCTTCAAAGTTTTCCTCCATTAAACTTGATTAAGACACTTACACGTTTGTAAATAGCCTTTGCGAAGATATACACAAATAGCAAATAGAAATTCTATTAGAAAGTTGGATAATAAAACGCAGACATGACTGTAAGGTAACGAACCGTATATTCAAGTGATTGAATTCTAAAGCACAACTTTTTTATAGCCAAGGATAGAAAAACGTAAAAGAGAATAAAAAACTCGGTAACTACACTTTGTGTAGGTACATTAGAATGAAACGTGATGATGATGGTTGTACAATTTTTTCTACAATTACGAAAGCCGAAATTTTGGGAGGCGATGCGGCGATGCTCAAACGTAACGAAAAAGAAAACGTTATAAATAAGCTCTCGTTAAAAATATAATGAAGTAATAAACAATCTTGACTTCAGCCCAGTTACTTGTTTACTGTAGTCACTTTCAATCTTAATACTTTACGCGCTGATAAGAGCTTACAGAGAGGGTGCTTAGAAATGATTGATTACAGCTTGTAAAATGCAGATCTTGTTAGTTCAAATATTTCAAGTTTTATGCAAATTTTGAGTAATTGATATTGTAGGTGATAGTCGAGATAATTTTACACAATCCCTTGTATAATGTACAGCGCGTTTATTTTCACAAAACAAATTTTTAATTTTTCTACCAACAATTCCTTACCTGGTAAAAGACGATAAAAGTACATTTCAAAGATTAAGCACACTAAGCAGAGACATTCATTGTTGAATATTTTCTTGGGGGGGGATATATTGCCAAATTCTTTTCGGGGAGCTATTAAAACCTGCTGAAGAGTTTCTGAAGCGACAGGCCTGATTCTGATGTTCCGGCCAAGCTCACCCTATAAGTGCTCGATTGGATTGAGATCCTTTTCAAAAAGTTATCAAAAGTTGCTGAAGAGTTTCTGAAGCCACAGGCCTGTTTCTGCTCTTCCGGTCAAACTCACCCTATAAGTGCTCGATTGGATTGAGATCCTTTTCAAAAAGTTATCAAAAGTTGCTGAAGAGTTTCTGAAGCCACAGGCCTGATTCTGATGTTCCGGCCAAGCTCACCCTATAAGTGCTCGATTGGATTGAGATCCTTTTCAAAAAGTTATCAAAAGTTGCTGAAGAGTTTCTGAAGCCACAGGCCTGTTTCTGCTCTTCCGGTCAAACTCACCCTATAAGTGCTCGATTGGATTGAGATCCTTTTCAAAAAGTTATCAAAAGTTGCTGAAGAGTTTCTGAAGCCACAGGCCTGTTTCTGCTCTTCCGGTCAAACTCACCCTATAAGTGCTCGATTGGATTGAGATCCTTTTCAAAAAGTTATCAAAAGTTGCTGAAGAGTTTCTGAAGCCACAGGCCTGTTTCTGTTCTTCCGGTCAAACTCACCCTATAAGTGCTCGATTGGATTGAGATCCTTTTCAAAAAGTTATCAAAAGTTGCTGAAGAGTTTCTGAAGCCACAGGCCTGTTTCTGCTCTTCCGGTCAAACTCACCCTATAAGTGCTCGATTGGATTGAGATCCTTATCAAAAAGTTATCAAAAGTTGCTGAAGAGTTTCTGAAGCCACAGGCCTGTTTCTGCTCTTCCGGTCAAACTCACCCTATAAGTGCTCGATTGGATTAAGATCCTTTTCAAAAAGTTATCAAAAGTTGCTGAAAAGTTTCTGAAGCCACAGGCCTGTTTCTGCTCTTCCGGTCAAACTCACCCTATAAGTGCTCGATTGGATTGAGATCCTTTTCAAAAAGTTATCAAAAGTTGCTGAAGAGTTTCTGAAGCCACAGGCCTGTTTCTGCTCTTCCGGTCAAACTCACCCTATAAGTGCTCGATTGGATTAAGATCCTTTTCAAAAAGTTATCAAAAGTTGCTGAAGAGTTTCTGAAGCCACAGGCCTGTTTCTGCTCTTCCGGTCAAACTCACCCTATAAGTGCTCGATTGGATTGAGATCCTTTTCAAAAAGTTATCAAAAGTTGCTGAAGAGTTTCTGAAGCCACAGGCCTGTTTCTGCTCTTCCGGTCAAACTCACCCTATAAGTGCTCGATTGGATTGAGATCCTTTTCAAAAAGTTATCAAAAGTTGCTGAAGAGTTTCTGAAGCCACAGGCCTGTTTCTGCTCTTCCGGTCAAACTCACCCTATAAGTGCTCGATTGGATTGAGATCCTTTTCAAAAAGTTATCAAAAGTTGCTGAAGAGTTTCTGAAGCCACAGGCCTGTTTCTGTTCTTCCGGTCAAACTCACCCTATAAGTGCTCGATTGGATTGAGATCCTTTTCAAAAAGTTATCAAAAGTTGCTGAAGAGTTTCTGAAGCCACAGGCCTGTTTCTGCTCTTCCGGTCAAACTCACCCTATAAGTGCTCGATTGGATTAAGATCCTTTTCAAAAAGTTATCAAAAGTTGCTGAAGAGTTTCTGAAGCCACAGGCCTGTTTCTGCTCTTCCGGTCAAACTCACCCTATAAGTGCTCGATTGGATTAAGATCCTTTTCAAAAAGTTATCAAAAGTTGCTGAAGAGTTTCTGAAGCCACAGGCCTGTTTCTGCTCTTCCGGTCAAACTCACCCTATAAGTGCTCGATTGGATTAAGATCCTTTTCAAAAAGTTATCAAAAGTTGCTGAAGAGTTTCTGAAGCCACAGGCCTGTTTCTGCTCTTCCGGTCAAACTCACCCTATAAGTGCTCGATTGGATTGAGATCCTTTTCAAAAAGTTATCAAAAGTTGCTGAAGAGTTTCTGAAGCCACAGGCCTGTTTCTGCTCTTCCGGTCAAACTCACCCTATAAGTGCTCGATTGGATTAAGATCCTTTTCAAAAAGTTATCAAAAGTTGCTGAAGAGTTTCTGAAGCCACAGGCCTGTTTCTGCTCTTCCGGTCAAACTCACCCTATAAGTGCTCGATTGGATTGAGATCCTTTTCAAAAAGTTATCAAAAGTTGCTGAAGAGTTTCTGAAGCCACAGGCCTGTTTCTGCTCTTCCGGTCAAACTCACCCTATAAGTGCTCGATTGGATTAAGATCCTTTTCAAAAAGTTATCAAAAGTTGCTGAAGAGTTTCTGAAGCCACAGGCCTGTTTCTGCTCTTCCGGTCAAACTCACCCTATAAGTGCTCGATTGGATTGAGATCCTTTTCAAAAAGTTATCAAAAGTTGCTGAAGAGTTTCTGAAGCCACAGGCCTGTTTCTGCTCTTCCGGTCAAACTCACCCTATAAGTGCTCGATTGGATTGAGATCCTTTTCAAAAAGTTATCAAAAGTTGCTGAAGAGTTTCTGAAGCCACAGGCCTGTTTCTGCTCTTCCGGTCAAACTCACCCTATAAGTGCTCGATTGGATTGAGATCCTTTTCAAAAAGTTATCAAAAGTTGCTGAAGAGTTTCTGAAGCCACAGGCCTGTTTCTGCTCTTCCGGTCAAACTCACCCTATAAGTGCTCAATTAGATTGAGATCCTTTTCAAAAAGTTATCAAACGTTGCTGAAGAGTTTCTGAAGCAACAGGCCTGTTTCTGCTCTTCCGGTCAAACTCACCCCATAAGTGCTCGATTGGATTGATAACCTTTTCAAAAAGTTATCAAAAGTTGCTGAAGAGTTTCTGAAGCCGCAGGCAAGTTTCTAATATTCTGGTCTAACTCGCCCTTTGAGTGCTCGATTGGATTGAGATCCTTCTCTAAGAGCTATTAAAAGCTTCTGAAGAGTTTCTGAAACTACAGGTCTGTTTCTCCTCCCATAAGTGCTCGATTGAATTGAAATCCGGGTTAAGAGCTGGCCACTCCATAACTGGAATTTGATGTTGTTCTAGGAATTGTCTGGTTTGACCTGCTACATGTTAAACAATCCAGGACCTATGAGAGTTCTGGCAGCTATCACATGGTTTGTGAGCATGTCATCGATGTATCGGGCAGCATTCATTCGCCCAGGTACAACAACGAGGTATGTACGAGGATTGAATAAGATACCTGCCCACGCCATGTCAGATCCTTTTCCAAACTATCTCCTGAACCAATCCTTCACGATGGCACTCACTTATACGTACCCAAACTCAAAAACGACCATCACAACGAGTTAATCAAAATCTGGACTGGTCTCCGAAGATCACCAAAGAGCACCTACTCGATACCAAATTTACATGTTCTTGCGCGTTTTTGTGATAAAGTTAATCGTTGCGTCTTTGATCTTAAATTGCTTTCTCCCAACCTTTTTCTTACGGATTCTTGTGCAAATTTTAACTGCAGTAGCTCTTCTGAGGTCACTTTGCAGGTCTCTAGCAGTAGATGTGCGACGTCTTAGCGCACAGAACAAAAATCTGCCCTGCTGAGCGGTTATCAAAGTTTTCGACCTTGACCAACTCTTCTACCATAACTTTGAGCCTTTAAGTAACTTTAGAGATAACAGAAGCGAGATTGCCGTGCAACATAACGATAGCTGTAGTCTTCTTCATAATGAAGCACTACCATTAGCCATGAGCAGTAACATTAAATTTTAATGTTACTGCTCTATCAGTGGCGGCCCATCAATTTCAAACTTGAGGAAGCTAAAAAAAGCCTGCCGAGCGGAGCGAGGCCAAGAATAAGCCGTAGGCGAATTATTTAAAGGGGGCGTGGCCTAATTAAACTGGCTTTTGTCAAAATACTCAAGTTGGTTTTTATTTTCAACCAACACTTCTCACTGTAAATTTTCTGTTTTTGGTTAGGAAGACTCGGAGAGGCTCAGCCTCCCTAGCCTCCTCTGAAAAGTCTTTATTGCTGCTCTTGCAACTTCAACTTCTCTTAGGTGTCTCATTTTAGCAGCAAACACTCTAATGACAAGTATTAACACAAACACGCTCAATTGTTTCTAAGTGCAGTGTATCATCTTTTTATGCTTTTTTGGGGGTGATAAGGCAAAAAATATTCAAATCGGCTCATCTTACAATAAATCAACGATGAGATAACCAATCTACTTCATTCGGACGTTCTTTTTCAAGCAAAAGAAAATACAAAAAATACTTTTCGTAGTGTTTCGCTAATTTATTGGCGCCGTATATTTTCCTCACTTTTCGACACAGAAATTCTTAATAAAAAGGTTGTTATCTTAATCAAATTTATTTTGTGATTATTAAAAGAAACCAACTATGCTGTTTTCGGTTTCTAAAACTGTATTAAAATATTTTTTAATATTGCAAGTACCTACTACCACTAAAAGGTTGCCTACAAACATCTATTCTTTATTTCCTTAATTAAAATAATAATGACTGGCAATCAAATGAAATCAAAAATATTTTCGGAAGTAGGTTTGATGGGTAATCGGGCACCGAATTATATTGTTAAAACTATAATTTATCTATAAAAAACATTTGTGTACAAATATTTACACGCGATACGGAAATTTGAAAATAAAATAGCTGTAAAGCAGCAGATATCGATTGGATATCTACTAAAAGCATAATGTTGTACTAAAACTCCACATTAACAACTCCGCTATCTCAAATCTTACCATTTTTTCCGCTTTTACATGACTAAACGAAATAAACCTTAAATAAAATTCGATATCATTTCTTAACAAAAGGTGTGAGAAAATCGTTTGCTTGTGTAAAGGTATGATACGAGGAGGGTCAACGTAACTAGAGGTTCTTGTTGCTTGTTTAACGTGGGAAACCGAATATAAGAGGGGTGTTGGTTCGTTCAGGTGGTCGCTTTGACTGAAGACCCTTAAAAGAGAGTGTGAGAAAATTTTTGCCACGGATTCGGAAGATCGCACAGATTTATTTTTCACCAGGCGCTCAGTCGAAAACAAACAAAAAGTGGTTATCAATAATTAAATTACAAACAAAAGAGTTTGATCGTTTTGGAAGTGACACTTTTGTGCGAACTGAGGAGAATAAAATTAATTTTGTCGAAAATTACCAACTTTTTTTCGCCCTTTTTTCGAAGGATAAGAAAGCGAATTGTTCCAAAAACTTTATCCATTAGAAGTAATTATTGCCAACTATTAATCATTTTGGCTGTAACGAAACTGTAGCGAACAAATAGAAACAATTAAATAAATCATTTTAATTAAAGTTTAAACTACTTTTCAATAGTTTCGCAGGAAGAATTCAATTGGCAAATCATTAATTATCACAATTAAGATACTCTTTCCTCCCGACGTTGCACAGCCACCGCCGCCGACCAGCAGCATGCGATTACAATTTGTGCTTGCTTAAAATATAAATCTTAATTTAGAGCTTTAATTAACTATAAATTCGGAACCAGCATAACATTATCGATAAACCGTGTCCACCATAATTTTGCCCCGTGTGATTTTTATTATCACAAAAGAGACGCAGGGAAATGCTATACGGGTGGTTTATATTCAATTATCTCTAAGGTTGTTACGGTTCATAAAAATTAGAAAAATTATTACGTTAATAATTTGTTCACGTTTTCATAATTAAATTACGGACTTTTTTTCCCAAAAAACAGTTGGGAGAGAAAATTGAGCACGTCAACCTGTTTACAATGAACGTCAACTTTTAAGAAAGAGACGGAGTAACCAAAGTTGAATGGGAAAAAAGTCAACAAAACTTGGGGTGGTTTTGTCCCATTATTATAACAACTGGTCCGTCTTTAGATATGTAATTTGGTGGGAGAAAGGTAAATGAATAACTCGCCGACCCTTCGAACTTAGGGAAGGGTCGTCAAATCGTATATAAGACGTACGGATTTTTCCAAAGCCATTCCAAAAGTTGTTACCGTTTCGACTGTTACTGTTGTTGTTTTTTAAATTGGGGCGCCTTTGAGGCGCTCCCGTTGTTAATTTTGTTAAGTTTGGCGCTGCTAGAAAAAAAAACAATCCACAACACGGAATCGTCGCTCGAGAAGTAATTGGTGAGACTTTTTTACTTTTTAATTTTTTGTACCAAACTTTTTAACAGAATGTTTTTGGGCGATGAAAAATTATTTGCCGTAAACCCAAATCTCTTGGCATATAAAGTAAATTTTGCGATAAAAATTTGAGACGATGTCATCTTGGTGAAAGCTAAGAATAATTTACCAAGTCATAAATAGGTCAAGCTTTTCTCACTTAGTCAAATTGTAAAAAGTTTTCACTCCATGTTCGTACTTATGATGAGTTTATTAAATTTTTCTTGTGTAAAATTAATAAATTAGAAGTGGAGATTTAAATCTCGACTAATGAGGAACGATCAAAATAAAAATGTATCGAGAAGGCTAGAAGGTATACCCAATTTATAAATAAGTGGAAGTCGACGTTTTGAGTTTTTAGCTCGACACTGCATAGAAGCTAGCAGTAGATTTAAGAGTTGTTAAATTTAAAAAAAGAAAAAAAAGAACTGTCATTTTTGGGTAAAAGTATTAACCGCAAAATAAACGAAATTTATTTTTATCCTGTGATTTTATTAATTATTAATATTATTTTATTTTTGACATACTATTAACACTCTCGAACCTATTTCTAGCTTTGTTTAGTTGAAAAGTCCAAAAGTCGACTTCCACTTATGTAGGAAACGAGTAGAAGTAACTATAACTAGCTAGAACAATAACTTTGTAGATACTGTAAGATGGACAATACAGGGTGGTTAAAATTCGTTGTGCAACATAGGGATCTCGCTTATCTGAAGAGCTAGATCATAGATTTCAATTTGGCAAAGTTGCTAAATTCGGTGCTCATAAATAATCTGAAAAAAAAAATTGGAGTAAATTCATGCGTTTTCGCGAAAACTGAAGAGAAACGAAAATTCTCATTTTCTTTTTTTATTCATAACTTTTTTATTTGTTAATCTTTTTAAATTTTGTAAAAACATTTTTATTGCAACTTGTTAACCTGCTTTCGAAATCCGTAGTCACAATTTTGATTCGTTGATTTGTTCTTGGTCTTTTGATGTCTACTTTATTTTTTTCTTACCGAAAAATATTGGATTTTTTTTACCATAGATTTATTTTTCAATTCTAAATCCACCTATGTATCACTTTTACCCTTTCAGTTTAATTTTGTGCTTATTTTTACTACTGAAATACATAATAAAAAACCAAAAATGTCTATAAATTTAAATTGATTTCTCTAGATACCTGAATACTGTAATAAAAATGTATCAAAGTTTTATGAAAATTCCAAAAGGTTTGTATAATACAAACAGTTAAATAAATCTCGATTAGAAAAGGCAATTTTTAAAATTATACAATAAAAACGCAAAAAACAAGAACAATAACATACATTCGCAAAACTGACAAAATTGCTTTGCATTTATTTATAATTTTTAAAAATTCTGCAGTTTTTGCTTATTTATATGACATATTTTGGAAATGTTTACTCAAAAAGTTTTTCTTTGGTGGTTTTCTAAATCATTGTTTTAGAAAATGAAACCAATTTTCTTTTCAACCATTTTTTATTTAATGGTTTGTCCTTAACTATTATTGTCTAAACGTTTCGCCCTACTTTTTTCGGACTTCTTCAGTAGAATGAGTAGAAGTACCTACAGTAATAAAAATGCGCAAAAAATAGAAATATTTTACTTAAATTAATTCAAAAGTGATACATGGCTGGATTCAGAATTGAAAAATAAACCATTTGGTAAAAAAAAATCCTATATAGCGTCCATAATAAAAAATAAAGTTGATATTAAGAAACCAAGAACAAATCAACTAATCAAAATGGCGACCACGGATTCGAAAGCAGGTTAAAAAGTGGCAATCAAATGTTTTTACAAAATTTAAAAAAATTAACAAATAAAAAAGTTATAAGTAACTAAAAAAATAAAATGAGGATTTTCGGTTTTTCAGTTTTTGCGCAAACGCGTAAATTTTTTTTCAAATTTTTTTGTTGCGCTACGTCGAAGCCAAACACCCTGTATAACTTAAATTATTTCTAAAGTGTAGTCCTATTGTTCATACAAATCTTACCAAGACGATATTTTCCTACTATTTACAGGCCCGACCCTGTATTAATAAAATTCATTACGAAACGATTTTCTTCACCTCAGTTGTTGGGTCAAGGTTTAATTTTGAGAAATAAAATTTTTTCACGTAATTTTTGACAATTCCATTCGCGAAAGGGTAGCGCCGTGCGCCGAATAATAAAATCACAAACGACAAAAAAAGTTAATTTGATTTTACTTCAAAGCGAAAAAGGAAAAATTTGATCTTAATTTAAACATCAAAAATTTTACGGCTTCTCATTTTTTGTGTCTTGTTCCAGATTTTCTTCCGGAAAAAATACATTTCGTTCGTCACACATTACACCGGCAAAGTTGGCCTCGCGAAGAAAATTAAAAGATCATTTGTCAAGCGAAAAAAAAATGATAAATAGAGAAAAAAAAAGAGTGGCGGCGTCAAAAATGTTTCGTTAAGTTTTACGAAGATGAAGAAACGTAAGATTTTGTTTTTGTTATTTAAAATCTTATCCCGTTTTGTTAAGTTTCTGTTAAGTTTTACGACAAAGTTGAATTTCGCAAATCGATGTGTTCTGCTGCTACGACTCAAAATCACCTGAAGTTATTGTTGCTTTGTTGTTAAGTTGTTGCTGATGTTTGTTACCCCGTTAAGTTTGTTATTAACAAAAAAAAATTAATCTACAAAAGAGTGGCTCAGGTTGAACTATTAAGTTTATATTAAGTTTCTGTTTGGGACGTTTTTGTTAAGTTTTTCTTTTTTTTGTAATTGAAAACTTCAATTTTACAATAGAAGAGTTATCTCAAGAGTAGCCATAGTTTTCCGCTTCAAACTCGCCCTGTTGATTTTTTGTTAAGTTTTTAGTTTTTTTAACTTCATCACGGACGTTACTGCGTAATTTAAAAATTTAATTTTAGTAAAGAAAAAAGAAAGGAACGAAACCGAAGACTTTCTTAAAAACCTTTCATTAGGTAAAATTAATTAAGCGTGTCTTTTGTTGTCAAGTTTTCTTGTGAAAGGGGTTTAAGAACTGTTTTAAGTTTTACTTCCACAGCAGTCAAAATAATAATTTACAGAATTTCCACAAAACTCCAATTATAAGCGTCTTAAATTGTTAAAATTAAAAAAAAAGATTCGTTTCTGTTTCTGTTTCTGTTTTTGTTTTTGTTGTTGTTTCTGTTTGTTCGTTTGTTACGTTTTTGTTTTATTTAAGTTTCTTTGTTTTTTACAACTAATTTGGATCCAATTTGAACGAAATTAATCAGGTTTTCCGATCGCGCAACTGTTAAGTTTTCATTTTATCTGTTGAGTTTTTGTTTTTGTTAAGTTTTCCCTTTATTTCGCCGTCTCGATTGTTCTCTTTTTGTTTTTGTTAATTTTTACACTTTTAGTTAAGTTTCTGTTTTCGAGCGTTTTGTTAAACGAAAAGAATCAAAATTTCCGCAAAAAACTTTTAAACGTAGGTCGTAAGAGTGTTCTTTTAGGTTTAGAAAAAGGGGTGGACTTATATTTTTTTTATAATTATCGCGCGAATTTAAAAAATCCACCCTTAAAACTTTGTAGTGTTAGCTCTTTAGAAAAACTCATATAATATTCAAGTAGGACTTAGATTTTATAGACTTAGGATTTTTTTAATGGTTTTCCGTGTGCCTTACAATTTTTTTAAATATTCGTGTGCGCTTTTTTTGCCAATTTTAGATTAAGATAATTTCATTTTTTACAACCCTTCATACTGGAAACAAAGAAGACCACTTCAACTCCTCTTAGTTTCCAGTATAACGTTGCAAAAGACGAAATTTAATTTTTTTGTTGTAACCCGAATGTGTAACAATTATTTTGTTAAGTTTTGAGGAGCTTCAGGGGACTCTACACTTGAATCAAAGTACAATGCTTAACAAAACGTTGCTTTAAATCACAGCAACACAATTAATTAGAAACAACTGTGGAGTGCGTAAATCATTACCAACATTGTTATTGTTAAGTTTGTTTATTGTTGAATTTTTGTTTTGTTATTTTTCGTGTACATTTGTAAATAATTTATGTAAATATACATTAGAGAGCGTGCTTTTGGCAAAAATGTTTTTTTTTCTTTTTCCCATCTATCGATTCCCACCATTTTCGGTGTAATACAATACAAAAAAAAGTTATATTTACGAGAGAAGAGTAAAAAATTTTCTTCTATTTTCTCAGTGTAAATAATCCAACCAATAAACTTGAAACTTGAAGTGAAAAGTAAAGCTTTAGTATCTGACCGAACTTATTTGTCGTGTGATTTATTTGTCGTGTTGAAAACCGGATCATATTTTAGCGCAAATAATATAATGTAATATTTTCTTTAAGTGTGTGGGTGTGGGTGGCAATAGAATTCGTAAGGAAAAAAAAGTTCTAACCGTAAATTTATCCGTTTGTTGAAAGCTCGGCATTAAGATTTAGTTATATTTGAGGATTGTAATGAAAGATGAATGTTAACTGTACTTAATCATGCTCTATTGTTTATTATATCAAGCTCTTGCGTAAATAAATATAGCTAGGTAATACTGCAAATTTACCTTTGCCAATTCGCACACTTGGAATAACACGGTAAATTCGAATCGAATTTTACACGCGAGAAGAGAGAAGAGGTCGGAATTAGCGCAGTTGTTCGACTTTAAAAGACAAGAACGACGTTTTTACACTCGTAAACTGCTTGGATGTTATGCATTTTTTAAAAGTATCATTCGATATTAAAATCTAAAGGAAGAGTTTATTGGCTTGTAAAATTTTTATTGGGCACTAACACGAGCTTTTTTGTCTTGACAACTAAATTGCCTCCTCGGGGATAGTTTTTCCTCGAGAAAACTCTACTAAATTTCGTCAAAATTCGCAAAAAAAACTCGACGGATTCGTATCCCGAACAAGGACCGACTAGTCTGCTGGCGAGCTTACGCTCGCTGTAGAACGGTAGAAGGACGCCACTGGAAAAATAAAACGCAAGTCTCGAGTAGATATAAAGAACTCACAAAACAAAATTTTTCTGTTGTTGAGGAGCTCGCCTCGTAACTCACGTTTGGTTCCACGTTTTAAAATAATTACAACTGCACTCTCAACGCAGTTACTCTCAGACAAATAGCGTTGAGAGTCAACGCTGTTTGAAATTTAGAGTGACACTCGTTCTCTGTCCGCGAGGTAAATCTCAACTCGCCTCGTATATAGGGCTTTTATGCTAAATTTCGTCCCCATTAAAAAAATGAAGACTAAAGCATCTTAAAATTCGTAGCGCGCAAATAATGCATAATAGTAGCACACGCACGATGAAAACTTTTTACGTCCTGAATTTATTCGACAACTAATTTTTGCATTTTCGTACGCGGTTAATGCATCTAAAATTATCTATTAAACTGGGAGCACAATAGTCGTTAAATAGAGCGCTTAAACTAAGATATCTACTGGGTTATCCTGTGGCAAGCAACCAAATGACAAAACAATAACAAATGGAATTGACGTTTCTGTTCCTAGACGCGTTATGAACGTTTCACAGCGTCTAGATATCATGAATATTTGTTGGTTAGGTTTGAAACAATGAACTTGCTAAGTTAAGCAGAACCGGATCTACCCTCTGTTCGAATGGTTCGTTTTAACAGGGCGCCATCAATGAGGGGAGACAAATTGGAGTCCAAAAAAGTTTGTTTTTAAATATGAAAAATGAGCCCTTCGTTGATAGAACCAAAAATTCTGGAGAGGCCCTGCATACACCCCCTCCACCAAAGACAGCACTAGTATGTACGACGTAAGTGATGATAGTAACAAAAATGGCTGATGTGACCTTAACAGGACTTGAAAATATTTAAAAAGATATCAGAAGTAGTACCTAACAATAGTAAGCTCAGAAGCTCTCTCCGACTTAAAAAAACTAAAATTATACGGGGTGTTTCTATTTGAAATAGAAAGTAAATCTCATTTCTGGTTAAACCGGAAGTCAAAATGTAACATGTTTAGTACCATTTGACAGCTAATCAGACGGTATTTTTACAAATTAAAAAATATACAGAGTGCTTTCAAATACACCTATTGCTGGGCTAATTTCCGGTTTAATCAGAAGTGTTTTTTAAACCAAAATTGTCAAAAATAATAGAAATTTATGGAGTAAAGGAATTTACCAGCTTGCAATTACAAATTTTTATTACAAAAGAAATTATTTTTTAAAATTTTAGTCAAATTCGGTCCTCTAAAAGTAGTAATAATGATTAGAAAACTTATAGTGCGCAGTGTATAGTCGATAACTTGCTGGAAATTTATATCTTTTTTTCAATTTCATTTTAAGCTAAAAAAAGTATCGTAGTACTGTTTATAACGTGTAGAAAACCAAATTATATGCATAATTTTTGGTTAAATAATTAGAATATCTCTATAATAGCATTCTAACATTCATTTTCTATAATAATCATAAATAAATTTTAGAGCTATACCATTAGTCCATCCAAAACCAATATCTGACATATTCCATGTTCCAGTACCAAATTCTCCCGGTTCAAGGACGGAATATTGGGGAAAAATAATTCCGGTCTTGTTCAAACTCATTATACAAGAATTTATCAATTTTTTAGCAATTATTTCTGCTTGATCACGAGCTGGTTGATAATTAATATTTTTTAATCCTTCGACGATTGCATATTGCAACGGTGGTATAGCATTCGGAAAATCATATTCCAAACCAGTATTGTATAGAGATGTAGGAACACCACCTGGATAATCCAAAACCTTACTACGCTTTAAATAATTAAGTACATTTTGAGCCATCTCCTCGGTACGATTTGTATCGAAACAGTTGGAGCTGAGTGGAGTTACGTTGCTGATATAATAATATTTTCTGTGTTTACACAACTTAATGTCGTAATCAAACCAAATTTTATATTCGTCATTCCAAAATACTTCTTTCATACCTTCGATCATTTCGAAATACTTCAATTTCCACTTTTCACTTTCCGAATCATTTCCCAAAATTGCAAAAAACTTTGAAAGCGTGCCGAAAGTACTACACATAATGGAGTTCAAGTCGACCGGAATGGTACGCATGGTTTTAATGTAAGAGGAGTTTGCTTTATTTCCACCAAATGCGTCATAATTCCATCTACTAGAATACGGCCATCCACTTTCACCTGCACTTTTTAAATTTGAATATACTCGCTGTCTTTCGCATTCCTTTTTAAAATTACTCGCAATCTCCACATCATATCGGTACTCTTCTGATTTTGGCCCTAAACTTGGTGAGCTGTAACGGTAAAAAGTGTACGTCTTTGAACCTTTTTTTACTTTTACAGTTTGGGTATTCCAATAATCGATCTCTTTAACTAACGTGTCGATGGATTTGCTCAGCCAAATTGTGTCGTTCGTTGCTTCATAGTATAAATTTACCGTATCTGTTAATACGGGAGTCTCGGATCTTTCTAAGTGATAAATTCGACCACCGTTAGGTATAAAACCGTAACGATTTACCAAATATAAAAGACCATCTACCATTGCTTTAGCCGTTTCTTTCATATCGCAAAGTAATAACCCTTCTACCATGTATTTAACACCCCAATAGTAATATTCGGTATACGTATCACTTAGTACTAGAAATGTGCCTGGAAGTGGTAAAATACTATATCGTTCAATATTTCGTGCAACTTCCTGTTTTATTTTTCTTGCAAGTCTGGGCCATATTTGTACCACCTGCGAAGCAAAATTCCTAATCGTCTCGTTGTTAATTTCATTTAAGAAGCTCGGTTGGGGATTAAAATCTGGTAATTCGGGAGTGTCCAATTCGTCCACTTTTTGAAAGTTTTCGTTTAAAAAATGTATAATTTGCAACCTTATTGGATTGGAACCAGTTTCAGTTTGCAATTGTTGGAACTTTTTCAAGATTTCGTTTTGATTATTTTTCATTTTCAATTTTACAAATGTTGAGCTATCCGCGAATACTCCTCCGAGTTGGACCGTACGTAAAAGATCACCGTAACAATAAATAGGACTTTCGCACGTTTTGGGTAAATCTTTACACGCTGTTAGTGAAAAAAGGCGCACAAGAATTGTCAGTTTCAATAACATTTTTAAACGAGTATCGAAGACTCACTGTCAACGACGCCTATTTTTTGCTTAATTTAAAAAAATTATACTTTAATTGCTTTAATGCTTATCTTTATTTAGTACTTGCTAGGCATTTTTACTAAGATTATACTTTATAATTATTAACAAACTGTTAACAAACTAGCAATGATAACACGTATTGGAACCAATATTTACATTATTATAAAAAGTGTTAGCACCATATCTGGTGACCTATATTATCCACGATACAAAGTGCTGATGGTATATTCATTTGAGTGCGAGAGGCGAGTACCTTTAGCAATAACTACGCAGCAATAACTACACGAAAATTAAAAAAATTAATATCTCCGTTATTAATAAAACTATCCCCTTGAAATTTGGTATACATATTAAACATTCACCACTCTACTACACCACATTGCCAAATTTGTAAACATCCCCCCCGGAGGTGCAAAATTTAAGTTATAAACATTTACACATATTTTACATCTTGAAAATTAGTGTTAAAGAGACAAAATTGACTTCTTACGCAGTTCTTTAAATCTGTACACAATTAACTATTACAGTAAGCACCTTAAATTGTTTAAATAACAACGGGGTGCACCCCCGCCCCGCCTGCCATAAAAAATCGTAGTTTCCTTAATAGAAAAACTTTAAAAATGAAATTAAGTATGTACACTACTAAAGGTGTCTTATTTCAGATGCCAGACCAAAAAATTCGTTTAATCCGATACAGGGCATTCTAGCAATATCACCCCAAAACTTAAAAAAATCGTAGCTCCCTTAATACAAAAACTTTAAGAATAAAATTAAGTATGTACACTACTTAAGGTGTCTTCTTTCAGATGCCATTAAAAAATTCGTTTAATCCGGTACAGGAGGTTCTAGAAATATTTTAGGGTTTAGGGTAATATTGCTAGAATCCCCTGTATCGGATTAAACGAATTTTTTGGTGGCATCTGAAAGAAGACACCTTTAGTAGCGTACATACTCAATTTTATTCTTAAAGTTTTTCTATTAAAGGAGCTACGATTTTTTTAAGTTTTGGGGTAATATTGCTAGAGCGCCCTGTATCGGATTAAACAAATTTTTTGGTGGCATCAGAAATAGGACACTTTTAGTAGTGTACATACTTAAGTTCATTCTTAAAGTTTTTGTATTAAGGGAGCTACGATTTTTTTACGGTAGGCGGAGCGGGGGTGCACCCCGCTGTTATTTAAACAATAATTTAAGGTGCTTACTGTAATAGTTAATTGTGTACAGATTTAAAGAACTGCGTAAGAAGTCAATTTTGTCTCTTTAACACTAATTTTCAAGATGTAAAATATGTGTAAATGTTTATAACTTTAATTTTGCACCCCCAGGGGGGATGTTGACAAATTTAGCAAGGTGGTGTAGTAGAGTGGTGAATGTCCAATATGTATACCAAATTTCAAAGAGATAGTCCTATTAATAACGGAGATATTAATTTTTTTAATTTTCGTGTAGTTATTGCCGGTTAGTTATTGCTAAAGGTACTCGCCTGAGTGAGAGTCAAAATTGGAATCTTAATTTCTATTTATTTTGAAGTACCTAGTACGATTGTTGTTATTGTATTTTTGTATTGATTCCATTATTATTAGTATAGCTTTTAACTTTAGTGCCCAATTATTTTCAAAACGTTCAAAACAGTGTAATTTCCCATAGAGCTTTGATTACTGTCACTCGATAGATAAATTTGGCTCAAATGGCCTCATAATTATTGCCGTCTTCTGTAAAACACTGTCAATCCTATTACGCAAAGCCACCCAGTATGCGAAATGTTTTGTATACCGTTAAACAAGTACAGTCGGGTCTGGTTATAACGAGTTATGCTTATAGCGAGATCTCGGTTTTAGCGAGTAATTTCTCATGGCACGAAAAAACCACCATTTAACTTAATACATTTTGAGCTCGGATATAACGAGCAGACATGTTATAACGAGCATATTTCCCTTGCCAAACACGGTCACACTGCAGAATAACTTCACTTATAACAAAGTAGATCTTATAACGAGCACTTTCTAATATGTGAAAAACGTTTTTAACTGGTGCGATTACTTCCTTCCTTGTGGAAGGTTTGATAATGTATTGGACGGTTAGCTTCTACAATAAAGCATGATAATGATAACAAACTTATTGTAGCTCGCCGTGTAACTCCTCGTAAGCGATTTTAAACGTATATCACATATACTCAGTGACATAGAAATTGCAACACCAAGAAGTACTAGGAATTTTGTGATAAAATTTGGCAAAACTGTTCAACTACTCGAGGGTAATAATTGATTAAAATTTAAAGAAAAAACAAATGAAGATAAACCATATTTTTATTAATAATGTGTTGCACGCCCCCTATTGGTTACACACTCCACCACTCTTTGCGGCATCGATTCCAACAGGTGATCAATATCCTCTTGAGGTATTGTATCCCAAGCCACCTGCAAATCATTCTGGAGAGCTACCAGCGTCAGTGGAGGATTCGCCAAATTTCCCAGTTTTCTTCCCATTATGTCCCACACATGTTCAATGGGCGATAGGTCGGGAGATCTGGGTGGCCATGGCAAGAGATTGACGTAGGCCTCTTCAAAACGGTTGAGAGAAGTTCTTGCAACATGAGGACGGGCATTATCTTGCTGGAAAAAAGGGTCTTCCAGCTGCTGAACATATGGAAGAATATGCGGTTTCACAACCTCATGGATATAACGCTGGGCGTTCAATTGCCTCGGATGAATAACAACTGAGACCTACTCCCATACGCTATAGCACCCCATACCATAACTCCCACAGTTCGGTGCACAGGCCTCTCGACAGAAAAGTTAACATTTCGCCGTTCCCCACGTCTTCGCCGGACTCTCATGGGGCTATCATGCATTCCAAAACAGAATCTAGATTCGTCACTAAGCACCACCCTATGCCACTCCAAGTTCCAGTGCACTCTCAACGTACACCACGCCAAACGTTGCTGCCGGTGTTGAGTCGTAAGTGGTAGCACAAGATGTGGCCGATAAGATTGCAAGCCGAAAGTTCTAATTCAACGGTAAACCGTTCGAAGAGTTACAAGACGACCTTCATTACCTAACCATTGGTCAGCAATTGATCTGGTACTGGAGAATCTGTCTCTTAATGCCATTAGCCGAAGGTGGCGGTCCTGCGCCTCATTAGTTTGTTTTAGTCTTCCGGATCCTCTTCTTCGGCGTTCTTGACCCTCTCTGGTCCATGCTCGGTAACATCGCATGATGGTGGATTGGTTTCGGTTAAGACGATTGGCGATTTCCCGAAACGAAAAACCACCTACGCGTAAGCCAATAATTCGACCTCTTTCAAATTCGCTCAACTGGCGGTAATTTGCACGCTGCCGTATTCTAGGCATAATTAAACTCTTAAAACAAGCAAAACAGAAAAATGACAAGCACAACAATAACGAAATTAACAAAAACTCGCAAGAAATACACCTGAAAATAATGTACGAAAAAACAACACCAAGTGTCAAATATGCCATTACCACTTGATCAATCTCATCCAAATTTTTTCAATTATTACCCTCGAGTAGTTGAACGGTTTTGCCAAATTTTATCACAAAATTCCTAGTGCTTCTTAGTGTTGCAATTTCTATGTCACTGAGTATACATTCGTCATTGGTCATTGTTTCTTGTTGATTAGTATTACCATAGAGTAAATAAGAAGTTCTTATTTACTCTATGGTGTTACTCGACCCTAATCTCGACGGCATTGCATCCACACTGACACAGAGGCAGACATTTTCTAAGAGTCTTATTTTTTTAGCGTTATGGATTCAGGAAGTCGTTTTCAAAGTAGACGAAGTCAAAATTCGTTATTGGAAATGAAACGTTTAGAAATGCACATAAAAGTATTATTACAAAGAGTTTCCTGGAGAGGAAAACGTAATTTTCACAAAAAATTTCTCTTTAAAAGGTCACACAATTAATTTTAAAAAAATTTGCATAAGAAAGCTCGGATATCGCGTTTAGAGAAAAAATATTCTTTTTAAAATTTACGTATTACGCGAACCCGCTTTTACATTTAGTTCAATTAAAGTTAATTAAATTTAAAAAGAAGAGCAAACAGTGGCTAGATAAATAAAGAAAATTTGAATATGAACCCGCCTTTACAGAAAATTATGTTTTTGAGCCGTACAAACCTCGAAGCTTTGAGGTAGAGAGCTTTTGCTAGTGGGGTTTTCACAGAAATCTCTAAGCGTGCAGAGGGCGCCAGCTATCGGACGAAACTATAAAACTAAAAAGTGGCCACTAAGTCAAAAATTTAACTGAAAAATTTTGAAAATTGAGCAACAAACGTTATTAGTTGTTAGTTAAGACATAATTCGAATTTATGTCTAACCTTGGTTTTGGTCAAAGTCAAACATAAAATTGAACAACAAGGAAGTGGCGCCACCACAAACGGCGAACTACTCGCAGAAACCTTCCCAATTATTAATTGCGCGTTTAAATCTTATTTGATTAAAATTCGTCGTAACTCTTCTTTTAATTAATTAAGCGATAATGAATGCTCTCCAGATACGGTTTTGTTGACATTTCGAAAAAATAAACAAAAGCACGTGAAAATGATTATTGATCAAAATGAAGCGCATGTTTCTTTGACATGGCACCCTAATACATCTGCTTCCTGTAAAAATAAGTTCTTAAGTTTTTACGTTCTTGTTCTTAAGTTAAAACACAATCGTTAATTGATGCACTAAAAATATTACATTTAGTTCCTTCGGTTTAGTTTCAAAAAATCAAGTGCTGACAATAGTTACATGTAAAAAGAAAATAAATTTAAAATTTGTAAGTGGAAACTTGCGCATTGCGCATATTGGCACACGAAAAACTTATAAAATGCGAAAGTTATTTAAAACTGTGTAATGGTGAGTTTTAATTAGAAAAATTAATTATTTCTTCTCGTTCACGACTTTAAATAGATACTAACTTTTCGAAAAAAAATTCATCTCTGCTCCTCGTGCGCTCCACAAAGAAAGGAATTAACATTCTTAACAGCGAAACAATTAAAAATGCTAAACATTTTATTACTCATTAAACATTTTTAAAAAAAATAAGCAAATGAAGTACTATCCGAAATTGCAAAAGTTGTAAATTTTAAATTCTTGGCACGAGATATAAGTTTTTAGTTTTTAAAAATAAATATTCGCACATTTTGCACTAATTAAACGTGGTAATTTTAAATAAACTCAAATTTGTTATTTGGTTATTGCCATAATAAATTTTGGACGATTACAACTTGCTATTATAAATTTTTTTTGTTCGTCGCTAGGTCAAGGTTTATTCGAAATGTACAACACAGTACGAGTACGACATAGAATTTAATAATCTGCGGTTTAAATAGATCGCTACGTAATCCTCTAAATAGCTTGTTTCAAAGCCAAGGTGATGTCGTTTATTTTCAAAAAAATATATAACTAAACATTTTTACAATAGAGCTAAAAGATAAAAAAATTGCATTATGTTTATGTAACAAACACGAAATTTACTATTCGTATGTAAATATTTCAATATGTCATTGATGTTAATGGACCACTTGTAAATGTTACGCAAAAACCTCGACACTCCACACTTTCTCTTAAAAGAAATAGTAAACAAAATCGAATCTAACGATGAGACGAAACATTTTACGAGGGAATTTCTTCGAGCGAGGAGCTCAAACTGGACTTGCAAACAAACTAACTATTGGGGCCGGTATTTCAATTTACACCCAAGTATTTAGTTAGAGGCTTCAAGTGACACCTATAAACCAGCTTTAAAGGTTTAAAGCTTAGTCGCACTTGTCACATTCAAATTAATCAGTACCTTGGGTCGCTTGGGTGTTAAAGTGTCGTTGAGAAAATTTTGAACGGCTTAATGCAGGAAAGGGTGCGTGATTTTGTCAGGAAAATGGACCAGCGTGGTGCACTGATCGAAAATTCTTTCTCCTGATAACTGTGATAAAAAAGGCCCAATCCGCCCTCGAGGGGTGCTTAATGCACAGATTTGCTTCCGTGACTATATCATTGGGCTTTCAAATAATGTTTTTTTATTTTTTTATTTTTTATTAGAAGTTCATAATTCTACTACCTACTATAGATGCCTAATGCGACTCTTGAGCACATTGTCCGCATAGAGATTAAATGCGGTGGCTCAACACCTCAACAGTCATTTTAGAAAAAAAAATTTCCTTCTTGGGTTGCAGATCGATGAACAAAATTTAATTTGCATGGCACACCTCAAGATCGTTACTTTTGTAGCAACTTCTCAAACAGTTATGTCGGGATGCATTTCCACTATATCCAGGTATTTAACAAAATAAGAAAACATTTTTCTCTATACCGATGCCAAGCAACAAAACAAGCGAGATTCAGTAGAAATATCCCACTTTGTGTAGAACTTACGAAAACTTATCTTACATCGACGACAACTTTCAAATATTCCAAAAATTTTAATCTGAAAAGTTAACAAAACTCAAACTGAACACGCTTTTATCGTATAAATAAATAGCAAATAAACGAAATAGAAAAATCGATTCGTTTATTTATATATTTATAAAGCAAAAGAAGCACTAGCAAAGTCCACACAGCTTTGATGATGACTTGGCTTTAATACCATTTGGATTTGTATCCGATGTAATGACGAAATAAATAAATAACGTTAAAATTTGTTTTACAATTTAAATTGAGGGAGTTAACATAAACGTTTTCAACTGCTGCAGATCTGTGTAAAAGTATTTAATTGAAAATTTACGCACAGAAGGAGCTCGTCACAAAAGAGGGGAGCCACCTAAGTAACAGGCTCAAATTTGACACAACAAATTAACGTCAATTTGTCATCAAAGACTGAAATAGTCACGAATTAAAAGCTGATTCGCGAGTTAAATAATTATATCCTGACTAAGCTCGAGATAATACGCCAAGGAACTTAAATGCCTGTTTAATTACTAAAGTCGTCCCGCCATTTAAATATAACGCGTTTCAAAATGAAGTGCCTTCAGGGGGCTATTTGGTTTTTATTGAGCTTTTCAATCTTAGAATTAAATTTCTGGCAGGATGATGGCGATAGAAAAAATGTCTCGAAAGATTTTCTTGCAAGAATAACGCGGAGTGCCTGGAGTGGCCTGGTGCCCCCGAAAAACCGCTTGTCTTCGGACTGGCCACCCCACCACAAACACATAATGATTACAATATTCTATGGTCAAGATTTATCGGATTGAAAAGAGAACTTTGAGTTCGGTTTACGTATTACGATGTAACTTAAAATATCTACAATTAACTTGTAACTCTCCGCTCCCTGCTATCATATGACCCAAAGTCGTAGCTCCTTGCACTTAGCCTGATCTTTTTGAAGACAATAAGAGAAGCAGAACTCGGGGTAGACTCTCTCAATGTCGCAAAACTGGGCGTCACATAGTCCGCAGTCTCTAATGCAGGGCCCTCTTGGACACCTATATACTGTCTATAGTATGAAGGATTTTGAGACGGGGTTCTCTATATGGATCCCTCATTGCGAAAAAATCTGCGAGATGCATCTCTGTATGTGTCGCTTCATAGTATACAGCGAGCACTAAACAGGCAAATTGGTAGAGAAGTAGTAACTATACGTATTTTTAAAATTGTTTATCAATGCAGTTCTCCTGCCTTCTGAAAATTTTTGGGAAGGGTTCTCGCTCCATAAAGTTTGGCCGCGCTTCTATGAGAACTCGATGCGATGTTAAAATCTACTGACATAAGTATTTTTGTGGCCCACCCAGTTTTCGACAAGTCCTCCCGACCACACCCCCCTAAAAAATGATCCAGTTACGTGCCTCCTGAGCACCTGAGCGGATTGAATTAATTCAAGTTCCTAAATCTAAATCAGAAGCAGTTTACGGCAAAAAGTGGTTAGAGGGTCGAATAATTCCTTCTAAAAGTGAACGACGATTATTCATCGATATTAATGGACACGATAGTGAGAAAATTTGGAATCTTGTTAACAAAATTTAAAATTAACGAAATACGTCCCTGAGTTTGCCGTGACATAGGCCACGAATTACATCCTAATATTAGATCTATTATACAACTAAAACCATTAAGATTAGGATTATAGTTACAATTCAACTAAATTTATGACACTTTAGCCACACATACCTGCGCCCAAAAATTATGTTTAATGATAAAATTTTTGTGACAAAAAATTTTCTTAAAAGTGATTTCTATTACGAAAAGTCGAAAAGTTATATTAAAACTTTAAACAACCCCTACTCAATATTCTCATTCTTTACACAAAAAACTCGAATTTTAAACTTTTCCCAAACTCGATTTATTAATTCAATTAACGAGGAGATAAACTCGCATAATTGGGCATTTTAAAAGCGTCAAAAATTAGTCACGCATTTACAAAAACACGCGAGAGGGTTAGTACATTTTTTAGTACCTACTCTTAATAGCGTGTCATCTCTCTTTTTACTGTGTGCAATTTAAATCTAATCAACTAATCGGCCCAAAACGGCCTTTCAGTCAAAATTTAGACGTGCGAGAGTGTTGTTCGATTATCGGCGAACGCAGTAGGAGGAAGAAGATTCTCGCAAGTGCAAAGACATCGTACAGGAGGGCTGGCGGCCTCGTTCAAGAGCGTCATGGTGCAGTCGACTCGCGTTACGCGCTCAGAACGGCATCGGAGTCGATTGATAAAAGCGTGGGTGTACAACACGTGACAAAAATGACATTTCGTGTTTGTATTTAAAAAAAAAGTACGTAAATAGGTAAATAGTAAATACACCCCCCTAATTATTGACTTTAACAAAAGTCGTCAATTATTGTATAAAGTGATGACTCGTTCTGAAAAGTGGATGTTTTGTTTTTCAAAAATTATTTTAGAAGTTATGCGGACAAATTTATAGTTAATTTGTGCCAAGTCTCGTTAATCTTAAAGCCAAATAAAACAAATATAATAATTTTGAACTTAATTGTTGAAACAATTGCGGAGTTATTCCGATTGGAAATTAGTCGAATGTTATGTAAATGTTTGTAAAAAAACTTTTTGTTCTGGAAAATGTCTATTTTGATCGGAAAGTAATTTTAATAACAGTGTACCGAACATTTGGCTATCTACCAATTGGATTTATATCCTGAAAATATGACTACACGCGAAGTGATCTTGGATGGTGGTTCACCGTGGGGCTTTCGCATGAACGGTGGTTTAGATGTTCAACATCCATTAAGAATTTCCAGGGTGAGTTTTACAAACTATTTCTTTTACTGTAAATCAAACGAAAATGAGTTCACTAAGTAGAACGGTAGAACGCAAAAATTATCAATGATCTCATTTTTGTTCTAGTTTTAGCTTGTCCCCAAAAATTTTAGAGCGCTTTTTTGCATAGTTATTATGTACGCCATGCCATTTACGACCTTTATATTAATATTTTTGTAATTTATTCTTAGCAAAACTTTTGGGCGTATGTTACTTGTTAAACGTCAAGATTGGAGATAAACTTATTTTTGTAAGCGTAAGGAACATCGGACGAAATTTTTCAAACGCCGAAAACTTTTTTTTTATCGCGAGCTTTTCCCAACAGTCTAAACTTATAGTGACACGTTCACCTTTAAATTTCGGCCTACCACAATAAAAAAAACTTGAGCTCCAAATTTACAATTTAATAGAATGCCGTAAAAGGAGAATAAGAAAAAGTTACTCCATCAACCTTAAGAAAATTCCTTATATTTTTATATTAACCACCCTATTCGATGGTACCATTATTCGAATCTAGAGGTGCATAAATAAAATTGTCACCTCTTTACTTGACGTGGCAAATATTTAAAGCTATTGAAAAGCAAATTTATGGAACTTTGTGGAAGAAACCAATTTTGCGACCTTTTTCACAGACGTATAAGGGTATTAGTTAAAGCCATTACATTTTGTTCGAAAACGACAATTTTATTCGCCTATAATTACCTCCTTATCTTTCCTCTATTTCAAATAAGAGAATTTCTTTACATTCTCCAAAAAACGATAAGAATTAAGAGCGGTTTCTTTTCAGATTAAAGATAACAATGTTTACAATTTTAGTGTAAACGTAAAAATACACGAAACCCTTAAAATATTGTTAGGAGAACCTCGTAACCGAAGTCAACCCCCTTTTGGTTTAAGATAAAATGTAATATTATCGATGTGGGCTTTCTTTAATATCGTATGTTCTAGAAAATAAATTGCCGGCCTCTTTTTATTCTGTTTTCGTACGTTAATAAAGCGATAGCCCTTGGATGTCTTCATTTTTTTAAATTAACGAATTCCATTACTCATTGGTCAGAATTTAATTAAATGTTAACGAAATTTTCGTGAAGAGGGTGCGAAATTAAGCATGTGGCGTCAGAAATAAAATCCGGGCCATTTTGATCTCTCTCATCGAAACGTATATGGGAATCCGAATTAACGAGGGGCATGCGCAACTCCTTACTTAAATGCTTTTAATGTAATTTTCGACGGAGTTGAATTTTGAAAAGTTTTGAATATGAAAGCTCTTGCTATAACAGGATTTTCCACAGTTTCGTAGACACTAGAGTCTTTTATTAGTATTTTGGCAGTAAGAATTTCCAATTTTTTTATTTTTCCCTCATATTTGAACAACTGAACCCCTAGTTAACCAATTTTCTAACTTTAAAATAAGCGAGATCACCATAGCAAAACTGAAAAATAATTCACCCTGTAGATTATGTTTTAATTGTACAAAAGGACGAACTTTGGTGAGCTGAGCGTGTTTTCTTGAAAACAATAAGTGGGGTATTCTAATTAGGGAAATCCCCTACTCGTGAAAAATGTTACATTTACGGATATTTTGAGCGAGTATTCTGTATCAGAACCTCTAAGAATAGTGGGAAACTTTTACGTTAAACTGACGTTCTATCCTTTTTATTTAGCTGTGCCAGAACGAGATACAACGTCATTTTAACGTAAAAGTTTCCCACTATTCTTAGAGGTTATGATACAGAATACGCATGATTAAGTATTTTTGACTAAAAGTACTAACTAGCAGAGCCACCACGGGGGGAGGGGGGGGCTTATACAAATTATTATTTTTTACATTATTAAAAAATAAATAATTGCAATGTTTCTGATTGTCACATAGGTACACGTATATCCCGTCAGAAGCTGCCGGCGCTACATTATTAGATTATTACCAATTCCAATTCATTCATGTTGCATGTGTACTGAAGCATTTTTAGTAGTTGCTACTAGTTGGAGCTAAATTTTAAATTGCAACTAAGAATTTTTATGGTGGTGCTTTTCTATTGCTTTTTTAGTGGTGCCCTAGTTACCTACCTATAAACTATACCTACTACTGTTGTGTTTTTCTGATTTACCTTTTATCACTTTTATTTAAAAGTTTTCTGCTTCAGTTTATTACAAAAATCCAAAATGAATAATAATAAGGTGATGCACAGAAAAAAGATAAACATATAGAACAGCCTCCTATTTCTTCTGAACTGATTTTATTATCATCTTGGCGACTTTTTACCACCAAAAAATTCAGACTTGGTCCACTTCGACGCTTAGCGACGTTTATCACCTTTATTGGCCCATATTAGGTCATTCCATTGTATATTGTGGTGTGTAAAGAAGGGTTCCCGTAGAAATTTTATTGAGATGGGGGCATGCTGTGCGTGAAGGCGTCGCAGGCAAAAATTTTGTATTGTACAAAGCCAAACAGCTTAAAACAAAGTTCGTAAATTTTTTGTAGTGATTGATAGTAACTCCAAAAAAGATGTTTCGCAGAAACAAAGTAGGTAAACGATGTAATACGGCGTATAGGACTACGACGTAGAGTTTTTAGGTTGATTTAGAAGTTCTAGGTGGTCATTTGCACCCCCTCCCTCCCCCCGCGGACACCCATGCCTGAAGATTTTGAAGAAGTGATAGGAACCATTCCAATATAATAATTAATAATATGTATACAATATCTTTTTACATTTACTCTTATTATTCATTTGAGCCCTTTTCTATTTGATTCGATTGTAAAAATCTTTCAAACTTGGCCTTCTTTCCGTCTTGCGTTTTTGTTTGGTAAATACTTTAAACTTTATTTTTTTAATTTAAATATTAGGTAACTTTATCCATTGTTGAAAACTTCTTGGCCTATCTATTTCTTCTACGGCCTGTAGGGCTGTAGGCCATGACCTATTTGTCCTTACGGATGAAACGTGCCTGTCGACGATTCTATCTCGCTAATATTAACTTTTAACATTAACATTACTCACAAGATCGCATTCAAGTATGTAAAAGCCGATGAAAATGAAGGTGCATTGCGAACGTAAAACTAACCTTCCGCGAGTTTTTATTTTCAGTAGAGGGCGCAGATCTTGTGAGAGTATAAAAAACATTTAACTCGCTTGTCATAAATTTTTGTTACTTTTCTAGGGCAATTCAGTTATGCACTTTTACTTACGCTTAATTGACATTGTTTTCTTTTCCTTCTGAAGATCATGAAAAGGGTGTACCGGTGTACTCGTCTTGTTCTGAAAAAAGAAAAAAGCAAAATTAAAAGCAGCTGACCTAACTGTTTCTATAATACAACTTATCAATCATAGAAGGGGCCCGTAAAAAATTTTGGCACTGAAGCCTCTCGATTACAAAACTATCTGCTACTCGGCACGGCTCTGAACTAAGTCAGAAACGAGGCTTTTAGAATCAAATTGAGTAGGTCCCACCGAACTACACCATACAGAGTGAGAGTTAATTATTTTCCATTTTTTTAAATTTTAGTAGAAATCACCAAGGCTACTTCGGCCTAAAGTTCATAGAATAAACTCCGTTGGTTATAAGTCGGCCCCCAGTCGATTTATTTCGACCCCAAAACTCCTCGGTTGTTTATTTGAAAAAGTAAAATCGCGAAAATTAAAATAAAACAAAACAGAAGAAAATGAAATCAAAATCTCGAACTTAATTAATTATTCAAAAATAACGAACGTTATTATTTTCGCGTTTAAATTAAAAAAGGATTTACTGTTTAAATTTATGTATACATTTTTACTTTTTACCCTTTTTATTATTTACATTTTAGCCAAAAGCTCGGGGATAAATAAATTGTGGTTCATTATTAAAAAAATCGACAAAAACGTCAAAAAGTAGGGAAAAAAATTACTTTTCGCATAATATTTTGATCTATTTGAATACTTAACGCAAATTTAAATAAAATTTTCCTACCAACACATGCAAACATGCCAACACGAGAAACGGGTCATAAGTATTAGGATACGCGCATTACAATACCAAGTAATGTTGACTGTTGACTTCAAGTACATCAACTCCTTGTCACTTAATAACATATTGTTTAAACTAATTGATGCATGACTTTTTCGTTAAATACTACATTTTGTTTGCCGCAAAAAGTACGACATGAATGCGTAACGTTAATACGAGCTTAATAACGTTTAAAGGAACGACGACCAAACACGGTTTACATGTTTTTAATTTATGACGCGGAAAATGTTATGAAATTGTACTTAATTTAAAGTAAAAGAGCGGAAGTAACTAGGACGAATCCTCGATTTGCATGACTATCGAACACAGTTTTACATAATTTTTGTATGCTCATCAATGTGTGGGTGATGAAATTGAGAGTCGGCGATGACATCACTGATAACGAAAATTTAAATTTTTCGAAATTTTTCCAAATAAACTGGATATTTATAGTCTCTACGTTTGTTTATTTTTAAATGCAATTAATAATATTTTGTAATTTATCACGCAATGTTTGGAATGTAAATGGATTAATTAGTTAAATTATTGAATGTCGTAAAATATATTGAATTTTTGATTGAAATCGCATTTAAACGTTTGTAGGTGGGTTACGAGAAAATATATAGCGTTTGGATCAGATGGTAGCTAAGCCGAAAAACGTATTTTTGTTAGAGGGCTAAAGAGGTGTACTGATCTACTGATATATCTTTCGGAGGGGGCCTTACATAGGCACTGATAAGATTTTGGGTCCCTGCCATTGAGGAGAAAATAAGAAAAAATTGTGCCACAGGCAAAATTTATTGTTCAAGGTCAAACGGCTTATAATGAAGTTCAGGAATCTTACTAACGATTGATAGTGTCTTCGAAAAAAATGTCTCTCAAAAACATAGTGGAAAAATTAAGAATTGAGTTTCTACGTTATTTAAGATGAACCAAACATGGTTGGTGAACTACGGGCCGCCCTTTAACCCGAGGTCCTAGGTTTTATCCTTGGTAACCTAATGGTAAATCTAATCCTGATGGGCCCCATTTCCTTATTAGGCTCTCTGGTGGAGAGAGTCTCCCTCATATTAACAAGAATGACATTGTACAAACATTGTAGCGCCGCTATTAAAGACTCTTTGGTGTTGGGGTGACAATTATATAGGGCGTTCTGTTTAAAAAAGTACGTTTTAATATTGCATTCTGTATAAAGTTATAATTTTCAATTAATCAAAGATCGCGCTCTTATCTGGACACGCTGTGCACTGTGCTCTACTATAGAAACTTCAAAACAGTAGTTGTATCGAGAAGCATTTCGGAATGACACATTGTCACATCCAAATACTCCTTGTTCATCATGATGTTATCATGCGAAATCGCGTTATATAAAGCTACAAAGTTCACTATAACTGACTCATTCACTGATTAACGATCATAAAGATAACCGCTTCATTATAAGAAAAATCGCAAACGAAGCAAACTGTGGACGAGAATCGCAAGAGGTGATTCTCGATCCCACATGGTTTGCCATTGCCTTACGAAAACTTCATAAAATTCCCGCAAACTAAAAAATTTAACCCATTAAGATTAAGTTGAGCAATTAACACGCAGCTGTTATATACGGCACAACTGCACATATACGAGAGTCGAAGCTGCCCCTTCTGTTACTCTTAAAAACATAAATTCTTGTGGTATTAGGTACTCTTCGGCGTGTTTCTTTTATTGATCGGGAAAAAATGCGAAGAAAACACTCCGCCAATCTGCTGGTTAAATTTCCCAAGACTGATTTCCAACTAAACTCTCATTGTGTAAATTTTTCTCAACCTCTAACAATATCCATTACACCCCCTATTTTCTTACGAACTGCCTTGTAGAAAAAGTTTATTGCTTTTCTAACACGACAAGGGTTTAGTTTGAGCGAGTTTCGAGTTAAAAGCTCCGCTGGGATGAAAAAAAAAGAAGAGACTTTATATCGACAACAATAAATTAATTCTGGAGCAGGATAATCAATTAAAGTTTTTATACGTAAAATTGAACAAAGTTATAGGAGAGAAAAAAAATTATTCGGTAGTCTATTAGTTTATTGTTTCAATTACCATCAACAAGACGTACCCAACGGTCAATTACAGACACTAGTAAATGGCTTGACCCCACTTGAGGGTTTCCACGCTCCGACTCCTTGATACATTTAGCAATTTCTCTGCACTTTACAAACTAACATTTTATGTCGCTTCCTCTAACAATATACGGGTAATTTCCATTTACATTAGATCAACTGTTTGGACTAAGTAAATAATTGACACTAGAATAAGTTGGAGCGTTATATTTGAAGTAGTTAATTGAAGTAAAACGACACCCCAATTTTAGATAAAGAGCACCTCGGAAGAGATTGAAGCTAATTTTTATGCGTCTTAAACGCGAAAACTAGGGTTAAGCCTCGCCGAAATAACGTTTGCACGTCATATTTCATTTTAACCACCCCCATTTCACCTTTTATTAAAGGCTTTAAGAGTTAAAATGGAAGCTAAATTGCCCACATACATTTTGAAAGATGTTAAAAGTGTGTCTATTATTCTCCGAACAGAACTCAAATTCAGGCTTAAATTGCGAGGGTCAATCTTTAAACAAAAAAAAGGTGCTAAAATGAATTAGTTTTATCGATTATATACTAACGCCTTCTGCATTCAAAAGCTCTAAATTCTAAATATCATTAATATAGCTCGCACAAACTGGACTCGGCGTGAATAAAAAGAATAAATTAATTTTGTTTTAAAAATGTTGTGTGTGTAAGGAATGCGAGTAATAAATCATCAACAATGAGAAATTTCAATAACTGAAATTTGAAACGAACGTAATAAAGTGAAAATTCTAATTCATTAATTTTTGTAAATTCAATTTAAAATGAAAAACAGCCATAATTTTAGTTAATAAATACTTTGTTTTTTGATTGAAACAAATCGTTATTCGAGTACTGCCACAATCCAATTCGGTTGAACGTCTTTTCACAGCTCAAAGTATAAGAACTAATAGTGCGCGAGGTGCACTTTTAATAAACGATAAAGTATGTATAAAATTTTTAACGATTCAGGCTACAAGAACATTGCAAATTAGTAATAAAACCACTCTTATTTGGTTGTATTAACTTGGGGGTCGCTCGAAAAGGGTAGATCTTTTTCGTTTTTCGCTTATAACTCGAAAATTACGCACTTTTAGTGAAATGTATGTCTATAGAAAAATAAAGTACATTCAATTGCCTACAAATTATATAGGTTAGATTTTTTCCTCAGATGAAAAGTTTAGGCGCTAGAGGGCGTTAAAGTTTGTCAAAAATTCCAAAACCGGCCAAAGACTGTATTTATTGTTTATCGCTTGTAACTCGAAAAGCACGCACTTTTTGAGAAAAGTTCTTTTATATAAAAGTAAAGAATATAAAATTTTCCACAAACTGAATATGGAATGCTTTTCCTCCGACGAACGGTTTAGGCGCTAGAGCGCGTAAAGATTGAAAAAAATAAAACCGGCCAAAAAACAGTTTTTTTTTGTTTATTGCTTATAACTCACTTAGCGAAATGTGTTTCTATAGAAAAATAAAGTAAATTCAATAATCTACAAATTATGTAGGTTAAATTTTTTTCTCAGATGAACAGTTTAGGCGCTAGAGGACGTTAAAGTTTACGAAAAATTTCAAAATCGACCATAAACTCTATTTTTGTTTATCGCTTGTAACTATAAAACTACGCACTTTATGAGAAAAGTGCTTTCATATGAAAATAAACTCCATTAAATTTTCTACAAAACCAAGTCTGAAAAGTGTTTTCCTAAGATGAACGGTTTAGGTGCTAGAGCGCGTTAAAGATTGAAAAAAATTCCAAAATCGGTCAAACTGTTTTTTTTGTTTATCGCTTGTAACTCCACAACTACGCACTTTATAAGAAAAGCGCTTCTATATGAAAATAGACTCCATCAAATTTTCTACAAACTAAATGTATAAGGTTTTTTCCTCAGATCAACGGTTTAGACGCTAGAGCATGTTAAAGATTGAAAATATTTCCAAAACCGGCTCAAAAAACTATTTTTTTGTTTATTGCTAATAACTCGAAAATTACGCACTTTTATCAAAATTTGTTTTTATACAAAAATAAAGTACCTTCAATTTCCTATAAATAATGTAGGGTAGATTTTTTTCTTCAGACGAACTGTTTAGGCGTTAGAGGGCCAACAAACTGTATTTATTGGTTATCGCTTGTCGCACGAAAACTACGCACTTTATGAGAAAAGTGCTCTATATCGAAATAAATTCCATCGAATTTTCTACGAACTAAGTCTAGAGAGTTTTATTCTCAGACAAATGGTTTAGGCGCTAGAGGGCGTTAAAGTTTAACAATTCCAAAATCGACCAAAAAACTGTATTTTTTATTTATCGCTTGTAACTCGAAAACTACGCACTTTATGAGAAAAATAGTTCTATATCAAAATAAACTCCATCAAATTTTCTACAAAATAAGTTTAGAAGGTTTTTTCTCAGATAAACGGTTTAGGCGCTAGAGCGCTTTAAAGATTGAAAAAATTCAAAAACCGGCCAAATAACTGTTTTTTTGTTTATTGCTACTAACTCGAAAATTACGCACTTTAGCAGGTTATTATGGACACTGGCCACGTGATATTGGCGTTGAACCCTATAGATATCCCTTCGATAGCATTTACGATGGAAATCAACGTGTATTTGATACCTTCACACTAAATACTATTTTAATCGATTTTTTATACGCAACGCGCCACCCCCTGTATATTTCGACTGCTATAATATTGTTAATGGTCATAAGCATGATAAATCTAAAGCTAAACGGTGGCGAGTTGTGACTTTAATGTAGAAATTAACGTTAATGATACCTTCCACACAAAATCGCATTTTCTCATTTTTTTTCATACTCAACTTAAAATTACTTTTTAGGAGTTTAAAAATATTTTAATGGAGAAAACTTGGAAAGTAGAAAGTTTACTGATCGTATAACACTCAGTTTCAATATAGAATTTAATTAAAGTATTAAAACACCACGCGAAAGAATAGGTCCCTATTTATTTAACAAGTGAAAAATAGACCACAAAAATTAAACTCGAGTCTCCCCTTTTAAGCTAATTAAAATTTTTCTACTAATTAAAAAATAAAAATCCGAACTATTTGTTACTTCATTTTAATTAAAATAATATTCCAAACTTGTGATTGAAAATTATTCATAAGGTAAGTAAGTAATATCCTTTCAAAGTTGGCCCTTATAAAATTAAACTTAAAGAAAGTTCGAATCCCAACACGCGTGCATAAATTAATTCCGACTGCATTAAAAATTAACGTTAAGTCTTAATTTAACCACTTGAAACTTGAAAACTTAAAGTAGCTCAAATTTTAATAATCGGCTTTTCATTTTCTAAGCACCGAATGTGATAACTTAAAAAGTTTGGGTAGTGCATTTGGGTGTGAATTTTATTAAACGTCTGTGTGCGTAATTGGGAGATCGTGAGAAGGAGTAATAAAAAAGTTAAAAGGGCTCACTCGAAAAATTTCTTCTTAAAAGTTTCAACTCGTTTAGTTTTAAATTGGACCGTGACGCGATAACAATTTTCGTTTATTGCGGGGGTAATATTAGTTCGTTTGGTGTGTGATTTTGGGCGGTTTAAAGAGAGGCAAGTTGTGGTTGAATTATTTTGTTTTTTAATTAATTTTTTAACTAATGGCCATTCGAGGAGGTCCCCGATTGTTAATGGTAATAACGAAGGACGGATGTTCGAGTTGTAAAAGGCAAAGGTTAGGCTTATCACGAAACACGAAAGTAAAAAAAGTTTATAAGTGCATCTTGATAATGAAATTAATTTCTTAATGCAGTAAGCTCGGTGGGTTAGTTGTTTCTAAGCCTCTAGGCCGAGTTGATTAGTTTTATTCATTTGGTTTCAATTTGAGTTTATTTATTTTTGAATCGCGTATAAAAAAGAATTGATAAAATACGTCCAAATTATATTTATTTATAAATATTTATGAGGTATGAGAGTTGAACTTTATTTACGCTTAGCAATGATATTAGTTTTATTAAAATTTGTAATTTGCATGTTAATTGCGTCGTCATATGTAGATTTTTTAGTGACATGCAATTGCAAGTTTGGCTTGTACTAATAACCCCTGATTTCGTTTAAGATAGGTAAATGTGTTGTTTTCATGTTATTTATTACATAATGGCATTAGAGTCATTTTTGATACTATAATTTAACGTATAAAAATTCATTTGCCCTACAATCTGGGACGTACTTATTAACAGGGACATTATTGCATGACGAGTTAACTGTTGACCTTAGCCCCTTATTATTTAACACTATTCGTACACGTACAACATGTAGAATCGAGATTCTCGAGTTTGAACCCAATAGTAATTTCGTAATGAAAATTTCAAAGACTGTCGACACTCGACGGTTTCAATATTTTTTATGTACGGACTTTTGGTGTCTGTCAGGAATTAGAAGAAACATTTCAACTACAACTAGTACTAGACAAGGGTTGTCAAGTTGACATTCAATTGGTTCATGAGCCAAAATTATTTTTTAACAGATTTTTAATTTTGTTCCCATGCTCGACTGACTTTCCGAGCGATCTAAAATATCATCACAATTGACACCTGACGGCCCCAGAATAATTTATTATTAGCGGGTGGGGTTAAGGGTCGGTCTATCTTTCATCTCTCGAGGTTTTAGTATACTTAAAAGTTAGTTAAGTAAGAAATTAATTTAAGAATGAAGTTATGGCAAAATTTGAAATCACAAAACTTTAGTAGAGAATTTACAAAAAATGTAATTCTGTAACAGATAATCTTTCAGAAAGTAAATCGATGAAGCGGTGATTAATACCATTTAATACTACTAAACCAAAAAGTACAAAATTTTTGATTATATAGAATGAAAGAACATTGCAAACGAGTAATAAAACCGATCGTCTGCCTGTTAAAACTGGCAGCAGTAAGTTGAGGACTCGAGAAGGGTGGATTTTGGCTCTATTTTCTGTTTGTCGCTTATAACTAAAAAAATACGCACTTAATGAGAAAATTTCGTCTATACAAAAATAAGTACCTACATTAAATTTCCTACAAATTATGTCTCTAGAATTTTTTTGCCAAACAAACAGTTGAGGTGGTAGAGAAGAAATTTTTTCTTCTATTTTTTCACCGGGTTTATTAACTTCAACGTACGCTAGCGCCTAAATAGTTCACCTGAAGAAAAAAACTTAAGAGATATAATTTGTAGGAAATTGAATTTACTTAATTTTTGTAAAGAAACCCTATTCACAAAAAGTACGTAATTTTCGAGTTATAAGCGATAAACCAAAATAATTTTTTTTATTATTGTGAAACTTTAACGCACTGTAGCGCTTAGGCCGTTCGCCTGAGGAAAAAATCTTTCAGAAATAGTTTGTAGAAAATTTTATCTAGTTTACTTTTACATATATGTACTTTTCTCGAAAACGGTACAGTTTTGAAATTATAAGCAAAAAACTGAAAAAACAGCAAAAACCCACCTTTCTCGGGCCACCCCACGTCAAAGCAGGATTTTTTAAGAGGCAGACAATCTACACAAATAATAGAACTTTTTCATATAAAAATTTTTCACATACCCTATACGGTTTAGTTTTAACCCCCCCCCCCCACAAAAAAAAACACCCTTACATACTACAATGCGCTCTAGCACCTAAACTGTTCGCTTGACCACAAAAATCTAAGAAACATAATTTGTAGGAAATTGAATTTACTTTATTTTTGTATAGAAACATATTTCGCTAAAAGTGCGTAATTTTCGAGTTATGAGCAATAAACACACAAAACAGTTTTTGGCCGGTTTTGGAATTTTCTTCAAACTTTAAGGCGTTCTAGCGCCTAAACCGTTTATCTAAGGACAAAATCTTCCATACTTGTTTGTCGAAAATTTGATGGAGTTTATTTTCATATAGAAGCACTTTTCTCATAACGTGCATAGTTTTCGGGTTATAAGCAATAAACAAAAAACGTTTTTTTTCAGATTTTGGAGTTTTTGTTAAACTTTAACGCCATCTAGCGCCTAAACCGTTCTTCTGAGGAAACAATTTAATTTACATAATTTGTAGACAATTAAATTTACTTTATTTATGTTCAGAGACACTTTTTTCCAAAAGTGCGTGGTTCTGGAGTTATGAGCGATACAAATTTTTAGCCGATTCTAGAATTTTTTTAACGCGCGCTAGCGCTTAAACCATTCACCTTAGAAAAAAAACTTAAGAGATATCATTTGTTGAAAATTGAATGTACTTTATTTTTACATTAAAAAAAATTTTTAAGTGCGTATTTTTCGAGTTACAAGCGAAGAGCCTAACAAAGAGCCAAAATCTACCCTTCTCAAGCGTCTTACAAGTTAATGCTTCAGACTGTCGGTTTTATTACTCACTTGCAATGTTCTTTCATCCTGTATAGTAAAAAATTTTGTATACTTGATGGTTTAGTGTTTAGTGAAAGTGTTTGTTGCCTCCCGGCCTATTATAGTATTTCGTTGTTCTCCTGGAATAGCATTATCCATAAAAAATCGTTTCTAGGACACTTACGACCTTATTTAATTCAAAATCGGTCGCGAAAATGCTAAATCCCTATGCTAACTTTCGGTAAGTGCACACACCACACACCCGGTGTAATTATTGCCATCAACCTGGTCATTATGTACTTCAAACCCCATTATAAAACCAACATATAAATTTAGATTTTATGTTTGATATTCCACAGGCCATTAATAATATTTTATAAACAACCAAAAATTAAAATAATTTATTACGCAATTATAAATAATTTTGCGTTTTAAAATTTATTCCATGTTGTGTTACGCACAATAAATAAATTTATATTTTTGCGTGAGCATAAACTGAAAGTTAACGACATAACGTGCATCACGTAAGGAGGGAATAGTTGTCACTTCTATTGGTAGGGTCTTTCAGAAAAAATACGAGGCCCGGAGCAACTAATACTTTTGGTGTCTTTCAAAACTTAAAATAATATGGTTGTGACAAATACGAGGATGTATTGATAACTAGTTAGCCTAGACCAGTTCCATGCAAAAAAAAATATTGCGTTACCATAGCAACGAACAATAACTTATTAGAAGTGTCAGTGTAAAGTTTGACGTCAAAAAAGTAAACCAGAGTTAAGCAATAAATTAAAAGAAAAAAGATGTCCACCGAAATTGTGAAAATCGAAAAATTGGAGTATCGAGCCATCATCAAGTACCTGTATTTAAAAGGGTTAAGAGGTAAGCAGATTTACGAAGATATGGTTAATACCCTTGGTGATCAATGTCCTTCGTATGCGACCGTGAAAAATTGGACTGCAAGCTTCAAAAGAGGTAAATTTTCAATTGAAGATGATGACCGATCGAAAAGTTCTTGCTTCAGTTTTTTGGGATTGCCATGATTGATTTTTTGGATAAGGGTAGAACAATAACTGGAGATTACTATTCGACATTACTGACCACTCTACGGAAAAAAATTAAAGAGAAAATATGCGGAAAGCTATCCAAAGGTGTTTTTTTTTGCAGGACAACGCCCTTGCACACAATTCTCATGTAGCCATGCAAAAAACTCGTGATTTAGGGTTTGAATTACTAGAACACCCCCCCCCCCCTTATTCTCTAGATTTGGCTCCGTCCGACTATCATCTCTTTCCTCAACTGAAAAAAAGTTTAAAAGGTCGTAAATTTTCTTCCAACGAGGAGGTAATAAAAGCTGTGGTCGTCTGGTTTGCAGAGCAAGAAGAAACATTTTTTTTGAAAAGTCTAGCGCCGTTGCAGGTTCGCTGTAATAAATGTATCCAATTAAGAGGAGAATATGTTGAGTAATAAAATATTTTGACATTGAAATTTTGTTTGGTTCTATAGTAGGCTAAGAATTTTTCAATATAGCCTCGTAGGCCCGGAACAGAGGGGAGAAAAATTAAGAATTAAATTGCTATATCATTTTAGATAAACAAAAAATATTGTTGGCAAATTAGGGGGCCCCTGAATTTGACCATTGAATTTTTTCTACTCGTCCTAATTTCTGTCTTTTTCTTACCCTGTATTTTTATCTAACAAGTTGCCCAGTTCAGGCCCCTAATATTGCGAGGCTTGGGGCAGCCCCCCTCCCGATGGACCCTACTTATTGGGGTTATTATTGTACGTGTTTTAATTTGGTTAAGATTTAGAGAAATTTAGTAGGTACTAGTTTCTCATGATTATATTTATTTAATTTTTTTTAAAATACGTGAGTCGCGTATACGAATAGCACTCAGAATCATTAATTACAAAATAATTAATAGATAATACGTTTTCGAAAATATTTAAAAAATGTTTTTGCGTAACTATCCGTATTCATTTTTTCTTTCAGGTCCAAAAATTGCTTCTCTAAACGTATAACGAAACTGGTATAAAGTTTGTTATAGGTTATAGGTATTCTTTCTCCCATCCACTCGTACACAACTAATTATTAATAATTGTGTAATTATTTGTTGGAAACTAATTTTAATATTAATTAAAAGTTTAAAACAAAGGGTAAATTAATAAATTAAAGTATAGCACGTATACAATTACGAGCCTTTTGTAAATGAAAATTTTAACTTTTCATACCATCAAAATGAGTTGTTGGCGTTTATATGAACTACTACTATCCAAATCCATCTTGGGCATTTGCGAAATAGTTTTAACACGCCCTGTATAATTCAGAACGACCCAGCAGTAAAAAGAACATTTACGAAGGACGTTTCGACCAGAAGATTCCCTACGAGACCGCCACAATCTTTTCAAACTCTCAAAGCAACAGTTTAGTATAGATTTACCGAACAATTGATTAAATAAAAGCTGCAGAGCTGTAGACAATGAGATAATTAATAATGTCTATCGCTGAAAGTTTTCTTTATTTTCGCCATTATGAGAGCTCGAAATTGTTTTCCAACTAAATACAATACAGACTCGCAATTTAATTAGTATAGAGGGTAGGTATTTTAAGAAATTGGATTTACTATAACTTCGGTCGTGACCACCGGCTACTTAAAGGGCTATAGCTAGTATTATGCAAATTATTTTGGCAAATAAATGACTCGATAGATCACTTTTAAATCTATATACAGCGCCGCGCACTTACGAAACGAAACTTGCCAAAAATTATTTATTAAAAAGAAATATTTCGAGTTAAGCAGTTGTTACGTTAAATCACGTAAGATACGTATGTGTTGGCGAAAAAATAAATTTTCTAAATGTTACCAACCCATCTCGTGTATATTTGATAAAGGTCAATTTTTTATTATATTTCTTCGACACCGTATTTAATATGTTATAAAGTTCAGAGAAACAGTGACATTTTTTCACTGAAAAGTTTAACAAGAACACATCAATAATAAATCTCTCGAACTTTATATAAAAAAAAAGTTTGGAGAAAAGAAGAAGAGTCTAACTGGGTTAAAACTCGAAAAATTGAAAATTGAATTAATTTGATTTAATTTATATCCTAAAAATAATATCAAAGCGAAACCATAAAGGGGGCGTTGTGAATATTGAATTACCTCGATGTGGTCGTTATTCGGTTTCTAAGTTCTTCATAATGCAAATGGGTTTCGAATGTGGATTTAGGTGCACGGTTTTAGTTTTTGTTTGTGCTTAATGTTGATTAGTGATAAGTTAAATTTATTTCTACAAACAACTCGTTTAAAAATTTACTCGAATTTGTTCGTTCCTAACCTAACGTTTGGATTAGAAAGGTGCGAGTGATGCGAGAAAGAAAAGTTCGGCACTTAAACGTTCCACTTCTTCACTTTAAAATTTTAACAAACTCAAAACGATAAATTTCGACGTCGGTGCTTTTAAATTTTCTCGTTCTGAGTTCGAATTTTCTTTACGTCAAAAGCTTTGAGCTCTAACGCCTCCTTTGACAGCTGGAAAAAACAACTCGCGTTAAGTTACGCCGCGATTCCAATTTTAAGTCCGTTTTCGAGAAAGTTTCCCCTAACATCAATTTTACGGGTTGTCAAATAACGTCCAGTGTAGCAACACTCCCGTCATGATTCACGAAAAAAAGCAATTAATAAAAAAAAACGATAATCAAAGTCTGATTCATTCTCGGTTACCCTAAAAAAGTAAAAATGGGTGTGTTTTTAAGTGCACCGTCCGTTGTCGATGCATAAACTTCGACGAAGTTTCACAGCGATAGCCGCCGAGAAAATTTCGAATGAAAAAGTGGCACGCTAATATAGCAATTGGCGGGCGGGTGAACGAAACTTAGTTCTTACTTCTTTTGTTTTACATTTATGTTAGAGATTAAAATCCGTGGAAACGTGGAAACTTACAAAACGTCGTCTGTTTTCTAATTACGAAAAAGCTAACGAGTCTCCGCATATAATCTACACGTAAATAAAACTTATACAAAATCTCTTGATTACAACAACTAACTCGAAACTCGACTTCTTCCTACGACATCCACCTATCCTTTTTAACGAGAATTCTAGACAACGGAGTTTGATTAGAATACGTAAATACCCTTTCCGAGAGATAGCACTGGCTTTAACCTTTGAGAATACTAATGAACGTTTAAGTGCAGGGTGGCTACTTGGCATGTCGTAAGAGAGACCATCAATCACATTTTATGCACATAGGTGAAGGATAAAGTTCTACGAGATTTTGATGTTGGACAAGGAAGCAGACTTCGATAGTTGGAAAAAATTATTTATTCAAAAAAGAGGAGTAATTCGCCGGACTCTGTAGCGTGTTAAATGTTAGTGTGAGGTGTTAAATTCAACATGCTCAAATTTTGTGCGCCCCAAGGAAAAAGACGAGATTACATGGTAGGTACTTTGATCCCATTTAACGTGTTAACCAATCCTCGATATTAGGATATTAGATATCGGTAGCAATTAGTGACAAATGGCGCGCATACTTTTAAAATAACTCGACCTAAATTTTTTACTCAAATATTTGATTTTTTTTCCAAAAAAGACTTACCCTCCCACTTTTCCACCCACAATATTTTAATTAAGAAATAAATTTAATAAATTTTTAAAACGACCAGTTCGTATTTACAAAAATAAACAAACCTCGGCGAGGGCCGCGGTTTGTTTTTGTTAGTTTGTGATGATTTTTGCGATTTTTATTTCTCTCGAGAATTTTTATTTACTCTCAATAAGCTTTAGCTTATTACGAGACGATAAAATATTAATATATAGATTGCGTACTTTTTAAACGATGTTTTAAATGTTGCAAGTTAGTATTTGATCAAACCTACGGGCGATAGTGTATTAATCTCACTTTAATTAGTTTTTTACTCGAAAAAAGTTAATTTATTTTAAATTGGATTCGAATCAAGTCGACCTTTTTTTCAAAGTGTTTAAATTACTATTTTTTACATTTGTACCAAAAATTACGTACAATGGGCGAATTAGTATTCAACGAAAAGTTGCATAGGAAAGATAAGCGAATTATTCCATTCTTTCTCTGTTTAATTACATATTTTTTTGTTACGTTCGAATTTTACTGGACGGCTTCGATTTGTCGAATGAATTCATTTTTACGTCAAACAGAAGAGTAGTCTGGTAAGCTGCTAAACGGAATTCAAATTAAATTGGAATTTACTTTTGACAAATGATTTTGAGTTACGGTATTACGTAAGTGCCAATATAGATTTCTTGACGATTAGTCTGTATTGGAGCGAATTTACATAAATCTAAGTAGCTTGTGTTTCGCGAACAGAATTGTTTTCCTCCATTCCTCACATACACAACTTTTATTCTCAAAATGAATATTCGGTTACCTACGTTAAATGACTGTCAAATTATAAGTTGTGACATTAAACTATTGAGGTGTTATTGAGATTAACATGAAATTTACCTCGTAGTCCGGAAGGCAGCACTAAACGATAAAGTACAAAATTTTTGACGACGCAGGCTGAAAGAATTGCAAATGAGTAATAAACCGACCTCCTGCCACTTCTAAGGGGCAGTGTTAACTTGGGGGCGGGTCTTTGTTCTTTTCTAGATTTTTCGCTTCTAACTCAAAAACTACGCATTCTATGAGAAAAGTGCTTCTATATGAATATAAACTACTTCCAATTTTCTATATCGCTTCAGTTTTTTCCACAGATGAATAGTTTAGTAAGATTGACAGAAATATCTGCGGCCTCCTTTCCGGACAGGGTAACACCCACTAAATGCACTCTAGCACCTAAACTGTTTGGTTGAAGAAAAAAATCCAACGGACATAATTTGTAGGAAATTGAATTTACTTTATTTTTGTACAGAAGCACTTTTATCTCAAAGTGAGTAGTTTTCGAGTTATAAGCAAAAAAACAGTTTTTTGACAAATTTTGAAATTTTTATCAAACTAATGCGTTCTAGTCCCAAACCCGTTTTTGAGGAAAACAACGAGGAGATATAATTTGTTTAAAACTTGCTGTAGTGTACATTTATATAGATGCATTTTTCTTGTCAAGTGCGCAGTTTTCGAGTAGTAAGCGATAAAACAGTTTTTTAGCAGATTTTCAATTTTTTTTCAAACTTTAACGCGCTCTAGGCCTTAAACTGTTCGTCTGAGGAAAAAACCGAACAGATATAATTTGTATGAAATTTGATGTAGGTTATATTGATAAATAGGCATTTTCTTCATAAAGTGCGTACTTTTCGAGTTATAAGCGAGAAAACAGTTTTTAGCAGGTTTTGAAGTTTTTGCCAAACTTTAATGCGCTCTAGCCCCAAAACCGGTCGTTTTAGGGAAAAAACTGTAGAGATATAATTTGTAGGAAATTTGATGCAGGTTATATTGATATAGAAGCATTTTCTTCATAAAGTGCGTACTTTTTGAGTTATAAGCGAAAAAATAGATTTTAGCAGGTTTTGAAGTTTTTGCCAAACTTTAATGCGCTCTAGCCCCAAAACCGTCTAAGGAAAATAACCGAAGAGATACAATTTGTAGGAAATTTGATGTATTTTATATTTATATAGACACAGTTCTCATAAAGTGCGTAATTTTCGAGTTATAAGTGATAAAACAGTTTTTAGCAGATTTTGAAGTTTTTCCAAACTTTAATGCGATCTATCCCCGAAACCGGTCGTCTGAGGATAAAAACTGAAGGGGCATAATTTGTAGAAAATTTGGTGTAATTTACATTTATATTGAAGCATTGTTCTTATAAAGTGCGTAATTTTTGAGTTATTAGCCATAAAACAGTTTTTTAACAGATTTTGAAGTTAGCCAAACTTTAATGCGTTCTGGCCCCAAAGCCGGTCGTCTGAGGGAAAAAAACAAAGACGCATTAATTTGGCGGAAATTTGGTGTAATTTATATTATTTATATTGAAGCATTTTTGTCATAATTTTTGAGTTATAAGCGCTAAAACAGTTTTTTAAAAGATTTAGAAATTTTTGCCGAGCCTTAACGCGCTCTAGCTCCTAAACCGTTTGTTTGAGGGAAAAAATCGAAGAAATATAATTTGTAGGAAATTTATTGTAGTTTATATTTATGTAGATAGATTTTTCTTATAAAATGCGCGATTTTCGAGTTATAAGCGAAAAACCTCCCTGACTACCTATTAATATGAGGAAAAATACCATTTGACGTAAGAGCAAAAAGCAAATGGTGGAACTCGCGAATTAGTATAAAATACAAATTTGTTATGAAATCTGTACCTATTGTAGCAATGGTTGATTAGGTAAACAGAAAACTATTTCTAAAACGACCGCTCTGTTTAAAATTATTATAAACATTAGATTTTGAGAGTATACAACCTTAAATACATTTGAGCATTTTTGTTGCAGGTCAACCCAGGCAGTAAAGCAGCTTTAAAGGGGATTCGCGAAGGCGATATAATTACATCAATCAACAATCAATCGACTAAGGATATAAGTAATTTCGACGCCCAAACTTTGTTGAAAAAATCTGGCGATATCGTAAAACTAGGCCTTAACGAGTAAGTTGCAGACTTTGATCAAAATTTAAAAAATTGTCACCATTCAAAAATAACAAAATGCAGATATGTAACAAAGCGAGTCTTATAGTGTGAATTAATAATTCAGAAATAGTTTTACGCCCTTTGAATCCTTGAATGGGGGCAAAAGAAGTAAGACTCGAAAAAACGTTTAGTTTTGGGGAAGAACTCGTAGAAATGCTACTTTTTATTGCCTTTTTAAATCAAAATCTCACCTAAAAAAATAAAGTCTCCTGATAATGCTCGAACTTCTCACCAAAAAGTTTAAAATTCAAACAATGCATAAATCTCGCAATTTGTACACTATAAATTTGAAACCACGAAAGTTTACAAACGAGTCTGGAGAGTCGTTAATTTCAAAACAAATTTAAATCAAACCAAACTTATTTTTGTCGCACAATAAACTAATAACGACACTTTGATTTTTACTAATCAAAGTTAGGTCGGTAAAATAAACACCCGCCCGTATTTATAAGCCGCCCTTCCCTTTCCTCCGTAGTGTTAATAAATTGCAAATTTAAATTGCTCTGTTTCTAAATTTTCCGAAATACAATTAGATTAATGGGATCCATTTTAATGGTTTGTATTAAAAGCTCACACACAGTATTAGTAGTAATAAATTATCCTGTAATCAAGCCATTCGTACATTGTGTTTCTAGCGTTCCCTATTCAATCTTCTAATGTGTCTGTCAGTCAACCATCAAGTAAAGAAAATAAAGCAAACATTGTTAACAAAATTTATTTAGAATATCGTAAAACCGCGCTCGAGCCACGAATTTTATAAATTGTAAGCACTTCGTGGAGCTTAATGGTAAGAAAAGTTCTAGTGGGGAAGATATTTTAAAAATTTCATTTTTTCGAAGTCCTCCGCACCCCAAATGCTGGAAAGTGTGTAGGTGGAAATAACAGAAACTGAAAACGGTTCTACATAATATAGTTATACAAAAAGGTCAACGTCGGCGTCGCTTATAACAACTAAGATCGATACGAATTAAGAGAGAACATTGCCCTTAGAAGAATTTTTTCGTGTGTTTTGAAATGGGTGAATGGGTCAAATTTTGATTAAAGTTGTTACGAGTGTTTTCTAAAAACTATGTCACTAGCTAAGCAGTTTAATTGCTCATTTTTTTTGTAAATAAGTGGACGAATTGTGTTCAGGAGTTAATTAAATTTTTAATTAGCATTATTTATCTGTCGTTCGTTTCTTATTCGGCAGATGGGCAGACTGAAAGAAAACTGGACTGACTGATTTGCACACGAAGAGTAGACTGACAGGGGATCTTTTACACTGTCATGAGCGCAAACATTCCAGAATCCATAGTTAACGAGTTTACATACGTATACGAGCGGACGTGCAGACACTCAAACCGACAGATCCACACAAAATCTTCCAACATCCTTATTTAACGAAACAAAATGTACATTTTAATCTATCATTACGAGCTTGCACACATGCACACGTTAGTTTTCTTGTAGAATATTAGAAACAGGACCGCAGTTAGTACTCTTGTTAGAATTTCGATCACGGATTTTTACAAATTTCAGTTTTTGCGAGTTAGTACTAAAAGCGCACTACTCGGGAGGCATTACCTAAGCAATTAAACGTACTTCGTCTTTCCCCAATAATTACATCTTCATCACTTGTTGTTGTTCTTTCATACGCCACATATCGATTGGTTAATTTAAGGATTAGAACTTCGTGAACGCCTAATTCAAAATTTAAATTGTAAATAAAATTTGCAACTTCAGGGTTCATACATTAGGGAAAAGTACATTTAAAATTTTAGAAATAAATCTTGATACACTTTTATTTTTGCGGATTAGCCTTATACTGATGTGCAATGTCACTTACATTTTTAAATTACCCTAAAACCTTCCAAGCGGAATTCCGCACATATTCCGTCCGACGATATAACCATATTCGTTCATTATTGTATGGTGTGCATTTTAAAAATACGCCAGATTGACGAAAAAAAGTGTCCCAACTTTTAACATCTAATAAATTTTCAAAAAGAAAACCAAATCGAAAATTATTATAATTTTTTGATAGACCATTTGTTTTTTAGGGATTGTAACGGATCACCAAAACGACGCCAATATAATAAAATCGTGCAGCAAGAAACCCATTCAGAGAAAATTGAACGTAAGTAAAAATTGATTTTAGTTCGAATTTTCTTTTAAATATTTTCGTTTTGTATTTCGTCAATTCGAGAGAGCGTTTCTTTTATAATATAAAAATGATCCTTTTTTTCGTTGTTTCGTACAGCGAATTTTTTCACTAACGATTCCAATTCGACAATTGATCGAGTGGAAAGGATGGGTCGCTCACATTTGTTTTTGTTTCCTAATTAAAACTAGCCAGTTGTTTGAAAAAAATATTCGTAAACATAATTGCTTACACACGTGACGGCCAAATAAAGCATACAGGGTGTTTCAAAAACTAACTACAATCTAAAAATATTTTTAGTTCCATATAACGGGTAGCAGATTAAGACTAACCCCAGAGACTCGCGATAGATTCGTTTCGGATTTCATGGACGTTGGATTGACATGATACGTCAGTATGTGCGATGTGCGCCTCTCTTTATCAACGCTCCAATTCACTAACAGTTTTATCAAAGCGCTTACGAGTTCCTAGCGGCACGAGGAAGGAACTGCAAAGTATTGGTTAAAATAGTAGTGGGATTGTTGATAACACCTCGCGTTTTTTGTTTCTTGTTTTGTGTCTTGTCTGGTATCTGTAATAAATTCCGTGCAATTGAATAGTTCACTTGTTGAGAAATCATTTCAATTTGAGTATTATATCGCATTCCGAGTTGATTTGGCCTATTTCTATGAAAACTGTCAGAAGGACGCCAGAACACAAATAACTGGAAAACCATCATATTCTCAGCAATAACCGTGTAACGTCTGTTTTGCCACAATTAAGTGCACATTGGTCGGGGGTAGATTTTCCGATAAAAGTGGGCAGACCTATTTTAGAGACACCTTTAACCTTAAATTCTCGCGACGAAAAATTAAAATTCCACTTGATACTGTTTTAAAATTTATTTGTTAAATCAACACCACATCAATCCATCTCTCGGAGAGTTTGAAGTTTATAAATAAGATTCAAGAAATTTTTTTTCTTACAACGAAACAACACAAAAATAGTCAATCAAAAAACACAATACAGAACACAATACCCTTCAAGAATCTTGCATTCTTTCAGAAAAATTGAAGCACTCGAAATTTTTGTCAAAAGAAAAAAGAAAGTTGTTTAATGTAACAAGAATTTAGCTATCGCGACACTTCGCAATAACGTGGAAAATTATTTCACACATCGAATTTAATGGTTATTATTATGGGAGTGATTTGGAAAAATTATTCTCTGACTTTATTACAATTTTCGTATAAATTGAATTTTACCCCAAGCGTTATAGGGTTCATTTAAAATCAGTATGTCTGTATAGGTATAGGAATAAAAATTTAGTTGCAGGCACGACGAGGAATCGTAACTAACGAGAATGAAAGAGAATGTACGAACTTTTATAATTCGCCTATTCAATTCGTACGAATAGATAGCGCGATCGATATAATGAATTGAGATATTTGCAGGATATTAAGCATAGAATTAAAGAACCAATAGCACAAACCTCGGTTCGGAGAGAACAATGGATTTTGAATAAGTTCAGAGATAGTTTGATCTCATCTGCAACTTATGTAATAAAATGCGTCACTTGGGACTGGCGCGACAACTTTTTCGACCTAAGTTCATTTTTTTCGAAATTTCGGGAAACTTCTAGGTTCAGCTAGAGATTTATTTGAAAACAGTGCCAAACTTTGGGCTTTATTAAATGAGTGCCTACTGAGATCAGCTAGATCTGGAAATTGGAAATATTATAAATAATTAAGTTTTTGAAATTTTGGCCTTCAAAAAATCTTAGCTCTGAAACAAGTGCGTAGCGGAAAATGAAACTAAGTTGTGTAGTTTAGAACTTGAATATCTATAACATATCCAAAAATAGACAAAAAGGCCGAAGCCGGTTTTGAGAAAATTCGTTTTAAAATTTTTGTCAAATTCGGTCCTCTATAAAAGAGGTCAATTTTGAAATAATTTTAAAAATCGACTCTAACAGAACTAAAGCCCTATATTTTACCTATTTATTCCTAATTTTAAATTTTTATAATAATAATTATCTTCAAAATTATAATAAAAAACCTAGAAAATGGGCCAATCGTTATACTGGCCGCCATTTTGAATTTAAAAATTTAAAAAAATATTTTTGTAATTAGGGCCGATGTGTACTAACTCATAGCCGAGTATAAATACCGCTAGTCAAAATTTTTCAAACTGCGACCAAAATAACCCCTTTATTTTGGGCCACCCTGTATCGATTTCGTTTGAAAGCTTATTTTGTCGATGAAATTTTGTGAAAGTGACTGCAACTAAATTTCAAGAAAATCGCTTTAGTAGTTTTTATTCAACGCCTTACTTAACATACACACACACACCCACAGACAGACTTTTTCTCAGAGTTTTATTTTTTGTGGGTTTTGGATTCGGGGGAACCCAAAGCGTCGAGAAATTAAGTTAAAAAAAATTTTTTTTCTATCATTGTATCTACTACTTTTCAAAGGATATGCAATCTACGTAAAAGTAAAAAGCTTCCCCTAGTATCAAGCTGGCACAAATGCGCCCACGCAAATCCAAAAATTGGGATGAAACTACAGCATAAATTGAATTATTAATGTCTTTTTAATTTTAGGCACAACAACGTCAAAATCGAGCTATACAACGAGCAGCACGACTTCCACAATTAATCATAATCCGTTCCTACAAAACGATTCCCCAATATCGAACGTCAATGGCCTACATGATACCAATGGTGAGTCTATTTTTAAAAAAATCATCCCGTTAAATTAAAATAAAACCGTAATTAAAATAATAACGTGTAATAAGGTATTCAAAAGCGTAACAATATTAGCACAAAACTTAACTTTTATAATAAAATATTCATATATTCATTCGAATCATCATTTCCGGTAACCGTCTAAGAGAGAACCTTGAACTTATTCAAAATTTCTCCAAATTCAAGTCCAAAGAGTTTATAGATTATAGAAAAGTGGTCAATGAACGCCCACAACCAAAATGTTTTTTATCAGATAATGCCCCGAAAAACTTCCTTCACGCTACTTAAACGAAAGCTGTTATCTCTTCGCGCAGGCAGTCGTTTACTCGTGTGGTTTGCCAGTTAAACGAATCTAAGAAGGAGACCAGACTTAAATCTTACTTAATTGTCATCGAATAATCGGAAACTAGCTTGCTCGTGTGAGTTGCGAAATCGCCTTCGATTAGTAATAAATTATTAATTTAAATAACGGGATTAGTCCAACCCACACATCGGTGGAATTGTTTGGTTGAAATAAATGGGCCGAATAAATTGAAATAAGGATAATCCCCCTAAAAGGATACGTCGTCTCTGTAAAAACTTGGAATAGTCGCAAGTTGAAGCCGCAAATTAATTTGCAAAAACAAATATTTTACCGTTAAAAAAAATATAAACAAATTAATCCGGCTTAAAGTTTATTTTTGTTAACGACGAATGGATTAACTTGTAACTATTTGAACAGGAGTACATAACAGCGTAGAACGTGCATACACATACGCATATTATGTGATGTGTGTTCGACTGAATCGACGTTAAAAAAAGATAGTCGCGGTTATTTATTAATTAATCAATTATTAGTAATCCAATTATTCGCGAGTGTTGGTTAAAATATTTGCAACCCCTCGACGTTTCGAGATTAGTTTCAATAAATTTTCGGTAGGAAACGAAATTAAATTTACAAGTTTATAAAATTGTCCTTCCGATTTACTCGAGAGACGCATTTTGATATATAAATATAAACCCTACGCAAAATTTCGCGTTTGATTATTATTTTGTGTTTAATAAACTCGAATAAGCGCCCGGGGGTTAATAATTTATTAAAAGGTAAAATGGGGTGATTAACAAAAATGTTATTACACCGAAGGTGCGTTTAATTTAAAATAAAAATAAAGAAGGCGCGTTTAGACGTGTAAACGGGGGCAGTTCGGTTTGAGGGTGGTTAAAAAATTTTGTAAGCGTTATTTTAGCCCCTGAACTTATTGATTCGTACGTTTTAGAAATGATCAAAGCCTTCTTTGCAAAAAAAAAACTTGTAAATTACATCTTGGGTTTAGAAAAAATTAAACTTGAGCCCTAAGTTATGAAGGCTCGGTTCTTTGTCAAAATGAAAATATTTTTTTAGAAAATGTAACGTTTTTAAAGCTCCAATAAATCGTCTTTTACATCTATTTTCTAATTACCTGCTTATTTTTAGTAAACTCGCATTTATTTTGGATTATAGCTTAATATAGGGAATGGAAACTCTAGAGAGGAAAAATTTAATAAATTTTTTTTGTAAATTTGATTAGATAGATAGTACATACTAAACTTATGTTTGAACTTGACCCCATTAGTGTAAGTGCTGGTTCCTTTGATGCGATTAAACATTAATTAAACTAGCAATACCAATTTAATTAATCATTAAGTAATTAAGCGACAAAGGCAGCTCAAATATTGCACTTCCGACAACCAGTAGTACCAAATTTGGTAAGAAGCTTATTAAGGTTTAAGCTAGCTATTTATACTTATACCTAGTACCTACCATTGAGTAAATATAGTAATAAAAACAACTGCGTTACCACCTTCCATAAGGAACGTTATAAGTGGCCCTTAATACTGGTGCTCTGAGAGAGTGTCTTTTGGTAGATTGTTAGGTGTTAGAAGGTTCAGACTTTGTACTGCTATTAGCCAGAAACTGAATACTATATTTTACTGCAGCCTAACGCAGTTGAATTTCTCTTAATAATAATAATAATAAATGATAGCGTAGGTAGTAACATTTAAGTAATAACATCGTTAATTTTAAGTCCTCGCCTAAAAAGTTGGAAAAGAACGCATCGTCAAAATTTAAGAAAGTAAAAAAATGTTTTTTAAGAAGTGGAGTAAAAGTTTAATAAACCATTAAAATTGCATCCTGCAAACAAAAGTTAGAATGTAATTTACAATAAAAACTTTGCGGATTTTTTTTGTTGTTGAAAATTCGCCAAATTAAAAACTTTAAATCAAACTGAAAGTTTTTTCTAAATGATTCTTTTTGTTTATTCTACAGACGAGATCTAGTAAGCTTTGATGTATAACGATGTTTTAAATTTGAACAATGATTTTCTGAATCTACGCTTTTTTATGACAATAAAGGTCATTTTCGAGCTAGGGGCTAAATTTTTTTAACCAAAATAAATTTAAAAATCGCGAAAGATAGATAGGCAAAGAGATTTTATGAGATCTGAGATGAGACTGAAACAGTAGGATTTTAATTGGAGAAGCACTAGAGTCAATTTGCAATTTTGTGTTTTTAGTCCGAGGCCGCGAGCAGCGAGCACCTTTACTAAACTATAAAGAACATAATTTTTAACGACTGAAAGAGCATTGCAAGTGAGTAATAAGTAATAAAACCGACGGTCTGACACTCCAAAGTGTCAGCACTAACTTAGGGTTGACTCGAGAAAGGTGGATTTTTGCTCTTTGCAACTAATATGCACAGAAACGAGAAACTTTTAGACGGTCAGTTTGCTATAGTCTTTCAGTTTACATCTTTAACGTCAAAAATAATATATTTTAGTATAATATCTGCATCCTGCATTCCGGACACGCCACGTCCAATATACACTAAACTGCTCGCCTCACGAAAAATTTGTAGGAAACATAATGAGTAGGAAATTGAATTTACTTTAGTTGTGTATAGGAGCACTTTTGTGCGCAGTTCTTGAGTTATAAGTGATAAAAAGGTTTTTGGCTGATTTTAGATTTTTTGTCAAACTTTAACGCGCTCTAGCATTCAAACTGCTCGCTTCACGATAAAAATGTAAGAAACATAATAAGTAGGAAATTGAATTTACTTTAGTTGTGTTTAAGAGCACTTTTTCCTAAAGTGCGCAGTTTTTGAGTTATAAGTGATAAAACAGTTTTGTAGCTAATTTCGGAATTTTTGTCAAACTTTAACGCGCTCTAGCATCTAAACTGCTCGCCTCACGATAAAAATGTAAGAAACATAATAAGTAGGAAATTGAATTTACTTTAGTTGTGTTTAAGAGCAATTTTTCCTAAAGTGCGCAGTTTTTGAGTTATAAGTGATAAAACAGTTTTTTGGCTGATTTTGGAATTTTTGTCAAACTTTAACGCGCTCTAGCATCCAAACTGCTCGCTTCACGATAAAAATGTAAGAAACATAATAAGTAGGAAATTGAATTTACTTTAGTTGTGTTTAAGAGCAATTTTTCCTAAAGTGCGCAGTTTTTGAGTTATAAGTGATAAAACAGTTTTTTGGCTGATTTTGGAATTTTTGTCAAACTTTAACGCGCTCTAGCATCTAAACTGCTCACCTCACGATAAAAATGTAAGAAACGTAATAAGTAGGAAATTGAATTTACTTTAGTTGTGTCTAGGAGCACTTTTTCCTAAAGTGCGCAGTTTTTGAGTTATAAGTGATAAAACAGTTTTTTGGCTGATTTTAGATTTTTGGCAAACTTTAACGCGCTCTAGCATCTAAACTGCTCGCCTCACGATAAAAATGTAAGAAACATAATAAGTAGGAAATTGAATTTACTTTAGTTGTGTTTAAGAGCAATTTTTCCTAAAGTGCGCAGTTTTTGAGTTATAAGTGATAAAACAGTTTTTTGGCTGATTTTGGAATTTTTGTCAAACTTTAACGCGCTCTAGCATCTAAACTGCTCGCCTCACGATAAAAATGTAAGAAACATAATAAGTAGGAAATTGAATTTACTTTAGTTGTGTTTAGGAGCACTTTTTCCTAAAGTGCGCAGTTTTTGAGTTATAAGTGATAAAACAGTTTTGTGGCTGATTTTAGATTTTTGGCAAACTTTAACGCGCTCTAGCATCTAAACTGCTCGCCTCACGATAAAAATGTAAGAAACATAATAAGTAGGAAATTGAATTTACTTTAGTTGTGTCTAGGAGCACTTTTTCCTAAAGTGCGCAGTTCTTGAGTTATAAGTGATAAAAAGGTTTTTGGCTGATTTTGGATTTTTTGTCAAACTTTAACGCGCTCTAGCATCCAAACTGCTCGCTTCACGATAAAAATGTAAGAAACATAATAAGTAGGAAATTGAATTTACTTTAGTTGTGTTTAAGAGCACTTTTTCCTAAAGTGCGCAGTTTTTGAGTTATAAGTGATAAAACAGTTTTGTGGCTAATTTTGGAATTTTTGTCAAACTTTAACGCGCTCTAGCATACAAACTGCTCGCCTCACGATAAAAATGTAAGAAACATAATAAGTAGAAAATTGAATTTACTTTAGTTGTGTTTAAGAGCAATTTTTCCTAAAGTGCGCAGTTTTTGAGTTATAAGTGATAAAACAGTTTTTTGGCTGATTTTGGAATTTTTGTCAAACTTTAACGCGCTCTAGCATCTAAACTGCTCACCTCACGATAAAAATGTAAGAAACATAATAAGTAGGAAATTGAATTTACTTTAGTTTTGTACAAAAACACTTTTTCCTAAAGTGCGCAATTTTTGAGTTATAAGTGATAAAACAGTTTTTTGGCTGATTTTGGAATTTTTGTCAATTTTTAACTCGTTCTAGCACCTAAACTGCTTGCCTTACAAAAAATGTAAGAAACATAATGAGTAGGAAATTGAATTTACTTTAGTTGTGTATAGGAACGCTTTTTCTTAAAGTCCGCAGTTTTTGAGTTATAAGTGATAAAACAGTTTTTTGGCTGATTTTGGAATTTTGTCAAACTTTGCACTCTAGCACCTGAACTGCTCGCCTCACGATAAAAATATAAGAAACGTAATAAGTAGGAAATTGAATTTACTTTAGTGGTGTAAAAAAACACTTTTTCCTAAAGTGCGCAGTTTTTGAGTTATAAGTGATAAAACAGTTTTTCGGCCGATTTTGAAATTTTTGCCAAACTTTAACGCGCTCTAGCACCTAAACTGCTTGCCTTACAAAAAATGTAAGAAACATAATGAGTAGGAAATTGAATTTACTTTAGTTGTGTATAGGAGCACTTTTTCTTAAAGTGCGCAGTTTTCGAGTTAAGTGATCAAACGGTTTTTTGGCCGATTTTGGAACTTTTGTCAAACTTTAACGCGCCTAAACCGTTTGTCGGAGACATAACTGGTAACAAATTTGATGTAGTTTATTTTCACATAGAAGCACTTCTCTTATAAAGTCCATAATTTTCGAGTTATAAGTGAAAAACCGGAAAAAGATCAAAAATCCATCTCTCGATGCTACCATTTAGGGAAGGCATACGACCTTGCTATTTGCTATGTTTTCTTTCAGCCGGCTTAGTTAAAAATTGTGAACTATTTGTATAAAATATTTATTTTAAAAGCCGTAGACCGTAGAATTGAGCTTACATTTGAAGTTTTGTAAAGATCTTAAGTTTCGCAAATATTTGTTGCACAACATTTCCAGCATTCTTAATATGTCTTATTAACAATTTAAAGAGGACGGTGGTAAAAGGCTTATGAATCGAAGTGACATCCGGGGGCATAAAAAGCACTAAATCGGAAAAATCGCTGAAAGCTCGGAATGGATTTGATCGCATTATTTATACCAAGTTTTACCCTTAGTGCAGAGTCTTTGACGTTTACAGTATCAAAAAAAATGTTGAAGAAATTTTCTTTTTTTGCTCCAGTAACCTCTTAAAGTTGAGAGTTTGATATCGGTATTATTAATCAGTATATTTTTCGTCTTTTAAAAAAATGAGTTTTTTCACGCATCAACTACTATACGGGAGCACAACCTTTAATTACATTTCATAATAAACAAAAATCGTATGCTGTAATTGCATGTACCGCAGAAAAGGGATCTCCCTGTGTTTCCTAATTTGTCCATCGCAATTATTTTTAAGAAAATTGCTAGGGTTTCGAGATTCGGCGTTTTAAAATTAATTTTAGGGCTACACACTTAGAGAAGTCGAGATGCAATTTTTGTGAACCAATTAAGCGAGTCGCCTGTAAATTAATTTTCTTTCAAAATACGAATTTGATTACATTTTTTCTTTGGGATTTATAGTCGCGTATAGAAAGTAATTAAAATGACATTGTTGCAACTTCTATTTTTACAACTAAATTGAGTCAGTTTTTCATTAAATAATTTAAATAAAAGTAGGTATACGCTGCAACGTAACTTTACTTTGATTTAAAAATTTTAAACAGACGCAAAGTGTTGTCGTAAAATGATAGTCTTTCTCGCTTGCACTCAAATAAAGTTAATTATTAATTATTGGGTAATTATTTGTTGGAATTTCGCTTTAATATTAATTAGAGTTGAAAACGAAGAGTAAATTAATAAAACAACGCGCTACGAAAAGGGTGTTTTGTAAATGGAAGTTTAAGTTTCTTATTACATTGACTCGCGCCTTGTGGGTTTCCAAATTGATCTCTATCCAAAAATGGCATTTTCATAAACCACGTTGCATTAAAGAATCAATGAATTTTAATTTCAAGTAAAAAAAGTTTACTGCAGGTGCCGTTTCAAGGGTCTCTCTCTATATGCGATTAGCTCTTGCGATTTTTGCAAAAATGTATAGCAGATATGGGGAGAGGACAATTTTTAAGGACTCAATTCTATTCCAAAGTATAAAAAGTTTCGCTTTAAAATATTTCATGGCGTTCAAGCGACTTATTGTTTAATTTTAATCAGTTTCTCAGCTGAATTGACACTGGAATATTAGAATAGGAAATGCAGCTGCACAAACTTCACTAGTTCTAATTAAAAAGTTATATTCTACTTAATACTAATACCCTACAGATTTAGTTCGTTTTTGTTGAAATTGGATCTACTTAAATATTGAGCCAACTTAAAAATACTTTTTCTAGTTGTAAAGACTTTAGAATAATTATCATACGATCCAATTATTTATTAATTCGTTCGTTGAGAAATTTTAAAGCTTCGCACCAGTATGAAAGGCGAGGCAGTTAAATGGAAGGAATGTGCGCAGACCGAACGAGCTTAGGGGGGGAATTTTTGTCAATCTAGTATGGGTGCTAGCTCATGGCATCAACTGGCTCATCAACGAAAAAGCGGACGGTCTGGCTAAAGAGGACAGCAAAAGCAAAATAAGACCCATAGGACCAGAACCAGTCTTTGGCGTTCCCTACGAAATGGCAAAGAGACAAATAGAGAGGATTTCACAAGAAGTCGTCACAGTATTCTTAGAAAGGAGAAGGTGCTCCAAAGAGAATTGCCCAAATTATCAATAATACAGAAAATTCTAAACTTTATCAAAAGCACAGAACTCACATAACGGAAGATTACGGTTTAACATTATTTAGTATTTTGAAAATGAACCAGTTTTGGGAATGTTGGTCGAACGATATCTTACCATCTCAGTCTTAAGAATCGCTCTGTGCTTAACAAACAAAAGAGGTTTACAGGGTGTGCCAAATTGGCTGTAATAGATAACTCTGTTATTATCGAGATACGAAAAGTATAGTAAACTGGTTGTCAGTTCGATTTTTCAAATAATAACCAAATCTGATTTTACAAGCCGTTTTTGATGAACAGGCAAAATGAAAAATGACGCACCTTAACAGCTTTTGTGCAGACAGTTTTCTGTATCTTTCAATTTGGTCTATTCTGTACATTATAAAACATATAATACGCGTGTGCGATATGATATTAAGAAAAAATAGTTTGACCACAAACACTCTCTTATTAGCTTCGATTGCCGCAACAATAAAGGGGAAGGGAGCACTAAAGGACACCCTGCACATCTATCACCGTTTAAGAATAAAATTAAGATCGTAAAAAAAACCTCTAAAAAATTGGCTCGATAAGGTTTTTACACCGTTCCGCTATCATCGCTTGCTGTAGGTACTAAAGTCAAAAATTCTGAAAGAAAGCGCTTCAAGTATAACTGCAACGATTCTTATCGCTCGTTGCAATAAAAAATTTATTTTTGACACTTTACTTAATTAAAACTGTAGGTTGATGCACACCTATTTTTAGCATTTAGGTTTTGAGGCAATTAAACAAAATTAGGGGGAAATTTTAATTGATAATAATTACGGTGTTGACTAAACGAAGTGAAACTTAAATTAGTTGTTCGACCAATAAAGCCCCCTATTGTTGCGAGTCAATAGGAACGTCTTACAAGGTGTGTCGGGCTCATTAGTTCCATTAAGTTTATGTAATAACTTTTTGTATAACAATCGAGTTGCATTGCGTCAAAACAAAACAAACTCAAAAGGTGGTTCTTAAGTTTAAGTTGTTGTTTTTAAATTTAAAAATTTGACTTTAAACTTTGCGCTATGAAAGTGCCGTGGTTAATGTGTTTCGACAAGCAAGGAACTCTTCCTCGGCCGATAGTGCTACCTGCGAGAAGTAAATCGAGAACGTGGGCGAGCGCCGCCCTTGTTTCGATACGAAATTTTCGATGGAGAAGAAAACAAAAAAAGTCGCATAAACATTTTCGGAGACATCAAAAAAGAGGTAGTACTGTTCTGGTTTGAATATTTAATATTTTCAGGCCCTTTTATGGTTACGCAACAATTATATGAATTTTACAATGAATTTAACGTAAACAATGGAAACCGAATAATTAAAATAAGAAACTTTAAATTGAAAAGGCAGCCTTCTCTTCTCGTAGTTTTATTTTATGGCAAAAAATAATTTGGATCAATCTTAAATGTCTAAATCAATTTTTCATGAAGAATGCGCGGCTTTTGCTGGGATTTTCTCAATTCTTGTACTTTCAACAGATATAATTAATGATAAAAATATTGTAAGTTTCGCCTTCAAAAATTTCAAATGCCCGTGTTGTTAAATTAATTTTAATTTGGGGAAAATTCAATTTAAACTTTTTGTTGAAGTAATAATTTAGGTTTCGCGTTTTTTCGTTACTCATGTAAATGAATTTAAATTATTTTAATCTTCTGCAAATAGACGCGATTTAAAAAATATAAACTGCATAACATTGTTATTCATTTAAATCGTGGCAGAAATATGGCCTATACTCCATTCGGCCAAGATATGTAGGAATAAGACGTTAGGGTCAAACAATGGTGAAACTTAAATCTAAATAGGTCAGCCGTCAAAGAATAACAAATGCTGGATTGACGTAGATTGTAGATGAACGCAAACTTGGCGGGGCAAGCACAATGCCGTTTGGATATAGATTTTACATTTTAGATATCTGATTTAATGACCTAATTCTGTTCAAAACGAATTACAAAAACGGCTGATGTGGCCATGGCAGGACTTTTTATTACACTTAAAATATTTAAAAAGATATAAATAGTACCAAACGATAGTAGGTATGCTCAGAAGCTCTCCCTGGTTTCAAAAATATAAAATTATAGAGGGTGTTTCTTTTTGAAATAGGAAAGCTAACCCCATTACCGCTTAAACCAGAAGTTTAGTATCATTAAACAGCTTTTTCTACAATATTTTAAAAAATCATAAAATATACAGAGTTTTCAAAAACTCTACGTTTTTTGGTGTTTTGGGTTCAGGGGGGCCGGAAACGCCGAAGTAAATTTAAAAAAAAAATTTTGTCGATCACAATACTCTCCCAAAGTAGACGAAGTCTGCGAAAAACGAAAAAGTAAAAGAGAACAAGCGTTGGTCAATCGTTATCTTGCTCAACTCAAGCTCTATAGAGCTTTCATTTTTCCAGTTTTTCTTAGCTATCGGCATTAGATATCTGGCGTTTTTGTGAAAAACAAAGCACGGCTAAATTAAAAGAGACTGTGTAATTCGAGAATATTTTGCTCCATTAGCGTTTGTACATCTTAAAAATTTTCCTATTACTGTATCGATCCCTTCGTTAAAATCTGAAAAGGATAACTAAACTATTCACAATAATAACTAACTTTTTTTTTACAAATTTTCGCAATTACACATCAACCGCTAACAATGAACTATTGAAATTTCGTGAAAAAAAGTCTCTTCCACTCAATGATGTAATAGATTACAAATTGAATTTTCCAACCGCGCCTTCTGCAAATTAATCACAAGCGCTCATTAATTCCCATTCAAAATGTTATCAATTAGAATTGGGTTAATGATATTCTGGATGTTGTTACAAAAGTTTGCTTTTATCGAATTTTATTTAAAACGCTTATGTGTTGACGTTAACAATTTCATTTTGGAATTTTCGTCCTTTATGTCGCGTCACAAAAGCACCAAAACTTAGTTCAAAATCGCGTACTACCCATCATTTTAATCCTAGAAACAAAAGATTTCAACGTCACCGAACGCCTCTAGTCTATCTCTATTCTAGATAAATATTGTAATTCTTTTGACGTGCATCTGAAGTTCCATCGCAAAATTATCTATAAATAGGCGGCGCTTTTAAAATAATTTGATTCATTATCACGCGAGGCTCGTTATAAGGGGGTAGTTAACTTTTAAAATTCGTGCCAATTCAAACTTGCAATTTATTTCGAATGTTCGTTCTTTTTTTTCGAGTAAAAAAAACTATTTATTTTCTAATTGTGGTTAATTCCCACAACAACCGACGTTATTAAAGAAGAACGTCTAATAATAAAATTGATGTTTGTTGTACCATAAAATTGAATCTAATCTCGATTGATCGGAAAATAATAGCCAATAGAGGGACCGATATATAAATACATAAGTATAATGAAATGTGGTTTCTATTGTTAAAAATTTTTTTTAATTAACAACAATGTTAAACAAATTTTTGATTGTTTATGTTTTTCTACGATGAAGGTTAAATTTATACAACGCTAATTGAGTTATAAAATTTATAGCTGTGACTAACTTAATAAAGGCTTTGCAACAGTGTTTTGCAAACTGGGGGTTTTTTAATTTCGAATGTTCGATATCAGTTTTTTCCCAGCATTAATTTGACTAGTCGTGAGGACGTATATACGCGAAAATCACCAAGAAAAGCCACTTTCAAAACGAGTTTCATATGTGATCCCATCTTCATGTACGATTCTCTAATAAATGAGTATGTGGGGTGCCGATTACGGTCCTGCTAACTCCCCACTCCTTCTTCAAATTTGCACTTTTACAATTTTATTTTTACGGAATTCAAAATGTTTTTCAGTAAATTAAAAATTCCGAATCAATCTCTTGGTCTAATTTTAGAGGCATGAGTATAGCCAATTCCCATGGATGGGTCAAAATAATATATTTTTTATTCACTTTTTTAATGAGACTGGCGCGACGAAAAAAGTTGAGAAGCACTGATTTAAGAGGAAAATCGATGAGTGTAGTCGCCAAACATCCTGAATTGTTTATTATCTATTGAAATTATGACTTTTGTTCTTAATTTGCGTGTTTCCTTTTACGTGACCGACATATTTTTAATATTACAGGAATCAAACTAAATTAGCTGTTTTTCTAAAAAATAAATTTCGCAAAATTGAATTAAAATTATCTAATATTTTAAAATGTATTTTTAGTAAGTATACAGATTCCTTTTCCTAAGCCTGTACTCCTGTACAGTTGGTTAACCTGAAACCTACAACATGCCACAATGAGTTATTATTTTGTAAAGGATTATTACCTCTTATGGCTTTACTCTTTACGTAAATTGTTCTTTTAAATAAAATCCCCAAGCTTCAACTCAAATAAATCCTTTATGATTAGTGTTTAATAATTTGCCACTAGTTTATTGGAGAACATTTTTGATTATTCACGGTCAAACGGCGGCGTAAAATGAAATGGCTATTTTTTCGGTTTTTTGCTTATAACTCAAAAACTACACACTTATACAAAATGTCTTTTATACGAAAATAAAGCAAATTAAATTTCCTACAAGTTGTATCTCTTAAGTTTTTTTCTTCAGGTGAACAATTTAGGCGCTAGCGCGCAATAAAGTTATAAAAATTTCCAAAATGGGCCAAAACATTTATTTATCGCCCATCTCTCAAAAACTACACATTTTTGAGAAAAGTGCTTCAAGGTAGAAGTAAATTAAATAAAAGTTTATACAAACTATATTGGAAAGGTTTTTTGCTCAGATAAACAGCTTAGGCGCTAGAGGGCGTTAAACTTCGAAAAACTTTTAAAAAGATGTTTTTTTTGTTTTTCACTTATATCTCAAAAACTACGCACTTTTAGTGAATATTATTTCTATACAAAAATAGAGCACATTCAATTTTCTACAAATTATGCATCTTACATTTTTTTGTCAAACGACCAGTTTGGGCGCTAGAGCGCGCTTAAGTGTGAAGAATGATTTTACGGGATTTGTATTTTTGTAATTCTGACTATGTCCGATAGTATACCCCGGTTACCTAATTTCAACGCGCTCTACCACCTCAACTGTTGGTTTGGCGAAAAAAATTTCAGAGGCATAATTTGTAGGTAATGAAATTTACCTTATTTTTGTATAGGAACACTTTTTTCCAAAAGTGCGTAGTTTTCGAGTTATAGGTAATCAAAAAAAAATTATGGCCGATTTTGGAAGTTTTTCGTTAACTTTAATGCGCGCCAGCGCCTAGATTGTTCATCTAAGGGAAAAAGCTTAAGATATATCTATAATTTGTAGGAAATTTATTTCGAACTGGTTACAGTTTATCTGCAGAGAAAAATACTCAAAAGAATTGGTTCAAAGGTTATTACTAGAGAAAGTGTACTAAAATTCAACGGTTCAATAATAAGACTGTGTCATGAGATTTTGTACACATCTTCGATACCGTCAACCTCCATCCTCCCCAACTCTGTGTAGCGAGCAGTATATTGCTGATTATTCGAAACGCTAGAAAAATAGTTTCCACCAGCCCAGCCCGTCTCTTTTTTTTAAATAACGAATTTCGACAAAAAGCATTTTTGAAATTTATATTATACGCAATTGCACCGAGGCCTCATTTATTCCATTGTCGTTGTTTTTCCAAAACTTCGCAAACAAGTTATGTTTAGTAATTAATAGAAATTCAACAAACAAAAACTCATCAACCTTCACGTGAAAATTATCACTCTTGTCTGAATCTGAATCGCGCGGAGAGGTTCCCCTAGCGGGCCGGCCATTGTCGAAAGTTATTACTTAATTTAATCTTTCAATAAAATAAGCTCTTTCGCAGCATGCTACCCTCGGCGAGTATTATTGTACAATTTTGAGTTATACATTGAATATTTTATTGAAAAATCGAGATGTAGCTAAAGCATCTAAAACTCGATATGATTGAAGGTTTTCCATATTGCTTCTGAAGTACCAAATATTTTACTTCGAATCAAATTTAACCTACCCAATTACGCGGAGTAATTCTTCAAATTTGTACTTTTACGAATAATTTATTTCGCTTAAAATAGCTTTCAAGTTTTTCGATTTTTGTTTGAATAAACATTAGTTAACTGTAACGAGATACGGTGAAAGAGGAATTAACTTATAATTAGGATAGTAACTGGAACGTCCAGTGAGTGTTAAAGTCATTAAGTGTTTTACATTCAAAGTTGTAATCAGAGTGCAGTAGATACTAGATTAGTAAATTAATTATTCTCTTAATTCGTTACGAGTGATTGAAACTGTGCTGATGGCTATTGTAAGTGAGGCCTTTTATGGTTTAAATCAATTGATTTGCATACGATTTAAAGGTTGTAACGTTGTAACAGTCGGATATCGAGGATAGTTTGAAACAATAATAACCAACTTTTGCACGCCCTCTAGTCATAATTAGGCTTCGGAAGATCCGCACGTTTAAGTGATGTAAAATTATACAACGATGGCGCCTAAATTCGATTTTCTTCTCGATTTGTAATAATAGAACGTTTTGTGTTGTAATTTCTATAAATAATTTGATAGTACACATATTACGAATAATGTACATTATTTAATTTAAGGTGTGATTGTCACGCTTGGTAAAATCCGGTAAATGGCACTCCCTTCCTCCGGTTATGTATTCATGCCCGGAAGAGTAGTGGTACTTTGTGATTATGCACCGAACATCCCGGAGTCTATATCTTATCCTGTATCATTGCCAAATAGTTTACCGATTTCTGTTGCGGATATCAGTTCGTGTTTACTTAAATTCGATTTTGTAAATTCGTGACTTGAAATTTTTTTGGGATTACGTGTTGCCTATAGAAGAAGTTTAAATCAAGGTGAATTCTTAATTTTTGTTTAAATAAATCATTCGACGACGGTTTTAATTTATTCAAAGTGTCAAATTTAAAATTTAAAATTTTTGCACAAAACCCGCACTCTTAATGATGCGTTAACCTGACTTTTAAATTAATATTTAAATTTTTGTCGTTATTTCTTTTGAGAACGTTATTTTTAACACCACAAAAATTTGTCAATGGTTTTTGAGTCAAATATGAAGGTCGACGTGACATACATTGATAAAAAGACAATCATTATTCATAGATATTTGCAATTCTAAATTTGTACGGATTGTAAATAATACGCAATTATTATGCTATAAAGAGGTTTTAAAGTGAAAAAAGTGAAATAATTGAGGGTTGATTACGTTTCTATGTAAATTTGCAATAATTTTTTTAAAATGTAATGAAGCGGTTAACCTTCGTACGCTAACTAGCAAACTATTTTACCATTATTTATATATTTTAGTACTTTATGGCGTGATTAATTGTAAAAGTAAAGAAGTATTAATGAGCAAAAGTTTCGATTTTGATAATTAATTTAAATTGGGTAAATCTGTAACAATAAACAAGACTTTGTATAATTGAAAATGCTCATTTATTTTCAGGTGTTTCGGAAAACTGTGTAGTTTCGCAAAGATCGACTTTATCATCAAATTGCAGTTCAAACTCGTCCGCTGGATCTCTCAGTGCAGAACCACAAGGTACGTCCCCGTTTTCCATATAACTTTGGCAATCTTGACAAATTGCATGCGCATTTCGACTAATCGCTTAATTATTAATTGGAGTTTAAAACTTACGTGGCTTCAAAATACATATGCGAATTTTCAAATTTAATTATTTTTGAGTGACGACAAAGGTGTCGAGCAACCAAGCAGTAGATCAAAGTTACGAATTTATTCCTTCATTAAAACAAAAGTTACGCATAGGTTATTTTGCTAATTATTGCCTTTTGAGATAAATTAAAATTTTCTTATCCTTATTCCTCTCGTTTCTAAATTACAATACTAGTCCAATTAAGCAGATTTGGATTATCCGGATGTTCGATTAACTAGATTGCACAAACTTAATCACTGTTATTTGCGTATTGATCACCTATTGCTATTATAATTGGTTCAGTAGACCGATATGGACTTTCTTTATACTACAATGTTGTTGCTGTAAGTGTGGGAAACTCGCCCCCCTATAGGTTTATCCTTTTATTTTAGTTACACCCTGTATAAAACGTATTTGTATAATCATTTCGATTGTGGTTATTATCCCCCGCCAATAAGTTCCAGTTCAATCGGAATTATCGAAACCAACTGAAATGTTTTCGTACCTAATAATTTCCTTAAATTTAGCCATAATTTCACACCCTAATGCATTAAAAAACCATCAGTGGATATTCAAAAAAAAAGTCACTAAAATATTTTACTGACACTTTCTTATAGTTTATCGATAGGGAAGGGATTTTAAAAGAACCATCTTTATGTTAATGTTGTAAGGGTTGCTTTCGAACCTGGAAACTTCCTATCAAATGCGAAAATTATTTTTATTTAGGTATAAATGATTCTCACGTGGAATTTATTGTAATTCGTAAAATGTCCTTGATTTTTATTTAAAAATCGTACGTTTACGGTGTAGCGAAATCCTATCGTCCTTATTTTTTTTACATAACTTATAGTAGCTCTTAATTGCTCGACAAACTTTACATAGAGGTAATTTTAAGTAAATATGTAATCAACAACGTAATTATTGCCGTAAACACGGACGATAACACCCAAGTTGATTAGATCATTAGGAATTTTATTAACAAATATTAGTAGAAAACTGGTATATAAATATTTTTAAAGCCATTAAATTAAACTCCTAGCAACTAGCAACTACTAACTATCTGGCATGTTTCGAAAACATTACTACCAAGAAAGTTTATGTACAGTGTATACCCTACGTATTTAATTCATAAACGTATCGAGCCATTATTAATGAAACTAACGCGAGTCCCGTAACCCGTAACTTAATTTTAACAACCCCTCGTCGTTGTTTGTGTTCGTGTTTTTGGCTGATAGTGTCGTCTTCTTATATTGATGTCTCAATTTTTCACCTGTCTTCCCTAAAAAATACGGTGTGCACTTAGGCATTGAAATACTACGTCAAGAAGCACGTGACACTGCAGCTCGTTATAACGTAATCAACAATTCAACAAAATTAGTAGTCACGAAACCCGTCTCAGCTGATAACCGAGTTAATAAAATCGACGATATGGGGGGCAATTCAAGGTCCCATAAAAAGCGAACTCGTTCAAACCGTAAAAAATCTAAAAATTTACCTAATATAGTCGGCGAATTACCGGTGGAAATGCCGTCATCCTCATCTAATAGTAGTGATGTGACGACCGAACGCGAAAATTGCGCCGTAAATAGTGAAACTATGTCCGTACTATTAACGAGTGAAGTTGAAAACGAGGAAATTAAAAATATTTGCGAAAATAAACTTTTAGATAACGTACAGACGAATTACAGGGTGGAGTCGCCTAAAGATGCGCCTAAAAAAGCGCCGTTAGGCGCTATTGTTAAAAGCAAAAGTTTAGATAACGACGACTTAAAAATCACCGAATTGTCGTCGGAGGCCAGCGAAGGTGAAATCGAAGATAAAAACGCCAACGAGTGCAATGCGGTCGTATCAGAAACGGAGTCAGACTTCGAATGGGAAGTAACCGAAGAATTACAATCTAACGAGGAGATCGAAAGTAATTTTAATTTAGGTACTACAACTACCGCATTAGAGCCGGAAAATAAACTCGAGACGGTTCATATAACACTTATTACGGCCGAAGAGGAACGTGACTTGAGGGATTTCTTAGGTGGTTTAAATCTTGTAACGACGTCGCACGAAGATGCCATTACCCTCGAACAAAAAAGGGAGAGTTACAAAGAAAGAAAAGCGCGTAAAAGAGCAGCTATAGCCGAACACTTTATCCCAATTTTACAACAACCCCGTTACTTGGATGTAATAAATGAAGAGAGTAACGACGGAAGCGATAAAGATCAAACTGACTCGAATACGTCGTCGCAAATAAGCTCGAATAAAATCGACCCGACGAAAAATGATATCGAGGCCGATTGGAGTACCTTTACGGCCGAATGTAGCGGCGAGAGGGCCGAAATTGTTTTTTTAGACGACGATAGTTCGTCTAGCGACGAGTCGACCACCCTGGAAGAAAACGACGACGCGGACGCCGAAGAGAGTAAGAGCGAAAGTATATCGCAATACTCCTCAAATCAAGATTTAAACGAAGCGAAACGTAACGAATATAACGAAACTCAAATTATACCTTCGTCTCAATTAACGCCTCCGCCGACACCAGAATTACCTACCCCCAAAAACGAACTAATTGAATTCTTGGCCGAAAACGATTTCGAGAAGGAATTTAAAGATTTCTGCGCTGATTTAAATTTCGGTTGTAAATATTTAAACGCGGTTAGTCCTTTGGAATCGAGAGCGTCGTCTGTTAGTAGCGAAGGGTCAAGTAAAACGCAATCCCAGCGTACCGCGAGACTCAATTCCACGTGTTCGTCAATTGCAGATGTCGCAGATTTATTAAATAACGAAGAGAATGTTAAGGACGTGCACAAACTATTCGAACCGGATACTCTTAGGGAAATATGTTTGGAACGAGTTATGTCGTTGCCGTTTGGCTCGGACATATTACAAGAATTGGCGGAAGTATCGAAATATATCGATAATTTAACGGCTCCTTGGGGGGACGAAATTTCGCCGAATTTAAGTGAACTGACGCGCGAGTATTCGTTAAGAAATAAACTAAACTCGAATTTTAATCTTACAGAGAGATGGGTAGGCTTGCCCACCGAGAGGGACGATAAATTATTATTGTGCTTATCGCCTAGTCAAAGAGCGTATTTAGATTCTACAAGAAAGGGATTTGACGAGGCGGGAAAATTGTTAGAATTACACGAAAAATTTATTAAGAGGCGAGGATGTAATGAAGAAGAAAGTCGAAGTAATAAAGGAATGTCGAAAGATGTGGAAATTACTTTATTATCGAATGATGTCGGGGATAATAACTCGAGTAAAACGACGGAATTTAGTAATAGACTTTTGGCAATCATCCGAGAATCTCGTGATGCGCAACCAATTTCGTACCTGAATGTAAACAACGACAATATGATACAAGCTCGCGAGAGTCGCTTATCTAAATCGCTAGAAGATATAAAATTCACGCTGAAATATAATATGGATAATTTAGATTTTATTAATAAAAATTTAAGTGAACGGTACGATTTGAATAACATGCGTCGAACAACGTCCAAGGCGAACACTATAGGAACAACCGGATGTTATCAAAGTGCGGCAGAGGCAAATGAAAGCACGCGAGTGCAAGGCTCCGTTGGGAATACACCAAGTTTCACGAATATCCCTAACCGTCGATTTTCTTTACCACAAGAGTTCTATCAACGTCAGATGCATTACATACGCGAAAAAGAAAAGGAAATTCGAAGCGAAATAGAAAAATTAGAAAGGGAACGAATATTAGTTATGGCCGAGATGGAAGACGAGATTCGTCCGAGACTGTTCGTAGCCGAGAAATATCGCATATCCAAAAAAGGAGACATCGCCATACATAACGACGAGGTAAAATCGCAAAAAATCGAACAATTTCAAACCGAATTATTTAGACAGAAGCTGTTCGACGAATACATGCTAAAAGTAGCCGCAATTCGAGACAGAAAATTACACAAAGTTATAAAAATAACTTCTTCGCCCAATTCACAGGTTGCTTGTGATACGACAAATTCTAATAATATGCGCGATGTGATACACGTAAGTGCCATCGAGGACGAATTCATGGATAAAGTTAAGGAGAGAATGCGGAAGTACGGTTTGAAACGGGATAATAGTGAGGAAGTTAAACAGTCCGATAAAAATACGGGCGACGTCGCGGAAGATCCTGTCTTAGTCATCGACGGAGATTTCTTGAAAGAGGCCAAAGAACTACCCAAGCATTTACAAGAGTTTGTTGTTATCGCGCGACAAGCCGCAAACGACGAAGACGACTTTGAGGGTGAGTGGTTAGCTCGGATGTTGTAGCGCGCATTAAAAAAAAGCTTTTTGAAAGACGAAATTTAATTAACTACCTGTAAATGTGAGTATTTTTTTAACACCACTAATGCGTTCGTGTGTAGCACTAGAACCGCAATATGTCGAATAGCTAAATATAAAGTTCGAATTTAGGTTACGAGGTACAATCTGTGCCATGAAATTTACCAAACTTATGAAACGTCAGTACGTTTGTTATTTACAGTTTATCTAATTAAAATTCCATTTTAGTTAAAGTGCAATCGAAAGGTTATTAAAAAGTCATAAATTACATCGATGCGAGTCTAAATTTTGATTAAAGCGCGTTAGGGAAAAATCGGAAAATCTGCTTTAAAACTACCGCTTCCCTTTTCGAAGTTTTCTAAAAATATAAAGGAAATATCAAAAATAGGTTTGGCTATAAAATCCGATTTTAAACTTGACTTTAGCCTGTCATCTGCCAGTTTATCTCAACGCACGTAGGTGTGGGTGTTATGGGTCCGCACAATACTTTCCAACGATTTTTATCCAAAACTCGAGGAACGAAGACTTTTATTTATTTTTGGAACTAAATTCCTCGCGCTTCAGAAATAGTCATTTTTACGAACAATTAAGAGCAATTTTGCGCGGAGCCAGCCCAGTCCAGTCACGTCCAGCCGCGTTAAAGCGCTGGCCGCCGTAAAATATATTCAACTCGGTTGGTTATTATTAAAATGAAGGAAATGTGGAAATTTGGTTTTATATACTGAACGCGTCACGTGCAGTCCCTCGGTAACGCGCCTGTTTGTGATTTAGTTGGACGAACTTTTATACAGAGTGGAGAAAGACTCCGGTACACTCCATACTGTTAAGTTTCTATAACGCTGTTGAAAGTAATGAAATTATTAGAATTAGACAACCCACGACGAACTTAAAATTTTTTTTAGAAAAAGTTAAACTCGATAAGTTGCGTTGGGTTGTTGGGTTAAAGAAAACCCACAGAGCTGCCCGAGAAGTGGCGCCCATTTCCTCCCCTCTGCAATGAAGATGGTTCGTATATCAGCCTCCCAGTAGTTAAATTCAGAAAAGATATTTATTTAAGAGAACTCCCTTGTCGTTGCAAATTTCCATAAACATTTCATTACACGAGAATTACTCGCTATGTTTATAACCAACATACAACCTCGTTACAATAAAACAAAATTAAGCTAATTGTGTTGGCGGAAGTTTGTAGTTTGATTTTACAGTAGGGTGTGCTACATGATTGGAGTAAAAAATATATCTAAATTATTTAAACAATTAATTCGCAATTACGTTAAAAATGTGTTTGATGTTTAGGCTCGTCTTTGACTATTGTGTTTTTGCATTTAAATTGAGAATTTAATTAATTTTCAATTAAATGGCTGAAAAAACAACAAAGGGTTTACACCGAGAGTCATTTTACATAGTAGCGTAGTAAATGAACTTTCCTATAAGAACTAATTGACAAAAAGTTTCCTTCGACTTGACGTGCATTGTTTAAAATGTGTACTTTTAAATTAAAACCAAAACCACCAATTTGTGAAGTTTCCAACTGACAATAACCGCATCAGCATGGCTTTATTAACAATGAAATTTCGCTTAAATTTAAATTGAAACGAAATTTAGCAAAATTATACACGTAGGTATAATACGTAGAAGAATAGGAAAGGAAGCACGAAGAGTAAATCGAGCACTTAGTAGAAATCGACATCGCAATAGTTTTAGTCTCCTGCACGAAATTGACTCTGAGCTCGTGATAGCTCATGGCTTTCTGCTTGGTAGAGGTTTGTTTGTGTTTGTGCTTTATGTAGATCATCGTACATCTTATACCTTGACTATAAACAAATAGATAACGGCCCAAAATTATAAGGTCAACACGTGACGTTTAATTACAGGCGTATAACTTGGGTAATAACATGCGACGTATAGTAGTTTTAATAATTAATACCGAAGACCCTTCGGGCGAAACTTAAATTCAAATAATTGTTAGCTAACACGACGTTAAAGAGCGCCCTCGTTCCTCGTAAACAATATTACAAGTAACAAAATCTTCCGCATCTCTTGATTTGTACACAGAGCAAAAGCACGTGTGTGTTTTGTAAAAGTCCTTTGATGTGAAACGTAAGCGAAAAAGACTATAATCTGAACCTTAAGAAATGTAGATTTCCATTAACGTGTCAAAAGAATCTTTTAGGACTTTATATTACACAGAAATCGATAGGCCTTACACGTCTTCCTTTCTTTATAAAATAAGAGTCGTGAAAATTTCTCACAATAATCAAGGATGCGCTCGCCGTGGAGTTGCGGACCAAAGTTTATTTTAACGAAAGAAAATTGTCTAGAAAAATTCGTCTCGTATAGACGGGACTTAAAAATAAATTAGTATTCCGTTTTGGTCCAGTCTTTTTATTTAACAACTGCATTATCATTCTTAAATTTTACTTCACGTATGTTACACTCGAGCGAACAAAACTTGTGGGGCAGTTGTTGTTAGAAGAAACCCAATTATAGTTTTACAGCAGGGTTTTGGAGTCGCAAGCCAACCGGGGGATATTCTTACACGGTTTGGTACGTTTGATATAATGGAGTCGTGTTCAAAAAACTATTATTTTAGGAACCCACAATGTTTCTGTGATACGAAATTAGTATTATACAGAGTGTTTTCCATAACTTTAAGGCGCAAAATTCATATATAATTTAAAAAAGTCTTGAGGAAACTTCTACTCTCAGAAGAAAAATAATTTTTAAATTATTATTGCGAGTACGATGAATGTACGATTTTGAAGAGGTTGCAGGCAGTTTTAGGAAAATTTGTCGTGCACGGAGAGGAAGCCGGGCAAAATGTTTCTAGGGGTAGCGAAATAATGGCATAGTAGAGTAGTGGGCCCGTATCCTGCAGGTATCGTTAAACTGATAGCTTTGGCGACGACGCACTTTTAAGGATTCTAATTAATTATGAACTATATTATACGTTATTTTTGGTTAGGTTAAGTTAGGTTAGGTGTCTAGAGGTTGCAGGCAGTTTTAGGAAAATTTTTTTGTCGTGCACGGAGAGGAAGCCGAACAAAATGTTTCTAGGGGTAGCGAAATAATGGCATAGTAGAGTAGTGGGCCCGTATCCTGTAGGTATCACTAAACTGCAACGACGCACTTTTGAGGATTCTAATTAATTATGAACTATATTATACGCTATTTTTGGTTAGGTTAAGTTAGGTTAGGTGTCTTTCTGAAGATTTTCTCATCCATGAAACAAACAAAAAGTTAGGTTTAGGTTACTAGGGACTAGGGGCAGAGATAAATTATTTCTGGTCGTCAAAAATAATCCTTTGTGTTATTTATACTAATTTATTTCAACCACGTTCTCAACTCCCCCTCCCCTCTTGATAAAATAGAATATTCAAAAGAAATTTAAAAAAGTAGAACCTCGATTTCGTAACCATCAAAAGGAGGAAAGAAACTTAATTTTACAATTAGGTAGTTCGTTTTAGATGGTTTTAGTCTCTTTTCTGTTCGTAAATTTAATTAATTACACAAATTTTGTTAAATGCTCGCTCTTCAGTCAGAATTCAAAATTTACGTACATCAATAGAACCGATCTCCGCCTTTGCAATAGCGGGAGAAAAAGTGGCGGGTTCAAAAAGGTAGCAAAAAAATGGCTTGTATCAATGCTAGTAAGTTCCTTTTAGATCGTATTTTGAAGCCTCCGTTCACTTGTTTTTTACAAATTTCTTGAAGTACTTATGGCAAAAATGTAAATAATTATTCAGTTCACTCGACTGAAAATTATTTTTTTAATAAAAAATTTAAATCTATTTAATTGCTTAGTTTTCTCATCAAATAGTCAGCTCTGTGGGCTCTGGGCATTCGCCCGGAGTTGGGCGTTCTAGTCCGTCCCTTATATCAATAATTTAAAATGTTACTCCCCACGGTTGTAAAATTAAAATTATTGTACTATACGATTGAATAATTCAAACAATTAATTGTACGCATAATTGAAGCTACTCACAACATTTTGAATAAAAAAAAAAATTTTGTACACATCATCGAACGATTCGAAGCATTTATGAGCTATGGGAGTGATAGTTGTTTGAAATTTAATCATTTTTGTTCATAGGCACTTGCGGCGTGATGGTAAAATCCGCTACAAAAAATTTAAATAAAAATGAAATATAATTTTATAACAAAGTTTTACGGTTAATAAATGCATAATTGAATATAAAAGTTAAAGTTGTCTAAAGTAAATGTTTTGCATAAAGCTAATTTGTGTAACTAGAAACATATTTTAATTGGTGCTTCCTGTGCGTGAAAATGAAGCTTCGAAACGAACAACTAAATAATTGTGATTCTTAGCGAGCGCAATTTCGATATAATTAATTAAATTTCAAAGTTCTTCTTGAGCTCTAATTATAAGTTTGTAATGATAAAGCGTACCTAACAGGCAATTTGCACTTCTCTTGTGTGGGGTACTGCGTTAAAAAATGATCAAAATGTGAATAACCTGCCACATAAGAGTTGTATAAATTTTTAAAAATGTCATTACAAAGAATGAATTGCTCAATTCTTTGAGTATTTTAATCCTAATAACGTAGATAATATCTAATGAAAATTTTATACTGGAGCAAAAACCTCAATTTATTTTACTTTACAAAATGTGTAGAGAGCTGCGTTCTCGAGATGATTTACAGAAACATAAGTCAAGCTTTCTAACAAAAAAAATATATGACAATACATAACAATACCACCAGGGAATTCAAGTCGTTACATCCTGGTATTGTTGAAACTAGCATTTTACTAATATAATCTTTTATTCCACCCTCCCTAATATCGAGACTCATCAATTTGATAGACTGACTTATGTATCATAAAAGAGCGCATTTGCAAGCAAACATTTGTCTTCCATTTCTCGACGAGTTTTTTGACCTTAAATTGCCAACGTTTCGAAGAACATCCTGTATCGTTTTTAAATTTGTAACAAAAACTATACGCCCGATTACATAATTTGAACACATTCCAAAACTTATTATAAGCGAGCAATTACGAAGAACTGGGTTAAAGACATACCCCAACCGAAAAAAAAATCTACGATCGACCCATATAAAAAATACGCAACTTTTTAAAGTGTTATTGCAAAAATTGAGACAGGATGTGTCAATCGAGCGTACTAAACAAACAGAAAGTTCGTCAAATTTAGTCGATTAGTCGGCGATGTGTGAGCTAAATCTGTCTCTAAGCGTCGCGGTGCAGACTGGTGGTTGCGACGCCAGTCGGCTGTTCGCGTTCGAACGTCTTGCTGTTCCAGATGTGAATGTGTGTAGTTTGAATTTAGTATTTCCCATTTTGTGATTGGGAACTTGTTATTATGATCGCTCGTGTTCCTACACCCACTTTCAAAGCACCACCCGTTCCTTCAGGTATATTTATTGACAACTCGATTTAACTTTAATAAACGCGATTTAATTAAAATTAAAAAAAAACATATCCGCGTCCACTTCGGAAGTCACTAAAAATGAACGTTATTTGATACAAAACAGCAACGTGTACACCTCGCACTTCAGATTTCAAGTCATTAAAATTCCTACTTGAAGAAAGTCTGCACGGGACTAAAGTTTATAGTTATAATTAATTTTTCATCGCGGAAAATCTCTTTCTCATATTCTTTTATAAAACTTATTTTAATTACACTCTTTTTTAAATTTATGTCGCATTTATTGTTAAGTCTTTTGCACGGGAAGTTTTGTTATACTACTACAAAAATAAGATAGACAAGCAATTGATGAAAATTTAGAGAAACGATTTTTCTCCGCTCCAATATCATTCGTATTTATCAACATGCGATCAAATATTTGTACAAAATATTGTTCAAATCGCAATATTTTATAAGTTGTTTTTACATGAAAGTGGCGGAAAATTTATACACGGGGTGTTCCCGAAATATTCCACGATTGTTGTTAGTTCTCGAGGGCCCAAACAAATCTTTAACGAGAAAAGCAAAGGAGAAATGCCGTTAATTATTGCACAAACCCAAATGGAACGTATTGATGACGTGTCGGGAAGCGACATGAATCTCTTCTATCCTCAGTCTGTGATATAACCTCAAACTAATTAAACCACTATTGGAGCTATTGTCAAGAGAGTAATTCAACACCCGTTGCTGACAACGAACGCGATATTAGAAACTCTTCCAAAATCAAACACTTTTATGTCAAAAGTTTCCAAGGAATTTGAGTCAACTTGACTACAACCACCTGAGAGACAAGAGGAAGCGCATCGAATAATTCGTAAAAGTGCCTCTGATGAAAGAGAATGTTAAGACACCTACAATCCAAAACCACTAAATTTGGACTCTTTCACATTCGGTGGTTTGCCATTGCCTTTCTAGAAGCCACTCCTTGCTTTAGACTTGAACGTAATTTTTAGTTTACACCTTGTATTCTACATGAGAAGCCTGGATGCCATGGTCTTCGTGTAAGGCACAATATAAGGCCTAAAATAAGCTTCAACACTATTTGTGAATCTCCCACATTTTCGCTAAGTAAAAAATGGTTTCAGTTTTAGTCAAGTCAGTTTCCACGTCCAAAAAGGCAGTAATAGTGTCCGTGTGCGTTAAGAAATCGTACATATAGAGAACTAGGAAAGGCGAATCATAGTTAAGTAACTAAAACTGCTCTGTGGGAACCCCCAAACAGTTTGAACGTCTGTAGGGACTATATAGATTGATGCTCTTCATATAAACAGTGTAAAAAGGAGAAAAACTTGTAAATTTAATTTAAGTCCTTTAACTTTCATTAAATATTCGTAAAAACAGCCCCAAAAAAATGAAATATTTACGTTACGGTTATTTAATAAATTCGCAAAATCTTCCAAACTTAATTTAATGTGTAAATTTTATTCAAAACGAATTTTGTATAATTTTTACGTTTTAAAGATTAGTGTTAAGGCAATTATGTTATGAAACAAAAGATAACATTGGTTTAAAAAATTTCCATCTCGACAATTTGGCTGTGTTTGAAATTTCAATTAATCTAATGGAACTTCGTTTAACGGATCAATCTCATTTTAAACATTCTGTTTATACAAAAAAAACGCACACGTACGAATATACCTACTCTAGAAATTACTCTATATTAGTCGAGTTTAGAAACAAAGGTTGCAATAAAGGTCGCACAAAGTTTAACATTTAAATAACCAAGTTTCGACCCCTCAAAACTAACCGACAAAAACAATTCTCGGTGTTTTAGGGCGAAGTAAATCCCCACAAATTATGAACTAAAACTTAGAATTTCTCAAATAAATTTTGAGTTAAAGCTTCCAACTTGTAAACTATTTTATATAAAGTTTTATGAATTACATGCGAACAAAACTACGATTTTTTTGTACCTACACAAAAAAGCTTTTAAGGACAAAAAGTATTGTGGAGAATTCTAAAAATTTAGAACCTTTAAAATAGAAAGGTTTTTTTATGGACTACCTATCCAAAAAAATACGATTGTTATTAAAATGAAATATAAATATATTTTTGTAATATTATGTATAAATTTTTTTGTAAAATGACAGTTTTTCAATACGTAAGTACTTGGGAAATATATGAAGTTTTCAATTGGTTTTCCAAGATTGTGAATATATATAGTTTTTTCGTTGTTATTACTTACGTGCTGAGGAATATTTCAGCCTAAATATACTCATCTTTCTTTTTTAAATTGTCCGACTTTAAAAATAAAAAGTTTCTCCAAAAATTGCTTTCTAGTATTATAGTACAAGGCAACGTACAGAAAAAAGATATTCTTTTCGAAAAAAAATAGTATTACGTAGCTATTTGTTTTGTGGCTATTTATATGTAAAGAAATTTCTTGCCTGTCTCTCTATAATTCTAACTCACGAAGTCTATACGTAGATTCCTAACGGCACGAGAACGAAACGACAACCTATTGGTAAAATTTTTTTGTACTGTTGTACGTTTCACTTTATTCCGGAATGATTTCTTGACTTTAGCTTAACTCAGCTTACCGGTAAGCCGGTTAAAAAGGACCGTAAATTAGACTTACATAGCTAGCTCAGACATTTGCTTAAAATTTTACCTGCAAGAGTTAAAGTGCGCACGAAGAGTCGAAATTCCGCGAGAAATGTCAAACAGACTGTCAGGTAGAAACTTAGCTAGTGTAAACTCGACTTTAAGTGCGAGAAAACTCTAGAAAGAGTTTCTAGAGTTCTTCTGCAAGACTTCTTAGAGTTTTCTCGCACTTCCAGTCGAGTTTACTTTAGCTACGTTCCTTTCTGACAGTCTGTCTGACATTTCTCGCGGAACTTCGCCGACTTTTCGTCCGCAATCCGCCGTGAGCTCTTACACGTCCGTTTTGCATAAAATAAAAAAAACGCCTCAGTGTGCTTGAAAATACGCAACTGAGGACAGTGGTTCATGGAGGTACTCTATTGATGACTAGATTTGCAGCAATAGGTTTGCTTTTCGACTCCCCTTGAAGGGCCACCTCTCGACCGTTCGACGCTTTCCAATTATTCAATTGAAACTCGCAATACGAACGAGTCGAAATAATTTTAAATGTTTTCAAATTAAATTCGTTAAATTTAGCGTGCGTGCTAATTTGTTTAATACAAAACACCAACAATAATTACCGACCAATTACATCAAGCTGAATTAACTGAAAATCCTTGTTACACCTTACACAAGTAGGCGCGACGAATGCGAATGAGACTAAATTGGCTTTTTATTGCTTACTTTGAACTGTTAGTTTTAAATAAACAAAGAGTAATTTCAGTTTAGGAAGTCGTTTGTAAAATCAATGAGAGTCGGACCAAAACAATAACGATTTAACCATTACAATTCAAAACAAGAAAATTGCCGCACTTATTTAAAAAATGCAAATAAATAAAAATTTATTTTTAAGTCTCGTTCTACTTTAACGTCGTAATTAGCTTAAGTACTCGAGAAGCTTAATTTAATTATCTGCGCTCATTTTAGTAACAATCTCATCCTAATGTTGATTAGTGGTGCGAAAAACATTCTAATTGAATTCGTGATTTGAACATTTTTATAAGTGAGGGAAATTCCTATCTGATGGTCATAATTCAATTCTTTGTCCAATACGTTTGGATAAACTACCCCCTTGAGGTTCTCCTGAATTGGAAAGGCAGCATACAGCGTGCTCCAAATTGTTAAGTTTATTGAGAGGCTCAAACTTTCGAATTTAATTAAATGCCTCAAAATATACAGGACGAATTATTTTTTTATTTTTCCCTAAGGGGGTCTCGCTTATTGAAAGAGTTAGAGAATCGGTTAAATGGGGAAAGTGGTGCAGTTTTGAAAGAGTAATTTATTGACACTTTTAAATTTTCGGTGCGATGTTCAGTTGTTTAAATATGGCCGACAGACTAAAAAATGAAAAATTCTTTAAACTACTATTTTACCTAAATAAAATCCACTCTTAAAATTCGAGTGTTAGGTGCATTATCTCAAAAACGGCCAATGAAGAAATATTATTAGTATTTTTTTTAAATTCTTGACAAAAGAATTAAGGTAATGCCGTTTAAACTTTTTTCAGTATCTTTTTAAACAAAATAGTTATAGCAGTTTAAAGAATTTTCCATTTGTTCGACCATATTTAAACAACTGAACATCACACGAAATATTTAAAAGCATCAATGAATTCCTCTTTCAAAACTGCACTACTTTCCCCATCGTGGGGAAAGGAAATAAGTCACCCTGATGTAGAATATAGGTACAAACTGACTAAAGTTAAAAAGTATCATGATTGCCATTCCAAACACTCTATATAATTTCCGGCAAAGCATTCGTTATTATTGTGTAAGCTTCTTTTTTCGTAATTGAAAATTAACTTTTGCCAAAAGATTCGATTTCGTTAATTACTCAAAAATATGTTTTTTTCAAAACAACAAATGTATCGTATTATCCCTTCGGGACAATAATAGAATTTTTCCGCCTTATTTAGGATGGCGCCCACAAAATTAGAAAATTACGCACACACGGTTACATGTAAATTTACTTGAAAGAAATACTGTCCGAATTGATAACCAATTTTTATAAAATAAATTTAACAAATGAGTTAGCCATTAGCTCTAAAAATATTTCAATTATGGCTTTTGATGTGTGCGTCCGTCTTTGTCGAATCGAATAATATCGTATGAATGAAAATAACCACGTGCCCTACAACACACGACCGACTCGATGAAAACTTTTCTTATATAATTAGTTCAAATAAAAATAGACGTTTCGAACTCATCAAATTTGTTTGTTTTTTTGTGTGGGAAATTTCGCGTCGAAAATCTTCTCCAAATTAATTTGATTTGTTGTAAGAGTTTACTTTTACATTTTACGTAGACCATTTTTGGCTTACATAATCTCAAATTTAGTCCAAATTTATTTTACTACAACAAGAAAACGTGTGCATGATATTGAGTATCAACGGGGGAGCGCTAAGTTAGAGTAAATTGTCGCTTGAGGTAAAATTTTCTGTTTTCTTTTGAGGTAATATTGAAAGTCTATCGCAAATATTAAGTTAAGACGAAAATTTCGCTCCGGCGCACGATTACTTCTAATTTTAATTAGCCAAAAACACTTTCCAAAAACGAGCGTCTTCAAAAACGAAATTATTCACTAAGTTATGATTTAATGAGTAGAAGAAAATAGGTTAGGCAGGTGCAAAATTCTAAAATATAAATGAGTTTCTGCTACTCGACTATTTATAAAAATTCGATAATTACTTTTGTTAGTTCTATTTGTATTTCTATTTTAAATCGCCATAGGAAGTAGCATTTATTTGGTAGATGGCGCCTTTATTTTTATTGTAGGCGTATATTTGCGTGACTCAAGCGAAGTTTATAATTAGTACAGGTAGTTTTAGCCAAAACTTAGGGTTCATTAAATTTTCTTCTTACGCCTACGCGCCGATTACGACATAAGCAATTTCAATTTATATAATTGTTATCTCCAAATTAAGAAAACATACAATTATCTAATTGGGCAATTAACCGTCGCCACATTATCATTCACTAACAAGCCTCGAACAATAAAGTTCCTTCATTAACGTGACGTTGTTTTAGGAATATGGTCACCGGGACTAAAATCGTCCGAAGACAGTTTTAAGAGCGAACACAAAACAACTGCCAAACAAGACGATGAGCCAATTCCACCTGTATGGACACCACGCAGTGCAGGATCAAGCCCCACACTCGAACGAAAAGAATTTCGACCTGTTAATTTCGAATCGCCTACATTAGAGAGGAGAAACAAAGAAAAAACAGAAGTGAGACCACAAAAATTGTGCGCGCAAACACATCACAAGCTTAATTTGTGCCGTTGTAGGTTATTTCGAACGCGCCAGATTCGCCGTCCGCATCTGGAAAAACTCCATGGCCTGTTAAGGAAGGCGAAAGTAGGGTAGGAGCACAAATCGAGTCTTTGGAAAGACGACTTCCCACGAGCCACTCCGCTCCTGCGTCTGGTTTTACCGAATTTTCTACCCCACGATTACCGAGAGCCCAAAATCCCACCATAACGCTCTTACAAAAGGCCAGAGGTTGGTTATTATTTTTTTCGGTAAATTTTCACCTAATTCCATTTTTGTAATTTTTCAGAAGGACAGCTGCCTAGGGGCGCTTCTTATATTCAAACAGACCACTCTTATAGAAACCACAACGATAAGCCGCCCCATTTAGGGTCTGGAGAAATATGTAAGTTCCTTCCAAAATTTGTTTTAATTAAACAATTATTTTTTGCAATTTGCAGTGTATAAAATAAAAAAAGATTACGCTAGCGACTCGGATAGCGAAAGGCCTAGAAGGATGGGCGAATTAGGTTCTAGAAAATACGAAATTGGGGTAGGGCCGACTACAAAAGATGGAATGCCGCTTGTTTTAAGATCTGTAAGTATTCGAATGCTCAGAGAAGCGCATATCCTTATCCACGTTTTGTTTGAATGTTGATACGAGATAAACGAAACGTCAGAGATTAGTAAACTTTTTATTGTAGGAGGTTAAGGACGGGAATCAATCACGCTGGTACAAAAGGATGTACGAAACAATTCACAAACAGAAGCCAGATCGTAAGTAATTAAAATTCAAATCTTAAATTGAAATAGTATACGAACTTTTATTTACGTTTTTACTACCTAAAATATTTACGTTTTCAGGAGATTACGTAACGGTCCGTTATAAACAGCGTAGAGGTATTTCATTAATTACAAATTTTGGTGTGGTTAGCTTCACGTTATAGTGTACACTATACATTTGAGCTAGTTGAGTTTAAGTGTGCCAAAAGTTCGAGCAGTTTTCTAAAAATGTCAAATTTGAAAATCTTATTTAGTCGTTCTTTCGGCACACTTCAACATTAACGTAGTAATTTCGCTATTCGCACTAAGTATTTAAAAGATAAGTTTTCATTATAAACAATTACTAAAATTATTAATTATTTCATTGTACATATTTGGCGTTAATTTTTAAGCTGCTTATTTGACATTGGTATTCCAGTTTGGCTTACACGTTAAGAAAAGCGACCCAGAAACGTTTTTCGTAGATTGGGCAAATGTTTGTCTCACATTTGGCAAATGTTTGTCTCACATTTGGCAAATGTTTGTCTCACATTTGGCAAATGCTCTTTAAACGTCCGTCGTTTAACGTTAAACTCTAAAAAATTCCCTCTCCTCTTTGTTTCTCTGTACATTTTAATAACTCCCTTTAGCCATCACCTATACTTAGACACCCTTTTTAATTTAATGAATTGCCACAAAGATCGATTAAGACATCGTGGTAACTTGGCAAAAGAGCACTTTCAAGTTCTTTTTTATTTAAGATCCTTAAACGTGGTAATCCCCAACCCTAAAATTATTTTTTAGCACGTTTCATAATTTAAACTGAACTCTGTCTGAAAAAGGCATAAATTAAAAACCACTTACACCAAATTAGAGCTAAATATTCCATCAAGTTTGACGAACTTTAAAACTAAATTTAATCGACCCCTTTTGTTTTAATCCGCCATAAATTCGCCATGCCATATTTACAATGAACACTTGCCACTTTTTTTTTGTTACTTATTAGTTTAGTTGTGTTCTCCCGTTAACATTGTTAGAAAATTTATTTGTAAACGCGAGATAAACCGAAATAATCTCTTGTATATAGCACAAACAGGCCAGGAAGAATTTTGTATTCTCTTATCTTTCGTTATTATTTACATGTCACATTATCGTTGTTTCTGCTTTGAGGCAAAAGTGATTTGGTTGCTTCACACAGATTTTCCATAAATTTGTATAATAGAATCGTTTTTCTTTCGCAGCTCGATATCCATATTTATCGGGATATTTTTCCGAACCCGAAAATAGCGCTTTTACGGCTGAATATTACGACAGCGACGGTACACTTTCGGACAGTAAATATGCAACTTTGGATAGACGGCGAATATTACAGCAGCCGAAGGAAAATGAATACGTATCTTCGACTGTGCCAAGAGACTCGACGAAAAGGTAAACGTCAATGTTCAAATTGTGCGTGTTTATAGTTAAATTTTTCAGCATACTCATAAAGAGAGAGGCAAACATTATGCATAAGAGCAAGCCGCCGGGACGAATTGAAAACTACATACCTGGACGTTCGTCGATTTCCGAAAAGGAAGAGAAGGAGGTAAAAACAACTCAAAGAGAGTCGAAATATTTGTACCGCTTACAATATCAATGTTGGCATTTGTTTTTTTTCTTTGTTTTGGGCTTACAACGTATTCGTTTATTTGTTCAGCTTTTTTTGTGTAAAATTACGCTTTATTAACTGCAATTATATTTTTTTTATTTTAGTGGTGGGACGAAGTCATGGATATATTTGACGGGGTACGATATTTTTCGATTTTTTTGTAATTTTTTTGAAATCACAGGTTTTTTGTATAACTTTTCACTATTAATAAGTGTGCTAAAAACTAATTTCACATATTGTATAAACATTTTTGTAATAATTTTTTGGTTGTGGTGTTTTGAACTAACGAAAACTTGCTTATTCATATGCACAGTGGTTGGACGATCATTCAGCTTTACCCAGCTATAATATTTTGCTCTCGAGAGCCATCAGTAAAAATGTAAGGAGCTATAAACCTAACGAAAATAAAAAACCATAAATGAAAATGGTTAAAAAATTGAATTACATTACAGTTTCCATTACCATTTTCAATTAGGGTTTAATTTATGGCCCGTCACGAAGAATTCTATTATCCTATTCTATTTCACATATCTTACTTTTCTTATCGTCTTTTCACACACAAACACAACTTCCAGGCATGCTACCGACTACAAACTAATACTTGCACTTTACTATGTTATGCAAACTAATCTCTTTTAAAACAAAATCAACAGTACCATGTACCAAACGTTTAAACGATAATTTTACAGCACTTGGAACAGCAGAAAAATGTGCCTCCACAACCGAGGGGTTATATGAGCAAGTAAGTCGTCCGTTTATTAAACGTAATATTTTTATAATCCCACGTTTCAATTTTTAGAGCATTAAAAGAATCTGGATACGAGAGCGACTCGACACTCTTGTTCAAAAGGCGCGAAGAGGCCGCACAGCAGTTAAGTCCTTTAGAACAAAGGGAAGCTTATAAAACAATTCAAAAAGGAGGAGATGTGCCTTTACACGGTTTAAGAAAATTAGCGCCAGAACGACCTAGAGGTATGTTTTTCATTTTACAAATTAACAAAATATTTTTAACAACAGTAATCCTCGGGAATTCTTCCAGGTGAAGGTACTAATTTGTTTAACTTTAAAAAAAATAAAAGCTTAACTTTTAGGCGAGATCTTTACGCTCTAACTACTTACATAAGGTTTGTTATTAATCTTATTTAATGCATGAAATTTCTGCTTTACAATTTGAGCTGTTCTAAGTAACGAGCACATTTATTTTTTTCCATTTTATTTCATCGTAATGGTGGACGACACGCAATATTTAAACTTTCCATCACAACCTTTAACTAAAGGAAAACACCCAACTCATATTTAATTGAATATTAAAAAAGAATATTTGTTTCGCAGAAGAATATATATCATCAACATCAAATCGCATTAGGACTCATAAACAACCACAGACACAAATTATCTGTTATCCTTTATCGATACCTCCTCACCCACCCCACGTCTTTGCCAATTATAAAAGAACGGCGCCTTCGTCTCCTTCGTTTAAAACTACCCCTAAACCACCGCAAGTTCCACCATCGCCACCGAAACGACGATCGTCACGAAGCAGCAGCACATTACGCCTAATTTCGACGATGAAAGGACGTGCCGAAAAATCGCCAATAAGCAAACGTCACGAAACTTGCTTCACTACATACTCTGGAGTGGAAAAAAATAAAGTCAACTATTTAAAAGATAAAATAACCAAAAAATTGTCTGATACGAAAAAGAAGCCCGAAATTGAATCCAAAACACGTCCGAAAAGCACGAAAGTAGCGAGCGTTGCGCCCATGATAAAATCGACCAATAAAACGTGTAGCATGTCAGATTTAAATCAACCGAAAAGCACATCGTTTAGGTCATTATCTGCCAGTCCGAGTCGTCGAATAACTCCAAAAATTACATCAGTTGTCAAAGTAAAACCGGGCACGTTTGGTTCAGAAAAACGCAAAGTCGATTTAGTCTTACCCAAGTTACCAACTAACAAAAGAGTAAGTAGATCGACGGAATTGCTATCGCCGACCGAAGTTAAAAAGGCCGTCATATCGCAAATAAACTCGTTGAATTCGAGCACGACGTATAAAAATTCGTGCGCCCTATACTCGTCGGTAAAAAATGGCAAAGGGCCAAAAGATAAATCTCTACAAATTCAAGTCGGTTTTAGCCAACGCGGTAAAGAATTGTTAAAGCCATCCCGCATCTCCACATCTTTACCTACGACTCCGATGTTGAGCCGTTCGAGAAGGCTACAATCGTCGCCTTCTCCGTCGGAAAAATCCAAAACTTCGTCTCAAAAGTCGCTAGAAAGCGTCTCTTCTAGAAGCTCCACTAGGACGTCAAAATCAAAGCCAGTCAAAGATAACGAGGGCGAAAACAAAAAATTGAGGAAATCGAGAAAAGATCAGTTAAACGGCGAAATTGCCAAACGCGTGAAAAAGGCGAGCGTCAAACCTTGCGAACATAAAGAGAGTAAAACAAAACAAGTTGCGCGCCCTAAAGAAGTTAAAGTTAGTAAGACACACGTGAAAACTGAGCCATGTGGAGTTACTCGGGATATGATTCGAAGGCAAAAGGAATTAATCGAAACGGATTCGTTCTTTCAACATTTGTTTTGGGACGACATACCGCCTGTTCCACGTCCGTACTCGTGGATCGACGAGCGAACGCAACTTTTACATAAAAGAATGTCGTCTCTTTCGGAACCGAGCATCGGGGCGCTTAAAATTTATTTAAACCACACCAAGCCGGTTACAGATTCAAAGTTTAAAAGTATAGACGCCGCTATAATGAGAGCTAGATCTGCGAGCCCAAAGTCCGTTCGTTGGAAGATGGACAAGAGCCGCGAAGAGAAAGTTAGAAGTGTTAGTTTGCCACCAAAAATTATTTTTACCGAAACCAGTAGGCCAATTTCGCCCGTTATTGTACGTAAACCAACTGTAAGTCATTGTAAGTTGGTTTATGCCGTGGCTCCAACTCTTCAAACCAGAGCTAGAAGTCCTTCTAAACTTATTTTCAGCGAGACGAGCAGGCCGGTTTCGCCTATTATAAGATCGAGAAGCGAGCCGGATAAGTGGAGACGTCAGGAATTGTCAGAAGAGACCGTTAGATCTTCTCCTACAAAGCTGTACTTCTCTGAAACGAGTCGTCCCGTATCGCCAGTAGTCGGAAGACGACAAACGCTTAGCGTTTTTGTGGAACCGAAATCTGAAAGAAGTTATAATTCGTCTTTGGAAAACTTGGCCGAGACCACGTACACGACATCTCCTTTGCTCGAAAGACGACGTGTTCCCACTGGCAACGAACTAATTTCTACCGTCCCGTCACGTAAACTCTTCAATAAAAACGTATACTTGATCGAAAGACACAGAAGTCCGAGTCCATCGGCGAAAATATATTTTTCGGAAACTAGCCGTCCAGTTTCTCCTTTAATACAGAGACGTCAGCAAATTGAGCGCCGGGATAGATCCGAATCTCCGGTACAAAAACTATTTTTTAGCGAAACAACTCGACCCGTATCCCCGATGATCGAAAAAAAATATAAACGAGACGAAAGCGGGCACGAATATGAATACGAACGCTCTTACAGTCCTTCGCAAAAACTTTACTTTAGCGAAACAAGTCGTCCGGTATCGCCATTTTCAGAAAGAGCTTACATAAATAATGTTACACTTTCAAACGAACATATCGATAAGCCGTCATCGCCAATTATCTGTCGATCTCCATCTTCTAGAAGAATTTCACAAGTTAAAGCATCGCGTTATCCCAACGAAATACTACAAAAAATATGTCGTTCTAAAAGCGCCGATGCCGTTAAAGAACTTTCTAACGACGACTCGGACAGTTTAATATCAATCGAGTTTCCTCAAAAAGAGTATAAAAGTTACTTATGCGATCGCGTACATTCGCCCCAAAGGTGTACAAAATTTAAAGAGTTAAATAATTTTTATTCTACTCTGGAGAGAATGAACGAACTGCAAAGAACAACGTCGTCTACGGAATTACGTCCGAGGCGTAAAAATGAAGAAGAAATAATAGATTTCGATCGCTGGAAAGAAGTCCACACGCGCGAAAGAGCCGAAAAAGAACTCGAAACTTTGTATGACAAATTAAAAATAGTTGAACAAGAAAAGGGATTTTTATTTCAACCTAAAGATGTCAAGAAGTTACGTTGGAATCAAGCTCTCGAACGAGGTTTAAGGATTCGAGATAAATCGGTGGATAAACTTAAGGAAAGTTTCGAAAAATTAAAAGACTCTTCTTACGATAATAAAGTAAATAAGGAAGTCGTTTATAATAGAGATCTTTATAAGCCGTTGTGGCGAGGTAATTCGGTAGCAGATTTAGCCTGTAGCATAGGAGAGAAGAGATCGCAATCTGAAGGTAGGGTAACGTCGATTCGTAAGAAGTTGCTCGAGTCTGAAAGATTACTCACACACGGGATCGGCAGTCGAATTTGGAGTAGTCTGTCGTCGGAACAAATTAATCTTTTAAAGGGGCAGCTCGCGGAAATTTATAGTCAGAATGGGACGAAAAAGTATTCAAATAACTCAACAGAAATTATAGTGCCGACAAATAGTAAGAGTAAATTTAAGCCAACTTTAAGCGTTAGAAGAAACTCCGACGAGGTTATTAGGATGCAGCCGAGTTCTCCGGTCATGTCGGAGAGCGAAAAAAGGCAGTTGTCGCAAAGTTTAAGTCGTGAAGTGTTAAATAGGGTTTCTCAACGTCAAAAAACGAGCTCTTCGGTTCCTTTGGTGGTCGGCAAAGAAATGCGAGGAGCAATCGCAGCTGCCGGAGCTAACATAAATTCGGTCAACAACACTGAAATAGCGTCACCGCGTACTTGTTATTCTTTGGAATTGTCCGAGGACGAAAAAGATAAAAAATGTTATAAAGAAGGCGATTTTGTTTTAGTTTTAACTAAAGAAGACACGGACGATCATAAAAATAGCATAAACAAAACTATGCGAAATTGGGCAGAGCCTAAAAAAGCTTTAGTTTCGACTGACGCTATAACGAACCGTTTGACATCTACGAGCGAAACTGAAAGTGGAAGTACCGATGAGTCGACAAAAACCGTCATTCACTTAAATAAAAAAGACCAAGTTCAAAAGAAAGTTGAATATTTCGAGCACGTAGCCGAGGAACAACCTTACACGCCAATAATTTATCGAGCGTCTGAAAACTACAGTTGCGATGGAGAAATCGAACCTAACGCAGTACTAGATTTGAGCGCTACCCAATCTGAAGACCTTAATCAACCACGAAAGCTTACTTCGTCACAATCTTATCAAGATTTTAAAGAATTATTCGGCGAACAAGAACAAAGTAAGTTTTCGACGGCAGGTTTAGTTACCACGTTAAATAATTTAATATCTACGAGTAACGATAAAGACGTTTCGATGAGGCCGGGAGAGGTTACGGAATTGAAAAATAAATTCGAAAACTTGGAGGACTTTTACAGTCATCGATTAACGTCGTCGGCGCCGAGACGCTGTAGGAGTAATCCCGAGCTGCATAGAAAACAACAGATTGTAATTCCGGGTCAAGCTTTGGGCGAAGTTGACAATTTAAGAAGAAAGTACGAGTATCCGTGGATATTTGGTAGGGGTCGTACTCGAGTTCGACGCGGTGGTGTCGTTTCGCCCGTTAATTTTCGTAACGACGATCGTTATATGCCGCATATAAATATAATAAGTAAAATTGCGAGTTTGTATCCGAAAAAGACCGTTTTTTTATCGGACGTGCGTAAGAAATCGGCGGAAGAATTGGCGAAAATTTTGGGATGCCCTCAAGGCGAAGTGGAAAGGTTACGTAGCAAGTTCGAGTCGCCGGATCGCGAGGTGTCTATATTGGGACATATGTTTACTTCGTCGCCCAATTTAAACGAACTTCGTGACATTTCACCGTACCTTACGGCCTCGTGGGCCGCTCATAAGTATCCTAGAATCGAGGATAACACGCGTTCCTTGTCGTCTCCCGAACATTCTCCCGCTTCCTGGAATACCGATTTAGTTAAAAGACGTCCTAGACCGAAATCCACGTCTCCTCCACGCTCTAAAATAAAACTATCGCCAATTTTGAAAAATCGTCACATAAACACGAATGGATTACAAAAAGAAAAAAGTGAAGTACGCCATTATCAACGGCCACGTCCAAGTTTTGAACCAGTAAGGTACAAATCTTCGTGGTCACAAACATCCAGACCCACAGTTACATTTAAAGGTGTTGTATTTTAAAATTAGAGAAAAACTGCACCGTAGACAACACCTTTTTTTATATAATAATCATTAATAGCACTTTTTATAAACCATCTTTACGCAAATTACTCAGAATAGTTCAATTTTATCTTCAGCTTGCTATTTTATCACTCGTTGCATGTATTTTGAACATTCGAAATTTGTGAAAGATGCATTAATTACGCAACAATTCACAATTAATATTAACCGCAGAAACAGAAGCTCCGACACCTCCTCCCAAAGGTCACCATGGACTCGAATTTTTCGGAACAGGTATTGTGTTAGAAACTAATTTTAAGTTTTGTACATCGCACACTAATAATTTCAAAATTGATTTTACACTTTAATCGATTTTATCAAGGTTAAAATTGCTCAGTGTGAGCGCGGAAATGGATTCTGTCATAATTCTGTTACAAATAATCATTTTAAAAATTGATTAGAACGGATAATAAACGCAACGATGTCGAGCTTTACACGAAAAATGGGAATTATTTGTTTTACAATTCGGGAGTTTGTTCGTCGTTAAAAATTTAATTAAATTTCGAAATTTATTTGACAAATTATTGTTTATTAATGGAATGTAGTACTTGGCGTAAAGTAATGTCAACAACGAATGTTGGTGATGTTCAAAAAAACAAATAATCTTTTTCAATCCAACCTGTGGATTTAATAAAAATTTGAATTAATCATAAAGTTGAGTGGGAGGAATTTAAATTAATGAACTTTTACTTTTTTTCGCAGTTTTAAATTTTTTTAGATGGTGGGGGTATTTTGGGCTAAGGCGCAAAGTTTCAAAGTTTGCTCGGCCCGAATAAGCAACTTGTATTATTTATTAGTCCAATCAAATTAGACAAAAAGGTGGTATTTGAAGGGAAAAATCCTACAGTGCAAGATACTAAAACTTCCGGAGAGTGTGGGCGAGCGGCGGAGGAGGAGCTGTTGAAAGGTGACTTTTCTTCGTTTTTTGCAAAGAACTCACCCCCTTTAAATCGTACGTTAATGAAGGTTATTATGAAAGTTATAGAAAACATTATTTGCTACAAGATTGGTTACATTCATTTTTTCCATAAGTTGAACCCTTATCGAGATATAGCGCGGAGAAGGGGTTACAGTAAATTTGTTAATTGGATGATTCTGGATAAACTGCGGAGTAAGGCGCGTGGTGACTGCCAATACCATTGTTACACAATTATGTCAACGAGGTTAGCTCCGAAATTAGCTACAGTTACAGTTTGAAGCTAGCTACAATTCGCCATTACGTTCTCGAGGTTAGATATGAATATAGCTCCAAGTGAGAAAATAACCTTGAAGTGCGAAAATTAGCCCTCTTTAAAATAGCACGTAAAATTGCTCCAGAACATGTATTCTTTTTTACTACGTATTCCTTATCTACTAAGGCTTCATGAAAGGAACCAGCCACCATAATTATCAACTCATGGATAATCCGGGACTGTATCAAAAGCTTCTTATTCACCACTTGAAGGTACGGTAAAGATTCTGTTTTAAAAATCTTTAACTACGGCCCTATTCTATGTGCAATGTGAAGTGATATAGAAAATCTTAATCGTACCTCGTCAATAAGAAGCTCCCACGAATGGGGGGAACAAGACGAAGTTCATTAATACCCTGCCTCATAAATTCAATAGGGAGGTATTGAAAGAACAGCTCATGGAGATGCTGATACTACCATTGTGTGATGTGGACTTTGCAAAGCATCATTTCAAAGACAAAGCACAAAGTTCTTGCCAAACGTTTACGGTCATATCTTCGCTGAAATCAATGTCAACTAAGGTCTTTGCTCAATACGAGAAAAATGAATAGGACCTTTTTTGTAGGAAATTTTGTCTACTTTAATTTTGTATAGAAATAAATTTATCGTAGGGGTGATAGCTACGGAGATATAAGCAAAAAACAACAAAATGTCTTTAAACAGCTTCCCCTACTCGTGTTCGCCCCCACTCTCAAGGATTTTTAGTATGTTGTACTGCTGGTTCCAACCACCTTGAATACTACACTAATACTTTTAACTAGAAATAGCCTACTATGTTTTTAAACATTTTCTGAAAGAATTATGTGGATTAGGAGATTAAACCCCTCGATTTACATCAAAATGGCTTTTAGAGCCAACATTTTTTCAATTTGTTTGGTTTACTTACGAGATAAAATTAAACTAAAATGCCTGACAAAGCTCTTGGTGCACGCATACATTAAGGCTATATCGCCAATTTTCTTAAACTGTAATTACACCGAACCTTTCTTTCGTAAGAGATGTAATCATAAAATAAACACTGCCTGTTGCCATTCGGGCACGTCGAAAACAATGCGCGAATTAAAATGAAATTTTGAAACTGAATATAGCAGAATGTTATTATTTTAAAAGAAATAAAACAAAACGGGCGAACCGCGTACCTACTACTATATTAAAAATATTTCTCTAAAAGTACAAACATGGTATTATGGTTATCAATATCAATTCGCATTACTTATTTAAACTTTATTTAGGTAAAATTCCGAAACGTTACATTACTCGTTTAATCTCGAGGGAGTTGGTGGAACTTTTAAATTTAAAATAAATTACAAAAAGTATTGAAAGTGCATTTAAATGAAATTCCAGTTGAGCTTCAAACATAAATTTTCATAAGCCGTCTCTGTCTAATTTAAATGAAACATGCGAGTTTATACTTTTATTTTATTTTTAAAAGTTTGTTTGCATAATGTCTCAAGACGAATTGAGGGTTCGAAATAAAAATTTGCATTACGCCGCCCTTCCTCCCTTTCTTGTATAAAATTGTATCGACTCGGAACGGTCTCGATTCCTCCTACGCGTATTGGATTAACGCACGCCGCACATTAAAATCCATTGTTTTTAAAACAATCGCTTATTAATTAGCGTTCAACAAATACACCTCGAGGCTGGCTTATAGCCTTTTGCTATAGTTTCGATTCTTACGTCTGAGAAGAAGTACGAGGTGGGAAAGACGCGCGAGTAAATTAATTTAATTAAAATGTTGCCGCACGTAAAGTTGAAAATAATGTTTGTGCGGACCATCTCGTTTTGACAATTAAAATTTAAAATGTTAGTGTACGAAATTATGAATTAAGAGGAAACTGTATGCATTATGACGACCACAGTAGCGAATCTCCGCAGGAAATCGCCTAACCAAAACACCCGACAACAGGAAGCATATCTCTACAGAAACACCATAGTAGGAAGCAAACCGTTTGTTTACGGCCCCGTTCCATATAGTTAGTAAAAATTTCATTATTTTTTTTAAATAAATAAATTGCTTAAAAGAAATGGATTTCCTATAAGTTATGAAACGCATCCATAACCTACCAACTTACCAACAGGAAATTGATATCAAAAATAAATTGAATTCGATTCAAAATAAACTTTTGAAATTGTACGTGTGCACACGTTTACTATTTATACCTGCTTTAAACTAATTAATTTTATATTTTGAAGTTTTATCGATACTTTTAATTAATTCTTAAATTTAAAAAAAAACTAATTTAGATGGGAACTCTTTTTGTTTGAAATTACTGAATTATCAAAGGGTGATTCGTTTCATTGAAGAGAAATTAACAATTAATGAACCGTGCCGTGTTAATAATAATTAAAACAGTTCATAATGCGCTGGAAACTAATTTTATGTGTGTGGGCATTAATAATTGAATTATTAAACAATCGTCAATAATGCAAATTTGCATAATGCCAGTTATAATTAATGAGAGAATAATAAAGTTTTTATAATGAACCCGATTCAAATTATTATTGGAAAATAAAACCTGCAATTCGGATGGATATCCAGAGAATATTTAAAAAAATCCTGTCACTACTTCCTGTTGAGACTAAATTTTTATTTGCTGGCTCTACTATTGCGCTATTGTAATTATACAAGGTGTCAGTTTCAAAACTTCCCACCTCCAATATTTTCGCGTATAAAATATTGAAATTTCGCGAGATCCTGCAATTTTAATACTGAGGGAGCCACGTTTATTGAGTATTTGCGTTCCCCCTACAACCCCCAAAGAGAGGTCGACTTTCACTCTTTAAATCTTAAATGGGAAGGGAGGTCGAGTGGGGGAGGGGGGCTTCTCTGAAAGACATTTCAGTTGCCTTTACGACGATACCTAATGCTAATTTATTATTTTGAAGTTATAGTTTTCATGATTATTGTGTTCTGAAAGTTAAAAATGGGTTCTAAAAGGTAAAAATCAAATAATGTTCTCCACTATGTTCTAAATTCAACAATATTAAATTTTATTTCTAAACTTTTCTCTAAAATAAACTGTAAGTGCTCTAATTTGTTCTTTAAAGTTCTCAACGTCCAAAACTACTAATGAAAAAATAACAATGTAGCATATCGTTGTAAAGGCAATTGAAGAGGCTTTCCGAAAAGGTGACACTCAACCCCCTTCCCATTTTATTTTTAGGGGATTAAGCCTACCCCACTTTGGGGGTTGGTCTAGGGAGAACGCAAACACTGGTTTAAAGTGTCCTCCTCAGTAATAAAATTGGCATGTCTCGCGGAATTTCGATATTTTATACTAAAACGAAGATAGTGGAGGTGGGAAGTTTTCAAATTGACACCCTGTGTAATTTTTCAAATTCACTTTAGCTCTGATAGTTACGGTTACGGATAGTTAGATAGATGCGGGCGGACTATTGCCGACTCTGCCATCGAATCCATTATACAATAGTTTCGAATTTCAGCTCTCCAGCTCGTTTAGTAAGTTAGGGCTATCATAGCTGTCCACGGAGGGATAGAATCGCAACTCAAACAAATTTAATATTTTATTACTAAAATTGCGTAAACCCATTGTTTAAAGCTAATAAAACATGAGGTTACCCATGACCTTGCTAATAAAAATCACACAGTAGGTTAACTATAACTACAGTTTTCCATCTCACATTTTTTGTTACAATCTGTATTTAGCAATCTGATATAGCAGAACAGTAAAAGGATATCGGGACTGAATTCGTAATTTTTCTATTGACACTCAAGTACTTTTTGTAACTCTGTGGTTATTTAACTTGGCTGGAGCCTTGCCAAATAATAGCCACGTTCGTTATAAAGAGATCACTTTAGTGCCTTGATACACAAACAACTATTGCATCGGTATGAAACGAAAATTCGGCATTTATTAAAAATACAGAGTGGCTACTAATATTTTTCAAAGTCGGATAGATAAACAATCATCATCACTTTTTCAAGTTTGTCATTTGTTATTTCTAATTTCATCTTTGCACTGAAATTGCAAAAACGGCCTTTTCGTACGCGTTGAAGCTCTAAAAACATCCAAAACTTTATCGACAATAGTACCAAAAATTATACCGGGTGTTCTGTTTGAAATATTAGGAAAGCTAATTTCATTTCCGGCTGAACCGGTAGTTAAAATATACAATTATTGGTATCAGTAGATATATAACTTTATAACCTTCCAAGCGGTTTAAAAGATATAGGGTGTTTTATTTAAAATAGAAAAGCCAACCCCATATCCGGTTAAATCGGAAGTTAAAATTTAACATGTTTGGTATCATTAGACAGCTAATCTTACGATATTTTAAAAAAATCATAAGATTGTACAAGATGCCATATCTAAATAATTATGTCAATCGATAGAGAATTTTATTCTCTTTACAGATGCGCAATTGTTTTTATCCCTGCAAAACTTCTTTTTAAGTGTTTCGTGTTTCTTATCGTTTCATAATGTCTGCACGTGTTGTTTGACATTCTGCAAAGACAATTATCCGACAATTTTCTTTACTTTTCCCGTAACAAAAAAGTTGTGTAGGGATAAAAACAATTGCACATCTGTAAAGAGAATAAAATTCTTCATCGATTGTCATTTAAAAAAATCGTGGTAGGCGTTGTCAGTTGAGCTGGGCGATATTAAAAAAATATCGAAACTATCGATATTTAAAAAAGTTTTGATATTATCGATATATCGGAATATCGATAAATTTTTTTAAATATCGTCATTTCATATATCGGTATATCGAATAAAATATCCAGCTCTGTAACCAACGATCAATTTAATTTACACATTGATTTAACCTTTGTAACTGTTTTGGGCCACTGTGACCTTAATACGTAACCACTAATAATTGTAGTAATATATTCAGAAGGCCTAAAAACCAATGACGCAAACATGGGAATTGTTGGACACTTTAGTACAGTCAAAGCTACCCTATGCAAAAATCCAGCTTAGGCGAATTATTTCTAGGTTAAATCCTAATTTCCCTGGCATTCAAATATGTATAGATATCCCAGCCCTAGTTGTCAATGCTATTGATAATAATAAAATGAAGATATTCAGGCCTATTCTGTATCATAAACTTTAAGATAGTGGCCGAACTTTTACGTTTAAAGAAAAAAAATAAAAATAAAATAAACGCTCTATCCTTTTTATTTAGCTGTGTTAGAACGAGATAGAACGTTATTTTAGGGGAAGACACCTTCATAAACAAATCGTATTAAAAAATTATTTATTCCAAAAATTTACAAAAATCGTAACATGTTTGAAGTAACCGTGATATCTGTTGTGATAAATGGAACGGACTGTATATAAAATTTCTGAAAGTGGTTAAAACTAGTGTCCTTTTAAAACTAGTTTTTTGTATAAAATCATAAAGCCATTGATAAAGCGGTATTTAATTTTGCAGAAAGTACAGTTATTTGTTAAAAATAAACAATCGAAAGTCAAATTTTTTCTCATTCATTACCATTACGGTTTCCTTACAACTTTTCTATTTATATATTTATTAAAAACTCACCGTAACCTACTTTTATACGCCGAATATACTAATTAGCTTACCATTGATAATTAGTATAACATTACGTATATTTAATTATAATTAATTGAAACATTGTTAATTGTAGATTCGATACAAAAACAATTGATTAGTTGTATAATAAATATTGACAGGGTAAATTTAGGTCAGCATTTTCTTCTATTATTTTCCCAGACTAATTAAACGTTTCATGCGAAATTGTAATTATTAGCGGGTTGCGTTTAAATATTTGGCACATTTTTTTTAGAATTACCAAACGGATTACAAAAACATAATTGTCAAATTGAAATAATATTTTTAAATTAACCGCGCAAATTGGATTAGAGCAGCTCGCGAAGCTTTACAAATTTTAATCTTGTAAAATAAATTTACAATAATTGTACAAGTGTGTAATTACGAAAAAAGGTTGTGGCGAAAAGAGAAACTAAATATTTCGTTTCATTTCGAATATAATAGTCGAATAGTGTAAAAGCGCACAAATGACATTCCCACTAGTCTTATATTTTGTAAATTTTCTCTTTGCGACATGCCCCAACAATTTTTCATTGGTTACAAATTGAAACTTGTATATCAAATGACCAACATTTACACTAACGCGAAAACGGTCACTAGAACAAATTTACCATTACCCATTAAAATCATGAATGAATAACGTTTTCACCGTGTAACTCTCAACGCGCTGCGATTTAATAATTAAATGATAAATTAGAAATGCGACAGAGTGATCACAAATGCAGTGTTGTGCAAAATTTGACTGAATATCGCGATATTTCCTAAATAATTTGTGCGCGATTTTATAGTAAAAAAAAAATGTCGACTACAACAGGACTAATTTATTTGGGTAAATATTAAGTTATAAAGTTTTTTGTGTGTTTTAATTGATTAAAGAGATGTAATCTTAACGACATTGTTAATGTTCGACCCTTATCGCGATCAAAGGCATTTACCTGACGAGAAAAACAAATAAATAAAAGTAAACTACCCTAAAAGAACGGGGTTATATTTTTAGTGGGCTATTTTAAAAACTAAAATTAATTATACCTACTGTACGCTTAAAACAGTTGAAGCAGTTAAATGGTAATAGGCTATGATAGAAATTACAATCAATTATTTAAAGAGAAACTAGAAATTTCTCTCAATGGGATATTTTTATTACTTTTCGAAATGTAAAAAAACGAAATTTAATTAAGATTTTAACGGTCGAATGAACAAAAAAAAACATTTGTGCCGGAGTGTACTTATTTATTTTTTTATAAGAATTTCTGTTTTTCGATGGTTTTGTTAGAAAGATATACCTAATAAAGTATAAGCTTGGCGATATTAAATTTCGTACTTTTCGTTAAGTTAATGTAGTAACGCGGGGGTGTTCTTTAATATTTTAGTATTAATCCAATAGTGGTTTATTATCAAGTGGAAATTGTTATTTTCCTTCGCTCTCGGTTGATTAAATAATTAGCGTTGCCACAAAATGGCATTTTTAAATTATTTTTATGTACAGGATGTGGCAAAATTCTACGGCGCTTATGAAGAAATCAATAACTGTAAGAAATGTGGAAAAATGGATGGCGCAGTGTCTCTTTTTTGAAAGTCGACAATCGAAATTCGCGATCTTCTTTTGTTTTGGAGCTATAACCAAAAGTTCGATTTTTCAACTTTTTGCTAAAAAAAAAGTGAATGTCTCGGTTGTTGTGAAGCTACAGAAAAAAAATATTAGGACGTTTTTAGACACTTTTTTACGGACAATAGAATGAGCCGAAGGAATTTTAAATATCTTCGTTAGTTTTCGATTTATAGCGCAAAGTTGTGTTTTTTGAATTAAAAACCTTAGTTGGCTATGACATATTTAAATAGCGTTTTTTATCCTCTTTTCAACGATACGTAACATGTGGGGTCTATTAATTAAGTTTCATCCCATTTTATTAAAAAATGTTAAATGAAAAAGAAAAAAGAAAAATTAAATAGTTATATACAGGGTGTTTCCCATAAGTGCGTCATAACTTCAGGGGCTGTTACAAGAACTCAAAAGAAGTCGTTTGACCCCAATTTTCTTATACCGAAAGTTCCCCCATTCAGAGTTACAGGGTGTTTTAGCTGAAATTTTTAAATTTTTGAAAATTTATTGTGGCGAAACGAAATCAGTTGAGAAAATAATTTTTGTGGAGATGCCTTATGTATTTTTAACTCAATGAGATAGATGTGGTACTTTTGTTTTTCCACTGCCAATATGGCGGATTCAAGATGGCGCTAATCGAAATTTTTTTCTTTTGTATTGTGCAGTTGGTGTAGTTGGAGATCTTGTATGATTTATTGCTGGGGCGGAGTGGTAGACCGAGAGGCATTTTCTAATGTCTTCTTGAACTCCGTCCCTGGGATTTACTCAGTTGTGTTTTATGTTATGTTGTTATGTTGTTTGTAAATTTTTCAGATTGGGTAAATAAATGTATTATTATTATTATTATTATTATTAAATATTAATGGGATTGCAATAAAATTTTAGATACATGGGTTTCTTGAAAATTCGTCGACAAATCTGAAATTAGAATTTCAAAATTTAAAAAAAAATGACAAACGCGTAACCTGAGAAAAAAAAATTTTTTTTTTTATTTTATTTAAATAAATTATACTGTTAGGTACTTTCAAATATTGGCTTTCAAACTATCAAGTCAGATTTTCTAAATTTCATCTAGAAAAAAAAATACCGCTATTTGAAAATACTTATATCAGTACAAATACAAATAATAATAATAATAATAATATCATTTATTTCGCCAACAAGTACAATCCGAGTACAATCATCAACCACCACGACCGAAATAAATGATTAAGAGGGAAAATATTTTATAAAGTAGGCACTTGAGTTTAAAATTTATAAATTAATTACTTTCAAATAGCTGTATTTTTTTTTCTAGATCAAATTTTGAAATTCTGGCTCGATAGTTCGAAAGCCAATATTCAAAAGTACCCACAGTGTAATTTTCATCAAATTGGGTAAAAAGAATTTTTTTCCCAGGTTACGCGTATTCATTTTTTTTTAAATTTTGAAATTCTAATTTTAGATTTGTCGACGAATTTTCAAGAAACCCATGTATCTCAAATTTTATTGCAATCCCATTAATATTTCGATTAGCGCCATCTTGAATCCGCCATATTGGCAGTTGAAAAACAAAAGTACCACATCTATCTCATAGAGTTAAAAATACATAAGGCATCTCCACAAAAATAATTTTCTCAACTGCTTTCGTTTCGCCACTATAAATTTTCAAAAATTTGAAAATTTCAGCTAAAACACCCTGTAACTCTGAATGGGGGAACTTTTGGTATAAGAAAATTAGAGTCAAACGACTTCTTTTGAGTTCTTGTAACAGCCCCTGAAGTTATGACGCACTTATGGGAAACACCCTGTATAATAGAAAAATTACAATACAAAAAAATTGTTTTTTTAATTATATTGTATGATATCATTGAAAAGATGATAAAAACGCTATTTAAATATGTCATATCCAACTATGGTTTCTATTTAAAAAACACAACTTTGTGTTATAAACCGAAAACTAACGAAGATATTAAAAATCCCTTTGCCTCATTTTATTGTCTTGAAAAAAGTGTTTTTTGTATTTTTCTGTAACTTCACCGCAACCGAAATACCGATATTTAGCCAAAAGTTAAAAAATCTCAAAAAAAGATGGCCCATCGATTTTTCTATCATTATCTCATATAGGTATCGATTACTCCATAAAAACAGTCGAATTTTGCCCACCCTGAGCAGTGTGAGTGGCTCAAACTAAAAAGAAAGTTAATCCAATTATAGCAATAATAGTAAAAAATAATTTTTTTCAAGTCGCAACAAACATGTTTATTTAAGATATACAGGGTGTTCTGATGAGCATGGCCTTTGATAGCGCTGCTCTATTTATCTAAATTGACACAAAGGAACTTCGAATAACATTTTTTTAAAGTATGCCATGAAAAGTTTTAATTGTTTATGATTAATTCTCTAAAACTTGAGAATCCTTTCGGCGCGTACTTACAATTTTAAATTAATTACCAGTCTGTTACAGTTTGGAAATTTGGAAAACTGGGTAAAATGCTCTGTTACAAAATGTAAAGAAAATAATTCATCGCTCCTCGGAGTGATGCTTCTCAAACAAGCAAATGGCGTAGAAAAAGTGTACTTAAAAAATTAATTTAACGTTTGAAGCGTTTTTATTGTACAAGTTAAGTTTTCAGCCACTGTGAATATATTCCATTGGTTTCCACGCCGTATACAGTGTGTCCGGGGATAGGTGGAACACGGGCGATCTCGCTTATTAGTGATTTTATCAAAAAATGTTACTCTTTGTAAAAGTTTTTGCTTGTTCCAAAATTAATATTCACAGTTTCATTTCTGTAGATTTTTATACAGGGTGGTATTTATTAGCGTTTTTCTAAAATTATACATCAGTAAACTACTCTTATTTTAAGAGGAAAATAAAAAAAGTAATAACAAAAAATTATTCCTACGCCGATTTCTTATTCAGATATAAAATTTGAAACTGATACGGCACTTTTCATATTTTCAAAAATTTCGATGTAACGATGTTTCAAGTTGCTTCAAGATGTTTCAAGATGTATTTTGAATTTCGCCAAGGAATTGTAAGGATGTATGAATGTAAGGAGCACTTATATTGAGTAGTAATTATTATTTATTTGTTTGTTTTGATCTCTAATAAAAAATTTTTATAAATTTGTTAATAAAAAAACGTTGAAATCGTTTAAAAATATTAAAAGTACTGCATCGTTTTCAAATTTTATATTTTAATAAAACCTGAGCGTACGAATAATTTTTTGTTATGAATTTTTGATTTTTCTCTTCAAAATTTTCCTAGTTTCCTAGTGAATAATTTTAGAGAAACGCTAATAAAAACTACCCTGTACAAAAATCTGCAGAAATGAAATTGTGAATATTAATTTTAGAACAAGCAAAAACTTTTACAAAGAGTAACATTTTTTGATAAAATCGTTAATAAGCGAGATCGCTCGTGTTCCACCTATCCCCGGACACACTGTATAAACTTAAAAAACTAACTTTGAACGTAATCCGGCGTTTCAAACTCACTATTTCAAATTTGTCGTTTTCATTTCGACGTAACCCCAAAGAGTTGTTTTGTTTAAACTCATCGGTACGCCACTGAAAGTTACAAATTTATATAAAGTTATAATCGCGTATAACTTAAAGCTGTTCTATTTTAATACGTTTAGCACATAGCAAGTACAAAATTAAAGGTTCTTACACTCAACAAGACCCAAGTGCCACAAGCACTTGCATACTAATTTAAAGTTAGCTTTGTCAACTGAATACTTCAGTGTTTTATATAAAATTAAAACCAAAGCGAGTAAGTTAATTATTTTTGATCAAAAGTGTAGGTAAATTTCAGATTATGGTGTTGCGTGAAACTTTGTGTGTCTGTTGTGACATTAAAAATGTGTACGGGAATAATAAAATACAAAGAGCACACAACAACCTATTTTAAAATGTCGCATAAAAGGCATTGATTTGCTACATTTGCGTGCACAATATAAAATATCCGACTATGAATCACTTACTTTAGAAAATTTTACGTTTGATTTACGATTTTAATAAGACAAAACGATAAAATTGTTAATAAATTCAACCGAACCAAGCACACGAAAGCTATTTCGTGTAATGGTTTAAATGTGATTATTATTTCGAAATGGCAATTATTAAAAATTTAATCCAAGTAAAAGTTCGCAAATATTATTTAATTATAAAAAAAGTGAAATTATTAACAATAATTTAAACTTCCTGCGGCTACAAACGAAAGCCAATTTCTAATGTCTTAATAAAAAAACACATCACACGAGATACGCAAGTAAGAATAAGATGAAACATTTTCACTTTACCACTTTTACTATTTTATTCGCTTTTGAGTATTAGTTTACACACGTAAAGTAACACGGCGTACACCGGGTCCCTTTAAAAATGTTGAAAAATTTAAATTTTGTAATTCTTGCAGAGTCGCCCCGGAAATATGTGGAAAAGGAAGTGACAATTCATTACAAAAGTCCCATAAGACAAGAAGTAAAAGAATCTCTGAGCGAAGAAGAATTAGCTCGAAGACAAGCAGAGCACATGAAGCGAGTGTATGAGGAGGAGAGGCGTCGAAAATATCTTCAGGTTAGCGATTCTATAAATGTAAGTAATGTAGAAATTTTTTTTCCTTTTTAAATAACTGGAGTTTGGTCTGCAAACATTTTTCTAATATCGACTAATTGCAGGTAATAATTTTAATGAGTTTGTAGTACGTACTAATAATTTTAAATGGATTAAAAGGCATTTAATTGAATCGGCGAGAAATGGGCATGGTGCATGCTTTTTTGTTTTTATTTATGTGCATTCTGATCAATATTCGGCTTAACTTAATAAGGTTTTTGAGGATTTTAAGATATACGGGTGGTCGGGCTTTAGTTGGCCGATCGCCGGCATATAATTCCTATAACAAAATAATATGAGATTTACAAGCAACGGAGTATTTAAGGGTCAATCCACACTATCGATACGCTTTCGGTCCGATACAATATTCTTCCACAAGAAACAATGAGCGTGCGCGTATCGAGAGTGGAGCTATAGTGTGGCTCGATCCTAAAACGGTGTGATCACACTAAAATCAAAACTGTATTTTAACGTAAATTCTACTAATTTACTGCCTTAAGGTTTCTCTACGAAATTGAATGTGTATGTGATTCCGCTAGATGGAGCTGTTTAAAAATTAGACTTGTTTATAAAAATCTAATACTTTGAAATTTGAATAGGTACGTCCAACTGGTAAATTACAACTCAAATGATCATATTTTCTTTTTTTGCGGTCTCAAGTGTATCTCCTAAAATTTCAACCCGACCACGACAAATCAACTTACGAGTATTTAAATTATCCGTCATCACATTTTCGTGTAAATGTGCAAAAGATAGACACGAAATCACACCACAAAATTATCTCTTGTCGTTTCTACTTAAGTAAACAAAATTTTTGGTAACTAATACTTGTTGAAACCTAATTTGACTATTAATTTAGGGGTTGAAAAAAAGAGGCAAATTTAATAAAATAAAATGAAAGTTAGTCAAACGTTTTGTGTAGCAACTGCCCAAGGTAGTACCTACTATCTAAATAAAAATTTATACTTTTTTCTACTTTGATTAAGTTTCGATCTTGTATTTTACCCTTTGATCCCTACCAAAGAAAAACGACGCCATTTAACTATCCAATTTTAAAACTGACACCAATTTTGAAACTTTACCTTTGACATACCTTACCAAGTTTTATTGTTTTGTAACTGTAATCTGAATAAAATTTGTTTAATTTTTCCTTTTGTCTTAATTTTGACACAAAGGAATTTTCTGCATATTTCAAGTGACGCTTCCAAAGAAAAATGACAAAAAAATTAGATAAGTACTCAAGTTGATATAACTTCTCTCCAGTTTTACTTTACATTACCTACGTTCTCGAGTTAGTAAGCAAATACTCTGGAACTAAATGAGATGTGCATAGAAAGATAAGGCTCTACATCAATTTAAATCAAAATTGCTTGTTATTATTAATTAAATGCAATAAGTAATTTTTTTTTTAAATTCAGCTTTGTAGACTTTTAGAAATATACCCCAGTCCAAATTAGGTGGCACGTGACTTATCTCATTCGTCTTGCTACCCATCTTACTTTATTAGGGAAGATGAACAAAGATAAAAACACTTTTTCAGGATGATTTTTATATTACGTGGGGATGAGTCAGGCGCCAGCTTATTTGAACTGGGGTAGCATTGAAATCAAAAATCAGACAAATTTCCCTTCTCCCCCTGAACTTTGAAGTTTAAATAAAACTCGCCAATAATATTATTTTGATTTAAAATAGTTTAGTGGTTTAGTTCGCTTTTCTACACCACTGTAGAACTGATTCAATAATTGGCTTCTCTACAAGTAGCTTTATAGGTTGAACTTCCCGAAACAGCTATTTCTGAGACACCTTGTATTTACGGCTTACGGAAAATAATTTATTGGTGACGGAAAACCTTCTTGGTGTGGATTATTGTAAAAAAATAACAATTTTCTCATCATTTCAAATTGTTTATTTAAACTATCGTTGGATAATTTTGCTTTTATAGATGTATTTTTCTAATAATTATTTTTAATATTATAGGAACTACAAGACATGAACAATAGAAGGCACACAGATAATTTTATTCCATCTCAAAAATCTCCAATACCTTTAAACAGATACGACGACTTTCCAATAGACGAAATACCTAAAATCAAATCGAAATCTCCAGATTTTCGGTTAGTTGCAAGAGCCCTTTACAATTTTGTCGGCCAATCGGCGAGAGAATTAACTTTTCGTAAAGGAGACATAATATACATAAGAAGACAGGTGGATAAGAACTGGTACGAAGGTGAACAAAACGCAATGGTCGGTCTCTTTCCTGCCAATTATGTCGAGGTTAGTAGGTTAAAATAAGAGAAATTGACGACTTTTATGAACGAAAGGTATTATTATATTTTTGTAATTAGTTTCTTTTTTTGCAAATAAGTGCATTTTTAATTTCCCAATTAAATGACTTATCTTTTTTGGGTTCATTTGTCTTTTATACTAAGATACAAAAGTTTAATTGAGATAGGAGAAAGGTTATGTGTTTACAATCAAAACTCGTTTATTCTGGTTAGTTTACTGCGAAAATTTTGATTACCTCGCTATTATTGATCAAACAATGTAAGGGGTTGCAATTAATGTTAAATATATCAATAAATAACAAATTTAATTTTAGTACAGAGCCACAGTCACGAACTTATTAAAAAATGTTATTTCTAGAATCGTAGATATTATCCTCAGAAATCAGAAAAATAATTTTATATACGGATTCAAATTAGGGTTATTGTGGTACTATTTTTCTCAAAAAAACAAGAGAAATGGTGCTCCGAATTCCTCTTGAAGATAGCTTTCTAATGAGCTTAGACATGAGATATAAGGCATTTTTTTGCGAGTAACCTGGTTACTATTGGTTTGTCCGGTAACTGTAACTGGTGTGTTTTAGCGATGAAATGGTTAGTAGATGAAACGTCATACCTGACGTCATAACTAATACCGTGGTTAGAACTCGAGTAACCGTGTTATTGAGCAGGGTTACATGCGGTTATACTAGAAAACAAATATTGAACATGCAATAGAATAAATAAAAAACGCTTTTAGGTTAGAATCACTAAGCTTATAACCGTAACCACATACCACCATGCTTTTTGCGACACGCAACAACCGTGACGTCATCTTATAACCAGTACATACCATAACCAGAACCAGACGGTTACTCGTAAAAAAATGCCTATAGTTCCGTTTAAAAAAGACTCGATGACGTCATCTACGAAACACTTATGACGTTACAAACAAACGAATGACGTCAAAAAATGCCCAAAAAAGTCGAAAACGTCATAATATTTTCAGAAATATTGAGTTTGTTCCTTCCTTTATCTCACACACTGAATAATCTTCTCCTATAACTTATCACTCCAGATGTGTTGTCCCTATATAAAATTGCAATCTCTGGAAATAAATTTCTAAAATTATGCAACTTTTTATCTAAAAAACTTCGTATTATTTCAAAACACTTTTTCAGATAATTCCATACGACGGAGTAAAATCGACTCCAAGAAAGCCACACGAAGGTCAAGCAAGAGCAAAATTTAACTTCATAGCCCAAACGCACCTGGAACTATCTTTAGCAAAAGGCGAATTAGTGGTGATAACGAGAAGAGTTGACGACAATTGGTTCGAGGGAAGAATTGGCGGTCGTAAAGGAATTTTTCCAGTCTCCTACGTAGAAGTGCTCATCGATCCGAGTACGCCACCACCACCTACTAGCAATAATAAACCTGTAGCATCACCGGCGGCCCACTCAATTTTATTAAATGGGTCTGCAGGAGGAAAAGAATCTATGGGAAGCCACAGTTATACTCCGATTATTTCTCAGCAGCAACAACAAAATTTTTCTTCGAGTTATCGTGCGAAGCCAATACAAATTAGTGGCGCAAATTACGGCTCTTTATCGAAATCCTTGGGGAACTCTAGAAATCCTCTAAATGAAGTATTACATATCGACACCCATTCGGAATCCACTCCGTAAGTTGTTTTTTGTTAATCCAACACGCGAGTGTACTGGATATTTCGGAAATGTATTAAAAAATTGAATATAATCAAAATTAACCCCCTGAAAGGGTCAGATTAAATTAAGATTAAAGGACAAAATAATTTAACGCGTTTCAAAGTTGAAAGCGTCTAGTCATTTTGCATTATCTGAAATATTCAAAAATAAATTTATTTCATCATTTCCCAGAACGATTAAATCCCTATCAAATTGATACGAATTTTAACAACTAATCGGACGAATTTGACTTTTTTAAAAATGTATTTTTGTTTTAGGTATCGAGCTTTATACAAATATCGTCCTCAAAACGACGATGAATTAGAATTAATGGAGGGCGACGTTGTATTTGTATTGGAAAAATGCGACGACGGTTGGTACGTAGGTTCAAGTCAAAGAACAGGAGCTTTTGGCACTTTTCCAGGAAATTATGTAGAGCGAATTTAGCACAAAATAGGGAAGTCTATTTTTTGTAAATTGAAAAATTATAAATTATTTCGTTCGACGACGTAAAGAGAGAAGATGATGCGTTTTGGTACATAAATTTTATAAAAAGTTTAAATGGAGACGATCGAGTGTAATTATTAACATTTACTAACTGCCATATTGCCAAAAAAATTTAATTTCGTCTTATTGTTGGAATTTTAACGGTCACATTTTAGGAGAAGGAATAAAATAGCATTTATTAATGTTTAATTTAACCACACCTCTGTCACCTCGGTTTGTTTGCTAATCAAAGAGAGAGACAACTTAAGCTAACAACACATACATTGCCTAAATAATTTAAGATAATAATGTTTAAAGTGCGGCGAAAAACTCACAAAAAAACTTTTTTGTATAATATACAAAACTAACAAGAGCAATTTTTCGCATACTTTTAGACAAATGAAATAATCGCACACAATTTAGGCATAAAACTCTAGTCATTAGCCAAATAACGTAGTTTTACTTTTAGTTTATGACTTTTACCAAAAATATTAATTTTTTTGTACAAATTATGAAAATGTATACTGTGTAAATTGAGAGAAAGAGAAAAATGCAAGAGTTCTTCCAAATAAAAATAAGGTTCGATTGTTATCGTGAGATTTACATAACATTTTCTTCGTACAGTTTATTGTACAAATTTAGCAACATTGACCCAATTAATCCGTTAAATATTATAACACTCACAATATTATTCGTGTCGTTTCTGTAGGTAACCGATTAAATCAATAGATAAACACTGTTCGGGCTTACCAAATTAATGTGAAGCAATTTTTCAAGAGAGAAAACTGTAGATGATAAGCACGAACTTAAAACACTCATACCAAGTATTTTTATTTTAATTAGGTAGAATTTTTAAGAATCATATCATAACATGTTACATGTATGCAAATCGATTTGTGTTGTTGCTCTGTCTTGTAAGTCCCGTTTATATAAGACTTTTGAATTAGGAGTGCCTTTTGGAATACAATACCTTAACCTTGTTGTTTATTATAATGTTTAAGTTAATAAAAGTTAGATGAGAAAAATACTCGTACTGCTTAATAGAATACAATGCATATATTTAATGTTTCGAATGTTTTTTGTTTTGTTTATAACATTGTTTTTCAATAAATGACACTATAATATGATGGTCCTGATCGTTCTTACAAAAACCCCAATCCAAAACCAAACTAAAACTCAACATCGTGGCGCTAAAGTGCATCGGCATGCAATAAACGTAATTATTTTGATCTCATGGTATACAACAAACTGCGATTATGATTGAAATAAGACAAGAATGTTGGTATCTAGAGGCTTGGGATTGTTTACAGCATCTATGCTGAGTCATGTAAGTAGTTGTAAACATGTACAAACTTATAGTTTTGCAAAAAGTGCTTTTTTACTGTATGGTATGTGTATAGTTAGCATTACCGACTTACCGTAAAGCCCCTCCGAAGCATAGCCTCGTTGAGATCTTAAGCTTTGCTAGCTTATTATAAACCCTCCGACGTATTTACTTATTAACGACGACCGTAAGACCACTCAAAATCTCGAAATGAAATCGAATCCAGTCGTCGATACTATTAACACAAACTGAAAGTTTTGTTTACTATTGCACGAGCTGCCTAAATTTTTTGCTATTAAATCAACATACGATAAAGTACAAGTGATAACAGAAGATGTTATTCATAAAGAATAATTTGAGAAATTTATTGCTTCAACTTATATGATGAAACTGAATACCGAATATCTCTCCACCTAAAAAACTGGGCAATAATAGTAGGTCAGAGGTCGTAATTTTAGCACCACACTTACAATGATACAACAACTAAATGGTGATAAGTGATAATAAGAGTGGAAGCTAAAGCTGAAAACAATAAAAAGTTATTACCTATTATTATAGACCTCTACACCAGAATTTTTTTTAATTCACATTTGCAATATATTAATTTCAAGCATCTTGCACCATCTACGCTCAAAATTGCTAAATAATTTTGTTGTAAACAAAGGTTGCACATTTAGAAGAAATAAATTGTGAGTACACTTTTGACAATACCAATTACAAAAATGCAAACATCTTTAATACGCAGAACAAGTTTTTGAATTTACCCCATCATAAATTATGATGCAGTTAATTAAAACTTTAATAATGAAGTTCTCTCCGACCTGAAGATTAAGATTAGTATACGAAAGGAAGTTGGTTCGTGACAACGAGTACCTACATATAAGCTTAGAGGTAACTTTTTATTTATAAGAGACATGAGATGAGTAAATAATGTTTAGCATAACAAAACGTATCTAATCTTAATCCACATGAGATATAGGTAGGTAATTAAGAAATTTTTACTCGAAAACTTAATGCGCAAAACATCGATAAGCATAAATGTTTATATTTTCACAGTCGTGCAAGGTTGGTTTGTTAAAAAAACTTATTGTCTTAAATATAAAGCAATCGACGTCACATCTAATAGACTCCGTCGCACGATCATGGCAAATTTAAACACTACATTACATTACGATTCGCGATAAATAGTAAAAGCCAACTTTAGTGGTAGCGAAACTGTTGTTAAAGCTCACTACGGAGACATTGAGAAAAAAAATGTAGGTACGTAAACTTAGAGCGAAACGAATCCATCGATTTAGGAGCTGCAAAGTTGCAGTTTTACGTAAGGTAACCTAATAAAAGGATTTTGAACACAAATATTGATTTCGTATAAATTTTATTAGTAACTATCATGCAACGTGCAACTCATAGACAAAATAAAATAATTTACCGATTAGTTGGTTTCGAACTTTGAAAAAGACACCTTGTAGGTTGCAAAATTCATTCCACAAATTGTATTATACTTCACAATTTCACATTATTTATAAACTAATTTTTTAAAAAGCACACAAGGGTGCTTTTTTACTTTTTATAAGTTAGCTATGAACTCCCGACTCCCGAGTAGTGTTGGACAGTGGCAACTTTACTATTTTTTTGGAGTTTTTAAGTAATACGCGAGTACTCAAACGATTAATCTTTTCTAAAATAAGAAAAAAAATATTTCTTTTTTGATAAACTTTTACAAACAAGTTACAACAAGTCGTCGCGGACTTCAATTTTCAGGTGTTTGAAGAGGCGTTTTAAAATAGACCAATCAAAACGCACCAATCCTAGCGCGGTTTATTTGAATATTTTTGAATAAATTTTTTATGGTTTTCCTCTTTGGATTTTTAAATTTTGGACACAAATATTGATTTCGTATAAATTTTATTAGTAACTATCATGCAACGTGCAACTCAATAGACAAAATAAAATAATTTACCGATTAGTAGTTGGTTTCGAACTTTGAAAAAGACGCCTTGTAGCTTGTAGGTTACAAATTCATTCCACAATTGTATTATACTTCACAATTTCACATTATTTATAAACTAATTGTTTAAAAAGCAGAAAAAGGTGCTTTTTTACTTTTTATAATTTATAGGTTAGCTAATGTTCAACAACTCCCGAGTAGTGTTGTACAGCGGCAACTTTCCTATTTTTTTGGAGGTTTTTAAGTAATACGCGAGTACTCAAACGATTAATCTTTTCTAAAATAAGAAAATATTTCTGTTTTGGTAAACTTTTACAAATAAGTTACAACAAGTCGTCGCGAACTTCAATTTTCAGGTGTTTGAACAAGCGTTTTAAAATTGACCAATCAAAACGCACCAATCCTAGCGCGGTTTATTTGAATATTTTTGAATACATTTTTTATGGTTTTCCTCTTTGGACTTTGAACCTTCGTCAATTTTAAAAGTTTGAAATACGGACCTGTGTATTTCATTTTATTTTTATGTGTAATTTATTATTTTAATTGAACTATTGTGTCACACTTGGGTATTTTTAAACATTTTCTTAATCGAAATTTGATTACTTTTGTTAACATTGATCTACTATAATGCGTTTTTCTTTGGGAAGGGCGTGTCACTAATATGTAATTTGTTTATCTTTGAGAACGGTGGCAATTTTCCCTGTTAAATTAAATGAATTTTTGTTGTAATAATGTTACAAACCGAGCACACTAATAAGTAGAAAAATACATTTTTTTAAATTGCTGATAATTTCATCCACCATCCACCCTGTACGACTGTATCTTGTAATATCAATATCTGTTTTTTAAAAAATCGATAAAAAAGCCCCAGTCCTACAACAATTTAAAGTGAGTAGTACTGAATCGTACGTAGTACATAGTGCTTTGAAGCCGAATTCTCTTTGACTCGTTTATAATTTTATCATATTATCAAGTATTATCTGGTTAATTATTCAATATTTGATTTTACCGAAGGTCGCCACAAAATATTTGCTTAGGAACAAAAAAAATCATTTCATTTTTAGCAAAACTCGAGGGAGTTGTGCCTACAAGGAATTTTTGAACGTTCTTATTTTTTTAGCGATTGCCCAAACTCTTGTCCGCATCGGCAGTTGGAGCTATAACAAATTTTGTAATAATTTTTATTTTTCTTTAAAAATTCATGTCCAATCTTTGACGCAACTTTTGTTATTAAAAAATTCCCGAGTGATTACCAAATTGGTACTGCAAAATGTTGAGATAGGTTATCGGTATTATGAATTTAACAAAAATTAAAAGCCTTACGTTTTAAAAGCAAAATTGAGTTTCTTACCTCATTACTCATTTTACCACTTAAGTAAATAATAATGGTTTTACTACTTATCACTTTGTATGCTAACCTAGCAATTTAGATAAATGTGTATTAGGTATACTGGTATACATTACGATAATCTCATGATCTCATGTAACGTCTGCGAATGTGACAATGTGAGAAGAAAGCACTTTGGGCCTTGGGTGCCGGCACCAGGGTATACTCAACTTATTTAATAATAATTTGATAAATGATAATGTAATGCATACCCTTACAAGAGAAGTTGTACTAACTAAACTATGTCTTTTGCAAGAACATAAAATCTCAAATAAAATTACAAATTAGGCTAATTATTTCAACAGTTAAAGTTTTACAAGATGGGGCAATTGATGTATTACAGATAATTTTACATTTTTTTGTTGGCGGCTAGTAACCAATGTACATGAGAAATAATATAGCATAATATTTATTATGTTATAGCTAACTTTCACAACATACTATTTTTCTTGTTGTTGAGATATTAAATACTGCCATTGCAGTTTTTCTCTTAAATTAGCGAATTTGTAACTTAATTTTAGAATAATTAAAGTACAATTCACAAAAGCTTTAATCGAGACAAAAATTGGACTGAGATACTAATAGGGAACCTATGACGTCATGAGTCATGAGTATGGTACACCTTGTATTCAAAACTTCTCATTCCCACCTAAGAGTGTTTCTGTTCAAAACCACGGTTGATCAAGTTGTGGTACGCCTTTACCTTCAACTTAATTTCAAATAGACCTAAGCCCCCCCCCCATTTATTCAGGTTTTTTTGCTTCAAATTTTTCTGTTTCGTTAATGAAATAGTGACCTGTCTAATGTTAAGCTATCGAATTAGTGCTTCATAACAAATCGTATTAGGTCTAATAACGGCCGTGCATTGCCAGAGGGAAACTTTATAGTCCGGTAGGCAATGAACACTATTACTAAACCATCAAGTACAAATTTTTGACAATGTAGGATAAAAACCATTGCAAAAATAGTGATAAAACCGACCGTCCATCTCTTCAAAGTGACAGCATTAACTGGGGGGTGGATTTATGCTCTCTTTTTCGGTTTTTTGCTTATAGCTCGAAAACTACGCACTTCATAAGAAAAGAGCTTTAAGCAAAAATAAAGTACATCAAATTTCCTATAAATTATATTTCTTGGGTTTCTTTTCTCAGATAAACGGTTTAGGCGCTATGGAGCGTTAAAGTTTGACAAACTTCTAAAATGTGTAAAAAACTATTCTTTGAGTTAATCGCTTACAACTCGAAAACTACGCACTTTTAGAAAAAAATAGTTCTATACAAAAATAAATAACATTTAATTTCCTACAAATTGTGTCTCTTAGTTTTTTTTGTCAAACAAATAGTTGAGGTGATAGAGCGCGTTGAAGTATCAGTGTATATAGAACGTAACGTGTCCGGGAGGCAGATTACCGATTTACTACTTAGGTACTTACTAAAATACAAAATTTTTGATTTTCACAATGCAGACTAAAAAAAGATAACAAACGTGTAATAACACCGGTCATCTGCCAATTCTAAGTGACAGCATTAACTTAGGGGCGGCTCGAGAAGGGCGGGGTTTTGCTCTTTTTTCCGGTTTTCGCTTATAACTTCAAAATTACACACATTTTGAGAAAGTTCTTTTATATAAAAGTAAAGTGCATAAAATTTACTACAAACTATATCTAGACGGTTTTTTCATCCAGCAAACGGTTTAGGCGCTAGAGTGCGTTAAAGTTTGACAAACTTCCAAAATTTGTAAAAAACTGTTCTTTTGGTTAATCTCTTACAACTCGAAAACTACGCACTTTTAGAGAAAAATAATTTTATACAAAAATAAATAACATTCAATTTCCTACAAATTATGTCTCTTAGATTTTTTTGTCAAACAAATAGTTGAGGTGATAGAGTGCGTTGAAGTATCAGTCTATATAGAACGTAACGTGTCCGGGAGGCAGTGTACCGATATAGGTACTAAAATACAAAATTTTCAATTTTTACAATGCAGACTGAAAAAAGATAGCAAACGTGTAATAAAACCGATTATCTGCCAATTCTAAGTGACAGCATTAACTTAGGGCGGCTCGAGAAGGGCGGGGTTTCACTCTTTTTTCCGGTTTTCGCTTATAACTTCAAAATTAGACACATTTTGAGAAAGTTCTTTTATATAAAAGTAAAGTGCATAAAATTGACTACAAACTATGTCTAGACGGTTTTTTCATCCAGCAAACGGTTTGCGGCTTAGAGCGCGTTAAAGTTTGACAAAAATTTCCAAAACTTATCAAAAAATTGTTTTTTTTTGTTTATCACTCATAACTCGAAAACTACGCACGTTTAGAAAAAAGTGTGTATGTAGAAAAATAAGGCACATTCAATTTTCTACAAATTATCTCTTTGATTTTTTTTCGTAAAAAGAACAGTTTAGGTGCTAGAGCGCCTTAAAGTATAGCTCTTCGAAAAGGGAAGAGGGTGCCTTCGAGAGGCACGAAAAGTTGATATAGTACCAAAACGTTGCACTTTTTGTGTAGACTTTTTGTCGTAGGTCGTAGGTACTATAAAATTCATTATAGCATTTTCATGCATTCAACAAATTCCAATTTTGTAATAAAATTAGTTACTTATTACATATTAACAACGTAGGTGTCTAATTAAAATTGAATACTAAATTAAGCATTTTGATGCAAAAACTATTAATAGGTCGGTATTTATCATTGACGACGTATTTCTAACATTTTTTTTACAAAAGTCTCGTAATGCCTTTTTATATTCTTTGGTAATACTAAACTAATTACGATAAATGGAAGAAAATCTGCAAGTTGCAAGGACATTCTTTAGTAAGCACTTTAATTATGTCTGGCTATTGGGTTTCTTCTTCAAATGGAATATACTGAAAATCTGAAAATAAAATCGTGTGAAACTTTCTATAACAATTACGTCATAAAATTACAGATAAAAGTTTATAAATTATTGTAAACATTAAGAGATAATTATTTAGTTTGAATCTCGATTTTTGGATAAGTGGGGGTAATTAATATTAATCCATTATTAACGTCGGTTCCGTTAGTGATTAATTGAAATTTAAAGTGTCGAGTTGTGTTTGGTGATTTTTGTACAACACTGATCCATTTTATATAAGTGGTAATACATATTTTTGTTAATAACATTTCAAAATCTTGGTAAAGAGCAAAAGGCTAAAATTATCTAGTTTTGTTATTGTGAACTGTAATAACTCGAGAAAATTTTAATTTCGATTAATTAAACTAAGCAATTAATTTCTAAACGATGCCGAATTTAAGTTTTCTCTTAACGATTTTCTTCTAAACTCATTTTTTTTAGTAAACGTTCAGAGTTTAGTTTTCAGTCTTCACTAATTTTAGCCTTTAACTGAAGCGCATTTTTCTACGTATTTTCGTGATGTAATAAAGCGTAGATTTATTACACCTTGAAAATTGACGTCAAAAATAAGAATTTTGCTAAAGGAGTCCTAATCTGATCTCAATTGTTTCTAAAATAACAAAAGGCTATTTTTGTCTCATTTTTAACTTGTGGTTCATAAGTTCAAAACGTTAAAATCGTATAATAGGTACTTTCCAGAATTTTCGAGGTTTCGCAATTAATGGAAACTTGCAAAATCGACATCCAAAATCAATTTTTTTTTTAAATTAAAACTATAATTCGTTACGAAAGACGATTAGAATTGAAAACAAAGTTACTTGGAGCAAATATTTTGTAAGCGTTCTTTTCAATTGGCAATACAAATATTATTAATGAAAAAAAATTTTATGAAACACTTACAAATAGTTTTTGCAAGATAAAAATGTATGCCGTTAAGGTTATCATCGATACGACGTTATAAACTAGTTGGGTTGGTATCGCACTTTTTTTATAAGTACATCTTGGGTTTAATTGATTTAATCCGGCAATTAACAAATTTTTGAAGGCCAAAAATGATGCATAGTGTCCTACTATCTTGGTCGTTCCAAGCGAGACACTTCCAATTTGTATACCGTTTCTGGGTGTTCCACATGTTCCCTTCAGAGAAGCTCACGCTTCAAGGTTATGGATCAAGGGTCCTGAACTAAGTTTTTTCTTTCAAAATCAACAATCAAAGATGAAATGGAATTTTAATGGAACAAACGTTATTTTAACTTTGTTATAGTAGTGTACAAGGTCCAAGTAGCCCCCGATTACCGTATATCTTGTGATATAAATCTCAAAAAGCTCCTTTTGTGTGGTTTACTCCTGAAAGTGCAAATTTCCAATAGTTTCCCTAATATTCAGTTTTTTTCTATTTAAAAATCCGAATAGGAGTCCATGTCCAACAAATCGGAAATTCATCAACCGAAACTTATCAGTATCACCCTTATTACTCAATGGTATCACGGATCACCCTGTATAGTAACTCTATCAGGTTTGTTCATATCGGGAACGTTAAACGTTATTTTTGTCATCCATCAGGAACATATCGGAATTGATTTAAGTAAAACGTTATCAATTTGCAATACCTCAATTTATTGTTATTTAAATAAATTACACAATTAATCTAAATATACTAAAAATAACGCAATTGAAATTTTTTTGTAAACAATATTTTTAAAACAATATGTAGATAAACGAATATAAAAACTTATAATTACATATTTAAATTAAAGAAAACCGAGCTTTTACATTTCTCAACGTATAATAGTACATATTATTATTATTATTGATTTTGTTACTTACTTATAGTTACTAACCATAAATTATTATTATCGGATCGGAAGATGCACTTACATAAAACAAGAACATTTATTTGATTAGGAACTACTTATTTACATTTTTACTTTTGTTACTGAATGCGGTATCACTTTAAAAATGCACGTTGTAGATAAATAAAGCGGATCAATTTTAATAAATTTAATATTGGGTTTTACCGCAGCTGTATATTACTGTTTATGGGTTTTGCAAAAAACTAATCAGCTAATTTTTTGAAATTGTTTAATTAGGTTAGCTCAAATTGAAGCTAAATTATCAGCGCGAAGTTACAAATTATAAACGACGTTTCGCTATTTTTAATACCTTTTTCAAGTTTGTTTTCGTTGTAACAAGGAAATTTGTTTAAACTTGAAAAAGTCGTTAAAAATAGCGAAACGTCGGTAACTTCACGCTGACTCGCTGACAGCTTGGCTACGATTTGGGCTAAACTAATTAGACAATTTCAAAAACTTAGCTGCTTAGTTTCTTCCAAAAACTTGATGCATTGGTCAACAATGCGTTACATGGTACATGATATACAGGGTGTATCAACCGACTTAAACAAAGACTTTTTGGCTCTTTTAAAAAGAAACTTTTTTTTAAATTTTAAGTTTACCGATTTAGAGCCTGGTGGTATCCGAAATACGGTCGATTTCCATTATTTTTTAACTTCCGGCAATACGGAAAACATTTCTGTGAACTTCGTATCTCTTCTTACAATTCCTGAACTCCTACACCAAGTATAATTTTTTATCGCCATTGGATTCAGAATGGTCTTAAATTGTATGGTTTGGCCATAGACGCTTTTGAAACCGGACCATGAATTTTTGAAAAACAAATGTCAGTTTATTGTACCAGTCTTGGGTCTTGGGTCTTGGAAAGTAAAAAATTATTTTGTATTAATTAAATTACAATTAATACATGTTTATCTAATTTTTTAACAAAGTTTAAATTATCGCTTTAAAAACATTAATTATGTAATTGTTTTGATTAGACAATAATTAACGAGAAAAGTATTATTGCTTTAAACTTTAGATTGTCTTTACATTATCAAACTTTTTAAATGTTTATTTCTAAAAACCTGTATCCTGTATTCATTTGATCAATTTTATCGAATGCCGTTGTAAACCTTTAGATAAGAGTACATTCACATGTGCAAAATTTCAAAAATAAACAAAACTATGATTAAAGATTAACCTATTTTTAAGAAGTACTACTCCTACTTTAGCGGCATGCAGCTATAAATAATTTTAATGTAACACTAAAAATAAGTTCATATTTTAGTCCTCCAGTAGGTCTATGGTGCATCAATCGGCACAATTAAAATTTCGGTTTAATCGTAAATGCAGTCCTATACGTACAATTTTATTAAATAAATTCAAATGTGGCGCTCCATGACGTCACACCCATTCGCAATATTTCACTAAATTTCGTAATTGCTATTAAAAATCGAATTTTATTTTTAGGTTGGATTTTCCCAGGAAGTATAGTGATTTATTAAAGAAAAAAATAGTTTGAATCGAAAATTTAGGCGCGTTCAGTTAAAATTTGAATTTTCGACCAATCAGAGACAAGTTCGATCACACGAGATAAATATCGTGTCACGTGAGCTATCCCAGCTTATATAATTCAGAAAATATCTACAGAGGTCTCTTTTCCATTACAACCGAGCGAAGAGGTTGTTATTGTTATTTTAAGTGTCGTGTTCATCAATACAAGGTTTAAAAATGCCACAAAACACCCTAACGAACGGTTACACGAATGGATATACCGCATTTGATATGGAAGATGGATCAAATTTTCTATTTACATCAGAATCAGTTGGCGAAGGACATCCAGGTTAGTTAGTTTTTTGAAATCTAAAATTCCCGTGTAAAAATGGCTACCGGGAGAATTTATTTATGCGTAACTCGATTTATTTGCTTATTTTTGGCTTGTGATAACTATTTTTAATAGGGTAAACTAAAGATATGATCAAGTCGACCCGTTTAATTTATAGGTTAGAAAATCATTTAATTACTAGCATGGTAATAAGAAAAAATGCCGCACCACGTGTTTTAAAAAATTTCACGTGGTAGTTCAAATTCGTCTAACGAATTAGTTATTGAAATTAATTTTGTGGTTTATTTTTAGACAAAATGTGCGACCAAATTAGTGACGCCATCCTCGACGCTCATTTAAGACAAGATCCGAACGCCAAAGTTGCTTGTGGTGAGTTTGGTGTTTTTTGTGGAAAATTTTAATTGTTAAAACGATTTTATTTTAAACAGAAACTGTGACGAAAACCGGAATGATTTTGTTGTGCGGGGAAATTACGTCAAAGGCCGTTGTCGATTACCAAAAAGTTGTACGAGAAACTGTCGAGCACATTGGATACGACGACTCTTCCAAAGGTACAAGTTTGATTTAATCTTTTCTTTTCTCTGTGAGCTCTTGCATTAACTGCATTTTTAAGTACTTTCTCACTAATGTGTAGATATATAAATCTAATTGTTGATAAATCCAGGTAAAAACGAAATTTCAAGGTCTCGTAAGGGGGCCGTGTTTGAGTGACTTGGATTTGTTAAATTTTAGTTTCTTTTTAATTGAAATGACTGTGAGACGTCAATTCTTGTGTCTTTTGTTGTTTCGATGTAATGCCACTTGTGTTTTAAAAGGGATGAAAACTGCTGTAAATAGAGCTTTCCTTTTTATAGTTCTCTAAAACTATAACAAATTTTTACAAATTAAAATGAAGTCTTTTAAGACTCGTCAATTAGTAATACAATAAACAATTTTTACACTTCATGCTTGTGTATGTATCGTTTCGTAATCTGTTGTTTCAATACAAGTTAATGTGATTTTTCTTATCTCGAAATTTTAATTTTGTGGCTTTATTTGATTTTCAAGTTTGTAAAAAATGCAGATTAATTTAATTTTATTCATAAGTTGACTCGAAACGTAACAATTTGCTTACAAATTAAACTTGACATAGGATTTGACTGGCGAACATTGAACCTTCTCGTGGCTATAGAACAACAATCTCCAAACATTGCGGACGGAGTACATGTTCAACGTACTGAATTAGATATCGGTGCTGGGGATCAGGTATTGGAAAAAAACAAAAAAATTGGGAATCGACATATTTGGGATTTTAAACTCAGTGGCATAACTAATATTTTTGCTTGTGTGACGTCCATTTGTTAATTAGCTTGTATCTGCTTCTGTCTTTGCTTTCATTTTTACTTCTTCATATTTTGGGAACTAGTAGTATTTTACAAAAATATGCTCCACTTAAAATTGATAAAATCTGTTTTGGTCGTTGAAAAGAAAAACAAATTTTATCAAGTTTTAACTAACAATTGCAATATTTTTTTAATTAAAATAACAAATACACAAAGCAATGCATGATTTCGTGCAGGGTTTGACTTCAAGACCTGCAATGTCTTGTTGGCTTTGGACCAGCAGTCCCCAAACATTGCCGCTGGTGTGCACGAGAATCGGCCAGATGAAGAAGTCGGTGCAGGCGATCAGGTGAATTTAACTGTATTTGCGTCTTGGTGCTTTCATTTTATGCATTTAGGATACAACTGGAAATTTCACTTAAAAAGCTTACTCCAGTATGGTGCTGAGGTTTTTCACTGGTGTAATTGAACTTGCAGCGTAATGTAGTGGTTTCAAAATAGTGCTCGAAATTTATTATTTGCTATTGATAATTTTCTTAATGTTGAGGCTTTGAACTAGTTTGGAAGCACTGGATTTAAACTGCTTTGATTATTATTCATTTTTTGCCAATGGACCTTTTATCAAATTACATATTTACCACAATTCGTAATTAATTATTTAGACACATTAATGCACATAACAATGTCCACATTCTTATATTTTTTAATAATATAACGAGTGTACCATAAGTGTGCTAAATTAAGGATGGCACAGGCGTTCGTTGCTAATGTTCATATTTTGTAGACGGCAATGTCCATCGTACATTAACAAAAATGCAAATAAATTGCTATCCCATGCCAACGATTTAGGGCAGTTTGAAAAAAATAACATTTTAATTTCATTCGGTTTGGTTTGTCGTTTTTCTTTTAGTTAAATTGCACGTTTAATTATTTAGCTTTTCTTTTGATTCAAATTAACAAGAGACGCCTTAACAAATGTGACTACTAATCAAGCATTTTTTTAACTAATTTATTCATTTATTTATGAAAACTTTGCTACTACAAAGTACGTAAATTTAGTTGCAGTGACCCGAATTCGGAATGCTTTGTTTTTAATTAGAAATCTTACAATTCGAAAATCCCATTGAAAATATACAGTGTTTCAGATCTGACTTATAATAGTGGAGTCAAAATACTTTTGGGAGCAACAATTTTTTTGATAATAATTGTTACTGATGACCTCTAAGTTTTGTTGAAAATTTGAACTTTCGAAATCATGTTATATTTATAAAATATTGTTTTTTTTTTCGGGTTTTATTGATCTTTGAGTAAAAAACAGGTAGAATTTGTTCGTGATTAAATTTAGAAGGTATTTGGACCTGTTAGAACGTTTTTTTCTCGATTTTCTTAGTTACAAACAAATGAAATCTGCGAAAAAAATTTACCGTGAAACTTTAGTTTCTATATGCATTTTTGAGGGATATTTTGACTCCTCTATTAGTAATATCGAGTTATCAGGTTGTAAATAACATGTTTTGACAATCCCCCGTGTCTCGAAAAATATTAGGGGCAAAAAATACCAATTTAAAAGCTGCTCGTCTGCTCTCCAGAACCATAATACTTCAAAAGCTAACAAAAAAGACGTTTCCTTTTGTTGAAATTCATTTAACCGCCATCTTATTGTTTGACGAGTGGGTGAGTCGATCGGTGAGGTTTGACGAGTAGCTTGAATCGGATTGAGCTCCCAATCTGAAACACTGCACCAGTTCATTGTATGGATTGCAACTTACGAACTCATAAATGTAGCGTCGTTTTCATTATAACATTAAAGTTGTCTAATTTTCTATTAATTAATTTTATTAGGGGTTGATGTTTGGTTACGCTACGGACGAAACCGAAGAATGCATGCCACTCACAGTCACATTAGCCCACAAACTGAACCACCGAATAGCCGAATTGAGAAGATCTGGTGAATTTTGGTGGGCAAGACCCGATTCTAAAACACAAGTTACTTGCGAATACAATTTTGAACATGGAGCTTGCATACCAATAAGAGTACACACTGTTGTTGTCTCCCTTCAACACAGTGAAAAAATTAGTTTAGAAGAATTAAGAACTGAAGTCCATAACAAAGTTATCAAGGCTGTTATCCCCGATAGGTATTTGGACCCACAAACTGTCGTGCACATAAACCCCTGCGGCTTATTTATCATCGGTGGACCACAAGTAAGTTGAATCTCAAATTGTTTACAATTTACTATTTACACATGATGTTAAACTATTATTTGCTACTTCTGAAGGCAATTGATTAGAAAACGGAGACTGACTCTTATTAATTCCAACAAGAAATGTTTGTTGTTCAAAACTTATTTCTAATCACCAATTGTTTAATTTCAGAGTGACGCCGGGTTAACCGGTCGTAAGATAATCGTCGATACATATGGTGGATGGGGTGCACACGGTGGTGGCGCATTTTCAGGAAAAGATTTTACCAAAGTTGACAGATCTGCCGCTTATGCCGCTCGTTGGGTCGCCAAATCTCTCGTCAAGGCTGGTTTGTGCAGGCGCTGCCTAGTACAAGTTGCATACGCAATCGGTGTTGCAGAACCACTCTCAATCACAGTCTTCGATTACGGAACATCAAAACTGTCACAAAAAGGATTGCTTGCCATTGTTAAAAACAACTTTGACTTGCGACCTGGCAAAATCGTTAAGTGAGTAAATTAGTAAATAAATAATTCGTTAAATAATTAAATTATTATGATGATCTGTTAACTTGGAGTATTTGCTATAATGATGGTGACTGATTTAGAAAACACCTTACTGATTTTTAATCAAAAATGTTGTTTTTTAAGTTGTTTCTTCTTGGAGTTTTAATTCTTGTTTTTGTTCGCAGAGAATTGAATTTACGAGAGCCAATGTACCAAAGAACGAGTGTATACGGGCATTTTGGACGGGACGGTTTTAGCTGGGAACAGCCTAAGGTGCTGCGTCTTGAATGACCTGTCCTTTTGAACACCTAGATTCCTATCCTAATTTAACCATAGTTACTGTTTTTAGCTGTCTCTTAATTCTGTAGCTCATTCTGTGACGGCGCCTCGAACCCTTGGGCTGTGTTACTGTAGCGAAGATTTCTGACCACCTTAACTAACCACAGCAGTTTTTTTTTTTTTTTAACAAATGAAACTGCTGCAATATTGTGTTGAGTGAAAAGTTTGGTTTCTGCTAGACTTATTTTCGTATCTAGAGACACCTTAAGACTACTCAACACCTTGTGTTGTGTTTACGAAAAAGAATCTAATTGGAAAAGAGCATTTCCGAAAACACTCCGGTTTGTTATTGGTGCGATCTTTTTATTTTTAATTAAAAGCGCGGGACGCTTGTTGCCGACTGCATCGTTCAATCTATCGACGTGAGAGTATGGCTGTCACGGAATATATCTTTTTAAGTCTTTTTTACCTAAATTCACTTAAAACAAAACCTTAAAAATGTTAGTGTAGCAAAAGTGAATCTGTAAAATGTGTAAGTTTTAATGTTCTGTAGTAAATTATTGACAAAAAATTGTATTAGAAAATAATTCATGATGTTTTTAAAATAGTAGTGGAAATTGTTTTACTTATCTAAACTGTCCAAACAGTTTATCATGGCTTTTTGTCATTTTATTGAAAATAAGAAGTTGTTTAAAAGATATGAATAGACTAGTGATATAGATGGAAATAAAAGTCAATATAAATTTTTTTGTTTCTTTTTTTTTAATGGCTGATGTGGATTTTTGACTTGGTTTGTAGCAAAATGTCATCAGACCCCTTTTGAAGCTTATAAAGTTTCATTTGATTTGGTTAACTTCATTCTACAAGACAACAATTAACAGATCGAAAAGCTTAACCCATAACCACAGTCGGGAGTCATCCTGACTGCTCTGTACTAAAATGTATTAATTATTACTAAGTTATCGATCTTTTACGCATACCAAACTTTAAGTACCTTGTTGAACCTTTATGTATATTATCAAAGTATTTTTAGTGTTGTTTTTGGGTTCGTTGAGAAGATATTAAATTTCAAACTGTTTCCGCCGCGTTCTGGAGTCACGTTTATATACATTATTGTGTATTTATAAAATAATTAGGTGCATTTTTCTGCTATTTTTGATTATAAGTGTAAGAAACGCAGTAATTGCTTTGACTCCACGACTGTTAATGCGACAAATTTTTTGTCTGGTTACGGGTTAAGCAAAATGCCTAAAATTGAATGCTTACTAAACCGTTTAAGACAGTTCTCGACTATCAAATTAATTTACTAAGATGATGCTGTTCTAATTTTTGCAATAAATATCAACTCCAAGACTTTATTTTCCCTGAGGCTGGTCCCCAGTGGTTCCTTGCACCACGACCTCTTGGGTCTATTGTGCGCCTCGGATATACTCTTCCTTTATGTGAGCTCTGTGCTTTTGATAAAGTCCAGAATTCCCTCTATTGGTAGTTTGGGCAATTCTCTTTGGAGCATCTTTTTTCCTAAAATGCTGTGACGACTTCACAGTTTAGCAGAAGATGAATTGGAGTTTCCTCTGCCTCTGCACACCGGGTCTTCTTCTAGTCCCATCGTATACAGGTACTTTTTGAGCTGGCAATGTCCCGTTATCAGTGCCGTTGCCAGTCGTAGCTCACTACTCATTCTGAGTAGAGAGTGGGTTCTTTTGTCAGAGGCTTTCTCCAGTAGGACTTTAGAGTGGCCCTGCCCAGGAGTCTCCCTCCAGTGTTTAATATGCCATTTCGTTAGAAGTGACTGTATTTCCCTCTTTGCCATTTCGTAAGGAATGCCAAAAGCAGTTCTGGTCCAATGGGTCTTATTTTGCTGCCCTCTTTGGCCAGACCGTCCGCTTTCTCGTTCCTAGTATGTCGGCGTGAGCTGGCACCCATACCAGGTTGACGAAATTTTTTCCCCCTAGCTCGTTCAGTCTGCGGATGCAGTCCGTTACTAGTCCTGACCCCACCTCACAGACGTTCAGCGCCTTAAGGGGTGCTTGACTGTCAGATACAGACTGTCGAGGTTCTTAATAAAAATTAAGATTCTCAGTTTTATTTATTAATCAATCAACGACATTAGTGATAATCCGAACTTTATTCAATTTCAATCAAAAAGTTACAATAAATTCTTGCATAACGAACTGCTATATTTTTAATATTTACAATTATTTCTTAAATTAAGATTTTATTATAAGACTCAAAACTACAATTAGTAACTAAAAATACAAATCAATTATTGTTCTAGTTTAATTTCGTGCTTTATACCATCAACTGCTTCTGCGACGTCGGCATCCATCTCTTCTTTCAAACTTTCTCTCAAATTTTTTTCCCACCTCGTTTTAATTTCTTCGTGCTTTTTTTCTTTTTCAATTTCCTTCTCCCTTCTCGAATTTGAAACTTCTTCCTTTATATGAACTGTACTTTTTAGTACTGGATCAATTTTATCCCTTATGTCGCTGAGCGTCGATTGAAATAACTTATAACGTGCCTACAAAAACAATTTTAAGTACATTTTACCAACAAATAAATTGCATTCCCACCGTGATTCTCGTCAAAGAATCTTCTGTAGATTTCAATTTTTCCTTATACTCTTTCACTTCGGAGTTTAAAGACTTTACATTAGAACTGGATTTTGAATATTTTTCTGTAATTTTGGTATTTTCAGTTTTTAAGTCGATCATTCTAGTTTCTGTTTCGATTCGAGCTTTGTCACTTCTTTCCAATTGAGCCATTAGTTTTGTCACATCAACAACTGCTCCTCTAAAAAGTACCAGACCTACAAAATTAAATTTTCAAACTCCAAACAATCCAATGCTTTAATCGACGCATACCTTCATTCAATTCGGAGCCAGTTCCAATGCCTTCATCAAAATTTAACGAGTTTGACGGTAAAATATTACTACCAAAAATTTGCAACAACTTTTTATTTCCAACAGCCAATTCGGATAAATTAACATCTTTCTCAGAATCATCAATAACGATGAAATCGTCTTCTTTAACTTTATCGGTTAATTTACGATAATGAAGCGAATCTCTGGAGATTACTTTACCAACTAATTTTCTAACCTGAGCTCTCGATAGATGAAGACCTAAAGTAAACAAAAGATCTTCCATGTCTTTTTCAAAAATGTATCCGCAGTGTGTCTGATCGAAATAAACGAAAGATAACAAAAGATGGCGATCTTTGGTGAACATTTTGGGGCGCTCCTTTTTCTTTTTATCTTTATCAGATTTTTTTTTATCTTTACTATTACTATCGTCTTCGTCCTCAAATTCGTCTTCTTCCACACTGTCGTCTACAGTTTCCGATTTCTTTTCTTCTCTTCTGGCATCTTTCTTCCTATCGTCGTCCTTTTTCTTTTCATCTTTACCCTTTTTCTCATGATCTTTTTCGTCTTTTTTCTTATCGTCGTCCTTTTTTCTATCGTCGTCTTTCTTTTTTTCGTCCTCGTCTTTTCTTTTTTTATCTTCTTTTTCTTTAGCTTTCTCGGGTAGTTCGTAAAGGGCCCTGTAGATATTGAATCCAAAATCGCGCATAAGCATTTCGTTAAAAAGTTCGGCAAATAAGGAAACTTCGAATGAGTGCTCTTTGGTGTCTTCTGGACGGTAGTCGAGTAATAAGGATAGAGACATCGCCGTGCAGTCAAATTTTCCGGATTTTGCAGTTCGCGATGGATGCACTAATATGTGTTGGGGCTCAGGAAGAGTGTAACGTTTTTCTAGTTGGGCCTTTTCTTTTTCGTCCAATTTTCGTTCTTCCACCTATAACGAAAATTTGTTGGTGACCAAGTTAATGGATGCGGTAGAACGTTACCTCAGATTTCTTCTCTTCGATCACTTCTGGTTCTGGTTCGGGCTCTTTGTTTAGACTGTCTTCCGCTTTTTCGGATTCTCCTTTGAGAGCTTTGCTCAAACGTGCGGCCAGTTGCGATTTGAGGCCTTTACTGTTGATGTTACGTGCTTGGAGCTCTACTCTTAAAGAGTTGACGTTCATCGTCTTAGGGTCCAATAGGGTGTAATGTGTAGGTTCAATTTTATCGCTAGTCGGCTCCTCTTCCTAATGCACAAAAATAATTCTATATTACGATTAGAAGAAATTATTTTAGTCACAGTCACACAAACTCAGACATTCAATCGCACACGACAAACACTATACAGTCGCAAATGGGCTGAGGCCATTACAAACTGTAATGTTGCTCTGGAAAGTAGAGTGGCCCAACCATCAGCATATACCTAGCCTATTATTTATACATTAATTTATAAAATAAGATGCCTTTTCATCAGTAGTGGGCTGCTCATCGTTCTCCTGGTCAAGTTTTAGTTTGTGTTCCAGCTGTTTTCTGTAGTTAAGATGAAGGCCATCCCACTCCAGACGGGTAGGCAGGCAGCTCCAAACATCTGGCAGAAATAGCACGACGGTTTCAACCCGCGCCGGTATCACCTTGCCCTTGTGGGTCGATTCGTTGCGATGGTAGTAGAGTTCCAGGAAGCGGTACCTATTGGAACATATTGGTCAGCAGATCATACAGAACCTTTAAAAAATCATTCTAAACACACGTGACTTACTCGCCTCTCTGCTGAAAGCTATAAACTTACACTACTATACAGAGTCAAGAGATGACATCGCGACGGAAATTGACCCATTTCTATTAGACCATAAAACAACTAATAAGAACAAAATTTATATTTCGTAAATAGAAGAAAAAGCAGACTAAATGGTGTTTTAAAAGACTACAAATACGATAGTTGCTTTACTTTTCTGAGTGTCAATCTTCAAAAAATATTGAATATTTTTTAAAATGTACATTCATAGAAATTAGTGAGTGGAAAGTGACGATGTAAAAAGATACAAAACAAACTGATTGCTAGAACTATAAAATGTTCGTAACTACCGTGTTGTTGCTACAAATTTAAATTTACTATTAGTAGGGAGCATGGGACAATATCCACCGGATATTTTGTAGGACAAGCAAACAACCATTTTTATTCAAAAGAGCCACCAAAACCAATTGTTCCATCTGCGACTCTTTTGGGCATACGAAGGTGTGGTCATAAGAAAATATTTTGTACAAAAAAATCTATTTTTTCTGCGAATTTAATATTCATCGAAATGCAGGAATGAGGGTTCTGCACGAACAAGAAGAGGAGGGGGACAATGTTGATGTATTTTAGACCCAAATTAGGTTAATAATTGAGGAAAAATAATTGAATGATCCCACTTTTTATTGCGAGTGTGTGTAATATTTACAATAACAAATAGAAGATAATTTTGGTAAAAGAAATGTTTTCCTAAGTACATCGGTAACAAAGTTATACCGGTTAAGGATTTTCAACTTGAAAGGGCCACTCGGCAAGTCATTACCTTTTCAAATAAAAGTCGTTGTTTGCTTGCCACATAAAATATTCGACAGAATTCCCTACGCGTTCTACTGGGACTGTTTGATAAGAAAGAATGAATTTGTTTTGCTTATAAACATGCATTAAAATGCTGCTAATGTAAATTTTCCAAGCCAGAATTAATACTCGAAAAAGTAGCAAGTGCCAGGCAGAGACGCGCCGTGAGATAAGTACAATTCTGCAGTCTCTATTAATAGTGCTTGCCATATGAAAGAGTTCTTCTAGCTTGCGTGTCGAACAACGCGCCCCTGCCGTGTGCCATTTGATTCCAATAAAATGTAGGTCAACCCTATTTCTCACATTTACTTCTGAAAGTTATTTATGATTTGATAATCTATTGATGTTGAACTGGAAAAATACATAAAAAAATGTTGGCACCTTCTTTTATTGGCATCGAGAAAATAATTTTTTGAAAAAAGCCGAACTCAAGAAAATTTTAAAGTGTTAAGATTTTAACTACCTACAAAAAAAAGATGACTCGAGAAGAAAATCTTTCTGAAATAAAGCTCAAAAACCTATAAATTTTGAATTCAAATTTACCATGCAAAAATTTCAAAAATGGAAAGTCAAAAAAGTACCAAATTCTTTTACCTTCAGCCTTTTCCTTTTTTTTTTTGCTGAACTCCAAAACTAAATATTTTTGTATAACATTAAACATTTAAACCTCATCTTGATAGATAGCATCAAGTAAAAAAGCATCAACGTTTTCAAATTCCATGCAAATGTTTAAACAATAACATACCACTGAGTGCACGGTGATAAATCGATTCCAGTTAAGGCTTTACAAGTTCGAATTGCCGTTTTTATAAGAACGGACGGATCTTTATCCGGCGAAGCACCGTCTAAAGAAGGACTCCAAGCTCCACCAATAGCCATCGTTTCGTTCTTGCCACGTAACCCAACAAGAAACTGAACCAACCTAGTTGGATGGACAAAATCTCTATCTTCGCTTTCACGGTCCCTCTTATCTTTGTCTTCCGCCATAGCACAACACTTCTGATATATATCTTCCATGCCAGGTACACTCATTAACATAACCTACTCGAGAAAATTGTTTTATGTCGTTTTAGAATGAATTCAAATACTAACCTTAGCAGAAAATAGATAATCGGCATCGTTAGTCTCTAAAACTGCATCATTTTCGATACTCGGATCTATATCTTTATGCATTATGTGAAACAACGAAGGTTTACTCAAAACAAAAGGCTTGTCCGGCGGAAATGCGTCCACCCATCGAAACGAGCTGCAGAAAAAGTCTGAAGGTACATAAAGATTCGTGTAACGGCGACGAATTTCCAAAACATCGGCGCTTCGCCTGTAAACATATTTTGGTCACGCTATAAATTAGAAACAAATGCTACTTACAAATCCAAATTGATTTTCGGTATCTGCACCATGTATCGTGGAACTATCCTCATCCTCCTTCTAGACTTGGGAGACCTCGACCTCCTTCTCAAAGGAGACTTTTTTTCCTCTTTTTCACGATCTCGTAGACGTTCTTCTCTTCTTTTTTTACGCTCATTTTCTTCTTCTTCTCGATCGCGATCGCGAGATCTATCTCGCCCTCGACCTCCCAAGGTGCCTTTAGAACGGTTGTTTTTACCAAAGTTACCACTATCGGGTGGTGGAACGGAATTGTAAATATTATGTCCTTTTTGATTATTCGAGTTTCTAGACGATGAGGATTGATTAGTCGGCAACACTTGAATTCTTGTTGCGTTCCATTTAAAAGGCATGCTCGGATTGTACGAAGCTTCGACCAAAACACGATCTCCGACCATGGGATTCGAACCTTTGACGCAGGCAGAAGTTTGGAAAAAGACGTCTTCGTCGATAAAGCCAAAATTGTCGTGAACTTTTGTTACGGATCCGGTAAAAACGCGTTGTTTTGTACTCGAATTGTTTGAATTTTGGGGTACGGTTTGAGTTTGAAAAGCGGTCGGATTCAAAGCTCTCGGATTAGGGTACGTAACTGCACCAACTTGTTGAAATAATTGATTCGTGGCAATTTGAGAACTTAATCCAGACATCGCTACAGACGAATTTGTCATTTGTTGTAGACCCAAGCTTAAATTTTGTTGTTGCATACCGATGGCATTTTGAAAGACTTGTTGTTGGTGTTGCTGTTGTTGAAATTGAACCATGCTGTTAGCTCCCATATTGCTTAATGTTCCTTGATTCAATATTTGTTGTTGTAAGGCGTTATTTTGGTTTACTAAATTGTTAGATGAATTGCCTACAGTCGAACGTGCCCATGGCGGGTTTTTACCACTACCGAAGGCACCCAAATTACTCATTTTTTATAGTCACACAAAAAGCACTTTATAGGTTTGAGAATGGTATAGAAAAATCTATAAAACGCTATTAATCAAAAATTATTTAAATCAAGTCTTGGATTCCTTCCAAACAAATCGTATGTAACAAATGTAACACGACTCTTATTGCCACCTATTGACGTTTACCGCACAACTGCACTACTAAAACGGATATGAACGACGCGCCAGATTCAAATTACAATTTCTTCCACATTTTTATTTAAAAACAAAAGGGTAATTTTTGTAGGTTATACTTTGTTGATGTTTCTATTCTCGCGTAAAATTAACTTTTATAATTTAAATTAATTAAATCGAAGCTATTATTACAATCTGTCGACATAAAGTCGAAAAAAACTTTATTTAGTTAATTGTAAGTGCCTCGAATAATTGAAATTTATTTTAGTAAATTAATAAAACTTAAAAAAGTATCAAATCGTTAAATGTGTCTATTACATAATTTATTTCAGAAGTGTAAATCGGAAGAATACGTCATTTCCTTTTAAGATGGCACTCCGCGCGTTTTATCGCCACGCCAGTTCTCTGTCTTTCCAGTGCCCACTTGGTTGTCGCATTAATCAACATTCTACTGTGTTTTATAATAACGTACGGTTATTAACTAGCAAAATGGGTCTCCCGAGAGTGTTTTTTGATATGACTGCCGATAATCAACCTGTAGGAAGAATTGTAATCGAAGTAAGTCTAATTTCTTAACTAAAAATAGCTACCAATGTCTTGGTTTTTGTGCTTCATGCTTCTGCAAGTCATCAATGCCGGCCGGTAGCCGGTTTTGTAGTTTTACATCGACAATTATTTTTGGCGTTGATTTTTAATTAAACGTTTCAAGGTTTTAACGCGAATAATAATAAATTATAGTTCGCAAAGTGGTTAATAATTAAAATTTTGTTACATGTGCTTACGCTTATTGACGCCTTCAGAATGGCGTCTTGTCGTCTTGTGTTTGATCTTTCGCATCTCGTTATTAAATCGGGTGTTATTTAATTTTTTAATTGTTTTAGTTACGTAACGACGTTACACCTAAAACTTGCGAAAATTTCCGTTCGTTATGCACCGGCGAGAAAGGATTTGGTTACAAAGGTTCCACCTTCCATAGAGTAATTCCTAATTTTATGTGCCAAGGAGGTGATTTCACCAACCATAATGGTACCGGTGGAAAATCGATCTACGGTACCAAGTTCGCTGACGAGAACTTCACCCTAAAGCATACCGGACCCGGTATGATGTCCATGGCTAATGCAGGTCCCGACACCAATGGATCCCAATTCTTTATTACCACCGTTAAGACTTCCTGGCTCGATAATAGACACGTCGTATTTGGAGCCGTCGTCGAAGGCATGGACGTCGTGAAGAAAATCGAAGCCCTCGGTTCTCAATCTGGCAAGACTTCTAAAAAAATTACCGTCGCAGATTGTGGCCAACTTTAAATTTTAATTTAACTACTTTTTCCAGTTTTTGTTTTTTTAATAACTTAATAAAGAAACCAATTAAATGTTTGAAAAATAATCTGTACGACTTATTTGCTATATTTCATATATCATTCCCGTATTTAGGAATTTTGATAGTAACCGATTATATAAAAATGTTCCATTAGCATTGTGATCTGATACTCTTCTATTAAACGTGCGCCACTATTTAGAATTTAGTGTTAAAGAACTGCATTTAAGATGTTTTTACTGTAATTATGGTAATTTCATTCGAATAAATCATTAGAACGTAATTAGTTTATTTTTAATCTAATTATATTTAATGAACAAATTGTTCACCGGAAAATATACCTTGTTGTTTCCACTACTTTTTTATTAAAAATTTATAGGAAGTGAATTATAGTTTTTGCTACTAAAGTTAATCATTACATCATTTAAGAATAGAAAAATTGCGGTTTTTGATTGAACGAAACTCTCATTTTGCTAACGTCCTTGGTTGAGAACTATGGAAAATTCCACTTACTCCAGTGGTTTAAAAACTGTATCGCGCTCTTATAAGTCGCTTTTGGCGTTTATCTTTTAATAATATACAGAGTGCTAAATTTTTACACCAAATGGACATCATTTGGTGCTTCAGAATTTAATTAATCCTTTTTCCGGGCCCTTTCGAAAAAACTTTCTTGACGAGTTGTCGGTGAGTGGTGTACTACCTGCATGAGTTTTATTTAAAATATTTTTAGGAATTTTGCAAATTTGCTAGTGTGAAAAGGGCACACTCCACTGAATTTTTTTAAAGTTCGTATTCTGAAAAAACCTGGAGTAAAGAAGGTGCATAGTCATAAATATAAAAATTTGCCGAGACTTTGATGTATGGATTCAGGAGGAATAAAAACGTCGATAAATTAAATTGAAAAAAGTTCAATTCTTTTTTCGATCCTATTACTTTTTCCAAGTAGTACCTACTAGACAAAGTCAACGAAAGAGTACAAATAAAGTTTTGGTTATACGCTATTGCTACCCTCTGGTACAAATCAATACAATAATGATCAAATTTTCGTGATATCAATTTGTGAACACCTAGATAAAAAGATAGCAATTAATTTTACAAAATTAAAGTTAATAACAGCTAGAGCTATCTATTATTCAAGGACGTTGCTATGTTAGATCAAATTTTTTTTTACAATTGAGGTGTTATTTATAAATTGTTTATTTCGATACACAATATTAAACGTTTATACGCCGATAAAAATACAATTTTTTCGCAAGAGAATTAATGACAATTTATTGCATGCTACAGAACCGGCTCGGGTACAAACGAATTATTGCACGTTACAGTACAAGTACAAAGGGAATTTAATTAAATATTAATTTGTAAATTTGTGCTGTTTATTGTCCGATGTAGGTCGTAGAGCGGTCAAAACAATACCAATACGTCTGTTTATTTGTCTGCTCTAATTGCTCCAAGTGTGACGTGCTTAGAGCAGGACACAGGCAAAATTAGTGCAAAAGAGCAGGATAAACAAACGCTTTAATTTGCTCGTTTTACTCCAAGCAGACAAATAAACAAGCCTAATGAAATATTTTTTTTTACTTTTTTGTAGACTTTAGTCTACTTTGATAAAGTCTTATGATCGAATTTAATTTCTCGACGTTTCGGGCCCCCCTGAATCGAAAACGCTAAAAAATAAATCTCTGTCTGTCTAGGTGTCCGTCAAATAAAAACTACCATAGCGATTTTGTTTAAATTTGGTTTCGGCCACAAATTTCGTTGACAAAATGAGTGTTTAAACGAAATCGATACAGGGTGGCCCAAAATAAGGTGGTTAGTTTGGTCGCATTTCGAAAAATCTTGACTCGCAGTGTTTTTACTCGACTATAAGTTAGTACACATCGGCCCTAATTTAAAAAATATTGTTTCAAATTTTTTAATTCAAAATGGCGGCCAGTATAATGATCGGTCCATTTTCTAGTGCTTTTATTATAACTTTGAAAATAATAATTATTATAAAAATCTAAAAACAGGAATGTATACGCAAAATATAGGGCTTTAATTTCGATAGAGTGGATTTTAAAAATAATTTCAAAATTGACTACTTTTAAAAGACTAAAATTTTAAAACAGATTATCTCAAAATCAGCTTTGGCCATTTTGTCTACATTGTTCTGTATTGTAGATATCGAAGTTCTTAATTTATCAAGTAAGTTTCATTTTCCGCTACGTGCTAGTTTCGGAGTTAGGAATTTTTGAAGTTTAAAATTTCAAAAATTTAGAATTTCTTTTGTGATTAAGATCTGTAGTTGCAAGTTAGTATGTAAATTTATTCCATAAACTCCTATTATTTGTTACAATTTTAGTTTAAAAAACACTTCCGGTTAAACCGAAAATTAGCCAAGCAAACGGAGTTTTTGAAAACACCCCGTATATTTTATGATTTAAGCTGTCGAATGATACTAAACACGTTAAATTTTCACTTCCGGTTTAACCGGAAATGGGGTTAGTTTTTCTATTTTAAATACAACACCCTGTATATTTTAAGTGGTTTTGAAGATTGTAAAATTAGCTATCTAGTGATACCAAACAATTAATATTTTGACTTCTGGTTCAACCGGAAATGAGATTAGTTTTCTATTTAAAGTAGAAACACCCCGTATAATTTTTTTTAAATCAGCTTCTGAGCATACTATTGTTAGGTACTATTTCTGTCATCTTTTTAAATATATGTTCAACGCGCAACGCGTATAAATAGTCCTGTTATAGCAACATCAGTCGTTTAATTTAATCGGCTCAAAAGTTATTACTCCCTTCTACGTTCTACGCGACTACCCTTTCTTGAAATAAAACAACGTTAAATTTAGTAACTCAATCAATATTTCAAATTGCATTGTAAAAGGAAATAACCTTTTAATAATGAAATAATTTCTTAAGCGTGAAATCGATGCCCACAATCGACAGGGTTGTTTGTTGGTTATTACGCAGTTAAGGGTTCGGTTAAATCAATCAAAATAAGTGAAATGTAAAAATCACCTAATTTTCATGTTACGAAACCACGTTTCTTGTATATTCATTTTAATCCATAACAAGGTCAGTTTTCATAACTTTTTTTTCACGCGATACCATAAGTATTAATCTATTAATCGTTGAATAAATTACTGTAACCCCTTCATATTCGTATACTTATATTATTTTTTATTAGTTTAAGCACTGTTAATGAAATATGTAAAGTACGAATTTAACGAGTAGGTATACATAATATACGTAGTTTGAAAAAAAGTTCAAATATTTACATTAGTAATAAATATTACAAAATATTTGTGTGTAGGTTAGGTTAACGTTATTTGAATCTAAATTGGTTAGGGTTCAATATTTAATGATTGTACGATAAAGTAGGTAGGTATTAATGTTAGGGGCGGTTGATGCTTTCGCTTCAATTTCATTGACTATGAACTTACCTTTGAGATCGTTAAAATCAAATTTTCAACCACAATAATTACCTTCGTTCCACAATCTGATTAGGGGGGGGGGGCGTGTTTGTCTAACTGGGCCGTAGAACAGGGCTCCGAAGAGGTAAATGTGAATTTTGAGTTAGAAATGCGTTTTTATGTGCAGGTCAGTAATTAGCTCTTTATAAATGCCCAAAACGCATTCCTTCTCTACTACCTGGAGTCTCCGCAGTACCCATCAGGTCCTAGAATCATCCCCATTTTAAGATGGAGATTTTTAGAACTGAGTGGAAGAGGTGGCGCTAATTCTGCCCATGTCGAACCAGAAGTCCCTCAACACGAAACTATTGTATCATCTTGGAAAAAATTGGTTAAAAGCTTAAAAGTAAGTTCTTGCCAACAGAACGGCTTATATTGCTTTGCCTCCTACTAACTTAATTTAATAAACACAAAAAATCGTTTTTTACAGAACAGGTGTACCATAACTCTCTAGAATTCGCTTCCTGGAAAAATATTCATTTCTGTGAGCTGTTTTAATATTTTTAGGCATGTAGGGTAGTAAATTTGCTAAATTTCGTAAAAGATTCTCACAAGTCCGCTTCTGGGCTTTGCCGACCTATTCTCCTATTTATATTACGTATACGTATAATTAGAATCTACCATGCTCTGAATAATGTATCAAAACAAAAACGTTTGTTGCTGCTAAACGCTAGTGTAATTGTATGGTGTGTTGCAGCACTTAGTATAAGTGAATTAATAATTCTTATAATTGTCGTCTTCTAATAGTTCGAGAGGCAGCGAGCACTTCACTAAACGATAAAGTAAAAAAATTTGAACGGTTCAGGTTGAAAGAACATTGTAAATAAGTCATAAAACCTACCATCTGGCACTCCAAACTGGCAGCATAAACTTGGAGGTGGCTTGAGAAGGGTGGATTTTACTATTTTCTTCGATTTTCGCTTATAAATCGAAAACTACGCACTTTATGAGAAACTTGCTTCTATATGAATATAAACTAAATTGACTTTTATACAAATTATATCTCTGAGGTCTCTCTCCCCAGACTAACGGTTTAGGCGCTAGAGCTTGTTAAAGTTTGACAAAATTTCAAAATTGGTCAAAAAACTGTTTTATCGTTTATAACTGAAAAACTACGCACTTTAATATGAAAAAATTGCTCTTATATCAATATACATATACTACATGGAATTTCAAACAAATTATATCTCTTAGGTTTCTTTCATCAGACAAATGGTTTAGGGGCTAGAGCGTGTTAAAGCTTGCCAAAATTCCAAAATTGGTCAAAAAACTGGTTTATCGCTTATAAATCGAAAACTACGCACTTTTGGAAAAAAACGTATCTATAGAAAAATACAGTAAATTCAATTTTCTATACATTATGTCTCTTAGATTTTTTTCCTAAAATGATCAATTTAGACGCTAGAGCGCGTTGAAATTTAATGTACCTATATCGGATGTAGCGTGCCGGGAGGCAGAGTGGAGATACGTATACAAAAAACCACAATTTTTGACGTTCTTGATGTAGGCTCAACGAATACAGCAAATGAGTAATAAAACCGACCGCTTGCCACTTCTAAGTGGCAGCATAAACTTAGAAGCGGTTTCAGAATGGTGGGTTTTGGCTTTTATTTCAGTTTTTTGCTTATAACTTCAAAACTACGCACTTTTTGAGCAAAGTTTGTCTATATAAAAGTAAACTACACAAAATTTTCTACAAATTAAATGTTGAAGGTTTTTTTATTAGACAAACGGTTTACGCGCTACAGCGCGTCAAAGTTTGACAGAAATTCCAAAATCTACCATAAAGACTTTTTTGGGGGGTTTGTGGCTTATAACTCAAAAAGTATGCACTTTTGAAGAAAAGTGCAGATATATAAAAATAAAGTAAATTAAATTATCTACAAATTAAGTCTCTTAAGTTTTTTTCGTCAAACAAAAAACAGTTTAGGTGCTAGAGCTTATCGTTTAGTAAAGCTGCTCGCTCCCGGACTAGAATTTTTTTAGGCGCTCGGGCCGAAGAGAAGGCTGAGTCGAACAGTATACTAATGCGTGTCCCTAGTCTCCGCTTATAGTGAGAAAAGTTGCACAGACAGAATTGAATTAGATGCGACTTTTAAGACACAATTTTTCATTGAATGCATTCTTTAGACTCAAACGTCCCTTTGGGGGCACCTTTTAATTTTGGAGGGAAGGTCTCTACCGATGTCACTGCTCGTATCACTAAATACAACTATATAATTTTTATGAATTAAATAATACTGAATTACCCTAAGCCGTAAGACTTCTCTCTGTGTGATTTATAAATATAGTTTTAGTCATCTCCTGTCTCTGTAATGATGATGACTTGAGGACGTACTGTCCAATTTACATACAAATAGTTCCATTAAAAGACATTTATGATGCACTTAATAGTTGTTTCTTGCTTTACGACATGCGATTGACATTGCGATTATAAAAATGGATTCAATTTATAGCGTGGGTACAAATTATTTAAAAAATATATAGATCTAAAAAGCGAGAAGCTTTTCGAAAAGCGAACAAATTGTTGTTTATATTTTAATATAATGTAACTACTCATTTTATTAATATGTACGTTCTTATTTTTTTTACTTTTATATATTATATATTTATAATTTATAACATTTAACATCTAACGAAACGGCAATACATAAATATATACATTTTTCACATTTAACAATTATAGGTATTAATAACACATAGTTTCAGTCAAATACTTTTAAATTCGTTTAAAAAATGTTTTTTTGTAAATTGTATCAATGGTATACGTACTAAAAGGTGTACAATAATAATTACAATTACAATCTTTATAATATCACAAAGTACGTATTAATTAGTTTATAATTTGAATTTATAAACAAAAATTGGCTTAAAGACAAAAATACAGTTACTGAAAAGCAAACATTTGTAAAACAACCCATGATCAATATCTTATAAATTATTTCAACATGTCGACCGACTTTTCAGGAAAAGAACTCTGTACAATTGTTTTTTTTCTGATGTCGCTGCTTAAAAACTAACAAAAAATTAATGCAAATTGAAAAGTTGATCTCAAACCGGACCTGCTCTCATACTACTACTATAACAACAATACCGGGTGTAAGGTCAATCGGGATCGCTCCTTCAGTCTCTTACATTATGAGAAATCAATTGGAAATTTCGATTTAAAATAAAATTTTGAACGATTCTCTTGGTCGTTATCCCGTACTCACATAAACCGGGCCTTTGAAGCCCTTTAAGTTCTGTATAGTATATGTGTGCTAATATCGATTGAACTTTTCGTGCACGCGATGGCCGCTCTTGTTTATTGGAAATGATAGTTTTTTTGAGCTTATCGTATATTTTTGCGCCATAGCAAAAACTGTAACTCTACGTCTCTACGAGATATAGAAGATCACGGGTTGACGATGATAAAAACTTTATTTTTGGAAGAAATCGATTTGTAATTAAATTAAATTTTCCAAGTAAAAAAAAAAAGCCTAACAGTAAAATCGTCCGCAAATTTTGCAATACTTTGTTAATAAATAACTACATTTTTGTTTACAAACATGATTTATACTCAAATCGTTAAAAATTGCTTGATTTGATACATAAAAGGCCTTTGAAGCCCGGATTATGCGAAAAGCTTACAATGGAAACGTCATGCATCTCAAATTAAATGCATTTCTGAGCGGCGTACACAATTAAATAAAAAAAATTTACAGCTTTTATTAATTGGAAAAAAACAATTTTTGACGCGGCATTGCCTTGTATAATAGCTTTAAATATACAGGGTGTTGAACTTCATACCTCAACTATCTTCGCCGTAGTAAAAAATTTTGCGAGACCCCTCAATTTTAATACCAAAAGGGACACTTTCCTCGAGTATTTGCGTTCTCCCAAGATCAACCCTCATATTAAATGTCAAATTGGAAGGGTGTTGAGTGGCACCTTTTCTGAAAGACCCTTCAATTCTCTTTACAACGTTATATGCTAATTTGTTACTTTTGAATTAGTAGTAGTTTTCACGATAAATTTCTACAGCTTTTATTAATTTATTAAAAAATCTTTTTTTGACGCGTTACATAGGATTAATAGATGGTAAGATAATAAAAATTTGATAACGAGCGAATTATGGACTAACACTGGACTTGACTTGATCACATGTTAATAATATGTATCCAGCTCTACAAAAAAAGTGACAGTTATTGGGTTCTCCGGTCCAGAAGGGTTCTCCGTGTCCAGCGCAATCACAACCGGCGGCATGCGTTTTGGCACATCCTGCGCTCACATAAAGAACCATCATGCAAATAGCAACAATAAACAGTAACAATTTCATTTTTCTAAAAGAGAATCGACTATTAATGAACTTCCAATCAGAAATACTTCCCAAGGCGCCTTTAATATTAAAAATAAATCAATTACTCACAATGTTTAGAAGAGTGGTTTGTTGTAGAGTTATAGAAGTGTACTAACAATTATTAAATCTCTGCAGACTCTTATATTTCAAACTTATAGCCTTGACTCCACCTTTTATTGTTTAAATCAATTAAACATAAAGTTGGTCAAAAACAACAAACCAGTTGTTATTGAGAGTCTGCAATTTATGTGATAAATATGAAAAAACGATGTATTATTAATTCATATAGGTAATTATAAGAGCGGTATTTTCTTGTATAATAGCTTTAAATATACAGGGTGTCGAACTTCCTACCTCAACTATCTTTGCCGTAGTAAAAAATATTGATACTTTGCGAGACCCCTCATCAATTTTAATACCAAAATGGACACTTTTATTGAGTATTTGCGTTCTCCCAAGATCAACCCTCATATTAAATCTCAAACTGGAAGGGTGTTGAGTGGCACCTTTTCTGAAAGCCCCTTCAATTCCATTTACAACGTTATATGCTAATTTGTTACTTTTGAATTAGTAGTAGTTTTCACGATAAATGCTTTCTACAGCTTTTATTAATTAAAAAAAAATTTTTTGACGCGTTACATAGGATTAATAGATGGTAAAATAATAAAAATTTGATAACGAGCGAATTATGGACTAACACTGGATTTGACTTGATCACATGTTAATAATATATCTCCAGCTCTACAAGAAAAGTAACAATTGTCGGGTTCTCCGGTCCAGAAGGGTATTCCGTGTCCATTGCAATCGCATTCTGCCTCGTGCGTATCGGCACATCCTGCGCTCACATAAAGAACCATCATGCAAATAGCAACAATAAACAGTAACAATTTCATTTTTCTAAAAGAAAATTGACTATTAATGAACTTCCAATCAGAAATACTTCCCAAGCCGCCTTTAATATTAAAAATAAATCAATTACTCACAATGTTTAGAAGAGTGGTTTGTTGTAGAGTTATAGAAGTGTACTAACAATTATTAAATCTCAGCAGACTCTTATATTATTTCCAATTTATAACCTTGACTCCACCGTTTATTGTTTAAATCAATTAAACATAAAGTTAGTCAAAAACAACAAAGCAGTTGTTATTGAGAGTCTGCAATTTATTTGATAAATATGCCAAAACGATATATTATTAATTCATATAAGTATTTATAAGAGCGGTATTTCCTTGTATAATAGCTTGGAATATACAGGGTGTCGAACTTCCTACCTCAACTATCTTCGCCGTAGTAAAAAATATTTAAATTTTAATAAGTACCGAAAGGGACACTTTTCTCGAGTATTTGCGTTCTCCCAAGATCAACCCTCATATTAAATCTCAAACTGGAAGGGTGTTGAGTGGCATCTTTTCTAAAAGCCCCTTCAATTCCCTTTACAACGTTATATGCCAATTTGTTATTTTTGAATTAGTGGTAGTTTTCATGATAAATTTAGAACTTTTATTAATTAAAAATTTTTTACGCGTTACATAGTATAATTAATAGAGGGTAAAATAATAAAAATAAGATAACGAGCGAATTATGGACTAACACTGTATTTAATTTGATCACAAGTTAATAACATATCTCCAGCTTTACAAGAAAAGTAACAATTATCGGGTTCTCCGGTCCAGAAAGGTACTCCGTGTCCAGCGCAATCACAACCGGCGGTATGCGTATCGGCACATCCAGCGCTCACATAAAGAACCATCATGCAAATAGCGACAATAAACAGTAACAATTTCATTTTCCTGAAAAGAGAATCGACTATTAATGAACCTCCAAACAGATGTGCTCCCCAAGCCGCTTAGTATATTAAAGAAAATCGATTACTCACAATGTTTAAGAACGATTTGTTGTAGATTTGTAGAAGAGCACTAACAACTATTGAGCCTTTGCAGGCGATTATATTTCAAACTTATGACCTTGACTCGATTAAACATAAAGTCAGTCGACAATTATTATGTAAGTGATAAACTGATGTTATTGAAAGTCTGTAATGTATGTGATAAATATTAAAAAAACGAGAGATTATAATTATTGATGGTAGAACAACACTAGCAAAATTGGATTTTGGCAACATAAACATTTTTAAACGAATTTTCGAAAAAGTGCAGTACCTATACGTTTAATACAACAATAAATTTTTTTTCTTCTCTTCTAATAATCGATATTTGGATCTACAATTTCATTTTGAAAATATTTCTTATTTAGAATATTAGCTTTAAATTTAAGGCCAGTCGGCAAGGGTTTTATTGTGGACATAATTAGGGGGTAAGTTGGAATAAATTTTATTCTCTTTATTTGTGGACCTATTGCCATCTATTGCCGAATAAAAATACTCTTTTATGAATGTTGTACGTTAATATCATAATTTGGCTTTAGATTTTCGAGAGTCTAGAGAAACGTTCTTTTATTTTCTAAATCGATCGATTGTAGAGCCACAGCCGCCATAGCACTCTGCATACATTTTGCTCTTCTTTTGTTATTACATTTGTATTAGAGGCAAAACAATGACAGCAACCGAGGACATTGATTGTTAAATTAGTTTCACTGCCGTAGAAGGAAATATGGCGGCAGAACCAATAACGCGCCCTCTGATGACTGTAGCTCCGCAGCCAAACAATTTACGAAACAAAAGAATCTGACATTTTGCGTAGACAATCCACTCTTCTTTATTTTTGGCCACTTGACATTTTCCTCTAAAGTGAGCCCAAACGAAGATATTTACGAATGTTCGCCAAAGTGTGTTTTTGCGTCGAGAGAACACAATTAGCCCAAAATCTCTTCCACTTGGTCTTTTTTTAACACCTTGTCGACTGGCCCATTTGTCAACAACAGTTATTTAAATTAATTAATTACAGATTGTCTAAAGATTGTTAACAACATTTAAATGGTCCATATAATATTATTGAAATTGTATTTACAATGGTGTGTATTAAATTTCCTCGACCAGCGAAGACTAAATGTACGAAAATATTTTTACACGAATCTCTAAAATCTATTTTAAATTTTAAGCATAAATTTATTTTGTAAAGTGGGTATACTAACTCACCAGAATTTACTAAGGCTCGATAAAACTCAAATTTTTCTTTAGTCGAAAGAATGGCAACATTTTAGGACTCGAACCCGTGCCAACTCTCGTTAAACTTGATCTTTGCCTTTTCGCACGTTAACAATTATTGCGAGGAAACTTTTAATTTCAATTTCGATAAATTCGCAAACTCATTGTGAAAAGAACAACTTGTTAGGGCTTTCACGATTCAACACCAAAATTATTTCTAAAGGTTAATTTTGTGAGAAGATTTATCGTAAAAGTAATTAAAACTCTTGTTACACAAAGTTTGTAACGAGCATCAAGTTGATGACGTTCTTTTTATCTGACATTTACATAATTTTAATAAGTAAATAGCTTCGCTGCCTTTCTTGTTTTAATTCTCGAAGAAGAGAAAAAAATTTGAGGAAAAATTGAAAGCACCTACGACGGAAACTTGGGGGCAATTAAAATTTTTCATTTAAAGTAAACTGTTTCTTTCGACAAAGAATAGAATTTGCAGTCTTTGATGAAAAAGTCGGCTTAAATTTAATTTACAAAAATTTAATCGAGGCCCAGGATTAATTAAATTTTTTAATGGGCCCATTACATATCTCTAGAAAATTTTGCGTCCAACCACTAAATTAAGTATTATACTGGATGTAACGTTGTTAAAGATTTAATTCAGTGGGGAAAATTGTTTCTTTTAATTATTGAATTAAAATCGATAAGTTTAAAATATTTATTAGAAAAGCCTAATCAAAAACCTTCTTTAATTAGCTCTGCTAACATATATTGCTCTTACGATATAGGGTGGTCTCCCTATATTGACCTATCGATTCTTGCATTTCGTCCTTAATTTACGTTTTTCTCGACTACAGTTGGTTTTATGGGATTTTATCAAGATACATTTTATGTTCAAATATGGCGTCTACATTATTATTTCTAACTAAAACGGCCGCAAAGTTACCGGTTAAAAAGTTATGGCGTTATTTATTGGTTTAACTCCGCGTTGCTAGCGTTATCTACGAGTAAGTGCCAGCAAGATATTGCGATTTATTGTTTTCGAAAACTTGCATTTTTTTCAATTTTAACCAGGCCCACTTAATAGCCACATCTTGTGTTAATTCAATGAGCACTCTGTATATTTGCTAAATCAAATCGATAATTAATTCCATCTAATAATAACTTCGCCCAAAACCCAAAGGTAGCAGGCTCGTTCCTTAGGGACCTAACCTTCCAACACGTACTAAAATTAATTACAAAAGTTGTTATTTTAACCTCAACTTTTATTTTACTGCATGTACTTAAAGCAAATTGTGATTAATGGCGAGGGTTTAAATCTAAGCACGACGTCAATAAAAGTTTGCAACTTCTTTTTTTAAAACTTTAAACGAACCGAAAGTTTCCCTAACGCAATCAAAATGAGATTTTTTTGTGGTATTCGTATTTATTCTTGTTCGAAAGTCGATAACGCTCTCATTAATTATTTACACTATTCTAATAAAATATTATTGTGGCATTTCATCAATTTTTCTAAGAGTTTCGGTTAACGTTTACTAGCCCAGTACAAATAATTTTTAAAGAAAAGGTCAATAAAGGATATTAGAGGGTCGAGGCAGGTCACGGAAAGTCGTGAAAAGTAAGTGGGGGCCGTGAAAAGCGAGTTGATAAAAATTCTAAACTTAAGAAAAGTATAAGCGAGACCAGTACAGCCCTTTTGCAACAAAGTGAGACAAAATTTTAAATCCGCAAGAGCGCTATTTAAGCAACTAAAAGAATTTGTGGAAAAATTGTACGCAAGGACAAGGACACAAGCCAAAATGGAGTAAATGGAGAAGCTAGTAGGAGGGCATTATTATTACCTATGGATCAGAGGGGTCGTTAGTTAATTAAAATCATTAATGCGAGTGCTGCTATGAAAGGCGAACAAAGCAACATGAAAACACTAAACGTACCAACAGGAACGAAAGATTAAAGTCCCGAGGGGGTCCATAGGAGATTAGTAAACTCAATAAATGCATAAAACGCCTTCTGAACGCTTGTAGCAAATAAAAATACAATTGACCCATTGGAGAGGGTCCTTAAATTTCGTGGCAGGCCAGTAAGATGTTAAACTAGTGCCTAAAGGAGTAATACTAAACTAGATCTAAGCAGTACATTGGAAGTAGACCGTGAGCGGCTATACTGTACGTAGAAAGCTCAAGAGAAGAATCATGTAAACTGACAAGAACACAGACATGACTATTGAACGTCTTGGGAGGTTTTGTTAAAGGAACCCATCGTTGATCACATGATCACTTTTACTTGCTGCTCAAGTCAACGTTAGTTTCTCCCCAAAAAGGCAAAGATCAATTTTAAGCAGTCCCCCCCTTCTTATAAAACATTAAAATCCTGGTTTTAAGACAATTAAACAAAATTATGTTGCCACCCTCTAATTGTTAACATTAAAAAAAAATTAAATAATCGAATGAATCGACAAGTATATTTATTTTACGAACAAGTCTTTTAACGTTGAGCAGAGCGATGAAGAGTCACAAGTTTCAGAATAATCGCTGTCATCTTTACCAGAAAACCAACTCGATTTTGGTTTAGTTCCAGTTATATTTTTATTTACAGTCTTCGGGACCGCCCCCTTATTAGTAGACGAAGGTAAAGGAGCGCTTGTTGTTGTCATCGTAGAATTATCGCTAGCCTCCGGACTACCCCTTCTCAAGAAATCTTCTATAGCATTTCCCAACAGTTGAGGATCGACTATAGAACCGCTTCTTTCATCCCAAACAACTTTACCGCCTTCCGTCGTATTTTTTTTCTTAATCGATTTCGGTTTGTTCGTAGTTCCCGTATTTTCGTTTGCAAATGCGACGTGCGTAAGTGGTTTCGAATTTGTCGGATCGGTCTTAGTCGAAATTGGTTGATGACGTTTAATGAACCAATTGCTTGGAACTTGATTTACAATTTTATTATCTGCTACTTGTGTTGTGTTTTTGACGGCGTAAAAAGTTGACGTATCGAAACTATTAGACCTGTTACTCTTCAAGCTCTTGCGTCTCTGGTTTGCACTCGACGACGTCTTTGATTCCGATCTCTCCGTCGTTGTAGGATCACACTGATTGATTTCCATAGCGGAAGATGTTAGAGAAGATAAAATAGATATTAGGTCAGTATTAGAGCAAACAATTCCCGTCGATAGCTTACTTGCTTCTGCTGTTGTTGTTGGTGTTCCAGACGGCGGTGGTAGTTCCGAAGCTCTACGTTTACTCGAACTCGGAATTGGTGCAAGAGTGGTACCTACGAAATCGGAGTAGCGCCTTCCAGATGAGTTCGTATAACGTTGAACACCGCTCGTGTCGTCTAATGGTTGAACTTCGCAAACGCGCTCGTTGCTCGTGTTCCACATTTTCATGCGAACTTTACGTGCTCGTACGATGTCGTCCATAATATCCAAATGTAAATTGTGTAAACTTCCACGGGGCTCTGTGGAAGGAGGTCCCGCAAACGATTCTCTTCTACTCGGTAAAATTCGACTACCCAAAGTACCGCTTGGAAATGCGGCGACCGACTCTCTTCTGCTACGTCCGAAAATTGTACTCGGTACTTTGGATATGGTCACCACCGAATGTCTACGACCTCCTGGAGACGGGACCGGATTCGAAGAGAGTGTGGCTAGAAATGCAGCCTCCCTTGCGCATTGCGCTGCACTTTCGCCCATTCGTTCTGATAAACGGCGTACTTGACTTGCAGTTATTCCGCTACATTGGGGCGTCGGTAAGGAGTGCTTTCGTGTCTCTTGCCGCCACGGTGATAGAAGGTACGGATTCGTGGGCGAACCTTCGCTCGAACTATTTTCCGACGACGCGTGCTTATGTTTACAATCTTCCACGTCTAAATTGTCTGATTCTTCGACTACAATAAGCGGCTCAGACATCTGCGTCTGCAGTCGGCTTTGAGAAGTTCTCCTCATGATTAACTGCAAGAAAAAGAACTTATTAGATTGGGATTGGTTTTATATCCAATTTTTTTTCAAAGCACTAGATTAGATCTATTGTTATTCGCGAAGAGTATATTTTTAGGACTTTTTTGATTCGAGAAGTGCGTGATAAAATCACCACATTTAAAAGAGTCCTTGAAATTATTATGTCAAGTAGGGGATGAAATGAATGAGGTTTTTTATTAAAGTAAATTCTTTTAATATTCCTATTATACTCGAAATTCTTAAATTTGCATAAATATATTTCAAGTTGTTCCTTAATGCGAGGCAAATAAAATCAATAATTTACGATAGAACTATTTTTGTTACAAATAAATGCTGTGGAGTAAACAAATTGGTTTTTAATTTTAGACTTTGATACTATTTGTAAATAAATGGACTGGGATTTTTAAATCCGGGTGTAGTTTTACGTAAGTACCTACAGGGCGGTGTAGGAGACAGCTCCCTTGAAGTGGACGGTCTATAAATTGGACACTCGAATTTTCAAAGCACCCGATTGAAATATTTAACATTTTATTCTTGTGATTTATGCACGACACCTAATTACATCTATTAGACGTAGTTTCAAGTAGTTAAAATGGTCTCAGGTTAAAAGCTAAGTAATAGAGTATAGTCGTATAGTGAGTAGATCTTTTGTTTTTGTGGAACACCTTCTTTGGAGACACTATCAATCATTTATTTTTGAAAAAAATATTTTAAAATACTTTTTATAGCGTTCTCTACTTCATAAGCACATCTGTCCCTTTCAAGGAAAGTCTACCCATGAAGTGGACACTTTTAAAAAAATAAATGAATAATTGACTGAAGGTCTTACTTATTATGGTTGTAATTTATTGTTAACAAATACAGTTTTTTTACATTTTTGCCTGGGACATGAGCTACAATCAAAACAAGAAACTTCTCCAATTCAAGGCAACTTTCCCCTCCCAACAAAACTGAAGCTTAATTACACCGTTTCGAGCTTTGATAGTATAAGAAATAAAAATCGATTAAAAATATTGAAGTGGATGGCGGAGGCGAGTTTCTAAATTTTCACTTATTTCTCCGTCCTATGATTATACTTGCGAAGTAACTACTTCACTTCAGTAGCGATTTAATTAATTTCAATTTTTAATTTTCCAGTAGAAAATAATATACAAAGATCAAAGATGATCGCCTTGAACTAAATTTCTTAGTCACACAATCTTAGTAATAATTATTTATACGTATCCCTAATTAATTATTGGATATTTCGAGTAATTCCGCCCAGTTATATATTTGGACATTTACTAACCCCCTTTAGATTATATTGGTGTATTCGCATGAAATCGTGCGAGATTGGTGCTTTTAAGCCGGTGTTGAAGTGCAAACGGATTCTCAAATGTGCGCTCGTGCAAACGTAATTTTTGAGGATATTTTGGACATAAAAAAATTTTTTTTTAACTTTTAAATCCAATAAAATTCTAAACGAATTGTCAATTGCTTACGAAACTAATCGATTGTTAATGTGACCTATATTAAAGTAAATGATACCCTTTTTATATACCTACAAACACCAATCATTTTAACACCCTTACTATGTCAACATGCGATTACAATATTATATTTTTTTCACTAAACAATAGGCATCTAGTAAAATATTCAGCGGTTTTACGAGCGTATTAGCAAATAAAATAAGTGTAAAGCACGCCAAGTGTATTAGAGCAGGCATTAGGTGGAAATTTTACATTAAATATGCATTTTAAGTCGTGCAAATTTAGGACACCTGAAGGAAGCGGTACCATCTGTGCGGTTCAAGTTCTAAAACTGCATTTCCTTCACTCTTATACGATATGAGTTTAACATTAACATTTCGAGTATAAAGTTTTTTAAAATGCCAAGCTGACTAAATCGGTCCTTTGGGACTATTAAAGGAACTTAAGAAGGATCACGGATTCACGAACATGGAAGTAAGAGGCTGCTTTAAATTTATCTTGTCGTACGCTCGTACCAAATACCCATGCCTCCTACACAATAAAAATACATAGTTAGTACTAGGAGTACATTACGTATGTGAATATAAAAGGCCAACCCCTAACTGATGGTTATACCTTACTTTTTTATAAACATATGCCCTTTTGACTTACAGGCTCATACTTGTAAACTTTCTTCAGTGCCTCCTCGGGGATTATCAATGTTATTTAAGGATGCCACAATAGGGTCTCATGTGGAAGAAAGTTTCTTCGTAAAAAACACAACTTACGTAGGTCCTTTTTATTTTTGGCATTATCGAAACCCTACATAAACCCTACAATGCAGCATTAATATAGTAGATTATATAGTAGATTCAAATTGCCCCTCGCCGTTGCACGCAAGCCAATTTGCCCTGATTTTTTCCTGTTAGTAACAGTGTCGTTTGTAAAATCTATACGTTACAGGCGAACAGCACACGTTACTGCATGTTAGATAATACCTAGATAAAGCAATTAAGAATTACGCGAAATTTGGAAAACAAGTAATAAAATGTCAAGCCCCCCCCCCCCCCCCCCCACCGTCTGTACATATCGGAGAACAACCTAAAGTTTAATTTTTGTAAAATGAAAGCCGATTTGTTTACCTACGAAAAGGTGATCCTGTAAGCAATCAGTAAAACGTTTGCTAAAGCATTCATGAATTAAACAAAAGCTCTTGTGATGGAAAGCTTTATAAAAGCAATACTTTAGATTTAGAATTTGTTGTTTTTGTAAAGGTTACGGTGTGCCTTATATTTACATAAACAAAACTCTTTGAGTTAAGAACAAAAACACAAAAATTATTAAATTGAAAAAAATATTCCAAAATAGTTTCAGCACAAAATTTTGTAATTTGTAATGCAGTTCGAAGCGTTTAATTGCTTATTAGTTTTCCTGAAATCAATTTGAAAAAGGACAAAAACTTTTATAATGTTTTAAATCGCATTTCGAAATAAGTAGGTAATGAAAGTATCGATCCAATGAGCTCTACTTTGAAACAATTTAAGAATTAAGTCAAATAAACTTCAGTACACAAAAATTCTTAACAAAAAACTAATAATTAGAATAATGTATTTGTATTACCTACTTACATATCGATTGCATATACCTCTAATAATTAATTGTAGGAGTTTGCTATTGTAATGACTGCAAGAATTATTAACAAAACGAAATTGGGCACTGTAAATATTTAGATAAGTAACAATTATGTGCCTAAATTTACATAAGTGACATGAGTGGTTACGAAAACGGGGTAAATATATAATATTGAAATAATAGAATGTTCCTGAAATATTTTTTAACTAGGGCGTTGCTGAAAAAGGGCTGGCTGAAATGTGTGGTACATTTTCTGATGGTTATATCCATCAATTCCATTGTAATAGCCGTGGGCTATTTTAGTCCAGTTAAATTAGGCAAAAGGATGGTCAAGAGTTTTAAAAATTGGTATAGTTGTTTTCGGGAATCTACAGCACAACATACTAAAAGTCCCAGAGGGTGGGGCAGCGCGGAGGTCGGGAGCTGTTTAATGGTGGCATTTATTCTTTTTTTGCTTTTATCTCCGTAACTATCGGCCCTACGTAAAATTGATTTATATACAAAACTAAAGTAGGCAAGATTTTCTACAAAAAATGAGCTATTCATTTTTCTCGTAAAAGCTATAATTTCAAAGTTACAGGCTTGACAAGTCGTCATACTTATGTGTGACTTGGTTTTATGGTATTTCTATCATTGCAAAGAAGGGTGGAAAGCAGGAACTCTTCAGAGGTAATATAGCAGTGCAGTTGCTCCCGTTTCTTATCGAGCGTCTAATGAGCACACGCACGGTCATGCTGTCTACGCGCCTACCTGAAAAGCGAGGCTCGTAGAGCCGCCCGAAGAACCAATTTGCGTGTACACGCCCATGCCGAACTTCCAGCCCGATTTCGGTTTGCAAGTTTGCATATCATTTTTGTTTCGTTGCGTTGTGCCTAATCACTGCGGTTCTTGCAATATCAATTAAAAAAAGAGAAGATCAAAATTCTGAATTACTTGCTCCGATACTTGTATGATCTTTTATACACATTCGCATATCGAAGTAACACAATTGAGGGTGGTATATCTCCTCTAAATCTATCTATTTGCAAAGTTTTTTTTAAGTCTTACGGCTTCTGGGTTTGGTTAATGTATAAGGGTAATTGATAAGGCATCGTCCCTTTTCTGTTTATTCATGTATTGCTGGGATTTCACGGATTTTACATATAAATTTCATGGACAAAAATGCCTGCCTGCCTGCCTGCAAGAGCAATAGGATTCATTGCACTTACTCGTAAGGTCCCAGGTTCCCAAATAGACTTGAAGGCCGACCTTATGCCCATTTACATCAGACCAGACACTTTACCGAGTCAAACATCTGCATCAGAAAGTAAACCATCTAACTAACTAACTAACTTTGGCTGTAAGACGATTGATGATAAGTTTTGTGAAAACCAAAAGAAAAAATCATTCGGATCACTAGTTTGCCAAGTTCGCGGTAACTATATGAAGGAAGACGTTATGGAGTGTGCTACTCAGCACTCAGCGGGGAGATAAATGGGGTAAGGAAGTTTCAAGACGGATCAATATTGTCGATGATTTGGTAGCAGCTGGTGAAATTTACCATGAAATGCCAATAAAGGCTTTTTAAATGTTTATGTTTTGTCTGCCCTTGGAACTTTGAAAGTATCGCTCCTACTAGAAAAATGAACAAATTGTTTTTTGTAGGAAATTTTGTCTACTTTAATTTTGTATATGAATAAATTTTTCGTAGGGTTGATAGTTACGGAAATATAAGCAGAAAAAAGAAAAGTCACCTTTAAATAGTCTCAGTTCGTCCCCACCTTCCAGGGCTTTAAGTATGTTGTACTGTTTTAGGTTTCAACGAACCGCCATCCCAATTTTTAAAATTCTTGGATTTTTGTCTCTCAATTGGTCTTATTTGACTGGGCTAATTCGCTAGTTTGCTAGAACCAACGGTTAGAGAGTCGGAAAACATAAGAAAAGTAGATGACGAACGGTGGATAGATCCGGATAGATGATATCCAGAAGAATGGAAAATAGATATGAGCGGAATTATGAATTTACTTAGGAAGCTTGTTAAAGATTTTTAAATCATTTAAAACTGTAAATAGAGAACAAAGCGAGCGGAATGAATTTTATTCTACATGCTGGTGTTGGGTGCTGGGGAGGTCAAACTAAAGAGGCGAAATAGCGCCGTCATGGAGATTCCTGGAGCGAGTCAAGTAGACGTTTGCTTAATTAAAATCAGTTTTGTAATTGGTTTTGTAACACAAATTAATATTGTCGGTTTTAGAACCAGAAGCGATGTCACTGACAAAATACTACTGCACATAACGTTTCGTTGGTTGCATAGGCACCAGGAGCACATAGTTTGCCTTTTTCGATTAGACACGTCAAGTCGGCGACAACTGCTAATTACATTTCAGGAACGAATGAGAAGCGAAAATGTGAGAATATATTTTGAAATCATTTTTTGAAACCAAGCGAGTTATATAATTATTTAAAAAGGAAAAGCTTTTGTAACCAAAAGCGAAGGGCGGACCGAAATCCTTCACATTCATTCGAGTTTATTATTTTACTCTTTTTCGTTCGTAAATTTTAATTTGATTTAGGTAGATATCCAAAGCAATTTTTTAATAAAAGCGAATTATTTCAATAGGAAAAAATTGAGTCGATTTTGCAATAAGCAGTTTTACTAACGTACCTACCAACTCACTTCAATAATACCGACGTTTTATTCAAAATTGCAAAAGGATTTGCATTGCCTTGTTGCTTACTAAATGCCATTTATAAATAAAACGTACGTACAGTTACTAAATAGTAATGGAGAATTTTAATTAAATAATTCAATTTCAATTTGGAATATTTACCTACTACTCGCATTAAACCAAACGTGAATTTCACGAAAACGTACATTATTGTGCGGTACCTAAATAGCTTGAACGTGTTTGTTTTATTGTGAATTATTTCATTTCAATTGTTTAATAATTTATGAATTTGTAAGAGAAAATTAATTAACTTTAAAAAAAACTTTTGTGTTCATCAACCCGGTTAATTACTCCTATATAGCTATTAAAACAAGATAGCATCTAGAAGGCTTAGAACGCGCGTTGTTTCAGCCAGCTACGCAAATTAAAGTAGGGTCGTAACTTTTGTGTTTAACGACGGCTCGATTTATTAAACCTGCTTGTTTTATGACTATTTTAATGAAGTTTCGCGTTAGTATACTGGGTACCCAAACAAAACTGACTCTTTAAAATAAAGCACGCCGTATATGATCGTTTCGGTATAAATGTATTTAGGCGAAAGTGTACAATTTTGGCGTAAATTCAGACTTGAACGTTTGATGTGAACGATATTATTTAAAACAATTGACAAAGAGTCTATTAGAGTTATAACTAATAATACTCAAAGTCACTTATGCGAGCTAATAGAATATCAGTACTTTATTTAACCACCTGGAGGCGTGAAATTTAGTACGATGGCTCCGTGTTAGCATTTGCAGCAAATTGGAGCAAGACGCCCAGTGGGCTTTTGGCTGTGGGCTGTGGCAGCTAAAAGTGTCTAAGAAAAAACAATAAAATAAGAAGGGACCACAAAAGAGCGCACATGAGGCTTGGTAGAACTCTTAAAAAAATAAACGTCATCAGATGACTATTTATAGTTCGAAGGTAGTCGATTTGTTTAAAGTCCTGCTGAAAAACTAGCCGAAAAGGCTGACCTATTAATCTATTTTAAATTATCCAATATTAATCGATTATATGAGGAAGGAAATGCGTAAAACTCATTCTCTCGGAAATTCGTTTATTTATTCGTCGCCTTTCTCTCCCAAAGCTGGAGGTATAATACATATACAACTCCCGATAACTTTGCATCCCTGTTAAATAGTACCACTTTTGTTTTGTTCCTATTTTTGTTCGTCGGTCGAATGAGCACGTTTCGAAGCTTGTCCCTTCATTAAATCATCTTTTTGTTTGAGGGATTTGATAATAATACAAACAGGATAGTCACATTTCGTATTTGGACATTGTTTTGTGCTAGTTTACCTTCAAACGAACGGTAAATATAATTATGAAATTTAATCTTAAAAATAAACATATTTTGAAATAAGTAAATATTTGATGTATTCAACTCTTGATGTGTTTGAGTTTGGAGTAGGTAAATAATTCATAAGGTTTCAAAGTATCTGTGCGTCCTAAACACTATCTGCATTTAATATTTATAAAGTTAAAGACGAAACTTCAGAAAATTGTTTTTTAATAGAATATTTTACAAGGGCATATGGCTAACTCGATCGCTAATTTACCAAAGTTTGTTAACTCGAATTAATTTTGCATTATTGTACTACTTACAATGCAGGGATAGTGGTTAGAAATAATTTGTCACCCTCTAGCCTTTAGCAATTATTCGGTAGATGCATAATGTAGATGCCGTTTCCGTTCGATTCTTTTAATTTGACATTTGAAAAGCTGGTGAGTCAAATCGCCATCTCAGCGATGTTTTAGGAGAAGGAACGATAAGCGAAAGGACATGCCGAGAGTGGTTTGTTCGCTTCAGAGATGGTTACACCAGCTTAGGCGACAAGTTAAAAAGAAGTCTATACCCAGGTCCTTCTGGCGGTTGTGAGAGAGAACAAAAGTTGCACCACAAAGACACAGGCTGAGAGCTTCAACATCGATTCGTTTGTCGTAACTCGATAAAGTGTAGAAATTGACCGGATGATGGGTTCTGCACGAGCTCGCAGACAACAATAGGTCGTCTCCGAGTCCGAAGTTGTATCGATTTGCTCCAGAGAAATGGGCAAAATCCGTTTCTCAATAAACTCGTCAAAGGAGGTAACTCTTGGCTCCTCAACAAAAACGTGAAAAGAAATAAAGTTTGAGTGTCAGCCATCCAAACTCCTGAGTGTATTTCAAAGGTTGCGCACTATACAAGAAGGTGTCTGGTGAGACCGGAGCGAAATAATTCACTGGGCTCTTCTCCAACAGCCACTGCTACCAGTGGAATGACAGTGATGAGCGTCAGGGGTGTCGAATTTCGGACAGAAATGGCTAAAGGCAGTACAACATCAACAATGACGCTTTATTGCAATAAGAAAATATTGTAATCGACGGACAGCAAAGCTGCCTTGCAAGCTTTAAACACTTGCAAAGTAACCTCTGGTCTTCTGCTAGAGTGCATAGAGCTGCTGAATCAGATATCAAAAAACAATGTTTTTACACTCCGTTGGGTGAAAGGATATCAAGGAAATGAGGGTAACAAAAAAGCAGACGAGCTGGCCAAGAAAGGCTCAAACAGCCTTCCCTGGCCCTGAGCCAATCATTAAACCAGCCGTAACAACTGTTAACACTCTCCTTAAGAATAATACCCATCAACTACAGACTGAAAGATGGGTTGCAAAGAAGGGTGTCGCCAAAGCAAAAGAGCTTTACTGGCTCCTTCCAAAAAGCTGGCAAAATACTGTCTACAATTGTCCCGAACTAATCTACGAATAATTGCAGGAACACTCACGGGACACTGTCGACTACACAAACATCTCCACACTCTGGGCTTGGTAGATAATCCCATATGTCGTGGATGCGAACTAGAAGACGAAACCGCTGAACATGGCTGAAGTGGCCTAAGTGCAGGGAGCTTGCTCCCTCTCCCTAATAATCCAGATCCAGATCAGACGCTTTATTGCCTTTATAATACTGCCATCTAGCTGAAAACACCGTGCAAAAAAAAACAAAAAGACAATGCTCGCCCTCATATCGAACGTCGCTTGATCGGATCCATCGCTAGCAAGAGATAGGATTTGCTCCCCCATCCGCCCTACTCTCCCACCGACACCTCCTAGGACTACCACATCAACATCTCGTTGAAAAATTGGAAAGTTGGCAAAGTCTGCCAGAGCTGCTTCGAGCGCGGAATCGATCTTCTTTCAAGCAAATGGCAAGCAGTAATTGCCGTTGATGGTGACTATAGACCCCCCAAATTGAGAATTGTGTTATGTTTTCAGTTTGTTTTATGTTATGTTACAATATAATTTAAAAAAAACGGCAGATTATTATGCATCAACCAAGTAGTTAATAGTATAAGATAAGTTTTTCCAATTTAATCGTTGCAAAAGTTTTAATATAAATCTCAAAAGTAGTAATATAGATAAAGAAGTTGAAACAAATTGAGTCAAGGTAATGAAGTTTATAAGCTTTTCGTATAAAAAATTGTTTTTCCCTTTGACATTTAGCTATAGAAGAAGAAAACATCGGAACAAACAAGAAGAAAAACAACAAAATCCACATTTAACGATTTTTGGGCCTTATCAGAAACTTTTTCGTCTATTTCGCAAACGACGAATAAAAACATCTGAAAATTCAATCATTTTTCTATTTATTGTAAAATAAACTTTTACTAATAACTAAAAGAGACGCGTGTAAAAAGTATTTGAAATAAATAACATAAAACACAAGAATAAAGTTGGTTCGCGAAGCGAAAATTGCTCCTATTCACAACTTCGTTGCGAAAATTGCGTTGATTACATAGAGCGTCCATCCAATTGTTCCTATATTAGTTCTGCTAATATATTTATTGGAAATCATTCAATGTCGGAATTCGACGCGTGGTGTGTGGGGGTGGCGTATTCAATTGTTTTTCTCTTAGAAAAGAGACTCTAACTAATGAAAACTTGGGATTGCGTATATTTATTTATTTCTTCTTTAATATTGCGATGGTGTCATTTTTCATTATTATGCGTCGAAAAATGTATGATAGACTCATGGCCTCAACAATAGACTCTTCACACTCTCGCGCACTTTTTATCATTTACTTTTGAATGTGTGCATGTAGAAGCAACAGCAATACTCTTGGCGAAACGTCCCGACGTATATATTATGCTAAGTGAGCATAAGAAAAGGTCTAACATCCCTGATTTGCTTTAAAATTTGCACGTTTACATTATACTATAAAAGCGTGCGAAATATCGATTCGTCCTTGAGATTTAGCACAGGGCCGAAATCGCTTTTTTTGTAGTATTTCGTTCTCGTTATACTACTATTTTCGATAAAACTTAAAGTCGTTGGAGATAGAAACGTGCTCAAGTGGCACCAGATCCATAAATCTGAGAAGTTATAGGACGGTGTTGCACTCTACTGGAACACTCTGTATACACAAGACTAAACTAAAGTGTATACCTTCTTGTATTATCAAAGGAATTCTACATCTCAAATGCTTTACCATTTTTTGTAATAAGAAAGACCACCCTGTATGTTTGTTCCAGGCACGATCACTTCCCCATAAATATTTTATAAATAAAATGGAACAATTCGTCCTAATCAATTTGATCAAGTGAATGAACCTCTGGCAGTAATTAAACTTAAATCTAAGCCAACTTTGTAACTTTATCGGTTCGTCGAATCTCCATACAATTATAATTATTGGGGGACGCCCTTTGCTTTAGCGAGCTAAATTAATTTAATTCATGCAAAACGTACAATTCTATTAATACGTTACAATTTCTGTCTAATTTATGCATGAATCTGCATGTACAAGTGGCATCAGTAATAAAATAAAATCTCTCATCCATACAAATTATTGTATCCTTGGCCCAGGTAGGTATTAGTAGATTTGTGAAAAGTCGACTTTTTAACTTAACACCGCTGGAAGTATAGTATGGTAGGTTTAAATTCGACATTTTAATAAAGTAATTTAAAGATAGATAGCGTATGTAGAGCAAAAGTGAGGTTAGGATTCGAATTTTTATAATAATCATGAAAGCGTTGTAAATTAGAACAAAGCACACGTGCACGAGCACAAGGAAATTGCCAGAACGGAGGTAGCTTAGGGGTAGAGCACCAGGTGCACCACTGGCGAGACTTGGGTTGGTCCAAGTTTTTCCCTTGGATAATTCACACAGCTCAGATGTCTACCGCCCACGATAACGTAACGACTGCAAAAGTAAGTCTTGAGTCGTTAAGAGCGAAAATTGACGCAATAATCATTTGTTTCTTATTTGTCTTTGTTAAGTATGTATTTATTCAAGCGACGAAACTTAGTAATCTCCTCCGGTGACAAATTACGCAATTAGCCACTGTTTCGGTGGTTTACCCTATTTTTTTCCTTCAAAATAATTGTGTTACAATGGGATACTAAATAAGGTCAAAATTGACTTTAGTGTAGAGCGCGTCCTGTAATGTGACCTAGATGTGTGCTATGTGCTGCTCACACAGTTTAGTATTGCTTCAGACGCCTCTTTTGTGTTACATTTCAATACCTCTTGTCAGTATATAGCACTTCTATTCCAACCTCACTAATGTCATATTGATTACAAGAGATGTTAATTCAAGCTTCGCCTTGTTAAAGCTATATTTAACTTAACAAAGTATAGTATGACATTTGGATACTTGACGTTCTTCCCATTTTACTCGAGTAATTTAGAAAAATAAAAGTTTGGAATATTAATTTATCAGGAGCACTTTCTTGAAATTAATAGTAAGTGCATAATAACTGGCTGGTGACATACTTAATCCATTCGCTTAACAAATGACTAAAAATGCAGTGTTGTTGAAGAAGCGTTAATTAGATTCATTTAACATCTAAGCGGTTGTCCAATCTATTCAGCTTTTATCACTGAATAATAGTTAATTCAATCCTGCACGAAGTAGAGCATTATTGTTTTTACGCCTTATTAATTTAGTATGGACAAAAAACAAAGGCATTTGTTTTGTTGTTCATTACGTTAAACAAATTAGGAAACTTTGCTAAATTAAACGAAACAATTTAATAAAATTCTGTGTTTACTAACTATAGAATTAGGCCAGAGGACTCTTGTATGTTGCAATAAATGGTGTTGAAGCATTCGGGAGACTTTCTGGCAACCAAAAAACCTCAAAATTTTAGAATTTTTTTGTTTTGTCCCATATAACTCCTAAACAGTGCATCCTAGCGAAAAAGTTTTTTTATTACAAATTAAAGAGGATAAATTCTGCGTCGAATGAGTACCACAGATTTTTTAGAAACAAAAACAAATTAAAGGTTCCTAAAAAACCTTTAACGACGTCCTTATCCTAACTGATGTGATATGGGAAATCGTTATCGTGCCTTTAAGTCGTGAATAAGAAGCTTCTGAAGTTCAATAGCGCGCCCTTTAATCTTACAATTTCAAACTTTTTAAATTCTTCATAACAAGCAAAGGCGGAACCTGGCACCATTTTGTTCGCAAAAAACCTTTAACTACGTCCTTATTCTATCTGATGTGATATGAGAAATCTTCATCGCACCTCCAAGTTGTCATTATGAAGCTTCTGAAGTTCAATAAGGCGCCTCTTAATCTTTCAATTTCGAACAAAACTGTTTTTTAAATTCTTCATAACCTGCAAAAGCGGAAGTTTGTTCCCAAAAACCTTTAACTACGTTCTTACTATATCTGATGTGATATGGGAAATCTTTGTCGCACCTCCAAGTTGTGATTAAGAAGCTTCTGGAGTTCAATAGCGCGCCCCTTAATCATTCAATTTCGGACTAAACTGTTTTTTAAATTCTTCATAACATGCAAAGGCGGAACCTAGCACCACTTTGTTCCCAAAAAACCTTTAACTACATCCTTACTCTATCTGATGTGATATGGGAAATATTTATCGCACCTCCAAGTTGTCATTATGAAGCTTCTGAAGTTCAATAAGGCGCCTCTTAATCTTTCAATTTCGAACAAAACTGTTTTTTAAATTCTTCATAACCTGCAAAAGCGGAAGTTTGTTCCCAAAAACCTTTAACTACGTTCTTACTATATCTGATGTGATATGAGAAATCTTTATCGCACCTCCAAGTTGTGATTAAGAAGCTTCTGGAGTTCAATAGCGCGCCCCTTAATCATTCAATTTCGAACTAAACTGTTTTTTAAATTCTTCATAACATGCAAAGGCGGAACCTAGCACCACTTTGTTCCCAAAAAACCTTTAACTACATCCTTACTCTATCTGATGTGATATGGGAAATATTTATCGCACCTCCAAGTTGTCATTATGAAGCTTCTGAAGTTCAATAAGGCGCCCCTTAATCTTTCAATTTCGAACAAAACTGTTTTTTAAATTCTTCATAACCTGCAAAAGCGGAAGTTTGTTCCCAAAAACCTTTAACTACGTTCTTACTATATCTGATGTGATATGAGAAATCTTTATCGCACCTCCAAGTTGTGATTAAGAAGCTTCTGGAGTTCAATAGCGCGCCCCTTAATCATTCAATTTCGAACAAAACTGTTTTTTAAATTCTTCATAACATGCAAAGGCGGAACCTAGCACCACTTTGTTTCCAAAAAACCTTTAACTACGTCTTTACTCTATCTGATGTTATATGGGAAATATTTATCGCACCTCCAAGTTGTAAATAAGAGGCTTCTGAAGTTTAATAGCCCGCTTACTAAGAGTTTTAATTTCGAACAATCTGTTTTTTACATTTCTTCTTAATAGGTGAATACGGAACCTAACACCATTTTCAATTTCATAAATCTTTAATTACATCTTTATCTCACCTCATAAAGTGCCACATTATCCAGCAGTCGATAAGTTTGGTGGCTGACTCCTTTTATGAGACTAATCCGTAAATGAGTTTATTGTCACTCTTCTCCGCGCTCTATCTCAAAAAGGGTTCAACTTATGAAAAAAATGTGTATTACCAATCTTGTAGCTAATAATGTTTTCTGTAACTTTGATAATAACCTTCATCAACGTACGATCTATAGGAGGCGAGTTATATGCAAAAAACAAGTTTTGTAACCGTTGACTTTGAATATCTCAAATTGCTCCGCCGAAATTTGTGATATACTCATTTTTAACTCACCTTAATGTACCTGTATACCAAAATCCAGCTTTGTAGGAATTATTCTGACCAAAAATCCTTATTTGACTGGACTATTTTCCCACTATCCCTTCGTATGCCAATTTCGGGACAAAAACCTCGGTTTTATTATTTTTTATTAGGTAACTTTAAAAAATTTAAATTGTGGGGGAAGACATACATTTTCGACGCTACGTAGTAGAAAAAAAGAATTTATTGCAAATGTTTGTACTATTTTCCTACTACATATATTATACCTTCGTATGCCATTTGCTGGACTTTAGGATATTGTTAATTTGGAGAGGTGTCAAAAATTTTATCTACTCAGTGAACGCAGAATTTAATACTCTACAACTTTTATTTAATGAGGTTTTCCCTTAGAGTACTAATTTCTAAGCTGCAGACTCATATAGGTATAATGATGTATCTCAGTTTTTGACAAAGTTGGAAAATATCGTCGGTTTTTGACCATACCACTTGATCAAAGTATTAAGCAGTGGTACTCATTCAACCTAGAATTTAATGCTCTTTAATTTACAATATATAAAAACTTTTTTGCTAGGATGCACTGTTTAGGAGTTATAGGCGAAAAAACAAAAAAAATTCAAAGTTTTGAAGATTTTTGGCTACCAAAAAGTCTGCAAGAAGTATGAGATGAGTCAGCGCCACCTTATTTGAGCTGAACTCTATACATTGTACAAGTTACAGTCTTCTTTGCATTTTATTTTTAATTTAACCGAAATAGCGCAAAAAATTAATTTGTTGTTGTTCACCCCTTTATAAGTTTTTTTTTAAATAAGAACGTGTACAAACTTCTGTAACGTAATTTATTTTTTGTGTAGTACCTGAACGTGACGTTTAAAAAAAATGTCTGGGTGTACTATATAAAAATTACCTAAAGGTAAAATTAAACCAAGTGGAAAACGACCAACCGTATAAAAATATAAATTAACAAAATTTAGCTCGCGTACGATAAACAGAAGGCTTGTTTTTGGTCGGAACAGCGATATAAAATTAATGTAGAATTTGTAGCTGTATGTAGGAAATTTCTATTTTCACCATTTGGTAAAATATCACGAGTTCATTTTTATTGGAAATCTTTTGTAATTTTTTTAAACCTCTAGTAAACGAACACAAGCTCTTTATTCAAATCAAATGAAAAACGTCGCTTTTAGAGCGTAGCATTTCCAACATTACGTGTGGGTACATTTTTAAATAAGAAGAGAGAAGTTAACTCAAGTAGAAACTCGCCAAACGAAAAATTCCCAAAATACCTCCACTACACCGTCCTTGCGGAAAAATCGGACTGTAAAAGAATCACAGATAGAAGAATTTTTAACTACTCGGAGCTTACTACTAATACACTTCTGTATAGTTTTACTTTTTTAAATTGATCTCCAATCCCTACGCTTTTCCTAGTCATAAAATTGTCTTTTAGAGTCCTCTTAGATTTGGTTTTCTTCAACATTAAATTTAGCCATCTCAAGTTTTGTAGAAAATATCAGCCTCTTCCGCTCGAATTTATTTATAGGTAGGTACTTCGTTGTTCTGTAAATATGTTTAAGTTTTCTACGGCCTTTTTTTCAAGCCTTTTTAAAACTTCGCTCGCTAATATACACAAAATTAATTTTACATTTAATAATTGACTTTTTATTCGGGGCTTTTCGCTAGACTAATGTTAACTTTTGCTAATAATAACGAAATCATAAAGTTACCTCCCGTAAGTTACTTTTCATCAACTCAATTTCGCCAAACTTTTAAAGTAATGCAGAATTAAAGCTTTGATTTAATTTGCGAGTTATTTAAAAATTTCTTTAACAATATCAGTTCTTTTACGAAAATACACCTTTTTACATTGCAATCTGAAGTTGACAAGCCAAGAGTATAAACTCGATTTTTCATTTCAATTACGCGAAAACCTCGGTTTTCTTATTTTTTATTAGGCAACTTTTAAAAATTTAAATTGTGGGGGAAAACATACATTTTCGACGCTACGTAGTAGTAAAAAAGAATTTATTGCAAAAGTTTATAATTTGTTCGTAGGTACTACAGGGTGTCGCAAGTAGCAAGTCGCAAGCACGTTTTAATTCTATCTATAATGGGAATCTCAGTTAATAAAATTGTTGGAGGGTAGATGCAAAAAAATTACTAAGAGTGAAGTTATCCACGCGATAAAGACTCAGAAAAACAGAAAGGCCACGGGAGCAGACAAGGTACATATGGAGGTACTAAAAACCTTTGCTAGCAAAGAAGGCAAAGAACTGGATCTAATGCTAGAACTATTCATTATCATATACAGAACGGGAAAGATCCCTCCAAGCTGGCTCAAGTCTACTTTTGTAACGATTCCGAAGAAAACAAACCCATCACAATGCGATGACTATCGCATAATTAGTTTAATGCCACATATCCTTAAAGTTTTTCTGAGAATAATCCACACTCGAATATACAAGAAATGCGAAGAATAAATAAGCGACACTCAATTCGGATTCCAGAAGGGACTAGGTACTCGAGAAGCCCTCTTTTCATTAAATGTTTTAACACAGAGGTGCTGAGATATGAACATAGCTGTCTACGCTTGCTTTATTGACTATCGAAAGGCATTCGACCGTGTTAAGCATAAAAAAATGGTGGAAATGCTAGCCGCAACCGGGATTGACAAAAGAAATATTACATTGATAGCGAATCTCTACTGGAACCAGATTGCCGAAATAAGAATATACGGAGGAACATCTGACACTGTGTCAATCCGAAGAGGCGTACGACAGGGCTGTATATTGTCTCCACTCCTATTCAACATCTATTCGGAGGCAATTTTCAAGGAAGCTTTAGCGGAGGACTTGGGAGGTATCAAAATAAATGGAGTATCTATCTCCAATATCAGATACGCAGACGACACCGTAGTCCTTGCCGATAACATGTCAGACCTACAAAATATGATGAAGAAAATAACTGAATATAGTGAGCATCATGGATTGGACATGAATGTATCAAAGTCCAAACTGCTAGTCTTCTCCAAGAAACCCACTGCTGGAACAATTTTGATTAACGCCAATCAGATTGAACGGGTCCCGTGTTTTAAATATCTTGGTACCATAGTAAACGCGTGGTGCGATCCGAAGCGCGAGATACGTTCCAGAATCGAACAAGCTAGGAAAACATTCATAAACATGAAAAGATTTTTTAATATCCTTGAGTCTGGAGCTCAGGGTTCGCATGATTAGATGTTATGTCTTCAGAGTGTTGCTGTACGGATGTGAATGCTGGACCCTGGACCCTGCAACTAAAAAGAAAATTGAGGCGTTTGAAATGGACTTATATCGCCGTATGCTTCGCATCTCATGGGTCCAACGAATTACGAACGAAGAAGTGCTTAGACGAACGAAGAAGCGGAAAGAACTAATGGCCCTCATTAAAGAAAGAAAAACTACATACATAGGCCACATTATGAGAGGAAACAAGTATGAGCTGCTGCAACTAATAATTGATGGAAAGATTCAAGGGAAAAGATCTAAGAACTCCTGGTAGAAGGACCTCAGAAGAAGGTTTGGGTGCACCTCCATTGAAATCTTTCGAGCTGCTGTTTCCAGAACAGTGTTAGCTATGTGGATCGCCAACCTTCGAAAGGAGAGGGCGTCATAAGAAGAAGAAGAAAGTGCAAATGGATCTCATGTTGAAATTTGTTGTGAAAAATCGTCGGACAAATCCAGAGCGGCCACTCTTCCTATTTTATGATAGCACCTCGTATAGTTTATTTTAATTGCAAATATACGTAGGAGGTCAATATTGCTATAAAGTTATTTTACTGATGCAATTGATTATTTAATTGCTTTATTTGCAAATGGATATAAATTAAAAGGTAAAATATGGAGCTCGCTGTAATAATGTTTGAGCATTTTGAAACAATTTAATCGTTTGTTTTTAAATCGCTAAGCCACTTACAAATTGCGCTCGGAAAACCAGCCTAAAGCGAGTGGTTTTGAATTATTTTATTTAATCCTTTTAAAAATTCGATTTTTATTTTGATATACATACAAGAATGTGAAATTTATTGAATTGTACTTAAAAAACAAACATTTTAGAGTTATTTATTCGTGTAGTATACCGGCTGTTTGGAATAAAATGACAAAGGCCGCGACTCTGTATCAAATACAGGGTGGTCAAACTCTTATGAGAGATGTTTTTAAATAATAACCAAGAGAGATAGGGAAAAATTTTTAGAATATAATTTGTTTATGAAGGTGTCCTCCTCAATATACAATGCACATCTTCATTTTATTGTTAAAGGGGGTGTAACCTAAAAATAACATTTTTCACGGATATATGTAAACAAAATATCTAAGAACAGTTCTTAAAACCGCACATCTAAAATCCAAATATTATTAGAGATATAGGCGTTAGAAGTTTTCTGAAGCTGCCTGTGACGTCATACCGACATCGGCCGTCAGCGTACTTAGTCGTATTCACAATTGTATTCAATTGTAATGTTATTTTACACCTAGGTAACTAGAAAAATAAATAACGAAATAGAAAATGTCTTGCGCTACTAGAGCTTGTACAATTAAAGCCTCATTGACACGGTGATAGTTTTCGCGATAGTTTGTGAGAGTTACTGTCATGATAGCAAATCTCACCAAAATTAGCATCGTGTAAATAGACTACTATCGCACTATCACTATTATGATAGTTACTCTCAACTATCTAGTCAAGCTAGATAGTTGCAAGTAAAGCCTCATTGACACGGTGATAGTATTTTAGGAGAGTAAATATCACGAGAGTAAATCACGATAGTTACTGTCGTGAGAGCAACTTTAATTTCAATATACACGGTGATAGTATTTCTAGCGATAGCATAGAGAGAGAGAGAAAGAGTCTAATTTACACGATGTTATTTAAGCGAGATAGTCGGTAACTATCGTGAGAATTACTCGCAACTATCTAGCTTGACTTGATAGTTGAGAGTAACTATCATAATAGTGATAGTGCGATAGTAGTCTATTTACACGATGATAATTTTGGTGAGATTTGCTATCATGATAGTAACTCTCACAAACTATCGCGAAAACTATCACCGTGTCAATGAGGCTTAATTCTCACGATAGTTACCGACTATCTCGCTTAAACAACATCGTGTAAATTAGACTCTTTCTCTCTCTCTCTCTGCTATCGCTAGAAATACTATCACCGTGTATATTGAAATTAAAGTTGCTCTCACGACAGTAACTATCGTGATTTACTCTCATGATATTTACTCTCATAAAATACTATCACCGTGTCAATGAGGCTTTAGAAATGGGATTGAGACAAATGCTACCGCCAACTACTTACTTTGCAAGCGTCCAATCAGTACAGAGAGTCAAGTTCAGGTGCGCACTAATAGAAGTTTTACCTTAAGTTATTTGCAAAAAGTACCTGCTACGCCACTGATTGACAGTTGACAAAAGCAACTTTATGGTTACTAGCTGTCACAATAATAGTGGACCAAGCAATTTTTGTCAAAGAATTGTATCATATTTATAAACATTACTCAACTGGTCCAGCGGCAGGCCTACCTCTAGAAATTACAAACCACTCAAAATCGGAGCGGCACAAAATTATTCTGTACTTTCATAGTCGAGCAGGTCGTAAAATAGAATGCGGCTTGCATCGATAACCATTCGAACTAAAATACGTCACAATCCCATTTCTAAATTGTACAAGCTCTAATGTGTTGTGAATACGACCAAATACGACTAGGTACGCTGACGGCCGATGTCGGTATGACGTCACTGTATACCTAAAAACGTTATATCTTTAAAACGGTTTGTCTCGGTGATGTGCGATATTGAAATTAAATTAAATCTTAGAATTTTTCGTACTATAACTTTTTTAATAGAAAAACACTGACAAAGCCTACTACAATTTTTTTTAACGACACTAAATAATCGATAGAGAATTTTATTCTCTTTACCGATGTGCAATTGTTTTTATCTCTACACAACTTTGTTTTGGGAAAGAAAAAGTTAAAAAAATCGTCTTTTGTACGCCATATTTGTTTCTAGTCCAGTCAAATAGCAATTTTAGAAGTTTGATACAATTTTAATAGTTGGTAGGGGGTGTTTCATCGATTTTAAAACAAAACGGTCAATCAGGGGTCAGAACTGGTTATGACAAAAGTTGTAGCTTTTGAGTTTCTTTCCAATATTGTACATGGGCTCAAAAATTTTTTTGAGTCATTTTTGAAAACTTATAACTTTTGAACAATAAGAAATTTCAAAAAAAATTCCAAACAAAAGCTGTTGAATGTATCTTCCTTAACAATATTTGTATAATAATTTTTCACGTACAACTAATATTTACCGAGATACATAACTCCATTCCTTAAATTCAAGATGGCGACCACACCTTGCAGAAGGCGAGGAGGGTAACTTGACTGGAGTGTTCTAGTGTTACCTACTTCCAATTAAAATTTGACTAGACTATTCATTAATTTGTTTAAAGTACGTATTTCTTATCCGTTTCGTCATGTCTGCACGCGTTGTTGGGTATTCCGGAAAAATAATTTTCTGACCATTTCCTTAACTTTTGTTACCGATAACAATAAAAACAATTGAACATCTGTAAAGAGTATAAAATTCTCTATTGATTGATATTGATATGATTACTTAGTTATGGTGTCTCTTTTTAAAAAATTGCAGTAGGCGTTGTCATTGCTTTTCTATTACCAATAAAACGAAAAAATGCGTTGTGTGTTATAGAGGACATATTCATAATCATAAATCATAAATAAATTATATTCTAAAAATTTTTTTCTATCTCTATAGGTTTTCATTTAAAACTGCCCGTCATAAGTGTTTGGCCACCCTGTATATTATGTTGGAAATAATTACACAAATACTACAAAATGGTTCTCATTTTGTTTGCTTTTCCACATCATCGTCAATGTCAATAATAGTCAACTTTGTTTTCCAAATGGCCAGTTTATATATTTTTAAAGTTATTCTGACAAAGATTTTTTTCAGAATTCAATGATGTGTCACAAGCTGATTTTAACTAAATAGTTGGTAAAAAAAAATTGATTAAATATTGAATATTTTATCAAATAATCGAGTCTACCGTAGAAAACTGTCAAATTAACTAAAGTCCTGCCAAAATTCAGTACTACCAACACAATTTCTAATATTTAAGGTTGCGGATAAAGCGTAGTATTCTACTTGCGGGTAATGCTTATTACTCACACGATTGATTACGACATTCGCTTTCGGCTCATGTCTATTAAACAATTTCCTTTCAATGATAGAGAGGCAAAATATCTTGGGGTCTCAAAACCAAGACCTCGTCTATAACTAACAGTGTATCGTTGATCCTAAACTTTTCGTTCAGTTTCAATTTGTGAACTTTTCCATTGTTTATTTAAATTCTACCGAGTAATTCTCTAGAGGTTGGCTTATATTAAATTGAACAGTTTGTAGACTAGAAAAAACAAAAAAAAGCCACACAAAACAGGTAGGGCGTTGTTTACACTGGCACAAAATTATTCCAGTCGTATTTTTGCCGTTAAACTGAAGTACAAACTAACAAACATTTGTATATTAATATATTTTTTAAATTTTGCGTTACTAATGAGCTGACATAAAGTCTAATTGGGTTTATTCATACCCTGACAAAAAAATGTAAATTTTTCTCATGAAAAGCAGTGAACGAAATTTACAAGAGAAATACGTAATAAATTTTCTCTCGCGAAATGGATGATGTCAAAATTATTTACCGAAACTAGAATTCTCATCGTGTAATTTATTATTTTAATGAAATAGTTTGAATGTTTTACGTAATATTTACAATGACCTTTAGAAAACTTTTTTTTTGAAATACTAATGTGGTCGATAGCGACAATAATTGTCGCTACAATCATGTTCTGTGTTGCCATCAATTTTTAATTACTCATTGCCGTTGTTCCTGTTTGGACGAAAGTTAAATTGAAAATTATTTAAATAAAAGTTTGAGCCTACTTGAAACATGTCGAGCACCTTTCGAACTGATGAAAATTCAGGAAGAAAATTAAAAATTAAGCGACTCGAAAATTAGGTTAATTAATACAGCAGGGATGATAGTTTTCATTAACAAACAAGAAGCTTATGTTTCAAAGCTTTTTATCTGAAGGTAATTTATTTATCTAAAATAACCCTCATGATATACTTTAGAGATTATACGTGAACTTTACTAAATTGGGGAAGATGGATATACTCGCGCATTATATTACGCAATAAGTCAGAATTCAACAATAAGATATTTGTGAGACTATCTCATTAAGCTTTAACTAATTATGGACTAAGAAGTTTCCAACTAATTAAGAACTTTTTAGATCACTTGGAAACTTTCTGCAAATATCTTACAAATTATGCGACTTAGCTAGTTGATATCAAATCTCGAGAGATTAGAAAAATAGTTTGGGATATTATTACTTCTGTACCTACCTACTTCACGTTCTTAATTATTTACCTAAATTAGGTAAATCTTGGTTTGGACGTTACTTAAAAAGCGTGGCGGAACGCTCGCGCTATAACAACTGCGCTTTTACTGGCTTTGGGCCATCAAAAATAAACTTTAGCCTCTTCTAAACATTTGTATTCGAAGTTGAGGTTTACATGCTTTAATATTTAATACAGGACCAACCTTCTTTGTTGGGATGATATATACTATAAAATATAATGCGTTACGTACTGCTGGTTTATTGTTATTTCTTGTATATTTCTATACTATCTAATTGAAAATAGGCCCATGAGAATTCGATTGGTCCTGAAATATCAGTGACGGCGCCAGGGGGGGGGGCAGGGGGGGCACTTGCCCACCCTTTAATTTGCGGTGCCCACCCGAGTGGCCATCTAAATATTGCACTAGCTACCAGTTACCAGTTTTCAGAGGTTTAAAAAATGCGAAATAATTTACACTTTAAGTACTTTTCTGCCTCTTGTCCCCATTCCCGAAAAAAAGCATAAGAAGAATATTAAAATCAAAATCAAACTGTTTGTAAAATAATTCAGTATTTGAATTGGGTCCTATCAGACCTGGATTTGGCCTAGGGCCTTAGGTAAAAGGATCCCCGTAATTATTTCATAATATTGTTTCTTTATTTTAAAAAGTATAGTAATTGAATTCTTAATTTTCATCTCTTGTTTTTGTGAAACATCTTCTTTAGAGGCACCATCAATGGCTATTAAAATTGGCATAAATTGGCAATAAAATGGGCATGTGCCCATCACGAAAATATTGTGCCCACCCATCTAAAAAACCCTGGCGTCGTCACTGTGAAATATCCGAATGGGCATTTGTGCAAATATCTTGTTTACTATTCGAACGAGTAGGGAAGACTTTCCTTGAAGTGGACATGTTATGAATCGAACACTCGAATTTTTCAATGCGCCCCAGCATTGAAATAACATTATCATCTACCTTCGGGCTTCCCCTTTACTTAAAGATCGAAAAGGGCCTTTTAATGTCGTTAATCAGTGCTAGAGGCTTATTATTTTCTATTAATAAATTGTATGGCGAAAAGAAGGAGCTTTGCGACAACCCTCCACGATAAATATAGCCGTAGATTCTTGGCTCAAAGACGAAACTCTGTGATGAGGTTTTAGTATCATAGTGTGACGCTTAATTGAGTTTTAAACAATGTCTGAAACTTTACCGAACAGACATTTATTCTAGTAACCATCAAGGCTAGCTTGTAGCTAAATGCGCTTCATTTATTATTCAACTTTGATAAATTGAATTACTAAAATTAAATATTAAATCATGGAAGTAGTAGTAGTGTAATAGCTAATAGTAATTTTCGCCCGATCGTGTTTTTTAACGTACTTACAAGCCTTGTTGATCGACTGTGTAAATCAAATTTACAACACCTTCATGACTATTTATAAAGCTCCAGACCTCATTAACAACGATAATTAAGCAAGAGTTGATCAAAAAAACGGTTTTTCGGTTTGGGGGGAAGGGGGGCGAATTTTGGGAAAATTTTGGGCTCGGAAATTCGGGGACCGGCGGGAGAGGCTAGGATAATTTTTTGGGGCGGATCGGTGGTCGGGGGGCCCGGGGAGAGCGAAAAGTATGAAAAAAACCTACGAGCGCCACAAGCGACTCGCAAAAATCGGGGAAAGTTTTTTGGGCGTTGGAATTGCGGCTGGGGGCCTTAATCGAGCTCGTGCGCACGGGAAAATTATTCGAAAACCTCGGAGACGTCTGCGAGTATGCGAACTCGGAAAATATTGCAATTTTGACGTAAATTTCTAAAACAATCAAATTTCATTTGTGGAGCATTCACTTTATCGAGACTCGAAGGTTCGTTCACATTTCGCGTTTGCACGTTTTTGCAATAAAAACCACTTTTTAAATTTAATACGGCCCTTTTGACCACGGGACGTGTTTCGTGAACGCACGTTTGTACTTTTTTTTTAGTTTCCCGCGCGCGAGGGGACATTTTTTTCGCATTAATTTTATAACGTGGAAATCTGCAATACCGACATGACAATAAGGTTATAATATATTATGACAGCTTATTAAATGTAAATTATTGTTCTTAAAATTTAGCCGTTTTAATCGGATAAATATGATATTAAGTCGAAATTATTATTCAAAACGTCGTGCTGAATCGGTGGGAAGTGCATTTGGAGACATACATAAATTTTTTTTGTGCATCTGGAAACTCTACGATCTATGGGTCCGAGACGTTTATTGTCTTTGTTACGTGGTATGTGTTATTTCGAGTCAAGTAAAATTTGTTATGGGTCGTTTCGACTCGAAAATAAGGTTATCGAAGAGTGTTAAATTAAAATTATTTGTGTTAAATTAAAAATGGGACATTTCAGTCGAGATGTTAATTCGACATCTTTACTGCTCGATGGAAGATAAATTTGGCGCAATTAATAAATTCTTAATAGATTCGGCGTGTTTACTGTGTGCAAATCGAGTTTGATTTTTGTACCGACTAAATTGAAAAAGCCATTTGCATTCAAATTTTCAGTTTTATGGTCCGCAGCTGCTACGATCCACTGTATTGTCTTTGGAACAGTTAAAAACCATCTCGGAAGATTATACTGTGTATCGAAACAGCTATTGGCAACCGTACCGACAACATTAGTACAAGTGGCTATTTCGATTTTGTTAGTCGAAGAGAAAGTGAGTGACTAAAATTGAAATTTTTATATTCTGATGGTATTTTAAAGGGAGTTTAGGGTAAGGTTGTGTATCGAAACAACTGCAGCAAGGAAATTAACAAAATTAATGCTAAATGGCTGTTTCAATTTAGGTAGTGCAAAAAACCAAATTATAAATTTCTGTTTGTGCGGTCTTAAGAATCTTACGGCTTCAATTCAATCGGATAACTAAGTTTAACCTATCGGGTAGCTTGGAAGTGATATATTGGTATATTAAGTAAGGTGATACAGTGTATGGAAACAACTGCAGCAAGGAAAGTAACAAAATTAATGCAAATAGCTGTTTCAATTTAGGTAGTGCAAAAAACCAAATTATAAATTTCTGTTTGTGCGGTCTTAAGAATCTTACGGCTTCGATTCAATCGGGTAACTAAGTTTAACCTATCGGGTAGCTTGGAAGTGATATATTGGTATATTAAGTAAGGTGATACAGTGTATGGAAACAACTGCAGCAATGAAAGTAACAAAATTAATACAAATGGCTGTTTCAATTTAGGTAGTGCAAAAAACCAAATTATAAATTTCTGTTAATGCGATGTTAACAATCTTACGGCTTCGATCTTCAATTCAATCGGGTAACTATCTTTAACCCATCGGATAGCTTCAAAGTGGTATATTACTCCATATTTGTACTTATTCGATAGCTTTTTATTCTATTTGATCTATTTAATCTGTTTGATGTAGTAAAATTGTAATTTAAATGGAGTTTTTTGCTTCTCGGTTTTTTATGAGGTTGTTCGGTAAGGTGCACAGAGTACTTTAGGATGTAATGTTGGAGTATTTTCGGGATATAAATTACCGAGTGATTTATATTGGGTTACATAACACCTTCATTCATAGTTGGGTGTTTCAAAATTAAAACAAAAAAATATTTATCAGTTTTCAGTAGGGAATCAAACAGTTTTGTATAAATTTATTTAAACGTGCATTGCAAAACTGATTAGATTAAAAAGGTGCCTATAAAATAAACTTTGAAGAAGCGCAAATTTAATATTTTTTAATTTAATTTAACCCAATAATTGAATACCTTTGATTTTTGTATGATTTCATGCAAGTTTAGGTTGTTAAACAATAAGAAAAACGTAAAATAACTTTTATCACTGACAATTAATAGTTTACATTATCATTATGAATGAAAGTGCTATCTACGTTACATAGCACCTTCATTCACACCGAGAATTGTATTCTTTTTATGGCATTCATATTGTAAGAAAGGAGTTATGTGTGCCCATAACACCTTCTTCCATTGAGAATGTTATTTTAGATGTACAATGTAGATAGCTCCTTCATCCACTGCAGTTTTCAATCTTACAGTAATATTTACACATTTTGAAAGGTACCATGCGATAGAAGAGTACATAACACCTTCATTCAGTAAAAAAAGTCATTTTTTTAAATGTTACATAACACCTTCATCCACTCGTGTCTTCAATTATATTCACAGTGCAATTATTAATAGTTGATCAACAATTAATTTCAAAAAACATCTAAATTAGAATATTTTTCTCTATCAATAAGTTAGTACCTATTGGTATAGGTACGATAAGCTAAGATTGACCTACGGGTACACGTATGGTCAACCGGAGACCCTAAAAGCTGATTTATACAGAGTGATTTATTAGCTTACCGACTTTACTGTATGAAAGTTTGTGTAATTTTAAGACAAAAAAATTATTTGGACATACTATGCCCGATTGCACTTATTTAAGAAATTGGATTGCTTCAAAGTTTACTACAGCCAATTTACCAAATATCAAAAAAAGTAGGCTTAGAACAAAAAACAACCAATAATACACAATTTAGCACTCTAAAATATGCCGATGTACTTTTTGTCGATTGCTGTTGCTGTTGTTGCAATGAAAGAGCAGCTGTTTTAATCAACAACACTATAACAGCAAACTGACATGCGTATTTTTGTTTGTTATAAGTTATAAGCAACCTATTTTTGTTGATATTTATTATATTCGTCTGTTTTGCAGTAAGTTTTGAAGTCGTGAAATCGGACAAATGTACAATGATATTTTTCTTTACCATTACACGAGCTTTCATATGACAAAGTTTGTCTGTGAACTAATAAATCGCCCTGTGTAAAGGTATTTTGCAGACTCACGACGTAAAAATACCGACTACATCGAATATTAATTTCTAGGTAATAATTGGCAAGCTTGACGTACAGAACAAGTATAGAATACGGTATTCTGTGCCTCGAGGGCCGAAGGCCCGACAAACGAGGCCCGTAGGGCCGAGTTCATTGTTAAGGGCCGTAGGCCCGCGCGAGGCCCGCAGGGCCGAGCCGGAGGCCCGGAGGGCCTGAGCGAAGGCCCGGAGGGCCTGAGTGAAGGCCCGCAGGGCCGACCTAGAGCTATCGGCCCGAAGGGCCGATCTAGCTCTAGTAGTTTCCATATAGACCAGTAAAAACAATGCTGTTATAAGGTTATAACCTAACTCCGTGCGGTAAGTAAAGTTGGTACTCCTTGCAAAATCACTATTTTGTTGACATTTAAATTTTTGACATTTGCAAAAATTAATTTAAAATTTAAAAAAAAGTCTGTCTATTATATTTTGATCGGGCGAAAAATAGAATACGATATACGGTTGTTAAGTGCTATAATAACAAAATCTCGAAAATTGAAAAATCTCGACTTCGTCTCGCTTTTTCAAACTTTTTCTCGATTTTGTTATAGTGCACTTACCAACCTTATATCACAATATACTATTGTGAACCAATGCATTAAAGCGCAGTTACAAACAGTAAAGTTGGGCAAAAAGCTACAATTAAGCGCCGATTTTACCATTTTACTGACTTCTATTTCGGCTACTTCAGAAAAAAAAACTTTCCAAAATGTGACGTAGGTTAAGAAACATTACTTTTTGTTAAATTGCGCGTTTTATTTCGAAAGATAAAGAGCTTTTATGAGCAAAAGCAAGATATTTGTAAAACAGATTGTGGCGGTAATGATGAGAATAATAATTACAATAGAGTACGTCTTTTTGAGCTTTTAGCTCAAAGTACCAATTATATCTCGGATAAATTACAAGATTAAAGCTACACGAAAGTAAGTTTGCTCTCTAAATATTGCCCTGTCTATATTAGGTACAACATGCTTCTTTTCAACTTATTACATGTCAGCTTTAGGAATTCTAATGAGAGATTTTGCTTATAAATGTTTGGAACCAAACACAAAAGACTTACGCAGCTTTTCTCGGCATACCTTAAACATTAAAGCATTTATTTATGAGGCGCCGTTGTCAGCTACGGACGATTTTTTTCGAGAAAAGGGACCAAGGAAATATTACAGTGTTGGTTTTGCTGGATTACGCTCGTGCCTTTGATGTCATTAATCACTCTTTACTTCTTTCTATTTTAGATTACGTCGGACTGAGCTCGCCTTTCTTTCGGAGCTATCTTTCGGACAAATTTCAAAGTGGCAAAACTGGCGGTCTACTCTCGGACTTCCTACCCTCGGTTTTAGGCGTTCCCCAGGGATTTATTTTCGAACGACGACTTACCAGCGATAGTTTCCATACCCGGATTGACGAACAAACAAAAGAACGGCGACAGATTCAACATCTATTTTTGATTTTTCATAACAGTTGCATTATTATTTATAACAAATATGGAGAAAAAACTTCAAGCGCGGCGAGGCTTGTTGTTCGGTTAGAAGTATTCAAAGTTGAGTGATGCGACATGAACACATGGAACAGCGCAACTTTGGTCTTGGATTGGTCGGAGACAAATCAACGAATCGGATTAATTTTTATATTAAAATACGCGTAATTGAGTCTTCTTTAAAAATCAGTACATTCATCAACAGTTGGGATGCTAGCGAGTACAACGATCCTAAAAACATCAAGTTGCGATGGATAGAACGTGAGGTATAGGACACAACGCGAGAAAAGTCATTTTCCAAGATGGCGGCGAAAAGGTTAATTTCGCGAACACGTAAAATAATATAAACAAAAAAGGTACAACAAAGTAGCGCAAACTAATTGGGCAAAGAGAGCAGGTTCAGTTTCTCTTGTAAACAAGAATAAACTGTTCTTCCCCCTGTCCTCGTACACATTATCGTATTATAAAAATACGTACAAATAGACGTACAAACACCTACAATAATTACCACTGTACATACGCTACGCCATCAACACGTTAAGCTATCAACCGACACTCAAATGATCAGAGCGGTACTGAAAAAAAACAACACAAATCTATGGATTTACCAGCGACCAGCCACAAACCAGACTCGCCCTATCGCATCACCGCTCCTTCAAAATTAGGGTTAAGGTCTCCGACCAACCCCCTATTGCAGGGGTCGGCAACCTATTTGTACTGGCGGGCACATTTCATAATTTTGAAATTGTGGCGGACACCTTTGATGTGGGGGAAGGGGTGAGCTAAAAATTCAAAAGAAAATAGCGCCGCAGTCCAAAGTTTTTGATTGTTCAAGGTCATACGACTTAAAATGAAGTTCAGAAACGTTAGTAGCGGTTGATAGTGACTCCAAAGAAGGTGTTTCACATTAATTAAATATCTAAATTTCTAATTTTTCGGACATTTAAGATTTTCTCACTCCTCATTTTATGATTTTTGTTAAAAGCGTGTTAATTATTGTATCCTACCTTCCTTTATAGTAAATATTTTTGTAAAACCCCTACCCTAATCCGTAGTTATATGAAACCCTTAGGTCCAGTTGTATAAACGATGTAATCTCGGAGTCAGGGTTAACTTCACGATCAACCTAAATCAACAACTAACTCTGAGCAGAATTGAAATATATTTGACTCGAGAAAATTGATGGGTTAACCCTGGACCAAGTGCCTACGAGCTAATAACCTAATCTAATCCACGCCAAAATCTAACCTTATATTAGTTCAGATCGGGGAGTTAACTCTGACTCATCTGCGACTATCTCGTTTATACAACTAGGTCTAAGTGGTACGGGCGGAAAAGAGATGTAAAAAGGTTACCGCCGTTACTATATTCTGTAAAATGTACCTAGTGTACATAAAAGGGTTTTTGCGGGCACTTTCAAAAAGCCTGGCGGGCACCAAGGCGCCCGCGGGCACCAGGTTGCCGGTCCCTGCCCTATTGTATAAAAAAATTTTAGTATCACAAACTTTGAGGTCACCTTGTAACGATGTGAATTTTGTTACGGTTCGGAGTAATTATGAATCCTGAGATTCTGGCTCCGAACTGTCAAAATCGGCACCGTTTATACGCTATCTCTGGGGTAATTCGGTAGACACTGAAATGTTCCTTGTTTTGCTAAATAATTATTAAATACCCAAACCTTTTGATCTCTAAATCTTGTCCTCTTCTTCATTTTTTCCCGTGTTTAAATTCTATGTTAAATGTAAATAACTTCCACCGTGCTCAAGATATGCCCCAAGTGCAAGCGTCGATGCGAGGCTTACTCGCGACCTTGCGCGCTGTTAATTCAATTTAAATTTCACCTATAGTGGTTTTTAGTCATTATCCCCTGTAATCTATGGTGAGTCCCTGTTAGCTATACACAGTAGCTGAGCTGCTATACAATTTAACCCAAGTCTTGCTCTTATATTTTTAAAACCCCTACCATAAATAAATTTTGGTTCTCTTTAAATTCATTTCATTTGCGTCTTAGCGGCTCGTTAATTTTTAATCATTGGCTTTTAATTATAAAATTTATATCCGTGTGGTCCCCATTTAAGAGCGCATCTAGCCCCAATAGCATTTTCCCCAAATTTTGATCTCTCTAAGAATTTTCCAATGCATGTCTATTTAGATAACTTTCACGAAGTACCATTTCCATCGAAATCTCCACTGGTACCGCGATCACAGGATACGCTCTGAATGGTGCGCGTGTACAGTGGTGGAGAAGTTATAAATACAGGTGCAACATTCATAGGCAGGGAAGTCTTTTAGTCCGTGCTAGTTCCGTGTAGTCAAGCCTTGTTCAACTGGATTACATTTTTCAACCCTCAGTGACACTAACAGCCCTGATCAACCCTTGTTCTGTGGTAGTTTTCCGTAGTGGTTTTATTTTAAACCGCTGTGGAATCTAAGCTTCCGCGTTAGTTATATCATCTCTTCGTTCCTTAGTGGTTGCCGTTTTGCCGTGGTTCTTTCTGAGCCGCAGTAGGGCCTAAGCTTCCGCTGCTTCCGTGCATTTGTTTTCCCGGAAGATAGTTTTTCCCCTGCGTCTTAAAGAAGAGTTATTTTATATTTATTTATTTTGTTTTTTTTTAATTAACAATTTTTTTCCATTCACGGTGACTTTGTATTTTTATTTTTCAACTTTGAGCTAAGTCGCTGGCAGAATAGCTCATCGACGAAGTTAGGGGTTACAACCTCTCTTGTATTTTCGTAAATGCACTGGAGTAGAGGGGCTGACGGAAGATTAGACAGCTCTTTGCGCTAAATCGGCACCTTTTGGTATAGGAAATTCAATATGTTGTCATAGGGGGCGATATAATTTTTTGCTACGTGTTTATGATACATGTTCCGACTTTTCTATAACCCCCCCCCCCTCATAGTAATATAATTTTAAAATAAGCTGCAAAAATATTGCTTAGCTAAAAGTGTAGTCGGCTATACCTATAGTAGAGAAAATGAGCTTGGAGCTTGGATTTTCTTCCTGCACACGAGTTTCGAGTTTTTTTTTCCGGGAACGAACTTCTCGATTAGCTTGTTTTAGTTGTTTAATCAGCAGAAAATCCATCCCATCCTTGATATTATATTCTTTAAACTTAAGAGGAGCTAAAAGGAAATTGATTTTGTTACAAAGCTCGGAAAATGACTAAGCTAATTTATTTAAAAGTAGGTCGTTGTTTGAAATTTTAGTATATAGTGAGCTTTCTGCTTTGATAGCCTTTGGTTAATTTCCCATCAAGTACATAATAATTACGAAGAACTACTGTAATAACTTAATTATTATCCACTAACCGAAATTGCGTTTACAACAGAAGCCACACATGCAAATGTATTACAATTCGTATTTGCTAATTTAATTTGTAACGACTAACTTAATATTAAACTAAATGGAATGTTTGCGTGTTAACTATTCTAAACTGATTATTTCAAATTACAAATTTTTATACTCCTACTGTTATAGTTGTTTTTGCGAGAAAATTGTTCTCTTCGAAGTGGAAATTACAAAAAAATATTTAACTTCGTCTCCTAAAACACAAACAGGAGAATATCGGTGAAAGCAATAGGAGTATAAAAAAACATCAATCAGGTGTTGAAAGGGAATTTTCTTTTTTGTTAAAGACGGAAGAATTTTTTTAAGAATTAATGGCTAAAACTTCTTATCCTTATTGTTACGAAGTAATGATATCGATTACTTTATTATTTTAACTTTTTCATACTGTCGTAGAAAGCTCCAACCCTCGCCCACTTAAAACGAACAAAAAGATGGATTCCTTTGTAACTGAAAACGTTAAAATAGAGAACTTAGAGGCAGATTTTGGAAAAGAAACCTGTTTTTGAGCGGAAATTGCAAACTTCGAGACGATTCGTGGGCGCAATAATGAGCTCGCAGTAATACAAAATTCCAAATCTCAAAAATAGATTTCTTGGAAATAAAAATGTTTTTTGTATTTATTTTATTTAACAAAGCTCTCTTCTCTCCGCTCGTAAGCTTGTATTAAGTGGTCGTTATAAAAGAGTATAACAATACTAATAGAGTTCACTTCAGTAGTATTGAAATTTATTACGAGGCCCTCGCGTTGGATGCTCAATGTGTGCAGTGTGCAGTGATGATCAATTGCTTTCCACTACAAACTACAAAGCAAAAGTATTTATTACGGCTATATTTTCAATTAGGATAGATATAACTCGCTTCGAAATTGAAAACTGAAAACCTTTCAGTTTGCGAATCGATTCGTAGTCACTCATTTTATCTTTTTTTGAAAGAAACCTTAAAATAAATTTCAATTTTATACATTTAATTAATTTAAAATTAGTAATTTGATAAAAACTATGCCGAAAGAACTTTGTGTTAGTCGCATAAATTAAAAATGGTCCTTTATACGGAGTAATTGAAGTTGATGGAAATTGGCGCTTAATTAATTTTCTTCCGCGACGACGGGTAAAAATAAATTTGAAAAAAATTCGACGTTTTTATTTTTATTTCTATCGAAATTATGAGGAATTTAGAAACGCTTTAGTATTTAGAAAGCTCATACTTTGTAGCTCAATGTAGGACGATCAAATAATTCTCGTTAAATTTTGAATATGTGACAATTTCCGTTTTGAGTAGGTTTACAAGCTAAAATTGAGCAACGTTAGGGCTTTACTAAGAGATTCGAGATAATGCCACCGAATAATCTTTTGATGTTTTTAATCTAAAAACGTCTTTACCAAGACCTGCTTAGTTCACAACTCACAACTATATCCAGACGGTTTTGGATGCGAATATATTCCCACAAGAATGCTCGGGCGTAGTACGTTACATGCGTTGGTATTTACGCTAAAAAGCCAACAAAGTTATAAACACAAAGGGAAACTTGCTGGGAAACTTTTTGAAAATCCTGTGTATAGCTCGCATTTTACGTTTAAACTGCACGTTGCACGTTTTTCGTACCCAATTTGTAATGGTCGCACGTACAACATAGGTCACGACTTTCGGAAATTAGTCACCGACCACTGGGAATACACCGAGATGAGTTACTCCTTCAATAATTTTGTTCTCTCGATCCTTTCATGTGTTATTCATCAGGCTTCATTCCCGATTATTCTATTAAAAGTCTAGAGACTTGAGAAATCAATAGGTCACTAAAAAAGTAACTTTTCGGGGTTTTACGTCTGTTTTTGTTACATTTGTGTACTTTGAAAAGCCTTTTTTTTAGTGCCTATGATTGCGCAGGTAAGGCTGAAATTCAACGGAAGGTCGCCCGGTGTGTCGAGGAAAGTGTTAATGATGATATCCTATCCACGTAGTTCAAACGATTAAGCCAAGACCCCCATGTCCTCTGTCCTCTGACAGTAGGTACGTAAAAGTCCACGTTTCACCGTGTCCTAATTCCTTGAAGAAGCTTTTTGCTTCACGGAGGTTCACGCTAGGGATTTCCTCTTTCCGACCCTATACAGACTGCAGACACACCTTTGGATTTTGGGTTAGATTCTTTCAGACCTTATCCTAGTAGTCCGGGAGGCAGAACACACTTTTACTAGGTAAACCGTAAAGTACAAAAGTTTTGACTATTCTGGATAAAAGAATATTGCAAATGAATAATAAAACCGACCGTCTACCTGTTAAAAGTGACAGCACTAACTTGGGGAAGGGTCGAGAAGGGTGGATCTGGGCTTTTTTTCGGTTTTTCGCTTATAACTTAAAAACTAAGCACTTTATGAGAAAAGTTTTTCAACACAAAACTAAAGTAAATTCAATTTTCTACAAATAGTGTTTCTTAAATTTTTTCCTCAGATAAACGATTAGGGCGCTACCGCGCGTTAAAGTTAAAAAAAAACTACTAAAATCGGCCACAATATTTTTTTATTGCTCATAACTCAAAAACTACGCACATTTGGAAAAAGTATTCCTATACAAACATGAGGTACATTTAATATCCTACAAATTATTTCTCTTAAATTTTTTTCGTGAAACGAACAATTGAGGTGGCAGAGCGCGTTGAAACCTAGGGTATATCTGACATAGCGTGCCTAAGAGGCAGAATTACGAAACACAAAAATACAAAAGTTGTGGTTTTGACCGATGCAGGTTGAAAAACCATTGCAAATGAGTAATAAAATCGACCACCCGCCTTTTTAAGATGTCAGCAGTAACTTGGGGGCGGCTCGAGAAGGGTGGGTTTTTTCTAGTTTTTCACTTTTTTGCTTATAACTTCAAAACTACTCACTTTTTGAGAAAAGCGTATCTATGTAAACTTAAACTAAATAAAATTTTCTACCAAATATATCCAAAAGATTTTGTTCTCAGACGAACAATTTAGGCGCTAGAGTGCGTTAAAAATTGACAAAAATAAAAAAAAAGTTTTTTCTGTTCGCTGCCTCCCGGAGTATAAAGTATTTGAGGTGAAAAACATAGAGCACTAATTTAAAAGAAGATCGCTTTCTCTACAAACTACAAACCTACAATACACTTAAGGGATTTATGACTTAGGTACACCCCACCACTTTTTGTGACGTCACAAATCATAGACCACGTTATTGACCAATAAGAAGAAGCTTAGTGTGACGTCATAGGCCATAGGCCACGCCCCTTTCTTTAACATTTTGCAGGAAAACTTTAAAATTTTTAATTCTTGAGGGTCAGTCGAATTTTGGATTCTTGAAACTTGGCGTGCCCTTCAAAATTTCTAAGAGATCTTTTTTTGAAATCATTTTAATAATTTCGGATCATTCTAAAGCAATTTACACACAATTATAATTAAAATTGTATAATTTCATTCGTCCCTCTACCAATTTTCAGTCAATGTTAGTGAAGTAAGCCGGCCTTATATTAAAATAAATTAATTTTTGCCCAAAACGAGAATACGTATATAATTAATTGAAAGTTAGCTCAAATTTGTTTTACCAGTTTGTTTGTTCAACTCGTCGTTTTTAGATGTTTGTAGGGATATCTTACAACATTATACACGATGGAATGGATGACGCACACACAAACATCCACACGCACAAAAGAGATAATATTATTTAAACTTTATCTTTGAACCAGCTCAAAAAGTCATTTTCGGGTTAGTGCGAGTTTAACAATTACTGTGTAAGAGAAGTATTTAGTTGTACACTTTCACAAAACATTTGTGAAGTTTGAAAAGGGAACGAAAGCTACCCTTGGGTCTTGCTCATAATCGATTTCGTTATCTAAATGATAAACTAAGTATCTATATCATCATTATAAGGTATACTTTCGTTCAAAAAGTGCATTAATTGTAATTTGACGGCTTCTTCCGTAATGATGAACAAATGAACATCCCTCTCATTTATTGTAAGTGGTGGTAAATTGTTATACCATTTTAGGAAATTAAGAAGTTTTATATCGACGCAAATAGTAAATGAGGTGCCCTTTCGTTAAATAGAAGTTATCAACAGGTATACAATCGATCAGTGGCAACAGTTTGTTGCTGTAACTTCTAAAAAGTTACAAATTGTTATTCCAGCTCATTTATAGCGTTTAAAAGATCGATTTAGTTTGTGTAAACGCGCCAGGGGCGGATCTACAAATTATTCGAAAATTTGAATTTGTACGCCATAATAAAATTTTTATATCACTTCCGGTTTTATCTGAAATGGCACCAACTTTATGCGTTCTCGAATGGAACATCGTGTATATATTTCCCTTTTCTTTTCGACTGGGGTATTGAAATTATTATTAATTATTATTATTATCATCTTTATGCATGATTAACTACTATTACCTTTCATTTAAAAATCTTATTCTCATCAGACGTTATCTACATAAAGAGAATAATCGCAAGTGGAAGTAAACCAACTGAGAAAATCGGAAAATAAAGAGATTTTCCGACCCGACTTTGGGGTAATTTCGGTGTTATTTTTACACTCCAATAACTTCAAGTAACTTACGGCGTAAATATTGCGTTTTTGTACTTAAGACCTAAAATAACACCATTAGACTATCGATATTTCCAAAATTAAGACGCTTACGTAAACGAATTAATTAAATAAAGCGCGTATTTAAAGGTACGATTTATTAAACGCTAGGGGTTATACCTATATTGTCCCAATACACCTCTATACTAATAAGGTGACGTAAAACAAATTAACTAATAACCCAATGTTCTAAATTTAGTGTTTTGAACTTAACATCATAAAGGTTAATTTTATTTTCGAGTTTTTTATTATAAAATTACAGATACTAGTAACTTTATTAGCCAATGGACAAAACAGAATGCCTTAAATTCGCCTCTATAGGGAATGTAATTAATTACCTCGTATTTCAATTTTAATTAAGAAACAATTTCCATTTGAAACGCTTTAATTTGTACGAAAATATAATTTTAACCCCTATTTTTGTGTAGCTCCAAACGATGTCTGCTAATAATTATTTATTGGAAAATTCGCTTAACATTTAAGCTCTTTATTAAATTATTTTGTGGGGAGGCTATTTGGGAGTAGAAAAATATCTTTGTAAAACAAAATGCGGGTTGTTAAGTATTATGAGAACAAATTTTTACTTTACGACGTAGTTCAAGCAGTGAGTTAGTTTGTATAAGAGAGTCTTATTTTCGCCCTTTACCTTAGCTGTACAGGATAGGGGTGAAGAATTACGTCGAGTCGTTTGATCTCAATTTTCTTTTAAATTTTGTTGGAAGAATCGCTTATCAACATAAGACTTACGAATCGCGTAAAGATAAGGGTTGGTTTTTGCTCTTTCTTGATGTTTTTTCGCTTATAACTCAAAAACTACAAACTTTAAGAAAAAGGTGGTTTTATTTGAATTTAAACTACACCAAATTTACTACAAATTGTATAAATATCTTAGATATTTCTATCAGACGAACGGTTTAGGCGCTAGATGCGGGGTTTAAGTTTAACAAAATTCTAAAATCGGCCATAAAACTCTTCTATCGCCTATAACTCGAAAACTACTCACTTTTAGAGAACAGTGTGTCTATAAAAATATAAAGTAAATTCAGTTTCCTATAAATTACGTCTCCAATATTTTTTTCATTCAATGACTATTTTAGGCACTAGGCGCGTTGAAGTTTAATGTATATCGGACGTAGCGTGTCCGAGTGGCAGAGTGGAGATACGTATACTAAAAACTTTTTTTTTGACGTTAACGATGCAGGCTGAACGAATATAGTAAAGGCGTAATAAAGCCGGTCGTCTGACATACCTAAGTGGCAGCTTACTTACTTAGGAGTTTATGCTTTTTTTCAGTTTTTTGGTTACAACTTCAAAACTACACACTTTTTGAGAAAAGATACTAAATATGTATCTTGAGCATTTTTTTCTTCAGATAAACGGTTTAGGCCCTAGAGATCAATTTAGGCTGAAATTGCTAAAATTTGCCTAAAAAACTATTTTTTTTGTTAATCGCTTATAGTGGGTATGCAGATCGAAAACTATGCACTTTCAAAGAAAAGTGCTTCTATACAAAAATAAAGTACAAATTTCCTACAAATTGTGTTTCTTAAACGTTCCATATATATACATTTTTCTTTAAAAAGCACAGATTTCGAGTTATAAGCATTAAAACAAGTTTTTGACAAATTTTGAAATTTTGATCAAACTTTAACACGCTCTAGCGCTTAAACCGCTTGTCTGACGAAAGAAAACTAAGAGCTATAATTTATAGAAAATTGAATGTAGTTTACTTCCATATGTACACATTTTTCTTTAAAGTGCACAGATTTTGAGTTATAGGCATTAAAACAAGTTTTTGACAAATTTTGAAATTTTGATCAAACTTTAACACGCTCTAGCGCTTAAACCGCTTGTCTGACGAAAGAAAAGTAAGAGCAATAATTTATAGAAAATTGAATGTAGTTTACTTCCATATGTACACATTTTTCTTTAAAAGTGCACAGATTTTGAGTTAGAAGCGTTAAAACAATTTTTGGGAAATTTTGAAATTCTAGTCAAACTTTAACACGTTCTAGCGCCTAAACCGTTTGTCTGATGAAAGAAAACTAACAGAAAGTATTATAGATAATTGGATGTACGTAGTTTACTTTCGGATGTAAACACTTTCTCTATAAATGCGTAGTTTTCGAGTTATAAGCGGTAAACAAAACCAACAGTATTTTGTTAGATTTTGGAATTTTTGTCATGGTAGAAGCACTTTGTCAAAAAATGCGTAGTTTTCGAATTATAATCAAAAAACTAAAAACCACCATTCCCGAACTACTCTCAAGTAAATGCTGCCACTTTGGAGTAGCAGACGGTCGATTTTAAGCATTTGCAATGTTCGTTAAGCCTGCGTCGCTAAAAATTTTGCACTTTATCGTTAAGTACAAGTGCTCGCCGCCTCCCGGATTAATTAACGTACACCCACCCGTTCTGAAGCAAATATCGAACATATCACTTTAGAATGATAAAGTATATAGGGGACAGTGGCCTCTGCACCCTATTTCGGGGTTAAGAAAAACTAGAAAATATCCCCGCTTAGGTATTTTTAGAACTTTTAAATTTATGTCCCTATAGGAAAAGCTTTAAATCAAGCACTCAATTTAACCCAATTTATAGTGATAAATGTAATACTTGAAATGTCAACAAAGACGAACAAATTTCGGTAATGTAATTGTATCTACTACAATTTGTCAAGATTTATTTGTCAAGTTACTAAAAGGTGTCAAATTATAGTAGGATTATCGGGATTTAATTTAAGTGCGTAGTGTTCGAGAGACATTCTGACAAAATAATTGGGAAAAGTACGAGTATAGAGAAAGATCACTGTTAAATAAAATTATACGAAACAATCAAAGGCAACTTATTAAAGAAGCCCTCTAGAATTGAATCGATGTAATAATAGGTATATAAATATAAATAACCAGTATTATTTGATATTATAACCTACTTCTATATGGCTGGCAATACGTAACGGTGTATAGGCAATTACAAAGAGAAATTCTAAATTATGAATACAAGGGTAAATGTTTACGATATAATTTACACTTTGATCGATTGGGGTAGATTTTAAAATAGACTTTAAACAAAGGTAGAATGTAGGGTACAAGAGGAGATTTTATTATTATGTAGATTCGTGTCGAGACGTGAAACTTGGAAAATGATAAAAATTTTGGCTAGTTTTCCATCAACAAAATAGAAAATAGTATTCGGAATTTATTTTACGTAAAACTGTTCAAATTTACCTTCTAAACTTTAAACTTACTCAAAACAATTAAAATTGGGTGGGGCAATTTTCGACATCATTACTCTCTCTGTACACAACTTTGGACAAAAAAATCTAAAACACTTGATCTAAAACGTCAGTGGCTTAATTAAAACTTTTAACTCAATCATGCATAAATCTCTCGAATATTAACAAATCCAGGTAAGATGGGTTCTGGTAAACCTAGTAAAATTAAAAGTATAAAGTTCAAACATAAATTACGTTATCCTGTAAAACTTAATATAACATAAATTTTTTTCTGGTTAGTTAAGTTTTACTGTCCCTTGAATTTTGCTTTTCCCTAGGGTAAACACGAAAGTTTATTTAACTTTTTCAAAAAACATAACTTTTACGAAATGATGTAGATATAAAAATAATGTTTTGATTTACTTCGTAGCTTTCAAATGTTTATTTTTTTCAGAAATGTACGGCAAAAATTACATTGCTTTATAAAGATCAAGATTGTTAATACTCTTTGGGGCTAGTCTACGGGCTTGACGGACGAGCTAGCGAGCCCGTCAAATGCAGACGAGCCATAAAACGTCAGGCTTACTCGGAATAAAATATATTTTTTTATAAAATTGACTTCGTATGCCGCGAACGAGCGGGGTTGAAGTACTTTTTCTGTCTCCAAGGGACTCAAAAATATATTTTTACTCGTTTTAACTAAAAACATTTTTGTTGAGCTTAAATTAGCGCTTTACGTCAAAATGTTAATCATAAGATCGTTATAATATGACTGTCTCTTATTTCGATCCTAAACAGTTGAATAGAAAAAGCATATAAAATGATAAAGCGGTTAAGTTGAGTCTAGGGGAGCGTGGCAATGAACGTGGTTGTCTTTTCTGAACAAAACTTAAATTCGACTTACTTTTTCGTGGCATACTAATATGCTCTTCTTAATGACATATTAATGGGGAAACCTAACTATTGCATCAAAACTGAAAAGTTGTAAGTTTTTAAACAAAGGTCGGAACCACGGCACCAGAGTTTTGAAGCGGACACATGGTGTTGTTACGGACAGTGACTCACAATCGACCACAAAACAGCTTTTTTCAGGTTTTCGTGTATAACTTGAAAACTACACACATTTTAAGAAAAGCGTTTCTACATAAAAATATAGTACATCGAGTTTCCTACAAATTATATCTCTTGGGTTTTTTCCTAAAACAAATACTTTAGGCGCTAGAGCGCGTTCAGTTTTACGAAAATTCCAAAATCGATCAACAAAACTGCTCTTTTCAGTTTATATTTTATAATTTGAAAACTGCATATTTTTGAGAAAAATGGATTGGCATGAAAGTAAACTACATTGAATTTACTAAAAATTATGTTTCTTAGGTTTTTCCTTAAAAGCAAGCGGTCGGGGCACTAGAGCGCGTTAAAGTTTGTCAAAAATTCCAAAATCGACCAACAAAACTGCTTTTTTCAGTTTTTCGTTTATAATTTAAAAACTACGTATATTTGAGAAAAGTATTTTTATATAAACATAAAGTACATTAAATTTTCTTCAAATTATACCTCTTGCGTATTTTCCCACAAACATACGGTTTAGACGCTAGGGCGCGTTAAAGATTGTCAAAAATTCCAAAATCAAACAACAGCTTTCTCAGATTTTCGTGTTTAACTTGAAAATTACACACATTTTGAAAAAAACGCTTCTTTATAAAAAACTACATCGGATTTCATAAAAATTATATTTCTGAGGCTCATTCTCTAAAATAAGCGGTTTAGGCGCTAGAGCGCGTTAAAGATTGTCCAAAATTCCAAAATCGACCAACAAAACTGCTTTTTTCAGTTTTTCGTTTATAACTTAAAAACTACACATTTTTGAGAAAAGCGCTTTCACATGAAAATAAACTACATTATGTCACTTTCCGTTACACGGCACCAGAGTTTTGAAGTGGACACACATGGTGTTATGTTACGGACAGTGTACTCTCCCCTATTAATTTAAAAAAAAATTTATGCAAAGACGACGACTTTTATGCCAGCTCTTAGATAAAATCGATTCGTATAATTTTTTATTCAACTTTTTCGCCAATAAATTTTGCTTTAATTGGGCATTAAATGTAGAGCGCGTAAATTTTAACACTCACGTATCGGAAAATGAAATTAATTAAAATGAATTCATAAAGTTCTATGGATATCAAATTGGAAATGTAATTTAGTGGTACTGAAACCTTTAATTGGATACTTCGAATTATGTTTAGTTAATTACAAACAACAGAACAAACCAAAAACGAAAAATAAAGTTCTGTTACGTTAATACAACTCTTTTTCGAATTATTGACGTTTCTACTTTCTGTTGGCGCAGAGTCGCCATTTCATTTAATTTTTATTTCTTAAGTTTCGCTATAGAAAAAGGTCAAAATGTGTGTTGGTCTCGTCACAAAATAATTGGTGTAAGGAGCAGTTTTTTGTCTCGCTAAGTATTGGGATTGGAAGAGCTAAACTTATTTGGACCTTCCCTGCGTGAGCCAAACTTATTTACGCTAACACCAAAGAGGGGCTAATAATAATTAAATAAGTTAGAAAACGTCGACTTAAGTGAATTTAAACATTTTAATTAAACAACTTAACGAGAAACTTGAAAAAAAGAAGAGAAACGTGAAAAAAAACGAGGGAAACTGGTGGAAAATTGAAATAGACAATTTTTTGAAATAAAAGTTGGGGAGAGCGTAGGGAAATTAAGCGGCTTAGAGGGTAACCTGTATCCAAAAGTTTTTGAGAAATAATCAACAGAATGACTACCTAAGTCAACATGAGATGGGGTAAATACATAGGTACCTACTAAAAGCGAGTGTAGTCGCTCGGGACAAATAGACATGGAAAGCGCCCCTATCTAAAGGCTTAACTAGGATACAGTAGAGACGACGAAGATTTATTCTTCAAATAAAACACAGTGGCGTAGCTAACGTTGGGAAATAGTAAGGGCCATTTTGGGCAGTTTTGACGTTTTACCTACCCCACTAATGAATTATAAAATTTTATAACCCAAACGTTAATATTGGAAAATTCCACGAGTTGAAAGTTACTTTAAAAATTTCAAAAATTCAGCTTCTTTAGAACTGAAACGGCGTTTTATTTTCAAGAAAAAAGTCTGGAAATTAAATTTTCACATTTTCAACTTGTATAAAATTGAACCTTGATTCGTATTAAATTTGTGAAACTGAATGAACAGATAACGTATACCTATAGAGGTTTATAAATTTATGCTAATTTCGATTCCGATTGTTTCATGAAAATCGAAAATTTAATTTAGCGCGCACATTCGTAGATAAATTATCATTTCCAATTCTTGTACCAAATTAAGAAGATTTTACAGTTATTAACGATCGTCAATAAGAGTCACGTATCTACTATACTGAAAACGTAAAATTAGAGACATAGCCGACTTTGCACATTTTCCAGTTTCATTTTCCGAGCGCGTACTTTAAAGGCTAGGTCAAAATGGGACATTTCAATCAAATCAACACGTTGTTGACAGTTTATTCTAAAAGTAACTTCGTCCTTACTCCCAAATTGAAATAAATTTCTTGGAAAACGTAGGCGGCGAAGTTTGTAATAAAAGAAAACGGTCACTAGATGTCTAATAAACAAATTTAAGAGAATGAAGCCTCCGAATTTAACCTCGAGTTGAACTGTTTTACTTTATTTCAGTTATCTTAAACTTACACGTCACTCGTCTTTATTGCACGGCTCCAAGTTTGAAATGCGACTCGCGTAGCGAGGAGCAGTTTAAGAGAGGAGTGCCAGGATGGCTTATTAAATGGGTTTTTATACTTTTGCGCCTTTTAAGCCCATTTTCAAACAAAATTTAGGGATTTTCGTGATGGTTGGCACTGATTGGTAGTACTAATTGCAAATTGACATAATATGGCATAATGTCAAATTAAAAATTGCTACCAACGTCGAAACAGAAAATGTCACCAAAGTCATTATAGCACTCAAAAAAATATTATAACACTCACATGGGTGCTGTAACAGTCTTCTTACATACGCAAAATGTAAAAAGACACTTTTCATCTTAAAAAATCAGCTATTAACTCACTATTGTCTTCGTAGAAAAATGGCAAGATGACTACACTTCTATTAACCGTTGTAGGAGGCAGATTCACGATTTACTTCAGGGATGAGCCCATACAAAATGCTATTATGTAACAAATTCGTACAAATTTTAAGTTTAGTCATCGTTTCACCATTTTTCATTTTCCACGCCTCATTTTTGTATTCCCAGCTGCGATTTTATATTTCATGACCTACCTACCTCCCATACGCGCAGTTATTTTATAAGAATTAAAATGTTTGAAGCAAACTCTCTTTTATTATTCCCTACTTGTGTAGGTATCTCGTCGCCGAATCTAATTATTAATGACTTTTCACTTTTCTAAACAGAAAAGTAAAAATGTAAATTTGTCAAATATTAACAAAGCGCGGAGACTTTTTTAAAGGCCGTTAAAAATGATTTTAAAAACGCGTCTCGTTTGTTTAGAACCGAAAAAAATCTCGCTCTCGAATTTCTTTTAAGTAAATCGATGGGATTTCCTCAAAGCGAACGAAAGGACTTTAAAAGCGATTAAAGAATTTAATTTAAATTGCACAAATTTAATTTTTAGCTAATTAAATTAACCAAAATTGTTTTCAGTTATCCGCAAAATGTTTGAAAGTTAAAATAAAGCTGTCGGGGGTTACTTTTCATTAAATTTTGATTTAGCGCTAGTTAGTGCAATCGTTTAGTGGAAAATTTTCAGGGCGTCGCTTAGTTATATTATTAACTATTTTTGGCCAAAAAAAGCTTTCAACATTTGTCAAGATTAACTCTTACAATAAAAGTTCATATTTATCTCTCTTTTTAAGCTAACGCTTAATCTTTTTATTTTTAAGTTGCGCGAATTACTGCCAATTTAAATTATAATGGAAATTTGTTTATTGTAGTGTTCAAGTTGAAGTTGAACTTTAAAAAAATTTAACTCGTTAAATAACGAGCGAATTAAACTCAAGATACCTCTTCTACATAGTTTTCCATTGGGAAAATGCAAATAACGGTGTTTTCTCAATGTTAACAGGAACGATTTATAACAGAGATACCTTTTTTTTTGCTAATAGATAGCGTTCTTTAGTAGACTACAATAAATTCTACACAAAGAACTATTGTTTTTTTGGTACAGCTTAACTTCTAGAAAATAGCCAAAATCCGCCGAAAGAGACTGAAAGTTTTTTAAAAATCATTTTCTAAATATGTAGTCTTTATTTTTTATTTTGACCCACAAAAAATATGTTGTAGTGCGTACTACATCATCCTGTCCGTTTCAAATCTCTGTTATCCTCAATAGCTTCAGTCCGGCAGAAAATTATCCTATTCCCTTCGCAGGCTTTGCAATTCCCATAGACATAATAATCAATTGTAGTGAAGCTTGTATATGATAATTCTCAGTGGATGAAGGCATAGCTTCAAAGCAAGTTTAATCGACTGCGCTATCATTTTTATTTTGTTTTTATAACTGATGTGGACAAAAAATAATAGTTGTATTGCAACTTATTTACTGGTTTACCTATTCGAAATTATATAACAGATGAGTAGTACAGCCAAAAATACGTAAAACTGATTTTCTAAAATACACCAACCTAATAAGTCCTGGAGGTTGCCTAATAATATTTTCCATCTACGGCGTACTAAACCTGCGGCGCGCGCCGACAGTACGTTTGATTAAAAAGAAATCTTCAGAGAGATGAAAATCTTTATAAAGTATTTCGGATTTAAATATTTTCTGTAAAATTATTCATGGAATCGTTGCCTGAATTTAAATGCACGCATACACGTAGTATACTTAGGTAATGTTCAACACATACAGTAGAGTGCTCTCGAAAAACAGTGCGAGTTTTTTTTATTTCTCTAAAAATCGCCTGAACTTTTAACTGATTTGTATTAAAAATACTAAAATACCAAATTGTTAACGGTATAGGCTGACATATAATAACGGCAAAGGGCAAAGAACCGGTCTGCCATTCCTGAGCGATAGCATTAAAATAACTTGGGGAAAGCTCGAGAAAAATAGGTTTTTGCTATACTTTCTGTTTTTCGTTTGTTTCAAAACTACACACTTTTGGAGAAAAGTGTGCTTCCATACGAAAGTAAACTACATCGAATTTTCTACAAATCATATTTCTTAGGTTTTTTCTTAAACAAGCTGGTTAGGCGCTAGAGCACGTTACAATTTGTCAAAAATTCCAAAATCGACCAACAAGACTGTTTTATTCAGTTTTTCGCTCATAACTTCAAAACTACACATTTTTGAGAAAAGTGCTTTGATACGAATTTGAGCTAAATTGTATTTCCTAAAAATTATATTTGTATACTTTTTTCCCTCAAACAAACAGTTTAGGCGCTAGAGCGCATTAAAATTTGTCGAAACTTCCAAAATCGACCAGCAAAACTGCTTTTTTTAGCTTTTCGCTTATATCTTGAAAACTAGACATTCTTTTGAAAAGTGTTTTTATATTATAAACATAAACTACATCAAATTTTCTATAAAGTATTTCTCTTGCAAGATTTCCCACACATAAACGATTTTGGCGCTACAGCGCGTTAAAGTTTGTCAAAAATCCCAAAATCGACGAACAAAACTGCTTTTTTCAGTTTTTCGCTTATAACTTGAAAACTACACATTTTGGGGAAAAGTGCTTTGATACAAAAGTAAATTAAAATTGTATTTCCTAAAAATTATATTTGTATGCTTTTTTTCCTCACACAAACAGTTTAGGCGCTAGAGCGCGTTATAGTTTGTCGAAACTTCCAAAATCGACCAGCAAAATTGATTTTTTTAGCTTTTCGCTTATATCTTGAAAATTACATATTCTTTTAAAAAGTGATTTTTTATACAGATAAATTACATAAAATTTCCTACAAAGTATCTTTCTTACAAGATTTCTCACAAACAAACGATTTAAGCGCTACAGCGCCTTAAAGTTTGTCAAAAATGCCAAAATCGACGAACAAAACTGAATTTTTTAGTTTTTCGCCTATAACTTGAAAACTACACATTTTTGAGAAAAGTGTTTTTATATAAACATAAACTACATCAAATTTTCTACAAATTATATCCCTTAGGCATCTTCTCTGTAACGATGTGGATTTTTTATACAGCTCAGAGTGATAAGAATCCCAAGATTCTAGCTTTGAGCTTGTCCCAAATCCGCATCCGTTTTGGTTGTCAACTCCCTACCCTTAAACCACGACCCAATATTTCTCCCTTATTCATTTTCCTTGTTGTTAATTATTAACAAAAATCAACAATTGTTAAATTAGACCGACACCTGAACATTATCTAGTGTGTATTCAATGAATACGCGCGAGGTCAAGCATTTTAACGTCCGATCTTTATATATAAAATTTAACAATTTCAAAACTTTAAATTAGCTTTGTCTAAAAATTAAATTTTCCATTTTTCCCCCCATTTCTTTTGCTCCCCTAATCTTCTGTTTACGTTCCCTGCTGGTCCATAATTAATTTTATTAATTACTGGCCCTGATTATAATTTTTCTTTCTGTTGCATCCCCAAATTTTCCCCGATTACGACGGGACAAACACCCTTCAAATGCCCTTTTAACCGCGCATTTTTCCTGTTATCATTTTTTCCCCGAATGCCATTAGTTGAATTTTTAGAAGTATAATTAGCTAGTGGATGATAGCCCGTCCGCCACTATTATCCCCATTCTCTCAATCACAGCTAGCGCTGTGATTGGCTGTTTCCCAAGAAGGGGAAAAGTTAATAAATAACCGTGCGACCAAAAGGTCGGGGCAGTTCCTAGCAGTTCGACGGCAGTCCCTGGCAGTCTTGGTGTTTTGACAGTCGTCTCCGTGTAATCCCGGTGTAGAGTCCTATAGTAGTCGGTGTAAAGTCTCGTTTTGTCCGTGGTCCCAAGTGTGGCAACCAAATACATCCCTTCCGTGTGGCTACTGTGCTGTGGTGGTCCGCAAGGACCGTCGTAGTGCCTTATAGACGCACCTCCCCCTTTTCCCTTTACCTGGTCCAGGTCCTTGCCCCTGTATATAATTTATCGCTGTTTTCCTTCCAGAATATTTTGGTTAATTAGTTAATTAATTAAATTTGATTTGTATTTAATACTAATATTTTGAATTCTCTTGATTTATTACATTTTATTTATTTGGGTTTAAAATAAATATTTTAATTTGTGGTATGTGTGTCTTTTATTTCGACGCCGAACCTACCCCTCAACCGACTGAGCGACGCTAAAGGGAGCATAAGTGAGCTACTGATTTTCCCGCTTACAAATGGCGCCCAACGTGGGGCTATTTTTTTGATCACCCCTCACACCCCTTAGACTTTCGCCCAATTTTTCCCAACTTCGCACAAGTTTGTTTTATCCCACGTTTCGGTCTTACAACTGGCGTCTTCCTTTTCATCGGCTTCTACCCCTTTGCCTCCCCAAAAATTTTGGACAAATTTTGGTCCACTTTTCCCACGTCAAAATTTTTTTTTCTTCGAAATTTTTTTTTCTCACAATCATCCCTTGCCCCAAATTTTTGAGAAAACTTTTGCCTAACTTCAAAAAAAAAAAAAAAAAATTTTTTTTAAAACTCCCCTTCGTACAAATTTTGTTGTATAACCCGATTCGGGTTTGCAACTGGCGCCCAACGTTTATCTACCTTCACCCCCTGCCGTTTAACGTCATTTACTCTTGCCACCGTCCTCCCATATCTGAATACACACGTACCACCCCCCCTCCTCAATTGTTTTTCTTTCGTGACTTGATACCACCCTAACATAATAAACTCAAGTTCGTCGTCAACCCCCCATCGTCCCTATGCAGCCGTCTACTGTCCAACCCTCTTCAATTATGCAGCCGTTCATCCTCTCCCGTACCGCACAGGTGTGCGACCTGGTTTGCCAATGGGGTTTACTCTATTCAGGAACGGGAGACTGCAACTCTTTTCTAGAAGACCTGGAAGAGAGAGTCGATACCTATGGGCTCTCTTTCGACGATTTACTTCGTGTCCTCCCCGATCTATTAAAAGACGACGCCCTCCGGTGGTGGAGAAATCAACGAGGCACTCTCACCACCTGGAATGAGTTTAAAGCAGCCCTCCGACGACAATATGCCCCCGTGCTCGATCAGTACGAGCTCCGTCGAGAAATTTACTCCAGACGGCAACACCCCAACGAATCTTCCGCGCAGTATATTTATTCCCTCCGAGCGCTAATGCAACGCGCCAGTTTTCCTCCCGACGAAGAGGTTGACCTGTTGTACGATGGACTTCTCATCGAGTATAAATACCACATCCGTCGCTTCGAGGTTCACAATGTCCACCAGTTACTGGAAGAAACCCGAGATTTTGAAAGGTTGCAGAGCGCAGAGGCCGCCCATGAGAGTGGTCCATGTTCCCCAGAGCCTCAACCGTCCCACAATAGTCCCTTGCTGCCTGCCTGCGTGGTTACTCCTTCCTGTAGCCGCCAGAGCTCCCACCCAACAGAACCAGTAAACGAGATGACGTCGCTACAACCCTCTTTTCCCATACCCGCCGAGAATAACGATTACCGCATCAAGGTCCAAATGACGGTAGGAACCTTGAAGATTCGTGCTCTCGTGGATACTGGCGCAGCAGAATCTTTTATACGTGTGGGACTTATCGAAGACATCGCCCGCGAAGTCCCCGTAGTCCACACCAGCTCCTCACTACGCAGTGTGCAACTTGCGGATGGTAGCTCAACTCCCTTACAAGATGCCTACACTTTTGAAGCCGAAGTCGGACCGGTTCCTATCAGGCACCGCTGGAACGCCCTCCCTGACTTAATCGAAGAAGCCGTGATAGGAGTGGATCTTCTAAGAACCAACGAAGCCGTGATCTCAATGGATTCTCACCGGCTTTCCCTGAGAGGTGTACTCATCCCTCTACACCCTATAGAGTTACCTTCGTCCCTGGGTATTCTCGCGTCCCCATTAAGCCCGCAAACCTCTACAGTAGACCCGACACAACTCTCCAACAACTTCCCAAACAACGAACCCACGGAAGCCGACCGTACTATTGTCCCTACGGATCGAGAAGAGCCAGTCGTTTGTCGGAAGCCAAAAACACCTCCCTCATCAAAACTCCACGATTCACCCAGACCTCTCAAAATACAATCCGTGAAGCCCCGACAACCCGCTAGGAAGAGGAAGAAACAAAGATGTCGTAGGTCTACGTTCCCCAAAGTGGATCCAACCACACTCCCCAGGCTGATGGATTTAAAAATTCCCAACCCCTTCATCAAGCCGAGAAGTCAACCCGTGCGGAAGATCAAGTCCAGCTCTGAAGTGAAAATATCCCCTTGCTTCCACCGTCCCAGAACGCTCGCAAATCCTAAGATGTCCCCCCTCGTACCGTCCAAAAGGATGCCACGGAAAGTTGTCCTTTTTCCACGTCAACTGCAACCATATTTCCCAACTCCGCCGCCATTGATGTCCTTGGTGGTGATGAAGCCTTCGTGGATACCATCCAGGATCCTTCCTAGGACGTCCAGCCTTCAAAAACCCAAGCCCAGGCGACGATCCAACCGGAACACCAAGCCCTCGTACCGGAGAAGGAAGGAAGAATGGATCACCCGACATCAGGAGCAGCTTCGGACAGGTGAGACCTGATAATATTCAGGCACCCCCAGTCATCTCCCCCTTCCCCCCGCGAAGAAGGAGGCTATGTAACGATGTGGATTTTTTATACAGCTCAGAGTGATAAGAATCCCAAGATTCTAGCTTTGAGCTTGTCCCAAATCCGCATCCGTTTTGGTTGTCAACTCCCTACCCTTAAACCACGACCCAATATTTCTCCCTTATTCATTTTCCTTGTTGTTAATTATTAACAAAAATCAACAATTGTTAAATTAGACCGACACCTGAACATTATCTAGTGTGTATTCAATGAATACGCGCGAGGTCAAGCATTTTAACGTCCGATCTTTATATATAAAATTTAACAATTTCAAAACTTTAAATTAGCTTTGTCTAAAAATTAAATTTTCCATTTTTCCCCCCATTTCTTTTGCTCCCCTAATCTTCTGTTTACGTTCCCTGCTGGTCCATAATTAATTTTATTAATTACTGGCCCTGATTATAATTTTTCTTTCTGTTGCATCCCCAAATTTTCCCCGATTACGACGGGACAAACACCCTTCAAATGCCCTTTTAACCGCGCATTTTTCCTGTTATCATTTTTTCCCCGAATGCCATTAGTTGAATTTTTAGAAGTATAATTAGCTAGTGGATGATAGCCCGTCCGCCACTATTATCCCCATTCTCTCAATCACAGCTAGCGCTGTGATTGGCTGTTTCCCAAGAAGGGGAAAAGTTAATAAATAACCGTGCGACCAAAAGGTCGGGGCAGTTCCTAGCAGTTCGACGGCAGTCCCTGGCAGTCTTGGTGTTTTGACAGTCGTCTCCGTGTAATCCCGGTGTAGAGTCCTATAGTAGTCGGTGTAAAGTCTCGTTTTGTCCGTGGTCCCAAGTGTGGCAACCAAATACATCCCTTCCGTGTGGCTACTGTGCTGTGGTGGTCCGCAAGGACCGTCGTAGTGCCTTATAGACGCACCTCCCCCTTTTCCCTTTACCTGGTCCAGGTCCTTGCCCCTGTATATAATTTATCGCTGTTTTCCTTCCAGAATATTTTGGTTAATTAGTTAATTAATTAAATTTGATTTGTATTTAATACTAATATTTTGAATTCTCTTGATTTATTACATTTTATTTATTTGGGTTTAAAATAAATATTTTAATTTGTGGTATGTGTGTCTTTTATTTCGACGCCGAACCTACCCCTCAACTGACTGAGCAACGCCCAAGGGAGGAAAAATTAAGGCTACCGGTTTCCGACCTTACATCTCTCCAACGAACGATTTAGGCGCCAGAGCGCGTGAAACTTTGAAAAAATTCCAAAATTGGTCAAAAAAGTGTTTTATGGTTTATAACTAGAAAACTACACATTTTTGAGAACATTGTTTTTATATAAACATAAATTAAATCGAATTTCCTACAAATTATATTACTCACAAGATTTTCCACAAACAAACGATTTAGGCGCTAGAGCGCGTTAAAATTTGTCAAAACTTCCAAAATCGACCAACAAAACTGCTTTCTTCGTTTTTTGCTTATAACTTGAAAACTACACATTTTTGAGAAAATTGTGTTGATAAAAACATAAACTACATTAAATTTTCTACAAATTATATAACTTACATGTTTGCCCACAAACAAACGGCTTGATCGCTAGAGCTCGTTAAAGATTGACAAAAACTCCAAAATCGACCAGCAAAACTGCTTTTTACAGTTTTTTGAGTATAACTTGAAAACTATACACATTTTGAAAAAAGAGCTTTTATATAAAAATAAACTACATCGAATTTTCTACATTTTTTTCCACAAACACATAACGCTAGAGCGCGTTAAAGTTTGACAGAAAAATCAAAATCTTCCAAAATAGGGTTGGTTTTCTTTATCGATTATAACTCGAAAACTACCCACTTTTAGAGAAAAGCGTATCTATACAAAAATAATAAAAATTAGATTTTCTACAAATGACGTTTGTTATATTTTTTTGTCAAACAAACAGTTTAGGTGCTAGAGCGCGTTGAAGTATAGCGCCTTGAGAAGGTTTATAGTATACAGAAAAATTGATTTCTTTGGTCTAGTTTTAAATATACTATTGTAGCAGACTGTTTTAAGTGCAACCAATGTGGTAGCACACGCTTTTGAAATTGAAGAAAATTCGGATAACATTCCGCTTGAAAACTTTAAAAAAATGTAATTCTAAACATATTTTCTACTTGACTACTTGATAGAGCTTATTTTCTCATTTTTGGCCCCAACATGTATTATCCGGGATTTACAGTCTGAAAAGATAATAATCCCACTTCAACTTTTAACACTTTTTCTCTACATCTTTTAAAAATGATCACCCCTTATAGTAAGAATTTTACGAAACCATCCAAAGCATCTCGAATCAGTAGAATGGCTTGAATTTGTAAAAGATATTTTTAATTTAAAATTTTTATACGTCTATAAACGCGTCTATTTACAAATACTAAAAGCAACGCGTTTAATTCTTATGAACAATTTTATTTGTGTAATCGCATAATTGGGATCGAAGAGACACGCCTTTAAGTACACAACCCACATAAGTACGCACGACTGTTTATTTACTCAATTTCCCAGCCCAGAGTAAATACTTTTAAAGATTTTCCCGAATCAAAAAACAAACAAAGGTAATCAATAGTGGCTTAGAAAATTGCGGTAAAAACTAACAAAGATAATTCTGAACCCTAACCCTAATATTATGTTTAAAATTTCAATGATGATTTGGAAATCAAATTTTTCGCCCTTAGTGACGTCAATACGCAAGCATTAAGATATTATACAACCCATTACGTTTAAAACTTGTGTAGGTAGGTGCAGGATGAGGGAAGAAGGTTAAATAGGAATAACATAATTATTGTTAAAAGTAAAATTATTTAAATAATTCTAAACGTACTTTAATTTTACACAAATAATTATTAACGAGAAGGCAACACAAAGGAGCTTCCGGGAGTTTATATGATAAAATCAACAAGAAAGTTTCTCTAACAACGAAACGAAATGAATGGCATAATTTAATGAAAATTGTGCGTTTTTTAATTAAATAGCCTGTTTTGTTTAATAACAAAGGGAGCTAAAGTTACGATATTTTTTGTGAGTAATGAACTTTTTGTTGTTATAAATTATACAGTCGGCTACTTGAAATTACAGCAGAGAGACAAGACGAGAAACTGATTCTTACGTAGTACCGTGCAGTACTACAGTTTCCTTGATGCTCCGAGATTCCAGTAGCGCAGTTATAGTGAGGCTCAATGAAACTAAATAGGTATAAACAGTTGCACGTAAAAAGATCGTCTTGGTGTAAAACAAAAGAAACCCAGAAGGTACAATCCACCGAGAAGGGCAAAGCTGTCTGGTGAAAATATTTAAGTTCTTTAAAAAAAAATTTACGATCACTCCGTGGTTAAGCAACGACCGCCTGAGAGCTTATTTTTGTTTTTTTATAGACGGAAAATTTTATGTTTAAGTTAATTACTGTAAATTGTCTGCGTACAAAATTAAAAATGATGAAACCGAGACTCTCGTAGTTGTCTAGGCTCGCCCATTAGTTGTGGCAGACTCGAGATTTTCTCGTTCATCGCTAATGATCACTTTTCAAAATTAGAGAATTGCCGTAACCACATAATTAATTTGCAAACTTTGATATATGGTTCGACAGATAATACCTCTAAACCGCCACATATTCAAATTTCAAACATTGACGCTCTAAATAAAGTGATAGATAATTAGAAATTTCCATGTGGCGGTTTTGAGCAAATGTTCCATTATTATATTTAGAGAATGTTGCATAAAGCTACCTTTTAACAGATTAAAATAATTTAAAATGTGGATTTGGAAAATATAACAAAATCGAATTTTTAAACTTCTACGCTCCTTTTTTTTGTTTTATATTAGAAAATCGAAAAATTAAATTTCGTATTCTTAAATTGAATTTAACTGTTTGTGTACCGCGCAAACATATCAATTTTCGTTTCTTTCAAGTTATTTTTTCTACATCTACATATAACAGTTTTAATTAACTTTTACACAAAAAAAATGTTTGCGCATGTTCGAAATATGTTAATAATAATGTGTACAAAATCGATAATCGTTAAAATGAAGTTATCATATAAAAGAGTTAAAATCTAGTATAATGTAGATAATAACGAAGAGATTTCCAGGGAGCTTTTAGCTTTTGTTATACTTAGTTTAATATAATCTCCTCAAGTTTAACGCTCAACGACGTTTTTAAAACGCATTACTATATTAAAACAATATTTTTTTAACCCCTAACTTTTGGCATGGAAAAACTTATCCAACAGGTTTAAGCGCGTTTAAGAATTTCAACAAAAAACATTTTTTACAACATCAACACGTGAACACTTATCAATGCTTACCTAAGTTTCTTAAAAATTACAAATTAAAATATCAAATTCAATTTTTGTTGTAAAAAAAAACAATTAATGTTCGATTCGTTATATTATTTCGCAAAACTAAGCGCAGCGCTTCGAAACGTTGCAACACACGCGGATGTTGAATTTCTACTGCCCAGGATCAGGATTGGTCCTCCCCACGGCTGCTGCAGGATCTTCCCGTAAAGCTCTACCACACCAATCCCTTATATTTCAAAACACTCTTTTTTTAAACAAAGCCGACTTTCGAAAAAACAAATTAAAAGCGTTCCAATTAAACTCTAATTTAATTGATTAAACGGGAGGGTAAATTTAATTCGTCTCCCTCGACGCAGTGTGTGTGCAAAAAAATTCAATTTCTTTTTTAGACTGTGCGTAGTCGCGCCGTTGAACGTCATAAAAAGGAGCTCCGGTTTTTTTTGACAAATATTTCTCGTAAAATGATATACGGAAAGCCCGAAGGCACTTTTTTTGATAGAACTTCACAATTTAGACTTCCTGCAGCGGGGCGGCGAAAATAATCAAAGTGGCCGAGATTCGGCCACTTTGTCCTTTATCTTTGTGTTTTAAATACACGTTCGGTTTGTTTAGGCCTATTATTTGTTTTACAATACATTTAAAAGGTGGCTTTAGAAACGTTGATTTATCAACTTGATATAGGGCTTTCATTTTCATTGACTTTGCAGGAATTTATGTGATTTTAGAGTCGGAAAAGTGTCTTTAAGTTTACGACGTGTCCCAGCTGCAAGTAGCAAATTTTAAACTTCTTGTACTAATAAACTTGTAACACTCACTAATGATCTTAATAGGCCCTCTACGATTTCTAACTAAATTAAAAACTGGAGCACTTACAGATTATTTGGAGTAATTTTTTTCATTTCTATATGTAGAAGAATGAAAGCGAGAAAATTGGGGTCTACCAACGGGTTTCGAGTACGTAAAGTGGAGGTACTAAACACGCATTTTAAAAAAAATCAGTCTTCTCATTCGAATGACATAAATTGGGGTATTAATGGTTTTCTCTCGATTTTACTTTAAATAATGCGTGTGTCGACGATAAAAGACCCCAGAAACGTGGCCCGCAGGGCCCACAGGGCAGGTCGAATGACCGATCGTTGCTAATTAAAAAAATATAAATCAAGTATCCACTCATCTCAAATCCACATCAACTTCTAAAGCGTAGAAACAAAACGACATTTATTAAATTAATTAATTCCGTAGTTATTTTCCTGTTTCATTCACAACTCGATGTTTCTTTGAATTGACGAATTGATTTTCAATTTAATATATTTTGTTCGTGAAAAACAAAAAAGAATTTATTTGATTCAATAATTTGACTGTTTTACGAGAAAGCTTTTACCTTTTTCTTTTCTTTGACGAATCGAAATTATGCGTTATGAATTATTAATTTGGAAAAATCGGTCAGTGAATAACTAATCATAAAAAAGAAGTTATTAAATTATCTACGAACAATTCGTTTCAAGCGGATAAGTGATTTAATTAGTTTTCCTTTTTATTTTTGGTTGAAGATGATCGAAAATTTCCTTCTTGGGTTCAAAATAAATTTTTTAGTACATTAATAACTTTGACTCTTACGCTTTATATAACTTTTTTATTAGATCGAAATATTTGTGACCAGGTAGAGAGGGGAAAGTCTCCTTGAAGTGGACATTCTTTGAATCGGACACTCGAATTTTTAGGTGCACCCTATTGAAATATTTATAACAATTTATTCTATGAATTTATGCACGACACCTATATTAGACCTAGTTTCAAGTAGTTAGCACACCTATTGTTTACAATACCGTTCTTTAATACTGCGAAGTTAATATTTGTGTATAGCTTTGTGAAGCTTGCAGCTCTATTATTAGAAACGATTGTTAATAATATTCGATATCAGCAAAATCTGCAGTTCATGAGCTTTAGACACGTATGTTAAAACCATTGATATTACAATATTTTGGATTAATATATAAAGGTTAGAAGGTTAAAAGCTACCCGTTCTATGAATTGGACATCTAGGAGTTCATGAATTGGACGACTTGAGCATTTTTTAGTAGCTAAAAATTTTAAATTGCAACTAATAATTTTTATTTTATTCGAATTATTTTAAGATAAAATAAATCCCTAGTTATCTTCGCGACTGCAACCAACTCATAGATATGGATTACTCGTATTAATACCTATAAATTCGCTGGGATTTAAAAAATTTGTTCGAGTTTTAAAAATAAAAATTTGTAATACTGTCTTCCATTTCCTAAAACTCAATTGAGCAATTTCACCATATCAGAAGTTTTCGATTACGCAAGAAGGGAAGCGGTTGAATAATCTGCAAAGATATATTATAATTTTAAACAAATCGTTCTTTGGGACACGAACACGGCCATTGAAATATGACTTTGCCGTCGTTTGCTAAATTGGGAGTCCGCAAAATTAAGATACACCATTTGTCGCAGTAGAACTACACTCGAAGGGACTACAAGTTCAATTTCTCAATCCGTTATTATGTAAAACAGCAGTCCCGGACTGAGGGGTGGGGCAAGAAAGTTAGTAGACATTCCGGAATTTTTTTAAAATTAGTAATTCGATTAATTTTAATGCCATTGAGATATGACACGAAACGGAACACAATCAGATGATAAAATACCGCCAGGTTTTCCATTCGAAAATAACAAGTTACGAAAATGAATAAATTTGCTTCGCTTTAATTAACACCGGATATAATTTCATCAAAATTATTTGCATTCAGAGCGTCGAATACGGTCCTAATTACTCAGAAAAATACAGTTTTTACTTTTTATTCTGGATATAGCTTTGGTGCACCTAGAAAGCAACGCGTGCAGTAGAAGGGTAAACAGAGAAGGAAAAATTTTATAATTTTGCAAGGTGGCGAAAAAATTATATGGGCGTACCTATAGCAAAATAAAAGCATCAGATGCAGTTTTTAATTCTGAGTGTCTTCACATGGAACACAAAAATAACTATTTATAGCGGACTTAAAAAATTCGAATGCGCGCAGAGAAGTGGGCGCTTCTATTAAAGTCCCCTACACACGACCTGATTTGGTCAGGCGGTCGGGCCGATTTGGTCAGAACAGGTAGAACATCAGGTCGTGTGTAGGCTTGTCGTCTGACATTTATTGTGTCGGGTCGTCGGGTGTTGTCAGATGGCCCGTCCACCCGACTACCCAACCGCCGGACCAAATCAGGTCGTGTGGAGCGTTGTCAGACGATTTAGCGTGTAGATAACACCTAATTTGGTCGGACCGACTGTCAGGTCGTGTGTACGGGACTTAAAGCGGACTCCACTCATGCAGTCGGTCTGTGCGGCCTGCTAACACAGTTCAAGTCCGATAGAGTGTGTAGCTCAAACCTACAGCCACCAGCCTGTACAGGCAATTAAAATCCGTCAAACTGAACTGAATGGTTTCTCTCATCGTTTGAAATTTGGACTGCGCAGACGGGGCGACTTGCACGTGTACGTCAGTGACGGCGCCAGGGTTTTTTAAATGGGCGGGCACAATATTTTCGTGATGGGCACATACATTTTTACATAAATAGAGGTTGTAGGTAGAATTCGACAATTTTGCCCTAAAAATTTAAAAAATTTGTAATTTATTCTTCTTAAGCTTTTTTTCGGGAATGGGGACAAGATGCAGAAAAGTACTTAAAGTGTAAATTATTTCGTATTTTCTAAACTTCAGAAAACTGGTAACTGGTAGCTAGTGCAATATTTGGGTGGGCACTCGGGTGGGCACCGCAACTTAAAGAGTGGGCACGTGCCCACCCTGGCCCTCTCCTGGCGCCGTCACTGGTGTACGTGGTCATTCAGGACAGTTAGCTCCTACAGAAAATGCACTAAACTGAACTGAAAGGTAATCGTATTTTAAAAACTGAGCGTGTGTAAGAGGCTTCCGTTGAGTTCAGTTCGCCTGTGCAGTTTTGCCTGCGCAGGCAGGCTGGACAGGCCGCTTGCTTGTGTGGAGCACGCTTTAAAAGAGTATTGGACTACGAAATTTTATCAAACAAACAAAGTCATGAAATTTATACTTTTTTTATTAAATTTTAACTATTGACGTACACTATAACAAATGGCAACTAATTAGTAATTATAAACACCAGATAGGAAGAATATTTTCAGAGTCTTGATGCCACTCGTGCAAACATTTTGAGTCAAGAACTGCAGAAAGTAAACCGTTTCCGTATTGTTTTTACAAAATATTACAATACCTGAACTCGTTTTGAATTATTTCGTCTGTTTGCACACCAATATTACAACTTTTAGGAAGCCCATCTTCGAAAGATGTAGACCAAATTGTTGAAAAACTAGACGTAACGTCATCATAACCGCTAAATGCGTCCACTGTTGACACGGAACACGATAGAGACTTGTTTAAACTAACATTGGCGTCCAAAACTGCCGGTATTTCGGAACTACATAACTTTTCTCTATAAGAATTTGGGACACTAAAGTCGAATTTAGTCGTCTCAAAACTACTTGTTGGTATAACATTTTCTTCCGTTGCCGTAAAATCGTGTAAAGTTGAATTAACTCGCCCATTATTGCTTATCGGTTTAACAAACGTATCGTAATTTGGCAATTCCGATCGGTTGCCACTTGTCAAATTTACTTTCGACTCGGGTACGTTCTCAAACGATACATTTCGTCTCAGTTTTGAGACTTTAAAAGCGTTAGATTGTGAATAATTAGCTTTTCGTACATTTTCGCGACTTCTTAAAGTGATGCTCATCTCTTGCGCCGACATCCGTTTGACATTCTTCAACCCGCAAGGCTTTTTAGCGAAATTCACGTTTGCGCCTCTCTTTATTTTCATCATGCACCTATTTTCGTTCCTGTTTGTCGTGCAACTTTTAGGGACGTCGAGCGAATCGTTTACGTTTCTTTTCGTAATATAATTCGAATGTTGACTTGGCTGTTGTAGCGAAATTGCTGCAAGAGGTTGAATTATTAGTTCTGGGTCGACACATTTCAAATTTGATTTTTGGGTCTTCTTTTTATTACCACTATCCATCATATTACTACTAAAATCTGTTTGTCAAAATTATTTTATTCGTTCTGTTACTAGGGTATCTTCTAATTATTAATTATTGTTTGACTTCATTTACCATAGTTACTTATACCGATTCTGTTATAGTAAAAATGGTTATAATCCAGTCAAATTTGGTTTTTTTCAGAAGAAAAGAATAACGTTTTTATATTTTTGGGCAATTTATATTTTTGAGGGTATCAGAAATCATTATAAAAAAAGTTGTCCTCTGAATCGTTGATGGAGCTACTCAAATCGAACAAAGCGCCCCTTAAAATTGGTTTTTGGCTATTATTTCGGAAAGGGTGCATCAGACGCCCAAAATACTTCAGTATAAAAAAATAGTATATAGAATTTCAAATAAGAATGATTATTTTGATTTTTTCTGTCCGAGTCATAGTTTCCGAGTTATACACCATGCATCGGAGTGGGAGCGGGAATTAAGACGTGGTGCAGCCCGCTCGCTTTCCCTTGCTTATATCATAGAATAGGGTGCGTTATCGTTGAAAATGTATATAACTGAAATTGTAGAGGGGTAAATTCTCTATTAGATTGCCAAATTAAATTGATTTAAATTTAAACAGCTCAACTCCCCATCCACTCTAATGCATGTGGCATTACTGGAAAACTAATACAAAATGACTCGCGCAGAAAAAATCCATATACTAATACACATAACTATTAATTCTTATTGGAAATTTTATACCTATAATAGGTATCTACTATTTATTTATTTTTGGTATTTTTAGCCTCCGATGCGCCGTTTTTAAAATAATAATCAAAACTAAAAATACGAATTTACAAATATTTTATTCTTTCTTCCTGTATTATATCAGCCCCTTTCGAGCTAATTTGATTGAATTTATTACTAAAATCAAAAAGTTGACCCACAGAATAAAATATTGAGCTGGCTCAAACTTCTCGGTCGCGTAGGTAGCGTAATATGTCTAACAAATTGCCACAATGTCGCCTACTCGAAAATCTATTAACGCGAATTTGCAAACACTTATGGCAACTTTCAAAACTAGTAATCAAATTCACGTAATAGTTAAGCTAATTGAGTTACCCAAAGTTAAAATTGCAAAACTGCGCGCGGTTTGATTAATTGAAAATTTTCCAATAACAAATTCCATTAAAGCTCAAAAACTCATTGTTATGTTTATAGTATCTTTTGCAATAAATAATAAAGCGAGCTCTCCCTCGTATAAAGTTATATAAAATTCATAAATTGTGTTTGTGTTTGAGGTTTCTGAAGCTTTTAACCAGTGCGTGGATCCGTGGATTTCGTAATTTATTTTCTTTATTTATTACATCGATTTCTTTTAGTTTCTCTTCTTCAAACGACAAGTTCGAATTAATCTTGTAGCTTGGCGTAAAACTGTACTACTTCATTAGTTAAAGTAATTTGTTAGTGATCGAAAGAAAATAAAACCAAAACTAAACGTCAGCGCAACACATTGTTTGGATTTTAAATAACAACAAACCAACGTAAACCTTTACATTTTCATTGTTCTATTTAAAGTTCGTACAATGTATTCTAAACTTCGAGTTTAACAAACGAGAAATTCGTTTATGTTGTGTAGTTTTAAATCGCGACGAAAATTAATTACTTTCTGGAAAATGGCGAAAGTGGACTTGGTATTTTAGATTTCTCAACAAACTCATTTATCAAATTAGTCGACGGTGCCTGAGCTAAAGACGACTCTGTGTTAATTGAGATCCTTTTACACAAGTTTTAAAATGTTGCACTCGCTTCGCGTTTTCCTAATTATTCTTGTATCAAATTTACATAGAAAATGATTTATTATTTCGCTGGCCCTTAAAATATCGTTCTAGGGATGTAGACACTTTAATTTACAATTGAGTTTTAGATACTAGATCACACTACCCGAATATACAGGAGGTTTAATCTTTACAATACGCTACCTGAAATTACAATCTGTACATTGTTAGGTTAGGTTCGGTTATGTTAGGTTAGGTTCCAGGGCCGGACCACATCCCGCCGGAAGTAGCTAAAGTAGTGGTGGAAGAAGCTACAGACTACGTATTACTAGCTGTGATGGACAGACCTGTAGTTAGGAATTTTTCCGAAAGAATGGAAGACTGCAAATATTATCCTAATAAGGAAAATAGACAAACCGGCGGAGGTTCCGAGATCATACAGGCCTATAAGTCAAATTAACATTTTGGGCAAACTCATGGAGGCTGTGAAATGTAACCGACTAGAGAACGAAATAGAAAAAAAAGGGTCTGGCGGAAAGCCAGTACGGATTTTGCAAGGGACGCTCTATGGAGGAAGCAATTCAAAGGGTGGCGGCAGCGGCGGTCAAAGCGAAGCAGGGTACGTGGAGAACAAGACGGCTATTGTGACTTAACAGCACTGGACGTAAAAAATGCGTTTAATAAGGTCGTATGGCAAAACATTTTAGAGAAGTTAACGGCTAGAATAGTTTTGCCGTACTTACTTAAGTTGATGAGGAGTTACTTGAGCGACAGAGTTATGCAAATAGAAGAATATGAAGGGAAGATGCAAAGGCTATCCATCAAAAGAGGGGTTCCTCAGGGCACCTTACTGGGGCCCCTGTTATAGAATATACTGTACGATGACGTTTTCTATATCACCCAAAAAGGAGTACGGATTGTGGGTTTTGCGGACGACCTAGCTTTGGTTATTGTGGGCAGAACAGAGGAAGTAGTGGTTAGGAATGGTAATAAAGCACTGAAGAAGATCAGCAGGTTGATGATGAAAAACGGACTCGAGCTGGTACCCGAGAAAACAGAGGCCCTTTTACTGACGGGTAAGAAGAGGTTGGTTTCGTTTAGATTTTAAATAAATGAAACGGAGATTATACTGAAATACGCTGTTTAGTATTTCGACGTCACAATAAATTTGGGTTTGTTCTACTGGCCACACATCTGCGAAGTAACAGGTAGAGCTGAGAGACTTGTAACAGCGCTAAAGAGGCTAATACCTAGAATTGACGGACCGTCCACCAAGAAAAGAAAAGTCTTAGCGTCAGTAGTGGACTCTACCCTCTCATATACGGCACTGGTGTAGACGAGTGCCACAAAAATAGATCAATATCGTTCAAAGTTGCCCATCAGTGGAGCCTACTACACTGTTTCAACCAACTACCTTTAATTAAACATCCAAAAATAAATTATTTCAACTCTTATACGGGCAATACCTGATGTAATGCGTAAGCGGTCCCAAGTATTGTTCGATGGTCCCCCGAGTAGGAGTTTTTTTAGTGAGTAAGAATCTCACACAGCCACCAGTGTGGACTGCTAGCTCGTGCGTTAAGATTTTTCTTCTACCTACAAAAAAAAAAGGTTAGGTTAGGCTAGTGGACTTCAACTACGCCGACCGTATCATGGACCACCCAGTTGTATAGTGTCTGATGCCTAACATGGGGGTCAACAAAAAATTGACTTCTGGGTATGGTGGCGCAATCATGCTGTACGAAGCTCCAGTCTGGCATCTATCACTCGTCGTCCAACGGAACGAAACAAGGTTGCTGAAAGTCAGTGCTAGCGGTGGCCTACCGATCCATCTTCCAGCCCCCCGACAATGGGTTGACAGCAAAAATAGAGCTCGTATTAGCTGCGTGGTCCTACCGAGTCACAAGGTCGGGGGATGTCCGTGACTACAATGCCGGAGACAGCGACGGTTAACCGCGTCGGTGTTCGAGTCTTGATTAAACATCCAAAAATAAATTATCTCAACTCTTTTCGCGGGAATACCTGATGTAATACGAAAGCGGTCCCTCCAGAAGGAGATTTTTAGTGAGAAAGAATCTTACATAGCCACCAGTGCGAACTGCTGGTGGTGCTCTTCGTAAAGATTTGTTTCCTACCTCCAAAAAAAAGTTTAGGTTAGGTTATGTTAAGCTACATTAGGTTAGGTTAGGTTAGGTTTTTTTTCGGTAGGGGAAACCTTCATTTACCTGGGATTATCCTCCCAGGCGTTTAGACCCACTAAAACCCCCAATTATGTTTCACCTTCCCCAATTGCCCTCTGAGGGGAGTCCGTTGCTTTCAGGTTTTACAGTGTATTAGTCTAGCTTTGCTCTGTGTCTGTATGTGTGTTAGTTGCTCTTTTCTCTTAATACCATCAATTATCGTCTCTCTTTCTGCGTTTATGATGGGGCAGTCCTACATGATGTGGATTGAATTTTTGTTTTGCGCCCCACACCTGTTGCACCTAGACGTTTCTTTTATTTTTATTTTTCCCAAGTACTCTCCGAAGTTGCCATGACCTGTTAATATTTGTGTCGCGTAGAAGTTTTTCGTTACCCTTTCCTGTGTTGGAGTTTCTACGTAGATCTTTGTGTATTTTCCCTTTGTCGTATTTTTCTCATTGCCTCGTTCATTTTTCTTGTATGGTTTGGTCTAGGTTTATTGTTTGTGCCTCTTTACTGGTTAGTTTGTTTTCTTTAATATTTTTAGTTATGCTCTTGATTTCCTTTTTGTCTGTTTTTCTTATTGATTTTTTTAGTTTCTTTTAGTTGATTCCTTGTTCTGTAAGTCTTTGTATATGTTTTGTTATCTTCCAGTCAAAGTTTGTTTCGTTTTTGCTGTTGTATATTATGATGTATTTGATTGCGTCTTTTATTCTGATCATGTGTTGGTTTTCCTGGTTTAGTCGTCTGTTTGTTAGTATTTCCTTTATTGATTTTATGAGTGCTGATTTATGGACTGATGTTATTCCGTATACGAGTATAGTGGGGCTGTTTGTTGTTGCGCTATTGTTACTGTGGGCTTTCCTGGTTTACTTAGTGTCGTTATTGCTGTTGTGTTGTGTTTAAATGTTAGAGTCGTCCCTGGCAGTAATTGTCATGTTTGGTTTATGGTCGATAGGTTAGGTTAGGTTAGGTTGTTTTAAAACCTCTCCAACTTCTCGAAATTTATTAAAATATTCAAAATTCGAGATAGTACTTAATCAATTAAAAAAACTTAACCAGTACCCCCAAAATCAAGAAAAACTAATGGCACTAAAAATAATGATTTTCTCGACTTTTAGAAATCATTTTTTTTCGATTGATATTTAAATGGAATTCCTCGAATTACATGTCAACTTAATGTTAAATGTTCTCTAATTAACGTTTTATAGTTTGTTAATAAATGAAGAGTAGAAATGATTTATATAGTTCGTTGATTAATTACAAAAAGATTTGCGAGGTTTTAAATAAGGCCCTAATGGGTTATGCTCACTTTGTACCGTGCACGTCTAATTTGTATAGTAGTTACAATATTAGGACGCTAATGACTATAACTTAAGCTGAAACTTAATGTGCTGTAAATGTTTTAACGAGGATGCGGGTCGTCTAAGTAAATAGTTTTGAATTTATTTTCATAGTTTTCTTTTACCTGAAATCATTTTCCACTTAAGTCACCCACAGGTTTCTATTTACAATCCAGTATTTGCAATACACAATCTAGTTTTTAAAGTGCTTATAATTATACGGTGTGCTCCAAAGTTTACCGACACACTGTCCAAACTGTGGCTAGTCATAAAAGACAGCAAGTCGAGCTACTGAAGCCTGTAGGCCAAGCTACAGGACGCTTTCTCCAGTCTATCAGTTTCGAACTGATCGGTGATTGGAACTGAAGTGTGCTAATACTTCATTAAGGGCTAATATCTGATTAACTTTAATACCAAGACGGTTTATTTACGGAAAAGTTGCTTGCTTTAGCACTCTTTACAACCACCCAAAGTGTGTCGGTATAATTGTGAGCCACACTGTATAATACTCATTTATGTCATCTAAACAACACACTATAGAAAAAAGAAATTAGTTAATTCGAATTTCGCATTTAATGCGCGCTATTAAAGTTTCGTATCGTAAACCATGCAGACACTATTCATAAACGTGGCAATAATTTTATACGGTCTCATCATAAGCCAACGAATATTAATATATTTTTTCTACAATACAACTACAGTATTTCATATAAAGCCACAATTTAATGAGGTATTACCCCAAATAAAACCTTTTTATACCCTAATTCTAAAAATGACAAATTTTGCTCAACTCATAGCTCATAGTCCATTCACGACGAAAATAAAACATGGTCTTTCCATTATCCTTTAAAATAATGCTAAAAGGAATTTAAAACCAGTCCTTTATACCTATTTTTCTTTAACCCCAACTTGAGTTCTCTAGTTAATTTCAAACAGTACTATCTTAAATCTAAAAATTTCGAAAAGATTCCATCACAAAGCATTTCCAATTCTTCGATCCATTTACCAAAGATGATCCTATTTCGGCTTTATTTGATATACGTTATCGTTCAGACTCATTTTTTTAAACGAAAGCAGTTAACTTTATAACAAACTTTAATATCGACTTCGGTATTGTACAATAATTTTGCGAGTTGAGACAACTTAAACGAGTTATTTTCAATTGTTTTGTTATTGCGAGTTTGCGTGAAATAGTTTACTGTTATGTGGCGTCGGTTTTAAGTTTATTATGGAAATTTAGTTTGCAGGATTGGGGTTCAGTTGTGAGAATAAAATAAAAACGCCTGATGTGGCCATAACAGGACGCGTTAAAAATATTTAAAAGGATATCAGAAATAATACCCAACAATGATATGCCCAGAAGCTTTTCCTGACTTCGATAGACTAAAATAATTATACCGGGCGTTTCTATTTGAAATAGGAAGCTACATTTCCAGTTAAGTCAAAATATTAAAAGTTTAACTAGATATACAACTTTACAATCGCCCAAACCACTTAAACTGTACAGGGTGTTGCTTTTAAAATAAAATAGGTAACCCAATTTACGGTTAAACCGGAAGGTAATATTTAACATGATTGGTATCATTTGACAGCTATATTTAAGAGACGACCCTCTCATAGCTCTGTGCTTCCCCGACCACCACAATGTTATCTATTAAATAATTTATTTTTACCCCCGGAAAGAAAAGAGATATTACGAGAAAAAATTTTGCTTTAATGTTTTATTAAAAAAGAGTACGTATTGGCGTACTATCATCTTTCCCACACCCCACGGAAGGGCAGTTATTTCTATATCTTACATCTGCCACATCAAATACACTTGTCTTTGCTTATTTTTGAGTTTATTCCATTTTATAGTTTTCAATACCAACTGTAACCCTCTTTTAGCGAGCAAAATTTTCTCAGTAACAATCCGAACCCTTGTTTTATCGCACCGGGTGAACACGTGTACGCGAAATTTCAAATCAATAAGTTTATTCGTTCGCGGATTGTCGTGTTGACATCTATAGACGAACAAACAGATCGACAAACAGAAAAGAATTCGTTATTAAAAATGCCGTTTCTGCCCATAAAATGTGACGATTATTAAAAATGCATACAAATTAATTTTTTACGATTTTAAACGCCGTTACAAAACTTGCTCTACTTCGTCTCTCGCGTAAGTCATTATAGTCGAGTTAAAATAAAATTTAAAAAACATCTATAAATGAAGCAAAAAAAAATTTTTTATGGAACACGATATTATGCAAATTTTGTAAAATAAAATCCAATACCCAATACCCAATAGCAATACTAACGCTTACTTAAACAGATTAGGAAATTCGAAATGGAATGAGCAGAGATTTAGGTAAATGCTTTTATCGACTAGAAGTAAAATTTTAGTAAACTTCTCCATTGCCTAGAAATTGAATCACGAAATGTTTTAAATTGTTTTTACACTTGTAATTTTCTTCCTTCTTCGTGCTCTCTTCTTATAAAAGCTCTAATTTTGGTAAATCTCTTATATTTGCATATTTTACTACAACTTTCTAAAAAAGGTTTCCCAATAGCTGAAAAGCTGCTAGTATAGTAAATTTTAAAATCATACTTATCGATTCGCTTCTATCAAGTAAAATACAATAATGCTGTTTCTGCAATCCATCTAGTGAATTCTGGAGTACCTCAAGGTAGTGTGCTGGGCGGCTGGGCCCGATATTATACGTTCTATACACCTCAGACCTACCTATACAAGAAATTATACAACTATTGCCAATTTTGCCGACGATACGGCCATCCTTGCCAGTAGTGAAGATTCGATAACAGCTTCCACGAATCTTCAACTACACTTAAATGATCTCGGTATACGGTTAAAACTATGGAGAATCAAAGTCAATCAAACGAAATCTTCTCAAATTACTTTCACTATGAAACATTCAGTATGCCCAGAGGTCACACTTGATCTAGAGGCCATACCAGTTAATTAACATAGGTACCAGTTAATTAACTTTTTTTAAAAAGAAGTCAAATACTCGGAACTACATTTTGATCAACGAATGACGTGGAAGCAGCATCTGCAAGCTAAGCGAAAGCAAATATAACTCAAATTCAATCAAATGTATTGGCTTCTGGGACGCAAATCACAACTCTCATTAAGTAATAAAGTATTACTTTACCTACTGTAAGACCGAAAACCGGTAGCCTCACCTTTTCTTCCTTTGGGCGTTGCTTAGTCGATTGAGGGGTAGGTTCAGCGTCGAAATAAAGTACACACAATTACTACAAATTAAAAATGTTTTATTCTGACCAAAAATAACGAATCAAAAGAATTCAAATTCTAGTTTTATATACCTACAATTGGTTCTTAATTAAGTAAATAATTAGCAAAAGATTCCGCAAAGCAAGCAGGGATAATTATATAGAGGGTCAGGGATCTTGACCAGGTGAAGAAAGGGGGGCTATAAAGGTTTCATGACGGCCCTTGCGGACCACCACAAAACAGTAACCACACCACAAAACAGTAACCACACGGAAGGGAGGGTGGCGGCTATATGGCTCTACGACGGCCCTTGCGGGCCACCACTAAACAGTAGCTACACGAAAGCTATGTGGGGTTGGTTGTCACTGGCGTTCGCCCCCCCCCCCAATCAGGGTAAGGCGAATACGAGACGGACACTCACAGTACACGACCGCGGACAAGACCAGACTCTCAAAGACTACTCTCAAGACTCAAGACTTCCCGACTCTTTGGGCGCACGGCTATTTATTAACTTTTCCCCTTCTTGGGAAACAACTAACCACAGCGCGAGCTGAGGTCGAAATAGTGGGATTAATATTGGCGGTCGGGTTATCATCCGCTAGCTAATTATAATTATAAAAATGCAATTAGTGGCATTTGGGAAAAATGATAACGCAGGAAAAATGCGCTGTTAAAAAGGCATAAAAAATATAAAATTAAAATTAAAATTAAAAAATAAATTAAATTCATGACCACTAATTAATAAAATAATTACGGATCATCAGGGGACGTCAATTGAAGATTAGGGGAGCAATAGAAATGGGGAGCGCAGTTTAGAATTTAATTTTTAGACAAAATTAATTCCAAAGTTTTGAAATTATTAAATTTTGTATAGGAAGGTCGGACGTTAAAATGATTGACCTCGCGCGTCTTCAACGAATGCACACAAGATAATGGTCAGATGTCGGTCTAATTCAGTAATTGCCAATCATTGTTAATAATTAACAACAGGGAAAATGAACAAGGGAGAAATATTGGGCCATGGTTTAGGAGTTGTGAGTTGACAATCAAAACGGATGCGGATTTGGACCAGCTCAGAGCTAGAATCTTGGAATTCATATCACTCTGAGCTGTATAAAAAACCCACATCGTTACACTACGACGTTTAGTTATGGGGAAGCTACAAACCGTCCAATGTGAAAATTATTCAACGGATCCAGTCAAAAATTCTACGCTGCTTAGTAGATGTCCCATGGTACGTTACCAATATACGCGAAGACCTTAAAATGCCAACAGTGGAGAATGAGGTGATAAGGGTATGGAACGCCTACCAAAATCGTTTAGAAGACAATGAAGATTAAAGCGTGGCCTCCCTTATTAGGGAAGGCAACTTTCTGCGTCGGTTAAGAAGGCGTTGTCCAAGACTCGAGAAATTAAAAAGAATCTCGGAGAGTCATTAATGGATGACTTCTCCCCTAATGTGTTCGATTATTATAATATTTGCTCATTACTCTATATTTAAATTGAAGATTGTAAATAATAGGCATTGAATTAAAATATTGAAATAAAATAAAAAAACTCTTTTTAATAGTTGATCAAATATTACTTATTTCGTTCACTTCGTCTACTTTGAAAAATTATTATTATTTAATTGCCACGCCCTCACATTGTTTACTTTCATTCTTCCTAGTTTCCTTCTCTGATGAGAAGCAGAGCTGTTATTGGACACGTTAGACAGGTAACCACAATAAACAGGATGAAACATTCTTATAATATATTATAACCAAGCAGCATTCGCCAGTAGTTTCATGAAGAATTTCAAGTTCGAATAGTTACAAGAGTCTCATAATTCTAAAAGTAGTTAAAAACAAAATTAGTTCAACATAAACGTTTGTGAAGTATTATACAGGACGGGTAGAAGTTTTTGCCTTAATTACCGAGACAAATTTTAATATTACTATTGTTTTTATAACAACTGTCTACAATAAATTTAATATTTAACGTAAGAGATGAATGCAGCGAGTTATTCAAAACTATTAAATGAAATTGCAATAATAAAATATGGTTAAATATAGAAAAGATAAAACTGCAATAAATACCGCATGTTGATGTTCCACTCTTGCACCGAAAATAAAAATATTTTTATATTTTGCGTCTGTAAGATCGCTATTATAGCATCCATTTGCGTGTCGTAATGAGATTTAGCGTGCTGTAATAATTTTGGTAAAATTTGATGTTCGAAGTTGGTAGTAATATTTAGTTTGACATATTTTGTCAAATCGAGGAAAGAGAAAACGACAATTTTTGTAATTAACATGTTCTATTTTTTAACATAATAATTAAAATTAATTAATTAACGACCAATTCAAACTACAAAACAATTTATTTGAATTTTAAATTACGAAATGTCACTTTACAATTAGTACTGCCAACCAGCCAACCATCACAAAAATCCCTAAATTTTTATATTTTGATTTTTTTCTTTGAAAATGGACTTTAAAAGGCGCAAAATAGAAAAAAATTGTATAAAGAACTCATTTCATAAGTCATTATAGCGATTATAGCACTCCTCCATTAAAACGCTCCTGGCTACGCCAGTCGCATTTTAAACTTGGAGTCGTGCTATAATACGTGACTTATGAATGAGTGAATTCGTTCTTTAATATACTATTTTTTAATAACGAATAGTTTATCTTTATCTCTAATACTACAGCTATTGAATATTGAGGACTCGCCCCTGCACCCTGTATGCACAGGCCGATTTAATTAATTTGTTGTGCACCTCGGGATTTCGTTTATAGTATATTAAAGTTAAATTTGTCACAGACATCAAAGTTGCTTAATATTATGCTGAATAATGAGCGAAGAAGAACGAAAAACTGTAATAGTTATTTATGTGTCTAGAGCGTAAAATGAGAGTTTTTGATGTGAGGTCTAATTTTTAGCAGCGAAGCGGAGCTGAGCTGCTAAATGACGACCGAACATCAAAAACGCATTTTGCTCGAGATACATACAAAATTTTTCGTACGACGGCAATATAAAATTAGTAACTTTTGTATTTTGTAAGGTTATGTTTTACGTAAATTACGTTTCTAAAAATTGTTCCAGCAAATAACTGTTTTGAGTTTTGATCTTTCGTATTATAATTATAAGTACAACTAATACTTTCACAATTTTGCATTTTGCTAAATAAGTAATTAATTTACGACTTCAATATTGTCTAAATAATTATTCAAAGTTTGAATTTTGTCTAATGAGCGTGCGCCATCTAGTGGAATAAAATTGAAATTTCACAGAATCAAACAAAAAGTATATAACCGTGAAGTACCTTATTGGTTATATACCTGTCCATGTATAATTTTTACGATCATATACTTGTATGTAAAACAAACTCGATCAAAATGTCCGACTTTAGGCGATACTTCACGAAGCGTAAAGAATGTTTTTAGAGTCGGTCGTACGAAAATTACTTTTTCATTTTTTAGCTACATACAAAACGTAAGCTCTCTTACCATTTGTTTATACCAACAATCAAGTTCACTTTGATTCTTAAGCTAAATTATTTTGAATTCAACCCTCAATACTAGAAATCTTTTAAAGTAAAAAAGAATATTGAAGTTTTTCTCTGTTAAAGTTGTGCATTGTATTATACGAAAATTGCGAAAAGCTGTAAAAAATGCCCTTATTTCAGTTTCTCGTTTAAAACTTGAAAACTATGCACTTTTTGAAAAAAGTGCTTCTGTACAAAAATAGTACATCAAATTTTCTATACATTATGTTTCGTAAGTTTTTTTCTTCGGATGAACGGTTTGAATTTGAACGCTTGGTACAAACTCGTGTTGTTACTCTCATTAAACGGAGACATTGGGTAGAGTAGAGACAGGGCTCCCTTAAACACTCTGGGCTTTAGGTATTGGGTGTAATCTAAAATTAAGCAATTCAACTTACAAAATTTATTAAATGTATAGTATGTAGCTAATTTAAATTAATTAAATATTCATTAATTTCTCATCACGAGAAATGGAGTTTTTTTCTTAGCTACGCCAGACATACACTGTTCAACGCATTTTAGCGCCTAAACTATACGTCTGACGTAAAAAGCCTAAGAGATGTAATTTGTAAAAAATGTAATATAGTTTATTTTTGTATAGTAACACTTTTTTCTTAAAGCGCGTAGTTTTTGAGTTATAAGCGAAAAACAAAAAAAAATTTTTCATCTATTTAGAAGTTTTAACGCGCTATAGCGGCTAAACCGTTCGTCTGAAAAATCACTTAAGAAACGTAATTTGTAGAAAATTTGATGAAGTTTATTTTTAAGGAAATGTTTTTTCTAAAAGTGCGTAGTTTTCGAGTTATATGCGAAAACTAAAACAATATTTTTGGTCAATTTTGAAATTTTGGTCAAACTTTAACGTGCTCTAGCGCCTAATCCGTTTGTCTGCTAAAAAAACTTAAGAAACATAATTTGTAGAAAATTTGACGGAGTTTCTTTTTAAATAAAAACGCTTTTTACATAAACTGTGTAGTTTTCGAGTTATAAGCAAAAATATAAAAAATAAATTTTTTGCCGATGTTGAAATTTTTTTCAGATTTTAACGCGCTATAGCGCCTAAACCGTTTGGCTGAAAAAACTTAAGAGTTGTAATTTGTAGAAATATTGATGTAGTTTTTTTTAAATAAAAATGCTTTTTTCTATAATGGCATAGTTTTCGAGTTATACGCGAAAATTAAAAAAAGAAATTGTTTGGCCAATTTTGAAATTTTTGTCAAATTTTAACGCACTCTAGCGCCTAAACCGCTTATGTGACAAAAAACTTATAAAACGTAATTTGTAGAAAATTTGATGTAGTTTTTTTTGAATAAAAATGCTTTTTTTTATAATGGCGTAGTTTTCGAGTTATAAGCGAAAATTTAAAAAAGAAATTGTTTGGCCAATTTTAAATTTTTGTAAAATTTTAACGCACTCTAGCGCCTAAACCGCTTATGTGACAAAAAAACTTATAAAACGTAATTTGTAGAAAATTTGATGTAGTTTATTTTTGAATAAAAAAGCTTTTTCAAAAAAGTGCGTAGTTCTCAAGTTATAAGCGAGAAACTGAATAAAGAGTATTTTTTAGCAGTTTTCTCAGAACGCATCACTTTTATGAGGTGGCAAAGTTTAAATTCGGATTCAGCATCCCAAAATACATAAAGACAAATGGCCAAACTCCTATTTTACTGGATTATAATAATTATAAATAATAGTTTTGAATCTTTTAATAATATAACTTTTTAAATCTAGTCGTCTGCGGTTTTAAAAAGTATAGCTCTTTTAGTAATAATATGTACATTGTACAGGTACACTATGCATAATAAATTGTGTTGCTGAAAGACCACTTTCGTTAATTTTAAATGCGACTTGCCAAGAAGTGCCCGAGGCGACCCATTAAACATGCAGTAAAAATAATAAAACGTTATTTCCCATTTGCGAATTTTCTTGCTTATTTCATGGAAGTAGATAAAATGTTGTGCAAGATTAGATTTGTTGCTTCGTATTACAACACTCGGTTGCTTTCAGGTGTTAGATTAGTTTTACTATTTTCCTGTCTCATATCGTAATATGCAAGACGAATTCTTGCAGAATGCAAAAAGAAATCAAAGCACGCTAGATAACTTTTAAATTAAGACATTAAATGCACGGCAAAAGTGGCAGTAAAAATATATATACCATTAAAAACGAAATTTTCAAGAATAACATATTAATATGCATTACTGTTATGGTACAATTAGCAACTTTTTCAAATCTAAACCTTCTCTCTTACGATAAACGAGACCCCCATTCCCCACAGTGCACAGCGAGTTTGAGCCAACCTATATTATACTCTAATTACCCATAAACAAGGCTTTTCTTCTTTGTAAAAAGTTAACCCGAGCTTATTTTAACAAAACGAACTTGTCTAACCTTTCAAGTTGCTTACTTTAAATTTTATTACCGTCAACTTACCCTTAAAACTTAAACAAAATTGTTTGATCTTTTCGAGCTACAATTAACGCGTTGAATAAACATTAATTTTGTTGCAATTTCTCCTCGAATTTACAAAATTTCCCTTCTTCGTTTTTAGTTCGCAAATGAAACAATTATCTACAACATTAAATAGGGTAGGAAATAGAAAATTTGGTTCGAAGTGCGACAGATTTGAAAATGAGAAAAAATCGATTCTCTCGACTTTTCATTTGAAGCATGCGCCTCGACGTCGATAAAATGGCGTCGCAAAATTGTTTCTGTTTCTAATAAGTAACGGTTTAAATTTAGCCAAAGAATAGGTCAATAAATGTTAATATGATAAAGGCGAGCGTCTTTCTGAAATTGGGGCGTCATCATGAAATTTAATATATCGACCGTTGCCGTTTTCCTCTTAACTGCTCTCAATTACGTTTTTGGTGAGTTTTTGTTTATATGTATCTCGTTTTAAAATTGTAACAAACTATATTTAAATGTGAAGACTTTATTGACGTCGTTGCTATTGATTTGCAGGTTACGCGGACGAAATTAGTGAAAATACACATCGAACTAAAGCGGCTACTGAAAAACTTCCCGCACTAGTATGTTATCGATGCGATACCATGATTGATGGGAAAAGATGTGTGAACGTTAAAGAGAGCAATACTACACAGTTTTACGCCAATTGTAGCGACGAATCCAGAATTTGCCAGGTTAGAGGCGTTTTTTATTATTATTTTATTATTAATTCCTCGGATACCTCGAAATATAAGTAGCAACAGGTTTTTCAATTTCATTTTGGTGAAATCTCAGATTCTTACGACTACTCGTAAGTTTTGTATTTTTCCCATTTCGTAAACTATAAAGACAGAATTTCATCTGAAACAGATTTGCCACACCTTAAAGCCCTTATAGCACTCTTAGAGTCAAAACAAGTCTACTTAGTCTACGTCTGCAACAAACGCAGTGTTATTGACGAATTTATAGATCCGTGTCTGCTTCGGTATTATGCACCCTCCTCTATTACTACCAACATCCTGTATATTATTTGCATTATTAGCTAACCCCAAAATATACAGGATGTACAGTGGTATTTTTTAAATTAGGGCTACCAAAAGAACCCCTTTGTTTTAAGCCAACCTGTATCTACTTCACTTAAAAGCTTATTTTGTCAACAAAATTTTTTAAAAGTAGCTAAACTTCGTTTTTTGAACAGAGACAGTTAAGCCACGCCCCCAAAAACGAGTTGCATTTGAGTAGAATTTTTCTATTGGTCGATTTTTGAAAACCCGGTTTACAACACTCACACAAGAAAGCGCATGTGCCAATCTAATCTAACCTAACCTAACGGATGTCGAAATCTTCAGAAAGACACCTCTACTTTCTATAGAGGTAGTATAAGGTGGGACGTTGGACTAAAAAAGCGTCCGACTCACTAAAACCACACCTGAACCCCCACTATCTGTAGGAGTTCAGTCCTGCTGGGTGATTGGGCATCCGCGTAAGCATTGCTTCCAATTTATCACGCCAAAGCTCGTCGCTCCTCGTCTTTGCCGGTTCCGGACTTGTTCTGTTGCACCTCTTTCTAAAGTGCGCTCTCCAACTATATCTTCCGATTGCGTTGCATCGTTTGGTGGATTTCTTACGTTCTGAGCTGAGAGAACTTAGCGCTTAGGGTTTCAGCAATCCGCTTCTTTCTGCTGCTTCGTTCGATCTACTCCTTTTCCGTCATGATACTTGAAGCAAACAAGCGTAGTCCATTCCTCTTTTCCTCTGAGCATTATTTTGATGATGTTATCGACGCTCAGAGTTTGTCCCACCTTAAGAGCTGCCGCGACTCTCTTTTGTTCCAATTGGAAACAGTTGAACAGCGTGTGCTCAGTCGTGTCGATTTCGTCGCATTGGTCGCATTTGGGGGGTGGCGAGTTTCCCAATACGGTTTTTATAGTGGTTAAAGCAATAACCGTGACCTGTGAGGAACTGTTTTAGGTGGTAGGACAGGGTTCCGTGCTTTTTCACTACCTACGGTTGTAGGTTGGGTATGAAAGCCCTCCTCCATTATCCCTTGTCGGAGTCCGTCCAGCGCTGCTGCCACTGCGCCATAGTATCGGCGCGTGTGATGGATTTTTTCCATGGTGAGCTGGTCGATGGGTGGCAGCGATGCTACCGCGTCGAGCGAGATGGTTCAATATGCGCAAATGCACATGTTATTTGTAGTGCCATTTTCCGCTGAACTCTAACCATCCTGGTTTTATTACGGTCGTAGACTAGTGCGTCACTCCAGACCGGAGCTGCGTAAAGCATGATCGATTGCGCTACCGTGCTCAGCAGTCTCCTTTTGCTCGTTTTAACCTAACCTAACCTAATCTAATTTTACTTGTAGATGACAGTATCAGTTGGTAATGATTAATGAACTACGCAATGATACATTTTTGGGGGCGTGGCTTAACTGTATCTATTCGGTGAACAGCGTATAGTAGCTTTTGTTTGACGGCGTTACATACTCACAGGATCCACACTCCACACTTTCCATACACACCCACAGACGGACTTTTTATAAAAAGTTTATTTCTTTACTGTTTTGGATTCGGGGAGATTCAAATCGTCGAGATTTAAATTAAAAAAACATTTTTTCCATCATTTTACTTTAATAAAGTAGACAAACTGAACTGAAAAGTAAAATGCGAGGAAAGCCCAACCATGTGCAATTTTCCCAAAGAAATGATTGTAATTTGTTGGCGAGAATTGTAAAAATAAGAAAAGCTGTTTCTGACTATTTTTCTTTTAAGACGCAATTCATTTTGAATTTTGAAATTATTGTTTGGAATAAAACTTAATTTGTTCTTAAATCTCTAGAACAATAAAATAAATGCGGGAGACGTTATGAGGTATTTTACGTCTTATTAACAATTTCTTCAAGAGTCGGTACTTATACGGAAAGAAACTGGGGATAATATAAATTTTTTTATTATACGATGGCGCTAAATCCTAAGATATAGGAATATCCTCGTTAAAGTCCCAACTTTTCCCAATTTATTCAAAACTAAAAACTACACAAATCTTCTAGTTTCTAGAAGCGACACCCTGTCTATTACCCCTTAAGTACGCCTAAAGCCTTTCCTACACGAAACTCCATTCCTTCATTGAGCTCCGTGTTAACAAAAGCACTATTTAAGGGATTGAATAACATTCGCATTTAACTATTCAACATTTGAATGTCCCTAAACGTTCGCAACGAGTCTCTGAAAGCGCCGATTCCAACCAAATTGATTGAGGCATTACAATTGCCGTAAAAAGACATACTTTACAATCTAACTTGTCTTGTCCAACACACAAGGCGAGCTTTTTCAATTTAAATTTTTAATAGCGCCCTTTTGTAAAATTTACTGAAACTATTTATAATCAAATTTGAAAAGAGGTTAAATTTGATTTTACATAACTTCATAATCAACTTTCTCGTTAGTCATTATTTATTTATTAAATACGCCGGACACCGTTGTTCTTAATTACGAAAGTTCGCGTTTATTTGGATTTTAATTATTTCGATTCTATAATATAAATTTGCTTTTTGCTCGCTAAAAATTAAATACTTTTGTTCTTCTTGTAACTTATAACAATGTCATAGTAAGTTGAAACGAAATTTTGTATTTTCTTATTTTTAGTTCAGCACGTAATACCCACAGAAGCTTTTTATTTCTTTCCTGAATTATTACGAAGAAAGTCTAATAGTATAAAAATACATTTTCAAGGCTTTTTCTTGAAAGAATTTTCAAAAACTCAAAATCGGTTTTCCAAAAAAAACAACTATATTTCGTTAATCACTTACTAATAGGCATCAATTTCCACTACGCTATAAAGGGAGTTTTCTTTATATTATATTTTGCCGTATAATAGCAATAAAATTGTTATTTTATTATTTGTAATACAAATTAAACCAGTGGCTCGTAAATTATACTCATCGTTTAATCTTAGTAGATGATCGTATTTGTCATACCTCAATTACCTACTACCTCACTATTTTATTTTCCTATACAAAGAAAACAAACACACCGAGAGGATAATTTCAAAATATTAAATAGCTAATTGAGTGGCGTACGTCTCAATTATTACTTAAGAAACTAATTAGATAATAACAAAAAAAGCTTTTTGTGATGAAAGTAAGTAGAGGTTAATCAATAAGTTTGAAGAGCAAATTTAATTTGTTTGTTCAACTTATATGAGTCTGCTTGGCTGAAGATAAATTTTCGTAGGTGGAGGGTTCCATCGCGTATGAAAATTTTTTGTTGGATCGGCGTTATTTTTACCTTAATTGGTAAAAACGAGTTAATTATCTCCTATAATCACAACGCGAGTTTAAACGTAAATTTACCCATCTTTCCATTAGGGGCGGTAATTTGATGACTTGCGTATTCATTTCAATACTTTTCCATTTTATAAATATTTCGTAATTAGCTAGTCAGTTTCATTTCTGTTAATTAATTAAAAATTAATAGAACAATCAACATTTTTTTGTATACTAAACTTTTTTGTAACAACTGATTTATGGTATCATTCAGCGATTTTGGCGCGTACATGCATCAATTTCTGAGTTTACTGTTTTTAGCCTCATCCCTCATGCCAACGTTTCTTAGCATTCGAAGTACATTGATGTAATAAGTGACATAATAGTAATAATAAGTTTTTGATTTTATGTTCGTGAGTTTTACTAATGTAGTGAGGTTACTATTGAGGCACACTCCAAGAACGCTGAATAACACCTTATAGGTTTTTTTAATGTTGATCTGAGCGAGCATTTCTCTTAATAAGAGATGTTTTTACAACAGTGCAACATTAAAAAATAATTCACTTAAATAAAATAGTCAGATAATGAAATGAATAACATTTTTAATAGCGAAATGATTTTGATAACTCTAATGATAACCGAGGTAAAGCAGGTTTATTGTATCATTACACTTGGCGGGCAAACACTTTGAGACTAACGACTGTATTTCCAAAAATAGGAAAGGGAGAAGGAAATTGTTTAAATAAAAGAGTTAGATAATGAAATTCTTAACATTTTTTACAAAAATAAGTTTTTGATAACTCTAATGATAACGGAGATAACACAGGTTTATTTTACCATCAAACTTGGCGGACAAACACTTTGGGACTAATAACTGAATCTTCCAAAATAGAAAAGTTACAAATAAATTGTTCAAATATAAGAGTTAGATAATAAAATCCTTAACATTTTTTATAGAACAAAATTTTTGATAACTCTAATGATAGCGGAGGTAACACTGGTTTAATATACCATTGAACTTGGCGGGAAACACTTTGAGACAAACGACTGTATTTCCAATAATCGAAAATAGAGAAGTAACTTGTTCAAATAAAAGAGTTAGATAATGAAATCCTTAACATTTTTTATAGAAATACATTTTTTATAAATCTAATGATGACGGAGGTAACACAGGATTATTGTATCATTGCACTTGGCGGGGAACACTTTTAGACTAACGACTGTACTTATAAAAATAAAAAAGAGAGAAGTAAATTGTTTAAATAAAAGAGTTAGATAATGAAATCCCTAACATTTTTTATAGAAATAAATTTTTGATAACTCTAGTGATAACGGAGATAGCACATGTTTATTTTACCATCAAACTTGGCGGGCAAACACTGGGACTAATGACTGTATCTTCCAAAATAGAAAAGTTACAAATAAACTGTTCAAATAAAAGAGTTAGATAATAAAACTCTTAACATTTTTTATAAAACAAAATTTTTGATAACTCTTATGATAACGGAGGTAACACTGGTTTATTATACCATTAAACTTGGCGGGCAAACACTTTGAGACTAACGACTGTATTTCCAATAATCCAAAAGGGAGAAGTAAATTGTTCAAATAAGAGAGTTAGATAATCAAATTCTTAACATTTTTTATAGAAATAAATTTTTGATAACTCTAATGATAACGTAGGTAACACAGGTTTATTGTATCATTACACTTGGCGGGCAAACACTTTGAGACAAACGACTGTATTTCCAATAATCCAAAAGGGAGAAGTAAATTGTTCAAATAATAGAGTTAGATAATGAAATTCTTAACATTTTTTATAAAACAAAATTTTTGATAACTCTAATGATAACGGAGGTAACACTGGTTTATTATACCATTAAACTTGGCGGGCAAACACTTTGAGACTAACGACTGTATTTCCAATAATCGAAAAGGGAGAAGTAAATTGTTCAAATAAGAGAGTTAGATAATCAAATTCTTAACATTTTTTATAGAAATAAATTTTTGATAACTCTAATGATAACGTAGGTAACACAGGTTTATTGTATCATTACACTTGGCGGGCAAACACTTTGAGACAAACGACTGTATTTCCAATAATCCAAAAGGGAGAAGTAAATTGTTCAAATAAGAGAGTTAGATAATCAAATTCTTAAAATTTTTTATAGAAATAAATTTTTGATAACTCTAATGATAACGTAGGTAACACAGGTTTATTGTATCATTACACTTGGCGGGCAAACACTTTGAGACTAACGACTGTATTTCCAATAATCGAAAAGGGAGAAGTAAATTGTTCAAATAAGAGAGTTAGATAATGAAATTCTTAACATTTTTTATAAAAATAAATTTTTGATTTCTCTAATGATAACGTAGGTAACACAGGTTTATTGTATCATTACACTTGGCGGGCAAACACTTTGAGACAAACGACTGTATTTCCAATAATCCAAAAGGGAGAAGTAAATTGTTCAAATAAGAGAGTTAGATAATGAAATTCTTAACATTTTTTATAAAACAAAATTTTTGATAACTCTAATGATAACGGAGGTAACACTGGTTTATTATACCATTAAACTTGGCGGGCAAACACTTTGAGACTAACGACTGTATTTCCAATAATCGAAAAGGGAGAAGTAAATTGTTCAAATAAGAGAGTTAGATAATGAAATTCTTAACATTTTTTATAAAAATAAAATTTTGATTTCTCTAATGATAACGTAGGTAACACAGGTTTATTGTATCATTACACTTGGCGGGCAAACACTTTGAGACAAACGACTGTATTTCCAATAATCCGAAAGGGAGAAGTAAATTGTTCAAATAAGAGAGTTAGATAATCAAATTCTTAACATTTTTTATAGAAATAAATTTTTGATAACTCTAATGATAACGTAGGTAACACAGGTTTATTGTATCATTACACTTGGCGGGCAAACACTTTGAGACAAACGACTGTATTTCCAATAATCCAAAAGGGAGAAGTAAATTGTTCAAATAAGAGAGTTAGATAATGAAATTCTTAACATTTTTTATAAAAATAAATTTTTGATAACTCTAATGATAACGTAGGTAACACAGGTTTATTGTATCATTTCACTTGGCGGGCAAACACTTTGAGACTAACGACTGTATTTCCAATAATCGAAAAGGGAGAAGTAAATTGTTCAAATAAGAGAGTTAGATAATGAAATTCTTAACATTTTTTATAAAAATAAATTTTTGATTTCTCTAATGATAACGTAGGTAACACAGGTTTATTGTATCATTACACTTGGCGGGCAAACACTTTGAGACAAACGACTGTATTTCCAATAATCCGAAAGGGAGAAGTAAATTGTTCAACTAAGAGAGTTAGATAATCAAATTCTTAACATTTTTTATAGAAATAAATTTTTGATAACCCTAATGATAACGTAGGTAACACAGGTTTATTGTATCATTACACTTGGCGGGCAAACACTTTGAGACAAACGACTGTATTTCCAATAATCCAAAAGGGAGAAGTAAATTGTTCAAATAAGAGAGTTAGATAATCAAATTCTTAACATTTTTTATAGAAATAAATTTTTGATAACTTTAATGATAACGTAGGTAACACAAGTTTATTGTATCATTACACTTGGCGGGGAACACTTTGAGACTAACGACTGTATTTCTAAAAATAGAAAAGGGAGAAGTAAATTGTTCAAATAAAAGAGTTAGCTAATGAAATCCTTAATATTTTTTATAGAAAGAAATTATTGATAACTCTAATGATAACCGAGGTAGTGCTGGTTTATTGTACCATTGGACTTGGCTAGTGTACACATTAAAAATAGTTTGTATTCATATCTCGATAATAAAGTACAATCTTAATTTCCACTCTTCCTTTGTAGCTCCCCCCTTTCCAATCAAATATCCGAAGCAAGACGACTATTTTGAAACAATTTGTATAAACAATTCAAATTAGCCGTAAAGAAATAAAACAGAAATTGACGTTAGTTCTAGATGGTCGAATATACGATCAAGTGGAATTTTTACTTTGTAAAATTTATTTTCTATTATGTGGAACTACTATTATCTGCTTCCGATTAGGTTAATCGTATCTAAATATATTGAATAATGATTAGTGCTTCCCTATCTGAATTATATTGTACACCTACACAATTTAAGATAGAAACTTATACTAAAATTAAAGTTGAAGTTCCGTGCTGTGCGAAGTGAGTAAAAACATCGCTCAAAATTTGCTTTAATAAATTCAAAAATATGCATTACATCAGTCGTACGTAGCTTAACACATCTGGAAATAAAAATCCACTGCATTATTTACATATAAATGGAAATAAATTTGTATATATAACGTGCACACTTTCTACAATTTTAATAAAAAAATAAATATTTAATTTAGGTAAAAAGAATATCGATGACAACGATAAACCGAACGGGAGAAGTTGGAAAACCTAAACTTTGGATGTTACAAAGAAATTGCACCGGAACGTGCGATCCAGGATGTATCATTATTGGAGAGAGGACAAAACTCTATTCATGTACAACTTGTTGCGAAGAATCTTATTGCAACTACGGAAATAACGCCAAAGCATTTAACTTACAAATACAAATTTTAGATTTAATTTACTTTTATGTAATTTGTTTGTTCGTCAAATCACAATCGTGACCGTAAAAAAAGAATTTTGAAAAATAATTTAGTTGGATACTACTACTACTACTACCGTTAATTTTAAATTAACATTGGGGTTTATTTATGTGATGTGATATAATTTTTTCCAGGACGAGTTAATGGAAAATTCAAATTTTAATTAAGGAAAGTGAGGTCTTTTAATAATTCATATCTAGAACCTTTTAGTACGTACAAAAAATTCGTAATTAGAAATGAAAAAAGAATTGGTCGTATATGAAATAGTGTAGAAGTGGTTTGGTTATTGATTCGTCCTGCATAAAAATTGCACGATAATGTAATATAATTACTAATTATATAAGTAGGCTCTTATTATACAGGGTGTTTTCCATGAGTGCGTCATAACTTCAGGGGCTGTTACAAGAACTCAAAAGAAGTTGTTTGACCCCAATTTTCTTATACCGAAAGTTCCCTCATTCAGAGTTACGGGGTGTTTTAGCTGAAATTTTCAAATTTTTGAAAATTTATTGTGGCGAAACGAAAGCAGCTGAGAAAATAATTTTTGTAGAGATGCCTTATGTATTTTTAACTCTATGAGATAGATGTGGTACTTTTGTTTTTCAACTGCCAATATGGCGGATTCAAGATGGCGTTTATCGAAATATTAATGGGATTGCAATAAAATTTTAGATACAGGGGTTTCTTGAAAATTCGTCGACAAGTTTGAAATTATAATTTCAAAATTTAAAAAAAAAATTGACAAACGCGTAACCAGAGCAAAAAAATTCTTTTTACCCAATTTGATGAAAATTACACTGTGGGTACTTTCGAATATTGGCTTTCGAACTATCGAGCCAGAATTTCAAAATTTCATCTAGAAAAAAAAGTACAGCTATTTGAAAGTAGTTAATTTATAAATTTTAAATCAAGTGCCTACTTTATAAAATATTTTCCCTCTTAATCATTTATTTCGGTCGTGGTGGTTAATGATTGTACTCGGATTGTACTTGTTGGCGAAATAAATAATATTATTATTATTATTATTTGTATTTTTACTGATATAAGTATTTTCAAATAGCTGTATTTTTTTTTCTAGATGGAATTTTAAAAATCTGACTTGATAGTTCGAAAGCCAATATTCGAAAGTATAATTTATTTTAATAAAATTTGAAAAAAAAAAATTTTTTTTTTCAGGTTACGCGTTTGTCATTTTTTTTAAATTTTGAAATTCTAATTTCAGATTTGTCGACGAATTTTCAAGAAACCCCTGTATCTAAAATTTTATTGCAATCCCATTAATATTTCGATAAGCGCCATCTTGAATCCGCCATATTGGCAGTTGAAAAACAAAAGTACCACATCTATCTCATAGAGTTAAAAATACATAAGGCATCTCCACAAAAATTATTTTCTCAACTGCTTTCGTTTCGCCACAATAAATTTTCAAAAATTTGAAAATTTTAGCAAAAACACCCTGTAACTCTGAATGGAGGAGCTTTCGGTATAAGAAAATTGAAGTCAAACGACTTATTTTGAGTTCTTGTAACAGCCCCTGAAGTTATGACGCACTTATGGGAAACACCCTGTATAAGTACATTCCATTTGGTATAGTGGGCATTTTCACCCTTCGTCTAAATTTGTCCTGTATTGAAATACAATCACCTTGTCGTTTAAAAAAGTGTTTTGGGTGGTTTAGTGTCAGGGTAATTTCTCAAGTAATTCATTTTTTTTGGAATCCGACGGAAATTTACTCAACGTAGGTGAAATTTAGCGTTACGTTATTTTAAAAATTTTAAATAGAAGATACGAATTGAACAAAATATTTAAATTTACGATAAAGTGCCTTAAAATTTGTAAAAGGAGTTTAACGATAACTCGACACTAAACTAGATTTTCCTCTCAAAGGGTTGGCTAAGACATCAAAATCTTCTTTTGAATAAATAAATAAAGTGTTCAGTTTGAAGTAAGATAGTTTTAGAGCACTACTTAGTTTTCTTTACAAGATAATTTTTTGGTTTAACAACTCTCAATGGTTGTAAAAATGCTTTCTGTCTTGAAATTTGAAGAAATGTTTAGGGGAGCACTTGTGAAACTCGTATGCTCACACTAAACATAAATAGCCGCCCTCGTGTAGTTGGAAAATTAGTAAATGGAGTACTTAACCCTCTAAAATTATTCGAGGTATTAAACACAACTGACACTAAACCACCCATAATTTTATCGATAATAATTATTAAAATAAAAAAAAATTAGTTGATTAGTGCCAAAAAAGCATCTCTTCCATTTCGTTTTAAGTTTAAACAATTTTATAAAAATCAATGTACTTTTCACTTAATAAATTTTCTTAAGTAAATTTTCGTTGTTATTAAATAACAACCTAAATTTTAGGTAACGTAAAATCCTTTTGATGTGGTTAATAAAATTATTCTCCGATACGTTTTGATCGTTTTCTTAAATATTTCGTTAACGAATTTACGGAACCGTAAAATAAGCCCTTATTTAACAAGAAGTGATTAAAATGCAAATTTCGCAATTTTTGCTCTAGAATTAATTTGTTTGTAACAAACAAGTCTAATGTTGCTTTTTTAAAAACTTTTTTAAGTGCTCTTAAAACACTTGTTACAGTAACACAGCTTAGTTATTAAAGGCGTAATTAGTACAATAATAAGCAGTCTGATCTTAACCATGTGCTTAATAAACACAAAATGTAATTAAATTCTTAGTGTTTAGTCTGTGTGAGAGTGCTCGAAGATGCGTCTCGACTCTTATATTAAAATTGTGACGTCGTTATTTGTGAATACTTTTATAGTTACGGTCGTTTGTTGCCAAAGTAACGGATCTGAATGTAATACACTCGATCTTCCTCGAGAAGCTTTTGACTTAAATTTTGTGTATCCTCGTATCGGTGACTCTTTCGTACGTCGGCGTCGCGATATAAATAGCAATATTTACTACGAAGAAGAGAACAAATTGAAAATCGTCGAGCTAGGAGATTGGGTCTTAGAACTCAATATCGACCATAATTTGTTTCTGACGCCGAAACTTGCTAGCGAATGGATTTTGAGAAACTCTTCTACTGTGCATCAGAGTCTTAAGCGATGCGATTATAAACGAGGGGTTGTGCGAGGTTTAGAAACAACGTCCACGGTTGCCATGGCAGTATGCGAATCGGAGATAACAGGATTTGTGCAAGTTTCTAAGACGATATATTTTGTACAGCCATTCGATAGGTCAAATGGATCCCACGTTGTCTACAAAAGCAAAACAAAATTTGATTTTTACGAGAGGTCGAAGAGAAGCGTAATATTGGACGATTTTAAAAAATGGGAATATTTTAACTTAACAGGAGACATTATCGATATTGGTTTAGAAAATGAAACCGTCTTTGACGAGCGTAAGGACGAAATCGACGATCAAGATACGATTAACGATTTAGCTTGGAGTAACACTTCCCACAAGTGGTGGAGAGAGCACGAATATACAGAAGAGTTTGGCTATTTTTACGACACTGCTTGGGATATCAATGTTCTACGTAAGTACCGTACAGGGTGAGCAAAAAAAATAAGTTCAGCTTTTTCAATTCCCAGAGTCATAAATTTATTAACCCCGTATTCCTTTTTAAATTTTAAAATTGTGTCATTCCGGTAAAAGCTAATTAAAAGAAACAAAAAAAAATTTCAATTAAAAGAAACGGTAAAAGTCACTTAAACCTTTTAAATTAAATTGTAAAAAGAGCTTAGTTAAAATTGTTTTTTTTCTAATGAGTCCGCTCCCAAAACAAACGTTAACTTTAAAATCGCCGAATTTTCAATTTATAAAAAAAACCTTTTCAGACAACCATGGACGAAGCGCTTCATTAAAACATGCACAAGTACGTTGGTTGAAAATTGCAATTGCTGTAGATCACACGGTAATTTCATTTCATGGTCGTAATAGAGTCGAACAATACGTCCTTGCATTAATGAACATTGTGAGTGCAATTTGCTTTTTATTTAAACTTTAGATGAGTTCTAAAATGCGATAACTTTTTTGTAACGACAAATAAAGTTTTTTTCCAATTAGTTTTACTTTAAGGTTAGCGCCATTTATCAGGATTCGTCTTTGGAGGCCAACATTAGGATGGTCGTAACGCGTCTGTTGTTTTACGAAAATAAAAAACAATTTGTCGTTAGGCCCGGAAACGCTAAGAAGTCTTTGGAAAATGTTAACGCTTGGAATAGGAGATTGCACGTTTCTCTAGCACCCGGAGAATTACACCACGACGTTGCGGTTTGGATAACGCGCTCAGATATTGGAGGGCCTTCGGGATACGCTCCCGTAGGAGGCGTCTGCGATTATAAGCGTAGCTGTGCTTTGAATCGGGATGAGGGACTCACTAGCGCTTTCATAATTGCCCACGAAATGGCTCACATGTAAGCTAAGTAAAGGTGCTCGGCTGCTCGGACTTAATTTATTTTAGGTTGCCAAGCCCATCTCGATACATATTAATTTAAACAAAAGCAAGTGCTTTTGAGTACCCATTATTACTCGCCCCCTTTGATCTCTTACAATTTTAAAGTTTTCGTATTAAATCTTAAGTTGCTTGCTGCATTTTTAGAGAGCACTACGTAGACTCGTTGAGGCCAGGCACGTAACTAGATCATTTTTAGGAGGGGGGGCAGTGAGAGAGCTTTCCTAAAACTCGCCATTGACGCTATTGATAAACCATTACTGCTTCTATTCCATTTTGCTGAATTAGTGTTCGTCAACACACAGACAGAGAAGCCTCCCATTTTTCCGCAATGAGGGATCCATAGAGAGAACTTCGTTTCAAAATCCTTTATACTATAGACACTATAAGACACTTGATGTAGAGACTGCGGACTTGAGTGCTGCTTCTCTTAGTATCTTTAAAAAGGCCAGACTAAGTGCAAGGAGCTGCGACCTGATATCATATGACAGCTAGGAGTTAACTGCAGATATTTTAAATTACTCAAAATTCCCTTTCCAATCTGATCAATCTTAGCCATAGAATATTGTTATCATTATGGCTTTGTAGTGGGGTGGCTAGTCCAGAGCCAGACGGACTTTCAGGACCCCGGACTCGTAGCTACGTGCCTGTTTGAAGCGTCTCCAACTTAACCTTTTCATATTTTTTCTTTAACAAAAACATATTTTATTTCATTAAAGGAAGAGACGGCTTGGCATTGGTTTGGTAAGCGCACGGATACTCTTCAGAACAGTTAGTTCAAAGCTTTTCCTCGCCTAACCATTTCTTTTTCTTACCTTTAGACTAGGTTTAAGCCACGATGGCGATAAAAAATCTGGAAACGATTGCGGAGACGAGACCCAAGACGGTAGCGTGATGGCCCCGATGGTTGCGGCAACCTTCCATAAATTCACCTGGTCCGAGTGCTCTCGAAACGAGTTTAGGAAAAAATCGAGGTTGTCGCATAACCTACGATTCGATTTTGTTTACAATTAATAAGTTTTAGCAACTGGGCGTGTTTAGAAAGTCAACGACCAGATAATGGTGAAATTTTATTAAATGCAACTATCGACGCGGCTTTCAGCATGGACGAACAATGCCGGATGGAGTTTGGAGAAGGGTATTAAAGTATTGATTACTTTATTTTAAGAAAATTACTATGTGTATACACACCTGAACGTGTTTTGAAATAATTTTTGTTTAACGCAGGTTCCAGTTATGTAGAGCTTTCGATATAATAGAACCGTGCTCTCATTTGTGGTGTGGTCACGTAAATTCGCCGTTGGTTTGTAAAACAAAAAAAGGACCGCCGTTGGAAGGGACCGAGTGTGGATTCGATAAAGTAAATGACAAATTACATAAAATAAAGTTTGTTCACGATCTATTTTTTTAGTGGTGTATAAACGGTTATTGCGAGCAAGTAAATAAGCTTCGTTATGACGTACCGCCAGTCCAACATAATCCACAAGACGGGAGTTGGGGAGAATGGAGTCAGTGGGGATCTTGTTCTAGGTCGTGCGGAAAAAGCGTGCAATTTAGAACTCGAGCCTGTGATAATCCACCGTACGTTATTTCTTTCCCCGGCGTAAAACTAAATAAATATAATTTTATTTTATATATACGAGGCCTTTATATGGAGGAAGGGAGTGTATGGGTTTAACGGAGGAGTGGAAAATGTGTAACGTAACAATTTGCCCCGAACCAATTGCCGATTTTCGTGCTCAACAATGTCAAAGTATTATAAGATATTTAAATATATCGGATCGAAGGGCTGGCATGACTTGGCAACCATACGAAAGTGACGATGGTGAGACCACTTAGGTGCTTATACAGTCGCAATTAGAGGGAGCTTATTTTAGTTCGTTCGAAGTGTCAATTAATATGCATGAGTAAGGAAACGAGGGAATTGTTTGTAACTGGCGAAAATCTAATCGACGGCAGTTCATGCTCGTACGAAACATCAGGCAACATTTGCGTACAGGTTTGTATCGATTACTTGTTGAAAACAACGTAGGTACCGAATTATCACTTTAAAGGGAATTTGCCAATTATTGGGATGCGATGCAAAATTACGTTCTAACGTAACCGAAGATACGTGCGGAATTTGTGGCGGAAATAATTCACAATGCGCTAATATGACATCGAATTATACGAAGAGAATTAAAAAAGGTTAATTAGGTAGTTTCACTCCCACTTGAACGCCATTTTGGCACATTCTCTTAATATTTGTTCTCTGGACCATTTTTAAAGTTCAATTTCTGTTTGTAGAAGTCAATAGAGTCGCAGTAATTCCCCGTTTGTCGCGAAATATTGTGGTGCAAGCAAACTTAACCATGGCGTTTTTCGACAACCCAACCGCAGCTTTCATATTAAAAAATAGGATACAAAAGACGTACGCAATACCAATCCCAAGTTCAGGCATCCACTGGGAGATCATTGAAGGCACAAAGTTTTATTACAGAAAAACTAAGGGTCTACACAAAATATGGGCCAAAGGACCTATACTGGTGGAAATGGTTGTTTTGGTAAACCTAAAATTTGCTAAAACTCTTTTACAAACTGCAAGTTTGGTTTTAGTTGTACGCGCCAATAAGCGAAGTGAATATGGGCCTAAACATAAACCTCACTTCAGAATACACCATCAATAAGGCTAGTTTGAACGAATCAAATCGTTTTAATTGGGTGTTGGGCGGTTGGGGCCCATGTTCGGCAAGCTGCGGCGGTGGACGTCGTCATAAAACAATCGCTTGTTGGGACGAACCGAACCAAAAGATTGTGCGTAGGAAATTTTGTTCGTTGGTTCTTAAGCCCACCTTACCGGCAGAAGTTTGTAACAACTACAGGTTGAGTTTTGACCAATTGGTAACGGCGACTACTTAAATTTATTTTTGCCAGTTGCAATTTTCATTGGATAACTGGAAAATGGGAAGCTTGTAGTGTCACTTGCGGTTCGTACGGAACGCAATCGAGAGAGCTGTATTGTGTTCCACAAGGAGTCAGGCAAGCAGTGAATAGCGAGAATAATGAGACGGTTCAGGAAAAGCCGTGGAGGTTTATGGTCGATCCGACGAAGTGCGCTGGTCTTCGACCTATAAGCGTGAGACCATGCTATAGAATTCCATGCACATCTTACTGGGTGTATGGAGAATGGTCGCAGGTAATTGAAATTTGTAACGAGGGCGCAATTCAATAAAAAACTCAATTAAATTCTATTTGAGTTAAGGATCGGTTTATTAAATTATCTCGTTGTTTGCAGTGTAAATTGTAATTGTATCGGACGTCAATAATTATTGACCAATATTTTCAAAAGATTAAATTGCTTAACAAAGTGATAAGGGATTATTAGAAATGTTGTTTGAACAAAGAGCTAATTAAGCTCGATTAAAAGTCCCCAATGACGTAATTGCTCTAATAGAGTGCTTTAAAAATGAAATTTTTCAGTGCTCCGTCTCTTGCGGAATTGGAATGTCTATAAGAAGCACCCACTGTCCACCACCAGAAGGAGAGAGCTTCTATACGTGCGGTCCTCATCCACCAACACAACGTCGTATCTGCAGAGGCCCTTTTACAAAACGCACAAATTATCTTTGTAAGGGAAAGAAGAAAAAATCCTGCTCTGGCGACAAATCGAAATACTGTTCCTTACCTTCTCTATCAAAGTATTGCAAGTTGAAAAGCTTCAAGAAGCTCTGTTGCAAGTCTTGCTCCGGCTTTACTTTATATCCGTTTAGTGTGTAATGTGGGTAGGAGCACTTCTCAAACTTTGATAGTCAGTTGATGTAGATGATTAGGCAATTACGCAAATGAGAAGTTTTGCTTATCGTTAAAGCAATTTACTCGGGGGTGGCAATTAATTGTGACATTGTAACCGATAATAAAAATAAATGACGAACAAAATTGGCGTCTTATCATTTTTGACTTTAGTTCCGACAGATATTCGGGTGTTTAGAATCTTAGTTCATCGCAAGAGGAGATTGATAGATATGATAATATAATATTACGCAGTACTCACGCATGTGTTTGGAGTTTTGACCTTGCGATAATCACTTTCAATACTTGAAACTTGGATACTTTACTATTTATAGCTAATTTTGGCACTTTAGCCGAAGCTAATTAAAATACAAGTGGCCAAGAAATTATGTCTAACTCAAATAGAACACCCCGTATATTTCTAATACATCACGTTTAGCAGCACTTCTGTAGTAAAAACGTTGATAATTTCAGAAATAGAAATAGTCAAAGAGTACTCTCACCCCAACTAACATTAACACTCATGCCGAACAAACGAACCTAACAAACCTCCTGCTGAGGTGCTGAGGGCTTGTAGGGACGATTGGAGACTGGCAGACAAAATGGTCAATCAAGCAAAAATTGAATGAGCCATCCACAGATGCGTTACTGCAGCAAGGTAGCAATTTGCTAACATCTCCACTCTGCGTGGTATTTAAGGCCACCATGGCTCTAGCCAACCGGGAGTCTGGAGAGAGGTAAAGGTAATTTTTATACCGAAAATGGGACGTGACTCCTACGACCAAGCTAAATCGTTCAGGCCAGTAATTCTATCTCTTTTCCTTTTAAAAACTTTGGAAAGACTAGTTGAAAGGCATGTAAGAGACACTGTGCTGCTAGACAGGGCCATTCTGTCCTGCTGGAGAAACCCTCTGACTAAAGAGTCCACTCTCTACTCAGAATGAGCAGAGGTGAATTACGACTGGCAACAGCAAGACTAACGGGCCATTGCCAGCTTACAAAGCACCTGTATACGATGTGACTAGAAGAAGACAGAAGCAGAGAAAGAGGATATTTCAATTCATCTTCTTCTACACTGCGAGACTTTTACAAGAAGTCGTCACAGCATTCTAGGAAAGGAGTAGGGAACTCGCATAAAGAAACACCTCATCGTACAATAGATCCGCAAGGTCGCGACACAAAGAACTACTGGAAACCAGCCTCAGAACCAAAATAAACCCTCACCACCAATCGGCGAGAACGATAATCGAGTCCGGACCCCGACGAGTCGAAAGTTGCCAACGTGGCAAGGCTCCAATTACGGTTTCAAAAAATAAATTTCAGGGGTACAAGAAACCGTTAACTGAGCTTTCTGCAAATTTGTTCTCAAATTGGACCACTCTTTTGCAATCAGTTCCTAAGCGAACCACTATTCTAATGTTTCAGGTACCGTTTTCCGGTATAATTGTAATTAGAAATAGAAGATAATTACTCGTAGATTAGTGCTTCAAATTATGTAGTATCTGTTGTTGTCGTCCAGTGTTCCATTAAAAATTTTTTTATTTATATCTTATCAGCACTCACTTTCGGCATTTCCAAAACTATAAATTTGAAAGTAATTCAATTACTTTCCCAATTAAATACCTGCATCATGAAGTGGTTAGTCGTTTTAATTTCACTAGCTGTCGTCGCTACAGGTAAATTACACTTAAAGCAAGTTAACCTTAATTTATAAATAAATTCTTTTAGCTGCCGCAAACATCCAACTTTATGGAGATGCCGAGGAAAGAATTATTAACGGCAGAGAATGCGAGAGAAGAGAAATTCTCTACCAAGTCTCCATACTTCACACTTCGTTAATTGTAAAATCTCACATTTGTGGAGGCGTTCTCATTTCCAGAAAACACGTATTAACGGCGGCCCATTGTAAACAAAAGAGAGGATCGTATACTGCTGTTCTAGGCCAATTTACCAGAGACGAGATACACAGGGACGTGCAAAAAATTAACGTAGACGAATTTATTGTTCACGAAAAATACAACGGGTAAGTGTGTACTAATTTTCTTATTACGTGGAATAATTTTGATATTATTAGGGACAAAATTGCAAAATACGACATAGGTCTTTTGGTATTGAAGAGGGAAGCTCGACTCTCGCCTGCAGTTGCGCCTATTAATTTGCCCTCATCTACATCGGATTGTGAAGATGTAGATTATGGTTTACTTTCTGGGTGGGGAAAAACTGGTGGTTTTTTCCCTTCTTTGGCAAAATCGTTAAGATGTGCCCAGCTTCCAATTATAAGCAACGAAGGTATAATACTATTACTGTTTTAGCATTCAAAGGTAATCATGTATTTAATTTTAGAGTGTGGTCGCAACATAACTGAATTATTAGGTAACTCCGGTCCTTTCGATGATACCATGCTATGCACTGGAACTGAAATTGGTAGAAAGCCACAATCAGCTTGCGAAGGTGATACTGGAGGTCCTTTAGCCGACAGACTGAATAATACTATTATTGGAATTGCTTCGTGGGGTATTGAGCCATGTGGTACTAAAGGGGCCCCCTATGTGTACACTAAAGTTTGTAGCTACATTGATTGGATCAATGAAAATATGTAATCATTCGCAAGAATTAAAAATATTTATTATATTTTTTTAACTATCTCGCTTTGTTGATCTGTTACTCTTCCTACTGTTTATCGCTTCTTCTTTATTTTTCATGCAAAGTAAAAGAGCTGCTGAAGCAATCTCTCGGAGAAGATTGTTACTGGTGACACCTATGTTAGTAGGGTGGTGAGTTTGGTGAGTAGCTGAGAAGCAGATATAAAATGAATAAATGAATCGAAAATTCTAAAAGTAAGGGCAAGCATGCAGATGAAAAAGTTTGAGCTGTAAGTAAATGACAGTAAACAGATCGTCCGGTAGTTGTCTGAAGAAGCAATAGAGGGCGCAGGAAGAGCAGAACTACAATCAGTGCCACCCAACGTCTTTTAGAACGATTCTCTTATGTTTGATCAGACTTTATGACTTTCATCGGTTTCCAATTTAATGTTTGTTTTGTTTTGGGGTTGTTTGGGCTAATCTTAGTTTACGCAAGTCCGCGAACCAGCTCACTAAAGTGGAGAAACAACAAAGTTTATCTAATGGAGTAAGTAAATTTATCGGAGAGAGTGGTTAATCAAATTAACTTCAAGTCGCAAGTTGCATATGATTTCTTGTACAAATATAGAATTAACTTAAATTCTTAATTCCTAATGGTGATGTCTGATGTATATTTTCATCCCCTCTCGTATAATTCACGAAACTGGCACTAATACAGAAAAAAATAAAAGTTGGGGAGATTAATTACATAATTTTTAATTGTGTAACGCGTTTGTCAATTACGAAAAATTCTGATTTATCACTTACACTTACCTACGTTTGTTTGTAATTTTAATCTGTCGATAAAAGTTATTATTAAACTTCACTTTTTAATACTTGACGACCTGGACACTTTGCTAATTAATATTTTTGGTCATTTACGAGGTATTAGCAAAAAATTACAAAATGATAATAGATACTCGAAAAACAACGGCACTCGCTTACTGTACCTATCGTGTGGACTCACCTAATTCAGTTTTTCATATTCCACAATTCTTCAAATTGACGTTTCTGCAAGCTACACAGTTCTTGCTCTCTAACTATTCCATACTGTTCACTTTATGAGGGATAGCCCTAAGTAACCGGCTCGGCCGGTTCCAAGCAACTCACAGGATCGGCTAATCGTCTCAATTGCTTGTTATATAAATTACCTAATAATATCAGGTCTGTGTAGTATAACTTCCATGAAAGCAAAAGCCCCGGTTCGATTCCTAGTAGCCCCATTTAAATTTGATGACAATATCTGCCAGAAACTTGATATATCGCCCCCGCCTGGCATAAGAATGAACGGCGATAAAGATGCCCCCTCTAAATTCGGGTCTTCGCGTGCTCCACGACTCCAGTCTTCCCGTGCCACAGACCGCGACAGTGGCCTATTCTGCAGCTTAAATATTCGAATTATATCAACCGAATTGCCCCAGAACCCCGAACAGAAAACCATTATGTCATCAGCGAATGAAAGTGTGCGTGATAGACCACTACAAGCGTTTGCAAATTGCACAGGGACCTCAATTTTTCAAGAGCGCCTGAGCAGTGTCTATGCCAGTTTAGAACGTCGTCAACAGTTAGTCCCATCAACGTAGAATGCTGAGCCAGACTCAGATCAACGCCCCGACAAGAAATCCGAACATTATCCGGAACTTTAAACTTTGAAAATGTCATAGTATTTGCCATTTCTATATTTAGAAACATATTGTTTTCAGCAGACTTTTATAAGCTCTCCCATTATTCCATTAATTTCCTGGAGCACTACAGGCAGACAGTCTGCTCCAACCGTTACGTTTAATTCATCGGCATATAACTTCATTCTATCACAGATCTTTGATGGCAGATCCCTGGTATATAATTACACTAAACAGGAGTGGTCCTAGTATAGAACCCTGCGGCACACCACATTGTACAGTAGAATTATCAAATCTAATAATTTCGACTCATATTATGATTAGATTGAGAGTTGAGAGTTGAGAAGGGGGCCCTGGATTTGAATTAGCAAGCAGACGCAAAAAATCTTAGCGCCAGCTCTAGTAAGCCTGATTAGACATTTTTAAGCTACAAAGAGTGAGCTTAGGGTATATTACTCTTTGTGAGCTACTCGTAGACTCTTATTGTAGTGCCTAGTACATATTCTAGATAAATAACAAATCGAGTGTTGATTCGTATTATTTTCATTCATTTATTATCAACAACCACTTCAAGAATTTTCAAAAAACTATAAATTTGGAAGTCGCTTGAAAATTTACAAAGAAAGTAATACCAACATCATGAAGTGGTTAATCGTTTTAATTTCACTAGCTATTATTGGCGCTGCAGTCGCTACAGGTTAATTATGCTAGAAGTAATAAATTTACAATTTATTTAAAAACAATTTTTTAGTTTGGCCAAGCAAACAACTTTATAAAGACACCCTAGTCGATTCGGAGGAGAGAATTATTAATGGGCAAACGTGTAAGAGAAGAGAAATTCTTTACCAAGTGTCGATACTCCATTCTACATTAATTATAAAATCTCATCTTTGTGGAGGCATTCTTATTTCCACAAAGTATGTCTTAACAGCAGCCCATTGTAAACAAAAGTCGGGAAAATACACGGCTGTTTTAGGACAATACAACAGAGACGAGATACACAGGGACGTGCAAAAAATTGATGTCAGAGAGTTCATTATTCACGAGAAATTCGCGGGGTAATTGTGAATTAACCTTTTTTATTTCGATGCAATAATTTTGATTTATTAGCGGCGTGTCTAAATACGACATAGGTCTGCTATTATTGAAGAAGGCAGCTCGACTTTCGCCAGCAGTCGAACCAATAAATTTGCCCACTTCTACATCGGACTGTGAAGGACTTGATTTTACTTTACTTTCCGGATGGGGACAAACTGGTGGTCTTCTTCCTACCCTACCGATCTCTTTAAGGTGTGCCGAACTCCCTGTTGTAAGCAACGAAGGTAAAAGCGCGGGTATTTTTAATGTTTAAAATTTATTTGAGTAATTTTAGAGTGTGGTCGCAATATAACTAACCTAGTGGGGAATTCTGAACCCTTGGATGATACGATGATGTGTACTGGAACTAACGTAGGAAGCAAGCCTCAGTCTGCTTGTCATGGAGATAGTGGGGGTCCTTTAGCTGCCCTTAAAAATAATACTATTATTGGAATCGTTTCTTGGGGCATTACTCCGTGTGGTACTAAATATGCTCCTTCAGTGTACACCAAAGTTTGTAGTTACATAGATTGGATCGACGAAAATATGGATACAGATGCAGACTACTATACAGATTAAATTAGAATTTTACACAATAATAATTTGATATTAATTACACTTTTCAAATTTACCTTCCCTGTATTTTAGTGAAATTGTTTCTCTCTGCATCTTCTCTCAGTTTCTTTTAAATTGAAATTTTATACAAGTTGGTTCGTTTTTTATTATCTATCAAGCATCTTTGAGAATATATTAGATTAGAGTACAGATAAGAAAATATGTAGAATAAATAGTATATTATAGTACTAGTGTAAAAGTAATATACTTTGTGACCTGAGTGAAGAATGCCAGAGCTATTTCAAACTCTTTTTACATTTCTGGCTTTTTTTTAAATTTCGTTTAAAAACCACTCGCAAAATTTTTTTTTTTCAGTCAAACACCCTGCATGTTTTGATATCATTTGACACAAAATTTATCCTACTTCTACCTATAAAAAATAATCTCAGAAATTAAAATTTACACGTACAGGAATATCTAGAAAACCTAATTAAATTGCATTGAACTAAGGATTAGTTTATTATCTCTCGTTTATTGTGTTTACAATGTAATATGTACCTAATTGTATCGGAAGTCAATTATCGAACAATATTTTCCGAGGATTAAATGAATTAACAAAGTGATAAAAGGATTACAAGTAATTTTGTTTAAACAAAAGACTAATTAACCAGAGTTAAAAATCCCAATGACGCAATTACTTGAATAAACTTCTTTAGAAATACAAATTTTTTCCAACTCCACGTCGTATCTGTTTACAAAAAGCACCAACTTTTTTTATAAGTATAGGAAACGAGAAAGAAACGTATTTTAGTAATATGTCGCACTTTGCTTCTTATCAAATATCTCAAAATGTTGTAAATTAAAAAGCTTCAAAAGCTGTTGCAAGTCGTTGCAACTCCGTATTTACTTTCTATTCATGTATTATTGTACAGGAAGGAGTATTTAATCTCAAGTGGAAATTTAATTAATCAGTTTGATAACAACGTAGACATGGGCGCCGTAAAAAATTTTACATGGTGGGAAGACTTAAATTTACCTTTGAGGGGGCTCTCGGCTCTAGACTAAAAATTGGATCTGGATCTGAATGATTTAGGGAGGGGAAACTAGCTACCAGCACTTAGGCCACTTAAGACTAAAATTTTTATTGTTCAAGGTCAAATTGTTTAAAATGAAGTTTAAGAATTTTAGTAGCGATTGATAGTGTCTCCAAAAAAGATGTTTCACTTAAACAAAGTAAGAATATTAGGAATTAAATCACTATATTATTTCAGATATACCAAAAATGTTGTTGGGGAACCGCAGGTCTCTTTTAAGCTTTAGCTTAATTACCCTAATGGTAAATACAAGCCTCGCAATTCAATTGTTATAAAAGAGATTAGCCAACTTGTTGAGAAGGCTTGGTTTATCTTAACTCTGGGATCAGGGATGCTCAAACTTTCAGCGTTCCTGGCCAGCCCGGGTCTGACCTAATTTAGTGCGTGGCAGTTTTAGTAACTTTTGATCGTTCTCCAGGGCGGCAACTGCTCTTTCTGGTTCCCCTTGACGGCGCCCGTGAACGTAGGTAGATAAGTTAATCAGGCAAATTTGTAAATAGAAACTTTCGTTAGTTATCTATAAAGCAAATTACTCGAGGCCCAAGTCAACGGTGACATTGTAACTGATAACAAGAACAAATAATGAATAAAATTGTTTTCTTATTGTTTTTACCTTTAGTTGCCGCAGATATCCAGGTGAAAATCTTTATATAGTTAAAATGTGTTCGTAATCTAATTTTTAACCAATTTCAACCTTATTTAAGAAAGTGTTTCAACTGATTAATTGTGTTTCGTTTTAGGGCGGAAAATATTGTAGACATAGAAACGAAGTTTTCCCTCAAGATCTTTGGAACCGAAAGGCTGGTGGTGAATGCTACCTCTACTGCTTCGATAGTTGGTTCGAAGAGCGACTACCTTTAGTATTGTGTAATGAGACCAAGAATGGAGTTGATTATCGATACTACTGCAGTAAAGTAAGCTTTGTACTTAATCGTCGAAGACTCTCATTTGTTCTGCCCCACGCGGTGATAAAAGTGCATACTGGCGCTGTCTAAGGATCATTGGGTATATTGCTTGAGAAAGTTGAAAAGTTGAAAATTTCCTTATTGAGACTTTTCCATTGGTTCTATCAATGGTTTTTACTCTCTTGTTTTGACGATTATAGGGATCTGTGATCCACCTGCTCTCCCCCTTGCACCCAGCTACGGACTGGATTTTACGGGCTGGTCGCAGTGGCTAATGGATTTACTATGAAGTGAGAGTTGATCCCAATCAGCCTGTTCTCTTTAGCCTCTGATATAGCGAAAGCTCGGTGCAGGGGGGAGAGCAGGTGGATCTTAGATCCAAAAATCTAATCGTAATCGTAAAAAATGTTTTTTACAAAACACAAAAGTGCGGAAAATGTCTAGTAAATCGTATATTGCTCCATACCTTGTTCACATTACGATTGAACAAACCTAAAAGCAGTTTTTGATTTTCAGTTCAATGGAGGCGTATTGTTCGAATATACCAACCCTCGTTACGCAAAAATAATTGAAAACTCTTTCACTTCCATCATCTATTACGAAAAATGGAAAAATTGCGCTTTCAACGCAGAAAAGTGTTGCCTATACGAGCAGGACGACCAAAACATCTATCCAAGTAAACCAAAATTTGCATTTATGCCCTCTTTGTAAATAATAATCTTTAATTTTAGATGACCAATTTCCTTGTCCGGCTACCTGGGACGCTTGGAGTTGTTTCTCACAAGCAGAGGCCAACACCAAGAGCCATTTACCGTGTCCAGATTACACATATTCTGCAGATAACTCGCCTTGCATTCGTAAGCACATCCAAACTCGTTAAATTTTACCACAAATTTGCATCTTACAGTATACAGCGAAAAGGAGTGCTTTCCAAATGGTACGTGGAATATCCAAACTGATTATATCCCGTGCGTAACTGCTCCCATTTATCGAAGACGTCACAAGTACCACGTTATAACGAGCTACGTATCGATAGTTTTGAGTGCGCCCGCAGTTATAATATTTATGGTTTACACAAATTTGAGCTCGTTAAGGGTTAATTTGCATCGTAATTTGTTAATTGCGTGCATTTTACGTAACGTCCTCAATATATTACAAAAGGAGCTGGTCATTTTAGATTCTTTGCGACCTTCTAACGAAACTAACAACGTACTCGAAGAGAATGGAGTTGGGTGTAAGGTTTTGGCATTTTTTAGCAGCGTTTCTATAAATGCTATTTACGCGTGTATGCTAGTTGATGGATTCTATTTGCACAAGCTCATCGTTAGAGTTTTTAGTCCTGATCCAAGCGCGTACCTTTTGTACGGAATTACTTTAGGTATTTATTTACACGAAGTGCACAAAATAGTTTTTTGGTAATTTTTTTTGCAGTGCTCTCTGTTTTACCGACACTAATTTGGATAATCGTATTAGTTTCGGTTGGATCGAACGATTTATGCTGGATGGTCGATACTGCTTGGTATCAATGGATTCCAGATGGATTTAGAATTGCAATTTTGGGCGCTAACATTATCCTGTTGTGTGATATTGCTCGCGTGCTATTTACGAAATTGAGGAAAAATGTCACGGCGCCGCATACAAAGTACTCTTATATTTTAATTAACGGAAAATCATATAATTCGATACTTAGGAAGGCTTGCGCGTAAGCGACACTGAATTCTTGCTTGGTGCAACCTTAAAATTTAGAAATAGTATTTTTGAACGTATACTTCAGAAAATTTTGGGGCCACTTAGATGATGGTTAGTTTAAAAAATGGTTTTCTTCTTACAGTGCCCTTGTTTTTTTCAGGGCGTGCGCGACTTCCTTGCACTGCCTTAGGCAGCTCATTCTAATTTATTCCATTCTCGGATATATCGTTCTTCTTTCTGGGTTATAGTAGATGTTTTTATAATTAAACTGTTAAATAGTTATCCGTTTATCTTATCTCGTAAATATTTTGATAATGGGCGATAGCAAATTAATTGCGAAGTGACGTAAAAAGCAAACTTGTCCAAATGTCTAAAATTGTGTCGATTGCATAAAGTCTTAATAATATGAAGCCATTTGCAAGACAGCTTTGTTTCGCCTTTATTAAGTCTCATCAGCCGGATATATCCGACATCGAACAAAACCATTTTACGTGCATATGAACGGGCACTTATTTTTTGAGAAAACTAAATGCCCTTAGAAAGTAACTTAACCCATCCATTTTTACACTAAATCCATCCACCATAGTTGTCTAATTTTTTATTAATTACCTAATCTTTAAAGCAAAAAATTGTAGGTCTACCCTTAAAGCCATGGCCTTTTTAATTCCACTGTTTGGAGTACCATTCATTTTTACAGCAAATAGAAACATAATTGATAGAGACTCGTGTATAGCTGGAGATATATTTTATTACACCACATACACCATTCAAGGTCTGCAAGGCGTGATGGTTGCCGTATTATTTTGCTACTGCAATCACGAGGTAAAAATTATTGAAAAATTGAAAAAAACAAAAATTAAAAATAATTAATTTTAGGTTCATACACAATTTAGGGATACGAAAAGAAAATACGTTGCTCGTTACCAAAATCGGTTCGGTGTAAAAAACGCCAGGCGTCACACTAATAGGTGCGATACTACAGCCACCTTTGTGTCACCTAGAAATGAAGAAAATGTGTTAAATGAAGATGTGGGGAATAATCGTGAACGAATAGGTGGAGAAATTGAGGACTCAAATGTAGCTGAAGTGGAAAAACAACAAAGTTTATCTGATAGAATAAGTAAATTTATTGACGAGAGTGGCTGTTAAATTATCCTGAACTTAATTTATGTAATTTTTTGTACAAATATACGTTAAGGCCGTTACTTTTTAATCCTTCTACCTTTGAGAAATTTGTAAAATTAAAACGAAGGTTTAATGGGATTTAGGTAGTACACCATTTTTAATTGTCCATTTTTATATAAACAACCAGAACTGACTTTAGACTGTAAAAGATCCTCTTGGATCCAAAAGTCAACTGATGCGACTTATAAGAGGCCGCGGGCGGTTTTCGGACAATTTTTTACGTCGTGCGCTGGGAGGAGGTCCGGCAAGAGAATTGAAGTGTATCGAAAGGTGGTGAAAAGCTTGAGTGGTAGAGTAGTAGGCGCACAACCTGTAAAATCGACAATCTGATAGAGAGAGCCCGTAGGGCCGAGGAGAGGCCTTATGGACCGACCTGAAGCTTATCAGCGTGGAGTGTTCAATATATTACTCCAATATTACTCCATTGGAAATTTTAATCTATTGATAATACCTAAGTATTTTCAATTTCAAGTTTTCAATTCTCGATAATGCAGACACACCATGAATAATCACAATTTTTGAAGATCTACGAGGTACTTGCAATAAATTATGGTATAACAGGGGTTATGCCAAAAGAATAGAGACTACTTGGTATAAAAAATGCAAGTTTGTGTCTATTAAGAACATCAGTTAGGGACTTTACCATAAATGATTTGCATCTGGTCATAATATTGGTCTCAACAAATGAAATTTAACATCTTCAGTTGATTAGTTGGTTACTGGGCGTTCGTAAGTCAAAAATAGCAGAGTAACAAACCAAACTTTAAGTTAGTAGTAGAAGAATCTTCCGTGAAGACGAGACTTAAGCGTACCTCGACTATTATTTTAAAAATCTTGAATTTCTTATTCTACTTAAACGATTGGCGCACCTCTAAGTTAAGGCTTTAGTTACCCCAACAAAAAAGTTTAAATAGTAACTCAGTTGTACCTTACTTAAAAGTCCTTTTCGTAGTCGAGCGGCTAAGAGCGTTAAATTCAGATCTGATTGTCCTTGGTTCGAACTCAGTTTGCACCACTCGATGCAACCACTCAGCCAAACACCTTGGTCCGAATGGTTGAAATAAACGTAAAATATCACACTTAAATTTAAAAAAATTACTCTTTGAGAGCTACTCGTAAATCAGAGTGCTTCAGATCATGTAGTGCCTCTTATAATATAGCCAAACAACAAACTGCGTAAGGAATTATATTATTTTTTTATTAATATCTTAAAAACAACCACTTCAGGCTTTCCCAAAACTATAAATTTGGAAGTAACTTAATAACTTACGGATTCAGTGATAGGTACATCATGAAGTGGTTTATAGTATTAATTGCGTTAGCTATTGGCGCTACAGGTAAATTACTAATTTCTAAAAATTAAAAATTTATTGTAAAGACATTTTTTTCAATTCTTTTAGCGTCGCCAAGTATTCAACTTTATAAAGATACCCTAACCGGGGCAGAGGAAAAAATTGTTAATGGACAAACGTGTGAGAGAAGAGAAATTCTTTACCAAGTGTCGATACTTCATTCTACATTAATTATAAAATCTCATCTTTGTGGAGGCATTCTTATTTCAACAACTCATGTCTTAACAGCAGCCCATTGCAAACAGAGGTCGGGAAAATACACGGCTGTTTTAGGACAATACAATAGAGACGAGATACACAGGGACGTGCAAAAAATTGATGTCAGAGAGTTTATTATTCACGAGAAATTCGCGGGGTAATTGTGAATTAACCATTTTTATTACGATTCAATAATTTTGATTTATTAGCGGCGTGTCTAAATACGACATAGGTCTCTTGGTATTGAAGAAGACAGCTCGACTTTCGCCAGCAGTCAAACCAATAAATTTGCCCACCTCTGCATCAGACTGTAATAGTCAAGATTCTGCTAAACTTTCCGGATGGGGGCAAACTGGTGGTCTTCTTCCTACCTTACCATACTCTTTAAGGTGTGCCGACCTTCCAATTATAAGCAACGAAGGTAAAATTAATTAATATTTAAGTATTCGTAACTAATTTCTTTATTTTAGAGTGTGGTCGCAATATAACTAACCTGATAGGAAACTCGGGACCTTTGGATGATACGATGATATGTACTGGAACTAACGTAGGTAGCAAGCCCCAATCTGCTTGTCATGGAGATAGTGGGGGTCCTTTAGCTGCCTTTAAAAATAATACTATTATTGGAATCGTTTCTTGGGGCATTACTCCGTGTGGTACTAAATATGCCCCTTCTGTGTATACCAACGTCTGTAGTTACACAGATTGGATCGAAGAAAAGATGGATGCATATTAAATAAGAAATTCAAATATATGAATTTGATATTTTTTTTCTCTATCCGACGGCATAACACCTTACAATAGTCCCTATATCAAAAACAAAAGTTAGTATTGATATTAAATAAAGTAATAATGATAACGAAAACTTATTGGCCTCGGCTGAAATAATAGAAAACATGTCCTTAAGAAAGTCTCTTCAGTGTTTAAATATTATGCCAAATAATAACGATTTCAGAGTCAAAATTAAAAGCACAAATTTGTTATTTCTTGCCATATTTCAAAAATTTTATGGAGAGGTTAAATTTTTTTAATCGTTGTTGGTCATTAACCAACTCTCTATTTACGCTAATAAGCAAGATCCCAGAACATGTAGAGACTTCTGGATCTGGATTATTTAGGTAGGGAGAGCAAGCTCCCTGCACTTTGGCCATTTAATCGAACCCATTCTACTATACCTCCAAGAAGCCTCCCGTGCCCATTAGATCTCGAGCCATCCTACTTGTAGGATAACTTCCAGGTTTATGGCAGGAGGATTTTCGGATTTGCTTATCGACGTTAGGGCTGGACAGTTACAAAGCACATGTTCATCGTTTTCGTCTTCTAGTTCGCATCCACGACATATGGAATTATCTACCACTACCAAGTCCACAGTGTGGAGATGTTTGTGTAGTCCCGTGTGTGTCCCTACAATTGTTCGTAGATTAGTTCGGGACAGCTGTAGACACTATTTAGCCAGTTTTTTAGAAGGATCCGATAAAACTCTTTTGCTTTGCCGGCACCCTACGTTGCTTGTCCATCTTTCAGTCTGTAGTTGATGGGTATTATTATAACAGTTCTGGTTGGATGATGGGCTCAGGGCCACAGGAAAAGCTATTTAAACCTTTCTTGGCCAGCTCGTCTACTTTATCGTTACCCTCATTTCCTTAATGTCTTTTGATCCAACAGAGTGCAAGAACATTGTTTTTAGATATCTGGATCAGTAGTTCTATGCACTCCAGCGGGAGACCTGAGGTTACCTTCCAGAGCTGAGGCGTTTACTACTCCGTTTAGTTTAACATTTTTAGTTTAAAAAATCAGAATTTCAGAATGTTGATCCTCAAACTTTTTGAGACTGCATCATTAATCAAGATAAAATTCTAAACACGCCCCTGATTATACAATATACAGGATCCTGAAAGGAAAGACCACGCACGATTTAAAAAGTGGCGCTACCTAGTTACAAGTCCGTTCCTGCAGCGACTCTTGATAAGCTGCTGATAAACGACCTTTCTCAAAGTCAATTACTTACTCCCGCTGTTATTACTCTCATTCCTGTGAAGTTTCGACATTAGATAACTCGCAGGCTGGCCAAAATTGAGTTTAGTGTCATTTTATCGCATTAAAACAACTCGGGCCAACTTTGTACTCAAATTGTTTGTTTTCAGTTCATTTGGAATTCTATTTTTATAAAGTGAGACTAGCAGATACTTCTGAAACTGAGTGAAATGAGTTTTGACTGCTTTGCGAGAATGTAACATTTATATCTTTGGACTTCTTACACGAAGTTCTTCCGGCGAAGTTCGTTTCTACATCGGACCCAATTTCTATCAGGACCGGCCCTGTCTGTACTTGGTACTACCTATTATAGTCAAATAATATGACAAGTGTCTCTTAACAACCACTTCAAATATTTCCATAACTATAAATTCAGAAATAACTAAGTCACCAAGTAAGTAATATCTACACCATGAAGTGGCTAATCTTTTTAACTACACTAGCTATTGGAGCTACAGGTAATTTATTAATTTACAAATAGTATTTTTGGAAAAGACAATAAAAAATTATTTTAGCCTCGCCAAGTATCCAACTTTACAAAGATACCTTAACCGAACCTGAAGGACGAATTACTAATGGCAGAGAGTGCGATAGACGAGAAATTCGTTATCAAGTTTCGGTACACCACGCTACATTGATAGTATCATCTCATATCTGTGGAGGTATTCTGATTTCTAGAAAACACGTGTTAACAGCGGCACAGTGTAAACGTAAAAGAGGACGTCACAGTGCTGTTTTGGGACAATACAAGAGAGGCGAAATACATAGAGATGTGCAAAAAATCGATGCAGACGAATTTATTATTCACGAGAAATATACAGAGTAATCTATTGTGAATTAGGTTTATTATTTCGATGCAATAAGTTTGATTTTTTAGGGGCATTGCTAAATATGACATAGGTCTGCTGGTTTTAAAGAAAGAAGTTCGACTTTCGCCCGCAGTTGAGCCCATAAATTTGCCATCGTCCGTAACGGAGTGTGACGGTTTGGCTTTAGGATTACTTTCTGGATGGGGATATACTGGTAGTCTTCTTCCTACCTTAGCCATCACGTTGAGATGTGCCAAACTTCTAATTATAACCAACGAAGGTAAAATCAATTGTTTTAGTGTATTTAAAATTATTTGCGTTTCTTTTTTAGAGTGTAGACGAAATTTGACTGCGCTAACAGGGAATGCGTTTCCTTTGGACGATACCATGATATGTACTGGAACTAATGTAGGTAACGAACCTCAATCTGCTTGCAGTGGAGATATTGGAGGGCCTTTAGCTGACAAAGTGGATAATGTAATTTTTGGAATTGCTTCGTGGGGCGTTGATCCATGTGGTACTGAAGGCGCTCCTTATGTATACACTAAAGTTTGTAGTTACTTAGAGTGGATCTATTATCACATGATTAACTAAAATTCTCATTTTACACTTGAATAAATATTAATTTCGTATAATTTATTGTTTTACAATTAATCAAGCAAAATTGTATTCTTGCATGACATGACTGAGACCACCTTCATTGACTTTATTAGAATTTGTTCAATCACCATATCACTCCAGGTGCCACACCACAATTTCTCACTCCTTCGAATGGTGAAAAGCTCGTATTCTGCAGACGACATTGCAGTTTTCCAGATATGCATGCATTGGAGGTAAAGATGGTTGCCTTTGGCATTCAGAATATGGCCACTGTTGTAAAAGAAATGGAGCATTTCATATATGGTTTGGAGGTGAAGATGGTAGATTACAGTTGATGCTTCTTTCTGTCCATAGCTTGGCAGTGAAACCAAGCTCTGCCAACAGTTGAAGCTTAGCTTTGAATTCTACTAGCACGTTTTTCACAATCTCCTTCACACCATTACAAAAAAAAAGAACCATTACTGTTCTTTTCATGTTGAGCAAGATCTCTTCTAATTGATTTACCATTGTTGGCGACCGAGACAGGGGTTTTGAGGTAGAGGAGTGTGTAAAATGTCGTTACCAGGCAGATAACTTGGTTTAAGGATTTAGTCTTCTCTCCTCCAGTCAGCAATGCTGTTAATATTGTACCATAGTCACTTGAAGGAGCATTGATAAATGGCTAGTAGATAACAGACGTTAGTTCATATAGGATGTCTCTTGTGACATCTTCTATAAATCCATTCCATCCGGAGAGGGCGAAATGTTTCTGCAGAAAAACCTTGTAGACATACCTACAGCCTACAGCCCAGTACAGACTTTTGTAAATATGGGCAGAAGGAATCGGACCACTAAAGTGCTCAAATACAAAGGATTCGCGTAGTAGGGAAGCCGTGGACTTCGCGCAAAGTACTTAAAATTGGCTTAAGATTAGATGCAATCTCGTCTTCTCTTGATAACACATCAAAAAATTTAAATTCACGCACAAGCTTTGCTAATATAACACCACCTGTTGCAAATAGTTACCAAAATTTTAAAACCACTTCAAAGGAGCTTGTACAAATTAGATTTAGGTACCTTTATCTTTGAACATTTTTGTTGATAAAAATTAGTTTGTAATATTTACAATTATTGCATCTCAGAGCCACACCTGAAGTACATTAGTGATAAGAAATTGATAAAACTCCACTAGAGATAAATCGTCAATAAAAATCTCAACTAAGTAAGCGATAAATAGCTCAAAATTCAATTAATCGCACTATTGCACAAAATGAAGCTGCTCCTTTTGTTCACGACGCTAGTGGCCTGCCTAATAGGTAAGTTTTACAAAAACCCTAAATTTCATAATAACAACTTTGCGTTTTTAAAGGCTCGTCGCATCAAACAAAACCATCGATTGATGTTTACGGCAACACCCTTAACAATCCCATATCGCGCATTATTGGAGGCGATAAAGCCGTACGTCGCCAATTTCCCTATCAAGCTTCCATTCGTCTAAATTTGGGACTTATAGCAAGTCACGTGTGTGGAGGCGCTTTAATTGCTCCCGACTTCGTCCTAACTGCGGCCCATTGCAAACAGTCGGTTATATTTGGCTACTTAGTCGCCTTAGGCCAACTCGACCAAAACGAAGATCACGGCGATGTCCAAGTTATAAAAGTTAAGAAGTTTGTTGTTCACGCATACTATCCAGGGTAAGACTTAATTAATTTCAACGAGTTGGTATTATACTTATAGGAGTTTTGTTAAATTTCTAGTGGAGCAGTCGTTTCTCCTTACGACATTGCTATAATTAAATTAGCCAAGCCGGCTTTAATTACATCTGCGGTGCAAATTGCGCCTCTACCACAACCGGGCGAATGTGAGAAAACCACGCAAAGAATTCTTTCTGGATGGGGCTTAACTTCCAACTTAATACCGTTACCCCCAACGCGTTTACACTACGCCGAAATGCCAGTAATAACTAACGAGCGTTGTGGAGAAGCTTTAATTGGGTTAACTGGAACTAAAGAGCCTTTAGATGACACGATGATATGTACCGGAGCGAATATAGGCCAAAAACAATCGGCTTGTAGTGGCGACAGTGGTGGTCCTTTGGCCGATAGAAAAACGTTTACCCTCGTCGGTATTGTTTCTTGGGGTCTCTCTCCGTGCGGTACCAAAGACGCCCCGACTGTTTATACAAATGTTTGCTCTTACATCGATTGGATTAACGAAAAAATGAAGACAATTAAATAAATTATATTAATAAATAAATACGTAAATAACTAAGATTATGCTTTTGTTTTAATCTACTCTAATAGTGGAGACAGTCATATTTTATTAGATAACTTGTCTGTATAAGATACGATCAGGTAGATAAGAGTTAATAGCGTGGATTTTAATTTGTAACTAAGGAGAGAATCAGAGGCAAATAACATCGAGGCGCTTCAATTGGTTAGTAACAGTCGCACACAAAAATTTTGGCGCATAAAGAAAAGTTTGACTTAATAAAGAAAAGTTTGACTTATTACGTGCATAGTTCTGAGTCTAAATTTAGCCTAATAGTTTTAAGCTGGCGAAAAGCCTTTACACTGTCATCATTCTGTCTTTATGTCTGCCCGCCTCTCTGCTACTACTTCGAAGCTTCTTTGAGTGTCTGAGCTTCTTGCTCATCATCCCTGTGTTAGTGGTATAAAGAAGTAGTGGTAGAACAAGTCACAGTTTGCAGTTAGAACAGAGCACTACTGTAAGCATCTCGGCTTGTCAGCTTTTTCCTTTTGGTCTCTTTAAAAATTTGCTTGTGAATCTGTCTGACTATTAGCCTAAGTGATTCTGTCTTAATTATTATCCTTACAGCTTTTGCCGTCAACAATTCTATATTATCTCTGCCTGTCCGCCTCTCTACTACTACTTCGAAGATTTTCTGCCTGTCTGCGCTTAACCCAAGCCTCTTGCTTCTCTCCCCTTTGTTAGTGAAAAAAAAAAAGGCTGTAAATCACAGTTTGCTGTTAGAGCAGGATACTACTACAAGGATTTCTGCTTGTCAACCTATCTACCTGATGGTCTCTATGGAAATCTGCTTATGTATCTGCCAATTTGCCTGTGTGATTCTGTCTTTATGCGTGCCCTGGCAGAGGCTTTGCCGTCAACAATTCTATATTATCTCTGTCTGTCCGCCTCTCTACTACTACTTCGAAGCTTCTCTGCCTGTCTGAGCTTAACCCAAGCTTCTTGCTTCTCATTCCTCTGTTAGGGAAATAAAGAAATAATCAGAAAGTAGAAGTTTGCTGTTAGAAAAGGGTACTACCACAAACTTTTCTGCGTGTCTGCCTTTCTACCAGTCGGTTTCTATGAAAATCTGTTTGTGTATCTGTCTGCCTATTTGTCTGTGTGATTCTGTCTTGATTCGTGCCCTGATAGAGGCTTTGCCGTCAACAATTCTATATTTCTGCCTGCCCGCCTCTCTACTCCTACTTCGAAGCTTTTCTGCTGGTATAAAGAAATAATCAGGAAGTAGAAGTTTGCTGTTAGAACAGGATACCACTACAAGCATTTTTGCTTGTCTGCCTTTCTACCTGTCGGTCTCTATGAAAATCTGTTTGTGTATCTGTCTGCCTATTTGTCTGTGTGATTCTGTCTTGATTCGTGCCCTGATAGAGGCTTTGCCGTCAACAATTCTATATTTCTGCCTGCCCGCCTCTCTACTCCTACTTCGAAGCTTTTCTGCTGGTATAAAGAAATAATCAGGAAGTAGAAGTTTGCTGTTAGAACAGGATACCACTACAAGCATTTTTGCTTGTCTGCCTTTCTACCTGTCGGTCTCTATGAAAATCTGTTTGTGTATCTGTCTGCCCATTTGTCTGTGTGATTCTGTCTTGATTCGTGCCCTGATAGAGGCTTTGCCGTCAACAATTCTATATTTCTGCCTGCCTGTCTCTCTACTCCTACTTCGAAGCTTTTCTGCTGGTATAAAGAAATAATCAGGAAGTAGAAGTTTGCTGTTAGAACAGGATACCACTACAAGCATTTTTGCTTGTCTGCCTTTCTACCTGTCGGTCTCTATGAAAATCGGTTTGTGTATCTGTCTGCCTATTTGTCTGTGTGATTCTGTCTTGATTCGTATCCTGACAAAAGCTTTGACGCCAGCAATTCTATATCCGACCAAAATATATGAATTTAGTAGGTATTGAAAACATAGAAAGAGCTATGTCAGGTGTAGATCCTACTAGTACATCCAGTCACCTTGTAGAGATAGACAAGGAAGGACTGGCTGTTCTAAAGTTGTGTGTCATAAATCTAACAATAATTTTTTTCATAGGGCAAACTTCAGTTTCTAATACCTCAATTGCTCTTCCAAACATTTCAGTCTATCACTTTTCGTAGGAAGAAACTTCCTCTCTTACTGATTTTTGATAATCTCCGTCTGTGCAGGTGCAGGTGAAATAATTTTGAGCTATAACTAGAGTAGAGGGTAGGTGGATCACTCTGTATAAAACTCGTGGACTCTCAGTTTATGAGTACGGAAACTAGCAACCTCGAGAGATTCCAGTTGCGTCTGCTCTCTTAGGTAGGTACCTACTTTGCCCACTACTGTCTTTTATATAGCAATCCTCCTCACTGTTGCTTCCAATTTGTTACTGACAATATATTTAATCTCCAACTGTTCTTAATTAATATCACAATATTTATATCACAATTATTACCTTATTCTCATTTTACTAAAACTTAACTAGATTAAAATTTAAATAACATAAATAAAGTTGAAATTGCTACTGCCACGTGTAATTGTAGCTTGCAACCTTTCGACTTTAAACAGTTTCTTCCAAAAACAACAGTTTTTATTTTTGCAAGTAACGAGTCATCGCACTCGGCTGTATGCTGTGGTACGTAATCTGGTAAATAGTTTCCACATGTGGGAAAATTCGGCGGAACTGGTGGCATTTCGGAATTTTCTCCAACTTTAAAGACTAGCGCCATTCCAATTTCGACGTGGAATTCAATATGGCAATGAAAGAGCCAATAACCTAACAAAAGTGTTATTTTAGAAGCTTTTCCGTGGTGTCTGTTTAAACTCACGTACCAGGATTTGTAGCATGAAAACGCAATATTGTAAAACCACCGTCTGGAACTGTCACCGTATCCTTCTTCGGCGGATTAACGAGATTTCGTTTAATTAATCCGTCGTCGTCTAATTGTTTTATTTCTTCTTCTGTGGTCGTGTTGCCCAATTTTTGCATACTCACTACTCTGAAAGAATAGCCGTGTAGGTGAAATGGGTGGTTTGCATCATAAGCAAAGCCTTTATCAACAAGTATTAGTTCAACTACGGCGTTTAAAGGAACCTACAAATAAATTTATCAATTAAGGACTTCTCTTCTGTAAATTTTGAACCAACTTGTAAGACGTGAGTGCACTCGCAATACTCTTTGGTGCAATTTTTTTTCGTAGTTCTATTGCAGAACTTTTGATCGTCAATGAGACTTCTTTGCGATAGCAGTGGAGACGGTAGCAGTTTTAAAGAGATGTGGTTTAACTGTGGGGTCTGTAGTTGTTGTTTGGGATCCGTTACTAAAGCAAAACGAAACAACTATTACAAGAGCCGTAAATCGAGCCTTACCAATCCTTACCATTGTGAAACCCATACAATCCCGGCGAATGAAAGTGTGGATTGTCAAGTTTATAAAAATCGTACGATACAAAAAATTTATAATCGGGTGTCTCTTTTAAACTTTCGTCCCATTCGTCTAAAGATTCAAATTCGACTACATTTACAGAGCCGTTTTCTCCACTACCCTTATTCAATGAGTTAATTTGCTAAAACAAAGTTGCACGTTACAATTAAACGCATCAGGTAGACCTCACGCGAACTCTCGTGGGCTGTTGCGCAGTAACGCTCTATCAAACCGAAGAGCTCATTCACAGCCCAAGAGAGTCGGCGTACCAATAACTTACAAGTCCTTCCTTGTGGGCTCCATCATAATCGGGGTCGCCTTCAGGATAGTCAGTTTTAGACGCGCCTTTGTATTGTAAAACTGCAACCTGATGGGCACTTTTGAACCTCTCGTCACAATCCATGAGTCCACGTAAGCGAATCCAATATAACCCTACAGGTTGGTCGGCATTTAAAATAAAATCGAATCTTTCGCCTGCGTAGGTAACCAAAGATTCGGCTGCAACACGTTCAAGAATAAAATTTTATTTATAAAAAAGGGGGTGGGGATATTTTTAATTTTTAAAACCTCTTCGTAGACTTAGGGGGGGATGTTTAGTAAAAATGTTACCTTCAATTGGAGAAAAGTTATTTCCATCGCTACTGATGACTTTAATTGTATGGTTGTCGACTGAAATTTCGATCGGGCAATTTAAAAACTCCGCATTGATTACCCTAAACCGATACCTGTAACCCTAAAGGCACTCGATTAGTTTAGTGTGACTTTAACGTACAAATGGCTTTTTTACCCTCTCCACCAAAAATCTGGCTGTTGGGCTATAAAATGTCTCGTTTTTCCTTTCGTTAAATTCTTTAAATCGACCCAAACCGTTAATGAGCAAAGTTTCGGGCTTATTATCGCCGTTGCTATGATGATGCGCTATAAATTTTTTAACGCCCATTTCGGGACCCCAGTCCAAAACCACCATGACGTGTTCGGAAAGATCGTAATCGTACAAATTTCCATGAGGATCGTCATCTTCGGGAACTCTTATAATAAACGGTCCAAACGAACCGTCTGTTCTTTGAAAGCCTAAAATCCAATTGTTACGAATAGTCGCCAAATTTAAGAGAAGAATTACCAGAGTGGGAGTGCCAAAAGTGGGTTCCTGCTTGTATGGCTTTAAAGTAATAACGAAAGGTGCTTTCCGGCGGTATTGGACATTGAGTTACAAACGGTACGCCGTCCATGTAAGGGGTTCCTTTTTGGTGATGACCGTGCCAATGAATGCTCGTGCTTTCGCCCAACAACATATTTTTTACGTCAACCACGATTTCGTCCCCAAGACATACCTGTAAGTACAAAATAAATTTGTGAATTAAAGTTTATAGTTCCACCCTCTTGGATTGCGAGCAATCCCTCTCAAATTATTTAGAACGACAAATTACCGGAAGGCTCCCTACTCTCAAAAAAGAGAACGGTGATAATATTCAGCAGCATCAGTTGCACGTCTCTAAATTAGATTACGATCATTATGATTAATAATGATCGAGAAAACTTTACCTCAACACTAGGTCCTGGCATTTGTCTATTAACTACAAGCGCCGGTCTTTTGTTACCATCTCCTGGTATGCAGTGAGGTCTGAAGCAGTCTTCTGCGTTATGAGGACAATCAAAACAAGCTTTACTTAAAGTCTGATACCATTCAACTGTAAAATTGTATTTACAGAGCATGGGGGCGCCATTTTTTGTACAGGTTCTTGTGCAAGGGTGCTTGTGATCTTGCAGAAGAACGTACTCAAAAATATCTGTGGTGTTACTCGAACGATCGTCTTCTACAATTCAAAAGAGTTATTCGAGAAATATCGAAGTTTTTAAGTGATAACTCACCATAAACGCTGTAAGGGTGGCTTTCGTAAAGATTAATTAAAACGAGATATATTGCTAAAAGGTACTTCATTTTCTATTTATCTGTGAAAAAATTAGTTAAATGAGAGGTGTTTGTGATGATACATTACGTAGACGTCTAGGCAAAGGCAATTATATTTTTTTGGTAAGCATTATAGCATTATACGTTATTATGTATTTATGCTATTATGAATAATGAGAATGTTAAAGTTTAAGGTAAATTAGCAATTCGCAAAAATATTGATGACAATAAAAAAATTGTGTGTTAGTGTTCCAAATTGGTGTACCCGTCTAAATTAGAGCTTGTCACGATACAGTAGATGATACAAAAATCGTCGAATAAATAGTGCTGCATAACTACAAAGTATTAGCAATTGACTAGTTAGCCTGATAGTCTCATAATCTCATAGTGGGCTACTCTAGATCGCAAACCTTTCTTTGAGGCAGAGGGCAGGTCCCATATAGTCTGGGAGGCAGCAAACACAAAACATGCAATTTTTGGTGTAAAAGTTTTTCATGTATGTCCGATGTCCGATATACCCTAAACTTCAACGCGCTCTACCACCCCCATTGTTTGTTTGACGAAAAAAATTTAAGAGCAATAATTTCTAGGAAATTTAATTAAATTTATTTTTATATAAAAAAAATTTTCTTATAAAGCGCGTAGTTTTTGAGTTCGGAGCGATACAAAATTATTTTGGCCGATTTTGAAAGTTTTTTTATTTTAACGCGCACTGGCGCCTAAATTGCTTATCTGAAGAAATAAACTGAAGAAATATTATTTGTAGAAAATGAAATTTACTTTATTTTTATAAAGAAGAGTTTTTCTTATAAAGTGCGTAGTTTTTGAGTTATTAGCGATACAAAATTCTTTCGGTCGATTTTGGAAGTTTTTTTATTTTAACGCGCACTAGCGCCTAAATCGCTTACCTGAGAAAATAAACTTGTGAAATATCATTTGTAGAAAATTAAATGTCTTTCATTTTTTGATAGAACAATTTTTCTCATAAAGTGCGTAGTTTTTGAGTTCTGAGCGATACAAAATTATTTTGGCCGATTTTGAAAGTTTTTTTATTTTAACGCGCACTGGCGCCTAAATTGCTTACCTGAGGAAATAAACTTAAGAAATATTATTTGTAGAAAATGAAATTTACTTTATTTTTATAAAGAAGAGTTTTTCTTATAAAGTGCGTAGTTTTTGAGTTATTAGCGATACAAAATTCTTTCGGTCGATTTTGGAAGTTTTTTTATTTTAACGCGCACTAGCGCCTAAATCGCTTACCTGAGAAAATAAACTTGTGAAATATCATTTGTAGAAAATTAAATGTCTTTCATTTTTTGATAGAACAATTTTTCTCATAAAGTGCGTAGTTTTTGAGTTCTGAGCGATACAAAATTATTTTGGCCGATTTTGAAAGTTTTTTTATTTTAACGCGCACTGGCGCCTAAATTGCTTACCTGAGGAAATAGATTTAAGAAATATTATTTGTAGAAAATGAAATTTACTTTATTTTTATAAAGAAGAGTTTTTCTCATAAAGTGCGTAGTTTTTGAGTTCTGAGCGATACAAAATTCTTTCGGTCGATTTTGGAAGTGTTTTTATTTTAACGCGCACTAGCGCCTAAATCGCTTACCTGAAGAAATAAACTTGTAAAATATCATTTATAGAAAATTAAATGTCTTTCATTTTTTGATAGAACAATTTTTCTCATAAAGTGCGTAGTTTTTGAGTTCTGAGCGATACAAAATTATTTTGGCCGATTTTGAAAGTTTTTTTATTTTAACGCGCACTGGCGCCTAAATTGCTTACCTGAGGAAATAGATTTAAGAAATATTATTTGTAGAAAATGAAATTTACTTTATTTTTATAAAGAAGAGTTTTTCTCATAAAGTGCGTAGTTTTTGAGTTCTGAGCGATACAAAATTCTTTCGGTCGATTTTGGAAGTGTTTTTATTTTAACGCGCACTAGCGCCTAAATCGCTTACCTGAAGAAATAAACTTGTAAAATATCATTTATAAAAAATTAAATGTCTTTCATTTTTGGATAGAACAATTTTTCTCATAAAGTGCGTAGTTTTTGAGTTCTGAGCGATACAAAATTATTTTGGCCGATTTTGAAAGTTTTTTTATTTTAAAGCGCACTGGCGTCTAAATTGCTTACCTGAGGAAATACACTTAAGAAATATTATTTGTCGAAAATGAAATTTACTTTATTTTTATAAAGAAGAGTTTTTCTAATAAAGTGCGTAGTTTTTGAGTTAGTAGCGATAAACAACAAAAAAACATTTTTTTAAATTTTTGTCACACTTTAACAGCGCCTAAACAGTTTGTCTGAGAAAACAACTTTGTAAATATAGTTGGTTGGAACTTTTATTTAGTTAACTTGTATATAGATGCACTTTTCTCGAAAAGTGTGTAGTTTTGAAGTTATAAGCGAAAAACTTAAAAAAGAGCAACAACCTATTAATTCTTCAAGAGGCAAGTTTTAAGAGGCAGACTTTAACGCGCGCTAGAGCCTAAATCATTCATTTTAGGAAAAAACTTAAGATGTATCACTTGTAGCAAATTTAATGTACTTTACTTTTGTATAAAAAACATTTCTTATAAATTGCGTAATTTTCGAGTTATAAGCGAAAACCAAAAATATCAAAAATTTTGTACTTTAAAAACACTTCTAAAGCGATTACTTTAAATTTATTTTCAAAAAGTTGTACCTTTTGGGCCAATATTGCGCAATTTGGCTCGAATGCTTCTCATTTTGCATTTTGCAATTTTATAGAGGCTTGGACACTGGACACGTTGTATGAGATCAAAAATTGTTAAACCAAAATAGAAATATTGGAGTGCCTTAGTGCCTATTAGCAATTACAGACATTTTGATAAGCCAATTTTATTCAAAAATACAAATAATTTAATTACAACCAAAAAAAATTTAATTAACTAAGGGAAATTTTATTAATTAGGTTTAGTGACCATTGGAAATTCTGAAACGAAACCGAAGTAATTCCATTTACACTCCAATCGTAATTGCTGTAATTAGTAATTTCTACGAATAATTATTAATTATTAATATTTTGAGTTCACAACCCAGTTGGGATATACCCAGGTTAAGCTTACGTCAACGAACCGTTAATGTTAAACTATACCGTTAAGAAAGACGTCCCACCCTCGCAAAAATCTTTTAAAAGTTGAAGGACTTAAACTAATTAAATTATCCAATTAATAATTTTGTTGCACTTTAAATAAAAATTATTTTAGAAAAATGAAAAACTTACCAATAATGTTAATCCAAATAAATCCAATAAAAAACTAAAACCGACTTTATTATTGCTCTTATTATTTATAATAAATTTAATCGGGTATACGTTTAAAAATTTTAAAAGAATCTCACGTTTTAAGAGATTAAAGGCTTTTATTAAACTAAACGTTATTAAACTTATTTATCTTATTTCGTAAGAATTAATAGGTAGGGATGTACATACACGAATGTATAGCATTGAAAATACCCGGATTTTTCTTAGTACCATTAATTTTACGAGTACCTCATTGAATTTTCCTAAGTATGGTTTTTTTTGGTAACTCGAAACGTAATTGCATAGGTAGAAAAAGAGTGTACAAGGATATTTGAAGACGCTTGTTTGACTAAAGGTAGACTCTCGCCAAAAACTTTTAATTAGGCTTAGAGCCACATGATGCAATTAATAGTACAAATCAAAAAAATTACAATATCGTTTTCTCACCCCTAACTGTCGACGTCGCATAAATTCATCAACTAATCTGTTTTAGAAATTGAAAACGAGATTTTTACGAAAAAATCAAGTTTTTTAAATAAAGGCCTTGAGAGCTATGGAAACAATTGAAAAATTTCAAATTACTCGATTATTAACAAGTACGCTCTAAAAGTGAAAGTGAGTTAATTAGTGACTTCACAACATGTGTATCATGTGTGAGGGATTTATCACATCACGCAGTTGCAAATTGCAATATGCAAATTTTCAATAAATTGACATTTTTATGGATTCAATAACAATAGGAACTAATAATGATTAACACCGTCGTAACTGATTTATTATTGATGTCAACTTCGCTCCTTACCTATTCGGCTTCTCATCCACCATACGTCTGCTGAGGTGCTGAGAGCCTTTCCCAAATACTCCACAATTTCCTTATTCGTTCTAAATTAATTATAGGCATACGGATTACCTGGTGCCTTTCTTTTCTCTTAGGGGGAAATAGGAAGTGACTGCAATTCCTCCCTTAGAAAACTTTCACAAAAACGATCAAAATCCTTCCAATTTCGCTAGAGAAACTAAAAAACAACCCAATCTTAGTTGTCGTTTCGTAATAGACTCATTGAGTACTCCTAGGCCACTTAGGGTATTTCCGCATTTTTTCAAATATTTTAAAGTGTCAAATTTTGCAATTAAAGATGAACAATATAACTCTAAAATTTAATTTTTATTACTGTATATTATAACTTCTTATATGGGACACGAACCTTGAGTTTCGTTAACGTGCATTTATATTAGTGATTTCTTCTTTAATGGCAGGTTTACAAGAAATTATTGAATCCCAAGGATCATTTTACGCAATAACGCAATAACCAGTTAAAATAATTGTTATAGAACTGATAAATGTGACAGTTGCGTCAAGAAAAATGGTAATACGTTATCACTACCACATAAATTTACCATTTACTTATTTCTAACAAATAGTGATAGTGGATCCCAAAAATTGCGTAAAATCTCGTGCAATGGCGCAGTTTATACGAAAATTTGGCCATCTAATCCAATCGTGAAAAATGTTGCATATAAATCACGTATAATTACAGTAGTAATTCATTTGTTTGAGGTTTTGGTTTGGTATTTTTGAGGAGTAGGTAGGATGTACACGCGCCTTAGATAAAAAACGTGGTAATTTTTGACCAACAAAACCAAATAAAAAATTGGCCATATAGTTGAAACTTCTTCTTACCCACAACGCGCATATTTATTTTTTACAATAGTTTCATATATCTTTTTTAATTCGTGCACAACCTTATCTTATCAGCTTATCACCTATTATGGACAACCTCGAGTACTACTCCAATAATTTTTAAAAAATTACAGGCGAAACTGTGTCTTTCTATTTTTGCAATACTTAATTCTACGATTCTGTGGTGAACAAAAATTACAAAATGAAAACGTCAACGATATAAACAAAATAAAACGATGTACCGATGTATAATACAAATATACACTATAATTGGGTTCCCTTCAATATTCTTTACTTCGTTGTGAACGTCAACAGTCAAAGCCATGAGCCATTTCTCCAAAAACTGAAAAACTCCTCCATATTACAAACTGAGTTCGTCGATAGCAGGTTCTTCACTTCTCTTTTCCAACCGACTTCACTCATTGTTTTATAATGTGTAGTAGAGCCGTGTACAGTTTGGGGCTCCAGTAGGTACCTACTTGGTGGTTTGGTGCTCTGCTGAGTTATTTTCAGTTTATGATACGGTATTTTGAATTTGCTTCTACTGCGCGTGTTGGAGCTACACAAATTGCTTTTCAGAAACAAAGTTTTTGTTTTTGAGTGAGTATAGTTCAGATGATGGTATATGAACGTAACACACATCATAATTATCCTCTCAGACACCTAAAGAATTACCTGCAGCTCTCCTGCTGCTTAATGTTGCAAATTATTCTGTTTGCACTCTTTAGTAGAAAGAACATCTTCCGTAAATCCCAAGACTGGCCCAGAACATAATGACATACGCCATCAAGCTATGGAAGTAGGCGTGTAAGCAGATGATCGCCGCTCTCTAGGTTGCAAGTTTATAATTGTCCCAATCGTGTACAAGGCAAGCGAACACCTCCACATGAGGCACCAACTCACCCTATTAAGAAGAATACGGACGTGGGTTCAGCTCTGAACACAAACTGCAGACACTGCGTTTTGTGTTTGCCCTGTCCACTGCACCGACACATCTCTATTATTGGCGCTGAATTCCTCGAAAATCGCCTCACATATCAAGCACAAAGTGTCCATAATATCGAGCCCTGCGGCACACCACGTGGGCTCAAGAAGCTGTCCGACACATAACCCCACCAGGAGACGCACTGGGCCATGTCATTTAATTAAAACTCAAATAATATAATAAATATCCCCTAAAACCGTAGTATTCCAATTTTCCGATTAAAACAGAGTGTTTACTGTGTCGAATGTTATGTTGAGGTCACAAACACACCATCTCCAAACAGACCAAACTTTTTGAAAATTTTTTCCACAATCTAAAAAGACCGCTCCTGCTAATGCTTCAAAAGATCCCCAAGAACCTACATCAATTTCATTAAAAAGTGTAAATAGTTAAATAGTAGATGTAACTTAATCACCTTAGGTACATCGATGTGATCCGCTAAACATAATTCATTTTCGCCTGGCAAGATTCACTTTTATGATCAGTGGAACATTTTAAAGACGATCAGCCAAAAAAATTCCATCAGAATCTTTGGGCATACTCGCGCGCCAATACCTCCTAGACTACTTGTAATTTTAATCTGTATAATTTAAGTAAAAAAATATTTTGAATTAACGAGTGCAAATAAATGTTAATTAATCGAAAAAATTGTAATTTTCAATTAACTCCTTTTTTGTATTATTCAAAATAATGATAATTTAGTGATAATAATTCAATTCAATTCATAAAAGTATGCAATTTTTCATCAATCACGTTTGCACGCAAAAATTATCGTCCGTAAACCGACTTTACAGCCAACCCGTGTTTTCTTTTGTTTGATGGATGTGGAAATCTTCAGAAAGACACCTCCACTTTCTGTGGAGATAGTGTGAGGTTGGACGGAATGGAATTTTCCGACTCACTAAAACCACACCCGAACCCCCACTATCTGTGGGGGTTCTAGCTCTGTCCTGCGAGGTGCTCGGGAATTCGCGTCAGCATTACATCTAATACACCTCGCCAGAGTTTAGCTCTTCTCTTAGCATGTCTTTCCCCCATGCATTTCCTCGGCTTGCTGCAACACTGCGTCCATTGAGCAGTTTCTTGAGCCCTCGCGGTGCTTGTTGGTTCCGCACCGGACGCAGTGAGTTGCTTTTTTGCAATCTCTTACGAAGTGGTCCTCTTGCCCACACTTGCGGCAGGCTTTGCTTCTATCGGGGCCTTTACATTCTCACTGATTGTGGCCCACCTGCCTACACCTGAAACACGAGGTCCGCGGCCGGAGTTTCGCAAGCTTTTGATCTTCGAGGTGGCTTTTGTTTGCTGGTCTAGGTGATGAGCCAAAAATTACGTAACGGAATATTTCCAATTACCTGGAAGACTGCGACCGCCAGAATACTGGTAAAACCTAATAAACAAGACCACACAGACCCGAAAAATTACCGATCAATCTGCCTATTACCAGTATTAGGCAAGATTTACGAAAGATTTATAAACAAAAAACAATCCAGACATTACGACATAAACGAACTAATTGACGATAGACTAGATGGATTTAGAAAAAACAAATCAACAACATACGTATCGGCGTATCGATACGTATCGATATATCGATACATCGACCCAGGCCGTATTGGGCTTCCGATACAAATTTTGTATCGATTCGTATCGATATATCGATACATCATCGACACAGGCCTAATTATAAATCAATCTTTAGCGCATATAGATGCAAATTTAAGAAAAATAGTAAACATAATAATTAAACTGTGTAGAATAAAAATTGGCAGTTCTGACTTACTGTACTACTTGAAACAATTTCCACTTTAGTTTGTAGGTCATCAAATTTTTCCCAGCGATTGCTGTCAATTCTATAACAATACGATATGAAGTGGCCAACTTCGCTTTTACGTTTGGAAACTGGTGCAATAAAATCCAGTACACCTCGAAGTACATACTCTTTCCTTTGAACTACAATACCACGAGGAATAAGGTGTAAAGGTAAAGAGGTATCGTGGGGCTCGCTTATTTCAAGTATTAGTGGGAGCGTTTCAATAAAAAGATGATCTGACAAAATATAAGTTGTCTTCACAATATTGCCACATTTGTCACATGAATCTCTGAATTGTTCATTCAGATTGTCTTGCAGTAACTCTAAATTTGTTGCTGATACAGTTGCCATCAACCTATTATTACAACGAGTGCCAGTATAGTTACAAAATGAGCAGTACCACTCTTTTTTATAAGATGGAAAATTTACAAATAGTCGCTCTAATAAGTTGTATGCTGATGTGCAAACTGCTTCGAGCACAAAGTGCCCATCTGTTTGAGTTTCTAATTTTTCGTTAAAAATAGTTAGTAAAATTTTCGCTCTTTTCCGATATGTGTGTACGTTGATTCCATCTCTTAATGAGTGCGCTACAAGCTCGAAAAGCGTTTCTGATGCATTCGAATCAACATACTGAGCGTACGTGGGACTGTCAGCGTATACGCTAAGCACAACAGTTGAATAGTGTTGTCAAATGCACAAAGTATCCCAAAAAGTGTAATATTTGTTATTTAATCTAATGGTTTTCAAATTGTAAGAATTTCCATTTCTCAGAATTCCAATGACGCTAGATTCGGTTCGGCTACTTTCATTGGAATGAAGTACTGTGGGGTCGGGTTTGGAATCATCTTTTGATTTTTTTAATGGTATGGAGGGCGGTTCATTTACTACTTTTTCAGCATTGACGCCTCTCTTTTTTGGCATTTTGATCTTTTATACTGTAAAAAACGAATAAATAACAAATTACTCACCCACAATAAGTAAAAGAAAAAATTTATATGTAAATCGATTAACAACAGATTCTAAAATAGATTAAACACATTTTTGAAAATCGATTCCCAAAATTAATCGAAAAGACCTATAATAATCTATTATACCAACGATAAAATATGTTAAATATGTTGTGATAAACGTGAAACTAATCAAAAATTGTAACCGTCAGATTATTTGTTGTATATTTTTTGTAGTTTTGTTTTTAGTCCGGTCAAAATAGACATTTGAAATAGCAAAAATTTCCGCAGAGCCAAATATTAGTGGAGATCTTGGGTATACCATTAGGAATAAAATATCAAAAGTCCTCATCGATCTCATTTGTGTTAAAAAAAGTTATTCGGAGTCAAAGGTCAAAATTACAGATTTATTGGATTTTTTTCGAAAACGGTAAGTTTTATCAAAAATATACCTCACACAAAAATTGTAGATCTTAAAATTATCTACAAAAATTGTCTAAATACTTTTTTTCGAAGAATTACCATTCCGGAGATATCGCGATTCGAAAAGTTGAAAGAGCTACGTTCTACAAACATGATATTATGCACACGCACAACTCTTCTAACTGCATGATGATTATTGAGTTTAACTGTAGTTAGAAGAGTATTGGCCCTAAAAATATGTCATAACAGTTCGTGGAGTAGGCCTATTGGGGAAACTACGTTAAAAAACGCGCCAAGTACACTACCTCACAGGTGGTGTGGAAATGTGTGCGTGTGCATATCGTGTAGAACGTAGTTCTTTCAACTTTTCGAATCGCGATATCTCCGGAATGGTAATATACAGTGTTTGTATCTCTGTAGTCCCTTACAGGAAATGAGATACGTATTAATAATTTATTATGTTTTTACTGGGTCAATCAAAATTATTATTTTTGATTTCTCAAAAAAATCCACTCTAAATCGTATATCTTTTTGAAGATTTGACAAAGATCCGGAGATCCACCGAGGTCGAAAACTAGGATTTATCATTGGAGTTTAATCATGTACCATGTACAACATACCAAAAAATCATAACTACTCCATTTGATGCAAGGTAAATAATTCGGATCTTTGGCGAACGCTGTATCGCTAAAAATGCCACAATACCATAAATTTGCAAAGCTTGGTACTCGTGCACCATTCATCTGATTGAAAAATATTTCTTATAAAAGTTTTAGGAAATTACATGCTCTATAATCGTTGTAATATCTACTTATGCTCTAGGTGGCGCTAGAGAGAAGATATTTTTGAAACACTTGTTTTCGGCCCCTTTTTTCCACTATAGCGGCGCGAGCGCCGGTCGCTCAAGGTCAAAAACTCGGAATATTAATTGAGACACCAAACTGTACAAGTGTACCAAATTACAACACTCCTGGACCATTTGCAAGTCAGAATCTACCCATTGCCTGGACTAGTAGTCAAGTGTCGTCTTGGCAATAATATTACGAAAATAAAGTAACTAAGTAACTCAATCTTTATTGCACTTAGGATTTCTTATCTAAACAATTGAGATTATGAAACAAATCCCACTTACAATTAATTACAAACAAGACATTAGGACACCTTAAAAATCAAGTAGATACGTCTTTCTGTTATTAAACTAGTTATTTATAATTTACAAGTAGTAATAATTGTTGAATTAAATATTTTATAATAAGAGGTTTGTTTATCATTAATGCTTTCAATGTTAATGATACAGAAGCGTTAAAGGTGAGATGTGAGATAACGTTTTCCCAAAAATTGTGGTAGAAAAAAAAGTATTCTAGAGAGCGAAAAATCGATCTTTGTAAAAAATATTTTTTTCAATGACCTGTATGAACTTTCGAAACACTAAAAAGAAAAATTGCTCAATGAAGGTCGCAGATGAATCAACTTATATTCAATTACCGTGCATCGCGTCATACATATCTGCGTATAAAGCCAAACATTAAAGTCACGAACAAAAGCCCCTCTTCAGGCTGGGCCGTGCATCGCCATTGAAGGTCATTGCCATCTTGTAGACCTATAGACGGTCCAATGGACTTACGAGGTCGCAATTGAGCAACTGCAAAGACCCCAATGGGCGATGATGGCTCTACACGTGTAATCTGTACAAGTGTTTTTAGTTACAAACGTTTTGCAGCAATGGGCTCAATTGGAATTTTAAATTTCGTTGAACTTTATGAAAGTGAGTCCCACGAAATAGATACTTTCAGGTCCATCGCGAACAACCTGTTTTGCAATAATGTACTGCCCGCCATCGTCTTGTATAGATGATAGCACAGCCTATGCTGATGCATGGGTCAGCATGAAATAAACCAACATCCTCCGTCTCCATATACGCGTGGGATCAATCCGCCGCTATTTCCAACGTCCAACACACCTAAAATGTGACGAAAAGCGTATCTATTCACAGCGAAAACAAAGTTAGCCCCAAGTCAAGTCCCGGTAATGCCAAAAATGTCAAAACAACCCTCCAATAGATCAACAAATGCTCATTTAAATTGGCCAAACGTGTCGAAAGAGATCGAACGGTAATGTGGCCAATCTTCATTACACAAGTTCAAATTGTAAAACTAAGCCAACAGCACCAGTACTCAAAAAAGCATCAAGTGTCAGTAGTAGACGACCGAAATCGAAAGATTTGTAGCATACTTTTGTTTTCTTGCAAATTTTACAATTACGCAAATGGAATCAAATTTCAGCAACTGGAGTACTGGAGAGTGAGAGTGGAAACTCATTATTAGTCCTCGTGCGTCATCTCTTCAAAATTCCCAAGTACCTAATTTAAAAAGCGTAAAATGGTTTAAATGGCGATTGTATGCAACCCTTCATACATTTTTGCATCGGTGTACAAAAATTGCATTTACGTTTGGCGCAAAAAAACAAAAAATTCTCCGAAATTTTGCTCATTAAGCGTTTTTTTTTTCCATGCATCGTTTTTAAACAACAGGGAAAGCGTCAGAATAGATAAAGACGACTCCATTTTTCGGTTTCCTTATATTAGAAAATAATAAAAAGAAGTTCGACTTATGTGATATTATGTCCAATAGGACCCATTTCAGAGTACTTATTGTACTCTTCACTTTCATACTTCACGCACTATGTGAAGTACATACATTCAAAAGGAATGCAACATATGAAATTCGCAACATTTTGTTTTAATGAAGAGTACTGGGCTAAAAAGTTGACAACTGTTAAGTAGACGTTTCGCGAGTATCAGTTATGGAGCGTTACACAAGTGAACAGCGAATTATAACAGTAAAAACCTACTTCAAACATGATGACAGTTTAGCAGAAACAATCCACAGAGTACGTGTAATTTTTGGTCGACAAAATGTACCAAATTGTTCGACAGTTAAGAGAATTATCGATAAATTTGACCAAGCTGGCTCGGTCGTGGATGAGAAAATATTAGGTCATCCACGGTCGGGCCGGTCTATTGAAAATATTGCCTTGGTGAATAGAAGTGTTGCTGAGAGTCCAGGGACATTGGTTCGTCGTCGTTCGCGACAATTGGCTTTTTCCACAAGCAGTTTGAAAAGAATTTTAAAGAAAGATCTCCATCTGCATCCATATAAAGTTCAATCGACGCATAAACTGACGCCAAGTGATCATGTGCAACGCCGTACCTTCGTCGACAGAGTGTTGAAAAACCAAAGAATAGACGCTGATTTTGTCAGAAAAATTGTCTTTATAGCGATAAGGCGCACTTCCACTTGAATACGTGAACACTCAAAATAGCCGGATTTGGGGATCAGAGAATCCGCATTTTGTTCATGAGAAAGCAATGCATCCACAACGAGTCATCGTTTGGTGCGGATTTTGGGCTGGTGGAGTGGTTGGGCCATACTTCTTCGATAACAACGACGGCAATGCCGTGACAGTGAACGGTGAACGTTATCGTTATATGATAAAGAAGTTTTAGTGGCTTGCGTTGGTCGGTATGGATCTAAACGAGATGTGGTTTCAGCAGGATTGAGCAACCTGCCACACTACGCAAAAGACAATGTAGTTATTGCATAAAAGATTCCCTGGCCATGTCATCTCACGCACTGGTGACCAGAATTGGCCATTGAGATCGTGCGATCCAACGCCGTGCAACTTCTTCCTGTGGGGTTTTGTGAAATCATTCGTATATGCCAACCAACCAGCCACAACTCCTGAGCTAAAAGGAGAAATTCGACGTGTACTTAGCAAAATTTAAAGACAAATATGCAAAAATGTAATCTTCAATTTTTCTAAAAGGGCAAATGAGTGCCAGCAGAGTCGTGGCGGCCATTTGTTGATGTTTTATTCCACTTATAGCCACCATATGTTTACTTTACATTAAAATAAAAATAATATTTACAATTTTCCTATAAATGATGTATTTTATTGAAAAATTAAATCTTGGGTTCTTTTTTAATCACCCTTTACAAGAGATATTGGTCTCCATTAGCGCTTGACTTCCATCAGAGGCGTAACGTTTTCTTTTCAGAGCCTACCTTGGCGTGGTGGTTCGAGGTAACAGTTTTGTCGCCTCTCCTCTGTCTTCCGCCATCATTTACTTAACCATTTGTGAACAAAAACAAAGCAGAACGACACGTTACATTACTTGCATTAATAGAGAGAACTTCAAACCCACGATCAAATTTATAAAGCTTTAGGGTATCTCGGTTATCAGGAGATGTTGGCTTGTTGAGACTTGGCCTAAAAGAATGCTAAGCCTCTGTTCATGACCTGGCTCTGTCTGTACGTCTGCAGACAACTTTCACAACTCAACGCTCTTATACTACAAATTGAAGTGGATCTCAATAACTTAGCATTATAGAATAGGCACCACGAAACAATGTACGTTCTTTTAGAAACAGTAAAATTGCGCATTTTATTTTAAATACATTTTATACAAATAGGAAGACAACTTACATAAATAACTTATCAAAAATTACTCACACACCAAATTCGACGGAAATAATAAAAATCTGATTAAATGTACACATAAAAGAACCTCCGGTTTTTTCATTGCCGATTCACCTTTGCGTTGAGGTGGCCCTTACTTGAAAGTAACTTCCACTTTAACTAACATATTTTTTCGCATAATTTACTTCCACTTTCAAGTTACGGTAACCTCAACCTAAAGGTTAAATTGCAACGACGAAACCAGAGGTAAGAGATGAAATGCGGTTTCACTTAAGTATTACTGGTAATATTACCAAAGTCACTTATCTGTTTAAATGACTAAAATAGATCAAAAACTACTTCCAATTTAAAGTTAACGACAATATTTAGACTTCTTTTTAGTAAAATTTAACAAATATGTTTCATTATTCTTATTAATAATAAACTCATTAGTCATTAATTAGTCAGTCAATGTGATTTGTGAGTTTAGGTACTAATTTTAGGGGTATTTTGGTTTAAGGCGTGGTTTGTGCCGTTGCTTTTTGTGCCATTCTCAACTTTTTTTACCTCGCCATTACCAACGGCAGTAATTCGAGTTTTAGGTATCACAAGGGGTACTATAAACAATCCAATCAAACCGAGAATATGAAGGCACAGGTACATATGTCTGCAACAAAGAAATTTTGGGTAAAATCGACCTTGCAAAAGCATTTTCGGACAGTTTTTATCAAGAGTTGCTTTTGCTTTTCTGTCAAAATATGCAAAAAGGCAGTGGCGCACCAATAATGACTCTTGTTTTATTACTAATTTAGCTGTTATTGCGTCGCAACTTTTAATAAAAACCGAAAGGTCAGAAAATGGCATTTAGGGACTAATTATTTCCTAGCCTTGTCTACTACATTGTAGTTGTCGGTGTAATATTATTTTAATTGGTCAGTACTTACATGAGCAGTCGGATACTGGGCCAAAATTCCAGCATAACAAAACTAAAAGTGATATATGTCATAACAAAACGTGTTGTGATTGAAGTAACAATATCGTATGCCAGCTTCGTTCTAGAGTTGTGCGTAAAATGATGGCGTATTGCTCTTCTCACCTAAACAACCGACGATTAATTTTAAAAATTAGGAAAATAATGAAAAAAAGCTTACATTTCTGGATGCAAAAGTAAATAGTGCTCCACTTGCGAAAGTGAGGTAATATCCGGGATAAAATCCGTGCCACACAGCCGATAAGGAATAAGTTAAAATTGTGGAATATTTCGTGGCTCTTTCGTAAACTACCATACGCAGCCATCTGTTGGTTCCAATATTCCAGGCCTCGATGCTGTCGCGTAAACTTGGTCCAAACTGAAAATGTTATAAATTGGTCACTTTCAAAACATCCTTCACCTCATCAAATTGGTTTGAAATCAAAAATGAGCGAATACATGGACCTTCAAGTTGGAGGCTCTAATTATTGGCAATTTGGGTTAAAAAAAAAGAAACTGCGAACGACAAAAAATGTATTTCTTTACAATATGTTGGTACTACAATTTTAATGACACCTTAAAAATACTTTAGTTTTACTATTAACAGCCACAAAGTTAATAAATTCTCGAATTTCGTTCCATTTAGTATCAAATTCTCCAAACTCTTGAAACTGCTCGTTCAGATTCAGCACATTCTTAAAGTACAATTTAGCTAAAGCTTGCTTACTAAATACTCTATTTAAAAATTGTTCGTCGTATATCTCTTCGAGCTTTCTAACCGTTAAATGCGCTTTCGCCTCCTCATTAGTCAAAAGAATGCAATTCCAAGGAGACCAATCCAAATCTTTAAACCAACGACATAGACGCAAATCGTAAACGTCGTCGTTTTCACTTATGGCCGAATGACCGTGCCAAATCTTAACGACGATGTGATGAATATCCTTATCTTGAACGATAAAAGCTATAGAAGACGGCGATCGTTTCCTACGCTCTTCGCGACGTATCAAACGTAAAATGTAACGATAAGGCGCTACATTGAACCACGGCTCCAATACGCGATCGTCCCAAGAACAAGCGAGACAGACGGTAATTTTGTCGGTGTGGAGATCGACCACAAACTCGGAATGAGACTTGAGCTTTTGGCATCTCTTGCAATAAAAGATGTCGTTGGCCATCAATTTTTCTTTAACGCGACGCATTCTATTCGTTACGCCGAAATTACACTCGGGATCCTTGATGTGTTTCATCAAAAGGCCCCGAATTCGCTTCATCAAAAATTCTAGATATTTCTTTTCGAAACCCCTAACCATCATTTCGCAGGCGCGATCTATTAAAGCGACGAGCTCTCTCGACACCAAGCAATTGTGGCCTTCTAATAAAAGCTTCGCGTTTAACAACGACTGTAGTTTATCTTCCAGGTCGGCATTTTCGTCGCTTACAAACATGTAAATTTTATAATATTCTTGTCCTTGTTGGGTTTCCAAAGTGTCCATTTCCATGTACAAATCCTTGTATTCGTCCGACCAAGTTTTGTACCTCGTATTCCAAGCTATGGGATCGGATATAGTTCTGAAAAATTCGTGATCGCGTTCAATTTTCATTTCGCGTTTAATTTGTTCTCGATGAGCCTCGATGGCCCTCAACATTTGAATCTCTCTATCCAACAACATGTAAAACGCGGTAATTTTTGCCGGACCAGAATATGTATTACATATTCGTTTAATTTCCGCCTTTTTCCATCTATCGACCATCGCGTATAACATACAAAAGTCCGCTTTAGTACGAGGAAAAACTTTGGATATTATTTCTTGCTGTTTTCTCTCCGTATTTTCTCTGATGTAAAATTCTTCCAATTCTCGCTCGATACGAACGCGTTTTTTATATTCGGCACTTAGCAATTTTAACGCTTCGCGCATTTTCCAAGCACGAAAATATCTCTGAATGGTTCTCACTTTTTCTTCGATCGCTAACCTTATTGCGCGCATTTCGGCCGTTTCGTAAGGTCCCGCAGTTAAAATTTTATCTGTAACGTTGGGAATCCACGTTTCTTGATTGCTCATTTGGGTAGCACGCGCGTATTTAGTATCTAATAATCGATTGCGCCAAAAATAGGTTTGGGTGTCTCTGTGTGTTTTCTTTTCTGGGGGCAGCTTCTCTGCAGCGGGCCCGGTTTGCGAGTATCCGTGATGGTATTCCACGCCGCTCTCTTTATGAACGTAACCGCCGATAAACGGCTTTAGGATACTTTTATCGACAATTTCGACGACAACATCTCTGTAACCGTCTTCGACGTCCGAATCGTCCACTCTTACGGTGAGAACGTCGGGTAGGGCAAAATCTTCGTAAGCACGTTCGGCGGATATTGTGCGACCTAATTTTGTCGAGTATAGTTTAAATTCCAAGGTATTATAAGGCCCCAATTCGAATTGATTTAGTCGCTTTTCGTTGCACGCATTGACGTTGTCGAGCATAATTTTTATATCGGAAGCGGGGACCGCAAATACGTCAACGAGAATCTTTTTAATTTCGCCGATCGTGGCATTTTCTGTGTAGGATTGAGTAAACACTTTATTATCTTCGGTCAAAAACTTAACTGTGACGCATTTGGACGATTCGTCAAAATCGATAATTTTATCGAAATAATCGGAAGCTACCGACGTTCTTGCGCTACTACAAGACGGAATTCGTTCTTCTTCCATTTTTGAAAGAATGGCGCGAGAAATTATAAAACTACACTAAAGCCACTGACAGAATTGTCATTTCGACGAACATCGCTTACTGACTGCAAAAATTATTGATCATCTTTCGTCAAACTGTGGAAGTTGATAAACTTAAAACATGCGATTTCAACGATATTATGCTTTGTTTAATCGATACCGAAAACCGTATTTCATTTCTACTTAATGTTATTATAAACAAAAATTAAATTTTAGTAGATAGGTAGGTAGATACTAAATGTAAAAAAACATTGTAAAGAAACTGATGTTTTTCATTATACGACAGCATGAAAACTCCCCAAAGAGCCTTTTTATAGACAAATATTTTTAGAACTTTGATCGTATTTCATTGCGTAATGAGTTTGTCGTCTTAAAAAAATGTCTTTGGGGACACAAACTGCGCTCGAACACGAACGATATATTTGAAAAGGGTTAAACACGTTTCTCTTTTAAATTAACTTAGAAGACGTTCTTAATGGCCTAAAACGCGTCCCTGGTAAGATAAACTAGAGCTGGACGAGCCTTCCATACATCATAAACGTTTATGGAGTACTCACAGAAAAAAGACTAAAAAACAACAATTTGGTTTGATTAAAATTATATAATGATACTAGAGGGTAAGGGTGAGCTCAAAAACATTAAAAAGCGAATAATTACGATTTTCCAAATATTACCTTAGAAATTACAAAAAGGGTATTTTGCATAAGATCCGGGCTCTACTAATGAGTAGGAACAAGTAGGAGTCAAAGTTTTAAAATAGTGCGCATTTCCATAAATGGAGCGCCTTTAGAAAATTTGTTTGGACGTGATAAAAAGAGAAAGTTTGGATTATTTATGCCAGTGCATTTGCACACGAAAATTGTAATAGTATTTTACTAGAGGAAGTTTATTCAAGTATGGCGAATTACGCAGTGCGTCATAACGAGCATGGGTTACGTTTATGGGGAATGGTTTACAGCGCAAATACTAAAATTTACATCGGGGCGAATGCACAAACTGGACGAAACGAAGAAACGATTAAAATCACACACGAGTAGTACACCCTGTATAATTCGGTTTTTTGCTATTTTTAACAGTAAGGAAGATATATTGATTCTTATAGTGACTATCCCTGTATATTTAATTAAATTTTCGTATAATTTAATGTCCTTCTACTACGGATTATTAAGACATAATCATTGCAGAGCCTCCTTTCTCTATCAAAGGAAGTGATGAAATTCGGGACGATAGTCAACGCATTTAATTGACGTCAAATCTATTAATGGGCATAGACACACTTAAGAAATAACATTCCACTTCACATCTTCAAGTAATGACGTACATAAAGACTTTAAGAGTATTTTTATCCCGCCTTTACATTTTTGTACAGTCCGCAGTTTTTAATTTAAACATTGAAAAAATCGTGCTCATACTGCCCTGAAGAGACTTGAAAAACTTATCCCGAACAGTGCCACTTATACATTGCTACATTGTTAAACGAAAAGACACTTTCGGCCACGAAACGTTTTGTCCTAAAATATCTTTAAAAAAGTAACAAAAGACTCACCTCAAATGCTAAAACGTGGATATTCTCAAAGCGATCCCACTTAGGCGATCCATTTTCGTCGTAGCCATTGAAACCGATACCAGCATTATTGCAGATGGCGTCGGCTAAGAGCCAAGCGAAATAATATTTAAACCTAACTAATAGAGTGGCCATATGTATGTACCCAAATTTAAAACCTAAGCTAGTATTTTCGACAAAGTTGTCTTCTTTAAACGCTTCAATTGGAAACAGAGGCAAAAATTTGATGAACATAATTGCGAACATAGAAGAAAGTACAATTTTTTTAACGACAGCAACTACCGGAGAAGGTTCTCTCATAACCTTCATATTGTTCGAATTGTTGTTTAAGTTGCTCTAAAATAGATTTAATTAAAATTTATTCGGTTTGTTAAAGTATAACTTACATTAGAGGGCTTCTGCATTAAATTATTACCATCGATAAAGTCCATGTAATCTCGATAAAATAGAACTGGCCCTGCCATTAGTGCGGGAAACGCGAGAGCATAACTAAAATATTCTAAAGCCGATGGAACCCTACGAACGGCATACGATTTCCTATTATTTGATAACTCTTCGTCGCTTCTAGTCAATCCGTCGTGGATGTTAAATGCCAAACTCGTTACCTTTTGCGTAATTACCATCAAAGGACCTGAAGAAAAAATTAAAGATTGCCGTAAAATTGATTAGATGCGAGTTTTACCCGTAATGTCCAAGGTGTATGAGCCGTAATCGTAAATTTGTCTGTGCAAATGTATAGAAGACAGATAAATTAGGGCAACAGCTAATACCATCCTGAAACATTATTAAATGCAAGGTTTTTATTTTGTTTGTTTTTAATATACCTCTGCATAATTTCTGGGCTTTGAGTTCGGATAACTATGTAACATAGCGCCGGTAGTCCCGCTAGATGAATGGCCTGCCTGAAAAATTATAGTTAAAATTTGCAACGACAATAATTGTTTGATTGATTTTGATAGAAAAAAAAAATACTTGATAGGCAAAGACTTACGTTCCAAAACAAAAATAACCGATGATGAGACCGAATATGAGACCAAATCCATGTCTTGTTCCCGCATTTGTTTTTGTGGGGTGCAAAACTGTACGAAATAGAGATGCTAAGGCTAGAGCCACAAATTGGCTTATCACAAAATTAACCTGCAAAAGAAAATTACATCATAACATCATACAAATTACCATCATTCAAAAGCAATTGTTTGTTTAATGTTCCATTATCTCGAGAGAGTACGTCGAGATCTTTTCAAATGGATTTGTTATAATGGCTAACTTAAGCTTAAGCTTCGAATGTACAATCGGCCCTAAGGGCGAATTACACAATCAAAGTTCAGGGCAGGATTAAAGTTAAACCCGCCTTTTCATTTTTCATTTAGGCCCAGTTGTATAAACGAGCTAATCTGGGAGTCAGAGTTGACTCCACGATCTAAATATAAAGTTAAATCTTAGCGTAGATTTGATTAGGTTAACTCGTAGGCACTTAGTCCAGGGTTAATCCATCAATTTTCTAGAGTTAAATATATTTCAATTTAACTCAGAATTAGATTTGTTATAATGGCTAACTTAAGCTTAAGCTTCGAATGTACAATCGGCCCTAAGGGCGAATTACACAATCAAAGTTCAGGGCAGGATTAAAGTTAAACCCGCCTTTTCATTTTTCATTTAGGCCCAGTTGTATAAACGAGCTAATCTGGGAGTCAGAGTTGACTCCACGATCTAAATATAAAGTTAAATCTTAGCGTAGATTTGATTAGGTTAACTCGTAGGCACTTAGTCCAGGGTTAATCCATCAATTTTCTAGAGTTAAATATATTTCAATTTAACTCAGAATTAGATTTGTTATAATGGCTAACTTAAGCTTAAGCTTCGAATGTACAATCGGCCCTAAGGGCGAATTACACAATCAAAGTTCAGGGCAGGATTAAAGTTAAACCCGCCTTTTCATTTTTCATTTAGGCCCAGTTGTATAAACGAGCTAATCTGGGAGTCAGAGTTGACTCCACGATCTAAATATAAAGTTAAATCTTAGCGTAGATTTGATTAGGTTAACTCGTAGGCACTTAGTCCAGGGTTAATCCATCAATTTTCTAGAGTTAAATATATTTCAATTTAACTCAGAATTAGTTGTTATTTATGTTGAATTTAGGTTAATCTCCGAGTTAACTCTGACTTCCAGATTAGCTCGTTTATACAACTGGGCCTTACAGTGGTTTCCATGATTTATAAGCTTGGTTTAACTTTAAACCTACCCTGAACTTAGCTTAAGTTTAAGTAAAACTTGCCTTAGCATTGTTTACTAACAATGGTATTGATATTGACATAGACATGACCATTGTCAATGAACAATGCTAAGATAGGTTAAACTTAAGTTTAAGAGAACTAGGCTTAAGCTTCGAATGTACAATCGGCCCTAAGGGCGAATTACACAATCAAAGTTCAGGGCAGGATTAAAGTTAAACCGGCCTTATCATTGTTCATTTACAGTGGTTTCTATGGTTTAAGCTAGGTTAACTTTAACCTGTCCTGAACTTCGATTCCTAGACTAATCAATAGTCCAGTCTAAGGTCTCGTTCGACCTTAATCCGGAGCTGTTAAACTGTCCATCAAAAAACTTGTCGTGACCTGTTTGTAAAAAACTTACAAATTATTTATTCTCTTAGTGCTGCTCGTACCAATTTGTACAAATTAATTCTGTTATTATTTGTAAATTTAGATAATTCCTGAACATTAACGTGAAACTATGCAAACAGATTTTTAAAAAGCTAAAATTTAATCCCAGTCTCAAAATAACTTCCAATATATTTATAATCACACGTTAAATTTATTCCTAATTATAAAATCTTCTACGTATTAAATACGAGACCGTGAAAATGAATGTGTTTTACTATTAGGGAACAAAAAATCCAATTATAAACAACTATCGCCAATTAAAAAAGGAAATCAGTTTTTAAGTTTTCTCATAGCCGTCCACCGACATCGTGATTTTTCATCGGTCATCGGTAATCGTGACAAGCCGCCGTTTCACAGATTTTTCACAGATCATCGTTCAAACAAACATGAGGTTCAATGACGACTGACTGATGAGTCATCAGTCAGCGGTCTTCAGTGATGACCGCTGAAAAATCACGAGGTATGTGGGCTCATCGATCATGAAAACCAATCGCGATGGCTCGTCACGATGACCGATGAACAGTCACCAGGTCTGTGGGCCGCTTTAAATTCAAAATAAGTTTTTAAATAATCCACAAAAAGTGGGAACAATTTTATCTTTGTAATAGCGGTATGTAACTTAGCAACTTCATGAAATAGCATACCACACTTCAGAATTATAAACAAAAACAACTCCTTCAGATTAGATCTAAAAAATTAAATCACGAGTGATTCGCAACAAATAAGATAACAAGGTAACAAGGCTCATCAAACAAATATTTATTTCCGTTTTACCTCTTCAATAATTACACCCTTCAGAAATTTCGTTCTTCTCGAAAACAATATTTCTCAAATATTGATTTTTGCAAAGGCACCCTTACAATCCACGATATCTTGATTTATTACTGAATTACTCAGTAACTAATAGGTATTATAATCAATTTTTGTTTAGATTTGAGGGAGACTGCTTCGATTGCAGTTGGAAACTGTTATGAAGATAAAACAATGAGTAAGGCCCACACATCATGCTTTTGAGATTTTCGTTGAAAAAAGTACCTAATTGTCTTTCTCAAACTGGCAAATTTGATTGATTGGATTGGATTTAAGAACTAACATGAATAACGACTCGGTTTATAATAAATCTTTTATGACTGAATAAAGACTCTACCCACTACCCTCACTCCCTCGCCCTATGAATTGAAACCCCTTCGGGCAAAATTCGACTACAAGAAGGTAACTTAACGACCTTAAGTCTTCTTGCAAGTAGATAGTGTCAATCAAAAAAAATTATAATGTAACTAAAAGCAATATAGAGACTAGAGACATTAAAGAGTCTGATTCAATTACAAAAGTCAGCTTCAAGTGCTGCAGGTTAAGCTTTCTTTGAAGCAATCATTCGTGTATAACGACGTTAAATTGTCTAAATTGGGAGGAAGTCGCGGAAGGAATAATAATTTGTAAGAGAATTTTAAAAGAGAAGATCCCATACGAAAAATCAATGGCCCACTAACGCATTAAAAAATAATTTTTCCATTTATATGTATTACCATGTATTAGTTACATAAGCAATGCGGGCCTCATATCACGCGACTTTTACTACAAACCACGAATGCGTGAAATTACACTTTGTTATTGTTTTGAAGACCTTTTCTAAACGATCAAGAATTACAAAAATAAGAACAAAAAATAATAATCATACAAAAATCGTACGATAGTCTGTTCTTACGATCTTTGCACTTTAAACCACATCACGCCAAAAATTTTTATAATGTAAGTAGGTAATTAAATAAATTAATATGCTCGATATTTAATTGCCCTTTTAAGTTTAAGTTTAAATTTAAGTGCCCTTCCAATTAAAATTATGAGTGTCAAAATAATTTATTTCGAATACACAGTTTATCAAGGACAAAAACCTGTATCTTTGAAACTGTCGTTAGTACAATTCTAAAAAATTTGACTTTTAACTCTTTCAGTAAAATAAAATCTTTGTAGGACGTACCATTTTTCAAAAAAAAATTCAAAGTCACTCGTAATGTTATTGGGCGGTCACCTCACCAGTGACCCCCACACATTAAATTTTCTATACAGGAGGTGTCTCGGAAAATAACCCACAAATTTCTACAGCGAATTCCCAGGACCAAATTACGACATTTGCCCCTCTTGGAATTATATCCCCAAAAGAACTCCTAAAAAGTTATTAGGCTCTCAAAGTCGAAGATAGAGTTTAAAACAAAATCACTATGGCTATTAGGCGCTATTAGGCATCCGAATAAAGTGATTTTTTACACTTTAACTAATTTGGTCCTGGGAACTCACTGTAAAAATTGTGTCGATAATGAGGGTCAAACAATAGTTAAGATTATTGATTTATACTTCGAACAAATCTCGATTTTAACTCTTTTTGCTTAAAAAGACAGCATTTTAGCATAACTTTAATTTGAGGTACCATAAAAGAGCATGGTACCATTTAAATTTTTCGTAGTAGAGCATGTGTGGGGGCGAGTTGTAGCGCAACGCTGGTTACGTAGTCTAGTTTCCCCCTTCGGCTCTACAAAAGTTTCTTTTATTTCGATATTTTGGGTAGCACTTAAGTCTCAAGATATTTAGGGTGGATCGTTTGCAAATGAACACCCTGTATATATTCCAACATCGTATCAACTTACATAAACATTCATCAAATTGTACTCGATTGCTCTATCTATTTATTTGAATATTCATCAATCAAGTACTAAAATGAAAATTTAATTGCATTTTTCAGCACACTTTTGTTATATACTCGTAGTTGGGGCATTATGAATGATGATTATACCCCAAAGTCACCACCCAAATATAACAATATTGACTCAACCCGCTCTAACGAGAATCGGGAATTAATGGAGCTTAAAGTTAATCGATTAAACATCAAATACAGTCATTTGATATGTTTTTAAATTGAAATCGGATCATTTTTTTAAATTGCGCCTTTCAAAACTTTTTTTCAATTATAGCCAGATTATACCCAATGAAAAAGGGTCAACTCGAAAGAACGGTTCGAGAGAAAATCGAATCGATCAACGTAAAAGGGAAAAGGGCTGTACCTACTTATAATTGTTTTAATTTCGAACATTTCTAAAATATTTTTGAATACATGAATAATGATGTTATAATAATAAATATAATAATAAATAATAATAATGTTTATGAAAAACTATATAAAAATAACGAATTGCAGCAAACTTCAGATTCGGCCGAAAATCAAAAAATGTAATTTTTACAGCCTTGGTACTAAAATAACCACGTAGGTATAATACATAATCGTGAATAAATAATTAAAAAAAGATAATTAATTCATGGTTGTATGTAGGTATCACCATCAAAATTGAAATTAATCAAAAATCAAAATTATACCGTTATTAAGGATTGACTTTTGAGTTTTGAACGACTTACGGCAAATTACAATTCGGCCTAAATTTAAAATGTGCACCAAATTTTTTCGATTCGTCAAGAAAACATTTAAATAAATTACCATAGTCGAGTCACTTCCTTCTTTTTAAAAAAACTTTAATGAGTAATTTCCAGTGGCGTAGCTATACGTGGAGCAGTTGGAGAAGCCGCTCCAGGCGCACGAGCCATGGCAGGCGCAAAATTAGAAAGAGCAAAATAAAAATTAATAGTAGGTAACGAGCATTACCCGCAAGTAGAATACTATGCTTTATCCGCAACCGTAAATATTAGAAATTGTCTTTAAAATAAAAAATTGCGTAATTTCAAGGTACAAAAATATGTTAAGGCGAATCCGGACAACCAAATCGACCAAGTGTGAAAGAGAGACAAATATATCGGAAAAGTAATTAGCTATTTCTAAGCACATTGAAAAAATTTTCTTTGTTCTGAAATGGCCAAATGACTTATAACACTATTAGAATTCACGCTGACGGACTATTTTTTTAAATTTAGCTTTTTTTTTCAAAAATTTTGAAAATAATTCTTTTTGGAAATTTTTTTGAAAAAAAGTGTTAGCCAGCATATAAAGAAGCATGTTTTCTGAGTACAATGCAGTTAAAAAAAAAATTTTTTTTTCACTCTTTGTTAATCTAAACAGAAGAATAAACTTCACTTTGACTAATTTTACGCCGCTCGTGACGATTCGGTTCACTACGTCACGTACGTCGTGCGTCCTTTTTATAAAGATTTGAATTGGCAAATATAAACATAACATTACAAAATAATACAAGCATACCTACAGGGATAGTTTAGTTTTATCACATAGCATCTTCAATAATAAATGTTTCTACAAATCTTTGAATTATAAAATTGTTTAAAAGTATTCCTAAGTACTATAATATAATTAATAACTAGGTTCTTTTGGGTCTTTTGTTTTATACCAAGTTGCAATTAGAAATTTTAATTACAAAAGAAATTATAAATTTTTGAAATTTTGACCTTTAAAAAATCGTACTGATTGTATATGCAACTAAAACCACAACAAATGCTATGCCAAAAACGAATTTTAGTATGTATCAGTATTATGAACGTTAGTTGTAGTCCAGTCAATTAAGGGTTTTACCTTCAAAAAAATTCAATAGTTTTGAAACTTCACATATGTATTTGTAAACGTCTAGTGATGAATATCCAAAAAATCTTGATGAATCAGAGGTGAGCTTTAGCGGCAGTGGACGAAGACATAATTTTTCTCAGTTTTTCGTAAATATCTCGAAAACTATGGGTTGCAGCTAAAACGTTATTGTATATAAAATAAAGCCAATAAAATTTTCTACAAAATTGAATATATGCATCTTTTTTGTATTCCTAAAGTGGCATGTCTTAGGCCACTGCCGTTAAAGCTCACTTTCGATTCATCAGGACTTTTAGGATATTTACCATTCATCACTAGACAAATGAGTATGCAAAGTTTCAAAACTATACATATATTGGATATTTTGACAGTGAAGCCCATTTTTAGTTTTTGCTGACTGGACCATAGGTACACTAGTACAAACACTAGTTCATATGGGTGTCCCACCGTTTTAGGTACATTGAAAATCGGATAATTTAAATAAGTGCTCTTAGAAATAGTAATAACAACCATAGCTAATACGTTGCAAATGAGTAACTACACAGTAGTTACCACTTGAATGAAATAACACCCTTACGCGAAAAACTTATCGTAACGACGAATAAACAAGTTCGCGTTATCGCAAATTTGTAAAATCTGCCTACTACCATCTGGGCGGCGCATGAAATAGTCAAAGCAAAATTCATTTTGCTGTTCTGATGGATAAAAATTAAAAATTAAATTAAATTGAAAATTGGGTTAGCTTCTGTAACGAAGGCCCTTTCATTGCTGGACCCCAGTTTTTTAATTTTTTTTCCTATAAAAGAGATAATTGATATATTTTTTATCAAAGAAAGAAAATTACGCATTTCTAAAAGAGGACAAGTTTTTAAAAAGTGTTTTTTTATTTAAAAAAAATTTAATCGGCATATTTTAATCTCAGGTATATGTGGTACAGCGTTGTACAGACCTTTTAGGGACACCCTGTATATTGGATTTGGGTACACAGAGAATTAACATTGAAAATCGGATAATTTAAATTTCTGCTCTTACCGCTAGTATTATCAACTTTTAAAACTGCCTTTAAAAATTTAAACTCCATTTATGTCAAATATCCACCAATAGCATGGCTAGATTTTGAATTAAATGGAGTTTTAATTTTTAAAGGCGACTTAAAAAGTTGATAATACTGAGGGTACAATTACTGATATCACAACAATCGAACAATCGAGTTTTTAAAACCAAATTATTTATTTCCTAGCCGAAGCTGGCGTTTACTTTTTGTTGTATGTCTATTTATAATCCATAGCACAATATTAGACGAAATGAAGAGGAAAGAATACAAATTTTAAAATGCACTTATCTCTACACAGTTGAATTAAAAGACACCCTTGAAGCATAAACAAGTTAGCACGTTATCGCAAATTTGCATAATTCTGTCGGTTCAATCTTGGCGGCGCGTAAAATGGTCAAAGAAAAGTTTATTTTGCTGTTTTGATGGACAAAAATTAAAAATTAAATTAAAGTGAAAATTTGGATAGCTTCAGTAACGAATGCTTTTTATTTGCTGGCCCCCAGTTTTTTGATTTTTTTTTCCTATAAAAGAGATAATTGATATATTTTTTAAGAAAAAAGGAAAATTACAAAAGTACTCCGTCAGCGTGAATTCTATTATGTTTGTAGGTACATTCGAGCAATAAAACCTAAAATTAATCAAATGGTTTTTATACAAATAGCTAATTAGTTTCCGCGCCATCTACCGTGCTAGAAATAGATTACCGAGCTGTCCGGTTTAGCCTTAATAAATTTCAAAAGGATCTAAGCTCATTACTTTGAAAATTACACCTGCGACGCTGGGGGGCCGGGGTCCGTAGTCCTATTTCACCATATGTAGCTACGCCACTGGTAACTTCAATCTACGGAGTGTTTCAAAACGCAATTAAATAAATTTCACATTCAAACTCAACATTTTTTGTAACAATAAAGCGCAATTAATTTATAAAAAGAAAATTAGAAAATTTTATAATAAAACAACGCCCAATAATCATTACTCCGTTGATTATTGGTTTAATTTCGTATGGTGCGAATTTGCTTCGAGTGAGTAGTGAGTCATGATCTATAATTGTCTAGTTTTTTTTTTAACTTTTCATGCAAAGATCGAAAAAGTAGCTGCGAAAAGAATTTACGCAAACACGCATGGGGGAGGAGTTGCCTAGATGCGCTTCAATTATTGTCATAGTGACCGACCGCTGCTTTTCAACCGTCAATTGCAATTTGCAAATGTATTGGCGATGCATTTTTGTGCAACTAACTATGACTATTTACCATAACATTAAAGAGGTAATTGCGAGGCAAAACAAAAGAAATTACGTATGAAGGATCCGTGCAAAAATGGGCGAAAAACGGAAACGAATATATACCGAGCAACTGAGCTGATCTCATATCTCAGGCACTTGTTGAATGCTAATTTAAATAAAATTGTCCATTTACTTAACACCGCAATCACGCGATACGATCATTTAGTATTCGTAATTCGTAACTTGATATAAAGGTATTTTTATTTCGTAAACAACCAAACACGTGTTTTTTCTATTAATAGGTACCCCCAAAAAAGAAATTTTTCGCAAAACTTTGGATGTCTCATTTTTAATTTAACAACATTTAAGTTAATCTTGGCGCCTTTTATTCTAATAGTAAACGTAATATTTTGAAGATCGATAATGGTACATAATCGAAAACGAGAAGTCGCCGGTAAAAAGCAAAAAATACGAGTCTCACCTGATCGACAGCTACTCCCGTAACGTCGGAGACCCAAGTAAAAATTCGACTTCCATCATAATACGAAGTTGGAGCAGCCATTTGACGATAAACAATTGTCTTTTTAAATTTGGGCTGGGCAGCCGCAATCTGTACAGGCGCGTACGACCCTTCGCACACGACAGAAAATATAAGTTGAATCGCAATTCCTATAAAGAGGTACGTAGCGTGGTGGGAGATAAAGATAAACGACTCCATACTGAAGTCTCTCCGTATTTAACGTCCGATGACCCGTTTTTTAATTTAAAACTTTGTACTTATTGCACTGTTTGTCAACTTGGCTTTTAAATTTAACTGTCTTATTTGACACTTTTCATTTTTACGCCAACAAACGGAAGAAAAAACAAAAAGTTTTGAGCCGCGCGATTACGGCACCTTTTTCAAACGCGAAATTGTTTGTTGTGGTTTGTGATGTTACCCGGCGTTACTTTCGGTCTTTCTAACGGAATCTGGAATAAATTACATTTCAAATTTGAGCGCTCGATTTGAATTTAAAAAAGGCAAATTCAATTGTGTAATAGCTTATTAATAATTTGTTATCGTTAGTCATTAAGAAATCGTGTCTTAAAATAGAGTGGTATTTATAATTTTTAACAATTATTAAAAAGGCACCTTTCCAAATAACAAGAAATAATAGCATTGCGAATAATATAATATATAATATGGAATACCATATACAAGTCCATAAAGTATGTACCCATTATAAAACAAAAATGATAAGCTCACGGTTATACGCTGATACGTCCAAATGAGTCGCGCGATTATCACGTCATAAGCCCTAAGTCATAACTTTCTTGTGCCATCCACAATAAATAATGAGCGGATCAATTAAAAAGTTGTTATGTTGTTATGATATCAAGTAATGAAATGAGCACGCAATGGCGTAACCACGTAACTGACGAAGAAAATCTCAACATTTCAATTAACCCCCTGAGAGCTTCAATTTTAATTTGGAAGCTTCGCATTTATGGCAGCCGTTCGCACAACAATTTCTTAACATCAATTTAAGTACTGCTTAACCTCAAAATGTAATTTAATGTTCACATGAAGTCAGCAATTCTTTAGTAAGTAATTGATAACTATAACCATATTTGTGAAACACAATAAGAAAAATAAATATTATAGAGTTTAAAATAAAAACAAATTAAGTTTGGTGGTTAAGCAGTACTTAAATATCGCTAGGAGTCTTGCAGAAGTTGCTTGCAATACTGTGAATTGGAAGTTTGGAAGCGACTTCTGCAACACTTCCAGAAGTTTTCACGCATTTTACAAAGCTAGTTTCTTGACAGTCTGTCTGGCACTTCTCGCAGCTTGCTGCAATATTCCGCAGCTTCTCGCTGCAATAGCTCGCAGCTTATCACTGCAATAACTCGTAGCTTCTCACTGCAATAGATCGCAGCTTCTCGCTGTAATATCTAGCAACTTCTCGCTGCAATAGCTCGCAGCTTCTCGCTGCAATAGCTCGCAGCTTCTCGCTGCAATTAATAGCTCGCAGCTTATCACTGCAATAACTCGTAGCTTCTCACTACAATAGCTCAAAGCTTCACGCTGCAATCGCTCGCAGCTTCTTGTAGCAATAGCTCGCAGCTTCTCGCTGCAATAGCTCGCAGCTTATCACTGCAATAACTCGTACCTTTTCACTACAATAGCTCGCAGCTTCTCGCTGCAATAGCTCGCAGCTTATCACTGCAATAACTCGTACCTTTTCACTACAATAGCTCGCAGCTTCTCGCTGCAATAGCTTGCAGCTCATCACTGCAATAGCTCGTAGCTTCTCACTGCAATAGCTCGCAGATTCTCGCTGCAATAGCTCGCAAGTCCCGCTGCATTATCTATCCGCTTATCCCTACAATATCTTGCAGCTCCTCGCTGCATTATCTTGCAGCTTCTCACTGCAATATCTCGCAACTTTTCGCTACAATACCTCGCAGTTTCCCGCTGCTTCTCGCTGCAATAGCTCGCAGCTCTCACTGCAATAGCTCGCAGCTTCTCACTGCAATATCTCACCGCAATATCTTGCAGTTTCTCGCTGCAATAAATCGCAGTTTCCTGCTGCAATATCTCCCAGCTTCTCCCTATAATATCTTGCAGCTTCTCGCTGCAATATCTAGCAGAAGTTTTTTCGAATGTGAAAAAGAGGCCTTTTAGGCCTCGTTTTACTGTAAACAATAGTGTAAACAGCATTGATGCAAGCGACTTCTGAAAAAAATTTTTAGAGTGTTCTCTCACTTACAGTCCAGTTTACATTAAGCTATTAAGCTAGTTTCTATGTGGAAACAAGGCTTTCGCATGCGGAGAAAACCTATGCGAGAAACGTCAGACAGGCAGACTGTTCGTTAAAAACTGGCTTTACGTAAACTGAACTGTAAGTATGAAACAACTCTAGGAAATCTTGCAGACGTCGCTTGCAATACTGTAAATGTGCATTGGAAGCGACTCCTGCAACACTTCCTAGAGTTTTCTCGTATTTTACAAAGCTAGTTTCAAACTGACAGTCTGTCTGGCACTTCTCGCTACAATAAATCGCAGCTTCTCGCTTAAATATCTCGCAGCTTCTCGCTTAAATATCTCGCAGCTTCTCCCTGCAATATCTTGCAGCTTCTCACTACAATATCTCGCAGACTTTTTCTCGCATGTGACGACGAGGCTTTTAAGCTTCGTTTTACTCGAAGCAATAGTGTACATAAACTAGATCTAGTTTATGTACTGTGGTGTAAACAGTATTGTATTGCAAGCGACTTCTGCAAGATTTCCTAGAGTTTTGTCGCACTTACAGTCCAGTTTACATTAAGCTTCTATCAATATGAAAATATATCTGAAATTTTTAGCGACCTTACACTTGGCCACTATTATCAAAGCAAGTGAACTACATACATATGTACGTAATAAATATAATTATTACAAAAGTTTAATAATTACAAAGTGAAAAAGTAACGTCAACGTCAATGTTTTTGCATTTATTAGTTGTAGTTACCAGCGTTTTTCGATAATACAAAATCGATAAGTGCTTATCACTTAATTGTCTGGTGATTGGCTGAAAATTTGAGTTTAATTTGTTGTGCAATAATTAGTCAGAGACCCGGTCCTTTCAAAAAAATGTGAGGCCTGGAACAACAATATTTTAGGGTCTCTCAAAAATCTAAGTTTTTGCAATTAGGTCATGCAGTAGCGTAAATACTTGACTAGTTAAATATTAAGTAAAAAAAAAAGCCGCAGATATTAACTTTTACTTAAAATGAAGTTCAAGAATTTTACTAGCGATCGATAGTGTTTCCGAAAACGCAGTTTCACAAAAAAGAAGTAGAAAAATTAGGAATTATATTAGTATATTATTTCAAATGAACAAAAAATATTGTTGGAGAATTACAGGACCCCTGAATATGACCATTGAATTTTTTCTCCTCGTCCTAATTTGTATCTTTGCCTTTCCCCTAATTTTTTTCTAATGCGAGTTGCTCAGTTGAGACCTCTAAGATTGAAAGGCCCGGGGTGCCAGCCCCTCTTATCAGAAGGGGCCTTGGTCATAGATACCATTCCTTTATTACTTATGTTAAATAATAAAATAATAAGATATCGAATATAAACCCACCATAATTTAAGTATGATGCAATCACTTTGAAGACATCGTGTGGAAAGCGTATGCTTTTGCAATTTGTTTTTTAACGACCTGAGAAAAATTTTTAGCATTGAATCGATGAATATAATTATGATTTTTTGATGAAATTAAACTTCAAAAAATTAGAACCTTTGCACTTTGCTATTCAAATATAATTTACGGAAATCGTAAAAAACATACAAGTACATACGAGCACAATAAAGTACATTCTCATGTAAGTGAGATGTGACAATAGTTTACATTCCAGTAGCTACATAATTAAAAATAAATAAAGGGACAATTCGATGCATAAATAAAAACAATAGAATTAACAAGATTTTTATTTTAATACAGCACAATTACCACTACTTAAACTTACATAGTGATTTATAATTTATCAACAATTCAACGTGGTCAAAAACATCAATTATTTTAAAAAATAATAAAATTCTATAATCACAGATTAAAACATGACTATATACACATTTAACTACTTAATACTTAAATATTATTTTAAAATATTTAAAAAAATCTAAATTACCTAATAAATTGCAAAATCGAAGCACTGTAATTTAATTATCTCTAACAATAATTAACTCTTACCAGTTATTTCTTTTGAATCCAACAAAACTTTGTTCAGTTACTGTTTAAAAATTTTTTTTATGTATAATAATTATATTACTACAAACAATTTATAAATCAATTTGGGAAAATAACAATAAGGAAGTTTGTTCACTAACGACTAATAGAGATCACAATTACTATTATGGACGCATTTGTCTATTCGCCTACTTGATTTTAATTTTATGTAATTTTAGTTTAAATCCCAACATTTCCGAAAGGACCCCAGATAAGGCCGATAGTACAAATACCTTAGTTATTGTGTATAAATGGGGGTTTGTTGAAAATCCTGATATTTTAAAAGGTGTTTCAAGTTCCTGAAAAAAAAGAGAAGTTAATAATTGAATTATTCTTATTTAACTACTAGGGGAGTTAAATGATCGATGTGAGATATCAGAAATGGTACCTAACAACAATATGCTCAGAACCTCTCCCAGATTTCAAAAAACTAAAATTATACGGGGCGTTTCTATTTGAAATAGGAAGCTTATCTCATTTCTGGTTGCAGTAGAAGTCAAAATATTAAATGTTTGGCATCATTAGATGCTAATTTTACAATCTTTCAAACTACTTAAAATATACAGGGTGTTGTATTTGAAATAAAAAAGATTACCGATTAAATCAGAAGTAAAAATTTTATATGTTTGGTATCATTGGACACGGACAGCTAATCTTACAATACTTTAAAAATCGCAAAGTATACAGGCTGTTTTCAAAAACTCCTTTTGTTTGGCCAATTTCTGGTTTAAGCGGAAGTGTTTTTTAAACCAAAACTGTAACCAATAATAGAAATTTATAGAATAAATTAATATAGCAACTTGCAATTATAAATTTTCACCTTCAAAAAATCATAGCTCCAAATCTAGCGCATAGCGAAAAATGAAACTAAGTTGATAAATATAAAACTTTGATATCTACAACATATTATCTAAAAATAGACAAAACAGCCAAAGCCGATTCTGTTTTTAGATTCACTTTATATCTTTTGATCAGCTATACCTTACCTTTAATAAATCAGCAGCTAATTTCAACACGCTATTAGCGACATTCAATTCTTCTTTCTTATGTGGTTTTTGTTCAATTTGAAGGTACAAATTAATCTGCTCGGTTATTAAAATGGACAAATTACTTCGATACTTTCTATTTATTTTAGTGCCCAATGTCATAAATCGTAAAAGCAAACAACCCAAACCGAGACACCAAAATACTGCTTCAATATTGTACTGAGAATGTAACGCAGCTGAATCCTAATTAAAAATGAAAGACATTAATTTTAAATAAACAAATTTACAAAATTACGCACCTTCAACAACTCCATACTTAAAAATGAAAGTAATAACAAAGTTATGACAAATGCAGAAGATACAATCACATCGACCGACCGCTGAGGTCCTCGCTTTTTTAAAAACGAACGCACCGACAACCAAGTCTTTATGTTACGTACTTTGTTCAATCTAAAGTGGGGTAATTGGGATTTTCTTGCTCTACGCGACGAAGTTAAATGGGAAAATAATTTTGCGTACAAAAATCTCTGCTTGAACGTACGTTCGGCGACACTCAGAAGAAAGAAAAATAGACAGGCTAGAATAAACCGCTGCAGCAAGGCTGTAATCATGATGGTGCGTTCCCTACAAAGAAAAACAAGATATTTAGTAGGTATGGTATAGAGTTCATTTCACCAAGATAGGATTTTAAGGCATCTTAACATCTTTCTACCTGCTTGTCACACTACAGAAAGGGGCAGTTTATCAACTGCACGTCAGAGATTACTTGGCAGCCCTATCCCGATGAAACAAACTATATTAAAAGTTCCCTAGAGATGGGAACTATTTTATAGTTGCAGTAAATACCATAGTGCTTTTCCTAATGCTGCATCAAGAATTGCAATCATGGAGCCCGATAGTTTTTCTAAAACGAGCCCCGATATTTCGACGACCGATAGTTGTACGTCGGTCGAAGAAGCAGAATCCATAGCAGCATTACTTAAGCGGCAAAATGACGGCAGAAGGGCTAATACTAATGCGTAAAATACGCCGACATAAAAATAGTCCATAGTTTCTGCTACATCTTCCACTCTAGCAATAATTTCGCAACTAATATCAAAAACTGAGAGCTCCACCTTTTTTATTTTATTCCTTTTCCAAACGTTGCAATTAACTGGAATTTTAATAAAGGACGTTTTTAACATGTAGGCTAAAGGGAAGAGACACTTTACCTCTATCGGACATGGCGTAGGGGCTCAAAATTGCGCTCGGAGCTAAAGGAGTGTCCCATAGAATATTTTCTGTGTCTGTGGGTTCGATTTCAGAACTGTAACTGCAATCTTCAGAATTTGTAGTTACTCCCATCCATTCGGTGGCAGAAGTTGTTGCTTCTGTTAATATTGGAATACAGTTATCGCCGACGTCTGGAGAAGACATAATCTCGCCATCTTCGCTGTCACAAGATGTACTCTCAGCAGCCAAATTCGCGTTACTTTTCCAATTTCGTCTCTTTAGTTGCTACAATATTATAATCACAGATTGTTACGTCAAAAAATTAAAAAAATAAAACTTTCTCAGAAAAATAAAGTGAACGCTCATTTTCCGACACAAAAAGATACGGCAACGAATGAGATTTCACTAATTTTAAAAAACCGAAAAAAGTAAAATATAAACTAAACACTTACACTTCATTACTTAACTTTCTACTGTAACAAAGTTCTAAAAAATAAAACTCCTGAAAAACAACACAAAACTACTTCAGAATAAACAAAGTTCACAAAAACAAAAACTAAGTAGCATTAAAGCCGTTTATAAAAAAAATATTTTTACATACTCGAATCCCCTCATTTTTTGTGCCACCCACATCAACTTTTAATTTTGTAGAATTTGTCCTTACAGGTCGTTTATATAAATTAAAATTAGATCTCGCCAATTTCCCATCTTCCTCAAGTTTATTAGAGAAGTCTTCTATTAAATCATTTTCCATATTTTCTTTAGCATTTAAATTCGAAATCGAACTTCTCGCAATTTCATATTCTTCATTTGTATCGTTGGGTGTCGATCCATTTCCATTAAAGCTCTCGAAACCGTCATCGATTAAAGAGTGCCCTTCTCGAGTCAGTCTCCTCCTTAAATTAATAAAATTAAGCTTTTACACAAGCCGATTGTTCAATATTTACCTCAAATTGTTCATCGAGTGTTCGGGCGACGTATCGCTCTGTTTTTCTGTCACTGGTTGAAAAATAACGCACTTTGGAAGCACGCCCTTATCGGTACTTTTAACAGAATCGCTGCTTTCATTTATGAGTAAACTGCTATCGGAAGGGGCTTTGTTCAAAGGTGAAGTTTTACCCTTTCGTCTTCTTCTAAAATTGCGTCTCTTTTGTGCTTGACAGTACGATTGTTTTGGATCAGATTGGGTCGACACGATTTGCGAGTGGATAAGACTTAAAACCCACATCATTAACATGGGAACAATAATTTCGTTACAAGGTACATGCTACAAGTAATTAAATTGAAGTCGCTTGTTTAAATTTAAGCATACAACTTACTTCGACTGAGTCTTCGTGCAACTTGCTTATGTTGTAAGAATAAATTCCAATATTCATTAGTTGCACTAAGTAAAGAACTAATAGGAGAGAAAATGTTTTGCCCGATGTTTGCTTTACCCACCATTTCGAATAAATTGGTAAGAATATGAATCTCTGAGTAGCTAATCTTGCAACTGTTACAAAGCCATGCTTTGGCTTTGCTTTGGTAAATGAAGATCCTAAAAGATTAAGAGAATGTGAAGAAATTCAAAGAAGATTTTGAGAAGTTGGATACTTTGTTTTGTTGGGTTTGTCGAATGATTTTAATAGCTAAAGGTTAAAATTGGTGTTCAAATAAAGGTAGTTTCCTCGCAAATGAAGATAATTGTCAACAATAGAACATGCTGCTTAAAAAGATAAGCCTATACTGTTATTTGAAGACCTTGAGGAAGAGGATTTCCCCAACACATGAAAGTTGTCTCTACTAATTAAAGTCCCACGTCTTGGGAGACACATTATATACGAAATATTATCATTAAAACATAATATTTTGTTTAAATTACCTCTCACTAAATCAATATCAATATACTCAGTTGTTATAGTGGGTGATTTCATTTGGGTGTCCGAAAAGTTATCGTCGAAATCTGTATTGCACATCGATCGTTTACGAACAGCATTTTTAAACTGTATATTTGCCAAACCCCTTATAATTCTTTGTTCGATTGTCTTTTCCCACAATTGTTTGTCGTACGTTCCTATCTTCTTCTGATACCTAAAAATTGTTCGATTACAGCTACGAAAAGAAATACTAACAAACTCACCATGTAATATATTGTTCTACCCCCATTTAAAATTTAAAAAATCTTCAATTAGCATTGACAAACTAAAAAAATATGTTGTTTAGATTGAAATAACTGTAAATACAAACTTATTTCGTACTTTTATTTTTAGAACTTTCAAAATTACATTGGCTACGAATTTTATTTTTAATAATGCAAATTATATAACCAAATTATTATTTCTCAAATAAAATTTTGATTTTTTGCATCATTTTTAGCAAAAAATATTGTGACAAACAGCTGATTAAATGACAGCCGTGCGTCAAACAGACGTTTATAGGTTAGGTGTAAATAAAATAATGTGGAAAGTTCCACTTTGCAGAGACGGACTTATGCGCACTTCAAGGTCACGATTATTAATCTTTGACCTTCTGCAATCTGAAGTGTCGTTTTCAGTAGTTCCAAGTAACGCAAAAGCAAAAGTATAGGAATCAGGATTTACAAACTTTATTCAACTTAAAAACAAATACACTTTAATAGATATATTTTATGTAAACAGTTAACATTTAAAATATATTGACAATTTTAAATATCACAACTTCATCAAAATTCTTAATAATGACGAACTACTACGTAATTAAAATTAGGAATAGGTTTCTACACTTCCCCATAAAGGAGTTTTTTATCAAACAAATATTCTCCCAAAGCGCCGTGATTTTCCATCATCTTATCAAGATTTGAGATCTTTCCGGCTAAATCGCGTTGGCCATGATATTGTTCTTCCAAAAAGACGCCAGTTAAGTAATCCACCAACTGAAATTAAACAATTATTATCTGATATTAATCACATGATGCTATCTCAATCTTACATGGTAATCGTTGACGTTATTTCCTGCATCTTGAGGATCTTCACAAACTTGGATGACATCCCTGATTTTTTTAGTTACAGAAGCTTCTAATTTGAGAGCGTCTTTAAGGGCGCTAACTGCATCGGTCCATTCGGTGATCGGTGGTTCGATCTACAAAAAAAAACTTGTTAAAATGCTCCAATTTCAAAAGATGGAGTCACTTACATGTGTCTTGATAAGGTTGCTGACACTCGAAGTGAGTTCTCCTCTCATGAGCAAATATGAAATCAATTTCATTGCGTGATCTCTTTCTTCGGTTGAGGCTTCGAAAAAGAGCTTGGCAAATCCGGGTCTGTTAATTGTGTCGCGTGAAAAATGAGCCCCCATCGCTAAATACTGAATAGAGGCCCTTAACTCTTCTTGAATTTGATTCCTCATCTTGCGTACACATGGTGGCACAGAATCGATCCAATCTTTTGGAATATCGGGTGTTTTATGAGTACCTACGGAGAAATTTTTCAGCAATTATTTTCTATCCCAATTACAAGCCTCCCTTCAAGAACATTAGACTTTGTTACTCTACATGTTTCAGTTTCAGGAAGTTCAAGGTAATCTTAGAAACCCACGTTAAAGGCCCGGTAAGTGACGAGTCAAAAACTGCTGGATCCGCCCCTGGCGAGCTGGGGGATGCGAGTTTATGTTATTTTGTTATTACGTCGTTCTTTTGTTTTTAGGTTTAGGACCGTCATTTTGGAGTATTTAAATCGTTCCTTTCTTTAAACGTTCATACAATTATTGATATAGGGATCGATTTAAAATTTTGGCGACTACTATCTATTGAAATTATACAAGTGGCGCTCATGTGTGTATATTAAAAACATTGTTGCGAATACAAGGCTCTACTAATTTAATTATACGGCTGTCCTATCCTTCTACTTTTCAATAAATATTCATCAGAGTTTCAATAGCCCAAAAGGTCACAATAAAATCTCGTCAGCCGTCCGTTATGTTTCTTGTACTACATACCCATAATTGACAACTGGAAAATTAAATAAATCGATGCTACTTACATTGTAACTCCGCTAATGAAACAGCGAAACATGTTGCAATAACAAAAACAAAAATAGCGCTCTTCATGATGATAACTTTTTAAAAAACTTGTACGACAATCTAATTATTAATTCAATCACTAGTAGGCCTTTACACACACTGGTGTAGAAGGTAACTAACTAGCACACAAGAGACGAAATAAAATGAACTTTGATAAGAGAGATAAACGCCCTATAATTGTCTTTTTAGTGCGAGATAACGATGAATGGCGGAAACGCTATACGAAAAAAACAAGTTTATCAATACCCCACCACTTCTTAACACAGCACTTTCTTTTGTCATTGGTTTGAATGATGCGCAATTATTTACAGCGCCCGCGCACTGTTTGCTTCAAGTAATCAAAATATCATTAAATCGCCATTCTTTGTGATTACGCTGGCGAGATACCAGGTTGGTAATTTGAATAATTCGGTTTGCTTAAATATTATCTTAATTTAAGTTTATTTTATTTCAATAGGGATCATGAAGGTGCTATTCGTTATTACGAGTTTAATTTTGTCCGCTCTAGCAGCGTCAGAAGATTATTGTTACAAGGATGCGGTGAGAAGTTGTACCACAACAACAAAAAGTAAGTTAAGAAGCAAAATTGACAACTCATTTTAATTTATTAATAATTACAAAGATGCCAATGGACTAACCAACTGTAATGCGCGTTATGGAGCCATCGATTCGGTCTTACCAGATCTACAAGCTTACGTAAATACCCACATAACGAGATCATTCGAGTACCTACTAATGGCCACCCATTATGGCAATTACGAGAAGAGCAGGGCTGGTTTCGAAAAACTATACCACGAATTAGCCGACTCGAAGTGGAATCAAGCAATCGATTTAATCAAATACATTACTAAGAGGGGCGGTAAAATGAACTTTTCTGTAGTTAAACAGGATACTATTAATGACGCCAATAATGCAAATTACGAATTTTACGAACTCGAAGGTTTGGCTAAAGCTTTAGACATGGAGAAGCAGTTGGCGACAGAAGCTCATCGTATACACGGCGAAGCGACACGTAGGCGTAAGGATTATCACGACCCAGAAATTTCCTCGTATATCGAAGAAGAATTTGTACACAAACACGCCAAGACTATTCGTGACTTATCGGGACACGCTGCAGATTTGAATGTCTTATTAAATGGTCCAGATGCATCATTAGCTTTATATTTGTTTGATGGTTTTCTTAAGAAGTAGTAATTGTGTAATTTTTATTATTAGTTTAAATTAATAGTATGTTTTGTGATAACATGTATCAATATTTTAAGAAAGGTTTATATTGACAGTTGAAAATGTTATAAAATAAAAGTTTTTTTCGAATTATTTTTTTAATTAAAAGGAAAACAATTAAAGTTCATGACAATAACTAAGCTTGTCAACTTTTTCAAGTGTTTCCACTTTCAGAAAGACGGTAGTTGAAAGTACAATTATCTGGATTATCAAATTTTGAAGTATTAATTATTAATCATTTTGTTAAGAAATCTAAAACAATTGTGAATTCAATGTACTGGGCTGTTCAAAAGTGTATATACCCCATCTTGCCTAAAATGAGACTTCCATATTTTGGCTTCAGTGTTTTGTAAGTCCTCTGACGTGTGGCAATACAATAAAATTTTGGATAATACAGAAACCATGAAAAATTTATACACTAGCGCCTCTATCGACTTTGAATCCCCCTCATAACACTAAAAATATTTTCTGCTTCGCGGTTTTAAACTGAAATGAGTGTGAGAAGGAAAATTAATTATTATTAGATTATTACACATAATTGCACAAGTTGCTTATTTCGTGATTAATATTTAATCGTTTACAGGAATTGACTCGTCAAGTTAAATGAAACGATGGAACGCATCCACGTCCACAAAGATAAAAATTATTGCTTTCTCGCGTTACATAACAGATTCAAAGTGGGCGGATTTATCCACTAGATCACAGAGGGGCCTTATTATGGGATTTGGGTAAAAAAGACTGGACCTTTCCTGTTATCTCCCCTGCTCGCTGACTTTTTTTACAGACCTTTTTCTTAGGGTCACACATCCAAGTAGGTACTACTATTTAAATATATTTGTGTTCTTAGTAGAGTACCTAAATTAATTTTGAACTTTAGGAACTTAGCAAAAGCATTTCAATTTCGCTTCTGACATCCATAACTAATCATAAAGTTGGCGAGCAGGGGAGATAACAGGAAAGGACCAAAAGGCTTTTGTGACTAGTGGCTACTGTCATACTGCACTTTCCCAAGCCAATATAGCCTTGAAGAGTCGTTGCATTACTTTGGTATCTATAGATTTCTAGACCTTTGGCACATGGCACCGCGGCCTTTGGTAAGACACCTCATGAACTAAGAACTCATGATTTATGACTAATTGCAAACTGCAATATCTTGAAATTCCATTTTTTAAACTTTAGACTAGGCCGATATAATTTATTTATCAAATATAAGTTTTTGTTTCTGCTGAATTTTGTTGAATTACTAGGGTAAGTACCTACTAAAAGTAGAAATTTAACAACAAACGAGGCGATAAATAAATTGAAAAGTCACGTTCAAGGTTTTTATGTGTCAGCATTACTATATCTGTTTTTATTTAAAATTTATATTACATAATATAAATTAACAATATGTATCTAGTAGGGATGTAATTTAAGGCAACAGTTCATTTTCCATTTTCCAATCTCCATTTCCAAAATCGCAATCTTCCCGATTTTTAACAAATAAAATCGTTGGCTATTAATCGACTTACAAAAGACAATAGAAGTTGGTCATGGCCTTCTTTAAATATTTGGTTCTAAATTAGCATGTCCCATGGCATTATTTATTTTCATTTCAGTAGATATTATTCATCAGATGCTCATTTACTTCTAAAGAAACGGTTTCTTTCAGGTATGCTTATGGTTCCTTGAACGTTATGCACACACTGTATATTCAAGTCATTAATTGGTCCAACAACAATTTAAAGTTATCAGCTCATTCTACGCATCGGAAATACCCAATGAGAAAAACAAAAAGTACAAACAAAATCCAAATTGATAATTGCAGTTTCACATACTTATGACTTGTGATACATATTAAACGGCCTCACATCAATTTTAGGAAGAAGTTTATTGTCACACCATGCCAAATAAAATTAATGTAGGTACTACACAAACACCAAACTGGACCAAACTACAAAAAAAGTTCGTGAATGCCTTCTAATACAAAAGTACTTACGACCAAAATCGTCAGTTTATAAATTATTAAATTGTTTTAAACAACAATTTTTAGACTTATCATTGTTTTGGGGTTTCGCGATAGTAGATAAAAAAATTTATTATCATGAACTTTGCGCACTATGTGTACACAATTTAAATTAATGCATAAAGCATAAAGATTTTAATTTGCAACGAATAAATATTTACATAATTATTCGTCTAATTACAAAATTAGAATTAAAAACACTAAATAATTTCCACGCGCATTAAATACTATTTTTATAAACAAACTATTTATTTCGGGAGGCGTGGAACAACAAAACTTTGGCTCGATTATCGATTACCCATCAGAAAATATTTACCTTTTCTACTGTAGTGTAGAAAATCAAAAAATATTAAGTATTTAAAGTGCAACACCTAAAAGGCACGAGGTGACAATGTCCCTATAAAGAGAACCCAGTTGAGGCCCCTCAAATCTAATGTCATTACGCCCTCACTGAGGCCCTGATCTAAAGCATCAAGTTATCTCAAATGGCCCAATTAAAGTGTGCACAAGTTATTTTCAATTACTAAACAATTAACAGTATATTGTTAGTTGGTTTCATATTTAATTGAGTGCTATAAATACCAGATGCTGAAATAACAATTGAGTCATAGAAAAAAATTAAATTTCCATCTACGCTAGGGCTAGGGAAACGAACGCGAATCGAATTAATCAAACTTTCTAAATTATTTCGAGTTGCCAAAGCTTTCCCAAACAAATTCTGGTTGGTAATAAGTCGCCTCTATAAGTGGTTGAAAGATCCTAAGTAGCTGACCAGTCACGTCCTTTTTGAAAAGGATGGACTACTTCAAAGTCCACCCCAGAAATCCTTTTTCTGTACATATGGGTTAAAAAGTGCCAAAACAAATACTTATTTGGTCAAAAAATGGAAAGCTCGGAAATATGGATTAATGTGGCCATATAACTTACTCGATCGATTTTAATTTTCATAGCGTGTGTAATATTTTTTTAAATAAAATATATACAACATTGTTTCAAGTAACGTTCGAAAAGTTACATTAGTACTTCATTAGATTTTATGATAGATAAATGCGTTGTATAAATCACGTAAAGATAGAATTTTTTATAATATAAATATATTAACTATTAAACAATTGCTACACGTTGGTAACAATCTGATAAAAATATTGATAGAAAGTTCAATTCTCAATCGACACAATAGAAATTATTAAATATCAAGTATTTTATCTACTTAACGTTCTCAGATAAGGGATTAAGGATTGGGATAACTCAATAGTTGCCTAAAAGGCCAATTATTTAATTTAATTAGGTACTAGAACTTTAAAGAACAACTACATCCAGTTATCACTTACGTAGATACGTTTCATTACAATTTGATTAATTTATTTCGACAAGTTACCACTTGCGACATCTAGCTGATTTTTGTTGCAACATAGTACTGATAAGAAAGTTTCTATTATTATTTCTACTTACAACTCGTACACATTGCATTTACCTGAAAAAAAGCAAGCAGAGTCAACCAAACTGGAATTTCAGTCACTCCTGAACCACCGGTAAGCAAACTACAACCGCTACCGCACAGGTAGCGGTTAACCCTAACACCCCTACCTCTTATGAAGCTGGCCATGCAAGCCTCAACATCTACAAATAAACAATAAGTAATTAGAACAAGTTACCGAATATTTTTATTTGGAATGCAGCAAATACAATTTTTTCAGAAATTCACAAAAAAAAAACAATTAAATCTTTTCAATTAATAATAAACTAAGTGAGACAAAAACCCCTCAAGTCTTTAAAATCCTTGTTGAAATTGTCGTGAGTCCAAACGTGTTTGTAAAATTTCCAACTGTCGCTTTGCTTCGCACTGCGGGAAATTTTGTAAATCGTAATATTGTGGAGCAATTTTCAATAACCAATCGGCTAAAAAACATTGGTTATAATAACTTAAAAATGCTTCTACACAGTACAAAACTTACCTTTTATGTCGGTTACAGTCCGAATATAATTTTTTGTAGTTAAAACAAACTCATTGTATATTACCCATTCGGGCTTGTGATCCAAACAAGTGGACGGATGAAGTTGAACCATTTGGTTATCTTTTATTGTTAGATAATGACCAGTTCTCTCTAAGTGGGCCACCTACACATAATTTAATTAAATAAGGCGCAAAAATTGCTTTTAGACAAAGTCCTCACCTGCATGAAAAATCCATTTACTAAAGCTTTACGGATGTTAATATAATAATCTTTACTACTGAAGTCGGTCGATGTTCTTTTGAGATTGAATCGATCCATAATACGTGACAGTTGTTGGCGAACATTGTCAGCAGACTTTAGGGAACGATAATTGATAAAGTTGTCGTAACACCATTGAGGATCTTCCATATCTAGTTAAGAAATATTAATTAACGGTTCTTTGCATGTTGTGTTAAGAAGTATCAAATCCATATTTAGTACACTAACCATTGCTTTAAAATCTCCTACCCTCTTAGTTTAAATTTTTTTAAATTTGATTCTTCTTTAAAAGCATCATCACTTTGCACCGTAGTGAACAAACTTAGAGACTTTCTTAATTTGACCTCAATAATAAGTTTCCTGTTTGATTATAGTTTCACTAACCTACTCGAAAGAGTTTAACTGTTAAAAAGCTAAAAAAATAGTCGAAAAAAGTTTTTTGTGATCTCTTAAGGTGATATTGTTACTTAATTGTTATTTCTATTTTGATCGTTACACCGATTTCTTAAATTCGCCTGTTTTTGGGTAGTCTATTTCCAATCCTAAACAATGAAATACTGCGAGATATTTTATTTGGCCATTTTTACGGCCAAAAATTACTCCGTAAAGTGAAAGCTTTTAGCATTATTTTCCCCTATGTAGTGCAACTACTTAACACCCTTAGCCTAAACCCCTTAAAAGCATCATTATTAAAATTTGAAGTTCTGGAAAAAATTTAATTTGAACTAAAAGTGGTGAATACTTTATCTACTTATATTAAAACAACAAGAAGTTAACTTACTTTGCTTAAAGGCGTGATAAACATTGAGTAGAGTGAGATGGTCCCCGTCAATATGAGCGAATCTCATCTTGGCATCGTCGGCCGCTTTCTTAGCTTCGTTGGGTCTCACGAAACACTGTGGGACTAAATATTGGAGCCGGGGCAGTCGCCCGTATCCAACCAATATAGTGGCCGCATTCAAGCCTTTCCTACAGAGCTACCTTAGTTAGAAAAAACTCTGAGCAAAACAAACAGCCATTTAACTCTCGACATTATTAAATTCAAGAATTAAAATTGTCTTGCTCAGAATTACATTTTTTTCTCTTTCAAAACAGGAACTCTGCATTTTGGTTTTAATAAACTATTTTTTGAACAAGCAAATCGACAGAAGAAGAGTAGCGGTGTTTGAATAGCAAATTCCCGTATAGTAAAAGCTCACTCTTCGACTGGAGATCACAGGAAAAACAGGAAAATATTTAAATAAATACCTGACAGCATAGCGGTGACGGAAAGTATTTCGTTGGAACAATTATGATTGCAGCTGGCTATTAACATTTTGGCCAGTTGTGGATCTAACGGAAACTCGGCCATCACTGCACCCAAATCGGTAAGGTTACCATCGTCGTCTAAAGCGGCCAAATAATTTAACAATTCTAAAGCTCGCATCAAAGTTTCTGGAGCCGGTGGATCCATAAAATCAAAATGAACTAAATCGTCGATACCGAGTTTCTTCAATTGTAATACGACAGATCCCAAATTTGATCTTAAAATTTCTGGATACGTATTATCTTGCATTTCATTCTTATAAGCTCTTTCTGTGTACAATCGGAAACATTTTCCAGGTCTCGTACGTCCGGCACGACCCGCTCTTTGTTGAGCAGAAGCTTTACTAATTGGAGATACTAACAGAGATTCTACTCGAATTCTCGGATTATACACTTTCTGCTTTGCAAAACCAGGATCGATTACAAAAACGACTCCGTCGATTGTTAAAGACGTCTCGGCAATGTTAGTAGAAACAACAACTTTTCTTCCAATTCCCCCATTTGGTTTGTTAGGTGGTGGATCTTCAAAAATTCTCTGTTGTAAATTTGGAGGAAGAGTCGAATACAACGGAATACACTTCAATTCTCCAACTTCTGGTCCCAGATTATCGATTTCTCTCTTAATTCTCTTACAAGCAACTTCAATTTCTTCTTGACCGGTCAAAAAGAGCAAAATATCACCAGCAACTTCTTCACACATATGAATTTGAATCACAGTTCTTATTGCAGCTTCCAAATAATCACGTTCCGGCTCTGGAGTGTAAAAAATTTCTACCGGGTGTGTACGACCCGGTACGTTCATCAGAGGTGCATTGTCAAAGTACTGTTGAAATTTACCGGCGTCTAAAGTGGCCGACATAATTACAAGTTTTAAATCGGTTCTCTGTTTCGTGACTTCCTTCAGTACGCCCATCAAAATATCCGTGGCTAATGTACGTTCGTGAGCCTCGTCCAAAAGTATGCATTGGTATGAATCCAACATAGGATCGCTCATTCCTTCCCTTAACAACATACCGTCGGTCATGTATCTAAAAATTTTGTAAAGTTAGCAACAGAAAAACTATCGAGAAAATTTTATACTTTAATATGGTTTTTGCCGACGAGCAATCTTCGAAACGAATACTGTAACCGACCTCCTGTCCAAGTGCAACGTCCATTTCCTCGGAAACTCTCTGAGCAACCGACATCGCTGCTACCCTTCGAGGTTGCGTGCAACAAACTGCTTTCTTTCCAACCGACTTTGCATATTCGACGCACCATTGGGGTATTTGTGTAGTTTTTCCCGATCCAGTTTCGCCAACCAACACGATGCACTGATGTTCGTGTAACAATCGCGTAAAATCAGCACGATATTCGAATACGGGAAGTGTGATTCTTTTGCAATATAGCTCATTGTATCGCTGAGTGTAAGGTAATCCGGTCAAACTATTAATGCACGAATTTAGTGTTGTGGTGGTGGTATTCACCATGGGCAAAGGTAAACCACGTTCTTCCCTAAAAAAATCACAACATTACAAAACTATACGCAATTTTATGTTTTGACTCACCTTTTCTTTTTAATGAAAGGATCCACAATATCTATTCTTCTTTTTGACATGGTTGTATTTTAATTGAAAATGAGAATTATTTAAACAAAATCACTATAAACTCGGTTACTATTTCAAATTAATAATTATTAGAAATAATGCATGTTAGCAATGTGACGTTACGCCATTAAAATGCAGCACACGGATGCGGCACAAATACTGAAATACTGATGATTTGTTGTTAAAGCGGCCTGTTTTACCGACATATTTCTGGTGGCAATTTTAAATAACAGCACGAAGTTAGCTGCGAATAAATCTATTTATTTATTGACAATTTTGTGTTTTTAGCAAAAGAATGCAAGAAATAAATTTAATAAAGGTGTAACGTAGCTTCGAGGTGTATTTCTGCGGCCGTAAACGCCGTTTTATCGATACGAATCTGAGCGGGAAATTTAAAAAATCGCTGTTGAATAAACTCTTTCGAAATCCTTATTCCATAAAATAGGGTCAAAGAGGAGTTAAACTTAAAGTAGTAAAGACTTAAAACCGCATAACAATTTATTAATTAAAAGTTAACAATATAATACTAAATGTATACTTCTTCTTTTCCAAAAGTATTTGTTTATGTTGCTGATTTTATTTAAATACAAAAAATGAATGATTATAATTAACACAATTTCTGAGCGGCATTCGATATTAAGGTACATGGATACAGTTTACTTTACATATATAAAACAATTGCGTGTACTACATGATTAAAACTTATTATTATTAATTACTATCGTTTTATTATCACTAATAAACAAGTAAACAAAAAAAAGAAATAGCATTTTTGTTTATTTGACTATACTTTACTATATTTAAACACTACAAAAATATTAAACTTTACTATAAGTATAAGTAAGTAGTAAGTAGAGATTAAAATTTAATAACAATAATAGAATTAAAATACGTATCTAAAAAATAATCTTAACTGTAGCTCATGAGAATTTTTTAATGAAGAATGCGTGGCTTCTTTTTTTATTTTAATTTGTACATCGACGTCTTCTCTTTTAGTTACAAACTAAATAAATTCTAAAAGCAAGCTCGTAAAATTGCAATTTACCCTTAAAACATTTACGAGCAAAAGCTCCCATTTACTTCTTTGTTTTATAACAATAAACTTAAACGCTAGAAAATGTTTTCCTCTCAAAACACGCGGATCTATGCCTGTAATAGAAGAAATATCCAGCGATCAAATTCTTATAGTTCTTCAAACTTTTGTGTAGAACTTACTCTTTGGAGTTGGTAGGCAAAGTACTATTGTTGCATCTTCGTAAGTTTAACTCGTAATTAGACGACTTCAAGCAGGTGAAAAATGATTAACAATAATACCTGTTAAACTTTTAATGGTACAACAATAGTGCTTTTGCGCAAAAGTTTGAAGAACTATGCTTTGATGGAGGTGTATTATAAGCACTGTCCATGACGTTTTTGGTCGTGTTTATTAAACTGAAAGAACTCTCCAAACTGAAGAATTTCTTTTTACATTAATAAACATTCAACAATTATATTTATTTACTTTTAAAAACATGTAGATAATATTTACCCGATTTTCACTCGTTTTTTAAAAGTTTTTCATAAGAAAAATTATTGTACCGATCTCGAAATCGACTAACATTTTAAAATTGATTTAAAATTTTTTTATATTTTTCAATACACTTAATAGTCACATTAATACACGAAGATTATTATTCATCTCACCGCAGTAAATGGTTTAAAAGTTTTGGTACGTTACTTTGTTACTTACTTTTATTAAAGATCATTTTAAATTACATACAATTCTATTACCTTTGGGTTAACAAATTATGAAACGCAAAACCGGGTTTTCACAACCAATTAAATTTTCTACTTAATTAATTGGTTGGGGAAATGAAAACTCGTCGAGTCTTATTATATTCATTACTACTACAGTACTGCGCTACTGTGTTGGTTGTTGGCAAAGCAATACAAAAAATTGTTTAGCCTTTGCAATCAAAATTATATTTTGCTTTGATTAGAAATTAAATAATTACTTAATAAAAATCAATTATCGAGTGATTATAATAAAAGTTGGCAAATTACACGCGCACCATTAAAAATCACAATTTTTATACATCATAACAATAGGGCGTTTGTCGATTCAAATACAAGCTTAATTATATCTTATAATTGTAATTTTAATTAGGCCTCGAAATTGCGTCAGTTCTGTGCGAACGGAAGGAAGTAAAATTGTACAATATTATTTACTTTTATTTGTTTTTTCGTAATTTGCATTTACCAGTTTTAGCACAAGTTAGAATTAACTTAAAATTAGAGTAAGAGGCACTTTCTCAAGTAAAATTTCAAGTGGTGGTTTCGTCGATAAATAATTAAGTACACGGGGATTCTACAAGAAGATTACAAATAATTCGAATGCTCAAAATAAAAGTTTAGCTCTAGACCGACCGTCTGTCACTCTAAAGTGACAGCATTAGCTTAGTGGTGACTCGAGAAGAGTAGGCTCTTTTCTTGGTTTTTCTCTTATAACTCGAAAACTACCCACTTAATGAGAAAAGTGGTTAAATATGAATATAAACTACATTAAATTTTCTACAAATTATATCTCTTATATTAGTTACCTCAAACTAAGGGTTTGGGCGGTAGAGCGCGTTAAAGTATGGACAAAAACTCCAAAATCGGCCAAAAACTGTTTCATCGCTTATAACTCAAAAACTACCAACTTTTAGAAAAAAGTGTATCCATAAAAACATAAGTTTTTTCCATTTTTCGTAAAACAAACAGTTTAGAGACTAGAGCGCGTTGAAGTATAGCGCCTCGAGAAGGGTGGTAAAAGGGTATAACGCCTTGTTTGAAGCCTGACGAACGAATTTTCTTTAGCTTTAAAGGTGTCTGTCACCACGAACGCTACACTTAAAACCGTCTGTCACAGTATATTTAAAATCCAGACAAAAAAAATTTAAATTTTTAGTATACAGGGTGTTTTAAATGAACTCGGCACCATTACTAACTCTCTTATTATTGGAGCTACAAAGTTGGTTAAATTAGCACAAAAGCGTAACTGTTACTGCTGATTACGATAGGAAATCCAAAAAAATAATTGAGCATCGCATTTTCAAGATATTGCTCTACTAGCTTATTTTTTAAATTGAACCCCGTGTACACGGTGACTTCAAGACTATTTTTTACAAGCTCTAATATATTTTTTGAAATTCTAGTTTAACTACACTAATCAAAACACTCTAGATCGAAGATAGTTTTTAATACGGTAATTATAGTAAATTTAGGAACAATAAAAATTTGTTTATAAACAAAAACTCTAACAAGACTTCTCGAGGCGCTACATTCAACGCGCTCTAGCACCTAAACTGCTCGTTTTACGAAAAAAATGTAAGAAACATAGTTTGTAGCAAATGGAATATATTTTCTTTTTCTATAGATACTACTTTCTCTAAAAGTGCGTGGTCTTTGAGTTATTAGCGATAAACAAAAATAACAGTTTTTTGGCTGATTTTGGAATTTTTGTCAAACTTCAACGCGCTCTAGCGTCTTAATCGTTTATCTTAGGGAAAAAATATAAGATATATAATTTGTAGGAAATTAAATCTAGTTTATATTCATATAACAGAACTTTTCTCGTTAAGTGCGTAGTTTTCGAGTCATAAGCGATAAACCTAAAAAAGGGTAACCTCCAAGTTAATTCTGCCACTTTGGAGTGGCAGACGGTATGTTTTATTACTCATTTGCAATATTCTTTCAACCTGCATCAATTATCCTAATTTCTGACTATTTGAACATTAAATATAAATGTAAAAAATAACCTTTTTGTATCAACCCCGTCATAATTGAACAAATTTCAGTTCATTGCCTGCCGAAAAGTTTTAAATTTTAATTCTACACTGATTAAGTTCTGCGGCTTACAACTTTTTTTATTAAAAGCAAATTAAATTACAACAAAAAGTTAAATTAAAAAATCCGCTAAAACACTAAACTAGGCTTATTGGCTCATACTGGAACATTTCCAAACTCGGGATAGTGGGTACAATAAATTTTTTGTTAATAAAACAAAGTTGAATTTACGCCAATCCTTAAAAAGGACTGTCATTCCATTTTAAGAGATTAGATCCGATGGGTTTTTGTTTATTAAAAAAATTGTTTGTGGTCGAATAAAATGTAGCGGTTTTAGAAATCTAGAAAAGTATAAAAATTTACTCTTTTTTGGGTAAAAAATTTCATTTGGCCGACCGAGCGAAGAATTCGTCTCCAATCCAAAAACTTCAAAGTAAAACTATTTGCCTATTTTTAAAAGCGATTCCGATACGATATTATTTTAAACGCGCACTGTATAAATAGTCATTAATCAGTTGCAAAACACAATTTAGCAAAGTAGCCAGAAATAATTAATCGCCAAATAGTTCCCAGGAAGTATATTAAGAGATGGGTATCTCCGCTCTCAGTCCTTAGTGTAATAAAACCTCGACCACCTCAAAAACCGCGCAGGAAATAAACTTTTGTTTACTAAGGGTTGTAGTTTCGGTTAACTTTTCCTGCAAATTCTTAAATCAACTAATTAAAAATACTGTTTGCCAGTAGCTCTAATTAACAAATTGGCGCTAATTGGCGAAAAAGTGACCAATATTTCAATTTCCCCCATATCGAACTCAAAAATTAGTAAAATAACGCTCCCCCCCCAAAGTAATTGTTTTTATACCTTTGAGTAAACGTATTTTTATGATGCACGTAATTTAGGATCAGAATAAATTACATTTTCAATTTTCGTAACGGTTCAGTTAATTCAAAGTTACTTATCAAAACGACCCTTTGCATATACATTTTTTTATTAAATATTTTAGCATCGTTCCAACGAGTTTGTAAAAAGGCGAATCGTAAAAAATTTTTCGCTAATTAATATTTTTGATATTTGATTTATAGATGAAGGCTTTAATGGTTCGACAAATTCTCGAATGTGTATAGGCGGACGGTGAGATAATGGAAGAAATATTATTTAATTAAAACATCCATCGTTTTAGTCACACATTTTCACTACGATTATCTCTCTCAAAAAATGCGCCTAAATCATCATTTGATTCAAACAAATCGTAATATTTATCTACGCAAATAATTTACACCCTGTTTACTGGTTTACATAATCCAAATCGTCGATTGATGCACATTTAAGCCATCCAACAGCAACTAAAATTCAAATGTTTGTTTTTGCTTCTGTTTAATTTGAAATCCAACATCGTGGCACTTAAAAACGCCCAGATCCGGGCATTCGCTCTGTACATCATACCACCGTATCGAACATCTGCAAAGACCTAGTTATTATGTCGTCTTTCAGACACGACTCCATAAATTCTTCTATGGTTATAACGCCGTCTTGATTTAAATCAAGTTTTCGGAAGACGCGATCTACTTGTTCCCTCGTTTTGCGCTCATCTTCGCTATGGTGTTGCTGGTGTGCCCGTCTTCCTATTAAATCGTGTACTGCGGTTACGATATCCGATAGTTCTTCGCGACTAATACATCCATCGCCATTTATATCGTATAATTTAAATGTCCATCTCAGACGCTCGTAAACGGAACCTCTGAGAAGTGTCGATAATGTTACCAATAAATCCTGGAACATACAGAATTATTAATTAGGGCATGTTTAAAACTTAAAGGGTATTTATGCATAAATTAGACTAGACCGGGTCAAATCTTGTTTGAACGAGTTACCAATTTAATAAAAAAAACTAAAAGCTCCGGAGAGGCGAGTGTGCGAGCAAAGAGCAGCTATAAGCTCGCTTGCCGAAACCCAGATTTGAGGACGATTTTGATGAGTTTGTTTTGTGTTTACGAACATGCTACGATACCCTCAATACGGTAAAAATAATAAAAAGCTCGCAATGTCAAAAGAAAAACTTTTTAAGAAAAAAAATGCATTTATTTTGACAATTGTTGACTAGATTGGAAAAAGTTCAAGTAGCGCTTTTACAGAACGGGCGAGAGTGGAGGCCCTCTAGCTTCTCTTTCCCCTTTTCTTTTTCTTCCTCCGAGCGAAAGAGCTAATGTATATGTATAGTTAGGTTAGGTACACATTTATTGTTCTTATAGTGTTTGTTTCTCTTTGACGTGTCTCTCACTATCACTTACATTTTGTAATTACCAACAGGTCGTACATCCTTTTCAAAAATTCGAGGCCACTTTCGTTGACGTTTTATAAATTTAGCCACCCCTTTATTTTAAAAAACTTTCTTTTGAAAACTAGCCAAAGCGCAGAAAAGTAAATTTCAAGTTCGAAAGGTTGGTTTATTTCGAGTTGAACGTCTCATACAAGACGTATCGATCGCATCACCCCGAGCGTTCTGGTAATAGTCGGGTTTTTGATTTTGGGATTATTGCAAAATCAGTGCGACTCTATCGCAAAATAAATAAATAGTTTCAAAAATCGAATTAGAAAATGTTTAAAATGGCGTAATATTCGAGAAGGGTCGCTTTCAGATAAACTGAAAAGGAAACTGATTTTCATTCATTATTTAAAAGGAGTGAGATTGTGTCAACACGAAACTTTACTTTGTGGTTTATAATAAACTGTTATTTTTGCTAAGTTTATTTTTAAACATTATAGAGCTATTATTAAAAAGAAACAATCTAGAGATTCTGAATCGTTTTTGAAATTACCCTGTTAGTAGCGTTTCGTGCTACTTTCAAAATAGAGATAGGTAGGTACCTACTAATTAATAAGGGTTTTTCAACAAAGACTTTGCTTTTCAATTTTTAATAATATACACATTTTGGATGGAAGTTCTGTAAGTCCTACCATTTATGAATGAAAAATAATATCGGACAAATGTCCACCAAGACTACGCATATACAGAAGTCGATTCTTTTATCAAAATTTTCTATTAGATTTTCGCATAATTGGGACCCTATATCACCTAATTACGCGTCAGTTGTTGGCTTTTGAGACTTCAATAGATTATGGATTATCTGCGTAGACTTGATCTTTCACATAGCCCTACAAGAAATAGTCTAACGGCGCGTTATCTTGGCAGCCATTGGAATGCAGAACTTTGCGAAATTATTCAATCAGAAAATTTCGTTTGCAATAAATTAATTTTTTCAGTAGCTGTGGGGCATGTGGCGCCGTCCTGCTGAAACCACATATTACTCACATCCATATCATCAAAAATAGGCAACAAAAATATGTCAACATAGGTATCCTGATAACGTAATCCATTGACAGTAATAGCGTTTCTAGCGTCATTTTCAATATCATACGGCCCAATCGCTCCTCCAAACAAAAAACGTGCCAAACAGTAACGCGAGCGGAATGTAAAGGCTTCTGGACAATCACTCTTGGATTTTCTAAAGCCCAAATACGGCAATTGTGCTTATTAACATAACCATTTAGATGAAAATGAGCTTCGTTTGAAAAGATGATTTTTTTAGAAAAACCATCACCTTGTTCAATGATGAAGTTAGCGGATTGTCGACGAACACCATGGTCGGCTGGCTTTAATGCTTGCACTAACTGAACCTTTTAAGGTTTTAGAGCCAGATCTTTACACAAAATTCGCCACGTGGTGGTCTTGGATAGGTCCAATTGCCGAGAACGCCGTAGAAGTGATAAATTTGGATCTTTCCCAACACTTTCGCTTATAGCAGCATTATTGTTAGCAGATTGACGCGAACGAACACGGTATTGTTGTTGGTATACCATGTACCGAACCACTTGACTCAAATTTAACTACCAAATTTTTAATACCGGTCTCAGAAGGGCGATTATAACGACCGAAAATATCCAAAATGTTGCAATTTGTAGTTTTCACAGATCCACCATTTTTGTAGTAAAATTTTAATTATTTTTAAGCGACTTTTGATTGAAATTGAAGACATTATAATTTATAATAAATGGTAGACCTTCACTTGACGTCATATATGTGAAAAAAACAAATGACAAGCTGTTAGGTACTAGATCAAATATTATTCTTATTAAAAAACAAAGTCCTTGTTGGGAAATTTCTTTAGCATACAAAATACTTTAAATATTCTCTTTTAAATAAAATACCCTACTCTACGCCAATGATTTTTTATTGTAAATAACATTTTAGAGATCAACTTTAATATTTAGAGTTACACATTACTATGTCAATATGTATATGATTTGATATAAAAATATCGACGCAAAGTAAGAGAATTTCATTTTTTCTAGTCCAACTGTGGTAACCCATCATCACTCAGTTTTTCACGATTTTCTCGAAAACCGCGCGCTGTACTAAAAATACCAATTTATCTTTATTGTGAGTAATAAATTCATACATAAGATACGAGAGAAAAGTGCTAAGAAAAAAATTTACGATGCCAGAAAAGTTCGCTCTAGCGAATTATGTCAAGCTACTACAGCGCTCAAAACCAAAACAAAAATAAATGTGCAAACTACATTTAAAAATTTTTGATGGCGAAACATCCATCCAGTTATGTTTAATCGTCCATGATAAGAATTCGCATTATCTTGAAGTTGTTTCGTTCGTTCGCAGTGCTCTGATAGTGCTTTTATTATTTTTTATCTTTTCCGCTTTTAAAATCAATTTTTTTCAAGACTGTATGATATTAGTTTGTAGCCTTCCAGCTTTTCATGATGGTTCTACATCAATACCTTGTTTTAGCGTAGCTTCTCCCCACTCTCCACCTAGGGCCTCCATATATCGCTCTATTTTGCTAGTACGTATTCCATTGATCTTCTCAATAACCATCTTTTGTCATCATTCACGTAAAGTGGTCAAACAATATCCTCCTCTACTTTTTCTATATAATATTTGCTCATGTTTAGGTAGGTAGGTACTATCATAGAGGAAAGATATAAAGAGACCCGAAGCTTAACTAATTTTTAAGCATCGTAGTCGAAATATTTTTTTAATAACTTTGTAAGAGCAACAAAGAAACGGATAAAAACATGGAAAACGTTGGTGATTATCGTGCCCAATTTTGACCATTACCATCTTGTATTTTGAAGTTTGGATAACCTTCTCTATTGTTTTGCTTAACCATAAAAGATTTTAGAATAAGCAGGTAAAAACTGAACGTTCGACTCGAGTAACAATGGTTATTTGGTGTGTCTCTTTACAAATAGTTTACAAAAAAACATTATTTTGTATTAAAGCTTCGACTTACTATGGAATGTCTATCGCAACATCTTATTCACTCTAAATCCCCTAAAATAAGAGATATTGAAACTAAATTTCGGCTCAGACGGTCCTATTTACTCCGACGGTCTTATAGTATGGTCCTTGGTACTATCTACTTTCATTTGGATACCAAAACTTTTTGTTTCTGCCCGGATTTTACTATCTCGCAAAGTTTTCAACGTTGCGTGCGCTATGGGCAGCGCAACTTTGGGCTTGGATTAGTCAGCTACCAATCGACCAATCTGATTAATTTTTATACGCAAATACGCATAATTGAGTCTTCTTTAAAAATCAATATACTCATCAACAGCTCTAAAGCAGCATAAGAAAATTACTCGACAAAAAACCGCCCAAAGAGAAAATTTTCAACTTCGAACACAAATAACTCTTTTTCTCGTCATCAGAGCGCTTACTTTGACATAAATAAATTTGAATGCAAAATACGAACGAGTCAAACGACCCCAAAACCATCGAGTTGCAATAGATAAAACGCGAGATATGGGCTACAACGCATTTTCCAAGATGGCGAACCTTCTATCGAATGAAAAAATAAAAAGTGACAGTGCCTAAAACTTTTGGGTCACACGTATAGAATTTTTGTAAGTGCACTGGACTATTAATTGTAGGAAATGTCCAGTACTCTAATTCTCTAGAGAAGAGTGTTTTTAGCAGCTATTGAATATTACATAAATATAATTCGAAATTTACAAAAGTTATGATGATTTACAGAGCTCTAGTCTACACACTAGTGGTGCGTTAATTTTCTCCAAGAGGTTAATTTTCATCTTGAACAAACTAGTTAATGAGTAAAGCTATTACTCTATTTATTATTTAAGTTAATGAGTAGAAACATCAAATATATTTAAAAGGCTTTTCTCCAATCAGACGCACAGTTGAATTAAATTGCTCCTAATTCCTAATTGACACTTTTCTTCTCTTAAAGAACAGAAATATAATAATTATAATTAGTTTAAAACTTCTTAATTAATTAGTAAAATTTTGTTTTATATTTTTACAAAAAAAACTTAAGAAAAGAAACGCAGAGTGTTGCGGAACACGAAACAAAAGAATTATATATTGGACGTATAAAAGAATCCTTTTGAAAGAATTAAACAACAACTTGCATCTTTTAAGTGTTTTTATATTTTACGCTACTTTCGTAAATTGCGCTTTAGAAACATTCTCAAACAATGGTTTTTGAGAGAAAGGAAAATATGACGAAATAAGCATTTTGAACCGTAAAAAAGTTTACTTGCATATTTTCTAAAACGTTCTTCATTTTGTATACCTAAAAGTTAAAAATGGTCCCTAATGTTTTTTAGATACGTTCAAGGTTTATTCCCAATGCGTCTATATTCCTACATTTCCGCAAAGGGGTTGGTTGTATCCCTTTAGTTGTCAAGTTTTCACAAACTAACAAAAGAAGGTTCTGCTATTTCTGTTTTAGTTTGAAGGCGGATGGATATAAATGCACGTACTACCTTACTGCAAATTTATACAATAGGCGTAAATTACGCGATAATTTATCCTTCATTTCCCTCACTTGTAAATCAACCAAAACGAACAACCCTTAAAGTTCGAATTAAGCTAAAATCTAGCGTGTAATTAAAAGCGTTCCTTTTTTTTCGAATTAAAAGGCTGCGAATAGAAATAATTCTACACCAAGCTCCAGCGCACCCCTATAGTTACGTGCCTGACGCAAGAGAAAATAAGCACTTGGGTAAAATATTTTCAGTTAGGAAAATAACGTACAAAAGAAGCTTCACGTTTATTGTATTTAAGTAGACATAGGTAGAGAGATGTGGTTGGTCGGTTTGTGTTTTTGTTCCTTGCAAAAATCAATGTTTTTCGAATTGAAAAGTTCCACATTCAAAAGCGACTTTTGTAAATGAAGTACACCATACGTACGTACATAATATACCTACTACATCTACATCCTCTCGTGTACATTTTCCGTGCGAAATGTGTGCTTAAACATTAGCATAAAACGCTTTACATAATGCTCAAACATGTGATATCTTTCGCTGTCAGTTAAAAGGAGTTGATCCAAATTTATTTTAAAAAGCTGATTTTAAAATGTTTTTATCATAAGTACGTTGTAAAACAATCTTGACGAATTTAATTTTTGGATTTAAGTAAAGTGTTGAGATTTGAATTTGATAAGGAGGCAAAATATTTTCTTTAAACGAAAATTGTAGGAAAATGGTATTTTTTTATCTCGATGAGAAGATTTCTTTGTTTTATGGCCGGCCCTGCATTTAAATAAGTAGGCCGGGAACGAATTTTCCCACAAAAGAAGCAAAAACTCAAATTTATTTATTTTACAATCGTAATTTATAGTTCCATTATTACGTACCAAGAAAATCCATTATATACGTCCCTTTTACGTTTTGATTTAAATTTTTATGCCTATAAATATCGATTTGTACAAACATCCCTTAACGTAGATATATACGAACCGCTTTCTTTTCACGGGGAAAAAATAAAGATATGTGGACAGCAATTCGGAACAAATCGAATTCAATTGGAGGTTGTGATTGCGATAAAACATTTAGCTGAAAACTTGAAAAACGCTCTGCAAAGCCATGATTTGAATGCCCGAAGAAACAGTTTTCTTGCACGAAATAAATTAAATTAATTGCAGCAGTTGTAAATCGTGCGAGACTTAAATAATAACTGACTCGGAGGAAGGAATTGTGGGTCAGAAACGCACATAAGAATTCGACTTACCCCAAAGCCATATCTTGCGGGGCTATCTAAGCGACTGATGTATGTATATGGGTCAGATGTTAGTCGAATAAGTTTTTGTGCGGAAAAAAGTTTTTAAGAGTAGAAAACGCAATTTTCCTTTTCTGTATAATAGCTAAGGCTAACTGAGGTGATAAGGTGCATTTATTACTTGAAGGGTGTAACCGGCCTAAGTACCCTGAAAGCAGTCCCATAACTTCCAATTAGCTTAATAGGAACTTGTAAACTAATTAAATGGGTCTTCCAACAGCTTCTCTTTGCGTTTGTTCCGCCCATTTAAAAAACGAAATTTATGAAACTCATAGGGCTTTAATGAATTATTCCGAGATGATCCTTATTCGTGTAATAGTATATTAAAAAACTAATTACAGAATTCATAAGTCACGTATTATAGCCCGACTCCAAATTTAGAAAGCGGCCCGCGGAGCGGGAAGCGTTTTAAGTGCTAGAATCACTTATACAACGAGTTTAAGCCCATTTTCAAAGAAAAATCAAAATATAAAAATTTAGGGATTTTCGTGACGGTTGGCAGTGCCTACTAATTGTAAAGTGACATTTCGACATTTAAAATTTAACTAAATAGTTTTGTAGTTTGCACTGTTTCGTAGTTAATTAATTTTATCCTCAACCGTCAAACAATACACTCATTACATCAGTGGCGGCTTTTCAGGAGAGGCTAGGAAAAACAAAAGAGGAAAGAGAAAACAGAAAATTAACAGTTTGTTTCCTGTTTGAAATTAAAAACCAGCTCTACTATTAATTATAGTAGGATTAACTATTATTTTAAAACAGTTTTGGTAACGCTGATACAATTAGCTGTCAAGTCCTAGTACTGTCAATTGTTTCATACTGCGCTTTGATTTATAATCCCGCCAAATAATAATTAATTGATGCTTTCCAGAGTAGACTAGGAAGGTTCAGTCCCTCGTAACCAAAAACAGAAGAAGTAAGAGAAAACCGAAAAATTACGGTAAGCAGTGTTGTTTGAAATTAAAAACCAACTCGACTATTTTCATAAAAACTAATTAGGCCACGCCCCCTTGTGTCTGTGGCGCACTATTTGCCTCGCTTCGCTCGGCGGGTTTTCTTTAGCCTCCTCAATTTTGAAATTTATGCTTTCCAGAGGAGTCTAGGAAGGCTCAGCCCTTCTAACCAAAAACAGAAGAAGAAAGAGAAAACCGAAAAATTACGGTAAGCAGTGTTGTTTGAAATTAAAAACCAACTCGACTATTTTCATAAAAACTAATTAGGCCACGCCCCCTTGTGTCTGTGGCGCGCTATTTGCCTCGCTCCGCTCGGCGGGTTTTCTTTAGCCTCCTCAATTTTGAAATTTATGCTATCCAGAGGAGACTAGAAAGGGTCAGCCTCCCTAACCAAAAACAAAAGAAGAAAGAGAAAACAGAAAATTTACAGTGAGCAGTGGTATTTGAAATTAAAAACCAACTCGACTATTTTCACCAAAATTCAACTAGGCCACGCCCCCTTGTGTCTGCGGCGCGCTCTTTGTCTCGCTCCGCTCGGCGGGTTTTCTTTAGCTTTCTCAATTTTGAATTTGATGGGCTGCCTCTGCATTACATACGACAGTTTCGACAAGTAATGTGTATCATAATCTGTCAGACTTGATAACTCACTTTTATGCTAGTTTACAGCCGGAACCAACTATCAAATTAACTAAAATCAATTCAAATTCAGTACTACCAACTTGAATTTTTTAGTTCACATCACGTTTACATTGATAAGTGTCGTATTTACGGTTGTGGATAAAGTATAGTATTCTACTTGCTGGTAATGCTCATTACTCATTACTCAGACGAATGAGAACCTATTAATTCCAAAAATAGTAGTTTTTTCTTTTCTAAATTTGACATACATGTCAAATTGTATATTGTTACTTGTTACCAACTTTTAAGCAGAAAATTTTACTAAATATAGAAATGATGTTTGTGGCATTTTTTAAGTTGTTTTTCAACTGTAAATTTCCTCTCTTCTTGTCGCGCTTAAGATATTTTAACCGCTTCTGTAAGATAATAGCTATTTTGGTGTATAAAACATTGTTAAAAGTTGTCCCTTCTATTTCCTAGCAGCTTGCAGTCCAAAAATCCTTTCAGTCGTTACTTAACCTTTTGTGGCGAGTCTCTGGGTTGTCAAGTCCAATCCGTTAAAAAATTCGAGTGTATATCGTGATATCGACTTAATTTTTGTGGAAGAAGAGATAAAATAAAGAATTTAAAACTTCTCTAAGAGTTCTCGGAGACCAGCCGACCAGACTATCCCTATCAAGACAGGACCTTCCTCCAATTTATTGAGCGATTACGGTTATAGGCGATAGCCTATACCCCTATACCCATGGAAAGCATTATTACGGTCCTTTCTACAATCGCCTTTGCAAATGGCATCGACAAGGCGCTCTTTTCGAGTTATTAATCGTAAATCTATGCTAAACTTAGTAGGTGCGCATTTCTGTAATACCTACCCCAAATAAATTTCAGTCTCGACACTCCACCCCCTTAAAACTCTTAATACCTATTATTTAAAAAACAATTAAGTTTCCCTACTTTATAAAAAAATGTACATAATTTTTATTCGCTTAGGTACTTTACGTTTTGCGCTCATGTTTATTTCAAATTGCGTAATTTTTCTTTTGTTTGCCTCGCAAAATTATCTTATTGTTTATTTAAAAAAAACGACGTTCTTTAAAATTCCCGTGGGCAACCTATTTTAATTAAGCCCTCGCTTCCCGATTACTTAATTACGTACTAAAAACCACTTTAAGTTGAACAATTTACAATCTTTCCATCAATAAAACTCAACCCCATTTTACTCGTACAGATTTTTCGTATAAAACATTAATCAAAAAACTTGAAAAAGTCCTAAAAAAGTTTAATTAAAAAGTAAAAAAAAATATTGATAGCATTTTAAATATTAAATATGAACTTTACGAAAGGGTAAAAGGGTGCAGTTCGATCGTAACACTGCGCCATTCTGCGGTCACTCTCAAATTACTTTACGCTCCATTTGGAACATGAAGTAAAGTCAAACACTAGGTACCCCCCGAAATTATGTAACGTATCGTTTATATAAATTATAATTTTTAACCTTAGACGTATTAAAATGTTCAATCCTTACCCTAAAACTAATTGCTCCGTTGCAGTTCACGTCGAAAGCTTTAAATACGTAATGCGCGTACATCGCCGAATCTGAAATACGAAATACAAATTAAAAAATGTTTTTACATGCAACTTACTTGTGTTAATTGAATCAGTTTCTAATTTTAGACATCGCGAATCGAGTAATTTTGGACTTTTATATTTTATTTATCTTTTCGCCGCACAAAGCACAAATAACTATTAATTGAAAAAGTTTTCAGAGCTTTTCCGAATCCGGACCTAATAATTAGGTGCACGGTAAATAACTTTTCTGCTTTTAATTTGCAGAAAATTGTGCGTGTAACTATAGCTAAATAAATAAAAAATTATACAGGATGTGTGCTATATTAAAAATAAATAAAATAGAAAAACATAAAGTTCTATTTTTCAAAATTGAGACCTTGGCGACTTTGAGAGCTTTCTGTCGCAATTTGGTAACACTCGAAAAATGCAATGCGTTAATTTAGCAAACTTAATTTAATAAAGTTAGCAAAGCGACGACGAGTTTGAGTAGGTATAGATATTATTGGACCACCACCCTGAGTAGGTATACAGAGTGTCGGACGGAAATAACCGTAGTCTATAGTCTATTATTTATATTTCGCGATATGAAGCAAACTTTGATTTAACTAAATACCGACAAATGGGCAGTTTTTTACGTGCATTTTGAGCTCTTAACACTTCTGGTTTCACCAGAACTTAAGCTCACCTGAGATGGGAACTTTATTGGAGATATCGATATAAAGAAATTAGCTCGGCCAAGTTAGGTTTTTACCTATAGGAATAATTCGTCTAAAGTTGAATTTTTGCATATAGGCAGCTTTGACCTAGTTACCTAGTAAAACAATATACCTAAAGATTCCCATGTCCACGCGTCATTCGGTTTTAGGCTCTCAGAGTCTAGGAGGTGAACTAACTAACTGGAACTGGCGTGGAAAGTTTATTTAGAGTCTGGTCAAACTCAGATTCGAATAAAAGAGCAAAGGGCAGAGTACAATCAAATTGGGGACTTCCGGAAAATCCGTCCAAATTATTGGTGACTCTGTGAGATCCATGGACATTCCAGACGTCGTGGACAAGGTCAAGGACAAGTGCAATAGAAGACCGTTTTTGACCGTTTTTGCTCGTCGAAATCGAACTGCAACAGCTCGATTTCTACAAAATTCGTTAGCACGTATGCATAGTACCAAGATTTCTGATCAAACGGTAAGACATCGCATTCTTAAAGTTCAGTTATACGCCAGACAACCAACAACAAGGCCCAGTTTGACAAGAGAACACAGAGCAATGTGGCTTGCGTTTGCAAGGGGACATGTAGGGTAGACTTACGAGCAGTAGAGCATTTTTTTGTTTCTTATTTTATCTGGTGTGATATGAGAAATCTTTAACGTGCCCCTTAGTCGCGTATAAGAAGCTCTGGAAGTTGAATAGCGCGCTTAGTAAGTGTCACAATTTCGAACAATCTGTTTTTTAAATTTCTTTGCAATAGGTCAAGACGAGACCTAACACCATTTTTTTTTTGTAAATTTTTAATTACATCCTTTATTGTATTATTGTACTTCATGCAGTGCCACATTATCCATCAGTCGTTAAGTTTAGTGGCCGACTCCTTTTATAAGACTTACGCGTCTTACTCCGCAGTTTATACAGCGTTATCTTCTCCGCGCAATATCTCGAAAAGGGTTAAACTTATGATAAAAATGAATATAACCAATCTTGTAGCTAATAATGTTCTCTATAGCTTTTATAATAAGCTTCATGAACGTACGATCTATAGGAGGCGAGTTATTTTCAAAAAACAATTTTGTGACCTTTGACCTTGAATATCTCAAATTGCTCCTCCGAAATTTTTCTGATTTTGTGATATACTTATTTGGAACATCTTAATGTACGTTTACACCAAAATGCTTTGGAGGAATTATTCTGACCGAAAATCCTTATTCGACTGGACTATTTTCCTACTATACCAATTGTCGGACATCAGAATATTGCCAATTTGAAGAAGTGTCCTTGACCGAATTAAAAAATTTTTGTACACGTGAACGCAGAATCAGATGCTCTACAACTTTCATTTAATAAGTTTTTCTCTTTGAGTACTAATTTCTAAACTGCAGACTCATATATAATGCTATTTGTCAGTTTTTGAAAAAGTTGTAAAAAATCGTCTTTTTTTGACCGCGGTTTTCAACCATACCGCTTGATATAATTATTAAGTGTTGGTACTCATTCGACGCAGAATTTAATGATATTTAATTGTTATATAAAAACCTTTTTTGTTAAGATGCACAGTTTAGGAGTTATAGGCAAAAAACAAAACAAGTCCTAAAATTTTGGGGTTTTTTGGGTGCCAAAAAGTCTCCCAAGGTCGCCGGTGTTAGCATTTTTGTTTTTTACATGTTTACACCCATATAAACACTTCAAAAAAATAAAAGCTTCTACACCATTTATTGCATCATAGAAACCCTCTACTGACTGGCCTAAGAAGAATGGAATGTTTTCAGACGAGTCCCGATTCACTCTTTCATCTAATGATCGACGACAAAAAGTGTGGCGAACGCTAAAGACGCAATTTTCCCAATGCAATATCCGTAAATTGGATGCCTATGGTGGAGGTGATGTAATGGTATGGGGTGGAATCGATTCACAAGCAACTACAGAGTTATATGTGTTACGTAATAAAACTTTAAATGCAGACAGGTACATCCAACACATTTTAGAACCATATGTAAGTGCCTTTTGCTCCACTCATCGGAAATGGGTTCGTTCTAACGCAGGATCATGCGCGTCACACACCGCACGGATAGTTCAGCAGAACGTTCAAGATGTTGGTATAAAAGCAATGGAATGGCCGTCAAAATAACCTGAGTTGAATCCCATAGGGCACATGTGGGACGCTCTTGGTATATTTAGACGACATAGGCAAAACGTCCCAGCAACTCTTGAAGAACTATCTGAGGCTCTCGTAGAAGAATGGAGCAACATCCCCCAGTAGGACGTCGAAGCGTTAATTCGTAGCATGTCTAGACGCTGCATGGAAGTCATAAGAGGCAGAGGGGAAAATACGCAATATTGAAAGAGCAATTTGTTGGAATTTCTAAAGTTGTGTTTCCCTAACGTTTAGAATAATCTCTTTTTATTTAATAAAATCATACTAATATCGAGTATTTTACCACGATTTTCTGCCATTTTGTTATTTTTTAAATTATAAATTATTATTAATATGAAAAAAATTAAAGAAATAGAGATAGTTCGTTAAATATGCGATAATTTTTTTGAGTGGTGTATGATAAGTACCTACGTATCGTATAATAGTTTAATTCCTAATTTTTCTACTTTGTGAGACACATCTCTTTTGGAGACACTATCAATCGCTAGTAAAATTCCTAAACTTAATTTTAAGCGGCTTGACCTTGAGCCCCTAAAATATTAGTTGTCCCAGGCCACACATACTCTCTGAAAGGCTTTGATTAGGTTACAAGATCCAGAGGCCTACATTTATGCAGATACAGAAACTACAACCACATGAAAATTACGTTTATTTAGGTTTCTAATAAGTAGGAGTTAATATAACTTCCAAAATACTACCCCTACAAAAATATTTATTTGAAACAAAACGTAGATAATTCTATCTACTTCAATTTTTGTTTAGGTCAGAAGGTCCAAATATGAATATTTAAGTAAATACTGGAATTTTGCAGAAATTGTTAAGAATTATGATTTCATTTTCTAAAAGTCAACTAATTTATGATAATCTAAGCCTTAAAGCCCATGTCTTAGGGCTAGAAATTTTATTCTTATGTCAAATAACCACATAGTAATCGTATCGTATACGTAACCACATAGTATCGATAATATCAATATTTTTTTATGTCGCCCATTCCTAGCCTGCCTCATCTCATTAAAATGTAAAAATATTAGTAATAATTTTCAAAAACATAGTTTTGCAGTAATTATCTTTTTCTAATATTATTATGCAGCGAGCCACGAAATTAAAGACGTTTCTTAATAGAACAAAATTAATTAACAGTCGTATTTTTCTCAAAACTCTTTTCAAATTGGAATAAGTCCAAATAATTATTCGCAACTTGGTCTAATTAATTCTAATTAAGTTCTAAATTACTAGAAAAAGTTTAGTAATCCCTAGTGAAAATTATGTAATGATAGTACAAAATGTTTAAATTTAATTTACTTAATTCAATTTAACTTCAACTTGCAACAAAATTTAAATTTAGAATAAAAATAATATAACAAATCGCTACGATTCTAATAACGTCTTACAACTTTGGTCCTATTACCCTAGTTTTGATAATATAGTCTATTTCACCATATGACTTTGTGACTTTAGCTACGGGGGAGCAGAATTAAAAGGGTCATAAATAAAATAACATAGGTCCACGGTGCGTTTGTTTCGAGCCCTGCACCAACGATTAGTAAAACGGAACGTCGATTTAGATTCGGAAAGATTCTAGAAGCCCTAACTTTTCTGAAGGAGTTGGCTACCTGTGTGTTGGGGTTAAACACAAAATGTACTTTCAATTTTTAAAGGGTTTATTTATTCTATTTATTTCGTTCAATATAAAATGGACTGTCACCTTTTTAATTCTGACTTGTTACTCGTAACTATCAACAATTCTATTATTGCTGTTTTCTCAGCATATATGATAATGATAACGAACATAACCGCCCGCCTTGAAAGGCAAGCTTTCAATACAACAAAATATGAAAATTCAAAACTTAGGCTAATCACCTAATCAGTATACAAGCATTATACCAAACTTATGCTAAACAAGTTGTAACAATAAAATGCTTAACAAAATTAAAGAAAATTTAATTCACTTCACTTCACACACTTCGCTAGGAAGGGGGCATATCTTGCTAAACGCCCTTTTTAACACCCCGCTGAGTGTCCGAATAGACGCCACTCGGGCAATGCCATCCTTGCCGGGGTGGATTTCAATTATCCGTCCAAGCTTCCATTGTAAAGGCGGGAGTTTATCCTCCTTTAAAAGGACTAACATTTCCTTGTGTAGACTTGACTGGTTTGAACGCCATTTATGACGTTGTTGTAGTTCTGTAAGATATTCATTCTTCCAACGGGACCAAAAATGTTGATGAATTTGCTGCGTATGCTGGTAGCGATTAAGACGAGGTACTGATACCTCTCGTAGGTCAGGCTCAGGAGCCGCAACCATAGGACGACCGATTAAAAAATGAGAAGGTGTGAGAGGCTCTAAATCGTCAGGATCAGAAGACATAGGAGTGATAGGTCGAGAATCAAGAGTAGCCTCTACTTGCGCAAGTACGGTGCAAAGTTCTTCGAATGTAAGCAAAGCGTTGCCCATAACTCGACGCAAATGATGTTTGCACGATTTTACCCCGGCCTCCCAGAGTCCCCCAAAATGAGGACTGTGGGCGGGTATAAAATGCCAACAGATTCCCTGCTGCGCGGTCGCCTCCGTAATAGAGCTACCATTTGATTTTAAAAATTTGCCTAATTCATGGAGCTCTGAATTAGCACCTATGAAGTTGGTTCCATTGTCTGAAAAGACATGGAGAGGCTTTCCACGGCGGGCTATAAATCGCCGAAAAGCTAACATAAATGATTGAGTTGTGAGGTCAGTCACCAACTCAATGTGTACTGCTTTAATTGAAAAACACACAAAAAGGCAAATGTACGATTTTATCTTTTTACAACCACGTCCTTTCCTATCAATAATCATTATGGGACCAGCGTAGTCTACACCGGTTGAATGAAAGGGAGGACTTGGTTGAACTCGCGTTTTAGGTAAGTTACCCATAATGGGTTTTGTGAATTTTGGTGAAAAGCGGTAACATTTTAAACATTTTCGAATAATCTGCCTGGCTAGACTTCTAACTGAGGTCACCCAAAATGTTGCTCTCACCGTAGCAATTGTTAACTGAGGACCTGCATGCAACAAACGAATATGTTCTCTAGATACGATAAGCTTAGAAAGGGTATGCTTCCCAGATAGGAGCATTGGAAATTTCTTATTGAATGGAAGATCAGAATTGCATAATCTACCTCCCACCCTCAGAATACTATCAGAATCCAAAAACGGATTTAAGCTTAACAACCGACTAGAGGCTTTAATGGGTTTATTTTGACTCAATTGTTTGAGTTCATCATAAAAAGATTCTCTTTGAGACATCTTGACCAAAGAGAGCATTGCATTACGAAGCTCTTCTGCGAATACAGGTTCAGTGATTCTGTCTTCTTTGGATTTGAAACAATTGTTTCGGAAACGTAAACAATAAGCTATAACTCTCTGTAGCCTTGATAAGCTAGAGAAGTCGCTGAATGGAAAATTAGAAAATGTAGACAAAGCTAAGCATTTTTGCTCTTTCTTTAACTCAGGTGGGTCTGTACAATATAAATTAAGATTAGGCCAGCAAGACTCATCTTCGAGAAGAAACGAGGGTCCGGTCCACCAAATAGACGGGCCCTTTATCTGTTGAGGAGAAGTCCCCCTTGAGATGAGAGCTGCAGGGTTACTTTTGGTTGGAACATGTTTCCATATGGCTTGAGAGGTAAGTCTCTGAATGTCAGCAACACGGTTGCAAACAAAGGTTTTCAGAAGACTCGGACTTGTATTCAACCATGCAAGCACTATAGTGGAATCTGACCACAGAAAATACTTAGAAATAGGCAACTGTAATGCTTTGATAACTTGATCAAACAGTTTGGCAAGCAGAACTGCTCCACATAGCTCTAACTTAGGAATTATAATGGGTTTCAAAGGAGAAACCTTGGATTTTGCACATAAAAGCATTGAATGAACTTGGCGATTTTCGCCAATTGATCGCAAATAAATGCATGCACCATAACCATGAAGCGATGCGTCGCAAAAGCCATGGAGGTGTATTTCAGCTGGGTTTTCGCATAAAACGTGACGAGATATTTGAAGATCGTTTAGAATATTTAATTCGGAACGATATGAATTCCAATTATTTTGAATATTGAGAGGTACCGTATCATCCCAAGAAAGCTTTTCTTTCCAGAGCATTTGCATTAAAATCTTTGCATTTATGGTACAAGGACTAAGAAGACCTAATGGATCAAAGATTTTTGATATTTCTGAAAGTATCCAACGTTTGGTGATTTTGCCAGAGGCAGGACTTGAAATAGAGTACATCAAAGAGTCCGCCTGAAATGACCATATCAAGCCAAGAGTACTTGAATGTTCATGCGTTCCTAGCTTGTGTACACCAGGATGTATATCAGCTTGCTGAATACCATCGAGCACGGCGGGATCATTGGAAATCCACTTACGTAATTTAAAACAACCCGCTTTGAGGGTCTCGTTTAGATTTTGGCAAATAGAATGCGCATCTTCACGGGTTTCGGCACCCGTTAGAAGATCATCAACATAGAAATCTTCCTTTATAATACGAGAAATATCTGAATTAGAACATTCGATTCCTAATTGCGTTAGACAACGAATGGCCAGAAATGCAGCAGATGCTGTTCCGTAAGTTACAGTATTAAGATAATACGTTTGTAAGGGTTCCGTGTGACGAGATCGCCACAGAATTTGTTGGAGTGGGCGTTGGCTAGGCTCTATTTGAACCTGCCTATACATTTTCTCAATGTCGGCTGAGATAGCGTACGTATACTTTCGAAATCTAACAAGGATAGAGAATAGATCATGTTGTATGGTGGGTCCAACAATCTGTATATGGTTTAAAGAATACCCTGTGGTGGTGATGGCTGAACCATTGAATACAACTCTCAACTTTGTCGAAGGCTCTCCTCCTTTAGAACTCCATGATGGGGAAGGTAGTACGATATCTCATTTGGATTAGGCTTTGAAATAGACATATGTCCTAAATCCTGGTACTCTTTCATAAACATAGAGTATCTTTTCTGCAAAATGGGGTTGGCTTGAAGCCGTTTTTCAACAGCCAAAAACTGTCTATGAGCGTTTTGAAACGAGTCTCCTAGAACATTAATAGGCTGTTTTAGCGGTATTGTAACCGAGAACCTGCCGTCGTCAAGCCGACGGGTGTTCTTTACGAAATGTTCCTCACATGAGGATTCTTCTTCAGAAAATACCTTTGAATCAGGGTAATGCTCAAGTTCCCAAAATTTTGATAATTGTTCATTTTCGACAAAACTTAAATTACAGTTTATCTGTGGGCTCATGCTATGACCAGTTGGACCAGCAATGACCCAACCAAATTTGGTTTTTTGTAGAATGGGGAATTTGGGACCTAGCTTGATCTGCCCTATGCATAAGAGGTTGAAGAAAATAGAAGAGCCTAATAGTATATCTATTTCGGCTGGTTGGCTGTAAGACGGGTCAGCAAGAATAATGGTGTCTGGAATACTAAAATCGTCTTTATTTATTCTGTAACCCGGCATAACACCAGTGATCCTGTCTATAAGTAGACAAGGAGTAATTAAATTGAACCTAGAATGGCAGGAAAATAATTCCACGTCACACCTAGAATTGATGCGAGTGTTCATCTTACCAAGTCCAGAGACCGCCATATTGATCTCTCGGATTGGCAAATTTAACTTTTTAGCAAAATTCGAAACTATAAAATTGGATTGGGATCCAGAGTCTAGTAAGACCCGAGCCTTTTGTAGGCTACCTTGAGAATCTTTGATATGAACCACAGCGGTTGGAAGCAATGTTTCGGTCGAATTGGAGCAGAATGTATTTATTGTGCTGTTAGGTTCTCGTTCTGAGGTAGATTCCAAGGTTGATACGACTTCCGTAAAACCAGAAGATCGATCTTCATGTAATAACGTATGGTGTTTTCCTTTGCATTTCCAACATTTGTAAGTGGAAGTACATCGAGGAAGATAATGCCCTTTTGAAAGACAATTGAAACATATTTTCAATTCCGTTACTTTCGTCCTCCGTATATCAGGAGAAAGTTTAAGAAAGGTATCGCATTTAGAAATGAAGTGTTGTCCTTTACATAAGGAACACGAAATATTATTAGCCACAAGCGACCTGGAACGAAATTGTGGTTTGGAAGGGACTACCTTATCCTGACTTGCATCTATGCTCTCTAAAATGTCCGCATTATCTCTAAGAAATTGCTTGAACTCAGACAAGGTAGGTAAATCTGAACTTGATCCCTTCTTTGAAGTTTCCCATTGACGCGCAGTCTTTGGGTCCAACTTTTTTGAAACTATAAAAATGATTAACGATTCAAGAATAGATGTATCGTCGGTTATTGACCTTAAAGCACTCAAATGCTTAAACAATGTATCGTCAATATTTCTTAATTTAGAAGAAGACTCTTTGTTAAGAGGTTCAAGAGAAAAAATAGCCTTTATGTGATTATGTATTAACATACGAGGGTTGTTGTAGCGAAGACATATTGATTCCCACGCAATGCTGTAGTTTTCAGGAATAAAACTTAAAGATTTAATCATGTCCGCCGCGGGTCCCACCAAACTAGCCTTTAGATAATGAAGCCTTTGTATGTTCGAAATATTACTATTTTCGTGTATCAAACTCTTGAAAATTTCCCTGAATTCTATCCATTGAGAGACGTCGCCTGAATATTTAGGCAAAGCAATAGTGGGCAATTTTACTAAGGAGGCAGAGCAGCCGGGATTTTTCGAAGCACAAGTATGCCCCGAAGACCCTTCTGAGGCGGCGTACCGTACGCTGTCGTCATGCTTGTTTAATAAAACCTTTGCACCTGAAATTGCGCTAAAATAAGCAGCCTCGAATTCAGCGTAATTTACCTCGTCGTCTTGGGTACCTGACAAACCATCAGTCTGTCTTGCAATTACAATCTGCTGGTGAATGACCTCAAACTCATCTAGCAATAAGGCAGCTAAATCGAGCCTTTCTTTAATTTCTACAAGCCGTGCGCCTATTGTAGAATCAGAGGAACAACTATCAACAAAAGTTTTGAATCTCGTTAATTTGGCCTTTATAAAACCTCTCTTTGCGGTTAACGTATTCATTTTGCAGTAAATTGAAATTGTTTAATAATTTGAAATGGATTCTCTACACGTAGTTACGCGAATGCGAAAGTACTAAGTCGTCCTCGCAACAGGGAACGCACTAGCACTTCAAAAACTTTGAATCAAATCAACAATATTAAATTAATACGAAATAAGCGTACAATTACTACTAATTCGGTTTTAAATGTAAAAACTTTGCATTTGCACCGTACTGTGCACAGAAGAATAAATAGATAAATAGAAAAGTAAACGTAGATAGGAAAGATAAGAAGGGTTAGAGAAACTCACACGTTTTTCTTGTAATGACACGTATTATTGGTTGCGCACCTGCCGAACTACCTCTTTTTGCACTTGCTTGGTTGATGAAGCGGCTCTGGTTGCAGTTGCACTAACACGCTGATCTTTCAGTTAAAAATTCTTATCAATCCGGCTCGATTGGACCAAATGTTGGGGTTAAACACAAAATGTACTTTCAATTTTTAAAGGGTTTATTTATTCTATTTATTTCGTTCAATATAAAATGGACTGTCACCTTTTTAATTCTGACTTGTTACTCGTAACTATCAACAATTCTATTATTGCTGTTTTCTCAGCATATATGATAATGATAACGAACACTGTGTGTAGCTGAGCTGATTGTAGACGACGAATCCTAAAAATGGGCTTCAACGTAAAAAAGATCCAATAGTTTCAAAACTTCACATACTCATTTGTAGGTGTCTAGTCTCTAGTGATGAATATCCTATTAAATGTCCTGATGAATCAGAAGCGAGCTTTAGCGACAGTGACGACAGTTTTCGGTTTTTCGTTAATATCTCGAAAACTGTGAGTTGAAGCAAAATCATTGTTCTATACTAAATTAAACCTGATAAAATTTTCTACAAAATTTATTCTATGCATGTTTTTTGTATTTCTAAAGTTTACCGACTTATGACGGGTTGAAAATTGAAGTTATTTCTAAAACCACGTTAGAGCAGTTGTACGATATAGTAAGAGTTTGCATTACATTACACGAATTTTCTTTAAAATTATTCGAACAGTATATGAACCTTGGTCGCATCGCCGAAATAATACTGTGGGCAATTAAAATGCATTTTCTTTTTCTCTAGAAAACACGTTTTCAACGTTGGCTTTCCTAGTAATCAGTGTCCAGAAAAACGTAAAGAGTTGTGGACACACCAGCAGCCGCTCCAGTAGTTAGTAGTTATTGTCTGGAAGGTAGGTAGATGTATCGGAAAAACTGTATTTCTGCAACTGCTACGATTCCTAATCACTTTCATCTGATTTGCTATTGGCATACCATGAGCTCAAGACTTTAAATCGAACGTCATTGAAGCAGACAGTTGCATTGGTGGTTTTGGTAGAAAGAGCACCAACTTTCAGCGCCCCATAACTGGATAAGCTTTAAAAATACTAAAAATGTGCATATATTTAATTTTGTAGAAAATTTTATCAGCTTTAATTTTGAAAATAATCACTTTTCAGCTCCAACCTATACTTTTCGAGATACTAACGAAAACCTGAAAAAAGTGACATGTCTCCGGCCACTACCGCTTCAGCTCTATATACTTGAGTCTCTTCACTTGAAAAGGGTCTTTAGGGGTATAATATCTTATTTCCGCTTAGTTTAAGCTTGACCGATTTGTTCTGCGAAATTTATTTGGAGTTACACTCAAATTTTCGGCCGTTCAGCTTATTCAAGGTAAAAGTCCTAAAATACTCGCCGGGCCACGAATACAATTTTAAGCTAATTTCCTAAAATTGTTCGCCACAAACTACCCCTTTGATGTTTGAAAACTAGGAAGCCCTATAATATAAAATCGTCATGCTCAAATTCAATAAAAAAGGTATTAGAGGTCATAATAAAATATTTTCGCAGCGACTCGTGCTTTTAATAAGCACTCGATATTCATAAAAAATAAAGCTCGACGAGAAACTATAAAAAAGGGGCATTCAATTTTATTTCATTATAGAAACAATTAAAGTACAACAAAATACAGACTTTGTATAAATTATTACCAAAGTATGCAAATTCGTGCCTATTTAAGTGTTTTATGTTTGTTACGAGAATAAAGGGCTGTTGTAATAAAATGTTTATAAAATTTATTTGCATATTTATTTCTTTGATAAGGCGATATACATTAAAATAAATTATATAAAAGTAATAGCGATACTTACTACCGTGTGGAAAAAATTTGGCATAGATGTCTTTAAAGCAATCTTCGTGAACAACTCCTTCAGGACACTCCTGAAAAATAAACGACTGTCAATAAAAGAATCATTTTTCTTGAAATATTAATAAAAAAGCAGGGCGAAACAGTCCTAAAGTTTATTATTTCGCCCGTCTAAGCTTCATAATAAACTTTTCTTTTGGTGGTAACTCGCCGTTTTAGGTATCAATTTTTAGTAATTTGTTCGCAACAACATTGGGACTTAATAAAGTTAGATCGTGATAAACGAACTACACTAATTTTTTTTCAAGTTTAATATCGTGAATTATTATTTAAGATAAAACTTCGAGAATAATAAAATTTTATAAGAAAATGTGTTAATCTTGGTAATGGTGTAAGTTTTATAAGTTTGTGTAGAAATGTCTTTGATGTAGTTTCAAGTTCGTGTTTTACTAGGTAATAAATTGTTAAAAGTGGCGGTACTTTAATAGTAATTAGTAGACGGAAATATGCATGAAAATATTTATTTTATTTTAATGTAAAGGGTATTTCATTAAAGGGTTGCATTTTCGTGTAAGGATACTGCTTCTGCTTAATCATCCTTATTTAAATGCAGTCTTCGTGGCGACGGACGCCTTTGAAGTCTAAAGACCGAATTTTCATCAACTTCAAAGTTGTCTGCCACCACGATTGCTGTGCACTTAAAACCGTTTGCCACAATATATATAAAATCTGCACAAAAAATGCAATTTTTTGACATACAAAAATATACCCTATACGATTTAGTCTGACCCCTAAAACCCACCCTTCTATACCTCAACGCGCTCTAACACCTCAACTGTTTGTTTGACGCAAATAACCTGACAAACATTATTTGTAGAAAATAAAATTTGCTAATTTCGAATAAATTAATTTTTGTATTGATACATTTTTCTCTAAAAGTGCGTAGCTTTCGAATTATCCGCGATAAAACAGTTTTTGGACAATTTTGCAATTTTTGGAAAACTATAACGCCCTCTAGTGCCTAAACCGTTCGTCTTAGGAAAAAAACCTTCGGAACATGATTGTTAGAAAATTTTATGGAGTTTATTTCAATACAAATGTACTTTTATCTTAAAGTGCATATATTTCGAGTTATTAGCGATAAAACAGTTTTCTTGCGAGATTTTGGAATTTTTGTCAAACTTTAACGCACTCTAGCACCTAAATCGATCGTCTGAAGGAAGAAACCTAAGAAATATAATTTGTAACAAAATTGTAGAGTTTATTTTCATATATATAAGCACTTCTACCATAAAGTCGTAGATTTCAAATTTATAAGCGATAAAACAGCTTTTTGGCGGATTTTAGAATGTTTGTTAAATTTTAACATACTCTAGAGCCTAAACCGTTCGTATTAGGAGAGAAACCTAAGATATATAATTGGTCGAAAATTTGATACAGTTTTTTTTCAAATAGTAGCACTTTTCTAATAAAGTGCGTAGATTTCGAGTTATTAGCGATAAAACAGTTTTAGGCAGTTTTAGAAATTTTGGCAAACTTTAACGCACTCTAGTGCCTAAACCGTTCGTCTATGGAAAGAAACCTAAAATATATAATTGGTCGCAAATTTAATAGAGTTTATTTTCACATAAAAGAATTTTGCTCATAAAGTGCTTAGGTTTTGAGTTATTGGCGATAAAATACTTTTTGGCCGGTTTTAGAAATTTTGGCAAACTTTAACGCACTCTAGCGCCTAAACTGTCCGTCTACGGAAAGAAACCTAAAATATATAATTGGTCGCAAATTTGATAGAGTTTATTTTCACATAGAAGCAGTTTGCTCATAAAGTGCTTAGGTTTTGAGTTATTAGCGATAAAATATTTTTTGGCCTATTTCAGAAATGTTAGCAAACTTTAACGCACTTTAGCACCTAAACTGTTTGTCATGGACAGAAACCTAAAACATATAATTTGTCGCAAATTTGATAGAGTTTATTTTCACATAGAAGCATTTTGCTCATTAAGTACTGAGGTTTTGAGTTATTAGCGATAAAATACTTTTTGACCTATTTCAGAAATTTTGGCAAACTTTAACGCACTCTAGCGCATAAACCGTTTGTCTTAGGTGAGAAACCTAAGATATATAATTGGTCCCAAATTTGATAGAGTTTATTTTCATATAGAAGCGTTTTGCTCATGAAGTGCTTCGGCTTTGAGTTATTAGCGATAAGATACTTTTTGGCCTATTTCAGAAATGTTGGCAAACTTTAATGCACTCTAGCGCCTAAACCGTTTGTCTTAGGTGAGAAACCTAAGATATATAATTGGTCCCAAATTTGATAGAGTTTATTTTCACATAGAAGCGTTTTGCTCATGAAGTGCTTCGGTTTTGAGTTATTAGCGATAAAATACTTTTTGGCCTATTTCAGGAATTTTGGCAAACTTTAACGCACTCTAGCGCCTAAACCGTTTGTCTTAGGTGAGAAACCTAAGATATATAATTGGTCCCAAATTTGATAGAGTTTATTTTCAACATAGAAGCGTTTTGCTCATGAAGTGCTTCGGTTTTGAGTTATTAGCGATAAAATACTTTTGGGCCGGTTTTAAAAATTTTGGCAAACTTTAACGCACTCTAGCGCCTAAACCGTTTGTCTATGCAAGGAAACCTAGGATATATAATTAATCGCAAATTTAATAGAGTTTATTTTTATATAGAAACACTTTTTTCTTAAATTGCGTGGTTTTCGAGTTATTAGCGTTAAAACATGTTTTTTGATTTTAGAATTTCTGCCAAACTTTAACGCACTCTAGCACCTAAACCGTTTGTCTGAGGAAAGAAACCTTAAAAATATAAATTGTAGCAAATTTAATGGAGTTTATTTTCATATAGAAAAACTTATTTGAAAACTTGAAAACTTATTGCGTGGATTTCGATTTATAAGTGAAAAATCAAGAAAAGAGCAAAGATCCACCGGTCTAAGGTTACCTCCAAATTAATGCTGTCACTTAGGTGTGGCAGGCAGTCGGTTTTATTACTCATTTGCAATATTAAAAGTGCTTGCTGTTTCCCGCACTGCAAGTAGCAGATAGAGGGGCGCCTGCAAACGTGCGAAATCAGAATTATTGGTAAAAAAGATAATATTAAAAGAAAATCCTTAAAATGACCATAATTTAAAATTACATATCAATAATTTTTCTATCCGAAATATAAATAATCTTTCATTTTTAATTATTGAATTGCACATTCACACTTGTTAGGTTTAAAACAATACTCTACTATTGTACCATAATCTAAAACGTGGTAATTAAAATTAATCCTCGCTGCGTTATTACATTTCGACAAAATTACTGAAACTTTATCTCTCCGAATTTCATTGAATAAATTTCCTCGCGATTTAACATATTACAACATTCAGTACCAAAAATAAACAACCGACTATCGGAATTAGCAAAAAAACTAATGAAGTGATGGAAACTGCACGATGCTCCAGAAGCAATTATTGATTTTTAAATAGTTGATACGAAACGTGTTGTACTCGAAATTAAAGTTTATAATTATAAAACTTTTTACCAACACCAATACAAAATGTTTTTCCAACTTTATTACACCCCCTCGAGCTTGAGAGTTTCAGGTCGCAATTAAACGTTGAAAAATGTCTGTAGAGGAGAGTTTCGTGTTTCGAGTCGAAAAATTTGTTATTTATGGTACGTTGCAAGTGTGCCAACTGTAAATATGAAAGCTTTTGTAACCCAACTTTAGTTCTAAACTTAATAGACTCGAGAGAAACTTTTTGTTTTGTACCGAGAACTTTATTCTCGTTGTTTCTTCAATAACCTATCGTCTGGCATTACTCACGATTAGTTTATTGTCTTTCAATTCCTGTCGTGCCATTTTATCGAAATACCTTCAGGAGACTTTAAAGACTCTTTTTCTTAAGGGTGTTCGGTACATTGTTTTGTTAAACTATTTCACTAGTCGGCGCAAGTCGCAAATGCGAAAGTTAACTTCTCCTCGAACACTTATTCTCTATCCATGATACCATGCGACATTATTTTGGAATATGTTTTAAATATTTTTAAGCGTCTTTCCACGGAATATGCAAATTGAGGCAGTATCCGCATAGTCTCACTATTCGAGTACAAAAGATTTTTAGAATTAAGAATTTTTCTTCTTCGTTTTTTTGTATCTACACTATTAGCAAAGATAAAAATTAGTAACTCAAAAATGAACCACCCTGTAGAGTTAAAACAAGAATTGCCGTTCTAATCTAGATCTAGACAGTGCTGTTGAATAGATAAACGGAATGGTTGCGATTTGCGATTATAGCTTCTCGGATTACACCGTTTCTAAATTTTCTAAGTCTTCTTCGCAAGTTCAGAGGAGATTTGTGATGAAAATAAAATAAAAATCAATAATAATTGTAGCAAAGTGCAAAGTGAAAAGAAAAAGATACACGTAAACGTAAAGCCATAATGTTCAAAACCAGACTGTAAAACCACAATTTTTAGAGATGAGCAGAAAGAAAGACACCATTAACGAGCTTCTCGCCGAGAACGTACAAAGTCGTTAAAGTAACTGGACTAGTAAAACTACAAGAGTACATTTATAAGAAAATGTATAAAGCAGTTCGAGAATAATAACGTTTTCAGGGCGGTTTTCATTTTCTTTGTTGAAAGGAGTGAAGTTGAGCCCCAATTTGCTCGATCAGGGTGTTAATATCTTTGTGTTACCCTCAAAGAAACTCGATTTTGTATTGAATACAAAGAAAGAAACATGGCGAATTAATAAAACGGTTTCAAAAGCAGCCAAATACACGCTTCCAATCCTCATTATCCTCTACCCAATTTTCCCATCAATTGAAAGACTCGCGCTCTGTATCATCCTTATTGTTAAATTCCCAAGCTAAGTACCTATTTGCCCTAATAGAAAAGAATTTTGCTCGCCATCAGCTAAATTATAATTAGTTATCGATTGACAAACTTTCAAGCGTACTTTTGAATACTGCCCTGTTATGAATACAAATTTAAGATTACGAAGTGTTAGCAGCACTTACAGTACAATTTTACAAAAGTAAGTATTGATTAAGCTAACTGTCGATGTCGTCTTCGATTTAGGTCATTGAATTCTATTTGTTTGTCTTGTTTTGTCCACTTCAAACATATTTTTCCACAAAAAGGAATAAAGCAGTAATTTCTGCGCAATACATTGCAAGAATAAAGATGATTTTTTTCAGTACAAAGAATATCTACGTGTAACAATAGGTATAAGGGCTGACTGGTAAGTCGTGACTCGATTCCAGGAAGTCGGCACACTTTTGGGTACAACAACATATTGCTATTTATTTAATTTATAGGGTAGAAATTTTATAGCGCGTGTTGACTGAAATTCTACAACTAAAATATAGGATTTAACAGTGTCATATACAATCACTTTTCTCATAAATCGTGTAGTTTTTGAGTTATCAGTGATAAAACAGGTTCTTGATGTCGATTTTACGATTTTGATCACACTTTAACGCACTGTAGCGCCTAACCTGTTTGTCTTAGGACACAAATCTAAACGATACAATTTATAGAAAATTTGACGGACTTAATTTTCATATCGAAGCACCTTTTTCATAAAGTGCGTAGTTTTCGAGTTATCAGCCATAATACAATCTGTTTGCTGACTTTGAAATTTTTGTCAAAACTTTAACGCACTCTAACGCCTAACCTGTTTGTCTGAGGACACAAATCTAAACAATACAATTTTTAGAAAATTTGACGGACTTTATTTTCATATCGGAGCACCTTTTTCATAAAGTGCGTAGTTTTCGAGTTATCAGCCATAATACAATTTGTTTGCTGACTTTGGAATTTTTGTCAAAACTTTAACGCACTCTAGCGCCTAACCTGTTTGTCTGAGGACACAAATCTAAACAATACAATTTATAGAAAATTTGACGGACTTTATTTTCATATCGGAGCACCTTTTTCATAAAGTGCGTAGTTTTCGAGTTATCAGCCATAATACAATTTGTTTGCTGATTTTGGAATTTCTGTCAAACTTTAACGCACTCTAGCGCCTAAACCATTTGTCTGAAGAAACAACCCTAAAAGATACAGTTTGTAGTAAATTTGACGGGCTTTATTTTCATATCTTAAAACTTTTTTTATAAAGAGCGTAGTTTTCGAGTTATCAGCTATAATATAATTTGTTTGCTGACTTTGGAATTTTTATCAAACTTTAACGCACTATAGCGCGATGGACTTTATTTTCATATCAAAACACTTTTTTTACAAAGTGCGTAGTTTTCGAGTTATCAACCGTAATACAATTGTTTTGCTTATTTTGGAATTTTTGCCAAACTTAACGCACTCTAGCGTCTAAACCGTTTGTCTGAGAAAACAAACTTATAAAATATAATTTCTAGAAAATTTTATAAAGCTTGTTTTTATATAGAAGCACTTTTCTCATAAAGTACGTAGTTTTTGAGTTGTCAGCGATAAAACACGCCTTACAGAGACATCCTCTATAATCATTAAAAAAAAGTATTAATTACAATTGCAAACTCGTTAAGCGACGGAAAAATAAAATTAATAAAAAGTTCTTGGGGTAGTTTTAATTGAGTATAATATACTAGTCGAGATAAAAATAGAAATTTAATTATTTTTAACCCTTTGTTAGAATTTTTAACTATCAGTTGATTTTTTAAGTTTCAAAACACAAAAATAATTGGAGCATAGATGGATAGTAAAGTTGGTCTTTACTACAGGATAGTAATTGGTCGTAAACGAGCATTATATTATCAAAATTTATAAGAACCGTAGAGGGGCTGCCAAGTTTTTTGAATAACATAAAAGACCTTCGCATAATTAAAATTGAAAAACGTTTTAACTGAGTGTCCTAATGCCCTAGGTCACCAGGTCCTCTCTGATTAGTTCGATGCCGAGTTATTCTGCCTGATCATGTCGAAGACTAACGCAGGGTGGCCCAGTTGTCCAGTCTGATCCCGTCGAGACCAAAAGCTGAGTTCTCAAGTCTGACCACTTACCCAAGTTGTCCTATCTGACCACTTCTGGGCCTAAGGCCGCTTATCCCGTCTGGTAGAAGTTAGTTAACTTCTAGCGAAGGTATAAAAAGATAAAATTTAACGCTAAAAAATTAAATCGATAAGTAAATAAATCCAAAAGTGACGTTGATTAAATTTCACACTGTCAACATCTGTATTCTTCTACTATTTGATATCAGACACTTACAAAAGAGAAAAGTGAAGACGCTAAATTTAAAATTTAAAGCGACAGAAATGAGCAATGATATTAAAATTTTAAATTTGTTTGTTCTCCTCTTAAATTTTAGAAAATTAAACTTTTCCATTTCAGAATAGAAGTTTTATATAAAATCGAAGAGAAAAAAATCTAAAAATTTTCAATTGAGTAATTGATTCGTAGTACTTTAAAATTTAAAATATGCAGTCCACGCGTACTTTTTTAGAGGGCGAATAAGTGTGGCCATTGATTTTTTTGCAGAGTCTCATTGAAGTTATTGAGTATCCGCGACAAGTTGACAAATGATTCCATACATAAATATAGCCGAAAATGCGATCACTTGTCAAAGTGACAAACTTATAAATCACCCAAAGGCGACAATAATTGAAAATCGAAATAAAAATTTCTATTTTTAGAAATAAAAAATGACTTCTCTCTAAGGCTTACGAAAATCGTACAAATTTGTTCTGGCAGGAGGGGTAAGGAGGCGTTGTCACTGGTAAAAACTTGACTACGTCTTGACGATTGTGGCCTGGCCCCTGAGCGCAGTAGATGAAGCCCGTCGCACCAGTAGGAGCTCAACTAGGCGCATCTTGGGGTCCCAGCATCGTTGAGTCTTTGGAATTACCATGACAGAAGAGCGTAGAAATGGAATTGCGCAAAAAATGATGGTTGGTGCCTCAAAAACCAAAAAAACTAAGAGTATAGGTAATCAAATAAATGTCAAACGTATCGAAAACGAGTTTCATTGAATCGTGACCAACTGCAGTGAAAAACTATTGTGAACAGAGTATAACAGAAATTCGAAATTATCATTCTCTTTTCATCACATTTAAATTTCTTTATAATTTAGTTTTTCTTAATCTGCTCTAGTCTAATATCAGAACCCCATTTTCACGAATTGACTCACCTACAAACGCCTTTTCCAACAAACCGTCCATAAATGCGACGAACTAAAATAGCTACTATAAAATCGAGCTCTTTAACGATCTAACCTTTACGTTTTCGTATCTTGAAGATTGTACAATGTATTTTCAATAAATTGTTTATATTACGTCATTATTTCGTTTTGATTACCCACAACAAAGGGATGGTAAGCCATAAATTGGCTAAAACAAAGACGCAATCCTTACCCTTTAAAAAAAAATCACCGCTCGTAAAAACCTAATCCCCCGTGAGTGAAAAAATTAAAGAAAAATTTTTCAATTACGGCGATTGGTTTCAAATTAGGAAACTCAATTTCTACTCCGTTAATTGATTGAGTAGTATTTATAAATGATTAACGAGCTTGCCAAAGCTCACATTTTAGTAGAAAGCGACGAACGTTCAAAAATTGAATGGAAAAAAAAATTGGCCTACAAAGTTGTGCCAACATTTTTAAACCGAGTTGAAATCATATTCAATATTACAAAATAGTATCTAACTTGTTGCCATTTTGGCAAGACAAATTAATGTTCGTCTCGTTAATTTAATAGGTATCAAAATGAGCCTCAAATCAAGAGATGAAAATTTATTAGTTATTACAAAGAGAAATATTATATTAATTTATTTCCATCAACTCGATAGCTTCTTCGTGACTTGTCAGTTTATTGGTAGACAAAATTATTGATTACATGGAAAATTGCACGAGAGCAACTGTACTGAATTAATAAAATTAAAGTTGTAGTAATACGTTCACTTATTTTATTGACTATTGAATGGTGTAGGTCATGGCATATTGTTCTAAAATGTGTAAAATGCTCGTATGGACGTCACTTGGCACGTCAGCAGTCATAGCTGTCTATCAGTTGCTACACTCTCAAAATTCTCCGAGAACAGAAGAACATCTACAACAACACTGGGAGCTAGGAAACATTATACCGCTTGATTTATTCCACAGGATTATTATTTTTATTTAAAATCACTCGTCTGCCAGTCCTATATTGGCCGTGTAACAATAGGACACGCATTCAAATAACCACAAGCATTTTCGCTTATAGCTTGAAAACTACGAACTTTTTGAGAAAAGTGTTTTTGTATAAAACTAAACTACATCAAATTTCCTACAAATTTTGTTTCCTAAGCTTTTTTTTAGGCAAACGGCTTGAATTTGGTAAAAATTCCAAAATCGGTCAGAAAAACTGACTATGATATTTTCGTTTATCGCTTATAACTCGAAAACTAAGCACTTATTGGAAAAAGTGTTTCAATTCAAAAACAAAGTAGAATAAATTTTCAACAAATTATATTTTTTACGTTTTTATTCAGACAATCAGCTTAGGAGCTAAAGCGCGTTAAATTTGACAAAAGTTTTAAAATCGGTCAGAAAAACTGATTATGATATTTTCGTTTATCGCTTATAACTCGAAAACTAAGCACTTATTGGAAAAAGTGTTTCTATTCAAAAATAAAGTAAAATTAATTTCCTACAAATTATATTCGTTACGTTTTTTCTTCAGACAAGCAGCTTAGGAGCTAAAGCGCGTTAAATTTGACAAAAGTTTTAAAATCGGTCAGAAAAACTAACTATGATATTTTCGTTTATCGCTTATAACTCGAAAACTAAGCACTTAATGGAAAAAGTGTTTCTATTCAAAAATAAAGTAAAATTAATTTCCTACAAATTATATTCGTTACGTTTTTTTTTCAGACAAACAGCTTAGGAGCTAAAGCGCGTTAAATTTGACAAGTTTCAAAATCGGTCAGAAAAACTGTTTATGATGATTTTTTCCTTTATCGCTTATAACTCGAAAACTCAGCACTTATTGGAAAAAGTGTTTCTATTCAAAAATAAAGTAGAATAAATTTTCAACAAATTATATTTTTTACGTTTTTATTCAGACAATCAGCTTAGGAGCTAAAGCGCGTTAAATTTGACAAAAGTTTTAAAATCGGTCAGAAAAACTGATTATGATATTTTCGTTTATCGCTTATAATTCGAAAACTAAGCACTTATTGGAAAAAGTGTTTCAATTCAAAAATAAAGTAGAATAAATTTTCTACAAATTATATTTTTCACGTTTTTATTCAGACAAGCAGCTTAGGAGCTACAGCGCGTTAAATTTAACAAAAGTTTTAAAGTTGGTCAGAAACACTGATTATGATGATTTTTTCGTTTATCGCTTATAACTCGAAAACTAAGCACTTTTGAGAAAAGTGTTTCTATATGAAACTAAACTACATCAAATGTCCTACAATTATGTATGTGAGTCTTTTTCTTCAGATAAACGGTGTAAGCGCTAAAGCGCGTTCAATTTGGCAAAATTTTAAAAGCAGTCATAGAAACTGATTTTTTAAAATTTATCGCTTATAACTCGAAAACTAAGAACTTTACGGGACAAACACCCTAGCTACCAGGCTATATTCCATACTTTGCTCACCCGACTAGAACCTCCCGTTTTTAGGTGGTCGTATGAGAGAAGATGGAGCTTATATACGAGCCAAGAAATTAATAACTAACCCATTCATTTAAATTAATTAACGTTTGTTTCAAGAAGATGCTTCAAATAGATACTCTCTAGAAAAAACGGAAAATTCTCGTACCTAATAAGTAATAAGTCTTAGCAAACCATCCCTTTGTCACAAATACCATTTCCTATGTCAATAGTAGTTTCCTTCGAAACATTTTCCCTTTGTTTACAGTAATAAATATTCAATTTATATGCAAATTAAAAGTATTTATGCGGTTGAATACATTTGCATACAATTAGAAACTAAAAAAAATACTACTTTCCTATCATTTTTTAAGGTTTTACAAAATTGATTTTTATTTCTCACACAAACGCGAGGAAACTTGGCGAAACTTTTACAACTGACGCGAACGTCGAACTCGAAAACAATTTAAGCGATTGCCAAAGACCCTCAACTACGAACTACGAACACTAATCAAACTTTAACCATTAGTAGAGTATCTAATTATTCATCAAAGCACAAATTTAAATCCAATCTTTGATTGAACACAAACCTCCTTTAGAGCGATACGTCAATAATTGCTAACGATTCCCTAATCAATTTAGTTGCAAAACTTATGCTACTTTTGATTGCAGACGCCCTTTTAATGTCAAGGGTTAAGCTCACTAGCTCGCCTTTCGAGGGCCCCAAATGAAACAATTTGGACAATTTTTAACTTCGAACTCGGAGTTAAACTTTAGGAGCGCGCAAGATGAGCCTTGAGCCCAAATCGTTTAACTAACCCCAAATAGTTATAGAAAAACAATTTAAAAGAAATATCTTCTCGACTTTTACTTTTGAAAAAAGTCTAAAACGAAAAGGAAGTTTCGATGATGTCTCTTCGAGAGTTATTACAGAGATTTAGAAAAAAATTACGGCATTTATAATCTTGAGAGGGCTCTTCGTTTTAAAATATTGCCAACTATGTCTATATTTTAGTTCTTGTGTCAATGTACAGGGTGGCGATCTAATCAACATTTACGCAGTTTGATGGTTCTCATTTTGCAGACTTCTGCATGACTACTGACAACTATGTTCAATGTGGTAAATAATAACACTAATAGAGATTCTAAGTGCATTTGATAGTTCTTCCTCCAAAAACAAATCTGAATTATTAACTAAACGCGCGATCGAATCGATACAATCAACTCTCAAACCGACAAGACTTGAAATACGCCATAAAACATTTCAGTTTTTATTTACAATTTACAAACGTCTTTTTAAATATTTTTGATAAAATCGAGAATTGTAGGCGAGTTACAGAGAACTTTGACTCTAAAATCGCTTGCGGAAGTATTCAAATTCCAGTTGACTGAGCGCGTAGCAGACTGTCGTCGAGAAAAGGAGAAGGAGGCGGAAAAATCAGCTACATGCATACAGGCTGCTGCTTCTTCCGTATCATTAGGTAGGTAATTCGAATACGAAAAATGTTATAAGAGGTAAACTCAACTCTTTTAGGTGATTGTCGAAGATTTGATTTTTTAAGTAAATTCGTCGGTTGGGTTAAAACACGCTTTTGAAGGGTAACATGCCACGTCGACCCTTTTAAAAATGGCGACAAACTCATTTTTACGTTTTAGACAAACGTTAACGTCTACAGCAACCTTTTCATTACATTTCTCATTTCAAAATTAATTTGAAAGAAGAAAAATATATTACAAAATATATTTCCAACTCTTCCAAACCCTTCCCGTTTACGACTTTTTAAGGAAGTAATTTTTAAAATTTTTAGGTCAAACAGCTACTTTGAAGCATTTCGTACGAAAGCAATTTACTAAAATCTAAAATTAGATTACTTTACTTAAAAAGGGGATCTGCATTTTAATTAGCGTATTCTTCCCGGCGTATTATAGAAGTGCTCTACGGAGGAGATTCTGGATTTATAAAAGAAATTAGATGGGAAATCACAAAATTTTCAAACGAGTTACGAGATAATATATAAAAACTTTAACGAACATCAAAGAGCAGGTACGGCTCAGATTTTTTCAGATACTGTCTTCACATCAATATTCTTTATGGACAGCTATCACTGCCATCGGGCATATCATATTTATACTCGCTGAAAATGTGTTCAGAAACAGAGCTAGCAGACATAGAGAGTAGCGCATAGCGACGCCATTTTTTATCAAGTTAACCGCTCTGTACTACGGTTTACTTATGAGATAGCTGCCCTGTCGGCATTCGTTGGATCAAAAAGACGCGGCACTCTATAGGTTCTGTTCAGAAGCTTCAGAAGCCGCTGACAGCGCCGCTCAGAGAGTACTACTTAACTACTTTAGCTTCTATACCATAACTTCTCGCAAAACTCAAACACGCGACTCTTTGATATTGGAGAAAAGCCATTTGATATAAATCCCACCTTTTCGAAGCTACGAACATTTTGAAGGGCCCCGAGGACTAATTAATTAAGGTATAAATTATAAAAGGTACGACAATGCGACTGCTCAAAATGATTAAGTCGACCATTTTGGTTCATTAATGAATTGAGTTAAATTAAGAAAGTCGCAAGTTTTTGAATTTGAGCTAATTACGCCACATCAATGTGCATCTTGGAGGCTAAAAATTTAATTTTATAATCCGAGCGAAAGCTAAGACCGATATTAATCTTTCAATTATACCAAACTAAGGAAGGCATCCACTAAATTCCACTCTAAAGCTCAGTTATTAATTAATTCACTAAAGTAAGTCAAGTTGGTAATCCCTAAGCGTAAAAACGATTACCATAATCTACGTCATCGGCCCTCGTAATGACGAATAATTACCATCCTGTTCTTAAGATGTATCGGTTAGAATGTTACACTGTTACACCCAAACAATACCGAAACGTTAATTAATTTTTCATAATGTGATAAACTTCCAAAAACAACCCTTTACGTAAATTATTCATAAACGTCTCGTTTAAGTAATTGTTTTCAGATTAATGTTGCCACTCTATTTCAAATCCATACGCCATTCACACCTTTCGAGAGAAATAAAGGCCGTGTTTATGGGGACTAATATTTGTTGCGGTTCGAAACTAGGGTTGCCGATCCCCGAGAGCCCGAGAGGAACAAAATCAAGTGTGGGCGATGAAAATGAAAATACGACAAAACCGAATGTTACGGAATAATTTCACATCGGTTGTTATTTACACCGAAAGAGATACGAAAATTATTTTTGGCAGAGATTCAATTTCTGTCGTGTTCCGTTGAAGAAACAATACATTTTTTATTTTTAACGCAGGTACAATCGCGTAAAAAAGTTTAAAAGGGTCTCGCGTTTCGGGATTCGGTTTGAAGAAAGTTAGATATTCTTTAGGAAATTAAAATTTGAATTTAGATAAGTAAAAAAAATGTTGTAAAAAGAAACCGTCTAAATAGCTTTTTCTCGTTTCATCTTTTCGAGAGCTCGCTCGATTTTTGTCAAGCGTTTTAAAGATAGCATCCCGGATATAAACTTTACATATTTCTATAACGCAGTAACGAGAAAACTCCCCATTTATGCACGCCGTTATGAGCAAACAAAGAAACTTGTTTTCCAAAACAAAACAAACGAGAAAAGTAAAGCTTTTCAATTTATACAGGGTGTCTCATTAACAATAGGAAACTGTAAAGTTATATATTCCTTAGGTTAAAATCAAGCGATTAAACCTAATATATCGTACATCAGTAGAAAGAAGGCCTTAAAGGTCAATTTTTCATTTTTTTAAATCGTCATTTATACGAATAGTGTAGTGCACAACCGCATCAAAGCCGTTTAGAAATGATTTCGGTTTTCACTTCGAAATTAAAAGTTGGAACTTTTTCAAATTATTTCTTACCCTTCTGGGATAGCAAAATCTGATGGTCGTCAAAACGTCGTTCTGTACGGGGTGGCTCAAAAATCCAAGAAATAAAACAAGTGGCGAGAAGGCATTTAAATTAATCAAAGTGGCGAGAAACCTTTGAAAAAAGTTTAACCGGACGAAACTAATTAATTTTAGTACAGTAATTTTATCACATAAAGGCCTAAATTGTCTACGGCGAGGGCCTAATGATAAATCCGAGAAATCCAAATATTTAAGAAAGCGTGAAATATTTTAGCTTTTTTCAGGTTTTGTCAATTATGACCCCGAAGGACTAATTTTTCGGCTAAGGCAGTTTTGCAAAGTAGACTCAATTTTCTACGATTTGAGACAAAAATGTTATCTATAGACCTAATGGTGTCCGAGATATAAATGTACGTTCTGTTTGCTGCTGTGTCAAACATCTTCAGAGGTGTTTTATCCTGTGCGGTAAAGGTCGAACTGACCGTACCAAAGCTTCAGGAGAAGATGTTTGCCACAGCAGTCAACGAAACGCCAGGAATCTCTCAAAGAACCTCTCGACCACGGCCCATTAGTCCAGAAACCACCGATACTAATGACGCCGGCCGTGAAAGCTTAAACTCTCAAATAAATCGTGTATATTTTAGCTGACTTTTGTACACTTGTATCTTGGATACCACTAGGTCTACAGAGACCATAATAATTTCAAATTTTAGCCCTTTTGCGTTAAAATTGACAAAAACTGAAAAAAGGTAAAAAATTTTGCGGTTTCTTGGATTTCTGAGCCACGCGACACTTTGAAGACCACCGGATTGTAGTAGGTAGTACTATCCTAGAAGGTAAAGAATCATTTAAAAATGGTTGCAGCTTTTAATCTGGAAGTGAAAACAGAAATCACAATTTAGTACCCAGTGCCGAAGTTTTCGATCTCGGCAGACCTCCGGATCTTTTTCAATGATGCGATTTAGTTTTGCTATAGTTTGGGATTTTTGACAAACATCCGGAGGTTCACTATTAGGTCTACAGAAACCATTCTGGTCTCAAATAGAAGACAATTTAGGCCAAAGTAGTAGAAAATCGATTTTGCCGAAAAATTAGTCCTTCGGAGCTAACATTGACTGAAACTTAAAAAAAAAGGTGAGGAATTTCGGAATTTGTTTGGAAGACTCCTGGCGTATTAAGGTGGCGATACCCTAGAGTGAGAAGTCCCTCGCTTGTTTTGAAAAGAATAACGAATAACGAATAACTTTAACAATAACGACGACTGTTACCAAATAGCTACATTAAAATCTACATGTATAGTCACAAAATTGTAGCCTCAAGTGTCTAGTTTTCAGATCTTAACTGTAAAATTTTTTAGCGTGGGCGATTTTCACGTAATCATCCGAAAACCAACTAAAAATAATGTTTCCAAATTTTTTCTCGTCTTTGAAATGGTCTGTAAACTTCAAAAAAATTTTATTATCATGCGACCATAAAACTCGTTTAGACAATAAATTTAATTAGTTTTAATTTGACCTCATAATGAGCTGCGTACAATTTTTTGCCGCGAAGTAATCGTCGATCAGAGCAAAAAAGTTCATTTTAACTTTGACAATCGATTACTCGGGAACTAATGATCGTATAGAAAATGAAGGTTTTTTTAGATTTTTCCCGACGAGTCATGTTTTTGAGAGAAAAATATGGATTTTCGTCAAAAAACCCATATTGAAGTCAAAAAACTGCATAAAAACCAAAAAATTGCTTGTTACGGTGATTTTTGGCCGATACGATAAATTTAAACCTTCGGGGCGCTAAGAAAAAAATCGCGCAGAGTTTTGCAACTTTGAAAGTTTTTTAGAGACACTTTGAGGTTAAAAAATTAGCGACAACATTCTTTGTTCATTCACTATATCCAAAGTTATACCAAATTTTCCAAATATCCTTAAATTCGCAAATTTCCAACTTTTTTTCAGCCATCATCGTCGCGTCAAAAAAAATTTTTATTAATCGCCACCGATTGTGTCATAGAAAATATTTTTCACTTTCCAAAACCCTACCTTCATTTTCTGTATGATCATTAGTTCTCGAGTAATCGATTGTCAAAGTTAAAATGGAAAACCGTGAAAACCGCCCACGCTAGACAGTCCAAATCTGAAAACTAGGCACTTGAGGCTACAATTTTCTTTGTTTAATTTTTCTGTACGACCATTTTTCTCCGAGTTAGCCTTTGTTGAAAATTGCCCTAAAATTTGGAATTTTTTTAATATCCTTTCATTTTTGTGACTAGTAAGTGTACTTAGGCGAATTTATTCCCAATTTTAGAAGGGCCCTTTCCTTATAATAGAAATATAAAAATGTGTTTAACCTTCGCATGGGCAGCAATTTATTTCTACTTAATGGACAGGGTTTACAAAAAATGTAAAGATTTTTTTTTCACGTATATTTTACACAGAAACACAGAATAGTACTTCTAGACAAAATAAATTTCTAGGTAAAACTAATGTTTTTCATGTTGAGGTAGCTTTTGCGAATAAAAGCAGTTTTATAATTAATTAAATTCTTAGAAGTAACCAATCAAAGCTGATAAGATAACTAGAATGGGTTCTTAAAATTTAAAATCAGTTTAGTCTTGAATTTTAACAAGCTTAATTGTGTCTTGTGTTTTTTGTGTACTTATTGTAAAAAAAAACTATATTTTGGAAATTTTAATTTTATTATCGTATTTTCTATAAACTTAAAAAATGAGTAGTTTTTCTGAAGTAGGTATCTGAGTTTTTATCAGCGTCTCATGTGAAAACTTCAATAATTAATAAATTCTTTTTTTACAATAATATAAGAAAACTACCTTTCTGTGATATCAAAATTATAACTTTAGGCATTGTAGCCATATAATATGCTGAAACGGCATAAAACACTAAAACAATAAATTAAAAATTCGAGTGAAAAATGAATTTCATTAAATTCAAAATGAGCCTATATTTTTCAAAATTTGCGTTGAGTCATAATTTCGTATACTTTTATCAATAACATTTTGTCATATCAATAACCGAAATGGCAATTTTCTTAAACATAAACTAGATTTTCCTCAATTCCCACTACAGTCTTGATATTTTAAAACTAAAAATCTGCTTGAAAGTCTTTTCAGACCAAGCAGGGAGGCATTCTAAAACATCAAAACAAGATTCAAAAATGTTTGATCTATTATACCTATTTATTGGAAATCTCATCACTTTACACAATGTATATTATAAATACGTGTGTCCCCGGATTGACTTCACTATAGGTGTGATCGACCAAAAATTTTGTAATATTGTTTTGTTATTTTGGGATCCCGCCCTGCTTTGTCTGAAAAGTATTCCGAGCAGATTTTTGATTTAAAAATATCAAGGTGGTCATGACAATTGAGAAAAAACTATTTTCTGTTTAGGTAAAGTGCCATTTCGGTCAATAATACGGCAAAATGTTATTAGGAAAATTCGCTCAGAATATAAAATTATGGCCCTATGCGATATTTAAAAAATATTGGATTTTGGAATATTAGAATATTGGTTTTTATTCGAATTTACGAAAAAATGAGGTTAAAATTAAATCATCGAATATTTTTGAAATTTTGCACAGTCATTATTTCATATTCTGAACAACTTTTCTCAATAACATTTTGTCATATCGATAGCCAAAAAGGCACTTTACCTAAACAGAAAATATTTTTTTCTCAATTGTCATGAGCACCTTGATTTTTTTATATCAAAAATCTTCTTGGAATACTTTTTAGACCAAGCAGGGCGGGATTCCAAAATATAAAAACGATATTCCAAAATTTTTGGTCGATCACACCTATAGTGAAGTCAAATTGTGAAGACACACTACACACTGTATAAATTATAAAACAAAAAAAAATAATTTTTTGATTAAATTGAATAATTTTGTATTTTGTGATTTGAAAGAAACTATTTTTTTTATTTTCCCCACCAAAGTATCAAAAGCATACTTTTACAATTTTTTTTAATTTTCAAGAAGGTCTCAAAAAGTTGATCACTGACTCGGAGGCATTTCAAAATGGGTTTAAAAACGTAGGAGTTATTTAAAAATAAAAATTGAAATCTTTACATTTGTAACTCCTGCCCATGCGAAGCTTAAGCGTTTTACTGGAACGGTTGGTTCAGGTTCATTATGCTAATCAGTGCCTTCTTTCCCACTGGGCACTCTGGGCACTTGCCCAGGGCCCCGCCATCGATAGGGGCCCCCTTGTTCCTGCCAAATCACCAAACGAGAACCGATATTTATTAACGAAAAACATATTTAGAAAATCAAAATAATATAATATCGCCGGTAACGGTAATGATTATAAAAATGTTAAAAATGATATTTTACACTTTTTCAAACTAAGCGATCTTAAACTTTAAACCACTTTAAACTGCAGCGGCTGTATAAGATCGTTTGTTTATGGTACATTTCGTAGAATTCGTACGAATTATATTGACGCCTTTGAAACTGGCCTTGTCATTAAAATATCATCTTACACCATCATACTTTTTAGTTTTTAACGCTGCCTTGCATTATTGGAATAAATCTAGCGTCTTTACTCTTTACAAATAAAATTTAAACATTTTCGTTTAGTATTTTTTTAAATTTGAGACTAATACGGCGATCGGGAATTCGGGAATTCCTGTGTATTTGTCTGTTGGACGTTTGTTTTGTTTGCAGCTGTTACTGCCTGTGCCCTGTGCTCACAGGATTCTTTGATGAAATCGTCGTTAAAAATAAATTACTTACAAAAAACTGTAATTTAATTTTCCTACTTTGTTTTTGTGAAACTTCTTTTGTGAAAACACTATCAATAGCTATTAAAATTCCTAAATTTCATTTTAAGCCGTTTGTCCTTGAACAATCAAAAAATTTCAACTATCCTGACTATCCTGACTTTCAGTAAGCATTATTTCTATTCATGGGCGCCGGCATGAGGATGCAAGGAGGTGCACTTGCACCCCCCTGGCTTTTGAAAAACTCTTATAAATTAGACTTTCATTTTTATTTATTAATAAATATAACTGTGGGGTGCAGGTCCGGAACCCCTTCCAGACCGCAGACCTTACAGACCAGCACGATCCCCATCGGTGCACGTGAGCGGGGGACGACGCACGGGGAGTATGCAGAATACAACGACGTATTAAAGACGTATTGAAGACGTGCTAAATCATACACTTGTAATTTCTCAATTTATAATTTCTCTTGTGATTTCTTTTATAAACATTTAAAAATAAATAAAAACCTACAATTTTGGGGGCTCGACCGCGATAAATTCAAAGAATCCTTGTTGCAATTAAAAACGTTCGCGCGAAATAGGAATCTAGCCTTAAAAAACACCTTTCGGCGTGAATAAAGAACGATTGTTAACGTAAACTATAAGTGTAGTGAAGGGCACCACGACGAAAGAAGCAAGACGCCAAGGCCAACTCCAGACGCTCAAGTACGACGAAAGAAGCAAGACGGCAAGGCCAACTCCAGACGCCCAAGTACCTACGACGCAGAAGCAAGGCGCCAATCCAGACGCCAGTAAAGTTTTTGAACGCCCAAGTACGACGCAGAAGTAAGACGCGAAAAATCAAGCTAAGTAAAATTTATTAATTGTTACTAAGAGGCAAAAGCCCGTAAGACGAATGTTGTTATGTTAAAACGAAGTGCGAAATGTAACTTGAATACGTTTCGAGCCAGCTGCAGCAAATAAACAAATAAATGCAAACACCGCGCGTTATCGCAAATGAGTAAAAACTGGTTCGGAATTTTGCTTATAAAGAGATTTTTAATAATTTTCAAATTATTTGTTGAAGACATTAAAGTAGAACTTTTTAAATTAAAGGAAGTGAATTAATTTTAATTGATAGTTTTGTAAATAAACATTAGACAGTCGGTTTGTTTTAAAGCTGAAATTTAACATTAAAAATGGTGTTGTTACGCGAAATTGAAAAAATCGAACAGAACATTTCAAATTGTCCGTTAAATGCCGCAAAAGCTTTATTTAAAATATTGTTTAACGATGCAGAAGTCGCGATTCGGTACGTCCGCCGTAAAATAAAAAATTTTCCCGGGTTCGATTTCGATAACGAAGCAGATTATAACGAAAAGGTACAACAAATTAAGCAGGGGTGTACTACAGGAGATTTGGTTTCCGTTTGCAACATTCTTGATTTAGATTACGCCGGCACAGATGATGATTTAGCGGAAAGAATTTGCCAATTTTTAGACAGCATCGGAGATTACCATTCTGCCGACAGCAAACGTAACGAAAATGAATTTTCCGCCGAAGAGGATAGACAAACTGGACAGGAAGATGAAGATGGCCAAAATTCTGTTCATGATTCGGTTCATTCGACTAGAAATGCTGATAAAAGGAATTTTTCGATATCCTTCAGAGACATTGAAGATTCAATAAGACCGTTTGACGGATCGGACGCATATCCAGTTCGAAAATGGATAAGTGAATTTGAAGACGCCGCATCTTTAATGAATTTAGACGAAGTTCAAAGAGTAATTTACGCTAAAAAATCTTTGAAAGGACTGGCAAAGCTTTATATACAGTCAGAAGGTATCATCAGAACATGGGCATACTTAAGAAGATTACTAATAGAAGAGTTTGACATTCAGACTAGCAGTGCAAAAATACATGGCATGCTAACTAACAGAAAAATGAAGAGAGAAGAATCGGTACAAGAGTACGTGCTAGTGATGAAAGAAATTGGAGCCCGAGGTGATGTGGAAGTTGAAGCCATAATACAGTACATCATTGATGGAATTCCCGATGACCAGATCACCAAAAGTGTTTTGTATGGAGCAAAAACCTTCAAAGAATTAAAAGAAAAAGTCGAAATTTATAATAAAATTAAGAAGTCCAAGATGAGAAGACCTGAAGATAAATTGCCAATTACAAAAGTTGAGACCGATACGACCAGAGAACGAAGAGAACAAATAAGATGTTACAATTGTGGAAGACAGGGACATCGATCAAGAGACTGCTATGCCAAAGAGAAGGGCACGAAATGCTTCAAATGCAACGAGTTTGGGCACATAGCTGTCAATTGCAAGAGGTCTGTTAATACAATGACGACGAAGACTACAAAAAATCAGGGAAGTCTGATAGAGGTGAAGCTGAATGGAGAGACAATCAAAGCATTGTTTGACACCGGAAGTGACGTACACGTTGTAACTGAGAGTTTAGTAAAGAAGTGTCGACTCCAATTGTCATTGCAAAACATCAAAACAGCTTTAAATGGTTTAGGAAATACAGAAGTGACGACGACGGGATTAATCACTCAGAATGTACGAATCAATGATGAGGAATTTTTGATGAATTTCCACGTGATTCCAGACGAAAAAATGAAGTTTGACGCAGTTATTGGTAACGAACTGTTACAAAAAGCCGAAGTGACAATTAACCAAGATGGAATAATTATAAGAAAAGTACAACCGAATAACTTTTTAATGAAAATTACATTAAAACAAGACGACGAACTTGAGTTAAATCATATACAAGACGTGAAACTTAAGGATGAAGTAAAGACGATAATTGAAAATTATAAGCCGAAAAAGACGAAAGATACCAATGTTAAGATGAAGATAATTTTGGAGAACGAAGAACCTATCTACCAAAGCCCAAGACGACTACCAATTAACGAGAAAAAAGAAGTCGAAAACCAATTAGACGAATGGCTGCGAGATGGTATAATAAGACCAAGCTCATCAGATTTTGCCAGCGCCATTGTAGTGGTGAGGAAGAAAGACGGAGGAATGAGACTATGCATCGATTATAGAAAGTTAAATAGGAAGGTAATTAAAGATCGTTTCCCTTTGCCTTTAATCGACGACGTACTGGATACCTTAGAAGATGCAAAAGTGTTCAGCACGATGGATTTAAAAAATGGATTTTTCCACGTAGAGGTAGCAGAAGAAAGCAGGAAATATACCGCGTTTGTGACTCATAATGGTCAATACGAGTTCTGTAAAGTACCTTTTGGATTATGTAATAGTCCAGCAGTGTTCTCAAGGTATATTCACTTCATTTTTAGATCATTGATGAACGAAGGCATTGTAATTCCCTACATGGATGACGTTATAATTCCATCAGCAAACGAGGAAGACGGAGTACGACGATTAAAACGAGTTCTAGAAGTAGCTAAGAACTATGGTCTGGAAATAAAGAAGTCAAAGTGCCAGTTCCTGAAACGAAAAGTTGAATTTTTGGGGCATGTGATCGAAAATGGATCAATAACACCTTCGCCATCAAAAATAAGAGCAGTACAAAACTTTCCAAAGCCGACGACGATAAAACAGATTCAAAGCTTTTTGGGGCTTACAGGATACTTCCGTAAGTTTGTACCAGACTACGCGAAAATTGCAAGACCTTTAAGTGAACTGTTAAAGAAGAACCATGAATTTAAATACGATGACGCAGAAAACGAATCGTTTAATAACTTAAAGAAATTTCTAAGTGAAGAACCAGTAATACAGATTTTCAAACCAGGACGTGAAACAGAGCTACACACGGATGCCTCAATGCACGGCTATGGAGCAGTATTATTGCAGAAAGCAGACGACAACCAGCTACACCCAGTGTACTACATGAGCAGAAAAACGACGCCTGCAGAGGAAAAATACAGTAGCTATGAGTTGGAAGTTCTCGCAATAATCCAAGCACTTAAGAAATTCCGGGTATATCTGTTAGGAACAGAGTTTAAGATAGTTACCGACTGTTCTGCATTTGAAAAAACTATGAGCAAGAAAGAATTAGCAACACGTGTGGCACGATGGGCTTTATTGTTAGAAGAATTTGCATACAAGATCGAGCATAGGAGTGGTGTAAGAATGAAGCATGTTGACGCGCTAAGCCGAAACCCAGTGATGATAATTAACATTGACAATAATAGTTTAAGTGTTCGGTTAAAAGACGCGCAAGATAGCGACGAAAATCTCGCGAGTGTAAAAGACATTTTAAAAGACAAACCTTATAAAGACTATTTTCTAAAAGGTGACGTATTATTTAAGTATGAAGACGGGCGCGAATTACTCGTAGTACCAACTAACATGCAAACTGAGATTATTAAAACGGCGCATGAAAAAGGACATTTTGGGGTAAAGAAGACTGAAGAAATGGTGAATCGTGAATATTACATTAAAAATCTGAAACAGAAGATTGAAAAGATTGCTAGAAATTGTGTTAAATGTTTGTTGATAAACAAGAAAGAGGGCAAACAAGAAGGATTTCTTCATCCAATTTGGAAAGAAGACATGCCGCTGATGACGTATCACATCGACCACCTAGGACCTTTACCATCGACGAACAAGAACTATAAACACATTCTAACAGTAGTAGACGCTTTCTCAAAATTTGTCTGGATTTATCCAACAAAATCGACTACAAGTAAAGAAGTCATCTCAAAGCTGGAGTTACAGCAGAAGACTTTTGGTAATCCGAAAAGAATAATAAGCGACAAAGGTACCGCATTTACTTCCGACGAGTTCAAGATGTATTGTCGAAACGAAGAGATTCAGCTACTAACAATAACTACTGGAGTACCGAGAGGAAATGGCCAAGTCGAGCGGATGCACAGATCTATCATACCAGTACTAGCTAAATTAGCAATAGACGATCCAAACAAATGGTATAAGTACATAGACCAAGTGCAGCGAGTTCTAAACGCTACTTACCAGAGATCCATACATACCACTCCATTTGAACTACTGATTGGTACACAGATGCGAACCAAAGACGACATAAAAATAAAAGAATACCTAGAAGAAGAAGCACAGAAATCTTATCAAGATGAACGAAACAAGCTAAGAGAGGACGCGAAGAAGCAGATTTCGAAAGTACAAGATGAAAATAGGAAGACTTATAATTTAAGGAGGAAGAAATGTGCAACATACAAACTGGGCGACACAGTAGCAATTAAGAGAACGCAGTTTGGACCAGGATTAAAGCTACTACCGAAGTACTTAGGACCATATAAGGTCACTAAAGTAAAAATCAACGATACCTACGATGTAGCCAAACAAGCCGACAGCGAAGGACCGAAGAGGACGACGACGTGCGCAGAATATATGAAATTCTGGGTGCATGATGGATCCGAGACGGATCCTTAACCAGGAGGGCCGAGTGTGGGGTGCAGGTCCGGAACCCCTTCCAGACCGCAGACCTTACAGACCAGCACGATCCCCATCGGTGCACGTGAGCGGGGGACGACGCACGGGGAGTATGCAGAATACAACGACGTATTAAAGACGTATTGAAGACGTGCTAAATCATACACTTGTAATTTCTCAATTTATAATTTCTCTTGTGATTTCTTTTATAAACATTTAAAAATAAATAAAAACCTACATAACCTATAACAGAATCAATATGTCGTACAGCGACAACATCGTAAAATTCGACGCTGGGTCACATATCTAATAAAATAGGCCCTAAAATAGGTTTTTAAGGGCCCTAAAACAGCTCATTTTATAAGAATTGTCCAATTAAAATTTCTTTCTACCCATTTTAATGGTTCTAATTTTTAGAAAATGCGTAAGAGCTTTTTCAACCGGGTTTGTCATTTAGATGTAAACTATAAATTAAAATTGATACCTAATAAGAAATTAGAGCCCAGGCCTCATTTATCATAGGTCAAAAGGAGTCTCGGAATTCTCCAATAATATTTTTTGTTTACCTGAAATAATTTTCCTACTTTGTTTTCGTGAAACATTTTTTTGGAGACACTATCAATCGCTCCTAAAATTTCTAAACTTAAAGCCGTTTGACCTTGAACAATTAAAAAATTTTGCCTGCGCCGCTATTTAATTCGACTCTTCTTCAAACGAGAGGCCCCAAAATTTTGCAGCGCCCAGGGCTTCAAAAACTATAAACATGCTTCTGAATAGGCCACGCCTCTTGCCCGACTCTTAAAAGAAATTTGCACCCCCTTGCAAAATTTTCTGGCGGCGCCCATGTCTCTATTAAATAAATTAATAGCAACATTTCAGCAACAAAATTTAGTTTATATTGTAGCTCAATCTTTCTACTTTATTTATGTCTGCATAATTTTTTTCTAACTTCAATAGAGGTTTTGCTGCTCAAGTGCTCCAGTATAGCACTATTTGCAGGATTTCTTACATGGGCGAAATCGCCACCTTAAACTTAGAGTATAGCAAAGAAAATTTTATACTACGTATATTTTTAGTTACTTATAATCAATTTTGAATATTAACAAGACAAGTTGTAGTTATCGGTAATAAGATATCGCTAAAATATAAAAATTAAAATTGCTGCGCTGCGCCGTCCGTTCGTTTAGTCGGCCTTGGAGCAAAATACAATTTAAAAGTTTTTAATCTGTGATTTGTGTTTGTAGTAATTAGTAACTTTTCATTAACTTTATTTTAAAAATCATATTATCTGTTCAAGGCTATGGCAAATGATATAGAAGTTACTGCGATAGTTTCCAAAAAAAGGCCGCTGGAAAGTAAGTTTTTCAACTCCTCTTTTTATATTTAATTTTGTACAAGATATTTCAACGAACAATAATTTTTATAGATATTAGCAATGATAGTAATAATGTGAATGCAAATGCAAGAGCTCAAATAAAGCGTTCAAAAAAGGATAACATATGTGCGGGAGCAGTAAATTTTTGTCAAAAAAATGCAGTTTCGATTTTAAACGAATTAAAAGCGGGAATAAAATATACCACCGTAGAACAGTCCGGTCCACCTCATGCGCCCGTATTTAAAATTGCCGTCGAAATCGACGGTCAATCTTACTTAGGATTGGGCGGATCTAAAAAAATAGCCAAATGTAAGGCCGCCGAATTAGCTTTACAATCGTTTATACAGTTTCCGAGCGACGTTAAGATTTTTCCAAGCGCAGATGTTAAAAACGGCGATTTTACGATTGATACCTTCGACGCAAATGTAAACAAAACTAATAGCAAAGAAACTCTTGGGAAGGAAGATAATAGCGTATCTTCGAAAAGCGCCGTGATGTTGTTGAACGAATTGTATCCCAATACGAAATACGAGTGCGCCGAGAATGGAGACGATATTTACGCGAGATTTAAAGTTACCGTTGTAGTTGAAAACGAATCATTTATTGGAACCGGTAAGTAAGATTCGATTACTTTTGTAACTAACTAAATTTGATTTATTATTGCAGGATCTAGAAAGAAGTTGGCCAAGCATGCTGCCGCATCTAGTGCCCTGTCGCAGTTATTGGGCGACACTGGATTACAAGCATATGCCTGCCCGTACAAAAAACAAAAAATCACAAATGATCAGCAGCAATTAGCCGATCATATCGGAAGGTAAAGTTTCTTCGAGGAACCATTTTGAAGCCTACAATCAACGATTTTAGGTTAGTTATGGATAAATTTAACGCTTTGATGAAAGATAATCCATTCTATGGTAAGAGGAAAATACTAGCCGGTATCGTGATGACTCGTGGAACCGATTTAAACAATTCCGAAGTAATATCTGTAAGCACAGGAACCAAATGCATATCGGGCGAAAACAGGAGTATAACTGGAGAGTCCTTAAACGACTTACACGCCGAAATTATATCGCGTAGATGCCTAGTTTTATATTTATACGAACAACTTCAATTAGCGTTTGTTCCTGGTAAGTTCTCTCTTACCGTTGTACCGTTCTTTCATCTCCAATCTTACAGAAGGAAGTTCTGAATCAATTTTCGAATTAACTGGCGACAGGAAAAAACACCAATTAAAACCAGAAATTGATTTTCATCTGTACATTAATACGGCACCTTGTGGCGATGCTAGAATATTCAGTCCTCACGAAGATACCGAAGAAATTTATAGACACCCAAATAGCAACTCTAGAGGACAACTAAGAACCAAAATTGAATTTGGCGAAGGTACGGTTACTTTAAAATCGAACGCTTTACTAATGTGGGACGGAGTTCTTCAAGGGGAGAGGCTAGTGATGTCCTGTTCCGATAAGGTAGCTCGTTGGAATGTATTAGGATTACAAGGGGCTCTCTTATCTCATTTCATTAACCCCGTCTACCTTAAGAGCATCGTTTTAGGTAGTTTACTCAACGAGTCGCACTTATATAGGTAAAATCGTCGTTTTCGACAATATTGTTTACTTAAAATAATTTAACTTTTAGAGCTATATGCGGTCGTGTAGAATTAACCCTTCAAGAGCTTCCGCCTCCTTACTTATTAAATCGTCCTCAAATGTTGCTGACCACTTCATCAGAATCGCGTTATCCAGCAAAGGCCCCATGTTTCTCCGTTAATTGGGTCGTAGGTAATAATTCGCCGGAAATAGTTAATACAACTACTGGTAAAACAGAATCCGGTTCGTCGCGATTATGCAAAAAGAGTTTATCTGAACTGTATAAAATTACTTGTAAATTGTTTAATGGCATCAATGGCTTGAAAGTAAATGTGCCAACTTTGTATAACGAAGCTAAAGAATCTGCCAGCACTTATAACGTAAGTAAGGAATTTAAAACAAAAAATAAAAGTAACAATCGATAATTTTAGATTGCGAAAAGACATCTATACGAGGCATTCGCCAAAGCCAACCTAGGTAATTGGGTTACGAAGCCTCTAGAACAGGACCAATTTGAATTCACTGTTTAAAAATAATGTAAATATGCGTTTTAATATCTGTTCAAGCAATTTTTGTGATAGTCTGTTGTTATTAAGACAAAACCACTGTAATTTATTATTTTTATGTTTTAAGTAAGATTGTCTTCGTCTTTTACTTTCGACCTCCAATTAATTAATGAATAAGTACAAGTTTTTGTAGATGTGTAAAAGTTTTAAGATTTTTAATATTAAGGTTATTTAAGTTAAAAGATATTGAAGTTTACAAGGAATAAATTGATAGGAAATTGCACATTTTTTATTTTCAATTGAGAAATCGTGGTGTTCTTAGTTCGAGGCATTCACCATAAACAAAACCTCTTTATTTTCTGCCCGAGTCTTCTTAGACGTTTTTGGTTTAATACATTCTTCATAAATAATGACTATAGTCCTTCTAAAACACAAAGATATACAGATAGATAGACGGATAGATAGACACATAGATAGACACATATATAGACAGATAGACAGACACCTAGATAGACAGAGAGATAGACAGAGAGATAGACAGATAGATAGACAGATAGACAGATAGACAGATAGACAGATAGATTGACAGATAGATAGACAGATAGATAGACAGATAGATAGACACATATACAAGATGATTCATTAAGGATGGACCAAACGAAGAAGGGTGATAGAGGACCTCGATACGCATCGATTTGACCCTCATGTGTAGGTATAATCCAAAACTTGATGGTTCGGGAATTATCACGATTTAAGTGTATTTCCAGAAGAACCTGATTTTTCCATACATATTTTGTCATGCTGACTAAACCGTTCGTTCTAGCTTGATGATATTTTCCAGAGGTGTAGTCCAATAATGAGCCTATCACACCGTATGTTAGCATCCTCAATGTAACTTGACAATAGTTGGAAAAAAAAGATCTTTCTAAAATGGAAATGGAAATTATCAACAGTAATGTATTAAGTGCATAGCGACTTGCCGATAATACTGACAGGAGAGATGCACGACTGCATGTTGCGACGAAAATTTGCACGACTGCGAAGCAGGAGTGCAAATTTTTCAAAGCAACAAGCAAGAGTGCGTCTCCGGTCAGTATTATCGAAGCAAGTCGCTATGCACGAAATGCATTTTGCGTGACTATTGCATAAGTAAAAAGAAAAAGCTAGAGAAAAAATTAAAACTGCTTTTGAAATCTAGTAGTAACAATTTGTGGGTCGCTTTGACAACATAGCCTAAACATAGCAACAAGTAAACAAATCATTTTTTCTGTAAAGCCAAAGCGAAAATGGCAAAACGTTTTGGTGATAAATCTGTGCTAAATATAGAAAAAATTGTGAGTTTTACGACGCCAGAAAACACCAAGAAGTCCAAAAAATATATATGGAGGCAATTTGAAAAGTTCTGCCAAGAAAAAAACTACATACTGGATGAAAACTTGTCGGTAGTGAAAATCGCCGCAGTTTTGGCTGATTGGGCTTTCAACATGAGGAAAGAAGACGGAACTGAGTACAAGGAAAGTGTCGTTAAGCTCTTGTGGAACAGTGTGGCAAAGCTAGTACAGGAAAATTATTACAAAAATTATGGAACAGTGTTTGATCCTTTCAAGGATGTTACCTTCAAATTAGCCCGAGATGCCAGAAATTCAAAGCGCCGTCAATTGCAGCAAATACCAGAAAAAAGAAAAACCAGTTCGGCGGCGATTACTCCAGAGGAACACACAAAAATTGTTAAGCTTTGGGATGAAGACACACCAATAGGGTTACAAAGAAAATTTTACTACCTGGCTGCCCTAGAATTGGCATGGAGGGGCGGAGAAGCATCCAAATGTATTTTGCAACACTTTCATGAAGAGGTCACGAATACAAGTGCCCCTACAGGACGAATAGCATATAATACTATCTTCAGCAAGACTGCTCAAGGTGGAGACAAGCGGCTGGCAGAAACAAAGTGGCTAGTAACGAATACAGAAAATCCCAATTTATGCCCTGTGAGGTAAGTTACACCAATAAATAAATAATAATGTTCGAAATAATAATATTTTTCATTATTTTAGGCTCTACAAGAAGCTATTGAGCAAGAGGACGCCTCAGATAACCATTGACCGGTTTTTTCTAACACCAAATTCGAAATGGCAAACAGGACAGTCATTGTGGTATAAAAATATCCCAGTAGGCAGGAATGAACTTTCGAAGTGGACTGTGGAGGCTGCAAGTAAAATTGGGATTGATGTGAAGAAAGTTAAGATTACAAATCATTCTCTGCGCTCTTCGTCGGTTTCTCATCTTGCAAAGGCGGGTGTGCAAGATCAGGAAATCATTAAAGTGACCGGTCACTCAAGTGCGGGGTCCATCAAGCCCTATTTGCAGCTGGATGCAGAGCACCATCTCAACCTTGTTGAAAAAATGAGAAGCCAGCGTAACAGTTCTAAAAACCTGGTTCACTCGACAATCACTTCAACGTCGACATGTCTCGAAGACTGCACCAACGTTACAAAAAATATTAATTATAATAATTGTGTTTTTAACATTAATAAATGAGTATTTCTAGTTACTTGGCTTAACGTACACTTATTTTTATTAGAAAGCTGTCGGGCAGGTGAGACGTTAAAGTCAGACGTCGAACCAAATGGCTATAGGACATAGGTTGTCTAGAGGGGTCAATCCTACTCTACCCGGGTGATGTCCTTGAACGCACTCCTGGCGATAACCCGAAAACAATAAGTGCACACCGATAAGTGTTCACCTTACACTTATCGTTATAAGTGGTCTGGGATTGGTCTGAATTATGAAATAAAAGTTTTCTTATTGGTTCTTGACATACGTATGCAATAGTCTGAATAATTTCCTTCATTTTCTCAAAAACGGCTGAATTAATTAAAAATCTTATAACTGTATCAGAAGAAGCTTCTAATTCTTGACAAAATTGTTTTTAGTACTTTGCAGTAAAATAATTAAGGGAGCCAATATTTACAGAACTTTGTTTTCCCATGTTAAATCTTATGATCATAATTCAAGGTTACACCTTGTAGATAGACACATAGATAGGCAGAGAAATAGACAGATAGATAGACAGATAGATAGATAGATTGACAGATAGACAGGCAGATAGATAGACACATAGAATGACAGATAGATAGACAGAGAGATAGACAGTTAGATAGACAGATAGATAGACAGATAGATAGATAGATTGACAGATACGCAGGTAGATAGATCGATTGATGGACAGCAGTGGTGGCTTTTCAAAGGTGCCTATGTAAGCTCAACCTCTCTAATCAAAAACAAAAGAAGAAAGAGAAAACAGAAAATTTATAGTGAGCAGTGTTGTTTGAAATTATAAACAACGTGTCAATTTTTACATAAACTAAATTAGGCCACGTCCCCTTTTTCTAGCGGGACGTTCTTTACCTCGCTCCGCTCGGTGGGTTTTCTTTAGCCTCCTCAATTTTGAATTTGATGCACCGCCACTGATAGGCAGATAGATAAACATATACGTAGACAGATAGACAGATACGTAGACAGATAGATAGACAGATACGTAGACAGATAGATAGACAGCAGTGGCGGCTTTTCAGAAGGCTAAGCAAAAACAGAAAAAGAAAGAGAAAACTGAAAATTTATAGTGAGCAGTGTTGTTTGAAAAAACTTGACAATTTTTTCAAAAACTAAATTAGACCACGCCTCTTTTTGCCTGCGTAGCGCTCTTTGCCTCGCTCCGCTCGGCGAGTTTTCTTTAGCCCCCTCAATCTTAAATTTGATGCGCCGCCACTGATAGACAGATATGCAGACAGATAGATATAGATGGAAAGATAGCAGTAACGGCATAAGCGGCCACGTGAAGCCTCCGGATACCATGAGGATCCGAATTTTCGTTTCAATTCAAGGACCTTTCTTTCCTTTCAAAAAAAATTAAGAAAAACTTTGAAATTGTTAAGAGCTAAAGAAAAGCATTGCATAAGTTCTTGACAGTAAATTCACAGACAGAGTTGCGACCAACATCTACTTCAGATAAATTGTCTTTGCTTCGGGCTTTAAAGAGGGGAAGTACATACTATGCCATTTTAATTTTAATTTATTTAAATAAACTACAAAAGTTTAATTTAAATAGAAATAGGAACTTAAAATGCGCATTTTTAAGATTCGAATAATCGACTCGTCGTTCATACTCATCGATTTCTTTGACATTTAGTAAATTTAGGTTATTATTCAAGTGTTGTTTAACTCCAATTTGTCAGAAATATGCAGTTAATACCACTACTGGAAAAACAGAAATTGGTTTGTCGTGATTGTGCAAGAAGAGTTTATCTATTGCATGGCTTTTGTATTACAAATCTAAAGAATCTATCATACTTATGACGCAAATAACGAATCTAAAAAACAAAAGTAACAGTCGGAGATTGAGAAAAGACCACCAAAAGCAATCTAGGTAATCGGGTTAAAAAGCCTCTACAACAGGGCCAATTAGGAATCTCTTAGAGCTAGAGGAATAGAGTTAGGTACTCTCCAATGGGATTTTTTAGAAATTAGGTACCGCAGTATCTTCCTATCATTTGCCATAGCGGTTTGAACTAATATATGTATTTTAAAAATAAAATTAATGAAAAATGACTAATTACTACATAAAACACAAATCGCAAATTAATAACTTTTTCGCCCGATCGTGTTTTTTAACGTACTTACAAGCCTTGTTGATCGACTGTGTAAATCAAATTTACAACACCTTCATAGTTTCCATATAGACCAGTAAAAACAATGCTGTTATAAGGTTATAACCTAACTCCGTGCGGTAAGTAAAGTTGGTACTCCTTGCAAAATCACTATTTTGTTGACATTTAAATTTTTGACATTTGCAAAAATTAATTTAAAATTTAAAAAAAAGTCTGTCTATTATATTTTGATCGGGCGAAAAATAGAATACGATATACGGTTGTTAAGTGCTATAATAACAAAATCTCGAAAATTGAAAAATCTCGACTTCGCCTCGCTTTTTCAAACTTTTTCTCGATTTTGTTATAGTGCACTTACCAACCTTATATCGCAATATACTATTATATTGTATTTAGCCGCAAGGCCGACTAAACGAACGACCGGCGCAGCGCATCAGTAATTTCAATTTTACATATTTTAATATTTTAACGATATTTTATGCTCCATTATAATAAACTTCGAGACCTCATTTCCGAAGTTAAAGAGCCCTCTTCGATACTAAAGTAAAAAGTACTTTAGATTTTAACGAAATATCGCGCCAAGAAGACACTTAAACGCTTTGTGCGCCGAGTTGAAGAAATACTTAAAGCGATATTGCATTTGCCTACCTTAAGATCTCGGACACCATTAGGTCTACAGAAACCATTCTAGTCTTAAATTGTAGAAAATTTAGTCTACTTTAAAAAAGTATAAACCTGCCTTTGTCGAAAAATTAATCCTTCAGAGTCAAAATTTCCAAAATCTGAAAAAAGCTAATTTTGTAGATTTTTGGATTTTGTGGATTTATTATTAAGTGCCCGTCGTAGACAATTTTGGCCTTTGGCTGACAAAATTACTGTACTAAAACTAATTAGTTTCGTCTCGTTAAACTTTTTTTAAAAGGTTTCTCGCCACTTTGATTAATTTAAATGTCTCCTCGCCACTTTCGAACCGCAATTTTCGCCCAATTAAAACTTTCCGTAATTAAAGTCAAGAAAATATTTTTTACAGTCGACCTAATTAATTACTAAATTTGTGGTTTTATACGAAAGTTCGCTAATTATTCGGTATTTTTTCCTTTTTTTTTTAATTACAAGAAAAGCCGCCGATGAAAGTTATTTTGCATAACAAAAGCTTACTTTCGAGATTTGGATAGTTGCCAGTTGTGGTCTTACATTTTCTTTTTACATCATTGACACTTTAATCGACTTGGATAAATTTAAAATAAATGATATTGTTTATGAGACGAATAATGAAAGTGGAATGCTGGAGTTTATCGTCATTTATCAAATTTTCGAGATTTGTTATTTAAATAATATTCTAGACGCTCGTCTTGTTTCTGAATATCTGAATTTTAGTATTCATTGGTATTTAAATGGAAGCTAGAAGCAGTCCATAATATTTCATCCAAAGAAGCACAACCAAACAAGAATTTATAAGGAGTCCATCCACTTTATTTTCTCATTTTTACAAGTGTATGCAGTTCCCAAAAACATTCGTGTTCTTTATTCGCTTTTGTTTTAGTACTGTCGTTATTTTTTTCTGAAGCTATTCCGTATCGCATATTAATTTTGAAGCCTAATTTTCCAAGTATCTCTTTCGGCGCATTCCAAGTATAAAAATAGTCGACAAACATCAAAGTCGGACATCGAAAATAATATTTACAGCCTTAAAAAATAGTCCGGTCAATTTAGACATTCGAAAGTGCATAAAGTCCCAACTAGCTGAAAATTAGTAAAATTGTTCAAAACATAATTATAAATAAAATTTAAAAGTTCCCCATCATTCCCGTGTGTGGAAAAAATTTTATTTGAGGTTAAAGGTAAAAAAATGAGTTTTTCGCGATTTTCAGCAAAACGGTAAGTTTTATCAAAAAAGTATTTCAGACAAAAATTGTAGATCATAAACTTGTCTATAAGAAATGTATCAAAACTTTTTTTCCTACGAGCCACCGTTTCTGAGATATAGCGATTCAAAAAGTTGTATATATATATAACAACTCTAGAGATGTATACAGGGTGTTGCATGACGTCCTGTACAAACTTAAGGGGCATTTTTGTGAGGTCAAAATAAGTCGATTTAACCAACTTACCCTATATATCAAAATGGTTCCTAAGCCCGTGGGGGTGCTTCAAAGTTGAAAAAAAAAATTTTTTTTTCCTTAATAACTCAAAAATGCTTAGTTTGATTTTGATCAAATTTGGTATGTGGGGTCATGTTAAAAGCTTAGTGTACGAAGAACAAATAAATACTCGAGCTCAACTGCAGCAGCGTATTATTGAAGCATGTCAGCAAATAAGGGATAACGGGCTGTTGGTATATAGGGCAAGTTGGTCAAATCGCCTTATTTTGACCTCAGAAAGATGCCCCTTAAGTTTGTACAGTGTGTCATGCAACACCCTGTATACGTGGCGTACTCATGCATATTATGACGATACAACTTTTATAACTTTTTAAATCGTTATATCTCAGAAACAGTCGCTTGTAGAAAAAAAAGTGTTGATACAATTCTTATAGATAATTTTATGATCTACAATTTTTGTCTGAAGTACTTTTTTGATAAAACTTACCGTTTTGCTGAAAATCGCGAAAAACTGATTTTTTTTACCTTTAACCTCAAATAAAATTTTTTCCACACACGGGAATGATGGGGAACTTTTAAATTTTATTTATAATTATGTTTTGAACAATTTTACTGATTTTCAGCTTGTTGGGACTTTATGCACCACTTCTCTCATTTTTTAGTCTAGATTGACCGGACTAAAAGTAATTTTTAATTTACACGAAATTTTCCTTTTACCCGAGAAAATAAAACAAGCGCTGTACTGTAATTTTTATATTACGAAAATTAACTTTTAGCGCTTTCAAACGAGCCTTAAAATGTAAATAAGCCATGCAATTATAATTAAGCAGATAAGTGCGCAATTTTACGACCATTTCGTTATTCTTGTTACTTTTATTTTTACTTAAAATATAATTGAATAGAAACTATAAAGTTTTAATAGTATAGTGAAGAGGGGGAGATTTTGAAAATTTCAAGATCGTGCTTAATGGCAGTCTCGTAAACATTTTCGGTGTAGTATTTTAAAATATTCTGTTTGAAATGAAAATTTCATAATTTTCCTCTTTATTATTATATCTAACTTTTCCTTGTCTTTTATAAATAAAATAAAAGCAGTGGCGTAACCAATATAAGAAGAAGCGGTAACCTAATAAAATGAGGTGTAAATTATTACTTTTCAGAGAGCAAAGTTTAAAAAGCGCCACATTTGTAAATAAGTATAGATGCGAACGTCGGAAAAACTTTTTTATTACTCCCTTGCCATTTTGAAACCCCGACTGTAAAATGGCGGCTATTTGTAGCTTTAGTACCGTTATATTAGCTTATATAGAAATTTATATATCTCAATTGACATACAAATATACCATATACACGTTTCGGGTAATTTATCATCGAATTATTACGAAACTTGTATTAGTTTACCCACTTTTGTTATCTACGACGTTACTAGAATTTCCATTTCGCGAAAATTTATTACAACTCATGTTTACTTTTAGTTGGAAACAAAGTAACAACGTGTACCCGCACGAGTAACTAAACGAGAAAATATTGCGAGACTAAAATAATGTCGAAATTTCTTCGGAGAAGCTTTTGTTTGTTTTCGGGGGATTCCCTTAATCCTTCGGGTCGAGTTTGCCTGTGGCTTTAGAAAAGTGCGTCGAAAAACGTTATTGCGTGCACATAAATTTAATATAGTCGACGTTTTGATGTGTTGCGATATTATAACCAGTCTCACCTGAAAATATTTTGAGATAAACCTTTCAAAAAGAAACGAATGTGCGCTCGAGGGTGTAAAATAGTAGAGTTGGTTTCGATCAAGATTTTGGGGGAGAGAAACGTAACAAAAAAGGGTAATAAATACTGAAAATTGATGGTTCGAAGACAATATAACATCAATATTGTAAATCGGTTCGAGTTTGACGGTTCGGCGAGTTAGAACAAATTAATTTTGTATCGCGATGTACATCGGCAGCAGTGAGCCGCTGTAAAATTTATGGTTTAATGTTCTATTTTAGTATCTAAAGTAGTTATATTTATAGCAAATTGACAAGTAAATTTAGAACTACAATACGTGACTTTGAGTATTTTGGTAAAGATTCACTAAACGGTCGACCTAGGCTCGAAGGCTCCCGCATAACCGATCAAGTATCTATTACTATCTATTACTGCACAATCGTACATACAGGGCGCTACAGAAACGAATTTTATGCTTTTAGGATTTGATTCAAGTTGATTCACCAAAGGATGGAAAAGTTGCAGTAGTTAAGATTTATGTGCTAACCAATGGCAGAATGGCATGAGCCTCCAGTCATTGTAGTGCTATACCAACCTACCAACCACATCAAACATCATTATTACGCGATTAGACAGATAGCAGCATTTCTCTTATTTGAATTAAATGAGGTAAACATGGTACTACATACATATCCTGTTTGTTTGATTGTGCCAACATAAAAGACACAATAACATAGCTATGCATGCATACACCACTCGCGTGCAATATATTCTGTCACTTGTTATCCATTCAATTGTTTTTCATCGGCACACGCTATACTTTATAAATTATTTACAAGCATTTTCAAATTTGAAGACGCCGCGCCGACTAAAAAGTAGCAGTTTTTAGGTTAGAAACCTAGAAATATTATTTGCTTGTAAAAATCTAAAATGACGACCTTAAAAACAGACTATTACTGCTTCTCAAACTTGGGAAACTCCAGAAAACGGCTGACAGCTGTCTGCAAGTCTGGTACTCTCAGGGGCTTGCCATTAAAATTGCGGATGCTCTGCCTTATCCTGCATTTAATGAGATGCAGATAACGGATGAGCGCCGACATATTTAACTGGAAATAGAGGGGTCCTAACGTTATGCGTTTTCTGGTCGTTTACTTACACCCGATGGCTCGATGGGTTGGTTCCTTGGCGGATGCATACAGGTCGCTCAGATTCAACTGAGATAATATACGATGCTGTATTATACTGATGCAGGTGGGAAGCAGACACATTACTAGTTGGAGAGCGATAAACCTTAGAGTTTCCTCCTGCGGATTCGCAAATAGAACCTTTTGACCACGGCCCTTTAGCCCTAAAACCCCTACCTCTAATGACGCCGGCCGTGAAAGCCTTAATACTGGCGATAAACCTATTTACCATTATTACTGCACACCCAGTCGTATCTGTATGCGATCATCTGATCAATAGACTGCATCAGTGTAAAGTTGGTTTTCCGTACAATATAAAGCTCCCAACTAGTCATTGCTATAGTCTACACTTTATTCGGAAAATTGATCATTAGCAAACAATAAATTCCAGAATTCCAAGTCGCAAACGTTGCTGTCCAGAGAATAGCCTAAAACCCTACGTTCCTTCGTTAATCTTCCTCCCCAACCGCCCTACCAGCTCTAGTATCCACAAATTATCACGACCTTGCCAGTTCCAAATTGTTCATCGTGGTGTAAGTAGAAAGCGTCAACATGGCATAACACGCATTAAAATAATCGCACTACGTTGGAAAATGTCCAAAACAATCTACCTCACTACAATGTTTGTATTGATCGAAATGCCTAGTTACCATGCTTGTAGTTATCTAAATTGTTCATCGTAGTAAGGGTAGAAAACAAAACCACGTTAATCGAACCTCACTACAATGTTTGTATTGATCCAAATGCCCAGCAACCCCAAGGGTATAAATAGGGTCGATTTTGATCAAATAAAATCAGTTCTTCACGAGCTCTCACCCGAGCCGCAGCAAGTTTCTCACGAGCTCTCGAAGAAGTAACCCACGTTAATTTCGCACGAGCACAAGTTTTGAACAAGCTCTACGTGTCTAAAGTCGCACCACCAGCACCAGGACCGCCGCAGTGTCAGAATTGCCCACCGACCTAAACCGGGCCCTGTTTATAAAATTTGAGCGGCTATACGAAGCGGAAACCCCGCCAACATAAGAAGAGAGTCCACCAATCACGGACGAGGAATTGGAGATGGAGGTATAGTGAGCAGTCGGGCTATGAAGCGAGAGTTCGACAGAGACTTCGCTCTCCTATCGCCTGGCTCGGAGGCACGAAAGTCGGTTTTCATACAACGCTGGTCAAACTCTCAACCCAACACGTAATCCATACGTAACCGGCCAGTTGGAGCTCCCAAACCCGGGTCAGGGATGAAACCGACCCCCGCCCCGATCGTCACCAACCATCCATCAGCCGTCACCGAGCAGACGCTGAAACGATGGGAGATGCCACTGAAGGGGTCCTGCTATTTCCGTATGCCGTGAGTCGCGGGTCACTTACAAGATCAACAAGGGAAGGTTTCCAACGTCCCCCCTCAAAGATCGAAAGACTCAAATCACCCCCCGCATCATCCTGACGAGGTTATTGCGACCGACGCACTTCAGACTTAAACAGTACTTCGTGGTCTTCGGCAAAGTCCGCAAAACCGTAGGACCCTCAAAGAGGGCCTTGTAAATTACAAGCAGTAATCCCGAGTAGGTTGAACGAAGAGACGCGAACCGTCTCCTACAGGGCTAGACAAGAGTAGAGTACCAAACGCGGTTTAGACATCACGTCGTAATACGCCTCAGGAGGTGCCCCCCCCCCCCGTGTCGCGGTCGACGGACTGTTTGCACCAACCTCGCAGCAACATAGCTCGTGAAGCTCTAACCCGTTCCTTTCCAAATAGTACCGCGCCGAGAAGCCAACCTCGACGCTCCGTCCAGCGCCCCTAGGTATAAGAGTTCAATCCATGTTTTGTTCGATTAATTTTATAGTATAATTTCGTTCACTGTTAAATAGTTAAAAAAATACAGTTCTGTTCTGTTTAAGTCGTTGTTTGTATTTATATTTGTTAAGAAAAGGTCCTGCGCTCCTGCCTATAAAACTAGTTGCAAACCCCGGATCCCGACTAGATGAAAGCGCGGCATTCACAGTGAAAGAAAAATCGACGTTACAGCAGTTTTGGCACTAGAGAAGCTGTTGGCTAATCTATCTCTTGGCGCACGCCATGGGTAAACCTGGTCTGTTTCAGGTCGTAACGGATGATACGGAAGCGATTTTGTAGTCAACTGATGGTAGGGTACGGGTAAGGGCTTTCCCGATCCCGAACCGTTACCGTTTGATGGTAACGTCGCCCCGTTTTGCGGAGGCGGAGGCGGCATACTCACTACACTGGTACTGTGGGCAGAAGTTTACCTTCTGGTAGGATTGGATTCGCAGTCGCAGTGCTTAAGGCTTTTCTAGGAAATGATTAACTCCCCCCTATCAGCATGCTCTCCTATACCCTGGTAGGTATATTTAGTTACGGGTACAGAGTGGGGAGCCGGTGGACGGGAAACTACTCTTTACAACCTCTCTGAGGTCTCTTTTAGATTTCTAGTAGATTTCAGAGCTACTTAGGCTGAAAATGTGGAAAGCCTTTTTGAATGATTGAGTTTTATTCACAAGAAGTATACAGCATACAGCGATACGTCCAATACGGGAAAAATCATAAGAAATTCGGGAGCTGGGCGTTATTGAGATGAGACGAATTGAAACGGTTACATTAAAAAAAGCACTGCCAAATTTGAAAGAAGACCTTGAAAGATTTGATCGTAAACCACAATTAAATTTATAAGTTAATTAGGCGTACGCGCCTAGATTACAAAGTTGTTATTTCCAACCCATATAACAGTCGGCGTTTGAATTTTACCTCTATGTCACGCAACTCACGAACCCTTAATAAAAATTCAAACTAATGTTCACATTAGATTTCTCATTTAATTTATCGATTAGCGTGCTAACATCCTATAATTTGTAATACAAACGTAATTATACGGGTGGTTTTGATAGGGCCTTTCGTAATATAAATAAAAGTGATAAGAAAGTTTGAGAAAACTAACAATAGATATTTTCCGAAGAAACATAATTGACGCCCCCTGACGTGCTAAAAATACACCTCATAAATAAATTGTTCAAACCTAAAATTTTGATTGTGCGAATAAAAAATTACCAAACAAGAAGAAACTTTACTTTAACCCACTTTTATGTTGTATATTTTAACGCTCTTTGAGCTCGACACAAAAGAGGCTCGAAATTTAATTTAAATTTAATTTTCCGCAATACGCATATTATTACGTTACGCCTAAAACAATTGCGCTTTCATTAATTATGACGGATCTACCGTCGTTCAAAAGGCTTACGGTAAAATCCATTAGACGTTTAGACAAAAGGGCGAGAAAAACGTCAAGTAATACCGCATTAGTTTGAATCACTCGAGAAAATCGCTCGGAAAATTTAGTGAAAGTTTACGTAGTACCAATCGATAATTCGTCTTGATTCATAATGGAAAATGCTAACATAGGGCAACATGCCTAGAATAGTATTTTAAAAATGTATCCGGCAAATTCGACTTATTTGCGAGGGCTTTAGAACGGCGAAGCTAAAGTCCCCTACACACGACCTGATTTGGTCAGATCAGGTAGAATATCAGGTCGTGTGTAGGCTTGTCGTCTGACATTTATTATGTCGGGTCGTCGGGTGTTGTCAGATGGCCCGGACACCTGACTACCCAACCGCCTGACCAAATCAGGTCGTGTGGAGCGTTGTCAGACGATTTAGCGTGTAGGCAACACCTGATTTGGTCGGACCGACTGTCAGGCCGACCGCGTCAGGTCGTGTGTAGGGGACTTAACGGACGTACTATAAGCATATTGACGTATCGACGTATTAACACATACACTCTGGATCCGGATAGAGGGAAAATTAAGTTCTAATTCTATTTAAAGTATACAGGATGTTTCACTTTAATAAGAACATAACCTAGCATTGCAGCATTGCTTATGTTGAATAGAATATCTCATTTTTATGTCAAATGTATCGAATCTCAAATCTCAAGTTAAACAAATCGTTATTCTTTCGGAAAATTATTTAATTTCTCTAACAAATGCGTTTCTTTCCATAAAATATGGTTTGAAGTGTAATTATACTAAGCTCCAACGAGCGTTAATGTTCAAAATGGAGTTTACGATGATGCATATTTTGTTAAGGAGATGGGAGCAGCTGAAAAATCGTAACGTAATTTTTCATCCCCTCAAGCGTGCACTTGAAAATCCAAAAAAATTTAATCCCCTCTTTTCTACCAGACTGCAGATAGTTGATAGCAATTATATTCAACAATATTCGTCATCTGGCCCAATTTGTCCACCGCCGACTAAAAGCTTTCCCGAATCTCCACTCATTCGTTCCACTTCCTGTCGCCTGCATCCTCCGCATAATCATTAGAAAGATTAGAGACAACCCCACACCAGCACCATCAATTCACTGTCCGACGTTCTAACGCATCTACGAATTATTCTCATTAAAATTGTATGTTATCGAGAAGTTTAACGGAGTTAATAAATATCAACTGATAAGAAACTTATTCCTAACTCATCTATTAATAGTTTCAAGTTGGTAGGTAAGTAGTAAAAAGAGTTTCCTCATTTCCTCAGTAACATAACGCAATAAATTTAAATCAAGTTCCAACTTGTAAGGCTCAGCATGCGAGAAAAGCTGAGGTTATGTATACCGGGTGTCCCAGCAAGAAGGTTCACTTCAAAAATGTTGTTATTCAGTATAAATACACAGCATGGTATTGTACTATTGTATATCAGCAATAATAAGAAAAACTTAAAAAAATGTAAGGTTATGAACCTGTTAAATTTCTAGATAAATGTTAGTTTATTCTGACACTAGAAAGGAATTAGTATAAAATTAATTATAAATAATCCTCATTTTCATATTTTCTGATTTCCCTGATGCTTTTCACTCTGCACTCTGCATGTTCGTATATGTGGTGACAAACCTGTCTGTCTATATAACTATCAGTTCATCTCGTTGCTTATCTGTCTGTCAGTTTGAATAAATTCTTACAAACCACAAGCCAACCTCATTGTGTATCTGACTCTAAATTCTAAATAATTTAAGTTTGAATCTTACAATATACAAATATAAAACGATATAGAAATGTGGCAAAGGAACTGTTAACTTGGGAGAGATATGAATAATGAATTAATGAATAACAAAATTATCTTGTCATAACTAGTTAGTCGTAGGTCGTAGAGAGTTTATTACATCGAATCGTTACACTTGCCGGTAAAGTCGGTAAGTCGGCATCCTAAATAGTTTACTCCAGAATGACTAGAGTTCCAAAATTAGCATATTTATTGATATTCATTGATTTGTTGCTAAGCTTTAGTTTAAATGAACATTTCTTAAGTAGTTTATCAAAGTGGAAGAGTATATTTATACAGTATGTCCACAGATGGGGTTACAAATAGGAGGGCCGCAGGCCCAAGCGGGCGCCCAAAGAGCGCTGATTAAGCTCTAGTTATGAATAATTGCACTTAAAAAACCATTAAAACCTCTCTAGAGAATTTTTTGGTAACATATTTATGTTGCCATTACTGACATTTATAAAAATTTTGTGAGTAAAGAGCAATGTCAAAGTTATTTTGACGTTATGCACCAATCGTATTAATATTTTTTTAAATGTTTTTATATAATATCGTGTAATATCGTTTTTCCTAAATAAAATTAGCTAAAAGTTATTGAAAAAATAGTTTTTATGAAAATAATTAAACACAGGAACCTAAAAATAGTAAAAACTAATGAACTTTGACAACCATCTGTCAAAATAATAACTGACGCACTTTGCCAACCTCAAAATAAAATCCCTATAACAGTGTCAAAACAGAATCTGTTACCGCACTGTTTTCAGTGTTGAAATGAGGCTAGAACAAATTAAATGCGAAATAGAAATTTATATTCAAATATTTTCTAAAAAAACAAGAGTTTCAAGGCAAGTAGGAGCTTTTATGTAGACTGGATTGTTTTGAAGAATACAAAATAATAGAAATTTCCCTCTTTGTAACCGCATCTGTTGACATACTACATAGCAGGCGTCGAGGCGTAATAGTTATTTTTTAGAATGAGGTGGAAATAAACACTTATTTTAGTTCTGATGGGTGCAAATAAGAAAAATAACGATCAAATGTAGCGATATTTCATTATAAAAATGTCAAATTTGACATATGAATAAAATTTTCATTTTAAACGAAACAAGTGCGTAGCACGAGTGCAATTTCCACGCAAAGCGAACACGAATGACGATGACATAAATTGTCTAACTTCTAAGATTCAAGAGACAATTAAATGGAGAGAAATAATAATTTCAAAAAGATTTTGCGTTGCTCGTAGGAGCTGCCAAAGAAATTCTAGGAAAATAATCAGTATTGAAAATTGTCAATCTAATTCTTTGCTGTTGGTTACGACATTAATTTGACATACGAATCCAATTGTCAAAAGATATGCTTCATCATCATCGCATTTTGAACTATTTCATACAACTTTTTACTTTTTCGTTGACTTGCGTATGAAAAAGTAAAAGATCGAAAGGAAACATATATTTTTGAATTTAATATCTAGGCTTTTCGAGTCGTCCTGAATTCAAAACGCTAAAAAAATTAAACTCAGAAAATATCCTCTGTCTGTCAGTGTGTATGTAACGCAGACAAATAAAAACTACTAAAGGGATTTTGTTGAAATTTGGTTTCGGCCACTTTAACAAACTTTCATCGACAAAATAAGCTTTTATACGACATCGATACAGGGTGGCCCAAAATAATAAGGTTATTTCGGTCGCAGTTTGGAAAATCTTGACCTACAGTATTTATAGTAGGCTTTAAGTTACTACGCATCGGCCCTAATTAAAAAAATATTTTTTTAAATTTTTAAATTCAAAATGGCGGCCAGTATAACGATTGTCCCAATTTTTAGTTTTTTCATTATAACTTTGGAAATTATTATTATTATAAAAATCTAAAAACAGGAATATATAGGCAAAATATATTTAGTTTAGAAATAGTTGATTTTTAAAATAATTTCAAAATTGACTACTTTTAAAGAACCAAAGTTGACTAAAATTATATAACGGGTTTTCACAAAATCGACTCGGTCTATTTTGTCTATGTTTTGATATGTTGTAGATATTGAAGTTCTTAATTACACAACATAGTTTAATATTTCGCTATCCGCTATATTCGGATTTATGATTTTTAGAAAGTTAAAATTTCAAAAATATATAATTTTTTTTGTAATTAAAATGTGTAATTGCAAGTTACTATATTAATTGAGTCTATAAATATCTATTATTTGTTGCTATTTTGATTTAATAAACACTTCCGGTTAAACCAAAAATTAGTCAAGCAAAAGGAGTTTTTAAAAGCACCCTGTATAATTTATGATTTTTTTAAATATCGTAAGATTATCTGTCAAATGATACCAAACATGTTAAATTTTAACTTCTGGTTTAACCGGAAATTAGTTTAGTTTTTCTATTTTAAACACAACGCCCTGTATATTTAAAGTGGTTTAAAAGATTGCAAAATTATCTATCTAGTGATACCAAACATTTTACATTTGGACTTCTAGTTCAGCCGGAAATGAGATCAGCTTTCCAATTTCATATAGAAACACCCGGTATAATTTAATATTTTTAAAATTGAGCTTCTGAGCATACTATGGCTTGGTACTATTTCTAATATATTTTTAAATACTTAAATAATTTGTAGAATTAGCTAACGCGTACGAAAAAGTCCTGTTATGGCCATATTAGCCGTTTTTGTATTACCTACCGCTCAATAGAATTTACTATTTACTGATATAACTTAATCCAAACGAATTTTTGTCTAGAAGAAAAATTGAAAACCTACAAAGCGTATATATTACATAAGAAAACTTTCTTTAATAAGAATTGTTGAAAGACAATGATAAATTAATTTTGCGCGCAACTTTAATTAAATTGTACCGAAGCCTTAATAATTGATTATATTAACTTTTATATAAACGTTTTAGGATGTAAAACTCGACTCATTAGGTTTAGAGCCCTAAAATTTAATGGCTAATTAAAATTTGTATATAACTTAATTAAATAACATCCACTTTTGATTCGGGTATTATGAATTTTACATAAAGCGTCAATCGTTAAAAAAAAAGTTTTAAAATATAGCCGGAGTGCGCTACTGAACCGCAAAAGGCACGAAAATCTGACGTCACGGGAATGCGGGAGCTAAATCGATAGAGCTTTCCTTCCCCTTTAGCTACACGCGTCCTGGTGGATATTATTAATCCTTAGCCGTCACATCTTCACCGTGTGGTTAAATTGGCGCAAGGGTCGAGGAGCTTCAACTGTACCACTTACCTACATAAGTTTTTCTTTTCATGCGCCTTTTCTCTATCTCGCTCTCTTTCTTTCTTTTGAGAAAATGTTTGGTCGGGTAATTTTTAATTAATTCCTTAGGGCCGACGGTTGGAAAATAAACCAGTAAGAGATTTTTGTACTTGTAATAAATTTATTGGGCAGAAGAAGACATATTTACGAGACAACTTGGATCTTTAATAAGAAATTAATTTATATTTTCCAATTTAATTTACCGGGACGCTCCGGAACAAATCGCCGTTTTGTGAAAAGAGAGCTCGCGTCAAGCGGAATTTGTCAAAAAAACGTAATGAAATTATCCTTAAATTTTAACGTAGGATTGGTTATATGATTTAGCAGGGGGAAAATGTAAATTACGTAAATTAATATTTTAATCGCCTTCCTTCTAATTGCTTTTTTCGAACTCTAAATTTAGAACTAACGACGACTTATAAATATGAGGTTTGAGGTACTATACAACAAAAAGTCGTTATGTCTTGTATTTAACCGATAGGTATGCCATTATGCCATTAGGCCATTATTGCGATATTTGTTTTATTTAAATAGACGACATGTACAATGTACATTTGGACACGCCATCGAATGTAAATCTATAAATTTTATAAATATGTAAAACAAACAACGTTTTAGCACGTTATAACTTATTCCATGCAAACAATTCCAATATTATAGAGTATTGAAAAATGCATAAATTTAAAATTTCAGCAAAGCTTTCAACGGCGAATTTGAAAACGTCAAGAACAAACATCTCGTACGAATATTATTCTTTGTACCGTAGTATACATGCCCTTGTTTTATTTCAAATTCCATTATTTATTTATATCGTCTATAAAGAGTCGCATAAGTTTTCGAAAAAGGAATACGAAACCTTGCAATAATAATACATCTTGTCAACTAAGGTTTTACATCAGTATAAGTAGTATGCATAATATCCGCAGTTTTTTTTAATTATACAGGGTGACCCCGAGTCCCGAAAAAGTCCCATAACTTTTTTGCTATGTGATATATCGACTCGATTTTTTTTCAAAAGATACGTACAGCAATAATGCATAATTTAAAAATAGTCTCTTTATATACAGGGTGTCCCAATGTTATAAATACACTAAAGTTAGGTTTTTTGAAATGGAACCCCCCTTTTTTTATTTTATTTCTGAATTATAAACTAAATTGTGCGTAATATTCATCAAGGTTGTTTTTACGTACCTGTCACAATTTTTGACTTAAGTCACTTTCTTGTTCAAAAATCCTAAATTCAAGGTTCCGCTCGAAAATTCATAACTTCCAAACCGTTCGAGATAAATTGATAATTTCTCCTATAGATTCCTGAAGCTTTGCCAAATCTTTTGGCATGTCTTGGACCAGGGGTCGGCAACCTATTTGTACTGGCGGGCACATTTAAGAATTTTGAAATAGCGGCGGGCACTTCGGATGTAGGGGGGGAGGGGGGGCTGGTTAAAAAATGTGAGAAAAAAAAGCGCCGCAGACGAAAATTTTTGATTGTTCAAGGTCAAACTACTTATAATGAAGTTCAGAAATTTTAGAAGCGATTGATAGTGTCTCCAAAGAAGGTGTTTCACAACAACTAAATATCTAGGTACCTACTCACTGTACTCGGCGAAATGCAAGATCGCAATTAAAAAAATTATAAATTTTCCCGACATCTAAGATTTTTTCACTCTTCATTTCATGATTTTTATTAAAATCGTCTTAATCATTGTATCCTACCTTATTTTATTGTAAATATTTTTTTAAACCCCCACCCTAGTCCGTAGTTCTATAAAACCCTTAGTGGTACGGGTGGAAAAGAGGTAAAAAAATGTATTGTTTTTTACCGCCGTTACTATAATTCTGTAAAATGTACATTGTGTACTTAAAGGGTTTTTGCATTTATTCGACCAGGTTAGAGGCGGGCACTTTCAAAAAGTCTGGCGGGCACCGAGGTGCCCGCGGGCACCAGGTTGCCGGTCCCTGTCTTGGACTATTTTATCAAGTTTTATGAGGTTAGTGCGATTTTTTGAAAATGCCAACTTAATCATGTCGAAAACTAATTGCACTAATCGAAAGCTTTTTTGGCAAGCTTTCCAACAATATACTATAAGTATGGTTGTTCGAAATTTTGTTTCTTCATCATAACAGCCAGAATTTTCATATTCGACCATACTTATAATATATTGTTGGAAAGCTTGCCAAAAAAACTTTCGATTAGTGCAATAATATACAGGGGGTGCTATTTGAAAAAAAAATAGTTTTCGACATGATTAAGTTGGCATTTTCAAAAAATCGCACTAACCTCATAAAACTTGATGAAATAGTCCAAGACATGCCAAAAGATTTGGCAAAGCTTCAGAAATCCATAGGAGAAAGAATTATCAATTTATCTCGAACGGTTTGGAAGTTATGAATTTTCGAGCGAAACCTTGAATTTAGGATTTTTGAACAAGAAAGTGACTTAAGTCAAAAATTGTGACAGGTACGTGAAAACAACCTTAATGAATATTACGCACAATTTAATTTATAATTCAGAAATAAAATAAAAAAAGGGGGGTTCCATTTCAAAAAACCTAACTTTAGTGTATTTATAGCATTGGGACACCCTGTATATAAACGAGACTATTTTTAAATTATGCATTATTGCTGTACGTATCTTTTGAAAAAAAATCGAGTCGATATATCACATAGCATAAAAGTTATGGGACTTTTTTGGGACTCGGAGTCACCCTGTATGATAGTAACGTAACAAAAAACAAAAACAAACCGATAACATAATAGAATTATCTGGAATTATCATTCGGGGACGTTTGTAGTCACCATGCACGTCAATTTCTACTTGGCATTTGCTTGGAAGACGGTAGATTCCGCGGGCGAAGAAGCTCTGAGGTTCTGAGGCAATTCACGATTTAACATCTCAACCAACTCCTCCAAATCTTCATAGCTTTTGCCAGCCTGCCAGCGAGCTGTTGATATGATACTAATCAGTGGGGCCTTCGGAGAGGGATGGAGGACCAAATCCCATCTCTTACTATTGGTGGATTCGATCACAAGCCGTTTGATATGAGAGCGAGCATTCTCTTGGTGAAAAACGGTTTGGTTCTTTTTGTGCGGCATTTTCAGATGAATGGCAGTGTAATGTCGATGGAGCTGGACCAGGTACACGCCCCTGTTGATTCTATACTGCATTTGGCCATTTCTGGACAGTGTTCGCTACTCCTGACGCTTATCATTATCATTCCACGAGTGGCGGTGGCTATTAGAGACATGGAGACGATCTCCCAGTGAATGATTCCGTTCCGGTCCTAACAGACACACCACATAGCACTCTTACAGTGAACAACATTTAGAACACACTTAGCAGTTTGGCCGGCTGATACGCAAACTGTCTTTCTTTCCACGTTTTTGTAGAGAAACCAAACCCTATCTGCTGTGGCGAGCTTATTCAGAAACGAATTCTTCCCATTTTCCTGGAGCAAATCGGACGACATTGTTATTGTCTGAGAGCTCGTGCGAAGCCACTCCAGTCAATTTCCACACTTAACCGAGTTATCTGAGATGACGAACAGTCGTAGGCTGATCTATGTGAATTTCTCAGGCAAACTGCCCTCTTCTTATCTTGCCGTTTAAGCTGGTATCACCTTCTTGGAAGAGAATAAATCACTCTCGACATACCCTTTTGCTTATCGTTTCTTTGCTGAAAACATCGTTGAAATTGCAAAATAACTCAGCAGCTTTCCATCCGCGGATATTTATGGACCGACCTATACAAGGTAAAGTGGAGACAATTTCCAATGCGCAAAGTATCAATTGTACAGCAATAAAACAGATTTACCCCCCCCCCCATTTCTGTAGCACGTTGAGTTTTATGAACATACTGTCGTCTCTTGTTTCGTCCTCGTGTCGTCGTTATTGCGGTCCATTTTCAACTGCTTCTAAGAAAGTATTACACACTTTTCACTTCGGTGGTGTTTTACGAAAAAAGGAGAAGTACGATGTCTAAGTTTGGTAAGAAGTCCTATAAGTCTAATTTAATCAATTTCGTTCTCGTGTCGTGACAATTTTTTGTCTAAAAATTAATATTTAAGAGTATAGAAAGTCAATTTCAATATTTCTCTAATAAAAACTGTCTTCTAATCATTTTTCTCGAAAACAAACCTAACCCTACTTTTGTATTATATGATGAAAGAAAAGTATAACCTTTTATTCTATTAAGAGGCATTTAATTGATGTGATTAGAGGGAGCCAAGAAGGAAAACACTCAAAAGTAATATTTCCTGTGCTGTACTGTGTACTGTCAGAAAAATGTTTCACGGAAAATTACGAGACATATAATTTTCTATCATAAACTGCCGTGTAGGGCTCCTTCCATTAATCAACTTAAGAGAGCCAGCCCATTAATGCCATAGTTATCGATTAGATCCTGGAACTTTTCCCAATCACTTTCAATCCTGCCAAAATTGCAATAAAATGTAGCAATAACTCTCTATATTATTTGCACTAGAACATATACAAATAGGCATGAAGGTTTTGTAAACAGTACTACTGATAAATTAAAGACACGCGGTATTTAATATTTATCAACGAATGAATTATACCTCGAACGCCTCCCAATTAAATTTGATTTAGCATCATCAGTTTTTAAACAAAAGCAAATTACGTTTTCTACACATGCACGGCAATCTAGATAAAGACGCTAAATATTAATAGGCACTTCGTAGTTAGTTCGCCTACTCAAACAGGTAGTTCATTTCCCATTATAGGTTTTTGGATGAAATTTCAAAAATAAACATTAAGAACCGCGCATTACTAAGCTATTGGGTAAATCAAAAACTTATTAAACAAATGCAAAAGGAAAAAAGTGGTTATTTGCACATTGCACAATAATATTATGGAAGCAGATACTTAGATGAGATTAGGAAATTAATTAAAATCAGAGCAAGACTAAACTAAAACTATGGCTCTTGAAGAGGAATACTTTAAATTTCTAAACTAAAACTTGACGTAAAGTGGAGCATGGAACTAAAAGAGAAACAAAACTAAAATTTCACATCAGAGAGGCGGTGTTTCTACGGAGAGAATTCCCGTTTTCTTATTTTTCAATATTATTTCTAACCTATGGATTTATCATTTGAAGAGGAAAATACAAGACGTGTCTGTGTCACAATTTTCGAAACTAAACTAAAAGGTGTAATTAAACATTAAATTCACTTTAGCCGAACGTGTTTTAGTCTTACTAAAAGCAATATGCCTCATAATGTGCGAGATTTTAAGCTGTCTCCCCAATTAAACTAAAGCTGAAATAGATTCTCGAAAATCGGTAAGTACTTATACAAAGTTGTAAAACTAAAATTTAATTGTGTGTCTAGGTAGTATTTGGCATTTAGTCCGGTCAACTAAGGATTTCACCTTCCTGAATCCTGAATCCTGAGTCCTAAATCGGTGGTGAGCTTTCGCGGCAATGGCCAAAGACATGTCACTTTTTTCGGTTATTCGTAAATATCTCGAAAACTATGGGTCAGACCCAAAATATGACGATGTATGAAATTAAAGCTGACAAAATTTTCTATAAAATTGAATATGTGCATTTTTTTTGTATTTCTAAAGTTTACGAATTATAGGGCGTTGAAACTTGGTGTTTTTTTGCAAAGCTACTTTAGAGCTGCATAGGGCTGTTTAGTAAGAGTTTGCAAGAATTCCCCAAAAAATTATTTTAGTGGTTTCTAAACTTCACACTCTTATTTATAGGTGTCTAGTGATTAAAAAACCCAAATTTCTTATAGGCCTCTGAGGCCATGTCTATTGTCTATAGGCAATGACCGGAGGTGTGATACTTCCTATCTTTTTGTTTCAAAAAAATAAAGTACTTAATAATTTTAATTATTATGTGCAATAACTAAATTAGAGAAAATCGTACCTAATCTAGTGATGAATATACTAAAAGTCCTAATAATCAGAGGTGAACTTTAGCGATAATGGCCGAAGACATGTTACATTTTTCAGTTTTTTGTTAATATCCCAAAAAATATTAGTCAGAGCTAAAATGCGACTATAAACAAGTAAAGCTGAAGAAAATTGCCACCAAATCTATCAGATGGTATTGTTTCGTATTTTTGGTAATTACCGAGTTGTAGGGTTTTGAACATGGTCCGTTTTCCCAAAACCTTCAAAAACTGTCGCAACTCGACAAAGCTTCTAGCTAAACATATTCAATTTTATAGAAAATTTTATCAGCTTTAATTTTATACATCGTCATATTTTTGGTCTGACCCATAGTTTTCGAGATATTGACGAATAACCGAAAAAAGTGACATGTCTTTGACCATTACCGCAAAAGCTCACCACCGATTCTTCAGGGTTTTTGGTATATTAATCACTAGGCATCTCCAAACGCGTCTGTGAAACTATTGGAACTATTGGAATTTTTGAAGGTGAAGCTGAAACCTGGACTAATTTGCCAAATTTGAAGTAAAACACAAATGCGACAATAAAATGTTTTTCTATTTCGGTACTTTAATCCACTCCTTAACGTACTGTTTTGGTCCCAAAACAGTGCGTTAAGAAGCTCTCTTAACGTACTGTTTCTGGGGGATTTTCTTCTGCTAAGTTCGCGTCAAGTTGAACTGACGTTTAAAAATGTCAAATATAATTTATTAAAATGTTTATTTTTAGAGCTTATTAGAATTGAAATGTAATAAAGAATAATGGTTTTACATATTTCATTCATTTTTATTTGTTAAAATTTAAATTATACAGACAGGAGTAGGTGCATTATTTAAATTTAAAAAAATAAACTTGCGACATCTATGAATCATTGAACTAAATAATGTGACATCTCAGTCAGTGCCACCACAATTATTATAAAAAGAAAATCTCTATGATGTTAATTATTTAAATATGTTAACAAATTAATTTTATTAAAATGCGAAATAGAAAAAATAGTATAAATTACGCGTTTCATAAGCCTTGTTAAGTACTCGTCCTTTTTAAAACTCGCCGCAAGCGGCTCGTTTTCAAAACTTGGACTCGTACGTTAACACGGTGCCTTATGAAACTTGTACTTTAATATACTATTTTTTGGAAAAATATTGAAATAATATTTTGTTTTTTATGTTTTATACAAAGCGAGTCGGGAGTTCGGGAGTGCTAGACTTCGGTGCGATCCTTCCGACTCACCCTATACAGTTCTAATAAAGAGAAAAACATCGATGTTGTTTGTAGTTGCCAACATAAATTTACGGTCTCAAAAGGTCTCGCCAATTGAGACCTTAACGATTATTGTTATTTTATAAACTTAAAATAATAGGAGGCACTGAACCGTTAATTGGGTTTCAAAAAATAAATCATCTGTAGGGGTTTATAGGAAAGCAAATATTGGTGATAAAATACTTACAACTGTTGTAGCGCCAAGAAGAGAGAATTTCATGATAAAATTGAAAGATTATATGAAATAGAGCCTAACAGTTTATCGTGTTACTTCTAGGACAAGTTCGAGGTTTAAAAATAATATTTTCGTGAAAATCGATGAAAACACGAGACACGAGCACTTCCAACAACTTATCGTAAAAGAAAAAGAAAATTAAAAGCAAAAGTTACCAATTGAAAAATTGATTAGTCAAACATCTTAAACACGCAATTTAAATAAAAGAGAAAGTTGGTGAAAAGCCCTCAAAATGAATATAAAGACGCAAAAATTGGTCTCGTAAAAATTTGCTAAAAGTATAAAATAACAAAGCAATCAAATGAAGAAAAATAAATTGCTCTCAAAGTTTACGGAAGTTAAAGCCAACAAAATATAAAAGATATCTCAATTTCATTTTATTTGTTGGCTGGTCAAATCATCCGAAACTCGAATAAAAGTAAACGATAACAAATAATATGATATGTAGTAACGTATTAAGCATAAAAATCACAAATTAAAATTTATTACGCGATGCGTCGCCCAACAATGAATTTGTTGGAAATTAATAAGACCGAGTATCATTATAATCAAATAAAATTGAAATAGATTGGACACGAAATAAGATTTTGCTATAAATAGACCATATAAATAAACTAGGAATTTGACGATAGATGAAAATAAACGCAATACGTATAACTATATAGGCACGCCTCATTTCGCTTCAAAACTATTTTCATTTCCTCTTAATTTACACTAAAAATGCTCTCGAGAAAAATTTTCAACAAAAACTGATAACAGTGCAACTCTTTCCACACAATCAATTTTCAATAGAACGGGGGCATCAAATTAAAATCAAAGTCCTCGGGCGGTTGAATAAAATACAAATCCAGTTTTATAGCGCACGTAATTGTGGCCTGTGGGTATCTTGCACTCGCGAGTTTATGCAGCCGTCTGAAGACTTGAATTTTAAATTCGTCGCTCGTTACATCAAGTGTCTGACAAAGTTATCGATTGCATTCACGTGTCACTTGTTAATTTTTCAAAGTTCAGCCAATCGGAAACCGATACGGCGATAATTGCACACTGGAAAGTAATACGAGTAATTTTTTCCACTACTATCAGTCTCCGAACCGGACATTATTGGACGATGTTTGACCTGAGAAATTGTTCCTCTCTCCTCTGTTCGTTATTTACCTTGATGAATAATAATAATTTTCCATCAAATGGCAGTATTTGGGGTGCCGATTTTGCGTTTGTTTCAATTCGAATTATGTACACCAGAAGCGAAATTGCAAGGTTGGCAGCCATAATCTAGTGTGAAAACTGTCATTCGAGGCAAGTAATACCGAGTCGTGTGTGGTTATGTTGTTAGAATTTAAGTTTTCTATTTGTAGCGTGATGTCCATGTTCATGATAATTGAAAATCGAAATAAAATCGACGGTTATTGAACGAAAGTTATTAACTTGATTAAGGTAACTAAAACTTTATGGAACAGGTAACGTTGGTATCACTTGTTTTTAGTAGTAGGTGATGGTGCAGTTATAACAGGACTTGTTGATTTTGCTGTACAAGTGTCCCTTTAAAAAGGGTAATGAAGACTTCAGGCTTCGAAGAAGTAATGAGAAATCGGAATGCGACATAAAATATGAGAAGGCACTAGCTCAGATCTCCAATTCTATAGTAACATCTTAAAAATGTTGTTTTTCTTGATTACTGACTTGTTAAATATCTCGAAAACTACTGAAAAGCTAAAAAGAATCATAACTACGGAGGGGGGGGGGGGTCGTAACAAATAAGCATATCGATGTCAAAGCAAATGAAGTGGCTTTAATAAAAGTGCCCCCCTCCTCCCCATTTAAGATTTAAGAGGCTAAGTGTACCTCCTTTGGAGATGGATCTAAGGAGAACGAAAACACTCTTAAATGTCCCCTCGGCCCCTCAGTAATAAAATTGAAGAGTCTCGCGGAATTTCGATATTTTATACTAAGGCGATGATATTGAAGGTGGGGAGTTTTCAAATTGACACCCTGTATACAATTAATTCCTAATATCTCGCTATCATCTATCATAGAAAGCAAGGCAGTGTCTTCTTACACTTAGTCTTGTCGTTTTAAAGACAGTAAGAGAAGCAGAACTCAGTGTAAATTCTTCCAATGCCGCAAAACTGGGTATCTGCCTATAATTCATTGAGGACACTCATTCTTCTTTCCACAGTCTGCAGTTTCTACAAGCAGAGACGCAAGATCCTGCCGGATACTTGCCTATAGTATGTAGAATTTAGAGACTAGGTCTTCTTTATGGATCTCGAAAAGTACTAAAAGGAATCGTAATTACCGGGATGGGGAGAGAGGTCGTAACAAATTAACTAATCATTGTCAAGACAATTAAAAGAGCTAAAGGTTCCACTCGACTCCCCTTCCCATTTAAATATTTAAAGGGTTAAGCCTATTCCACTTTGGGGATTGATGTAGGAAAAACAAAAACACTCGATTTAAGTGTCCCCCCAATAATAAAACTGATGGGTCTCGTGGAATTTTAATATTTTGAACTAAGGCGAATTTATTGAAGATAGGGAGTTTTCAAATTCACACCCTGTATACAATTAATTCCTAACTCCTCCCTATCATCAATCATATAGCGCAAGGCAGTTGCTCCTTGCACTTAGTCTTTCATTTTAAAGACAGTAAGAGAAGCAGAGCTCAGTGTAGATTCTACCAACTCTTTCACTCTACCTCCCCTTCCCATTCAAGTTTTAAGGGGTTAAGGCTACCCCAGCTTTAGGATTGATCTAGAGAGAACGCAAACATTCGATTTAATCGTCCTTCTCTATCTCCTTATAATATGATGAAGGGATTCATTCTTCTTCCCATAGTCAGAAATTTCTATATTCAGGGTCCTCTTGGATATCTATAATATTGCCTAATACCTATAGTATGTAGGATTTTGACTTAAGACGAGGTCCTTGATGAAGCCCTCATTATTATCCTACGAGTCTCAAAAAAAATAGGGTACGGGAGTAAGGTTGAAATAAGACGGAGGGCTACCTACTTCCCGAAAGAACGTTTTATGGAGAAATGATGCCAATACTTTCGTGTAGCCAGACGGGGGTCGTTACATAGCCAAGTTTTTTATTTCCTTTAGGCTCAGGTTCAGGTTTCGGTTCACGATAGGAGTATTCCTATCTCAAACCTATACAGCGTAGATAAACCTATACAGTATAGATACAGGAAAACTTAAAGAGGCATGGGTCTATGAATAATGTGTGTCGCTTCTTAGTACAGCAAACACTAATCTGGAAAATTGGTAGAGAAACATTAATTATTTCTTTGAACGATTTCCTCCCGATCTTTAAAAAATTTCGAGATGGTTTAAACCTCCCCATAAATACGGTCTTGATAGAACTCCATAAACTCGATAGGATGTTAGAATATAGTGGCATAAGTATATTTTTGTGGCCCGCCCAGTTTTCAGCGAGCTCCCCCCCCCCACGACCCCTCTAAAAATGATCTAGTTACGTGCCCAAAGGGTTTACAGTTTTAAAAAGTCACTTTATAGGTCACAAAGCGTCCTTTAAAGAGGATGGATGATTTTTAGCATTATGTGTAAAAGTTGAGTCTCACTGTGTCACTGAAATGGCTGAAACATTCTACAATTTTGTACAAAACTCGACTTTTTAAAAAATGCTTCAAATTTACTTTTTAAAAATCAACAAAATTGGCTGTATGGGCTTTGTTCTAGTAGTCATAAAATTTTATTTTTAATCAACAAAATTTTAGCATTAGCACCTACAACGTCAACTTCATCTGTGGACATCCTGTATAATACTACTTTCTCCCATGAAATATTTATGGAACTTTATCGCAATAAACGGTAAAGTAATATAAACGCTAACAACAAGAATAGATCAAATGAACCTTGAAGATTGCCTATATCCTCAATTAGGAGAACGTTTTTTTCAGTGAGCTTTCTATAGAGGACGAACGTGGATATCATGAATGAAACAAAACCTCTCCTTTTTCGATTGTAATTTTAGCAACACAAATAGATACGGTTTTGATTTAAATTGTAACCGAATAAAGCTATTATCAAATTATTCATAGAATCGCCCCAAATTTAAATATAAAAAATTTGAATAAAATAATCAATCATGTGGTGGTACAGAAGAAAATTTATGCATTGTAAAAGAAAAAAGAATGTACCGTAAGATTTTCATTGCGTGTATAATAAAAAAAAAGGAAAAGCGCGTAAAAAAGAATATTTATAGAGTTCGAAAATTCCACTTTACTTATTCACGCGTGTGTTAACTGAAAAGGTTTACTCTTTAACATACTAAAAGAATAATTTTTAATTAAAGGTTAAAACATTAGCATGTAAAGTTACAATTTAAAAATTAAAAAAAAATTCAATTTCCACCCTGTAAAAAAATGTAGCAAATTTGCAATTTACAACTACAATGAAATGAAGCAATCAAGAACAAGAAAAAAAATCAATCACGCAATTCTCGCCGTAGTTAAACAGCTTGACACGAAAACTTTCCCAATAATTAACGTCAATTCGATTTCCTTATTTTCTTTTCTCTTCGCCTTAAATCCTTTTAGCGCCCACAAATATGAGATAATTTTTGTTACATTTAACCTTTTCCAATCTATAAATGGTACACCTACTTTATTCCTTATTCATCAACACGCCTTCATCGTTATGCTTTTCAGTATTATTAAGCAAACACGCGACGTTCAGTTCAATTTCCTAAATTGGAAATTTGTTCAAATTTTCAACCGACGTTATGTAATTGCTACATCCTTTTTATACGTAATATACAGGGTGAATCGTTAAGAATGTTGCGGTCGTCATTTTTTTCTTACTAATTTTAATTTACATCGTTTGAATCGAAGTATTAGGGGATAGAGTTTAGCGATGTGTATCGTGGATAGGGTACAGCTAATGGGCTACTCAGGCTGCTAGATGGGCTGCAAAAAATGGGTCATTTCCATTTTCTGTTGCCTGTCGTACCATTTCAGCACCGGCGTTTATGATTCTTAAGTCACTTTCATCTGATTTTCTATTATCATACCATGAGTTCGAGATTTTAAATCCAACGTCATTGAAGCAGGCAATTGCATTGGTGATTTTGGCACAAAAAACATCAATTTTCAACGCCTTCTAACTCGGTTAATTTCAGGAATACAAAAACATGCATTATTACCATTTTGTAGCAAATTTTATCAGCTTTAATTTTGTATATGATGGCGTTTTAGCTCTAATTCATAGTTTTTGAGATATTAACGAAAAACCGAAAAAAGTGACATGTCTTTGTCCACTGCCGCTACAGCTTGCCTCTGATTCATTAGAGCTCAGGATTAGACATCTAGACATGAGATCTGGGATCTGGGTCTGGATCATTTAAGGAGTAAGAGCAAACCCCCTGCACTTAGTCCACTTAATCAAGCCCATTGTACTTCCTCCAAGCGGCCTCTCCGTCGCATCAGACCTCGCAGGGCCTCCCTAGGAGGGGGCAAGTGAGGCCCAGGCCCCGGGCCTTGCGCTTTTTCGCTTAATTTAGGGCCTCGCGCTACCGATAGTTAACCATCATATCCTTTAAGACAAAATTTTTTAATAGTCGTTTTGGCTCTACAATCGTTACTTGAAAAGGTACGAGAACTTTTCCTGTTCTTTCAGATATTGCCAATAAATTTTCACTTAGAAAATCAAAAAAATTTTGTCATAAAACATCTTTTTTGGAGACAATATCAATCGCTATTAAAATTGCGGAACTTCGTTTTAAGCCGTTTGACCTTGAACAAGCAAAAAGTTTCGCCTGCGGTCCTATTTTATTTTGTTTTTCAGCCGAGGGACACAAAATTCGCGTGATGTGCTCTTTATCCGGATCTATTTATAAACCCCCTCGAAAACTTTTTCTGATTACGGCCTTAGTTTTTACTTAAAGCCGTTAAATTAGGCCACGCCCCTTTAACATTTGGGCTTATCTACCAAACCCAGTGTATGGAGATTTTTTTGCCAGCTTTTTAGAAGAAACCGGTATAGCTCTTTTGCTTTCTGGAGACAGATTACGTCTCTTGTCCATCTTTCAATATGTAATTGAAAGGTATTATTTTTAAGGAGAGTACTGACAGTACTTACGACTGATTTGATGATTGGCTCAGGATCACCAGAAAGGCTGTGTGAACCGTTCTTACCCAGCTCGTCTGCTTTATCGTTACCCTAATTTCCTTGATGTTCTTTGACCCAGCAGAGTATAAGAACATTATTTTTGGATATTTGATTCAGCAGCTCTGTGCACTCCAACAGATGACCTGGGGTTATTTTCTTGTTTAGGATTTAACTGCGACGGTAGGCTGCTGTCGAGGGCAACCTCAGGGAGTGCTCATCTGCTTCAGATCCCTTTTGGTTTTTAGATCCATCGGTAAAGACAGTTATGTCTGCATCGATATTCTCAGTTGAATCCATTAGAGTTTGAAAGTCTCTGTTGGGGAGATACGGTCTGCATCCATCTCCAGAAGAGGTACCTTCTTGGAGCACTCCTCGAAAATTTTGAGTATGAGAGTTTCAAAACTATTGAATTTTTGCGGAGATGAAACCCTGTCAGCTATTTATAGAAGCGAAAATAACTCCTATAACTATCTGTTTTGTCATTTCCGGTAAAATCGGAGATGATGAAATTGTTTTGCTATAGCGCGAGTGTAACAAAGATGTGGCTGGAGTGCACTTTAGTGGTCTCAGTGTCGAAAATGACAAATGTTGCAGAAAATGTTGAATTGTTTGACCACCCCTTAAATAAAAATAAAAAGCGGTTTTGTAAAAGCTGCCTGAGAGATATGACTTGTCCAGCTTTATAAATTCTTTACCTTTATGAATTATTGAAAATATTTATCTTAGAAAAGGTCAGAGCTTTTAGATACCTATAGGAAATAACAACGACATTCCCAATAATGAAAATACTTCCAGATATAAAAATGTCCTTTAAATCTATTTTTCAAATTTAAAATCACGAAATAAGTAGGTATCGAAGAGAACAATATTTGATGCAATATTAGATATTTATGGCACGTAGATGAAATGTAAATATACGACCCACCAAAGAGCAAACCAAATGGAATTACGAGACCTTTTGTTTTATTACAAACTTCCATGTTTGCGGGCGTTCCATAATCTTGTTCCATCGGCCTTCATAGCCATCCTAAATTTAGTAGAGACTACTCTTTACTCTACTATGACCTTTAATCATTTCTCACGTATACTACCCAAGCTTATCTTGTCCCGAAAACCCACCACTTGTGAACTTATCCTGTCCAGGAGAAGCTTCCACAAGGCTTATCTTAGCTCATCGCTCTAAACGGCTTTAAGTAAATCGAATTAGTCTTACAGAAGCTTTTCAAGTGCCTTTCAGAAACTTATTTTGTAAAAACAAACATATGAGCCACTTTGTACAAAAGTTGGTTGTTTTAAAAAAAATTAACTTGGAGAGAGAAGTACCACAAACGTAATACGTAATTCCAGACTGGTTTTTACTTTAAAATTTATATACGTATAGATATCACATCTGAAAATGGTAAATTATCGATTTGGTGCTCGAATGTCATTTTTATATCGGATGTTATATAACATTAAGGCACTAAAAACATGTTTTATCACACGAAGCTTTTATTTCTGTCTTTATTACTCAAATTTCTATTTAATGCACTAATTTACAATTAAATTACGCTCGTTAAGTAAATGGATGAGAAAATTAAAGTGGCGCAATAATTATCACTCGATCGATCATTTTTAGTGGTATTAAATTATTAAATAAGAGCTGCCTACTTAAAACTACCGTATATCTAATTACCAAAATGATACACCTCTATAAAGACTACCCTTCATATATTATGACAAGTCAATTTTAGAACGTTTACAATTATATTTTTCCCCATTAGAAACGATTCCGTAGTTTTTAGGGGTAAATGAGGTCGTAAAGATTTTTTGTGTTTGTACCACATATACGGTTTTACGACTAAGTTCATCATACCTTGTTGGTTAAGGCTATAAAGACTTTCAGGTTCTCTCCGAGCTGAAAGAACCATGTATTATTCACATTTGATACCCCTTAATGGCCCTAATTAAAGGCATGTGTTATGTAACTTTGAAACTTATCAGACTCTATTATGCATCACATGTCTTTTCTATACTCATTAGCCCGTATCTATCCCAGCTCTGTCCCCAAAGAGCTTTAAACACCTTTTTGCCTTTTCTTTTACCCATTGCTACAGAGGATCGACCGATCGATACTGCTTGTTCAAGTTCTTATAACGAAAAAGCCATACCTCAATAATTCGAAAGTGGGGGTCTTCAAAGTTGAACTTTTGATTATATTGAGTTATGCCTTTTTTGTTATACCCACTTGTACTAGTGAGTGCTATTTTAAACCGCAGAATTATGTGTTGGCGTTTAGCCAAAATATACGCAAACAGCCTGTATACATTTTATTAGTTCTTAATTCGTTGTTTTTGGGTAAAAGTTACTATACTCTATTTCACCGAGATAGGTAGTAAATAAAATGGGCTTGGGCTTTTATGCAGGGGTACCATACGATTTATCTCTACATACGTTGTGAAGATGTTGGTGAACATACAGCGCACAATAAAAATGTAAAAAAAGGGTAATAAAACGTATGGATGGCGTCTTGAATAAAAACAACAAATGAGAAAGCATAAAACTAGATGAAAAATGCTCTAGAAGAGTTATGTATGAAAAGAAAGAAAAGCACACACGAATAAAGAAAATTCGAAAAACCATGAACGATAGTCACCACATGGTTGCCAAATTACAATTTTTGAGACTTATCAGAAGCAAATTTAACGTGTCGTGTAGTAAGTACCTTCTTTTCTTTTACACAAAAAGGAATAAATCAAAGAAGCATTTAAAAAGCTTTAGATAGTAAAAATGTAAATTGATTACTAAAGCCATTTCCGCCGACATTAAAAATTGAATATATTTCGGTAGCATTACGTCATTTTGAAAAGCCCGCTTTCCCAACCAAACTCCAATTAATTATTTTGATTAAAGAAGCCCAACGTGACTTCGTTTTTACAATAAGCACAATATGTATTGAATTTGATTAATTAAAAGAGTAATTAAAAATATTTTCACCTCGTAATAATTAAATCAAAAAAACAAAGAGAGACCTTTCGATGGTCGAAGTAATTAAATTGTTTAAATTAAGCGTAACATTGGACGTTTTGCCAAAATAAAGTAAAATAAACTAAAGAGAGAATCGTAAACGTTTGTGTTTGTTTTATTATATTTTAAAATAAACATAGAAATTTAACTAACCGTTTTAAATCCACGATACATAATTCTAATTTCTTGTCTACTGAATTTTGTTTGTTTGCATAAATCTTCTAACGCAACTGGAATAGGTTTTGGCACCCTCGACGCTTCTAGTTCGTAATTTCCCTCTTCTACAGGACTTTCTTCTGAAGGAGTAGTCATATTTAATTATTTTTTTATTGAATTTATAAGCACATGTTTGCATTATAACGCGACGAAATCACTTTCAGTTCTATCATCTGCAGTAGCAGATTTCATTAAAGTACATCTTCAACTATTTATAGAATCTCATTATACAACCGGAAAATACCGCATAATTAAGAAAATCTCTCTTTTAGCGCTACATTTTGAAAAAGTTTATTTTATGAATTAAATCGACACTATAATTTCGATAATATTTAATTTAAACCTAATTGGTGTTATAAAAAGGACGTAGCGTTAATTTTTCTTTAATTCAAAATGATATAATATTACGAGTCCGGATGATTTTCCGTGCAGTACCCGGATTCGCCCCGGACTGGTCCTTCTTACAATTTAGCTGCAGTCTGCGTCTCACATGCGCAAGTCCGACGTTACAGCCCTAGTGGATGCCTGTGAAAATGTGAATCTTGCATGCTATTCAATGTTATAAATTGGGTAAATGCGCGTAAATCTGTGCTAAGGACAGGTCATGCAAACGCTCACCCCTAAACATTATACAAAAATAGAATTTCATATCAATGAAATGCTAATTAGACGAAAAACAATATACCTAAGTATACGTATTTATGTTAATAAGTATAGCCGATAAGCGCAGAATAAATTTATTACGAATTCTTCTGTAATGTTACTATTGTTCCAAAACTACAACTTTATCGTAAAACATATAATTCAAACAGAAAACTAGGGCAGAATCCTTAAACTTCAGATGTAAAACTACTTTTTTCAGATAAATTTATATCCTAAAAATCTTATTCAAAATTTAATAACGCTAAAAGAAATTTTGGAAAAATAGATATTTAAGTAGTAAAGTCCTTGCGTACTTACTACCTCACTTATAAATATATTTCTTTACTTTTACTCTCCAAAATTCCCAAAAAACAGTTTTATAAAGATGGTTTTGAAAAATCTTAGCGCAACTTTTTTTAAATTTCGCGCTACTATCCTAACCTAAAAACTTGGAGCTAGCTTCAGAATTGTTATGCACCATCACTTTTTGACAATCCGACTACTACTGCACGTGTGTGCTTAATTTCATTAGTTTTTGCAATTTTCTAACAATTTTCTTCACGATGGAAGACGAAAAAGACGAACATACCCTAAATTTCCACGAAATGGAATTAGATGACCGCATTTTGAAGGTAAATTACTTACACTTATGTAGGTTATGTTATTAAACTATTAATTTTGGAAACGTTTTTCCAGGCTATAGCAAAGCTCGGTTGGCAAACACCAACCCTAATACAAGAAAAAGCAATACCTCTACTACTAGAAGGTAAAGACGTGCTTGTTAGGGCACGAACTGGATCGGGCAAAACAGCCGCGTTCGTTATTCCCCTCGTACAAAAAATTCTAACAAGCAAACTCACAGTAACGCAACAAGAAACAAAAGCGTTAATTCTTGCACCTAGTAAAGAATTGTGCGATCAAATATGTACAGTTGTGAAAGACTTGACTGCAAAATGTTCTAGAGAGGTTAGGTGCATCGATGTCTCGCCCCAAGTAAGTTTAAGCGTCCAAAAGCCACTACTGGTTGAAAAACCCGACATACTTGTGGGAACACCTTTGCGTATACTTCAACACTTAAAGGCACAAAATATAAATCTGAAAGAGTCACTAGAAACGCTCGTAATCGACGAGGCCGATTTAGTGTTCTCGTTCGGCTACGAAGACGAATTAAAACAGCTATTAGGGTAAGTTAAATTTATTGTGAATACGAAAATTTTTAACGGGGCTCATTTTAGGTTCTTACCTAGCATTTATCAATCCATTTTAGCGTCTGCTACATTAAGCCAAGATGTTAGGAGCTTGAAAAATTTAGTCTTGCATAATCCGGTTATTTTAAAATTGGAAGAACCGGACTTGGCGCCTAAAAGTCAATTGACACATTACCATTTAAGGGCCGAGGAAATGGATAAGGCGTCGATCTTATATGCGCTTTTAAAGTTACACTTGGTTAGGGGGAAGACCATCATTTTTGTGAATAAGGTCGACAAATGTTACAAGTAATGTATTTGTCATTTTAAATGACAAACGTTTTAATCGTTAATTGTAGGATTAAGTTGTATTTGGAGCAGTTTGGCATTCCGACGTGCGTCTTGAATTCTGAGCTTCCTGCAACGGTTCGTTGTCATTCTGTGTATCAGTTTAATCAAGGCAAATATAATATAATAATAGCGTCTGATGAAAAAGCGTTAGAACAACCGGGAGAAGTGAGAGTGAATACAGAACAAAAGGGCAAGAGGAGGAAAGATAAGGAGAGTGGAGTTTCGCGTGGAATTGATTTTCAATTTGTTTCAAATGTGATAAACTTTGATTTTCCATTAGATGTAGAAGCTTATGTACATAGGGCAGGTAGAACGGCAAGGGGAAATAATGAGGTACATACCTAACTTTGTAATTTTGGAAAATATTTAGTAACAATTTTTAATTTTAGGGTAGCGTTTTATCTTTTGTTAGTATTAAGGAACAAGATATGTTGGAAGTTGTGGAAGACCACTTGCAAAAAGGACTTGCAGAAACTTCGGTTGTTAAGTAAGACATTAATTTAATTTTTGGGGCAGCTACTAGAAGTATTTTTGTAGGCCTTATCAGTTTAAGTTGGATGAAATGGAAGGTTTTCGTTATCGTGCCAAAGACGCTTGGAAGGCAGTAACCAAGATTGCTGTAAGAGAGGCGCGTTTAAAAGAAATAAGGCAAGAAATATTCAATTGTAAAAAGCTCAAGGTAATTTCTAGTGTCATTTTAAGTGTCTCGAATTAAGTTTTTTTTGTAGAGCTTCTTTGAAGACAATCCTGGGGAACTTCAACTTTTAAGACACGATAAGGCCCTTCATACGGTTAAAATACAACCACACTTGTCAAATGTTCCCGATTATATAGTACCACCAACTTTAAAAAATCTAACGGGGATTAGTAAAGGTAATAAAAGGAAATGGAATGCTGGAAATTCGAAAACTGGGCCTGCAGCTGCCAAATTTCAGGTAAATATTTCGAATTTCGATCTAAGTTTTTCTAAATTTTTTATTTTTAGAAGAAGAAAATGGATCCACTGTTTAGCATGCAATTTGAAGGATTTAAGAAGAAAAGGAAAAACTGACTTTATTTATTTATTTTGAAATAGACAATTTTCATTCTAATTTAGTTTTTATTGTTCCACTCACTAATGTTTGTGCAAAATTATTATGTGAAACACTCCAGGTTTATCATAAAGTAATAAATCTTGTCTTTATTATTATTGCTCTGTCGACATTTGGGTGATAGGAAATTTGTTTGTTTAATTGACGTGAAAAGAGCAATAAAATGAGAAGAGGCAAATTAATTGATATTTGGTCGAACGAGAATTGCTCCAATAAACATATAATTGTATGAAAGCAATCTCGCGTTTTGCATAATAATTTGATAATTGGTTAATTTTGAAAAAGCCCAAATTTGCATAAAATAAATTACAAGTAAAGTTTGGAAATTGAAAAAGCAACTTTAAGTAAAACTAAGTTTTATTGGCGTCTATGTAGCAAGTTAATATCAAAATAAATTGGGTAAAAAAGAAAAACATGTACCGAATAAAAATGTTAAATAAGATAAAGTAATTTAAAGCGAAAAAGTTTTTTCTTTGAAATTCAATTTATTTAAATATATAGGGGCACTTTGCTGAATTTTTCTCGGCATGGGCGTATTTAGTTAGATAAGATAAAGTCATAAAATCATCCCCCACTTGTTTATCGGGTTAGTTGGTGGAGTAACTCCATATATAAATAAAAATTGTGGTCGGAGAAATTTGTTTTCACCTATTTTACTTGCAATACACACATTCGTTTCGTTACTTACAAGAATATGAATAAAGAAGTTATTGTTACTATTTTTATTTTGGGTAAGTAGGTACTAATTCATTTTAATAATTAATAGCGAGTCTAATTATAAATCCACCCGTTTAATTGCTAATTTTAATAAATGGTGTTTCTAATTAAATAAGAATTTGCAAATTTTATTATTCAAGTTGGTTTTGCTCTTTTGGCATCGAAAGTGCAATAATTGTTTTGGAAATGCTGTATTAAAGTGTTATACTTATAACAACAAACTGTGAAGAGGTTCACCGAATATTCAAATTTCAAATCTTAACTGGTGACTTGGGTATTGATTCAAATGTATTTTAAAAAGCTGTGAACTTTGAATGCTTATAAATATTTATTCTCGTAACTGCTTTAAAGTTGTTTTTTTCTAATGGAAATAAATGTAACAGCAGTGTCATATAATTTTAGGAGTCGTATGGGGTGCGGTACAATCTTGCATATCTTGTGGTTCCGAATGCGAGTCCGCCTGTGGCACAAGACACTTTCGTACCTGCTGTTTTAATTATTTAAAGAAACGAAGTTTACCACAACCGTTAATGATGGATCCGACTCTGCGTTTAGAATTATGGCTTGCAAAAGAGAGGAATTCGCTTATACAACACAAAAACGAAGAACAGCCCATTATTTTAAAAAGCGACTTTTCGAGTATGGAGAAGTCAAAATAAGAGTTTTGAAAAATAAATGTTAAGTGTAAATTTTAGAACTAATTGATTACTTATAATGTTTTACTTTGTGGCTGGAATAAATAAAATTTTACAAAAATATATTCTTCGTAAGCATTAAAGAATAAAATTTCTAGTTTTTTAAAGTTTTTTACGAGCGCCTTCAAGCAAAGGCAGAACAACTTTATTGTGCCTGCATTTCTAAACTCTTCTAGAATTTTCTTCTTAGAACTAGAGCGTTCTGACGTAGATGCCCTGATAGGGCCGCCCTTAGCACTTGAGGGATCAAGGGCAAAAATTATTGCTGTTAGCCCTGCATGAATCTGCACCGCAAGCGACTTTTTTTTAGAAAAGACGTGACCTAATTTAAGGTGAAAAAAGGAGTGAGTAGAGTTTTGCTTTTAAGTACCCATATTAAAATTGCTTCTTTAGAAAAACTACTAACTTCTAGCCAAATATGATTACAAAAATGAGAAAATTATCCTAATACTAAAAAATAATTTTTGGGCGATTATAAGTTTTCGTTTTTCACTTACCATATTTAAATTTGATAATTTTATCGCCTCGGCCAGCCACTCATTTTGATTTAAACTAAAGATTCAACATCGACGAGACACGGTCACTTACTAACAAAAGGTAAACAGTACTAAAGCAGATTTTTATTAGGTATTTTATAGATAACGAACATTCGAATACTATTGTTATCAATCAATGTTTCTTCTACGAAAAATCTTTTCAATAACTTATCTCTTTCTAAGACAAAAAGTCTGCTAAGCTTTGTATAGCTTTTTATCGCGATTCTTTCATTATTTTTTTGCATTTATGTAAATGAAAAATCAATGACATTCAAATTGTAAGATACTGATAGCTGATAGTGAAATATAAACGTGGTTATTTTATAGATAACAACAACTAATTATTTTGATTTTAACACTATTTCATAATTGTGAGGCTCTAAATTAAACGAAAAGGGAGCCCCCCAGGCAGTGCCGGATTACGGTTTTAATAGGCCCTAGGCAAAAAGAACAGAATGGGCCCCTTAAAAAGTGATCCGGCCCAGGGGTGGATCCAGGAGAAAAAACGGCTCGGGCGAATTAAATAGTGGCGGTCCCCAATTAATTACTAATTTACTTTAAAATGTTTTGCTGTTATTTAACAGCATGTTCAGTGGTGTAGTTACATATCAACTCCTTGAAGCACAGGCAATTGTTTTTTAATTTTCAAGGTCAACAGAAGTTAGATCCACTTTCGGAATTGGGCGCATTCGGGGAACTGTATCACAATTATAAACGTAAAGCACTTCAATGAAGAGCTGGCAAGTGCTTTAAAATTTTCGCAATCATTGGCGGCCCATTTTCCTAAAATATCACCCGGTAGCAGGATCCGTCTCTGGTGCGGCCTTGTCGTTTAAAGTTGAAAGAGCCGCTGGAGTTTGTGCCTCAACGTTGGGCCCAAAAGTTGGCAAAGTTGGGCCAACGAGCCTAGTTCGCTTATAGCTAAATCCGGCACTGTCTCCAGTTTCTTCACAATAGGTGAGAACGAAACCTGACACGATTTTTGTTTGCAGATATATTTAATTACATCTTTATTCTACCTCATGCAAAATTCCAGGTTATCCGTGAGCGGATATGTGGATAAGGTGGTGGTTGATTCGTTGATTTACGCGGCTTAACTCCGCAGTTTGTACAACGGTATGCAGTAAATTAATTCAGTAATACCGCTTATCCGCTCTATATCTCAAAAATGGTTTACTCGTGGGAAAAATAAATAGAATCAATCTTGTAGGAAATTCTATCTACTTTAATTTGGTATCTAAGTAAAGTTTTCGTAGAAGTCACCTATCCACGACTCCTCTTGATTCCGCGCATGAAACTGTTATCAACTTCGAATGCTGTTTACTCAAAATTGCTACGTATTATCCAAATTATCAATAGAATACTTTTTATGTAGAATTTCATAAAAAGTATTTTCGTTCCTATTCATTATTTACGCCCGACCAATGGATTTGGAGTTAAATAAGAAAACTGACACAGAGTGCCCATTGGGGTGGTTTTTCGCGAATTAGGAGTTGTTTCATCCACCTGGTATGTGAGAACTCTTTTGATTCTTATTCCTGACCTTAAAAATAAGCACTCCTGTGAAGGGCAAAACTTTATAAATTATTTCCCGCAAAAAACCTAAAGTCGGGCGACATTTAAATTATTAATCAGCCCACAATTTATTAATTTTAAAAATTCTAAATTTTTTCAAGACTAAAAATATTTAATCGAAGGTGTATTCGTGTATTTTTGTAATTGAGACAAAAAGGACTCAAATTACTTATATCAATCCCTTTAATTTAATTTACCGATACTAAATATTGAAAACATCATTTAAGTTAATCCTCCTTTTTTCTTTTCTTTTTCTTTCTTTCTATGCTTTTATTATTTGAATTTGTAATCGAATATTTTGTGTTTCTTAATGGATTTTCACAATCGTGGAAAAGTCTCAAGCTCTTTAGTTTTCGAGGGCGCTTTAAGCCAGTAAAAGTGAATCAGATAAAAAAACAAAATCCGAAGCTTGTTATTATTAGATAATTTTAAGACTATTATTTCCGATTTATTTTAGGAATTTTCTTCAATTTTTATTTCATTTTTTAGTTTTGTGGGGTTCCTGCGCCGGCAGCAGTGTTAGATAGTTACAGATAGTTGTTATAGTTACATGGTGTTGATAGTTTTTTGTTTTTGAGTCGAATAAAAAGTCAATTAATTAAAAACGTCTTATTTAAATTATCTTTGTAAAATTAATCCTACAGTTTATAATAAATAACTAAGTATTATTCCTCTCTCTCTTACCTACCAATTAGTAAATTGTACCTTAAAGAACGAATTTCATAAGTTTTAATAGAGAAGTGATAGAATGACAATGAAATGAGTTCTTTATACAATTTTTTTTAAATTAGGGATTTTTGTGATGGTTGGCAGCGATTGACAGTACTAATTGCAAAGTGACATTTTGAAATTTAAAATTTAAATAAATTGTTTTGTAGTTTGAATTGTTTGTTAATTAATTAATTTTAATTATTATGTTAAAAAATAGAACCTGTTAATTACAAAAACAATCGTTTTATCTTTTCTTAATTTGACATAAATGCCAAAGTGCACAGTTGCTACCAACTTCGAAGCTGAAAATTTTACCAAAGGTAGCTCCGAGTTGCATTTTTCTTGAAAATGGATTACAATCTGTAAAAAATGAATAATAATTTTCTAGTACGTAGTGAAATAGAAACTTTAAATTAAAATTCTGGCTGCAATTGAAACTGAACATACACAAAAATTAAAGCATATTAAAAAAATTCCAAATTTTAGTGCGATTTTTAACAAAGAATAACTCTGAGAAAAATGGTCATATAGAAAATAAAAAAAAATAAAATTGTAACTTCAAGTGTCTAGTTTTCAGATCTGGACTGTTAAATTTTTTAGCGTAAGCGGTTTTTACGTAATCACCCAAAAACCAACAAAAAATAATTTTTACAAATATTTTCTCGTCTTTGAAATGGTTTGTGGAAATCAGAAAATTTTTTTTCATTATAAGGCTATAAAACTCATTTAGACAATTTTATCAGCTTTAATTTGACCTCTTAATGAGCTGCGTACGATTTTTTGCCGCGAAGTAATCGTCGATCAAAGCAAAAAAGGCCATTTCAACTTTGACAATCGATTATTCAGGAACTAATGATCGTACAGAAAATGAAAGTAGGGTTTTGGAAACTGCAAAACATTCTCTATAAGACACAATTAGTGGCGATTGATAAAAAAAAATTTTTGGACCGATGATGTTGGCTGAAAAAGAGTTGAAAATTTGCGAATTTAAGGTTATTTGGAAAATTTGGTATAACTTTGGATATAGTGGATGAACAAAGAACATCGTCGGTAATTCTTTAAGCTCAAAGTGTCTCTAAAAAACTTTCAAAGTTGCAAAGCTCTGCGATTTTTTTTTTAGCGCCCCGAAAGTTTAAATTTATCGTATTGGCCAAAAACCACCGTAACAAGCAGTTTTTCAATTTTTATGCATTTTTTCGACTTCAATATGGTTTTTTTGGCGACAATCCATATTTTGCTCTCAAAAATATGACTCGTTGGGAAAAATCGTAAAAAACCTTTAATTTCCGCACGATCATTAGTTCCTGAGTAATCGATTGTCAAAGTTAAAATGGCCTTTTTTACTTTGATCGACGATTACTTCGCGGCAAAAAATCGTACGCAGCTCATTAAGAGGTCAAATTAAAGCTAATTAAATTGTCTCAACGAGTTTTATAGTCGCATAAAGAAAAAAAAATTTCTGAAGTCCACAGACCATTTCAAAGACGAGAAAAAAATTTGGAAACATTATTTTTAGTTAGTTTTCGGATGATTACGTGAAAACCGCCCACGCTTAAAGATTTTACAGTCCAGATCTGAAAACTAGACACTTGAGGCTACAATTTATTTTTTTTTAATTTTCTGTACGACCAGTTTTCTCCGAGTTATCCTTTGTTGAAAATCGCTCTAAAATTTGGAATTTTTCTCCTTTAATTTTTGTGACTAGTGTAATAATTTTCTGAAAATGAAGAAAAGACTTATTTGCAGTTTTTACTAAAAGATGTTTATTATGAACATTACTATTATCACTACAATCACTGATATAGCCTCGTTGGGCATTTATACAACATAACTTAGTAAACATTAAAAAAGTATTTTGGCAGCAAAACATAAATTTTCATGTTTAACAGATTAATAGTGTATGAAGAAATTTTTTCGCAATACACAACAAACCATTTAGAGAAACATCCTACATTTTTTTAAAGTGTACATACTATAAAATATTTATTTTTCAAATTAAATACCAAAAACTTAAGTAGTGTAACAAGGAGGTACGGCACAAGACGCCGCACTGTTATGCCCAGAACTGCCAGTACGTCGATCTAAATTTTCATTAGATTCCTGTTTACGACGAGCGAGTTCTACATTAGCTTCCTGAATTGCTTCCCACAATTTAGCCTCCGACATGATCTGTCTCGACAAATCTTCGACGGCGGGTTCTGCGCTCAACTGCAATAAACTACCGATTGATTCGTCGATATTTTCATTTTGTCTCGGCAGAGCAGGTAAATTTGAGCGCTTACGGCCACAGCCTAAAAGCGAAATTACGAATAAAAATATACCGAAATTTTGGTTTTTACGCCACTTACCTGTAAACGCGTTGCAAAACGGTCGTTTCTTGGGATCTATTAAATTATCGTTATCGCCCTAAAAGAGTTTCAGTTTTGATACGAACGTAATTAACGCAAAACCGCAAATTTAATTAATAAATACTTGATTAAATGTCACTCACAAGCAGTAAGAGGTGTGGTGGGATTGGGATTAAAAAAATCTTGATCTTGAGGTCATTAAAGATTAGTTTTTAAGAAATTAACGCTTTAAAAAAAATTAATTAATTCTCCCACCCTTTACAATTCAGGAGTTCAGGGACTACAGTAGGTACGGAGCAATTAAAACAAAAATGTGTGTAGAAGGCTTTGGACTGTATTGACACTGGCGTTGTGTGCCGTATATATTTTTATTTTCAGAGCCCCCTACTGTAAGCCATTACCCCTTACTTACGAGTTACGAGAGCTTTCGTGAAATAATTAGGAAATTTTACGAAACCAAACAATTAATTTAAGGAAACATCAAACCTAAAGACTTACACGTCTCGGCAGGTACAAAGCTACGGTTTCTTGATTCATCATAACAATAAAGACGGCGAAAATAAAAAATGTCGACGTGATCATGTTGTCTGAAAAAAAACGAAAGGAAAATTATTGCCAGTGAAAAATGACTGTGCTTTATTGAAGACTCCCTAAGTTTACTACAATGAAATGCTCTTGGCATCCTACAGAGAAAACATTCTAAAACCAATAAAAAAATCCTTTCAGACTTTTCAAGAAAATTAAAAAAGTAAACATTAAAAAATTAAACGAATGAAATTAAAATTAAAATATACTCGGACTAGAGAAAATTTTCCCTCAAAAATTAAAAAAATTAAATAAATTCGATTAAATGTAAAATGCACCTACCTAGGAATAAATTTCTTTTTGAATTAAAATATAATTTTAATAATTAGTTATTTGTTTTAAGAGTTGCAAAATTAATCTAGCCTGTTGATTGTTGTATGTAATGGACACTTATGCTGCTTGGGGTGAGAAAACAAGTCACTAAATAAGCACGTTACGGATTATGATTCTTATATAAAATCAACCCTCCATCAATATCGTGCGCACTCTTTGATATTTCCACCCTATTGGTAATTATTTATATATCACTTTGCGTGGGTCATTTTATTAAAAAAATATAATTATAAATTGCGAATTAACTGGCAAGTTTAAAAAAAATTAAAAATGAAACAAACCGTTTTTACATTTTTGTCAAAGTGTGAAAACTTAATTAATTCATTTCGGGGTTTAAAAAATAGTTTTCTGAGAATATTTTTGTTTGGCTGATCCGTAATAAGACCACTTAGGTATCTAGGTAACTTTTCTATCTTTAAAAAGCTTAAAATCTATTTCAAAGTGCATCTCGTCTCAATTTTGGGGGATTTAGAAGAATTAACTTCAACATTAATTCCTGTTACGTTGAAATGAACCAATCGAACCAATAGAAAAAAAATGTTTTTATTTATTTAATTTTTCGACTATTCGGGTCTTTCTGAACCCAAAACGCTAAAAAAGTTAAACTCTTAGAAAAAGCCTATTTGTGCGATAGTGTGGGCGTGTGCATGTGTGTATGTAACGCCATCAAATAAAAACTACTAGTATACCTTGTACAGAGATAATTGGAAAATTGCTTTTTGACTTCTAGGTTTAATACAGTTGGGAGTGTACTAAAAGTAGTTTAAAATTTAAATAAGAGGGATGCTGACAATAAGAACAAGTAACAATAGAATTCGTAAGGTATTCAAAGAGTCAGGTAAAATTTTCTGTTATTTAAATTTTAAAGTACTTTAAGTACACCCCCAACTGTGTTAAACCTAGAAGTCAAAAAGCTATTTTCTAATTATCTCTGTACAAGGTATACAACGATTTGGTTAAAATTTGGTTTCGGCAATTTCATCGACAAAATAAGCATTTAAACAAAATCGATACAAAGTGGCCCAAAATAAGGGGGTTATTTTGGTCGCATTTTAAAAAATTTTGACCCACGGTATTTATGCTCGGCTAGAAGTTAGTGAGCATCGGTTCTAATTAAAAAAATATTTTTACAATTTTTTTAATTCAAAATGACGGCCAGTGTAACGATTGGTCCATTCTCTAGCTTTCTTATTATAACTTTGGAAATTCTTATTATTATAAAAATCTAAAAATTGGAATTTATAGGCAAAATATAGGGCTTTAGTTCTGATATAGTCTGTTTCTAAAATGGTTTCAAACTCGACTACTTTTACTAGACCAAAGTTGACTAAAATTTTAAAACAAATTTTCTCAAAATCGGCTACGGCCGCTTTGTCTATATTTCGATATGTTGTAGATATCAAAGTTCTTAATTAAACACCGTTGTTTGGTTCATTTTCTATGAGCAGATCCAAAGCTATGATTTTTTGAAAGTCAAAATTTCAAATATTTATCATTTTATTTGTAATTAAAATTTGTAGTTGCAAGTTAGTATATTAATTTATTTCATAAATTTCTATTATTTGTTGCAATTTTGGTTTAAAAACACTTCAGGTTAAACCTAAAATTAACCGAACCAAAGAAATTGTTAAAAACACCCTGTATATTTTAAATGTTTTTAAAACACTGTAAAATTAGCTGTTCAATGATACCAACCATGTTAAATTTGAACTTCCGGTTTAACCGGAAATGGGGTTAGCTTTTCTATTTTAAATACAACACCCTGTATATTTTAAATGGTTTGGAAAACTGTAAAATTAGTTATCTAATGATAACAAACATTTAATATTTAGACTTCCGGTTCGACCTAAAATGAGATTAACTTCCTATTTGAAGTGGAAACGCTTCGCATAATTTTAGTTTTTTGAAATCGAGGAGAGCTTCTGAGCATACTATTGTTAGGTACTATTTCTGACATCTTTTGAAATACTTTCAAAGCGTAAGACAAAATTCCTGTTATGGCCACATCGGTCGTTTTTTTAATAAAATGAAAGTCTCCTAGCAACTTAAGAGAAATTTATTCCACAATTTCATCCCACCCTGAACTACTTTCATCAGTTCCAATCAAGCTACAATTTTCTTGTATTAATTCCTTCTTTTAGTTTTCAACTACTATAAGTAAAACAGTAAAATTGCAAAAGAACAAAAGTTTATTTCGCAAATATTGCATTTTCTTACATTTCCTCTCATTCTATTTCTTTCCTTCTATTAACGTTCTTAATTATTACAAGAATTTACCATTTACTAAAATTCGTTTGTAATCAAAGCACCCTAAGCTTTTAAATGATCCAACAAAATGGACCACTCGTTTCTTAATAATCGTTAGCAAAAGATATAATACACACATTTTAGCAAAATCACCTACACACACAAACATACGCCATTATCGAGGTCAACCCTTAAAGTAAGTAAAGTGTAACGAACTTAATCCAGATCACTTTGTGTGTGTGTGTGTCTAGCGTATTTAAAACTAAATCCGATCTGCTAACTTTTTACGTTTTAATACACCGTGTCGTTTGGGCTTTAATTAAGTGAAGATCAAAATGATTTAAGATGCACAAAGTTGAATATGCGGCTTTAAATAATATTATAAATCAGTAATCAGTAAATCAGTATAGAGTTGTTACAAAAAGAGGTAATTTAATTAAATGTAAAATTGCAAAAATTTATTATTTCAGTGTCATAACAGCTTTCGTCATAAAATTTCCGCAAAACGCTTTTCTTTATTTACCAAGTGTAATTAATTTTCAGTGCAAAAGATGAGCTTCAATTCTCAATCGAGTGCAGCGCGTTCATTCTAACTGACCGCACTTTTTCCCAACACGTGTGAGTGGGCATTTTTAAATAACGATACGAATAATTACGATGGGGGAACCCCCCCTTCTCAACACACCAAGTGCAGATTTCGGCCCTGAAAACTCTCCCAAAAAAATTAATAGGACTAGGAATCAGTGGCTACTGTATTTTACGCTTCTCGGGGGCATTTGAAAGACTCTTCTTCAAGGATTATTTGTAAAATGTCCCTTGCAGTTAGTCCAGGTGGCGCTTTGTACATGCCGGTAGTATTATGAGTCTGCGAGTCCGTCCGCAGCCCGTAGCAATATTTTGGCTTTCACTGAATAGGTACGGCTTTTTAATCCACACGCCTGAGTGAGCACAGATGTGTGTCCTAGTGCTACATGTATCTCTTGAGAACCCACCCCGCACCAGTTTCTTTTTACGCGGCTTTAGAGAATTTAAAGCCACTGGAGAGCCTCTCATAGCTAACCCGTCCGCTATCTCTCGTTCCCCTCAATACCCGAATAAATGGGTTACTACCAGTGCAGCGTCAAAGAGTTGAGCCCGGAGCACCAAAAAGACTTATATATTCTTTATTAAATTTGATAGTGTATTATTATTATTATCAAAATTATAAATTATAATCAAAAGCTTGTACAGACATCAAATTCAAATAAAAAATTATCAAGAGGGCCTAGGAATTTTTATTGCCATATTTCCACATGTAGCAGGTCAAATCAGACAATTTGAACAACGGCAAATTCCAATTATGTACTGGCCACCTCTTAGCCCAGATCTCTATCCAACCGAGCACTCATGGCTCATGGGTGGAGCTTGATCGCAAGATCAGAAACAGACCTGTGGTTTCAGAAACTCTTCAACGGCTTTTGATAGCCATTCAAAGAGAATATACCCATGAGGATATTCAGAAATTAATTTAAAGTATGCCGCGAAGAGGTCACAAGACGTCCAATCTCGTGGAGGTCATACGCGCTACATATTTACTACTTAAACTACATTTCAATGCTTTGCAAAAAAATTACAGCTATTTTTCTTATAGTGTTTCCCTAATTTATTAGTGCATTATACAGGGTGCTTCTTGAGGTAACCGACTAACTTACAGAGTGTGTTCTAGAGCAGCAATGGCGAACCTATGACCCGCGGGTCATAGACTGACCCACGAGCCAATTTTTAATGGCCTACGAGCATGTTCACAAAGTCTAAGCTAAAGTTTAGTAGATCTAATACGTTGTAAATGAACCCCAACATACAAACATAAGTGAAAAAACTTTAAATGAGAAAATTTGTTTTCCACCGAGTGCCTCGGGAATCGAACCCAAGACTTTGCTATTTCCGGTAGCACGCCTATACCCAATACACTACGGAGGCCAACATACTTTCAACAAGCCATCTGGCATTGTTTAAATGCGTCGAGACAGCGAAATATATATAAATCAAATTAGTATGGATACAACAATCATACGTGAATAAATTACACATTTTTAAATATTTAGGGTTAATTAGTTAGATAGATCTAATACGTTGTAAATGAACCCCAACATACAAACATAAGTGAAAAAACTTTAAATGAGAAAATTTGTTTTCCACCGAGTGCCTCGGGAATCGAACCCAAGACTTTGCTATTTCCGGTAGCACGCCTATACCCAATACACTACGGAGGCCAACATACTTTCAACTTTGTTTTCGGTGGAAAACAAATTTTCTCATTTAAAGTTTTTTCACTTATGTTTGTATGTTGGGGTTCATTTACAACGTATTAGATCTATCTAACTAATTAACCCTAAATATTTAAAAATGTGTAATTTATTCACGTATGATTGTTGTATCCATACTAATTTGATTTATATATATTTCGCTGTCTCGACGCATTTAAACAATGCCAGATGGCTTGTTGAAAGTATGTTGGCCTCCGTAGTGTATTGGGTATAGGCGTGCTACCGGAAATAGCAAAGTCTTGGGTTCGATTCCCGAGGCACTCGGTGGAAAACAAATTTTCTCATTTAAAGTTTTTTCACTTATGTTTGTATGTTGGGGTTCATTTACAACGTATTAGATCTATCTAACTAATTAACCCTAAATATTTAAAAATGTCTAAAGTTTAGTAACTAAAAGAAAATCAGACAAAAAAATGGTCAAAATTTTCATCCCTTGTTTTTGTAAAACATTATTTTTGGAGATACTATCAATGGCTATTAAAATTTGGGAACTTCATTTTTAAGCTGTTTGACCTTGAGCAATCAAAAATTTGTGCCTGCAGCGTTATTTCATTTAATTTCTAGCGCTAGAAATGCAAAATTGTCCAACTTTAGTTGCAAACCTTCCCCTGAAAAATTGTTCTGGCTACGGCCTTGAACGTGACGTTTCTTATATTTGATTTATTTATCTAAAATGTATATGCCCATCACGAAAATATTGTGCTCACCCATTTAAAAAACCCTGGCGCCGTCACTGCAAATAATATACCCACGACTTCATATTAAAAAAATAAAATTGATTGGTTAACCCGCCACCAAAAAAGGTTCGCCATCGCTGTTCTAGAGGTTCATCTCACCATGAAAGTTCGTACACACTTTAGGCCAATTTCTTTTCGTTTTTGAGATGCCGGCAGAATAATAACCATGACCTCCGCGTTCTTCTGAGTTTACGCCATTGAACTATTTCTCGTTGCTTGAAGAGTTACCTTAAATCTTGTGTTTACTATAACGGTTGTTAGACACGCGAGAAAATTTGAGTAAGTTATCCACAAAATGAACTAGCAGATGATGTTACTTGTCAACAAAGTACGACTTGTAGACTCTAGGCATGTTAAGCAAATGGAGGCAAACAGTTCGAGTAATGATTATTTTGTTACGCCATTTTTTAATTAAATACGTAAATTTGGATTTTTCTGATATTTCAAAATTGGAAAGAAAGCGACTTCAAGTATAATATACGAACTTTCTCGTTCAGAATCGCCTATAGAAAACACAAACACACGGTGTAAATTTGCCGGCTACTTCAAGAAACACCCTGTATGAAGCCACACGTTCTGTAAGCAGAAATCGATTTTTTCTTTTTGTCTGCAAAATTCAAAGAGAAAATTTTCGACTCTCCGATGCACTCGTTCGATTGTAGATCTCTGCTAACGGTCCGATCTCTACGGATGCTTTCGCCATCGCGCGTAAATTTGTCGCCCGTTTAATTTTTGAAGGACCCTATAATTATTAATCATGTGTGGATTTTCGCTAGCGGCTTTTCTAAATACGTCGATTTGCCTGTTTGAAATTTCAAGCGGCTCGGGATCTATTAACCAATAAACCGACTCCGTATAAGGTGGTGTCGTTAAGGAACCTTCATAATTGAAGTAAGCAGCAGGATTGGTATCGATTAAATCTGCCAGTGTAAAATTATTTATAGGAGTTGTGTCGTGTTCGTGTATAGTATTTAATAATTGATCCACTAGCTTTTGCAAAGCGGGATTGTCGTGATTGGAAATCTATAAGACGAAATTAATGTGCTTAAATATGCTTGCGTGTTTGTCCCGACGCGTTTACCTTAAAGAAGTAACCAATGACGACGAATTTGTCTTGGGTGCTGTTCCTTATACATCGGTCGTGAACGACGTGCATTTCCATAGGAAAGACCCTTCTGTTAATTCTGTGCTCGCTTCCGCGTCGGTTATCCGTACCCCAATGGAAATGTAATTGTTGAAAGATATACGAACCTTTTAAACTATCACCGCTTATTTTTGGGGCGTTTGGGGAGATCCGTGCGAGGTTGTCTAAAAAATGTCCATTAATAAACTTTTCTATTATGTTATCTATTTACACGTACATGTATGTCCTACATTTACTAGTTCGTAAGTGGCATCTTGATAATATTGTTTTGAATACTTTATTGTAGAAACGGCAAACTTGAGATTAGGCTCGTCTATATTTATTGGAGATTGTCTTTTACCAAACGGTTCTAAAAGTAACGGGCAAAGTAAATTTACGTCGTTAATATTTTTAAAAAATTCTCACCATTACCTTCGCGATCGGAACAAGAACAAATAATTAAGCAAGTAATTGATATAATTAAAAGCTTCGCTACGATTGCTCCATGTGTATCTAAAACATTAAACATTTACAAATAATTTTTTTCAAATAAAATTTTAACAAAACTACCGCTCGAATTCGATTAGGTACGAATAAAAGACATCGTTTATATTTTCTTAAATTTTATTTTAAATATTCCCTTCTACGATGATACACTTCGCCATTCCTTATTTCCACTGCGTAAAAGCATAGACGAAATTATGGTCTTTGGTAAAAGCTCCCAACCAATCTCCTTTCGGAGATGCAAAAATGCACAATAATCGTATCTACCACCTTAGCCAATAACTATTTACCCCAGAAATTTTTTTTGAGGCCAAAAAACAACCAAAAGTCGCACATTGCTAAATCGAGTGAGTAAGGGTGGATGTTGCACTGTTTTAATCTTTTTTCAGTCAAAAATTTGACCATTGAAGCTGTTGTGTGAGGCGATGCATTGTAGTGATGCTGGAGCATAATCCCATTTTATGGAACTCGGCTAAAAACTTCACGCAAACATTTTTCAATGTACCATTTAACTATAACTGTCTTCTATCCCTCTGTCTGTCGCGCTTGGTTGGTTTGACCAGGCCCGTACTTCTAAAGAAACCCGCTTAATACATATCTTTTTCATCTGGCTGTTTTTTAGTCATCGTGGGAGTTTCCTCGTCTTTAAGAATTTATATACGACTTTCTTGACCGGTGGGCAAGTCGAAAAAGGAAATATAAATATAAAGTTGCATCGTCTGCACAATTTTTAAAACAATTTAATGCCCGCCCGTTATTAGCTTCTATTGAAAAGATTTAAAGTTTGATGATGGTAAATTCGTGCGCACTCTGCTTTTTGAAGCTCAGAAAGCTGATGCGGCACAAAACGAATGACACTCTTTTTAAATGCGTTCGTGTATGGTCGTTTTAACAGAAGAAGGTCCAATCTTGAGTTGACGTTCTATCACTGCATAGGTTGCTTTTTATTATCCCCTTCCAATTATCTTTTTGACTATCCACTCCACTCTACAAAAACATCACTTTCACTATGGAAAAAGAAGACAACAAAACCCTAAACTTTCTAGACCTCTCCATATCCAGAGAGCTCAATAAACACTCTGTTGCTATTTTCTACAAACCGACTCACACAGACACGACTATACACAACACCTCCACACACCCCATCTCACATAAACTAGCTGCTTTCCACTCTATGATTCACAGACTACTTTCCGTCTCAATGACGGACAAAAAATACAAAAAAGAGCTAAACCGCATATACATAATCGCTTAAAATAATACTTATAGTTTCAACATAATCACTAACATCCTCAAGAAAAAACTCCACAAAAAGACTTTGGCTATGGTCTACGCACAACAGACACACGATGATAACAAAAAAAAAATACACCGCTTTCACTTACATCGGACTTCCATCCGAAAAACTCAACAAATTCATTGCCAAAAACGGCAACAAAAAAATTGCATTCAAAACTGACAACACCCTCAGCTCTATTATAACCAACACCAAAACCAAAATAGACCACATGAAAAAATCAGGAGTCTACAAACTCTCCTGCCCCGACTGCAATGCAGTATACATAGGGCAAACCGGCAGAACCTTTGAACAAAGGTTCAAAGAACACTCAAGGAGCTATAGACACAAAAACCTGACTCCAACTATGCCGAACACATCTTTAACCACAACCACACATTTACACACAAACCCGAGACCCTACATATATCCACTAAAGGAATCAAACTAAATTACCTAGAAACCTTAGAAATCATGAAACACAACAATAGTAACTACACACTATTAAACGACCAGATTGATCTCAACAATTCTCCGATAATAAAAGTCTTGACGGAACACGAGATAAGGAAAAATACCGTTACTTCGAACATATCAACCAGACGCAACCCTTCCCTTACGCAGACAGTTAAAAACCCGCTCCGAAGATTGTATCGAAACAGCTGTCAGGAACGAAACTGACAAAATTAGTGCAAATGGCTATTCCAATTTAGTTAATACAATAAAAATATACGTTTAACAGCTGCAATCGCTTTTTATCGCTTATAGCCGTAAAGAGACGCGCTGTTTCTTTCTGATGATCAAACTCAACAGAACGGCAAATTGTAGCCAAGTAAGACACAGTGACGTAGCGAGCATAACTGCCCCCTCGAGCATCGCTCATTAAACGGATACTTTTGTATCATGAGTTTAAAAAAGCGAAATAGAGTAGAAGTATTGATTGTTCAAGGTCAAACGGTTCAAAATGACGGTGTCATTTTAGTAGCGATTGATAGTGCCTCCAAAAAAATGTTTCACAAAATCAGAAAAATTTAGAATTAATTTTTTATATTCCTAGGGCAGTAAATCCAGGCCTGCGTGAGCAGGGTTTCTAATTGAACACAAATCGTAAAATTAATGTTTCAAATAAAAATTTATTGTAAAACAAAATTAACCAATTTGTTGAGAAGATGAGAAGCCCGAACTTTCTTTAACTCTGAGGCTCTGACTTGCTTTAGTTCTGGGAGCCGTGAAGCTGTAGCCCCTCTGCGAGCGAGTGATGCCCCCTCTCTCCGCCACTGGTAAGGCAAGTGACTACTGAAAGCTGAATCGAAACTTTCCCTACACTCATAAGCGTTTTTCACACGGTTTTGCGTGCCTTGAGGCCTGGTTAATTCAATTTTTTCACTTGCACTATTACTTTGAATCGCCCAAACTAATCTTGGCAATGGAAGCTAAATAATTATATAGAGAGTATTATTGTCAGTAAATTCAGCTTGACCCTCGTATATAGGTTATCGTATAGCGGGTGTTGTGTTAATCACAAAAAAAACTTGGAGACCATAGTGATTTAGTATTTAATGGATTCGGCTTTTACTATGTGCATATCGAGATTGATTTTTGTATGAACTAAATTAGAACAGCCATTTACACTGATTTTGTCAGTTTGGTTGCTGACAGCTGCTTCGATACACTGTATCGTCTTCGGAGCGAGTTTTTAACTTACGTTTAACTCACTCTAACTAACTAAAAACTCGCTCCGAAGATGATACAGTGTATCGAAACAGCTGTCAACAACGAAACTGACAAAATTAGTGCAAATGGCTATTCTAACATAGTGATTTAACCAGATTTTGCACTGTTACGAACATATTTGTTGATAGTTCCAGTTTCGGTTCATTGTACGTTCATTAATTTAATTTTTATTAAGGGGGCGTTCAAATAACTGAATTAAATTTTAAAGAGTTTTGTAGCTCTATTTATTAAAATGAAACACCCAAATACCCTGCTTTTAGCAAATTTAGCTCCTACCTTAAAGTATCTTTACGTTTTTTAACAATATCACACCCATTTCTTGGAAAAATATTTCATAACGAATCAAAAATAAAGATTTTTGAGCCGTAACTTAACTCTCTATCTTCTATAGTTTAAAATATCCAAAGCAGACGCCCTGTATATTCAGGATGTGTTTTTAAGCGTGTTAAGTACAGGGAACTCGCTTATTACAAGAGATAGGGACTTGGTTAATGGACAGAAATGATCCCTGACTTATGCCTAAATAAAATCGAAAAACAAAATTTACCCCCTCCACAATGTTTCTGAAATATGGCGGAAAATAACAAAATTGGTGTTTTTAATTTTTGGTCATTTGGAAAGCTATTCAGCAACTGAAAAGATTTTCTAAAAGAAACTTTCTCTGTTCTTTCTTAAGAAGGCGATTTCAGAGCCAAAAATTAAAATCGCCAATTTTGTTATTAACTGCCATATTTCTGAAACGAGGAGAGGATAAATTTTGTTTTTTGATTTCATTTAGGTATAAGTCAAGGATCACTTTTAATTTTTGTCCACTTTACCAAGTCTCTATCACTTATGGCTTATGATAAGCGAGATCCGCGTACTTAACACGTTTAAAAATACATCCTGTATAAATAGTACTATATTAATTGTGCATTGATTAATATAATTTTTTTACTGCTTTAAGATTAAGAAAAGTGAGGCAGATACAAATTAATACTACACTACCCATTGCTATTATACAACGATTTTCAAATAAAGATAAAAAATAAAATCGCTTTAGTAATTAATAAAACCTATAAACTTTGTTCGAAACTAAATTATTACCTATATTAATTAATTTTTGTAAATTTATTAAAACATTTTTTAAATTTACTTCCAAAAGAATAACGTTATGGAATCCTAAATATGAGAGAATATGTGCGGTCATATAACATTATTATCAGGCAGTTTTGTGGCGGGTGGTTATCTGCACTGATTGGAGAACACTATGGGGGTGCATGCTCCGCCTAGGATCATCTTTGTTTGACAACGCATGCTCTAAATTTAGGGGTTGCAGGTACAAGTTTAATACGCCTTTGATAATTAATTTTTTTCCTCCTCCGCCTTATTAGGTAGGCACAACATTATTAATTATTATCTATTCCGCAATTTATACGTTAAAATTTGATATTATTTTACTACATACCCATTATTTGTGTAATTTGTCAAGTTGATCACTGCATAAGTAAAAAGCGATACTTTTTAATTTATAGTGTGTCTACTGTACTAAAAGATTCTCTTATCTCTATACACTTCAGTAATAACAATTTTGCATACATTAACCCACATATTTATTTTCCTCATCAAGTTGTTTTTTGTAATTGATTTATCGAAAAACTAAAACGTTAACGATATACATAAATATAAGATAGCGGCAAAGAGAATTTTGGCCATTATACAGAGTGTTAATTAAGTATAACTACAAACTTTGAATTATTAGTATTAATTTTAAGACAAAAAGTCCGTATTATAAGCATGGGTCCGTATCCAGATACAGGCAGTTAAAATGTGAAAATATTAGGGGCATCAACTTGACAACTCAATATGTTATAGAGGAAGACAAAGACAGAAATTAGGACGAGTAGAAAAAATTCAATGAGCCCTGTAATTCTCCAACAATATTTTTTGTTTCATTTAATTTCTAATTTTTCTACTTTAATTTTGTGAAACGTCTTTTTTGGCGACACTATCAATCGCTATTAAAATTCTTAAACTTCATTTAAAGCCTCTTGACCTTGAACAATCAAAAGTTTAACCACCGCTTTCAATTAGCTACGCTCTACAACATTGTATGACTTAATTGGCCCAAAAACTTAAATAGTCCCCAGCTCTAAACTATTAGTTGTTCCGGGCCTCACATTTTCTCTGAAAGGCCCTGTACACCAAAAGTTTTTAAACAAAAATTGTTCTTTACTTAATTATCTACAAATTTTGTTATTGCACATTTGCATTTAGATGCAAAGGTAAGGCCAGAATAACGGGCCAAAAATAGAAAACAATTACACCAAAACAACTACTTGCTTGGTTTTTAACGCGCGCCATTTTCGGGCCTCTTTTCTAGACTTACCTCTGCACTGACGCAAAAACGTATAAGAATCAAATTTGTAGAGATTTAAGTGAGGATTTTTTTTTATTTGAAAGTTTTTTTTGTAAATACGATAGTTCTTAATATTTTATCCGTTCTCCGGCTGCACTCAGCTTTTGAGTCTAATAAATTTTGAAAGTTATACTGATTACACGCCCATAGTTTTTATTAAATATAATTTTTAATCAAATCCAAATTTAGTTAAATTTATAAAACCCAAATACGTGTTCAAAGTCTACAAAGAAAAAATATTTTATTTTTAAAATCAACGTAAGAATTCGCAAAGGTAAAAAAAAGTTAATAACCACAAGAAATTCAACAAAGGAGCTTCTCATACCACAACATTAATCCTCAATTTGGTTAGATTAAAACGTACAGGTTGCGGGGTCGTTAGGGTTAAATCGCTAATCTAAAGCGCGGGGGTGGTCTCAGCAGCAGGCCCACCCTTGCGGCTGGAGGGGTTCTTCTGATGAGCACCGGAACAAGTGCCGTATATGTCAGTTACATCATTGCAAGAGATAACAAAGTTATCTGTCGGTTTATTTATGTAATAAACTTTATTTTTTAAACTTTTGTGTCTTTAAAGTCAAATTTTGCAATCAATAACAAACAATACGCAAAATTAGTTTTTTACTTGATTAACGTTTAAGAAAAAAGATTTTGTTAAATTATTAAAAAGTGAATTTTGAATTTAAAAATGTGTGTGGTGGGAGCGTAAAGTTGCAATTGTTTTGTTGGAGAAAAAAATTGTTAAAATGTTACATCATTACAATTATTCGAATCCTCTTTCGCAATTTTTAAATTTACACCAATTGGAAGAACAAATAGCTGCCGATAATGAACAAACGACGTCGAATTCGTTATGCGAGGAACAGATGGATCATCGTTACAGAAGTTCATCTTCGGCTTCTTCGACAAACAAATCGTTTACTATTGCAGCAATTTTAGGTTTAAAAAACGATAATAGTGATATGCAAAATTCACCTACCGATTTAAGTGCTGTTGTTAATTTAAGCGTACACCAAGGAGTCGCAGAAAGGGCTTTAGTTTCAAGTGTCGGTAGGTTACAACTTCCTGTACGACACGGTGTTACTGGACACTATTCCGTCGCTTCTTCGTGCTCCAATAAACAAACAGGTACGAAGACATTGTATCGAATATCTTCCATTGTTATATACCTATGTACTAGAAGATAATTTACAATCGAATTTAATTAAATGTCACTTGCTAGAAAAAATCATAATTTGATTCCCACAGACTAGAACTTTCGAGCATTGAACGTCTTTCAAAGGGCGATGAAAATGAAAGAAAATTCACAGTTGCACACTATAATTGTACATTATTTAATTAATTATTTGAAGGTGGCCCTAACTAATAAGATGTAAGTCACTTTCCTGTCCTGATTGGATAATGAGAAGTTTTTTAATAATCAAAAACATGACTGTAGAGCTCCACAGCTCCACACACGCTGCATGAAATATATCGGAGCTAATTCAATTTCTTTTTATTTCCAGTTAGGGGCTTAAAAAATTATTCTTCGGGAATTATAAGTAAAAAAAATTGCAAGAGTAAAAGAGTGAGAACAATCTTTACGCCCGAACAATTAGAGAGATTAGAAGCCGAATTTGAGCGCCAACAATACATGGTAGGACCGGAACGACTCTACCTTGCACATACCCTTCAATTAACGGAAGCACAGGTAAATTAACGCTACCTCGACTAATTTTCTAAATTGGCTAATTTTCTTCACGATTAAAATTATAGGTTAAAGTCTGGTTTCAAAATAGAAGAATAAAATGGCGAAAACACCATTTGGAATTGACGCACCAACGTTTGGCTGCGATTAAACAACAACAACTTATCCTAAGCGACTCACATATCGATAATCAAGATACAAATAGTTCGAGTAACGATAATACGTGATTTATTTAGATTTAATTAATTTTTTTAAATATTTTAACGTAAAATTTTAACTTCGAAATATATACAAAGTGTTGGAACTTAATTAAATAAAGTGGTGATTGAAATAAAATAACGACTTCAAATAAAGTACACACGATATAGTGCAATTTAAAAAAAATTAATATAAAATGTTAGATGTGTAACTTATAAATTATTTCTTGTATTAATATTTAAGAAATAAATTACTAATATAATTTGAATTTAATCTCTTGAGCTAATAAGGTAGGTGATGGGTGTTACAGAGGTTAGTGCTCATTTCTGCCAGCAAAAAGGTTTGTTCTCGCTTTCATAACACCATAATAGCACTACATTTTAACAGTTATCCATAAACAGAAATTTCTGAAGTCACCTCTATCTCGGATCCAAACTCCATATTAACATAGGAAAGTAAACGGACAAAAAGTTATCGTATTTCCCACACCACATCGTTATATTAGGTATTAAAACCCATTTTTGGCGTTTTATTTTTTCTCTCCACGACTCCTTGGATGAGCGCCACAAGTTTTTTCCCAACTGGAACTGAGGTACAACCAAGGTACAACTCAATAGCGAGCGCAGTTGTAGAGTGTTGTGGAAGTGGTGTGAGAAGGCTACAGGTGACAGGTCTCTTTTCACCCGAAAGAAAATAATAAAACAAAATACATTTGTTGGATCAGATCGCAATGAATAAGATAAGCCAGTAGTAGGTAAGCATACGAGACAAGTTGCAACGTCGCAACTATCTATATCAGTGACGGCGCCAGGGATTGGTGGGCACAATATTTTCGTGATGGGCACATACATTTTTAAATAAATAGAGGTTGCAAGTAGAATTCGACAATTTTGCATTTCTTGCGTTAGAAATTAAATGAAATAGCGCCGCAGGTGAAAATTTTTGATTATTCAAGGTCAAACGGCTTAAAAACGAAGTTTCGGAATTTTAATAGCCATTGATAGTGTCTCTAAAGAAGATGTTTCACAAAAACAAGGGAGAAAATTAAGAATTCAATTAATATATACTATACTTTTTAAAATAAAGAAACAATATTATGAAATAATTACGGGGATCCTTTTACCTAAGGCCCTAGGCTAAATCCAGGTCTGATAGGACTCAATTCAAATACTTAATTATTTTACACAGAGTTTGATTTTGATTTTAATATTCTTCTTAAGCTTTTTTGGGGGGAATGAGGACAAGATGCAGAAAAGTACTTAAAGTGTAAATTATTTCGCATTTTTTAAACTTCTGAAAACTGGTAACTGGTAGCTGGTGCAATATTTGGGTGGGCACTCGGGCGGGCACCGCAACTTAAAAGGTGGGCACGTGCCCACCCTGGCCCCCCTTGGCGCCGTCACTGATCTATATCTATACTATACGAGCTATCGTAGCAAAAAGTTATAAAAGTACTTTCTTTATTCCCCCTCTGCCCTTTGATATACACCCTGTATACTTTACGGTCTTATTTGGACCAATGGTACCTACCTGAAAGGCAAATCCAGCCTTTAAATTAAAACTTAAAAACAAAACTAATTTACTAATAATACTTAAGTAATATACAGAGTGTTAACTCAGAAATGGCAAATCAAACTTAAGTTTGTGCTTAAGAGGGGGATTCAAAGTCACCAGAGGCGCTAGTGTACAAGTTTTGAAAATTTTTAAAGATTTCTGTAGTTTTCAAAATTTTTTGGTTTTGTCACATTGAACGTCAGAATTTTCATAAGCGTATGCCAGATTTTTTTTGTAAAAGATTTATTTAGAAATAATATGTCCATTCATTTAAAAAAAAATAGTGTTCATTTACAAATTTATACTCCAAAGTGACTCGTTTATAAGCGAGGTGTCGTCGTTTCCGCGAGAGCGTAAGTCGTAACTCTTGTTTCACGAAAACAAGAAATTGTTGGTACGTCACTGCACTTTTTATATTTTGGCAGAAAACGAACTTTAAAATCAAAAATTTGACTTTCTTGCTGAAAGAACGGCAGAGTTGTGAACCTGGCCGTTCAAACTGGCGGAATTTTTGATAAATATTAATAATTGCGCCCAGGAATGACTCCCGCTTTTATTACTAATAAATTATAATAGTTTTTTAGCTTTCTTGTGAATGATTAAAAATGTTTTGAAGATAATAACTTTTTAAAAATTAGCCCAGATTGATGTGTACCTAACCTAGAAGTTGAAAATTTGAAGTATTTAAATTTGGCGGTTTTGTGGAAGGTGTATGTTTTAGGCTTCATTTATACCTCAAACTTTTGGCTCCGCCTCGCGCATTTCATAGTCGCGGAGATTTGGCGACTACTCTATTATATACCTCTTTAGTCATTATTTTTGCATTATACCATATTATACGACAAAATGTAATTACTATTATTTATTTTATGAGAACAATAGCGCAACCTTGTTAATATTTTTACATAGAGAGATACCCCTATATGTGCCTATATTATACTCATTTGACAGATAGAGTAGGTACTTCAGTAGATACGATTGCTACTAATTTACTTAATCTAGTAAGTATAGATACTATAATCTACCATCTATCGAAACAATTGAACATGATAACTGAAGTGGTGCAAATTATTTAATTTGCACGGCTCCTTGATCGATAAAATTTTGCGTTGTAAATAAATTAATTAAATTAAGTATAGTAGGCACTACTACCTAAGGAAGGGAACGAAACTTTTGCATAATTGAAATGGTTATAGGGTAGGTATACAGCGTTTCGAGCTCTTCCGAATTAGCTTATGGGCTCTACCTATTGTAATGTCTCCTAATCCGTTTCCAAAAGAACCATAAATTAAACTTACAAAGCCGCCTTATCCATTTGTTTACGGTTTTGCCTCTTTTATATAATAAAATGCTTTCAGGTTCCAGGTGAAATTTTAAAAAACTTGTAATTTTGTCCCCAGATGTGCAGGTAATATTACAAAGAATAATAGCATTACAATAGATAGAGTCAAGTATCAAAAAGCTAATTCGGAAGATGTTGAAAAGGACTATACAAGTGGTACTACTTTGCATTTAAAACAATTAAAGTGCTATCGTTCCGCTTTTGTTTATTTTTTAAAATAGTAATTAAATATTGTATTACAAAAATTAATTACAAAGCAAAAATAGTTACCAACCAAAACTTGTATTTGAAATATACATATTATTTAGGTATTTAGCATATTCCATAATTTTTGAACACCCTATATTTCTGTACATACTTCAGAGGTTATGGAGTATCTTATAGAAAATATCAAAACCAATTAAATTAAATGTTTACATACAGCAACATCTTACACTTTAAAAAGTTAGAGATGTGAAAAGCCATATTTTACTTTTTCGTCGACTTCGTCTACTTTGAAAAAGTAATCTGATCGAAAAAAAATTTTTATACATTTAATTTCTCCACGTTTCGGGTTTCTCCGAATCCAAAACGTTATAAAAGTAAAACTTTTAGAAAAAGCGATTTTGTTGAAATTAGTAGGCTTTTATACGAAATTGATACAGGATACAGGGTGGCCCAAAATAAGGCAATTGCACCAGTTAATGGTTTGTCCATATTGGCGCAATAGGGGATTCTGGATAGCCTCCAGGGCAGAGAGCACCTATTGTACTATAGTCAAAACTAGAAGAGGTGTCTTATGACTCATTCCAAATAACTACGTAACTTGACGCACGCTATCCTTGTTTATAAGTTTGTTTTTACTTTGTGGGAATGCAACAGAATATTTTAATAGGTCATTTTTAAGTCATTTTAGCGATGAGCCATAAGCCACCTTTCGTGGTTAGTGGTTACTGGTTACTACTATACACATTTATCATCTACGCAAACTCAAAGTGACTTGGTAACCAAATCAAGAATCATGTACAGGGTGATGGGCAAAATTCGATAGTTTATATGGGGAAATCGATAACTAGAAAGGATATGGAAAAATGGATGACGCATCCTCGTTCTCTTTTTTTAGGGAGAGCTCAATGGCAAAAACCGAAATTCGCGATTTTCTTTTGTTTTAGAGCTATAAGCAAAAGTTCGATTGTTCAAGTTTACGTTAAATATCGATAGGTATCTCGGTTGTTCTAAAGTTACAGAGCAATAAAATATTTGAATAGCGTTTTCCATCCTGTTTTCACTTTTTACTTTTGCTAATACGTATAGCACTAAAACAAAAGAAGATCGCGAATTCCGGTTCTCGCTATTGAGTTCCTCTCAAAAAAAGAGAACGAGGATGCGCCATCCATTCTTCCATATCTCTTCTAGTTACAGATTTATCCATAAGAACCATCGAATTTTGCCCACCCTGTACTGAAAACTGTAATTTGTCGAATAGGTAACTGTGTGTATAATAATATTAATTTTTTTACCCAGAAACTATAGGGATGGGACACTCGAGACCTCGGTACCTCCAAACCACTCGGAACAAGGTCAGTTTCTAGTTTTGATAATTCGAAACTTTGGGCTAACATTCCAATTCGAAACTCTCGAAGCCTTTAAAAATTCAAATTCTATGTGATCATCAAAAACACGCCAGTTCACCGCATTAAAGACGTTTTATGTTTTATCGGCTTGCAATTCTTCTTGGCTTTGGTTCTGCTTAAGTTTTGAAGGTTTCGAGTTTCGAGATAATTTTAAGTTTCTAGTTCGAGTTTTGAGTACGCAAAATTTCGGTTTCGTTCCACCTCTACCAAAAACTATTGATTTCACGAAAGAAACAGGGATGACAAAGTTTCTAAAATGTTCAAGCTTTTTATCAGGTTCATTTTTTACAGGTGAGAGGAGACCTAAATTTTGGGTAAGTACTCGAAACTCAAACCCGAAACTTAAAATTGCCTCGAAACCTCTCCAAACTCGAAATCTTCGAAACTACAAGCAGAACCAAACCCTAGCAGACCTAGAAGCCCGTACAACATAAACATTAAAGACGGTGTCTTTTCTTTTGTTTGATAAAAAAATTTCGAGGTTTTGAGTGCCCCATCCCTAGTGTTTTTAAAAGACCATATTTTGGCTCTTAATTTTGGAATAATTTGATACACAATCATGTTTATCTTTCGATAGGTATGTACCATTATACCATGCACTATACAGACTACACCATTTCCTTTTCTATACGTTTTATTGGCGAACACTCGAGCAGCAATTAGTAAAAATGAACAATACCATGCTAAATTCTTATGTTCGCGTTTGAGACCGGACACGGAGCATGACCGTAAGTATGACGTTGGCATATTAAAAAGATTTTTTTTATATTCTTTAGACATTTACAATTAAATTCATTATAATATCAATTTCTACGTACTCTACACATGCACAATCATAACAAATACGGACGCTTGGAAGTTTATTTCTTGTTTACACTTATATAACGATATGCCCAATAGAAGAAAAATTTCGAATCTTCAAAAACAACTTTTTGCGAATAAAAACGTTTTAATTGACAGTTGTTGATTAAATTGAAAGTGGCACAAATCACTTTCAACTGTAACTTCTGTAAGTTCTGTTCTTCCACCTTGCACTTCACCCTCGCTTTCGATTTCCCTAAATCAATTAGTCCCAAAAAAACATTTTTGTTTATCTAAAACTGATTTAATCAAACTTTTTGATTTATTTTCAGAATGCGCACTCAAGTCACGAAAAGAATACCACATAAAAAATTAAATTGAACAAAGAGGCATATATTTAATAAAGATAATTCATAAATGTTGAATTCAAATAAAAGCAAAATGCTCGAGTTCGGGAAAAAAAGCAATTACACATCAAACGATTTGGGGAAAAATGCGGTTGGAATTCATATTGTTTTCATAACGTAACGAGCCGTAGCTGAAGTATTATAACTGTGCCATATATATATCAACTGTCATATATCACGTGAGGTAACGAGAAATATAAGGGGTTGTTTGCTCATCCCTTCAAAAACTCCCCCACGACACGATTGACTATGTTAATATCATTTGTCGGCAGATTTTAAAGCAAGTCAAGTACCGGTGTTAAATCTGCTCTTCAGATTATATTGTCCGAAAACCTTTTTGATCATTTAACATTTTAGGATTTAATATATTTCGCGTTTTATTTTATTTTTATTTGATGTCGTTCGCAGTTTCCTCTTTACAATTTTAACAAAGTTAATTTAATAACATTTTATTAAAATTAGTTACGTTTAAAAAATGGCGAAATTATTTATCAGCCGCTTGAGTCGTTTGATGGACAATTACTCCATTTAACGAAGTATTTACTAAAAGTTTCGACGGAATCCCTGTCATTCCCTAATATTAATTTAAAATAAGTCGGTAATAAGTAAACAACTCTAAAGATTAATGGAACCCTAGAATATTCGTGGATTTCCAACTATCTGCCAAAATTCCACACCGTATCAGAAAAACCTCGACTCGTTCCATACACGATTTTACTAATTTACCTAAAACTGCTCCATAACAATTCCAAAAACGACTGATGTGGCTATAACGGGACTTTTTCGTACGCGTTGATTGTTTAAAAAAATATCAGAAATAGTACCTAACAATAGTATGCTCAAAGCTCTCCTTGATTTCAAAAAAATAAAATTATACGAAGCGTTTCCACTTTTAGTAGGAAGTTAATCTCATTTCAGGTTGAACCGGAATTCTAAATATTAAATTTTAGATAGATCTAATACGTTGTAAATGAACCCCAACACACACACATAAGTGAAAAAACTTTAAATGAGAAAATTTGTTTTCCACCAAGTGCCTCGGGAATCGAACCCAAGACTTTGCTATTTGTAATTAAATTTTAGTATCACTTTTACAACCATTCCAAGCCACTTAAAATATACAGGATGTTGTTTTTAAAACAGAGAATATAACTCTATTTCCGGTTAAACCGGAAGTTAAAATTTAACATGTTTGATATCAATTGACAGCTAAGCTTACGATATTTTTAAAACTCATAAAATATACAGGGTGTTTTTAAAACTTTTTGGATTGGCTAATTTCCGGTTTAACTGAAAGTGTTTTTTAGACCAACATTGTAACAAATAATAGAAATTTATAGAAGAAATTAATATATCAACTTGCAATTACAAATTTTAATTACAAAAGAAATTATAAATTTTTAAAATTTTGACCTTCAAAAAATTATAACTCCAGATCTGCTCATAGCAAATAAACCAAACATCGGTGTTAATTTAACAGCTTCGATACCTATCTACATTATATCAAATTATAGACAAAATAGACGGAGCCGATTTTGAGAAATCGACCAGCCTGTATCGATTTCGTTTAAAAGCTTATTTTGTCGATAAAAAGTGACCGAAACCAAATTCAATAGTTTTTATTTAACGGCATTACATAATAATAATAATAATCAGATTTAATTCCCAATAATACACAAATCAATACAAAAATAAAACAATTCGTTAGTTGCGCACAAAACCCAAAAAGTTGGGCGTGTGGCGTGTGGGAATAGGGCAAGAAATGTCTATTTTGGCGTTCTTTGAAAAACTCACTCTCTTGAGTGATCCCCCCATCCCGCAGCCACCGAATCAAAAGCGTCGGAAGGCACCGTATTTATTTATTTACTTTGAAAAAATTCATTAATGTTATAAAAAGTATTTTTGTACAACCACTTCTTTTTTTGAAGTGTCCAGTAACCTCCCCCCCCCGAGCGATTAAATACTTTTATTCCAGCATACAGAGGCCCCCTTTGAAACTGGGACAGACGCACCCTCGGAAGTCTGAGCTCCCGTCCGCTCCAAACGCCATGACTATGCAGTACTCTGTGTTTGTTCGTAAAAATAAGTTGAGGTTTGCAACTGTCAAAATTTTCTGAGACAAAAATATATCTCTACAGTCTACAGGAATGGGTCTGGAGAAGTCCGTAAGTTGCCCTGACTGCCCTTTTTACAGTTTAAAGATGCGTTTCATTTCCATAGAGCTAAAGATGCCAAAAACTTCAAACCGTACGAGAGCACACTTTCGAAATATGCATGATAGACTATCTTTGCGGGAGTTGACCATAATATTATGTTTTATTTTGGTAATAGCCAACTATACGTATACCGAGCTGCTTAGTTGCTTCGCCAGCTCGTTCACCTGTACACCCCAATCAAACGCATTGTCCAGGTACAGGCCGAGAAATTGTATATAATCAGACCATTTTGTAAAGTTCTTTTTAACTTACGCCACCCATAGAGAGGTTACAATAAATAGAGGCCTCCTTTAGAGAAGTCAAGTAGGTAGGTAATTGTTAAAATCTGCGTAGACCTGCATTGAAAGCTTAGGTCTCAACCAAATTTAATTTTTTTCAACAAAACTTATATTTCAATATAAAATGTGGTTGTATTTGAAAAGACAACATCTGGCGGTCTCAGGCAGGTAAATATTTTCTGTAGGCCATTCTTTTATATTTTTTTGCATAAATGCACTACTACTACATAGCGGATTTAGTTTTCGTAAATAAGTGGTAAAAATCCTTAAAAGGTCTAACTAAATTTCAACAATTACCTACCACTTGACTTCTCTAAGGGAGGCATCTATTCACTATATTGTAACCTCTCTGCTGGTGGCGTAAGTCAATAAGAACTTTAAGAAGTGGCCTCACTATACTATTCGTCATGTGGATAGTGTCCTGGTCTATCTTTATTGAAATTTCAATACTATCAGCTCTCTTAGTATGAAAATGAACTCCATTTGTTTTTGTTGAGTTGAAAACAACTTGTTTGCCTTCATCCACCAAACAATCCCGTTCATCACTCTTTATGTAGTAATTTATAGGTCGGTTGCATTGCCCTTAGACACCGTTACAGTAGCATCATCGGCAAATAGGTTAAATTTTGCGTTTATACCATTGGAAGGGTCATTAAGAAGATAATGAACAGGGTCGGGGACAGGACGCCTCCTTGAGGAATGCCACATTTAATCCTGCTCTGAGTTTACCGTGCCGCCCTGGCCACTTTGACTTACATAATATGACTGTTCGTTTGCTAGTCCTCTTATGCCGTAGAAGCTTCTCATCAACATTGTCTTACGTTCTCCCAGTTATAGCCGCGTGCCCAACAAATTACTAAACCTGCACATAGCTTTTTTGTTAAAACCTCCATCTCCATACACGGACAGTCACCCAGACAGACAGACATAATTTTTCTAAGATTTAAATTTTTTAGCGTTTTGGATTTGGTTTGGACCCGAAACGTCGAGATGTCCTTCATTTTCCGACCTAATTTTTCTACCTGTACTCATTTAATGAAGCGTTTCTCCCTCTACACTTTAATTAAAGACCGAAAAAGCAAAAAGCTTTCTGCTTTGGATCTTAATCACAATTTTTGGAACTTCCAAACTAGAACTAAAATTAATAATGAGGCCGAAACAAAAAGAAAGGGTTGAAGAATAAAAGAAGGCGGCCTTCTAAATATCATAATCCAGCAGGTCATGTAAGAAATCTTTTAAATATTGTATGACGATCATCAAATATCTTCTAATTTCGCCAATTTGTTCAGAAAGCCATTTTGTGTGTTCTCATTCTTTGGAATTGTAACTTTCGACGAATGTTCAAAAAGAAATTACTTATTCACTTCAGACAAACTTTTTAAAGCTCGAAATTGCGCCCTTTAACAAGAAGCATTTATAAAATAAGGCAATCAAATTTGTTCATTATTGTAAAAGATAATTGTTAAGGATGTTATAAGATTAAAGTATGTCACAATAAAAGCACTTTAAGAGGGTACAAAGCATAAAATAGTCATTCGTTTTGCCTTTATTAAAAGTCAAACGTGAGCATATTGGCTGGACCCTCGAATTCCAAACCACCCCTTGTGCATTACGTTCTTCTCTTTATATTCCCTTTCTTATTTAGACAATTTATGTTGCTTTATATCTAAGAACTAACACACAAATAAGAAAAAGTAACGTTTTCGAATAAACAATAACGAAACAAAAATAATAATGGCCACTCTTAAAACGATCCTATTGAAGGATTAAATTTAAAATCGACGAGTATAATTATTATATCGTAAAATCAATTAACAAGTTTATGTAAAGAGTTAAGAGCTAATTTCGCAAGCAGACAGTAGCTCTTATTGATCCAACAGCTAATTTAGCAGAATCATCTGACAAGTTTATTGGTAATTTACTCGTAATATCGTAGCTCTAAATTTCAAGTTGAGAAATTAATTACTTAGCTCCACTTAATAAGATTTCCGTCAGAAGCAGAATATTTTCGTTCTTTAAAACGCCAACTTAATAATTAAACATTGTTTCGGAATAATAAAAAATGCTCGCGCGTCATTTTCTTAATTGCCATTTTGTGGACGGCGTGTTTTCGTACTTTCGACGAGTTTACGTAAAATTTTAATAATAAAATAAATTGTTAATTAAAAATTGTAGATAGGTAATATGTTAAAGTTGGCTGGTAAAAGTTTCCGTTGGAAATTTAATGAGAGGGATTTAAGGTTTATCTATTTCAGTCAATCTTGGTATTCTTTAGTGGCTAAAGTGTATGGCCGTCCTGCTTTAATAACCCCTAACATTTTCCAGGATGCTTTTGCAACATATAAGGGTATAGACGAACCCGTGGAATGCGAGGTATTTCAATTAATCCGCGAATCAAAAGAGACGAGCGTCGCTTTATGCCGCCGCCCGTCGGTCGACCCGGTGAGGGTGCAGCAAAAGGCAGAAGCAGCTAATATCGTGGCCCGATTATCCCCGCATACACAGAGCATTGTGTATTTTCACCCCATATCTCGACACCACCGACACGCTAATTTGGGTGGTTATTAGTTTATGAGATTTTTTCGGGTGCGCTTCGTCCAAAATTTTATTCAACTATCAAAGTTTTATCATTTTACGATATTAAATTATGAAATATACAAAGATAATTAAATTAGGGGCAGCTTTTACAATTATAAAATGAACAAATTTATGTGAAGCATTCGATATTAAATTCAAAAGGGTTGAACGGGTAATAACAAAATGTTCTACACTCTTTTTTTTACCGTTATTCTATTTAGAGTGTAATGAAATGATTTTCAAATGTATAAGCTCATTGTGTTTGTGCAATTTAAAATGTGCACCATAACTAAATTTCATTACTAAATCGCGTGGAATAATACGAATATAATTTTTTTATTGCCACTGCACAATACATTAATATATTAACGGATTATTCGTCAATTAAACTAATATGCACCCATTTAATTTGATGGATGATGATTTTGTGTACTTAATTATGTAGAAAAGTTTCGATTTTAAGTTTCTCAATTAGCCACATAATTTGGTATTCTAAATCGTAAATTTTCTCGTAACGATGAGATTAGAGAAGCTGCGGAGAGCTCGGTTTCAGAGCAAAAAAAGCATTTAAAAAAAAAACATTTACGGACGTTAGGAACTACCGAGGATCTCGGAGACCGTAAGAGATAAAAAGTCGGTAAAATTGATGTAAAGAACATGTAAACAAAAATACTTCTAAGTTTCTTCAGTTTCTGAAATTTTCTGAAAAAGCTGAAGTTCTTAAATTTTTGCATTGTGCTTTTCTCTGAGGCTACAATAATAAGTAGTAAGTACCATATTAAAAGACATGGACTCCCACAAGCTAGCATTTTGTCACACGACGAAAAAGTTTGAAAACTTACTGAAAGGAGGAAATTTACTGAATGCGACAAAAAGTCCTTGCGACTCATATACTACCTATTTTTTCTATTTCGCAATAACTATTAAATAATTGCACCTTAAAAACTCATCTAGGGAATTTTCTGTTTACACACATTTATGGTGTAGCAATTCGAGACTAACGTGAGCACGCGTGAAATACAAGGAAATTACAATGACCGAGGTAGCTTAGTGGATAAAGCACCCGGCGGCGTTTGATCCCCGATGGCGGTAAAAGTTTTTCTCTTGGATTATCAGCGCATCATGTTGAACGTCTACCGTCTACAATCACCTAACTCATGACTCTATATGACAAACAATACTAGTAAGTTTAAATAGCCTTCAGAGCATAGGTTCAGAAGTGTATGAGTTATTATTCTCCACGACTCCCACGCGTCCTTCTTTTTCACTAGTTCCCTCCATCAGTTGACCACTTCCAGCCTGCCCAAATCTTCTCTCACGGCGTCCATCCACACTTCTTTCTAGGTCTTCCTCCTCTTCTTGTATACATTTGGTTGTGCCACATTACCACTCTTCCCACTCTATTAGGATTCATTATCTGCACTGCACACTTCCTAGCCATCTTATTCTTAGCGATCTAATAACAATGCCAATTGCGGCTTCCGCGTACAGTTCCATTATTTCCGCGTTAGTTCTTCTCACCCAGACATCTCCCTCCTTTTGTGTTCTGCCCCCCATAGATTTGTCGTACTATTTTCCTTTTCCATACCTTCACTTAATTTAAATTGTTTTTGTTCGGCACCCACGTTTCTGCTGCATACCGTATAGACGAGTTTTGCAGCTCGCGATACGTTATCACTGTTCCGAGAAACTCAAAGCCGTCCACCCTCTCGAACACCATCACCCCCCTCCATCACTCGCTCCAATTTTTAGTTTGTGGTTCTTATCTATACCCTCTTGTCCTATTTTCATCTACTTGGTTTTCTCTGTACCTAATAATAATCCGTCCCATTTTACTTAATTTCTTTGCTATTTCTATTACTAATCCTTTTTGGTTATTGATAGAAGAACTGCCTGATTATACCAAGGCCAAGCACTGCTGATTTTTGGCGTTAATTGTTCCCTTCGTATTTATTTGGTTAGTTCTTACGATCTTCTCTAATATTATGTAAGGTTGTTGATATGTTGATATTGAGTCGCCCTGCTTTGCCTTAATCCATTCTCAACTTAGAAAGCCGCTGACATGCTTACTTGTATTTTAACCTTGTCTTCCGTAGTTTTAGGGTGATTTTAACTAGATTTACTCATTTTCCAGAAACTGCTGACTTTATCCAACAGAAAAACTTGGACCGCGATCGGAGATCGGGGAAACATCGTTCGTCTCAATACCATGAGTGTGCCCGGGCTGTGTCTTCTGTTCTTACAACCATTAACCAGACCCCCCTCCAATCTAGTGCGACTAAAAGCACTGGTTTGGTTGGATTCGGGAGCATTGCTGACTCATCCCGTCGGGGTCATCATTTTAGTACGCGTTAGGTGTAGACGTAAACGTTTGAGATGCGCTGATTATCCAAAGGGAAAACTTGGACCGTGATTGGAGTCATCGGGGATCGAAAGTGCCCTTCTGGGTGCTTTTACTAAGTTACCGAGCTCCTTGCAACTTCTTTATATATCACGCGTGCTCACGTTAGTCTTGTTGCTACAAGCTCTTCCATAGCTAAATACATTTTCGTTCAGTTATGATATATTCGTGACAACTTGCTAGAGCTTGACTTAGTTTTATGACTGCTCGTCAAAATCAATTCATGAAGTTCAATAATTTAAATTGAGTTAAAAAGCTAACCTATTGCTAAAACCATTATTTCTTTATGATAAACCGTCCTGAAAATAGGTAGTAAATGAGTTATCGGACATCAGACAAAAAAGGTCCTTCGCTTAAGAACAAATCAAAATTATTTCTTTTAAATATCAGTTTCAAAGAAAATAAATTCAATACTTCAAAAAATATTTAAAAAAACTTTTCTTCAAATAAAAGGAAAGCATCTAGAAAAACCAACACACTTTTATGTAACTTTATTAATTTATAATAAACAGGGTTTACATATCACAAAGCAAAGTACTAAAAGAATCACAGATTTGTCCAACTTTACTAAAATTCGAGGGATTTTTAAAGATCACTAGTATATTTTTTATTAAACAGCGCAATTTCCGCAAAAAAATGTTTTAACCTTTCCTTAAGACAACATAGCTTTCCCAACTTTATACGAGAAAGCAAAACTATAAACGAACAACTATCACAAGAAGAAAAAGACATAACTTTTAAAAACCTTTCAACAATGTTAAATTTTACCCCACCAATATTATCAACAAATTAAAATGCAACATACTAATATTTGTTTTCGTAAATTACGATATACCCCAATGCTCGGCTCGCCACAACAATACAAACATATTTTGCTTGCTAGTATTGCTCAACATGCCAGTGGCTACAGGACTCTGGAGGGCATTACTAATATTAGTCGGGACATCTGTGTATCTCGTTAAAAGACTACGATAACCACGACCGATTGTTGCTAAAAACGAATTATTCTCGTTGCCACACATAACAAGCGGAACTATCGACTTAACTTCTTCTTCGTACGGTCTAAATATTGTTATTGGACGTAATGAAAGTCGTTCTACAATTATTACGCAACCCCAACTTGTACCGATGTATAACTCGTCATGTAGAACTGCTAAACTTGTAACCTGAAACAAAATTACTATTTAAATGTTTACTCTACAACTTGTTTATCCAATCCAAAAACTAATTTAATGCAAATTACCAAGTATACAATTCTTGCTTAAATTTATACTAACCTGGCAGTTCGTTGGACTGAGATGTTCTTCAATAGCAATTGATTTCAAGCTTTCAGAACAGGGTACCAATTTAGAGCAATCCAGTTTATTAACAATACTTCTACTCTTTTGTTTCCACTGATAAATTACGCACCCAGGAGAAACATATGAATAGACAAACTTTTCACAAGAAATCAAATTCAAGACGTTAATATTTGCTAAAACAGGATCAAAATGGTTGATAACCTCATGATTTGTCACTACATGATCTTTGATACTGTAGATCGAAATTTGTCCGTGCGACTGTCCACACCAAAGCTCACAAACGCTAAAAATAGAATAAGTATTAAACTACCAAAAAAAACTAAAGATCTCACCTTCCATTATCTTTAAATAGAACGCATAAGGAATGCAAATTCAAAGTAGAACCTAATTCGGTCATAACAAAACTTCCTTCGGCCGAAGTTGGAGTCACTGGAACAGTTTCAGTGTTTAACAAAAAAAGTCTACCATTTGACAAGCCGCAAGCGACTCTCTTTAATGCCGGTAAATACAATAACGAATTAACTGACGCATTACTACTTTCTAAGGCATAAGAAAAAATTCTACGACCATCCGATGCTCTAAAAAATAAAGCTGTTGACTAATTAAAATTAAAACGCATAGTTTATTTACAAATAAGCGTGAATTTGTCCAACACAATCGCCAATCCAAACGTTATTATTTACAGAACACACTGCCGTTGGCCTAATAGGCAAAACCATCGAATGATATTGTAACCAGCCTCTGTTTGAAGCTAAAAGTAAGTCAACACGCGAGTTGGCACACATAAGCCACATTTCAGAACCAGACAAACCGTCATCTACAAAAAAAAAGGTCAAGTTTTTGTCTACAACTTATGCACAGTAGTAGAACCTGTGATGTGCGTAACCGGAGCTGTGGTGGAAGTTGTTACTTGAGCAGCATGTTTCAAGGATATAACGTCACTTAAGTGAACAAATTCTGGAGCGCTAGCAATCGAAACGATCTGACTAGCAGACGGTCTATCTTTAGGTAGTTGTGACCAACATAATACCATCAAGTCTAAGCAGTAGCTCGGATAAAGAGTTTCCTAATGAGAGCAATAATTATCAACCGCGTTTCTACCACACAAATTCGTTAAACTCACCCTGTACGATAATGGAGGTCTGCCACCTTCTAAAATGCACTCTTTAACAGACTCGTGGCCTTCAAAGGGTTGATGTAATGTAAGTAGTTCATATATAAACATTCCAAATGAAAAACAGTCGACTTTTTCGGTGTACTCCTCTTCTCCGTTATATCTCATAATTTCGGGAGCCATAAAGCCTTCGGTACCGCCAAATCCCTTCGTTCCGGAAGGTAAAGTGAGGCGACTGATGCCATAATCTGCAACTTTAATGTGAACGGCGTGATCCGGGTGGTCAGTAAAAGGAGGCGGCATTTCCCAAACCAAAACGTTTTCAGATTTTAAGTCCCTATATATTACGTGTTGTCTGTGTAGATATTCTATCGCTTTAGCTACCTAAACGATTAAACATGTTTAGCTTATATTAGGTGAATTAATCAAATGGTATTACTTGTAAAATTACAGCTTGTAGAGTATACGGTCCAATTTTAGCTCCAGATCTTCTATAATGACGTAATACTAAGTCCAAAGCTCCTTGAGGAGCTAAATCTAATACTAAAGCCAAAGGGCTGCTACATAGTCCCACAAAAGGCACAATGTTGGGATGACGTAAAGATAATAAAATGTTCAATTCTTGTCTTGCCGTACAATAAGCTTTACAGGCATACTGTATGGGATCTCTATCCCACTTGCCTTGTGCAGCTTTGTATGCGATACTAGCAGATTTTCTAGCATTTGGCCCAGGATGTACAGGTTGTAACATTTTCATTGCAATATCGACGACCGCATTTGAACCCCTATTCTTACAGGTTCCTTTAAAAACAAAACCAAACGCACCGCGTCCTAATAAATGACCCTTTTTGATATTCTCGGATCTAATTAAATGACGATCGCCCAAATCCAAAAATATCTAAGAAAAACCAACCAAGGACTTGAGAGATCTAGTTAAAACTATTCTTACCACATCTGGAGCAATTAATGATAGTTCAACGTCGGCGTGAGTTGGGCAAACAACGAACTTATCGCCATAAGCAGCCAAAATACACTCTTCGACCATCCAACTGTAAAATGTTTGATTGGGTGAACTAGTTTGATCATCACTGTGAACATTTGGATGCCCTTCCACGGAAGGCATACGACTCGAATCGGTAGAATCTCTACCGACCCCACTATCGCACTCGGAAGTATAAGACTCTTGTGATTTACGCACTCGATGAGGATTATGGTAAGTGGCTTCATTTTCCATATTACCAAATTCCTAAAATTTACATTAGTAGACAATAGTAAGGTGCTCAATAGCAAGAAAAGTTCACTATGTGAGTGTTTTGAATAAAAGCTTCTGATAGTCTGTACTTTTCTGTAGCTAACACCATCTAACACGAAGATTTTGGACCCATCAACAGTGGAAAACTTTTAGGGAAATGTACTATCATTTTAGATAGGGGTTAGCTTTTCGTCCAAAAACACTCACACAATCATTTTCAAAGCGCATTTTTAGTTTCTGAGCACATAACATGCAAAGTAGGTTTTTCACCTCAAATATATTTTTGTTCTGATAATCTCCTTCATGTTGATCAAGCTCGTTGGCCGTCAATAAACATTTAGGGCAAGGAACCAAACGCGTAACGAGAAATTTGCCTTCAGATGTGTGAACAAATCTGGTTCCTAAAGTGGGATACCAATCTTCTAATAAAATATCAACGTGATCCACGGCAAGTGCAAGCAGTTGTGACGTAGATTCAATTTTGCAGTCGATTATTAATTCGTCGATAAGCTTATATTTATAATCCGTCATTTCTGCCACGGTTGGCTTTATAACTAACGACTCTGCCGGAAAATGAATTTCCAAAATGGAAGTGTTTTGTAAATCAACATCACACCATACACCATCTTGCTTTAATTTAAATCTGTAAAATAAATTTTTTGATTATCACTTGTGGAATTATAAGTTGAAGTAGGAGATATACCTTAACTGTTTATAAATTGCGCCTGAACTTGGCAAAATTTCTCTCATACGAAACAGAGTTATATCACCATACTTTAATTGGAAGCCAGTTTTCCACAACACCCATTCGGCTTTTAAATCTAACAATTTTGCAATTTCGGCATCTTGAGCCAGTTCTTTTGGTAAAATAAAAAACGATCTAATTATATCGATTATTGTATCGTCGGCTAAAATACGAGATATTAATCTCGACCAAAACCCAGAAGGAAAATATGACATCAACAAGAGTCTCGTAATTGCTCTTTCAGAAGAGCGACTAGTTACACTGTAATTCACCACTTCTTTAAGCGGTTCCTCTAAAAACAATCATTTAAATAACATTGAAAACGGCAGTAAATCTCCCTACCAATAGCACGTGAGGTATTAGGCATGGTCATGGTAAACTTTCCCTTTTCTCCACTACAATCACCATATAACATAGATTTGGGCGAGACGGTGATCTTTTTGTTTCTAATGGCCCAACCACGAGATCTCAACGGTACTTTAACTTTAACAAGCATGTGATATTGTTCGGGATAAATCTGAGCCAAGTTTATATCTTCTTCAGAAGGCAAAAGTGACGGTATCAACAAAGTTCTCGAATCCCAAGTTAAAGCAACTTCGAACTTATTCAATAAATTAACTATATAATCTTTGGTGTCGATAGATCCAATGTTGCTGGACTTAAAAATGTGTTTCAAGTCATCCAATTTCATAATTCCAGTTCTGGCAAAAGGATTAATTTCTCTAATTGTAACGACGTGGGCTAACATATCGCACAACCATTGGGGATCGAGGAAATAAAGATCACGTAACGTTGCGTCGTCGTAATGCAATAAAACGCCTTTGATAGAACAATAAAACAATTAACATTAAAAATTAAAACAAAGTAAGTACAAACCATTATCGTGAAGAAAGAGAGTAGCTTGGTGAAGTTCGGCCGAGTCTCTAAAACTTCTGTTGTACCTCGACTGCATTTCGCTACTTACAATAGTCCGGTACTGTTCGGCTGTCAACACAGGATCCAAACCATTAACTCGACGATCAAATGCAACATGATTGACGACATCTTCTAGTATTAAATAAGTAGCTGGTACTTTTTGTTCCAATAGTAATTCTTTGCTTCCTGAAGAAAATAAAAGTTTTTAAATTCAAAAACAAATTCACATTTCGATCATCACCTGGTGGTCTCAAATTGAAAACTGTGTCATAAATTAAATTGCAAAGCAGTTTAAGATTGTGCCTAGTCTTGCAGCTAACTTCAATAGTATCCAACACTCGCGGTAATCCGCACTTCTCGGCATCGACGATGTTAATGAATTTATCCCTAATAATCTGTTGATATTCCTCCGAAACACTCGAATTCGTTTCTTGCACAACATCATAATGAGTTCCAATTATAAGAACAGGCGAGTTTGGGGCTCTTGCCTGTATGTTAACCAACCATTGCGAAATTTCGTTAATTCCCTTTTGACCATCTATAATGCGCCAAACAACCAAATACAAACTACGTTTTGATAAAAAATATTGATGAGTTGCATAATACTCTTTCTGTCCTCCAAAATCCCAAGTTCTGAACACAACGGGACCGTGAACCGATTGATTGCGAATTTTCTTTTCATAAACCCAATCCCCAATATCGACACCAACAGTCGACATGTTGGTACCGCGAAAAGTTTTTACATTTATGTTTTTGTTTCCCATTCTTTTAGCCCAATGCTAATTAATAAGTAACTGTTAGTTAAATGGTAATAAAATATTTTTTATTACCTCAACTGGTTTTCTTTTAGTTGTTCCTTCTTGTCTCAATAAATCCAAAAGGCTTGTTTTACCTATACCTTGAACACCAACGATCATAAGCTTCATTCGAGCATATAATTTAGCATCTTCGAGTACAGATTTTAAATAACCGATAATATCCATAGTTTTGTACTTTTTGCTTTCGATCATAGATTTTAATGGTTCTTGTAGAGGACACCCACGTGTATTTAAATTCCACAAACGAGAAAGAAGCCCCATTGGAGGAGGAAGCTCGTTTATATCTAGAAGGGTTGAGGATTAAAAATAATTTACTACAGTAAATAGTTCGAAAATTGCAATTTAAAAAAAAATTGAAAAGTTAAGATGATGAGTGGTTAATTATAAGGTGTGTCTATTGGTGATAAGAGAAGGAAAATAAGGAACAACTGAAGTTTTGGCTAATATTTGTTAAAATAATAGATTTTTATTGAAAAATGTCATTGGTCCTTTTCTGAAACTTATAAAATTCTCTTGAATTTGATTTGCTTTGTATTGCGATGAAAATTGCACAGTATTTTCAACTTTATACCACTCACCCACATTTCCACTTATATTAAATATGGATAAATTGTTCAACTCATAAATGTTGATAGGAATTTCCTTTAAATCGTTGTTGCTAACATCCAGCATAGATATATTTGGAAACATCAAACGAGCTTTTCCCAGCAAAACATTCTAAAAAGCACACTTAAACACACCCACGTATTAAAAACTAATACCTTACATGTTCAGATTCTTCATCTTCTAAAATTAGATCGCCGTCATCGTCAGTTGCTAACTGTATGCGAGTTAAACGATTATCGGCAAGAACTAAAGTTCTTAAATTATCTAAACGTAAATGTCTACGATGCGAACAAACAGAATGTAAAACAGCATTACGAATTGATCTTGCAGATTGTCTTTGCACTACAAAATTTATTGAATCACAAAATAATTTAACATCGACAAAAATGTACCTGGCATTAATGGAAGTTTATCTTTTCCGCACAAATTTTTACTATAGCAAGCTAAATTGGCCAATTCCATTGTATCTTGCGCTTCGACTTGCGGCAAACTCGGCCAGCAACTAATTTGATTGTGGCTCAAATCGAGTTGTTTCAAAGAACTCGGATAACTCGTAATGTGAGACATGGAACGTAACGAGTTGAAAGACATGTTAAGTTTCGTTAAATTTACAGCTAAACATGGAAGAACAACTGGAATGCTTGAAAATAAATTATGAGCCAAATTAAGAGAAGATAATTGTGACGATTTTTCAGTGACGGATTCTTCATTGTGTAAAATTTGTTCTGTAACTTCTACACTTTTGTTCCATATGTGGTGTTTGGTTAAATCTAATTGACTAAAAAAATAATGGGTCGAAACACAATAGAAAACAATAAAAAAGAGCTTACCGAAAAGATTTTTCTTTTTTCTTATATCTTACTCCATCTGTTTCTTCGGAATCACTTTCTAAATCGGAATGTAATTCGTGATCACCTTCATTATCGATATGACTAGATAATTGACTATCACTTGAGCTTATACTTAAACGATCTGCTTCCCTACAACTCTACACAGACAATTTTTCAAGTCTTCAAAATAAATTGTACAACTTACATCGTTCAAGCTGCTCGGTAACTCTTTCAATAAATTAAAAGCGCAATTTAGTTCCTTTAATTTTGGCGACTGCCACATATCGTAGTGTAAACTTTGCAGTTTGTTATTTGAAACTACCAAAGTAACGAGAGACGGTAATTTAAACAGGGCGTCAGGAATGAAATCTAGCCTATTGTCTTGCAAATATAGTTCTTCAAGAACCGGACAGTTGTAGCCAAGCTCGTCGACGCTCTTCTTCTTACGACCTTTCTTAACTGGCGATTCCAAAGGTACGGGTAATTTTTCAATTTTATTTTGAGCAACGTTGAGGTACTTTAAACTGCACAACTGAAAGACTCCTAATGGTAGCGAAGTTAAACTATTGCTCGATATATCGAGACGAGTAATAGCGTATAAAGCGATGTCATAACTGCGCGGATTTTGTTTCAGTTTTGGATTTAAATGTAACGCAGCGTCGGTCAACCATTGAGTACGTATTTGCGATAAATGGCAACGTTGATTATGCCAATTGATCATTGTTGGAGTATTCGGAAATAAGGTACTATAAGTTAAATTGCTTATGGTAGAAAATATTGAAAATTGAGACGAATTGATGCTTTCAGTCATGGGTTTTTTATTTATTTTGTACTCTGGATCAGGATTAGCCTAAAAAAGTTGAGTGAAGCTACGAACTTAGATACATCTAAACTAAACATACTTTGACCGATAACAGTTTGGCGCTTAAAGTTTCATCTTTGTTCTGTACAACGATGGCTAGTGCTTTACAATCGTCGTCACGTGCCCCGTGTCTCAACAACAAGTCGACTAGAGGAACGTCTCGATTACGACAAGCTTCTACAAGAGCAGAAGATTGGCTGTAATTGAGCTCTTCCGAACAACACCTAGCATTCTGGAAATAAGCAAGTAACTCGAGTAAACTCGCAAATGTTTCAACAAACCCCATAAAATGTATCCATCAGGTCGTCCTTAACATCCTGATAACTCCTAATGATTAAGTTTGGATTGGCGCCGACGCTTAATAAAATCATCGCAATATCGTAATGTTTGCCCTTAACTGCAGCGTGTAAGGCAGTCTCTGTGTTATTATTGCAATACATATTAATTTTCAAAGGGCAAAATAAAGAAGAATCTGCGTCAATCTATAAAAATCTTATTACGTGATGAAGTTATAAGATTGAAAGTCACAACCTCTGTACTTCGATCGAAAGAGTTGTCTCTAGATAAATTCAATTTTGTCAAAATCGATTGAATGCCATCAGATACCCGCCTACTTGTGGGGCTTATTAAAGTTTTACCTTCTGAGCTCGGTGTAACTTCTTCGTCCTAACAATAAAAATCTCACTATCTACTCATTGGTCGTTCGAGCAAAAAATACTTACAACTTTAATTCGAGTCGCTTTAACTTTAAATTTTAAGATCATATCCAACAGTCTTTTATTTCCGAGCAAACAAGCAACGTATAAAATATTTTGTCCGGTAGCATCTCTTTCATTAATATCAAATGCCATGAAGTATTCCCATTGGTCGGTTGAATCCCTAAAGGTTAGAGTTAATTTTTTTTACTTTTTGCAATTTAGAAACAAACCTGAATTTTTGTAAAATACGACTTGGGTAAGGAAAATGGAAGAGTAATTCTAAAACTGCTAAATGTCCGTTTATTGCGCTTGCGTGTATAGGTAACCATCGTTCCACAGTGTGTTGTTGTATTAACTCGGGGAAACGTAAAAGTAACATTTCTACGATATCTTTATGACCATGATAACAAGCAATATATAAGGGTGAGTATTTTGTTACGGGATGATATCTACCATCGGCTCCATGATCTAATAATATTTTAACTATTGTTTTGTTACCAATTTGGCTTGCGCTAGAAAAAGATTACTTTCAAGTGGCGTACGCTTTAAAGAACTAGTTTCTTACATAAATAAAAGAGTATTTGCACCACTGGGTGCCATATTAATAATAAGAACGGTATCTTTGAATAAAGATGTAATGAGTTGTTGTACTGTATTTGTGTCGTTACGTGTACAAGCGTCCCGAAGGGCGGCATGTACGTCCAGTCTTGCTTTCTCTCTTGCATCTGCAAATATGAATTAACATAAATAGGAATCAGAAAACAATTTATTCACAAAAAGCTCTAAATGAAGCTTTAGTATTTTGGCTCCAAATTAAGAAATTAGATAAGGTTCAGAGGGGAAGATGTGTGTACTTTATTGAAGAAATAGTAGAGAAGATTATTTTTAAATAATGAAAGCAATGAAGAAGTGTAACATTCAAACTCTTTAGAAAACTACTTCTATTTTGTAAGTTATCGTGCCACTAATAGATTCTATAGAGGCAAAACTCAATCGATACAAACTTTTGTTTACCATAATCTGCACCTCTAGTACTACTTCTACACCAAATTTAATTTAATTAGTACTAGTGTGCAGTTTTAAATAAATGTTGTGTTATTTAACTGAGCTAAAACGAATAAATGGAAATAGATAACCAACTTTCGATTAACTTTCACTTGAAGGGTGCCAGCAACTTTTGGAAGTGGGATAAAAGCTTTTAAAAAGAAAAAATATAAAACACGGGCTGTACAGACCCTGCATGGTAGGTAATTATAAAGTAAGAATAAAAATGATATCACAGTTCAAAAGTGCGCATCATTAAATTATTGAACAAACTTTTTTAAATAAGTAAAACCACTCGCATAATGGCCAATTAAATAATTTTAAAATGCTCTAAAAGCTATGAAATTAGCAATCACAAGAGAGTTATAAATAAATAGTCATGTGCTAGAAAGAGCTAAATTGAAGTTTCAAAAATTCAAAAATAGTGGAAAATTTATAAATGCGTGTACTTGCCTAATTGTAAATTGTTTAAGTAAATATCGTCCATAAAATATTCACAAACATCAACGGCCATTTCGGGCGATTCGCCCAATATTTCAAAATTACTTCTAGACATTTTTTACAAAATAGTTACTCTGAGCTTCTTGTAAATAAAAAAGGGGGGAGCCTAATTTCAAGCCGAACACAAAAATGTAAACTCAAAATAATTAAAATTGCAACTTGGCAAATTAAAGTTTAAACAAATAATGCTAAGAACAAATTGTTAAGTTAAAAAAATAGTGTTAGTTCATCCCTTCTCTATAAACATATGGGATGAAATGAGAGAAGGGTGTTTTGAAAAATCAATAAGGTTGTACACTAGGAGTCAAAAGTTTCCTTTCATAATGCAAATTGAAACGAAAAAAACAGCCCATTGTGGTTAGTTTAATTAGTTCATGTTGATCAATTTACTCACTCTTACGATTTAATTTACTTTAATTTCCCTCTGTGGTAGATTCTAAATAATTAAATTTCCTGTTTAGCAGCACAATTATTAGGTAGGTTAAAATCAACACTAAAATTGCCGTAAAAACACATCTCGCCATTTGAAACAAACTCATTTGAAAGAATAATCGCTAAATTAACTTATTGAAACGAATATTAGTGTTCAACTACTTCAAGTACATGATAAAACTGTTAAAATTAAGAAGCAAACACGGGGTCACATAAATATATCAACTCTACTGATAATAATAATCACATCTTAAATGTTATCTATTTTTTAAAAATCAATTTTTCTGTAAATGAAGTGGGTATTAAAATTAATAGATAAAACTTTAAGTGCAATACTAAACTGAATTAAATTCGACCAAAATAAATGAGATTGGAGTTCAAACAAATGCATTTTTAAAGGGGACTTTTGTGTACCTAATTTAAAGCAATTAATTCGATGACCTTCATTTTATTGATACAAAATTGAAGTGCATTTTTCGGCAAATGCACTTATATGCTTTGCACAAAGTGTAACTTCAAAAAATGAAATATTTACTAACAATTAACGTTTTTAAATTAATTATATTACTTATATACACCAGGAAAATTTTGCAACAATAATATATTATAAAGGTCAGTAACACGCATTCGATAAAAGCATCTCCGATATCGCAGGAGAGTCAACCAAAAAATAGTTTGTTAAAATAGGAACTAACCTGCAGCTTCTTTTAGTAAATTTATACACTGTACGTGTCCTGCCTTGTCTGCTAAATCAGATGCCGTCATGCCACTAGAATCCCTAACCAACATATTTGCATTCTGCTGCAACAGTGCCGATATGTTACTGCAATGACCATGTTCTGCACTTAAATGAAGAGGTGTCTAAAATACGCGCATTCTCAATAACCTAACATTAAATCTAAAACAATTTTACCTTATTTTCACCCCTTGGCCCACACTGAATATTACAATCGGCACCAGCATTTAACAATACTTGCAAGCAAGACGAGTTTTCCGTAATTGCGGCAGCATGAAGTGGTGTGCGACCCCAACTATCTTGCGAATTAATAAAGTATTGTTGTCCTCCTTCCAGCAGATCTTCGAGCAGTTCCGTGTTATCCCATAAAGCGGCCTAAAAATTTAGCCATAAGTGAGGATTTTGCAAATTTTTAAAAATTCTAACCTGATGTAACAAACGTCCTGGAAAGTCTTCATCTTCTGGAGACGAATCTAACATTTTTTACTTTTTTTATTCTTAATTATACCAATTTTACATGTTGAGAAATTAAGAGAAAGCTGATTTCAAAATTTTGTTGACAAACTTTTGACAGCAGTGTGACATTTTGTTCCTTGTTGCTTGTTTATGTTTTTGCTCATTATACCAACTTAAAACTTAACAGAAGTCCCCAAGTTTCATAAAAAATAATAAAATGTTAAAATAATTAAAAATTTTTTTAATTCTATTACAAAAACCACCAAATTTTCTTTACGATGTTTAAAACTCAAAATAATTTTTGGATCAAAATATTTCAATTCGTTTGGAAGCCACTGATTTAACTCCGGTATGGTGCACCGAGGGTTGCCTACCGTTCAAAACACCCCACAATAAACAAAAAATTCCTGAATTTATTTTTTAGATTCTGTAGGCATGTAGTATCGTATCCTAATTATTATAAGTTAAATTTTTGATATATTTATATGAATGTAAGTATCTTTTAATAACAATTTCGTTCAAAAAACAGTAAATAATATCTGCAACATGTTTTCGCAATTAGGTGCTTTAATTCTACCAATAACTATTATTTTTTTTGTACAATAGAATAGAATGGACGAGGCTGCTGCTTTAGCTCATGGGCCGCCGTTAAATATATTACCCCCAACTCCTGCAGGACTGGAATCCCTTTATACATTATGCCGTAAAATATACCCCGACCAGCCAAACCCGTTACAAGTTACAGCTCTACTTAAATATTGGTAATATTTTTTTTATTGTTGAGATTTATTTTTAAATGTCCACCCTTTTCATTCACATCCTGCTCTTTAAAGTGAGCTATTTATAGAAAGGTTATTAACTTGTTACAGGCTATCAGGACCGGACCCGTTAGATTACATTTCTATGTATGCAAATCCTGGAGTTCCTCACGAAAATATACCACCACATTGGCACTATATAAGGTGCATAAATATTGCTTTATTTTAATTAGAGAAAATGTGACTTCAATCTACTTTTAGTTTTGGTTTGTCCGATTTGCATGGTGATGGAAGAGTGCACGATGTATCGGGGTTCGATGGTGTTTCCGGGTATGGTTTTGAATTGACGTTTAGATTAAGAAGACAACCAGAGGAAACAGCACCACCAACGTGGCCTGCCACTCTAATGCAATCCTTAGCTAAATATGTTTTCCAATCAGGTAATAATAATGAAAGTTAGTTGATGTAAGTTTTAATACGATGTTACGTTTAGGTAACACATTGTGTGCTGGTGATCATGTTTCTTGGCATTGTGCACTAGATAATAGTGAATCTCGTATACAGCACATGCTTATGACCAGTGATGTGCAGTTAGAAACAGCTCGCACGCCTTTCGGTGCAGTTGATTTTGTACAAATTGTTGGTATTTGTGCTGAAGAATTACGTGCGGCCCAACAATGGAATGGTGATGGCATTTTAAAAATGTTGAGTCGACTACCAATGTAAGTTTTGACGGTTACATATAAAAAAGGTTTTTAATAAATTCTTCAGGGCTGGTGGTTCTTGGTTGATAACCGATATGAGAAGAGGTGAAAGCATGTTCGAATTAGATCCGATAGCGCATGAAGAAGTAGAAAGGGGCTTCGAACACGAAGGTTCAAATTTAAGTGGTGTAAGTGCTCGTTGTTCTTGGATAGAGCAAGATCCTACAAAAGTGGATGTTAATTTAGAGAGGTTTCACGAACAATCCAAACCTGGAAACGAACTGATACAAAACACGAGTTTCGAACAAGAGTGCGAAAATTATAAATTGAGAGGAGATAGAACAAACTTATTAGAATCAGTTGAGCTGTTGCACATGAAACGCCACGATGCGTTACATTTAATTTTTAATTTGGAAGCCGGTTCCTTATTACCTCTTGCAATAAGGTAAACTTACAATGGGCAGCATGAAAAAATATAAATTCTTAATTATTTTGCAGGGGTAGGGTGAAACATGGACGTCACTTTACATTTAAATCGGTAATGGGCGAAACTGCAATAACACTAGTCGCTAATTCGGTGACTGGAACTTTGGTCGATAACGAAAATCCTTATGTAGCTCAAGGTACTTGGTTGCAAGTTTTAATTCCAGACGATCTAGCGCAAGAAATGGCAGCAACATTCCAAGTGTTAACCACACCTGAAACGTTAACTTTACCAAAAACGTTTTCGTGGCCTGACCGAAAATTATCCATTACAATCGTAGCAGATAAAGTTTAAATTATTTCACGCAACATTAAGTGCCTTATATTTATTTAAATTATTTATATCATGTATTTTATACTTGAAACAGTAATAAAACATTTTATAGTTAATTATTTTAATTACATTTAAGGGAGTTCATAAAATTATTTATCAAGTCTGTTTTTGTTGCATCTTCACTTGGCTCACTTTTAACTTGCTTTACCAGCTCGTCGTACACCGCCTCGACCCCTTCATAATTTAAAACTGCAATGCAACTAACAGGAACCGACTTCAAAGTAAGTTTACCCAATAATCTTCTTTTTAAAGCAAAAACGTAAGGCACGCCATTTGTTTTACTTAATTCAATTAATTCATTTATTTTCTCGCTTAAAGCATCTAAAAATCATCATTACAACTTGAATACAATGGCGATTTATTAACTCACCATTTGGGTTGAGAGTTTTAATGTCTGTAGCCAAACATAAAATTTTTACACGGTTCAACTGCATATACTTCTTCACTTCGTGTAGTCCAACTACATATCTTTTTTTGTAAGTACCTCTCATTGGGTTACGTTGAAAAAGCTTTTGTTGCAAATCGACAATAGTTGAAATAAACGATTTTAATAATTTCTCTTTCTCTTCAGTCATGTACCTGGAAAATCTGCTTAAAATAATAAAGTTTAAGAAAAATTAAAAGATTGGTCGATGCAACTTGCAATTTAATTTCGTCATGTCCGGTTTCTACAATTTGTTCGCTTTTATCTATCAAGATCTGTTTTTTCAAACTACTAACTTTTTTTACTTTTGGTACTTCTCTGAATTTACCCCGCTTTCTAACAGGCATGTCCGAATCCAACGGATTGCCAGAATATTGAGTAATACGTACAGGTTGCACTTTTGTCTGTTTCTTACTACTCGATGAGCTACACAAAAAGTCTGATAACTCAATTTTCGTTAAACGCTTCTTACTACCGCTTTCTAGATTATAATTTAAACTTTCCATGTTGTTTTTAGGAACCACTTTACATTTTGTATTTAAAGCTGGAAAATCAGAATTGTCTATGACAAAATCGCGTTCACATTCCGATAGTGTATTCGACGAGCTATTTCCTTGAAGTATATCTGCTACATCTCGAGTTACCAATTTTACATAATTGCATTTTGGTTGAATTTTCAACTGTAAGGCTTCTTCGTCCCGTTTCTTTTGACTCGACAATCTTTTGGTCAGCTTTTTTTGTTGGTTACGAATTTTACGTTCTTCTTTTAATTTGGCACGTTCCTCGTCAGTTTTTTCATTAATCGCAATCATTTTCGGTTGATAAATATTTTTACTTTTTACAAAAGTTGAACGAAAGTTTTAAGAGGTTAAGTTTAAACAATATTTTTTGAAACACCACGGTTGAAACATACTACGTATACATTATTATTGCAACACAAATGTTGAACAAACTCAGTAAACTTATATGTATTTTATGGAAAGAAAATTCTTCATAAATTACAATTAATAAAATTCAAAATCCAAAACGAACGTCACTAACCCAAATATTATCATAGCGTGGCGCCACCTTTAACATATAATTTACAGTTGTCACTAATTTGATAATTTCAAATATAAATATACGTATAAATTAAGATAGTCTCTACTCTCGGGGGAGCCTGTAACCCCTAGAGAGCGCGTCCCCAGGTGGCGGATAGGGGAACGCTCGGTAATTTTATCGGGTAGGAGTTATCTCCCGCGGACCAAACAGGCACCAACCAACCCGGCTGTAGTGTCGTGGCTAAGGGTTTGCACCGGGGTTAACGATGCCGACTGCTGGTTTATCTTCGGAGGCCACTGTCGTTAGACCAATCCTTCTGTGCTGTCAGTGGTCATGTCTCGCGGGTACGGAGGACGGGGGGTTCTGGCTTAACCGCCCGAACCAAGAGGAGACAACCTCACAAACCTAAATCCTACGGCGGGGGACCAGGCCAAAGGGATGCGTGGCTGGGTAGAAGTCCAGTCATTACTGGTTCCAACCTTGGGGCACCGGGCGCCACCCCATTGTATCTAGCCTTCCCGTGCGTGGATCGGGGCAGCGCACGGGTGACCATCACAGCCCCGGTACTCGTGGGATCAATTATGGATAACTCAATAAAACAAACCACAAAACCAAAAGAGGACTCTAAGAAGGACTCAACGGGGACCGGGTCAATGACCACCGGGACCCGAAAACCGCTTTCTGGCGCACAGCGCCGGAAATTGAAACAACTGAGGGAGCAGGGAGGCAATAAGTCTCCCCTCAAACGCACACCTCAAAGAACTGTCAATCAGACTGGGACTCCTAAGAGACACCGGTCTGATGACAGCACACCAAAAGAGGGCGTAAGAAACCCTCCAAAAAAAGCGAAGGGACCAAATAAGGATACCAAATCGTTCAAGGAAGCCATGACCGAGATCAAGATGGCAATCGCACATCAAGATCTCGAGAGTGAGCTCACTGAAGAGGAGATGGGACTAATCAAGTCCTGGATCCTTAAAAAAATCGACGAGACGAAGGGTGCCATACACCCTAAGTTCTCTGGGGTTTCAGAAAAAGATGGGGCACTGAGGATCAACTGCGCTGACCAGCACACTTGTGACTGGTTAGCCGGGCTGATCGCGCTAGAAGCACCATGGGAGGGTGCTAAGCTTCGCTTTGTCGAGGCTAAGAACCTCCCAAAGCCCATAAGGGCTCTAACGTGGATCCCGGGACCTCCCGAGGAACCGGAAAAAGTAGTGTCCAGGATTGGAGTACAAAACGCCATCGACACCAAGAACTGGCGGGTGGTGGACAAGAAGGTGGATCCAAAGGGACAACAATTGATTGTCCTAATGGACCAAACAAAGCCACAATGGAGGCGGTTGAGGGGCCCACAGAGGAACCTCAACCATCAACATCTTCAATGTAAGGTAAGATGATTCGTTTTGTACAAATCAACTTACACCACTGTAAGGCGGCCTCGGCCGTCTTAAGGGAGTACATGACTAGGGAAAATATTGATATAGCACTAGTTCAGGAACCCTGGATTGTCAAAGGTTCCATAAAGGGCCTAGGAGGGGCAGGTCTCAGAATTATTTCTGATAAACCTGGAACTCTACCTAGAGCCTGCATCATTGCAAAAAATAATATTAATATAATCCCTTTATGGGACTTTACTTGCAGAGACCAAGTGGTCGTAAAACTGGCGTTGGGAAGGATAGGGAGCGAGAGGGAGGTTGTCCTCGGATCCGCATACCTACCCTACGACCAACAAGGAAGCCCACCACCGCACAACATCCAACGGCTGGTGGCGCATTGCCAGACTAAAAAGTATCATATAATCCTTGGAGGAGACTTCAATGCACATCACTCCATATGGGGCAGCACTGGCACCAATAAAAGGGGTGAGTCACTTCTAGAATACTTTATAGCAAATTATATAGAGGTAGCAAACAAGGACAATGAACCAACTTTTGTCGATATACGACGGAGGGAGGTCATTGACTTGACAATTGGCACGGCTGGTATCATAACTTATATAAAAAACTGGCACGTATCTGACGAGATTACTCTCTCAGATCACAGATACATAAGATTTGAAATAAAAACAGAACATGTTCCCCACTGTAAATACAGGAATCCGAGGGCTACCGACTGGAACCTATACAGGGAACAGTTGGAGATGCAACTCGGCAACTGTCCGAGCAGGGCGAATAACACATTAGAACTGGAATATATGGTAGACAGCCTTAACACTGCTATCAAGACAGCTTACGAGGCTAGTTGCCCGGAAAGAGAAAAACGAACCTCACGGAAAGTGTCCTGGTGGCACGAGGGGCTTTCTCGACTAAGGTCACTATCGAGAAGACTCTTTAACAAGGCAAAGAGAACGGGAGAGTGGGGAGAATACAAGACCTCTCTCACGGAGTACAGTAAGGCCGTAAGAAAGGCAAAAAGAGACTCGTGGAGGAAGTTCTGTGAAGGAATAGAAAATATTCCGGAAGGAGCCAGAATCCAAAGAGCTCTTCAAAAAGAATTTGAGGGGAGAATAGGGTCCCTAAAAACCCCAACGGGGTCTTACACAGAGACCGAAAAGGAAACGCTGGAGTTACTGATTAACACACACTTTCCAGGCTCTGCACTAACTAACAGCCACACAAATGTCGAACAAACGAACCTAACAAATCACCTGCTGAGGGCTTGTAGGGACGAGTGGAAACTGGCAGCAAAAATGGTTAATCAAACAAAAATTGAATGGGCCATCAACAAATTCATGCCATTTAAATCTCCGGGCATGGACGGAATATTTCCGGCATTACTGCAGCAGGGAAGCAACCTGCTGACATCTCCATTATGTACGGTGTTCAGGGCCAGCCTGGCTCTGGCCTATACACCGGGAATTTGGAGAGAGGTAAAAGTAATTTTTATACCGAAAATTGGACGTGACTCTTACGCCCAAGCAAAATCGTTCAGGCCAATAAGCCTATCGTCTTTCCTTCTTAAAACCTTGGAAAGATTAGTTGAGAGGCATATAAGGGACACTGTGCTGAGCATTCACCCGCTCAGCCAATACCAATTTGCTTATCAACCTGGAAAATCCTGTGAAATGGCTGTACGAGAAATCGTTAACGCAATTGAAAACACGCTGAAGAACAAGGAATTCTCCCTAGGCGTGTTCATGGATATTCAGGGGGCTTTTGACAATACCTCTACTCTATCCATAGAAAAGGCACTGGTAGACAGGAAAGTCCATCCTACTATTATACCGGATGGATCTCGCATATGCTAAGGCATAGAGTAGTTCACGCTTCGGTAAATCAATGCACCGTAGCAGCAAAAGTAAACCGGGGCTGTCCACAAGGAGGGGTGCTCTCACCACTTCTTTGGTCCCTCGTAGTCGACACTCTCCTCAAACGTTTAGAGGAAGAGGGGTTAAAAGTCGTAGGTTATGCCGACGACATAGCCATAACAACGACGGGAAAGTTTGGGGCTACCGTATTTGAAAGAATGCAAAGAGCCCTGAATCTTGTAGAGAAATGGTGCTTGGAAGAGGGCCTGACGGTTAATCCGGCTAAGACCTCGCTAATCCATTTCACAAGAAGAACAAATAAGACTGATGGCAACAGGAAAGTATACCTATTTGATATACCCCTGGAAGCAGTGGGAGAAGCCAAATACTTAGGAGTTATCCTCGATAGCAAACTAAGCTTCATACCACATGTAGACAGAGTAGTGAACAAAGCTACAAGGGCCCTATGGACCTGTAGACGAACGTTCGGTAAAACCTGGGGACTAACACCCCAGGTGACTTATTGGATATACACAGTAATGATTATACCAATAGTCATATATGCAGGCTCCGTGTGGTGGACAAGAACACACACAAAAACCTGCAAACACAAACTGGGCAAAATCCAAAGACTAGCTTGCCTAGGTATAACTGGGGCAATGCGTACGACGCCTACAGCAGCAATGGAAACAATGCTGAACCTCCCACCCTTACACCTGGTAGTGAAAGCCAGGGCGTTAGGGGAGGCGTACAGATCTAAAATTCAATCCTCCACAGGCAAGAATGTACAAGAACATGTCTCAATCGTAAGAGAGATGGCAGAACACCCCATACTTAGTATGAGGTCTGATAGAATAGCCAGAGCATATACCATCGAAAAAACCTACGGAGTTAAAATTCCGACAAGGGACGAATGGGAAGGCAAGGCAGTCAAAATGAATGGACTTGTGTTCTACACAGACGGCTCTAAAAGCTCAACAGGCACAGGAGCCGGAATCAGCGGGGACGGCAACTTGAGGCAAGGAGTAAGCTTCAGCCTCGGGGAGCACGCAACCGTCTTCCAAGCAGAAATTTACGCCATTCTAACTTGCGCGCAAATACTGTTAGATCAAGGATATCACAACCAAAGAATCTTTATAGTATCTGACAGTCAAGCAGCCCTTAAGACGCTGAACGCCTGTGAGGTGGGGTCCGGACTAGTAACGGACTGCATCCGCAGGCTGAACGAGCTAGGGGGGAAAAACTTCGTCAACCTGGTATGGGTGCCAGCTCACGCCGACATACTAGGGAACGAGAAAGCGGACGGTCTGGCCAAAGAGGGCAGCAAAATAAGACCTATTGGACCAGAACCAGCCTTTGGCATTC